>CM060689.1:1325714-2651428 GCA_030686995.1 Artemisia argyi
TTGAGCTTGAGCTTGTCACCTTTTGGGAAAAGCTTGTGTCCCAGCTTGTCTAGTTAAGGGCATTTTTGTCTAATTTTTACCATTTTATTTGTGGACCCCACAACTGCTTAAACACACTTGCAGGGCAAGTGTGTGCTCTGTCTCAGCAGACCATAGCTTACCCACCACCTTTGGTGGTGTTTTGTGGTTAACCCAGTGGGTCCCACACCCGATAATTAGGCTTTTACAACCCCGTCCTACCAGACTTGAACCCTTGACCTTTTGTTTGACCTTTAGACTAATGGACCCCACCTTAAATCAGCTTGGAACCTTGTCCCAATTCTGCCTCAGAATTGAAATAAGCAAAGTGCTTATTTGTTGTTTATGGCTTATTGAACCTGCTTATTTGATATAATCTTGCTCAATATTGTTCATCTCACTAATAGGAACCAGAATTTACCTTGTGGACCCCACACAAGCTCAGTTGAGCTTATTTCTTAGCTAAGTCAACAAAAGTCAACTGTTTTGGGTAATAAGCACTCTTAGTGCTTATTCTGTGTTTATAAATTATTTTTCTTTATTAAAGTTTCTTATTTTAAGTATTTTATTAGTTTTATAAAAGAAAAACAAGAAAAAACCAAATTTAATTATAGTGATAGCTTCTATTTAATAGAAATTATCTATTTAATTTTCTTTTTAGCTTATTTATAAGCACTTCTGCTATTTTATATTTTTATTAAATCTCTTATATATTAAAGTAATTTTATAAATTTTTCCAGAATTTTCCTTTGTCATTTGGTATTATTTAGAATTAATATTAGTTAAATTAATAATTAAATAATAAATAAGAATTAAATAGCATAATTATATTTTATAAAGTACCATATAGTTTTTATAATTTTTAGAGATTTTGTATAAGGTAAAGTAATTTTATAAATTTTTCTAGAATTTATACTATTCATTTTCTATTTTTAATAATATAATTAGTTTAATTGATAATTAATTAACAAATAGGATAATAATTAGTAAATTAGATTAAAAATACATAAATTAAAGTTTTTATAATTTTTTAGGATTCCCATGATGGTTAATTAGATATATAAAAATTTTCATAAATTATCTAAGTCTTTTTAGTATTTATAAATTATTTAAATCAATACAATTAGTTAAATAATAATTAAATAAATAATTAATTAATAATAAATAGATAAATAGTGTGAAAAATATAATTTTAGTTTTAAAATAAGTTTTATAATATTTTAGATTTTTAGAAATTTTAATTTTCTAGACTTATTTACATTTTCTTAATTATTAGTTAAATATTAAATAATTAATAATAGTTATTAAATAAAAATAAATAATTAAATAGTTATTAATTATAAAATAAATATTTTAAACTTATTTAATTTGCATTTAAGCCCCTAAGGCTTGTAAAATCCTACTATTATTAAAGTTGTTTTTGTTTACGTTTAAATAATAAACATTTACGTTTTCCAGTCCCTTTTTCACTTGTACGTATCTGATTTCACGTATTGATTGATATAGCTTATTAAAGCTATTCACTCTTATATTTCAGTAGTAAAAATCACTTAAACCCTTTTCCTGTTCAATTCACCTGATCTCGAAGTTGTTTTATTTCAGATTTCACATCTCGTTGGGATCTAACGATCCGGGGAAACACTAAACTCACCGGAGTATTGGTTTAGGCTGTTTGACTTATTGACCATTACTTGGTTGATATTATCTGACTGTTTCAGACCAATCAGCAATATTTGATCAAATAAATTCAAATCTGGGCTTAAATGACACCCTAAAAACGGTTAATTTGTCGCCTCATCATATACCCTTACACTTGAGATTTGCTTGTCCTCAAGCAAATGCGCTTTTATTCTAATCAAAATACAAGTTAGGGGTCATTTAACACTAATATAAAAGTAATTACAACAAATAATCGTTCCACTAAAGACCAAAGACAAGCACGGAGGTCATATACTAGCACCTCACAAATAGTGTTTAGATACTCACATCTCTCGGGTGTAATAAAGTATATATCACAATATGGAAATGGAAAACATCTCTCACTACCTGTCATAGCAAAATAGATTACCATAGGCTTGAGAAAGGATCAAACCTCCACAACATGGCGTAAGCACCTAGGATAAACTATCAAAGAGGTCTTTTAAAGGGTTATAACGTTAGGTGTAGGGATATGGAATACACGGTTTTGTTGGATAAAAGCAATCTTTACTGGTGGCGAGTTAATCATCTTGGTTAATTACATGTACAATATGGTGTTGCTAAGCCAAGACTAGACTCGACTTAAGCTAATAAATGAAAAATAACGAAAACATAAAATAAACATAGAATGAAACGGGATTGTAGAACCGTAGAGGGGGGGGGGGGTGAATACGGTTTCTTGGGCTTTTAAGACATTTAAAAACTTTAAGCCACAAAAGAGAACCAAGTGGTTGTATAATAAATCCAAACAACCACGAGCACAACCAAAGTATATAAAGCTAGTAAAGAACACAACGATATATACTGGTTCGGGATGGGCGGTTTATACCATCCGTACGTCCAGTTGCGAATCCACGACTTCGATACTATTCACTAGTATAATCCTTTCGGTGGACTACAAACCGTTACAATTCACTCCACCAATATTCAACAATATTGATGCTCACAAAGAAGGAGTTACTCCCACGGTATTCCACCCTCGGAAACCACCCTCAAGAATCTCGCGATCCGACTTAACCTATGGGTCACCAAGACCACTACAAAAACTTCCCACGGAAGTATCAAACCCCAACTAGATCCCCAATGATCTAGGCTTGGTCACAAAGACACAAGACTTCCCTTACAAACAATTGAATGAATATAAGTTTGTTCAACCAAGTCCTAACCTAACCTAGAGACTCGATTGTAGTAGAAAGGGTAAAGATAAGAAGACCCTCGACACAATCACAAGAGTGGATTAGGTTCTTGTGTTTCTTCCCTTGTAAAGAAGAAGTGTTCTTTCAATAGATGTTAGTGTGAAAGATTAAGAACACTTGAGATAGAATTAGAGGATTAGAGAGAAAGAATGTAGAGAGAAAGAATAACGGCAAGGGGTGAGGAATACAAGAGGCAAGAGTGATACTTATAGTCCAAGACCCAAAGTGTAAAATTTTACCGAGGCCGGCGTGTCACCCACGCATCAATGCATGGGCAGCGCGCCAGGCGTCTGTAAGAATTTTCCCAAAACTTTGGGTTTTGATCCTTTAAGTACCAATCCTTGCTAAACCCCCAATTATACTTCACACTAAACCTTAACATTAATCAATCTAAGGTTTACCAACTCAAATAGCCAATTTGAAAAGTCATTTGTGAAGTGTTTATAAGAAAACCAAATACCAAGGGTAGAAGAGAAGAAAGGGTAATTTGGTAGGGGTATAAAAGGTATTCCTCACATGGCATAATAGAGAAGAGAGTATGCCATGGATTAATCCTCAAGGGAAGGGTTAAGATGTAACTATGGTTAGGGTAAAGGTTTAGAGGTTTAAGCATGGTTAGGTATAAAAGGGTTAAGTGTATAGAGCATGAACCATGGTTAGGTTAAAGAGGGAAGTGTATATAGAATGAACCATGGTTAGGTTAAGAGGTTTAAACAAGGGAATGATCCATCCTTGGTAAGGTTAAAAGGTAACCATGGTTGGGTGTAGAGAAGTAACCATAGTTGGGTTAGGTTGTATGTTGGTTAGGTTAACCAAGGTTGGGTTAGGGTTGTTTGTTGAGAACTAACCATGGTTGGAAGAGGTGAACCATGGTTGAGTTAGAAAGGATATTCCAAAGGAACATACCTTGGCTTGGGGGAAAGGTTTGATGGAGGGTTGAAATTGTTTTGGTTTGAAATAAAAGGTTAAGATGTGTTGTAAGAGATTGGATGGTTGAGATGGTTTTGGTTTGAAATGGATGGTTGAGATCATAGTGTTCTTTGGCTTGGAGAGGAAGGGTGATCCAAGGGTTGAGATTGATTTGGGTTTGAAATGGAGGGTTGAGATTAAACACATGTGGTATAATAGAGAGGAGATTGGATGGGTGGTTGAGATGTGTTTAATTTGAATTGGATGGTTGAGATTGGGGATGTGTAAGGAATATAAGAGATGTGTAAGATGTGTAAGAGATGTGATGTTGTAAGTAGATGAAGGGTTGAGATGGATTGAATTTGAATTCAATGGTTAGGATTGAAAGTGTGTAAGAGACAAAGGTACACTTTTGTGTAAGTGTTGTAAGGGAATGTTGGAAAGGATATTTGGGAAGGATTGTGGGAGATTTGGTGGTTTTGGGTTTAATGGTTTTGAGGTAAGTGGTATTTGGTTTGAAGAAGATAATTAAGAAAGTGATTAAGAGGAAATAATCTAATTGTCATTAAGAAGAAAAGATTTAGACAATTAAGATTATAAGTTGAGAAAATCATAAGTTACTTATTAGTTCAAGTAACACAACGTCGAGAATCCATAATTTCATACCTCGTGACTTTTCACGACTCGACGTTCTCAACTAATACTTTGGCTCAAACAAGTTAAGTGCTTTGCCTTAATGTAAAGCATAACCCAAGTGGGAAAGGATGCGTTTACGCAAAGTGACCTTTGACTTAGTTTGACCAATAAGGGAGTAAACCCGTTACGTAATTAGAGAAGACGTAAGCACGGGATATGAGCATATGAATGCTTTAACATGATGTTACGTGAAATAAATAAGCTCCCTAAGTTTAGAAAGGCCTTGGCTAGAGGCGATAGCTAGAAAACATGAGTTGGCGTTTTCTCGTAAATGGGTGCTTTAAAAGTTGGATCTCTCTAATCCCAAAATTCGTTTCGAGTGTTCTGAATTAAGCACATAACATATTCATACCTGTATTGAAAGATCCACATTTGTCGGGTAAGGGGAAAGCCGACTTTCAAAATTCGCTTGGAACCTTTACAGACTCCTGACGCATCACCCGCGCGTTGACGCGCGGGCAGCGCGCCAGGAGCAGACATAGGCTCCGACGATTTTGAGCTAACGTTTGTTATTTTATGTGTTTCGATGGTTTGTTTGTCATCATTAAAATATAAAGAGATCTTGATCATGTTGTCTCAACAATCTCCCCCTTTTTGATGATGACAAACAAAAACCGAAAGCAAATAAAATTACACAACTTAGCGAAGACAAAGCGCGCCTTTGGAGTAGCTTGCGTCATGACCTTTGCCTTGTAATTTTGGTGAAGCCTTTATCATATCTTGAATGGTCTTCATGCCTCTTGCTTTCTTTCTTCCCCTTTTGTCGAATCAAAAAGGTGGGACTTCCATTTAGAAATGGAAAAGTAGCTTGATTCAATAGCACCCGAGCGTGCTCCCCCTTGAACGTAGCTCCCTCTTGTTTCAAGGCGGGGATCCATGGGTCAAGAGCCTCACCTTTGCGGTGGCCTAGCTACATAAAAACACCACAACATGCACCAACCAAGAAATCCTCACATGTGAAAGTCCAAAATGGGTTAGGTTACCATTTGGATGCTTGCAACATGGGTTAGTTCATATCACAATAATATATGTATAGGTCCAAGATGACCCCAATATCCAAATGTTGAGCACAAGAAAGATCAAGTTGAACTAAGCATGGATTTTTCATAAAGGACATATTATTATTTCACATAGATAAAGATAGAACATACAACAAATACACTACCTTATACAAGCATGACAAGCATCCTAAAACACATTATGAAGGACATATAATGAGATCATCCTACCATAATTAATTCATACAACTATGTGACACGCCCTAGGTTGTTTTATTTTTAGACCAAAGTTTTACATTATCACTCTTCTTCCTTATCTTGAGTCATCACCCTTGAGATGTCTTTAAGAACTGCGGTCATCACCAACATATCATTGTCGATGGATTTATGTAGCTCTCTAATCTCCTCACGAATAGTGAGAACATCCCGCTCAATTACTCCAATGGTTGAGCAACATTCACACTTACGGGTGTGATCATTTTCTAGGGGTTTACCAAGCTTCCCTTCAATCTTGGTCCAAATGTCATCACCAACAAAGCAAAGTTTGAGGAAATCTTTCACAATTGGGATTTCCGCACTACCAATGCTATCCCAATCTATATCTTGCTCTTCCTCTCTTGTCATCATACGCCTACCATCATTGAAATGATATGATGACCCCACAAATTCATCTTCCATGTCCATGTTTAATTGTGTTCTAGTGTAGTTTGATCTTTTATAACTTTTAATAACTAGACAACTTAGCAAGATTACTCCTTTTATAGATGAGTTAAAGTGAGTAGTTAGGAAACAAAGTACATGAAAATGGGGTCAAGTAATTAATGATCAAGGTGCATTAGATGCTTGATTAGATGTTCAACCCATCTAATCCATGAACCTATATTCAATAAGGAATGAGTGTACTATATAGGCTTAAGTGGAGGATGGGAGAACTAGAATCACATGCTAGTTACTTTCAATACTTATGCATGTAACTACTAGCAATTAAATGCTTAGGAGATGGCATTATATAATTTCATTGTGAGCATGTACCATGTAGTTTATCACATAAAATGAACAAGAGGAATTAGATATAAAATCTTCAACACAAGTGTGAATTGTGTTTTGACATAGTCAAAATTGTCTAGATGAATCAAGATAATTTGTGTCAAGTTTTTCTTGTTCAAACACATAATATAGACATGTAGACTCGTTAATATTATCAAATCATTGTTTGAATAACGACTTGATGAATATTTTTCATCTTTGGAATTAGTAAGTTCCTTTCATGCCTTCACTTAAGACCAAATCATATAAACATGTAGGCTCTAGTAGCATCCTAATAACTTTTAACACAAAGATTGTTCTCTTAAGATGCATGTACAACATAAGCATCAAAACCTATCCCAAAGCAATTTGGATTTTTTGAAAAATGTCATGCCAAAAACTTAGACTTGTTTGTTTTGTGACCTAAGTGTTCTTCTATTCAAGTCACCAATGACTTGTTGTATAGGATGACCCCTTGCTTCTCTCACATCTTTAGGATTGCCGTCATCCGAAACATTAACTTGTAATGTTGGCGACCCTTCATGATTTTGAACTACATGTTTGTTAATTACGTCATCTTCTACCGAAGAAGATAGTTTGGGCTCGGGCATGTTCTCATCAAAGGTCACATTGACAGATTCCTCAATCCTCATTGTTTCCTTATTAAGCACTATGTATGCTTTACTCATTTGAGAGTATCCTAAGAAAACACCTTCATACGACTTTGGGTCGAATTTGGTGAGGTACTCTTTGGTGTTAAGTATGAATACTTTGCAACCAAAAACTCTAAAATACTCTAGGGACGGTTTTCTATTCCTAAGTATTTCATAAGGTGTCTTATTAATCATCTTTCTAATATAAGCTCTATTAAAGATATAGCATGCGGTATCTAGGGCATGACACCAAAACTTTTGTGGGATGGATTGCTCGTCAAGCATTGCACGACTCATCTTTCTTAACTTACGATATGTTCTTTCAACAATCTCAATCGATTGAGAAGTGAACGGGCCCGATAAGTTATAAGATATTCCATGTTGTTCACAAAAGCTTCCAAATTGCATTTTATCAAATTCACTACTATGATTTGTTTTAATTGAAACAATTGAACAATCAAGTAGGTTTTCAAGTTTCTTTCTCAAAATATTGAACTTATCTAAGACACCTTCCTTATTTTCTAAGAACAACACCCATGTATAATTTGAATAATCATCTACAATCATCAAAGTGTAGAAGTTTCCTCCATAGCTTTGGATTGGAGATGGACCATACAAATCCAAGTGGACCAACTCTAAAACTCTATTAGTTGACACTACATTTTTATTTCCATTATTAGTTTGTCCTTGATTTCCTAGACATGTGTCACAATAATGTCTCTCAAAACTCAACTTTGGTAAATTCCGTACTAGCTCGTTGGAAGCTAGGTTTTGGACTAACCTCATATTGGCGTGACCTAACCTCCTATGCCAAAGCGTTGAGTTGTCCACCATAGACGTGAGACAAATGTGTTGCTTAGAATTATCTCCTAACTTGCATGTATACAAGTTATTCCTTCTAATACCTTTAGCTAACACAATACCATTTTTACTAATAGTACAATCTACTTTAGTAAACTTAACCTCACAATCATCATCACTTAATTGACTCACACTAATCAAATTAAAACTTAGACCCCTAACATGCTCAACATTGGGGGCAATAATATGATGTTCTTCCCCATTACTCCATAACATTAGTACTTTACCCATGAGTCCCAATCGTCCCAAAACAATATGTACAAGGATATGACTCGACTTAGCAACCATGTAATCAATTAGATAATTAACTAAGGGTTTAAACATATAACAATAATGCACTAAAGATGACTGCATACACGGAAGGCTAAGGCGATTTGGTTGTACATTTAAGTGGGTTGTAACAAATTCTTCCTTTAAGTAAGATGCTTAAAGTTAGAAACGAAAAGATAGGCTCGGAGGGGTGTACTAGGGGTTTCGTGTACTAAAAATGAGTACAACGCTAAGGTGTGGGAAAGATTAATTGACTTTACTAGCCAAGTAATATGACTTAAGTGGTCAAGTAATTATGATACTGGTTTAACACAAGGGTGATCCTAATACCTCTTATCATGTAGGAAATCCTACTACACGAATGTAGTCTCACTAGCGGTCTCGGGATGCATCACTAACGCAAGTTCTAAAATCTAAATGCTACCGGTACACTCATTAGCACTAATAGTAAATGCTTTTCCTATCAAATCTAAAGGCGAACCTCATATATTTGGGTGGAAAAATTTTTAAGTGGTACGGTTTTGTGCTAGTCATACAACCTCCTATCCATGAGACGCTTGCTAAGGCTAAAGTTTCACTCCTAAATGTTGTAAAAAAATTTAAATTTGGCCCTAAAATTACACTAACAAGTATTTCTCTTAGTTTTATTACACACCTACCATCAAACAAACAAACTCAAGTGCAATTGTATACTATAAGGTATCATCATTTACCCTCCCCTTACACTTAGGATGAACATTGTCCCCAATGTTCAATTAAAGAATGTAAAAGTGAAACAGGTAAAAGAATGAAATCAAATACTCCCCTGATTCGTTCGGTGTGGATAGTGTGTCAACAAGGTTAGATCTTCCTCCAAGAAAATGAACAATCAAAGCTTCCCTTCAAGAAATATAAATCATCTTCTTGTCATACATAACCTGTTAAACCTGAGAAAACAAACAAGGCAACCTCGCGTAAAATCGGCGGCAATCTATATATACTAATAAATCCTAGAAAGCGATGTAAGATATAATGCTTGTGGAATGAATGTTTGCAGATTTCCTGGAGTTTATAAAACTAAAGAATTAACAAAAACTTCAAGACTCCGTTAGGAAAACAAAACTAGCAAAATTTCCAGAATTTTACACATGACGCCGTCAGGAGTTAACTCCTGACGCCGTCAGAAGTGACCTGCAGAAATCTTTACGTTAAGTTTCCGGAAAATTTCTGGAAAAACTTATGTCCTACTTCCTGGAAAATCCTGCAAAACATCATTATGACTCGATACAAGCATTTGACTCTAACAAATACTAATATACATGTTCATTTAATATTATGGAGAATCATGATCAATTTCGTTCTTTAAAAACATATTTGGGGTTTCCCCTTACACTTATCTTTTGCGAAATACCTTTATATGTAATTAAGACGAAGTTAAAAACAAAATAAAGTATTTTCACAATTTTATTTGAAACATGATCTACCAACAATAAAAATAAAGCATGCATACGGAAGCAAATAACAATCAAACAAATAAAAATCACTCAAAACATGGGTTGCCTCCCAAGAAGCACTTTTCTTTATTTACGAGTCTTGTAGCTAGACTCAAGATCATGGGCAATTACGTGACCTCATCTTCAAATGTTACATCCTCCTCACTAATCATCTCATTACTACTTTCTTGATAATGTTTTACACGTTGTATGTTGACAGTAAACTCTCTATTTTCATCGTCTATTAACACAACAGCTCCAGTTTTAGAGGAACTTTTCACCGTTAAGGGCCCATACCATCTAGACTTGAGTTTCCCGGGAAATAACCTCAACCGAGAATTATACAATAGAACTTTGTCCCCTTCTGAAAATTCCTTAGGTTTCTTAATTCGCTGGTCATGCCATCTTTTCGCCCTCTCCTTATATGTAATGGAAGATTCATACGCTTATAACCTTAGCTCATCAAGCTCATGGAGTTGCAGGAACCTGTTTGTTCCGGCGATTGTATATTCCAAATTACATACCTTAAGCGCCCAATAAGCCTTATGCTTTAGTTCGACCGGAAGGTGACATGCCTTACCATAAACCATGCGGAACGGGGTCGTTCCAATAGGTGTCATATAGGCAGTTCGGAATGCCCATAAGGCCTCATTGAGTTTAAATGACCAGTCTTTTCTATTTTGATTAACCGTTTTTTCTAGTATTCTTTTAATTGCCCTATTGGTGTTTTCGACCTGACCATTGGTTTGTGGGTGATAGGCGGTGGAAAATCGATGGGACACTCCATATCTCCTCATGACCTTTTCCATTTGCGCATTGCAAAAGTTTGTCCCCCTATCACTAATGAGAGCTTTAGGAATGCCGAACCTAGCGAACAGCTTTTTCAGGAAATGAATAACTACCCTAACATCATTGGTCCTAAGGGCTTGTGCCTCTACCCATTTTGAAACATAATAAATGGCAACTAAAATGTATTCATTCTCCCCTGAAGATGGAAAGGGTCCCATGAAGTCGATTCTCCAGACGTCGAAAACCTCACATACTTGTATAAAATTCTGAGGTGCTTCATCTCTGTTTGATATATTCCCGGCTCGTTGACATGCATCGCATGCTTGTATCATTTCTTTAACATCACGGAATATCGTGGGCCAATAGAATCCCGCATCGAAAATCTTTCGTGCGGTGGTGTTTATCCCATGATGGCCCCCAGAGGGGCCAGAGTGACACTATTTCATGATCTTTATTGCCACATTTCCCGAAACATAACGTCTGATTATTTGATCAGGACACCTTCGGAATAAAAATGGTTCATCCGAGAAGTAGTATTTTAGTTTGGCAAAGAACCTTTTCTTTTCGTATTTAGTCATGTGTTCCGGAATGAGTCTGCTCGCAAGATAGTTAGCAAAATCAGCGTACCAAGGCTCAGAATCTGTCATTGACATGAGTTGTTCCTCAGGGAATGAATCCCGAATCTCGCTTCTATCAAGCTCATTAAGCGGATTTTCAAGACGAGAGAGGTGATCAGCAGCCAAGTTCTCCGCCCCCTTTTTATCACGAATTTCAACATCAAACTCTTGTAGCAACAAGATCCACCGAATTAGTCGTGGTTTAGCATCTTGCTTAGCAAAAAGATATCGAAGAGCCGAGTGATCAGTGAAAACAACTGTCTTTGAAAGGACAAGATATTGACGGAATTTGTCGAAGGCGAACACTACGGCTAATAATTCTTTTTCGGTGGTAGAGTAATTCTCTTGAGCGGGATTCATAGTTTTGCTAGCATAGTAAATGGGTTAGAATAGCTTGTCACGCCTTTGACCTAATACTGCCCCGACAGCATAGTCACTAGCATCGCACATGATTTCGAAAGGCAACTCCCAGTTGGGTGTAACCATGATTGGGGCTTGCGTGAGCTCCTTTTTCAGAAGATCGAATGCATCCTTGCATTCTTGAGAGAAATCGAAAGGGGCATCTTTTACCAGCAATTGAGTCATTGGCCGAGTTATTTTAGAGAAATCTTTGATGAATCTCCGGTAGAACCCGTCATGGCCCAAGAAGCTGCGTATTGCCTTAACAGTCGTGGGATAAGGTAATTTAGATATAGCTTCCACTTTTGCTTGGTCCACCTCAATCCCATTCCCTGAGACCTTATGTCATAACACAATCCCTTCTTTTACCATAAAATGGCATTTTTCCCAATTTAAGACCAAGTTGGTTTCCTCACAACGTTTGAGCATTTTTTCGAGATTAGCAAGACAGTGGTCAAAAGAGTTCCCGAAGACCAAAAAGTCATCCATGAAAACTTCCATGATGCCTTCCATTAATTCGTGAAAGATTGCAGTCATGCATCGCTGAAAGGTGGTGGGAGCGTTACATAGCCCAAAAGGCATCCTTTTATAGGCGAACGTTCCATAAGGGCAAGTAAACGTGGTTTTCTCTTGGTCCTAAGGTGCTATGGGGATTTGGAAATATCCCGAGAACCCATCCAAGAAACAGTAATACTCGTGCCCAGATAATCTTTCCAACATTTGTTCAATGAATAGTAGGGGAAAGTGATCCTTTCTTGTGGCATCATTGAGCTTTCTATAATCGATGCATACCCTCCAGCCAGTAACCGTTCTCTGGGGTACCATCTCACCTTTGTCATTTTTCACCATAGTCATTCCACCTTTCTTTGGTACAACCTGTACAGGATTAACCCACGAGCTATCCGAAATTGGGTAAATCAGTCCTGCATCCAGAAGTTTGATGACTTCTTTCTTCACTACCTCCTTAATGTTGGGATTCACCCACCTCTGGGGTTGTACGGTAGGTTTATAGTCTTCTTCCATAAGAATCTTATGCGTGAAAAAAGTTGAGTCAATCCCCTTAATGTTGGATACACTCCATGCAAGGACTCCGTTATATTTCTTTAGGACTTCTAAGAGCTTACCTTTTTGTTCATGTTCGAGGGAAGAGTTTATGATTATCGGCAGTTGATCCTCTCCCTGAAGGAAGGCATACTCTAGGTGGTTAGGGAATTCTTTAAGCTCTAGCTTAGGTGGTTCAATAATAGAGGGCTTAAGCTTGTTTTCGGGTTTTCGGAGTTCGAGCTGTTCAGTGGTCTCTTGTCTAGGGTAGAAGGAGACTGCTCTAACGCCCTCCACCTTTTCTTCCTCCAATAAGGGGAGGAAACTCTCATCCTGTAACCAGCCTTCTTCGATCTGTTCATCAACACAGTTGTCAATGACATCCGTGAGTTCATTGACCTCTCCGATGAAATAGAACCGGTTAGCCGCTTCGAGATAAAGATTAACAGTGTCTTTAATGTCGAAGGTTAAGCTATCGGTTCCTACTCGTAAGGTTAACTTGCCGTCATGAACATCAATGACTGCACGAGCGGTAGCAAGAAATGGTCTCCCTAAGATGATGGGCACCAAGTCATCCTCCTCCATCTCCAAGATCACGAAGTCCACCGGAAATTTGAATTTTCCAACTTTGACTAGCACATTCTCGCATATCCCTACAGGATATTTGACCGACCTATCGGCTAGTTGTATGTTCATACGGGTAGGCTTTAGTCCGGAGTATCCTAGTTTGAGGAACATGGAGTGAGGCATGAGGTTGATACTCGCCCCTAAATCGGCAAGAGCATTCTTTATTGATAGAGATCCTATGGAACAGGGCAAAGTGAAGCTTCCTGGATCATCTACCTTTTTTGGGAGCCCTCGATGGGTCACTATTGAACATTCTTCCCCCAGAGTCACAAGACCCTCGAGTTTCTTTCGGTTGGCGAGTAATTTTTTAAAGTATGAGCTATACTTTGGCATGTGATAGCAAGCATCAAGGAGAGGTATGGTGACCACTAAATCTTTTAGATATGACAAGAATCTCTTACTATCGTTCTCAATTTTCTGGTTCTTTAGGTGGGATGGGAATGGGATTCTCACAGGTTGGTTAGGTGGAGTTGATGGGGATGGGGTCACCAGGGAAGGTTGTTCGGGAGCCTCGCTGCTTACATTACCTTCCTCCTCGTGGGGCTTGCTTGGATCAATGGTGATAGGATGTGAGTTTGGATAAGGAGGGTCCTTGGTTGTTGTTCCAGCTCGGGTGGTCACCACGAGCAGGGGATCTTTTTGGCTTACTGATGGCCTGTCTTGGTCATTAAGGGTGGATTTAAGCTTGTTGAACCATTCTTCCATGTCATTCTGTTGCTCAGCGATGAGCTCATCAAGACCTTTCAATTGTAAGCCTTTTTCTTGAGTGAAGTGACCGAGGTCATCTTCAAAAGTGCTCCTGATTTTATATTCAGGGCCTTCCTCCCCTTCTTTTCTTTTCACCAGATTTCCCCAAAGGGTATAATCATCGTTTTGGTAAAAAGGCAAAAGGGAGGGGTCAGCGTAGATGTCATGTCCTGACAAACACGCATGTTCGATCGTGGGTTCTCCTCCGCATTCCTCTACCTCGTGCGGGCCCCCACAGTAGTCGCAGATCAAGTAAGGATTTTAAAGTTGTTTAGTTGTTCGCGACCCCGCAAGGTATTCCATTCTTTTGTGAATTTTTCTTAGCCGATCTGAGGGTGTTTGTGTGATTTCAGACATGCTAGCAGTTGACTCAGGTTCATCCCAAGTGTCATCCTGGTCTTGAGTATATTCCTCAATCCTATTCCACCCTTCCTCGGCACTAAGATTGGCTAATTTCCCTATTCTAGAATTGTTGATTCCGTTCTGGTCCTTTGAGGAGACATTGTCGTAGAAGATTTGGACCAGAAGCCAGAGTTCGATGCCATGAAGGGGAACTTGTCTTATTAAATCCTTGAATCTAATCCACGATTTATGGATGGGTTCGTCCTTTCCCTTTCGGAAGCGGAGGATCCTATCCCTAAATACTGAGGTTTTCCCTGCTGGGAAGAACTTCTCATAAAACTTGGATATAAGTTGCTCCCATGTGAAAATAGACTCGGAGGGAAGTCTATCATACCATTCTTTGGCTTTTTCATAAAGAGTGAAAGGGAAAAATCGTAATCGGGACGTGTTTCTAGTAGCCCCATCCGTATGGAGGGTGTCTACTATTTTCAAGAAGTCCTTGATGTGTTGAATCGGGTCATCATTATCTAGTCCGCAAAACTTGCATACACTTTGGACAAGCCAAACATCGCTTGCACGCAAGACCTCATCGGTGTGTTCATTTGGGAAGACAATGGCATTTGAGAAGCCACGAGGATTCGGGGAGGAGTAGTCCTTAAGGCGCTTAGGAATGGGAGTTTCAGGGGTACTCATATCGTTGTTGGATTGGGAGCTAGGGGGTGTGAGGTGATTGTCTGAGTTTTCTTCAGAAAGGGCCTCATCAAAATTGATAGCTATGCTGGATGGTTCGGGTGTTGAGAGAGATCGTCTTAGCCTACGCATTTCCCTTTCAGGTTCTGCATAGGGCAAAACTAGGTCTCCAGCGGAACTACGACTCCTAGTGACTCTAAGGTTAGAGAAATCGTCATTTGCCATGATGGCGGATTTTAAAGATTACGAACAAAGACACGAAGAAACAAGATAGACTAAAGAAAACCTAAAAAGAAAAATAAAATCTTACTAGAAAGGAATCTAGCAAGTAGACCTAATAAAAAGAAATCCTAACCTAGACAATAACTATTCCCCGGCAACGGCGCCAAAAACTTGATACGTGGGAATCGCACCAGGCTTTACCTCTCGAGGGATCTCGAGAAGCTTACAACCCCAACCAGGCAGTGTACCTGATCGTTGTAGTATAATATAGTGACAAGTACCGGGGGATTGATCGCTAGGATTAGAAAGCCTAAAAACTAGATCTAGAGGTGAGGGATGATTCTTTTTGTATTTTTTATATTTTATGAAAGCAATTAAAATCTCGGGTTTTTAGAAGAGTAGGCGGAATTAATTGCTAGTCAACTAACCCAATAACTAAGATGCAATAAATATAAAATAACAGAAATGAAAATAAAGCTAATTAAACTAGTGTGGTGTGAACAATAATGGGGAAAGTTGTGTTTACTTAGATTTCATTACTCCATAGATATCTTTTACAGGTTGATAGTTTGTTACAATTGCGTGGATGACAGGTTATATTCCTTAATACCATTCGTGGGGTGGCGTACGTACTTCCCCAACTCTATAAGCTCCTACTTCACTCCTATGTCGAGCCTGCTAGAAGCTCCTAACATGGGATTATTAGAATTCGCTCATGCATTAAATACAACCATAATAACCTAGTACGCATTGGTTCATGTTTCTTAAGACGTTCAAGCATGTTACCCTATGGAAGTCTGTCAATTTTCTTAAGCCTAACATCGAAATCATTCATCCGTAACAACTATAAACAAACAATCAACCCATAATCAACATCTAGGTTTCACTACATCTAAGCAAACACACAAGAGATCTAGCCTAGCATGTTAAATTCAAGACAAGCGTAAGATATATTCAAACAACACATAGACATATTGAATGAATTGAAAGGATACTTATCTCAATTGAACATGAAAGGTTTCAAAGGGTAAAAACCCTTGAAAGAGCAGTAAAATTCGTGCTAGGGTTTCTCCAAAGTTACACCCTCTAAAGTTCCACACTAATGAATGAAAATTGCAAAACTATATATAGATTTTACAGGGTGACGGCGTCAAGAAGGAATTTCTGACGCCGTCAACTCGCCGCCCATAATGAGATCGGATTGCCTAGATCCAGATTTGACGCCGTCATCTGTAATATTACTCTGGGCCGTCACCATATCTTGAACCATGACGGCAAAGCTTGACGCCGTCACGATTTCTCTGGATCGTCACCACTTCCACCTCTTGTTTACTCTTGACGCCGTCAGGTACTGTTCCCAGAAAGGAAAATTAAGACTTTGCCGTTTTCTTCACTTTTATGCTCCAAAAACGTCCAAAATGCTTCCTTTTCCAGAATTCACTCCAAAAGTACCTAAAATGACAAAAGGAACGATTTAGGGAAATATTTGATCAAATAAATTCAAATCCGGGCTTAAATGACCCCCTAAAAACGGTTCATTTTTCGCCTCATCATCATCCAATGTGATAATTATATCGGTATTTATAATTGTTTAATCATAATGACGTTCCCGACATTTATTATACTATTTTCATAGCATAATATATATATCGTTACGTTATTATAACATTACTTGTGATCGTTTTATTTTTAATATACGCACTTGTATAAATATATATACGTTTTCACGTTTATATATTTATATAAACGTTTATATTATTAATAATAGTATTACGAGTTTTATTATTAAGTTTGATTATAATTTATATCGACTTATAACAGATGGTCACATGTCCGAGTCATCACTCTCGGCTCATTGTTCAAGTCCAAGTGTTAAGGCGTTTTACCGAAATCAATCGTCGACTAAAAATTCAACGTGACTTCGACACGCACAACCAAAAGTGTCCAAAGTAATAATAACCAATATCACAACTCCGTCAACAAGTCCCATATAACGTGCTACAACAATAGGGTCCGACTACGGCACCCGACTAACCTATCTCCGTCATACTAGTTCGATCGTCTCACAATCGGTCCCCCTTCATCCACTTTATCGTCAACACTTCACAATTGTAATAATATTCCCATTGTCGAGACCACAAAGGGTATCGACCCATCAAAAGTATTCGGCCAACCATAATAAACAACAAAAACAAGTAATAAAAATAACTACATCACAACAATAGTGAGCACCAATAGCTGGAAACAAAAATTAACCATTGCCGGACCCAAATGGGTCTCGGCTAGCCTCGGATCAGAAAGGAAAATATAAAGCACGATCCCAAAGGGGTCTCGGCTTGTCCCTTCGAGTCACTACACAAAAGCACGAGACCATAAGGTCTCGGCTTGCGTTCCCTTAGAATCAAAACCGAGCCAAAAAGGCCCTAGGGGTCGCGGCATAAACCCACAAGCAACCAAACTCAACCAAACATCAAATCCAAACAAAACCCTAACAAGGATTTACACCAATCCGAGCCAAAACCACACCAAACACGGATACCATTTTATTTTCTTATCAAAACCCTTAAAAGAACTTGTAGTTTTGAACCCCCAAAATACAAAATAATCCGAGTTTGACTCGGTTGAGTCAAACCCGACGCATCAACACGCGTTCTCACCTTCGATTCTTCACAAAAAAATCAAGAAATGGTGGTGGTGATGGTGTACAAGCGGTGGCACAAAAAGAAACAAGGTGAGGATTTCTCCTTTGGGCGCGTGTGGTACAACACAAAGAAAAGGAGATGGAATGGAGTGTTTTGGTGGTGGCGGTGAGTGGTGGTGACCGGCGGTGGAGGTGGTGCCGGCGTAACAGGTGGCGGCTCAAAGAGAGGGAGATGAGGGAGTGATATATTTGTGTGGAGGTGATGAAATGAAAAAAAAGGTTAAGGTTTAGGGTATATGTATCCGAAAATTACGTTATGGTCCCTCTCTTTCTTATATTTTCTTCCAAGAGCTCACAACAAGGACTATCGGTGTACTATTCGTTTAACTTTCCCGAAACGTATAAAATAAATCACGAAAATAATAAACATCACCAACGACGCTCGTACATGTCCCCGATCACTTTTAAGTATATTTTCCCGATACGATCAAAAATTTTATACACCAAACCGTAAGTCAAAATTAAATCGTGTTAGGTTATTCCTTGTGCCGGAGTCAACATAGTGCCTAATAGACGTCTCAACAATAATCTCAACATAAACTTCATATCGAAATAATATTTCAAATTTAAATTCCATAGAAACCACATAATTCGAAACCACGGTTCAATGTTTACAACTTCTCGCGAATAAATTTCAATTACTCAAAAATCATTAAACTTAAAGTACTGCGGGTTTTTTAATAGCTCCCTAATTTGTCAGTTGTCATATAAGGTGGCAAATTGGGCGGGTTGGGTAACATGTCAAAATCTCTATGGGTTGACATGACACAATTATTCTGTATTGTCTTATATTATTGCAAAAACAATAATTTGTATGTCTAATATTGTAACACTCCCAAAATATCGCACCGGAACGATAATGTCACTGGGGTGCTACCTAAAGGTACAAAGTACAAGATATAGAAAACGACCTCTAAGTGAGACATTTTGAAAAGTTACCATTCGAATTATTTAAATCAGAGTTATTACAAGAGGTCCCAGAGTATGATAATACATAAGTTTTGAAAGCATATCAAATGGTAAACGATAATAGCATAAGTCTTCAAAGCATTACAAATAACTGTGATCCGAATTGTATAAAAAAAATAATCAATCATCCACGACTGCAAACTCAATACACCACCTTTTTATTGTAGAAACTCGCATTTTTCAGGTCATTACTTGTCTATAAACTCAAAAATATTTACTTTAACGTATAACCGTTAGGTTAAATCGCATAAACCGGAAAACGACGTTAAACGTAACTCGACACTAGACTTAGTTTAGTCTACGTTAAATATGTGCTATATGGCTTTTAACTTAGCACACGAACCAGATTCCTTATTATTATTATCATTCGAACCAGAACCACGGGATTAGTCGATGCAATCGGTTCATTAGGTAACACAAGACTCGCTTCATTAGGTACCAAACTAGGATTGATACTTGCATTTAATTCTGAACTCATGTCTGAGTTTTGTTCCATGTTTATGCCGACATTAGCAGCAGTACCTCCATTCACACTTGCACTATCGCAACTTAAACCACGATCATCCATCACCGAGCTTTGTTTCTCCTTCACACCCTTAACTCTCCCTCTCCCTTTTGGACTCAAAAACCCCTTCTCCATAATCAATACATGTACACAACACTAACCAAAACCCAAAACTACTACACCACCAACAACCAAATTACGAGCAAACCAAACAGCACCAAGAATAAATATTGATCAATTAGTAATCGACAAAGATTATTAATACAAAATGTATACGTGGGCAGAAAAGAAACACGAATCCGTAAACACAAGAAAACAAACCGATACAAATGAAACCTTAAAAAACGAGAAAGAGTCCTAAAATAATTATTGATAGACTAAGCCAGCCAATTGTGAGAAAACAACGACTAATAACATCACCAATAATAATTTAGGATATCACAAGTCAAATTCAAGGCACCAATTGGATTAGCAGATTCGAGATATTAGGGATTATTTTATTGTCGCCAATATCGCCCAATTAGAGAAAGTATTCTAGGGGGATTGAATAAAGCAGAAATAGAAACACGTGAAGTTTCAATATTGTTTTGAAGTTTTCATTGTGAGAAAACAACGACTAATGACAACACCAATAATAATTTAGGATATCACAAGTCAAATTCATCATTAAGTTTTGGAGGTAACATTCTATGATCGAGTAAATAAATATTCAAAAAGCAAGTATCATATCTAGTGCCTTTGCAAAAACTATCTAGGAACTACCTCAGACATTGAAAGATCATTTGCCGATTTTGACTGCTTATACTTTCCGGGACCACTACTACTAGTCGACAAAGTGTAATCACTAAACAGTGGCATTTTGGGACCAGTGCTCGTATTCATGAAAAATGCAGGCTCTGATGGTAGTGGAAGCATAAGAGAATAGTTATTAAGCATGTAAACAACTGAAGCCATGGTTGGCCTATCTATAGCATTTTCTTGAACGCATAATAACCCAATATGTATACATCTAATGGTGTCGCGCAATGAACCCGATCCTGTCTTCAATGTCGTATCTATCATATCTAACGGTGTATCGTTCTGCCATGTTTTCCATGCCTAAAAGATATTAAAAAATCTATTTATTAAAATATAGAAAACGCAATTTAAAGTTATATGGGCAAAGGAATGCTTTCTCACAAATTCTGACCCATCATTATTGTCTTAGGCGGTGTTTGGTTTAGTTTATTTTTCTTGGTTTATGGTCTTACTGAAAAGTGTATAAGCTCAATGTTTAGGGCTTATAACATCAAATGTGTTATATGCTCAAGTTGATAAGGTCATAAGCTCTAAAGATTGAGATTATTAGATCATCATATCTATACTATCTATAATGGAAAAATAGTCAAAAGTGAAATGTTGAGTTTTCAACAATAGTCAAATGAGATAGAGTAAAATGTAATTAATACTCTTATTAAAACACCCCAATACTTAGAAGTACAATTATTTATCCACATTGTACAACCAAATTAAAGCATATCTACCAAATTAAATACAACCAATCAAACAAAAATCGGGTTGACCCGGGACGCTTCAAACCCGGCGGGTTGACCCAGTTTAATTTGACCCATTTTCGACTCAACCTAGCAAGTTGACCCGGTTTAACTCGACCTATTTTTCGACCGGAACGGTTCAACCGGTTGAACCAACCGGGTCGAACCGGGTTTCAAAACATTATCCATTACTTAAAAAAGTACAATGATGTATTCACATTGTACAACCAATTAAAAACATATCTACCAAATTAAATACAACTAATTGAAACACAAACCGGGTTGACCCCGGACACTTCAAACCCGGTGGGTTGACCCAGTTTAATTTGACCCATTTTCTACCCAACCTAGCAAGTTGCCCCGGTTTAAATCGACCCATTTTTCGACCGGAACTGTTCAACCGATTGAACCACCCGGGTTGAACCGGGTTTCAAAACATTATCTATTACTTAAAAGTACAATGATTTATTCACATTGTACAACCAATTAAAACATATCTACCAAATTAAATACAACCAATTAAAACACAAACCGGGTTGACCCGGGACGTTTCAAACCCGGCGGGTTGACCCAGTTTAATTTGACCCGTTTTCAACCAACCTAGCAAGTTGACCCGGTTTAAATCGACCCATTTTTCAACCGGAATGGTTCAACCAGTTGAACCACCCTGGTCGAACCGGGTTTCAAAACATTATGTTTAATTTCCAAATCTTCAAACTTTTATTATTTTTCGTTTATGACGTATAAACTTTTTTTTATCAATAAACTATTTGTCGCTATAAAATCCCGTTGCTATGCACGGGTACTCGTCTAGTTTTCATTAAAAGTGATTTGCTAAGAATAAATGATTTTACAAGTAATAATACCCTGATTAAATGCTCAAATTTGAAACTTCGACATTCAGCTATATTTTAAGATATTAAAAGGTGTGGGGATTTTTTAGTCTTACTTCTTAGGTATACAGTTTTAAGAATGGATTAAGATCCTCTCGTATTTAATGAAATATATTCAAAGCTGCGGTGATTTTTTAGTCCTATCTCTTATGTATGCAGTTTTAAGAATGTATTGAGACCATCTCATGTTCACTTTGAACATGAGAGGTAATGTTTAGTTTATTGTGAGTGAAAAAAATGATTTATTGTGGGATCTTTATTCTATTAAAAGTCAAGTTTCACCTCACTACAAACTCAACATGACTTCTCATATTAAATGAACATGGAGGATCCCACTCCTATAAGAATCTTCTCATATGCAATTTTTTGGTATGAATGTTTAGAAACATTTGTCTTGACAAAGTTCTCCCCAAAGTTGTTTACCAATTTACGAACTAACATATTATAGCTAAGAAGTATATATGATCAAATGATTTTCTAGTGGATACTTACATAGCTGAGGAGGTCTTCTGTGCTCTCTCCATTTCGGACACATGTATTCTTTTGACCTGTCACCATCTCCAACACCAACACCCCAAAGCTAAATACATCAGATTTTACTGAGAATTGCCCGTGCATGGCATATTCGGGTGCCATATAACCACTATATAAAAGAAGAAGACACCCAAGGTTTGAGACAGGCACTAACTGAGTATAGGAGAAAATAAAACATGTCAACACCTTATGAAATTATTGAACTACACTTACTAGGTTCCAACAATTCGATTTGTGTCTCCTTCAGTTTCCTCGGGTTTAACCAATCTTGCCATGCCAAAATCTGCAATTTTAGGGTTCATCTGAGCATCCAACAAAACATTGCTAGCTTTCATATCCCGGTGAATAATCCTTAGACGAGAATCTTCATGAAGATATAAGAGTCCCTTTGCAATGCCTTTGATAATAATGAAGCGTTTTTCCCAATCGAGAAGCGTACGTTTACTGGGATCTACAAAGGCCATTAGAATCACAAGATTATATAAGTACAAAAAAGAACATATATATGTTGCTAACACAAAAGTGCCGGTAATTAAAATTTTAAAAACTCATTAACTTCCACCACAAAAAGTGCGCAAAATTTTATTACTCATCTGATGCGTTGTCAAGGACTTCTTTTATTATGAAATTACCATCTAGTAAAGTGTTTAAGTTATATAATGATAGCGTACTTTTCGCAATATAGTGTAATGGTACTATAAACGTTCATATATTATTTTAATATCATCATGAATTTCATATTTAAAAATTATAGATGACACATACACTTCACAAGTTATCTTAAAGATGATTTGATATATAATTTACATGAGTTGGCTTGTACCCATTAGGATAAAATGTTAGAATATGTTAAAGTTACATGGAAACCCAATATAGTATTTTCACTGCCGTTTTTTTTAGTGGTCGTGCCAGTATGTCGGTTATTAGACATATTATATTATTAATTTTTTTTTTAATGTTTATGGCGTATAGTTGTAAATGTTGAATTCAGGTACCTTAACTGTAAACTGGGGAAAGAACGTTACCAATGTATATCTGTCATTAACTGATTTAAGTGTTTTATTGGGTGTGAAAAGTGAGTTCTAGAAGAGGCGGCTTTAGTAAGATACCAAATATAAACTGATCAAGACTTGCATTTGGCAAGAACTCGTAAATGAGTAGTCGTTCACTTCCTTCTATGCTGAAACCCAGAAGCCTGACTAAATTGCGGTGTTGAAGTTTTGCAACTAGCAAAACTTCATTCTTGAATTCTAGGTCACCTTGCCCCGAATCCTTCGCTAGCCTCTTTACCGCTATATCTTGTCCATCTTCAAGTTTACCCTAAATATCATATTATAACGTACATAAATATTTAAGCTACATCAACATTCTCATTCTTTGGCACATAACTGGAAAGAGCGGTATGTGTATACCTTGTAAACCGCTCCAAATCCGCCTCGTCCCAGCTTATTGTCGTCAGCGAAGTCATTTGTTGCAGCTTTCACTACACTAAAGCCATATTGCAAAGATTCAGCCGTCCCGATATCCATAGGTTCAGCTGGTCGATAAAGAGAGATTTAGAAGTTATCGGACAGACCAACTATTGTCACTATGCTATACCACGCAAAGTGGTCCATTATGTTGAGAAGGTACTATTGTATTGAAGCTCCTTTTAACATAAATGTAAAATGTGAAACTTACTTGCTGTATTTTCAGCTGATGGTGTTTGTTGTTGTTGTTTCGAGTCCTGTTTTTTCCTCCTTCGTATGTAAATACAAATAGAAGTGATTATTATAACGACACTTACCATTACAAGAACAATTATAATTGTCACAGTTCGTGTCTTGCTTGCATTTTTTCCTGCAAAAAAGAGAATTTTCCAAATTGTCATCTTAATTTGAATGTTCAAACATCAAAGCATTATACACTCATTAGAGGGATGTTGTCTATGATACTAATAAAAAACTACAGTTCTTTTAAAAGTTACACATCATTGTTCCCGTTAAGTTTCTTACAAAGATTAACTAAAGTTATATAACCAACTTCATTGCTTAGAAAAGTATGTTTAAGACATTTAGCAAAGATAAACAGTTAAGAAAGATTTACACAAGTATTTTACAACGTCTAAATTACTATTATAAATGAATCAAAGAATTTACTAAGATTGTTGTGGAATAACAGATTAAGTTGAATGAGAATATTTGTTGATCTTCTCACTTAATTTAAACACAAACCAAAGTTAGCTTTAAGAAAGAACTATGCTAACCACACTAAAAGGGTTATGGGACTTATTTCTTATGGATGAGTAAATGCTCTCTTGAATGTGTATCACATTAATTACAATAGATTGCATTTATTCTTTTGAGACATTCTCTTTTATATGTACGTGTCGAACATCTAACTATAAAGTACACTGCTACTTTACTGCATTAAATGCTTCTATTCTGGGAATGTATCTAATCCCACTTTATGGAATATTGTTCACAATTGTTCACTATTTTATATCAACTCTTGTACTATCTTTCACTTTCTTACATAAGTGTTTTTATACTTATCTTCCCAAGAAAGTTCTTATCGTATACCTGATACTTAGATATTTTTCTAAAATAACTAAGTTCAAAATGTTTTGAATGTTTAGGAGATCAAGGAAAGTCATGAATTATTGTCGTTACTCACCGACGCCATGTTCAAGGACTTCACTTACCGAGTTCCGTCTCAGGAAGTGGCCGGTGAGACTTTCTTAGTGTCTGATGAGCTATGAAGATGACTCATTGAATGGTTACTCATTCAGAGACTTTCTTAGATATTTTGTAGCACATCTTAATAGCTCGATTCTTCGGTGCCCTCAACAAGGGGGAGCATCAATCAAGGAGGAGCATTTGTATCGTCGGTTTTCTTTTCTCTCTATACATCGACAACACCTTTTTGATTCTACAAAAAGGGGGATAAATGGACTAAAACTCATTAAAAACTTCTTTAACAATAGTTTTACATAAAATGAGTTTATATTTTGTAATCATCAAAAAATGGGAGATTGTTAATACAAATAATGTTAAAACGTTATTTATATTTTTCGACCTCCATATGTTTTGATAATCACAAAATGTAAAAACACGCTACGTAAACAAGTTTCTAGTCGTAAAAGTCCATTTCGACACAATATCACTTAAGATATGAACAAATAATATATCAAACTTGTTAAATGATCAAAGAAATATTTTTGTCCTTAAACCTCATATTTTTATAAATGTGACAAAACCTTTTTACAAAAATAAATTATACAAATTATTTTTGTATTTATAAAGAAAAGTTTTAATAAAAAAAAATATTCAAAATCTGGTTTTTTCCCGCCTATAAGGATAGCACCTTCACCAGATAAACATTTCACAACAATAGGACAAAATCAGGAGCGTCCTATGGACGGTCCCTAATATTTAAGGGACCGTCCATGTTTAAAGGACTCTCCCCCGCTCCTCTTGGTGCATATAAATATATAACTATTCTCAACAGACTTCTCAACCCTTTTTACGCAGAATTCTCTTTTCTCTCCTAATCTCTTCTAATACAATATTTGATCACATTAACTTGTATATATTTGTTTATAAGTGATCAATTCTTTCTTCATCAAAGTGCAAAGAGAAGAACACTCGTATTCGCCGAGAAACGAAGTGTTGTAGAGTAGGCATTACACTTACACACGTAACCTTGTTACGGTTCTTCTCTTTATCTAAAATATATATATATATATATATATATATATATATATATATATATATATATATATATATATATATATATATATATATATATATATATATATAGGGAGACTTTCTTACGAGAACCATCTTATCTGCAAGAACTGAGAGAACCACAAAAAACATACATGCACGCCTTTTAAAATAAAATAAAAATACATGCAAATCATCAATAATCGTAAGTATCCACCTATGTTCTTCAATATCATCATAAACTCATCATCTTTTTTCACAAAAACCTTACACACGGCCGCAATATTGTCGTTGCACGCCTTATAAAAACATAGATGCACACCTTCAAAGAAAAATTTTGTATTTCCAATTTCTTATCAAATTCTTTAAAACAACTATGTTTTTTTTTAAAACATATATGTTGTTTTTAGAACACATGTGCAAAAATACAATTATTGAAAGCGTGCATATATGTTTTTGGTGGTTCTCTCAGCTCTCACAGATAAGATAATTCTCACAAGAAAGTCTCACTATATATATATATATATATATATATATATATATATATATATATATATATATATATATATATATACTAGACGAGTACCCGTGCATAGCAACGAGATTTTATAACGACAAATAGTTTATTGATAAAAAAAGTTTATAGGTTGTAAACGAAAAATAATGTTTTGAAACCCGGTTCGACCCGGGTGGTTCAACCGGTTGAACCGTTCCGATCGAAAAATAGGTCGATTTAAACCGGGTCAACTTGCTAGGTTAGGTCGAAAACGGGTCAAATTAAACCGGGTCAATCCGCCTGGTTTGAAGCGTCCCGGGTCAACCCGGTTTGTGTTTTAATTGGTTGTATTTAATTTGGTATATATGTTTTTTAATTGGTTGTACAATGTGAATAAATCATTGTACTTTTAAGTAAAGGATAATGTTTTGAAACCCGGTTCGACCCGGGTGGTTCAACCGATTCAACCGTTCCGGTCGAAAATGGGTCGATTTAAACCGGGTCAACTTGCTAGGTTGGGTCGAAAACGGGTCAAATTAAACCGGGTCAATCCGCCAGGTTTGAAGCATCCCGGGTCAACCAGGTTTGTGTTTTAATTGGTTGTATTTAATTTGGTAGATATGTTTTTAATTGGTTGTACAATGTGAATAAATCATTGTACTTTTAAGTAATGGATAATGTTTTGAAACCCGGTTCGACCCAGGTAGTTCAACCGGTTGAACCACTCCGATCGAAAAATTGGTCGATTTAAACCGGGTTAACTTGCTAGGTTGGGTCGAAAAAGGGTCAAATTACCGGGTCAACCCGGTTTGTGTTTTAATTGGTTGTATTTAATTTGATAGATATGTTTTTTTAATTGGTTGTACAATGTGAATAAATTATTGTACTTTTAACTAATGGGGTGTTTTAATTAGAGTATTAATTAGATTGTTCAAGTTTCCTTAATTAATAAGGGCATTATGGGGATTGACCAAAAGTTAAGTTTTCACTTTTTCACTTTGACCATTTTCTCTTTATAAGTAGTATATATATATATATATATATATATATATATATATATATATATATATATATATATATATATATATATATATATATAGAACCTGTATCCATTGAGAAAGATTTTTAAAAACGATAGATTTTTAACTTCGATTCAAGTTTTTCAAGTGTAGAACTTATTTTCATGTGATTCTAATCCAAAATGTGTAAAAAGAAATTGAATCAATGTAAAAAATTTAACGATTTTGCGATAAATGTACCATTCTGAATCTTCTGTACAAATTTAATGAATCATTACAATAACTCAATTTTCACAAAGATTTGTGAATCAAATTTGTGATTTATAGATTCGATTCACTATTTATTGATGTATACTTGTGAATCAAATCGAAAAATATGAATCAATAGCTCAAACGAAGATTTCTTAATTTTTTCAATATAAAAACCTTCTCAATGGAACCAAAGGCTATCATGTAACACACACTTAAAGTTGTAAAAATAAGAACTAACTAAATCTGATAAGTGACAATCTCGTTAAAACAAAAATAAAAAAACTTAATTTAGTTACAATTAAAATTGTTAAAGTTCTGATGATTTTCTTTTTAAAACTGACGAAGTCTAAGTGATACACTTTGATTCGACGTGTAATGTATATCAAGTTTTGATATGTGTATAAGTTTATTTAGTGGTTGATGGGTGTATTAGACGTATTTGTTTATGTATAAGATATCAGGTGAGTAAATTATGATCTATGCACTTTATAATTTTCAAAAAATTAAGAAAACAAGTTGTGGATGGGGGCACAAGTCAGACGCTAAGACGATTATTATAGTTTTTCTTTTTAGCCGATTCGCCATGGGGTGTTCGTTTAGTTTTATAGATGGTTAATAAACTTACTTCATTTCGGTTTATATTATATAATTTTTAGGCTTCCGGTTTATTTGAGACTTATAAGCTTATGCAAGCTTATAACTATATAACGATCTTATGTTAACCCACAGTTCTTAAATTAAGCTGGAAAAATATTGCTTACAAAATATAAGGCGAAATTAAATAGACTCACAAACCCACATATAAGTTTACACTTATAAGCCTTTTTTATTTAGGATAAGAAATTTTCATGATATAGTGAAAACAATTTAATAATGTAGCAAACAAAATATTAATCTTATTGACTAGTCCATAACTCCCTTCTGATATAATTTATAGTCCGCGAACCGCGTTAAAATGTCGTTGTGCGAAGACTACCAATTTTCCTCTAACGCTTGAAGACAACTCAGCCATCATAAAGATTATTACACGTCTCTTTGAAGGGACAACATCCAACACTAAAGTAGTTGTTACATACTTAACACTATTTTCCATATGGTCATTAAACTCATGACCTTTTACTTTCTATTGTTATCATCGAATACGGAGTAAAAAATACTACATCCGTCCCAAAATTATAGTCCCCTTTTGACTTTTTCGGTCTTTCTTTCTCAATTTTGACTTTAAATATTTTTGTTTGTGTTATACAATAACTGATGAAAATTATACCAATGAAAAATACATTTAAAACTCAATTCATTCATATATTTGGCATCAAGTATTATATAATATAAACAAAAATATTTAAGGTCAAAGTTGAAAAACAAAGACCGAAAAAGTCAAAAAGGGACTATAATTTTGGGACGGAGGGAGTATAAAAATATTATACTTTATATACCTCACAAACAATGAACCCTTTCATTTTTTATTTTTTCATTTCACAAAACACACACACACAAAATCTAAAACTTTACTATATAACACCAAGGGCCTGCCTTCTATTTGAGAGGGCGTATTTAGATCTATTGCTTAATGTTTTGAAGATTAATTATAAAAGTAATGACTTTTTTTCAAGGGAATGATAAATAACGATAAAAATATCAAAAAGCTTAGGGATACATAGCAGATCACCAATAACTAAAGGCTACATATATAATTGGAAATTTATCTACTCTGTTATTTATTGTGCATAACATACTTATAACCCGTATGAAGCATACTAAGTTTGTACCTGGTGATAAATCTGGCAAATTTGGTGGCGGTGGTTGTCGTGGTGATGGCGATGATGGTGGTGGGATAGAAAGAGTACTCTCGTTAAAAAAAGGATAAATCTCATACCTAAAATTACACATAGGTCGGAGAGTCATTCCTCCAATTTTCCCACCATCCCCAAAATAAAAAAACTGACTAATTCCATCTCCCAAGCACCGATTGCACTGCTGCTGTGTTAAATCCGGAGTACACTGGACAAGGGCATAGATACTTGTATCTGGTCCAGGAGTCTTCCCCGTGGCGAACTTGCGGAGCGAACCACCAGCCGATGCTTCAGTTGTCAGATTGTTTAACAAACGTGACAAGGCTTCATTGAACTGATCAACATCCGAAGCATTTGTTGGATTCACCAAAATCACATAGTACTTTATATCAATGTTTCCGAGTAAAGCCTCGTAGTATTTTAGCATACATAAGTCGTAGTATCCTATTGCTTGTTTTTGGTTAGGACATATTTTTCGCAATTCAACAATTGAATCATTAAGACAACTACGACACGCATCTAGATTCACGTCACCTCGACATAGGGCGACCGTGTAGACTGCAAAGCCTCTGCCTGTGGGAGTATAACTGTTAATGAAACCAAAGTCAGAGATGGTGTTAAGAAGGCGAGAGAGGGTAGTGTCTAGGGAACTTTGGTAGGTACTGTTCATAGTATTATTAACCACATCGTTAAAGCAGTCAAACGAAATGAAATCGGGTTGAGCTAACGTGATGGTATTTACTAAATATAGGAAAATAAGCAAGAACGCCAATGGTAGTTTCCCGGTGAGTATGACCATGTTTCAGTGCTATAAAAGAAAAACTAATTGAACAACTGGGTTGGTGGTAATAAAAGAGTCATAAGAATTGAATATTCTTGCAATATATATTGATGATGCAGATAAAAGTATGTATAGCCATAGAGGAGTAATTTGTGACGATAATGCTCTTATGGTGGCCACATGTTTTTTCTATATTTTCCACAAGAGAAGTAAAGTTTCCGTTGTCCAAAATATCGTGGTACTTCGGGTTAAGGGTTTAGGAGGGATCAAAAGAAAAGTTGGGTCCTCCTCAAAATTTAAAAGGGGTATAAAAAAGTCACAATATTATGATAAGTGTTCATTTTTATTAGGTTGGACGGATCACTGTAATGAACACCCTTGGCGTATTATTGATTAACCATGAGAACATTCAAATCATTATAAATTAACTTTAATTGATGAAAATTCAATGATGGATGAACATTCATATCAGAATTGTTAAACATCTTTTATATAATAAAACAAAACCCCTAGTGACAATTTTTCATGTCAAAAAAATCAATTCATTTCTTATTTAGTAATAATTAAATTAGTTAAATTATTTTATAATATTAAAAAATATATATATTAAGCTAAATATTTCTTCATTTAGCCAAATTTTAAAAAAATTCGTTTTTATATATTCATATTATAAAAAAGCAAAAAAATACACATGTACATGAAGGTTATTTATCTAAAGTTTTGGACCAAAATAAAACAAAATAAAAATAAGCGGAAGCCAAGTGATGCTAAAATCATCCCTTAAACACCACTGCTATACCATTCTTCCACAAACCCTATTCAAAACATGGTTCGCTCAAAAGTCTAATCACAAATCACCAACTCGAACAATCTACCATCGATGCAAGGTATGGCTTTTGTGTTTTATCTTTTGGCTTTATTATTCTTTAAATTTGTAAAGATCAAAGATTCGTATTGCTTTATATAATTTTTCTTCAAATCTCCTTTTTCGTTTCTGGATTCCTTCAATGTTGTCTTATGGGTTCGTAATTCAGAAAGCTTTCATAGCTTCCTTAGCATCTGTTTAAATCTTAATCGTTATGTTGACAGATAATTCTTTAAATTTGTGACAGAGGTTTTATCTGTGGCATGTATAATATAAATCACTTGTGCTTGAACTTTAAGAAAAATAATGCAGTACATATCATAAGGGAACAAGGGAGGAAGAGGGCATAAATAAATTATTAAAGGTGCCCCATGAAATGCTCAAGTTTTATCAGTTGATTGTACTTTATCCTAACAAAGATTTGGATGCAGACATCGACCCTAATGGAATGTCTCATGGATAGAAAGCTATTAAAGGTAAAGGTTTTTTGTTTAATATTGTTGAAGATATGTTTATCTTTAGAGTTAATGTGATGTTGTTATTGTTTGTTTCGTTAGTAGTCCATAAGTCGGTGTCTCTAAAGGCGAAAGTATCGTATGTTGGATCAAGTAATGCGTGGGAACTTAATGTAGCTTCAAGTGAGGGTTGGCTTTATTGTTTCAGGTAAGGGCAATCACGATCTGCTCAAACTCCTCACTTTCATTGAACATGCTATACTTTTTTATGGATCTTAACATATTGTAGGTTTTAGTATTTGTTGTTTCTTTGCAGGGTGTTCAGACCGCATCCAATATCAAAAAAGCGTGTTGTACCTGAAGGTATCGAGCTACCCTACTGGCTACTTAATGTGAGTTGACAAGATTAAGATTTATGAGTGGTAACATATTGTTGTTTGCGTGTTCTTAATATATTGTCAATTTTCTAATGATAATAATCATCTACCATTATAGGGAAATCCAAAAATCAAGCCCATTAGTGATCTGCGAAATCGGGTAAGATATGTTAGGCCTCTAAATTCGAAAAGTAGGTTCGTTGGTAGAAGACACGGCTAATGTCAATAAGCAAGAAGTGGAAACAAAAGTGGAAACTTTATCAAGGTTATGAGTAAAGATTCAGTTAAAAACTTAAAATATGTTGTTTCAATATTTTTTAGTGTTTCAATTCTTTTTTTCTTTTACCTTATGATTTGTTGCAGACTTATGAAAGATCATACTTACAAAGACGGACTGAGTGCGGGAGCGCAACATGCTCAAACACTCAACAGAAACTAAAAAAATACCGCTATAACACTCAACTAAGTGTTAAGACAATGGTGTATTAATCTTAGTGTTGTGCAGCCAACTTAATCAGAAACCAAGAAACTGAAATGGATGGGTCATTTCATGATGTAAGTGAAGATGTACAGGCAATTGAAATGCTTACAAGGAACCTTTAAATACTTTATACAATAAGGGGATCATAATGCTTGCTAATGTGGTACCTTCTATAATACAAGTTCTCAATGTCAGAACAATGTAAACTAGAAAAAATGCAGTCATTCTTAGTTCAAGCAACATCAAACTTTAAGGATACAAATGCACCTCAAATGTTCAATGACGAGAACTACTTAGTACGCACAATTACGGGGATATATGCTCATTTTGTCCAAACGTTCAATGAAAAGTCATTATATAAAATATAATTAAAAAAATCTATATTATATAAAATTAGTTTTTAAGAATTATATTATGAAGGAGAATATTTGTATAAATAATGCATATTTTTGTGTGACCTTAGTAAGATTTGACCAGTTCCTATTTGAAATCTTTTTTTTATTGAAGTACCTTTTTTTTTTTTTTTTTTTTTTTTTTTTTTTTTTTTTTTCAGAAGTACCTTTCCTTTAAAATTAAGAACTATTTGTTTTATAATAAATAAAAATACGTTATTGAAAAATTTTAATAAAAACCTGCGCATACGCAGGCATTATAGCTATTTAGTAATAATTTTATTTTAAAAAAAGATTATTTTCATATTAGGTAATAATTTTATATAAATGTCCAAACACTCTAATTTAGAGTGTCCCAATCATTTATAGGAGTGTGCAAATCACATTCCTTCTAAATTATATCACAATATAAAAGTAATGTATAACCTTTAGGGCATGTTTGGTAGAGGGAATTGAGATGAGAGAAATGAAAATGAAATGATTTCCAATGTTTGGTACAATCATGAAAAAATAAAGTGGAGAATTAGAACTCTTAAGAAATGGATCATTTGCAAAAATTAGAGTTAATTTCCATTCACAAAGTGATGGAAATGAATTCTTTCATAATAATAATAATAATAATAATAATAATAATAATGAGCGTGCTTGTGCCGGCATTTCAAAGTTATATTTCTCAATGCGCACATGCTCTCCTCGGGTCTTTGAGCGTGCTCATGTTGCATTTGATGCGGCACTGCTTTCTTCTCTGGAACGTATTGTTACTGCTTCTGGGCCTGGGTTTGGTGATTGGCAATGGAGGCTGGCCACCTTGCCATTTGTTTTTGGAGGGCTTGGTCTATATTCTGCAGGGGATGCCTTGAACTATGCATTCCTTGCGTCTAGACTCCAATCTGCCAAACTACAAACTAAACTCCTCAGACACTCTGATATTGTAACCTCTGGACCTTCCTTCGAAGAAGCCTTGAATGCTTTTAATGCGAAAATAGAGATTGACCTTCTGAGTAACCCGGATGAGATCGCTGCCCCCAAACTTATGAAGAAATTGGCAGATATATATTTCGCACGTGTTACCAAAATGGCTGAATCTACATTTTGCCTATCTTCCCGACAAATGGCACTCTGGAGGTCGCAAAATGAGGACTACACTTCAGACTGGCTTAGGGTGGTTCCGATATCTGGGCTGGGACAGACTATGAATGCTAGAACTTACAGGTGTGTATTATGTTATCGGCTAAGCGTTCCCCTTCTCTCTATTCAGAAGTCGTGCTCAGCTTGTTCCAAGGTTTTCAAATGGGATATTGACGAGGCGAAAAATGATCCATTTTTAGGGGCTCATTTAAACCCGAATTCGAATTTATTTGATCAAATATTGCCCTAAATCGTTCCATTTGTCATTTTAGGTACTTTTGGAGTGAATTCTGAAAAAGGAAGCATTTTGGACGTTTTTGGAGCATAAAAGTGAAAAAACGGCAAAGTCTTAATTTTCCTTGCTGGGAATAGTACCTGACGGCGTCAAGAGCATTTATGTGACGGCGTCAAGCGTAAAAGTGGTGATGGTCCAGTAGAAATGTGACGGCGTCAAGCATGGCCGTCAAGGTTCAAGATATGGTGACGGCCCAGAGCAACATTACACATGACGGCGTCAGACTTGGATCTAGGCAATCCGATTTCACTATGGGCGGCGAGTTGACGACGTCATACATTCCTTCTTGACGCCGTCACCTTGTATAATCTATATATAGTTTTGCAATTTTCATTCATTAGGGTGGTGGAATTTTGGTGTAACTTTGGAGAAACCCTAGCACGATTTTTACTGTTCTTTCAAGGGTTTTTACCCTTTGAAACCTTTCATGTTCAATTGAGATAAGTATCCTTTCAATTTATTCAATATGTCTATGTGTTATTTGAATATATCTTACGCTTGTCTTGAATTTAACATGTTAGGCTAGATTTCTTTTGTGTTTGCTTAGATGTAGTGAAACCTAGATGTTGATTATGGGTTGATTGTTTGTTTATAGTTGTTACGGATGAATGATTTCGATGTTAGGCTTAAGAAAACTGGCAGACTTCCATAGGTAACATGCTTGAACGTCTTAAGAAACATGAACCAATGCGTACTAGGTTATTATGGTTGTATTTAATGCATGAGCGAATTCTAATGATCCCATGTTAAGAGTTTCTTGCAGGCTCGACATAGGAGTGAAGTAGGAGCTTATAGAGTTGGAGAAGTACGTACGCCACCCCACGAATGGCATTAAGGAATATAACCCGTCATCCACGCAATTGTAACAAACTATCAACCTGTAAAAGATATCTAGGGAGTAATGAAACCTAAGTAAACACAACTTTACCCGTTATTGTTCACACCACATTAGTAATTAGCTTTATTTTCATTTTTTTTATTTTATTTTGATTGCATCTTAGTTATTGGGTTATTTGATTAACAACTAATTCCGCCCACTCTTCTAAAAATCCGAGATTTTATTTACTTTTATAAAAATATAAAAATACAAAAAGAATCATCTTTCACCTCTAGACTTAGTTTTTAGGCTTTCTAATCCTAGCGACACTATTCCTGAGTTGAACGATCAATCCCCTGGTACTTGTCACTATATTATACTACATCGATCAGGTACACTGCCTGGTGGGGGTTGTAAGCTTCTCGAGATCCCTTGAGAGGTAAAACCTGTTGCGATTCCCACGCATCAAATTTTTTGCGCCGCAGCCCGGGGAATAGTTATTGTCTAGGTTAGAATTTCTTTTTATTAGGTCTACTTGCTAGATTCCTTTCTAGTAAGATTTTTATTTTTATTTTTTGCTTTCTTGTAGTCTATCTTTTTCTTTGTGCCCTTTGTTTGTAAAATCATTTTCATTTGTCTTCATGGCGGATGAGATTCCATTTAGATCATTAACAATAGAGGAACAATTAGTTTACTCGAATAGATTTGCTTCCTGTTGTTCCAATGAATTTTTAAGTGATCTTAGCTATATACAAGAGGAGATGGGTGTAAAGTTTGATAGGTTTGATGAGTTATGCGCATGTGTGGCCTATATTAAACAATCATTGTTAGGATCAATTCCTTTTAGTAAGACCCTTTGGAAAAATTTCGAGGAAAGCCTCCTAACCGTGAACCATGAGTTCAATGAATTGATGGGTTTGTATACATCACAACTTGAGGAAACAATTAAGGAGTATTTAGCCGAACATGATCATATTGAGCAAAAAGATGAATCCTTTAGGCAAATTGAACATTGTAATCAAGTTATTGAGGAAGGTTCTTATGAATCAGACTTAGAACTTGAAATGGCTAGAGAAGGATTTGAGATACTTAGGAACATGTTTAGGTCAGATTCTACTAAAACACGTGATGAGGATATAGGTGATCTTGACACAAGGAATGATGAAGTAAATAACATAAGCTCACAAATTACCCCACAAGTCCTACCATCATTTGAGGCATACACACCGCCCGTGACTTATCCGGAAGAAGTAGAAGAGACTTTAGGAATCCCAATTGAGGTAGAACCTTTGAACCAAACACAATTAGAGGATATAGGTTTGAATACTTATAATGATAGCCTTACTCTTAGTTCTAGGGAGGTTCCTAGTTTTGATGAACCGGAGCCTCAACCAAAACCGTTACCTAATCTTCCATCCTTGGATGAAAATTTAGGAATTGAAATAGGTCCCGATCCACCCATCAAACCATATAGTCCGGGTAGTCTTAGGACAAAGGTAATGGATTCTAAGCCTTGTAGAGAGGAAGCCAATATAGGAGTGGAAAATGACCTTACATGCTTACATCACCCATTTATGATTGATCACAAGAAACATTATGGGTTTAAATCGGGTTTATTAGGTCAAAATGGATACCCAACTAGTAGTCTCTTGATGTTGATAGAAAATGATCCCTTTCTAGGAGAAAATATTAATCCACCCATTAACCCGATTGAATTTGGTAAGGTTATGATGATAGGAGCACACCCCTTTGAGCATATAATCCATCCACCACTCTTTCCTCACGAGGCATATTTCCACCCTAAAGGTGTGTATCGCTACTTCCACCCGCACTTAATCCTAAGTGTAGGGAAAACCTCCCCTATTTCCGTTAAATAAGGGTAGAGTCAGGCTCGTGACTCGAACAAAAACAAGCGCTTCTTGGGAGGCAACCCATGTTTTGCGTGTTTTTACTTGTTTGATTTTATTTGTTTCCGTATGCGTGTTTTATTTTTATTGTTGGTAGATCATGTTTCAAATAAACTTGTGAAAATGCTTTATTTTGTTTTTAACTTCGCCTTAATTACATATAAAGGTATTTCGCAAAACATAAGTGTAAGGGGAAACCCCAAATATGTTTTTTAAAAGAAACGAAATTGATCATGATTCTCCGCAATATTAGATGGACATGTGTATTAGTATTTGTTAGAGTCAAATGCTTGTATCGAGTCATAATGATGTTTTGCAGGATTTTCCAGGAAGTAGGACATAAGTTTTTCCAGAAATTTTCCGGAAACTTAACGTAAAGATTTCTGCAGGTCACTTCTGACAGCGTCACGAGTTTACTCTTGACGGCGTCATGTGTAAATTTCTGGAAATTTTGCTAGTTTTGTTTTTCTAACGGAGTCTTAAAGTTTTTGTTAATTCTTTAGTTTTATAAACTCCATGAAATCTGCAAACATTCATTCCACAAGCATTATATCTTAAATTGCTTTCTAGGATTTATTAGTATATATAGATTGCCACCGATTTTACGCGAGGTTGCCTTGTTTGTTTTCTCAGGTTTAACAGGTTACATATGACAAGAAGATGATTTATTTTTCTGGAAGGGAAGCTTTGATTGTTCATTTTCTTGGAGGAAGATCTAACCTTGTTGACACTCTATCCACAACCGAACGAATCAGGGGAGTATTTGATTTCATTCTTTTACCAATTTCACTTTTACATTCTTTAATTGAACATTGGGGACAATGCTCATCCTAAGTGTAAGGGGAGGGTAAACGATGATACCTTATAGGATACTATTGCACTTGAGTTTGTTTGTTTGATGGTAGGTGTGTAATAAAACTATGAGAAATACTTGTTAGTGTAATTTTAGTGCAAAATTTAAATTTTTTTACAACATTTAGGAGTGAAACTTTAGCCTTAGCAAGCGTCTCATGGATAGGAGGTTGTATGACTAGCACAAAACCGTACCACTTAAAAAATTTTCCACCCAAATATGTGAGGTTCGCCTTTAGATTTGATAGGAAAAACATTCATTATTAGTGCTTATGTGTGTACCGGTAGCATTTAGATTCTAGAACTTGGGTTAGTGATGCATCCCGAGACCGCTAGTGAGACTACATTCGTGTAGTAGGATTTACTACATGATAAGAGGCATTAGGATCACCCTTGTGTTAAACCCGTATCATAATTACTTGACCATTTAAGTCATATTACTTGGCTAGTAAAGTCAATTAATTTTTCCCACACCTTAGCATTGTACTCATTTTTAGTACACGAAACCCCTAGTACACCTCTCCGAGCCTATCTTTCGTTTCTAACTTTAAGCATCTTACTTAAAGGAAGAATTTTTTACAACCCACTTAAATGTACAACCAAATCGCCTTAGCCTTCCGTGTATGCACTCATCTTTAGTGCATTATTGTTTCATGTTTAAACCCTTAGTTTATTATCTAATTGATTACATGGTTGCTAAGTCGAGTCATATCCTTGTACATATTATTTTGGGACGATTGAGACTCATGGGTAAAGTACTAATGTTATGGAGTAATGGGGAAGAACATCATATTATTACCCCCATATGTACGTTAATCTTAAAAGTACTCCAAGTGTTTTGATTATCTTAATTCGGGTAATTAGAATAGTTGATTGTAAAGTATGTAAAGATTCAAGTATAAGGGGAGTGTTCATTCCCTATGATGTATTATTTTGGATGGTAGGGTAAGAGTGTATGAAAAAAAAAAATAAGAAAAAAAAAAGAAAGAAAAAAAGAAAAGAAAAGAGAAACAAACATACGGACTACCATCCCGTTTCATTCTATGTTTATTTTAAGTTTTTGTTATTTTTGATTTATTAAGCTTAAGTCGAGTCTAGTCTTGGCTTAGCAACGCCATGTTGTACATGTAATTAACCAAGATGATTAACTCGCCACCAGTAAAGATTGCCTATATCCAACAAAACCGTGTATTCCATATCCCTACACCTAACGCTATAACCCTTTAAAAGACCTCTTTGATAGTTTATCCTAGGTGCTTACGCCATGTGGTGGAGGTTTAATCCTTTCCCAAGCCTATGGTAATCTATTTTGCTATGACAGGTAGTGAGAGATGTTTTCCATTTCCATATTGTGATATATACTTTATTACACCCGAGAGATGTGAGTATCTAAACACTATTTGTGAGGTGCTAATGTATGACCTCCGTGCTTGTCTTTGGTCTATAGTGGAACGATTATTTGTTGTAATTACTTTTATATTAGTGTTAAATGACCCCTAACTTGTATTTTGATTAGAATAAAAGCGCATTTGCTTGACGACAAGCAAATCTCAAGTGTAAGGGTATATGATTAGGCGGAAAATGATCCGTTTTTAGGGGGTCATTTAAGCCCGAATTCGAATTTATTTGATCAAATATTGCCCTAAATCGTTCCTTTTGTCATTTTAGGTACTTTTGGAGTGAATTCTGGAAAAGGAAGCATTTTGGACGTTTTTGGAGCATAAAAGTGAAAAAACGGCAAAGTCTTAATTTTCCTTGCTGAGAACAGTACCTGACGGAGTCAAGAGCATTTATGTGACGGCGTCAAGAGTAAAAGTGGTGACGGTCCAGTAAAAATGTGACGGTGTCAAGCATGGCCGTCAAGGTTCAAGATATGGTGATGGCCCAGAGCAACATTACACATGACGGCGTCAGACTTGGATCTAGGCAATCCGATTTCACTATGGGCGGCGAGTTGACGGCGTCAGACATTCCTTCTTGACGCCGTTACCTTGTATAATCTATATATAGTTTTGCAATTTTCATTCATTAGGGTGGTGGAATTTTGGTGTAACTTTGGAGAAACCCTAGCACGATTTTTACTGTTCTTTCAAGGGTTTTTACCCTTTGAAACCTTTCATGTTCAATTGAGATAAGTATCCTTTCAATTCATTCAATATGTCTATGTGTTATTTGAATATATCTTACGCTTGTCTTGAATTTAACATGCTAGGCTAGATTTCTTTTGTGTTTGCTTAGATGTAGTGAAACCTAGATGTTGATTATGGGTTGATTGTTTGTTTATAGTTGTTACGGATGAATGATTTCGATGTTAGGCTTAAGAAAACTGGCAGACTTCCATAGGTAACATGCTTGAACGTCTTAAGAAACATGAACCAATGCGTACTAGGTTATTATGGTTGTATTTAATTCATGAGCGAATTCTAATGATCCCATGTTAGGAGTTTCTTGCAGGCTCGACATAGGAGTGAAGTAGGAGCTTATAGAGTTGGGGAAGTACAACCGCCACCCCACGAATGGTATTAAGAAATATAACCCGTCATCCACACAATTGTAACAAACTATCAACCTGTAAAAGATATCTAGGGAGTAATGAAACCTAAGTAAACACAACTTTACCCGTTATTGTTCACACCACATTAGTAATTAGCTTTATTTTCATTTTTGTTATTTTATTTTGATTGCATCTTAGTTATTGGGTTAGTTGATTAGCAACTAATTCCGCCCACTCTTCTAAAAATCCGAGATTTTATTTGCTTTTATAAAAATATAAAAATACAAAAAGAATCATTTTTCACCTCTAGACCTAGTTTTTAGGCTTTCTAATCCTAGCGACACTATTCCTGAGTTGAATGATCAATCCCCCGGTACTTGTCACTATACTATACTACATCGATCAGGTACACTGCCTGGTGGGGGTTGTAAGCTTCTCGAGATCCCTTGAGATGTAAAACCTGTTGCGATTCCCACGCATCAGATATTTACGGGGACCATGCTGTATCGTGCACTGGCACTATTGGTATTAAACATCGGCACAACATGGTGCGCGATACTTTAGCTGATATATGTTCTCGATCTGGGGTCTCAGCTCGTAAAGAGGTTGACATCGGGCTGGGTGGAGAAAGGGAGCAAGTCTTACGGCCAGCAGATATCTTGCTCTATTCCTGGGATGGAGGGCAGGACGTATGTGTCGATTTGATGGGGTCGTCTCCCCTCACGCAAACTAGTATGATTGATTTTGTGCCAGGTCGCGTGGTGATTGAGGCCGCCAAACGTAAGCGCGTCAAGTATGGAGCTAAATGTGCGGATATTGGGTATGGGTTCATCCCTTTCTTATTTTCCTCTTTAGGGGAACTTGAGGCAGATGCGATAACCTTACTTAAGCGGATCCGGAAGTTCTCTATAACTCAAGACATTGGGGCGCGTGCTGCTGCTCATATATTCAGTAGGATTAGTTTTGCTATTGCCAAAGGTGTGGGAGCTCAGATAGTTTCGAGGCTCCCCACTAATTTCTTGTAATCCTATAGTTTTGTTTCTAATGAAAGTGATGTTTTATAAAAAAAAATAAAAAATAATATATATATATATATATATATATATATATATATATATATATATATATATATATATATATATATATATATATATATATATATATATATATATAATCTGGATCGATTGAGAAGGTTTTTATTTTGAGAAGATTGAGAAGGTTTTCAAAAACAATAGATTTTTAACTTTGATTCATGTTTTTCAAGCATGAAACTCATTTTAATGTGATTAAAATTCAAAATGTGTAAAAAAAATTTGAATCAATGCTAAAAATCTCTTGATTTTGCGATATATGTAGAATACTGAATCATCTGTACAAATTTAATGAATCATCATCATAACTCGATTTTAACAACGATTTGTGAATCAAATTTGTGATTTATAGATTCGATTCACCATAAAATGATGTTTACTTGTGAATCAAATCAAAAACATGAATCAATTTGTTCAAACGAAGATTTCTCAATCTTCTCAAAATAAAAACCTTCTCAATGGAACCGGATCCTATATATATATATATATATATATATATATATAATAATAATAATAATAATAATAATAATAATAATAATAATAATAATAACAATAATAATAATACTGATTTCTTGAGTCAATTCTATGATATTACTAAACACTGGAATTTATATTGAATTTCTGTGAGAATTCATTTATGTGATTTGATTTTTGCACTTCATTTCATTTCTCTGAATATTATCCTACAAACGTGCCCTTAGCTATCACCAAATGAGCAACTCGTGGGAAATGGTATGGCGGGCCAATTTATATTCGTGGGTTCATACCTCATAACGAATCTAGGGGTGTTCTTCGGTTCGGTTTTTGAATTATTCGGTTAAAAGTTTTTTTAGAATCAAATCGTGAACTAAACTAAACTGAATTCAAATTTGGTTTTCGGTTCGGTTTTTGGTTTAATCTGAATTACACACTTTATTTAAAAAAAAGAAAAATATACAAATATATTAAACAAAAAAAGTTATTTTAATCATAAAAAGTATTTTTTTAATATTAAGATAAAATTTTATTGTTATATATATATATATATATATATATATATATATATATATATATATATATATATAAAACATTTTATTTATCTTTTTATTTATAAAAAAATAAAAAAATATATATAATTAAATGAAAAATAATTAAAATTATGTAATTCGGTTATTCGGTTCGGTTTTCGTTTATAGGGGTTCGGTTGAATCATATTTGAATTCGGTTCGGTTTTCGGTCTAACCGAGAAAAAAAAACCAAACTAACCGAACCGAATAACCCGATAACCGAACCGATCTCTAGTTCGCTACGGTACCAGTTCCGAGCTCATACAAGAAACATATTTTTGGGCCTAAGTTAAGAACATGGGCTCATTATCAGTCTAGCCCAATTGAACACTAAGCTCTTTCTTGTAGCCGAAGACAAAACTGTTTCACAAACCAGTGACAGAAGGTTGTCTTGGGAACAAAGAAAACATTAGTACCACGTGTTAGTTTTATAAATAAATAAATTTGTATCAAACAGAAATTAATAAAACAAAACAAGAAGAGAATGAGTCGAGGAAGTGGTGGAGGATATGATCGTCACATTACAATATTTTCTCCCGAAGGTCGTTTGTTTCAAGTTGGTATGTACATTCTTGTTTAGCCAAAAATTAATTATTTGTCACATGCTTATTTTTTACTACATGTTTTTAGATATTAGTCACTTCACCCGAACACCAGCTAGTTATTATAGGTCATTGTTTTTCGTATATATATGCTTGCTGATTTGTCTTATTAAGCTTAAATAGCTGCATGGGGGTGTTTGTTTAAGCTTATATAGCGGGCTTATGACTTTATTTGGTTTTCGGCTTATGTTTCATAACCTCACTTTTTGTAGCTTATTTTGAAACTTTTCGGCTTATATAAGCCGAAAAGTTTCAAAATAAGCCACACAAAGAAAGGTTATGGAACATTGGCGGAAAACCAAATAAGCCATAAGTCCGCTATATAAGCTTCAAAAACACCCCCTATTATAGAGTATCAAATTAGGGGATGTTTAGCTTATTAGCTTAGCTTACACAGATAAATAAGCATGAAAAGCCAATAACCTCATAAGCCGGTCAAATAAGCTTACGGCCTTACACGGGCTTACGAGCTTATTGTAAACTTGAAAAGCCAATAAGCACATCAAATAAGCTTTATACAAACACCTTGATGGGCTTAGGAACTTATTTTATCAAATTAGTTGGTATTTACCTTATTAGCTTAGCTCTTACACAGATAAATAAGCCTGAAAAGTCAATACCCTGATAAGCCCGTCAAATAAGCTTACGGCCTTACACGGGCTTACGAGCTTATTGAAAACAAATGCCAATAAGCTTACAAGCCCATCAAATAAGAGTACACAAAAACCTTGATGGCTTACGAGCTTATTATAAACTTGAAAAGCCAATAATCTCTTTTTTCTATGGCTTTTGAGCTTATCAACTTGAGGTTATGGACTTAATTAAGCTATAAGCCCAAGTTGATAAGCTCATAAGCCTAAAAAATTTGAACTTATTGGCTTTTCAAAATTTCAATAAGCTAATAAGCCAATCAAACAAGCTTACATAAACACCTCCCTTAAACTAAGGATCAATGTTTTAACTATGCATGACATGGTTATGCATCATTGTTATCGATGTAACTAGTGATTCTAGCTCGTTGTTTTTTGTATACAAATATGTTGGCTGATTTGTATTAAAATCTTGTGAATGTAAACAGAATATGGTTTTAAAGCAGTGAAAGCGGCCGGGGTTACCTCTATTGGTGTCCGAGGTAAAGATGCCGTTTGTGTTGTCACACAGAAGAAGGTCCCGGTAAGTTCATCATCCAACTAAGTACTGTATGAGATTGTGCTGGTTTTACGTCAATGCTCATAGTCGAGTGCTGATGCAGGACAAGCTTTTGGATTCAACCAGTGTTACACATCTGTTTCCTGTTACCAAATTCGCTGGCTTGTTAGCTACTGGTACAACAGGTATTTGCTTACACATTTTAAAATTGTACATTCATCTATATGAATGCCGTTTATTGTTAGAGAGTAATTAGAGGAGATAAACCGAGGCTCAAGTAGGTTGCACTTGTAAGAACACTAGAACAGAACGTATATCTCGACTTGGAACCATTTGATGGCCATTTTGGTCTTAGATTATCGTAGTTGATTTCGTGCTTCTAGTTAGTGCCTTAATCTCGGCATGTCTATTCTACGTTATTAAACTTGTTAGATACAAGGACAGTTAGACATTTTAGTATTGTTTGCTGTTTTCTTGTTGGTATATTTCTGTTTTTAAGTTCTCGTGTAGTTAATTTTTTGAATCTATTGTGACTACTTTTCATGACAATCTTAGCTGATGCGAGGGCTTTGGTTCAACAAGCTAGGAATGAAGCAGCTGAGTTCCGTTTCAAGTATGGATATGAGATGCCTGTTGAAGTATTGGCTAGATGGTAGTATTATTACCTCTTCAATTTTTATTTATGTTAATCAAGCACGATCCTTTGTTCAACTACATATCTTTGAATGTATATAGTGTACCACAATGTATTTGTCAATGACTTATGGTTTCATATGCTCCCATGGGAAGGTGGGTATCAGGTCAAACTATGCTTATGTTTTACTATATATATATGTGCAGGATTGCAGACAAGTCTCAAATCTATACTCAACATGCTTACATGAGACCACTTGCAGTAGGTCTGTTTCTTGTCTTCCTCGAGTCACACAACTTAGTCACACGTTTTTGCTTTCTAATTAACATTTGATAATTAAATTCAGCAGGTACTCAGACTAGGGAACTATACGGTTTAGTTGCTTGTTTTTAAATATGCAAATTTTGATTCGTACCTTTTACTTTGCAGTGGCTATGATTTTGGGCATTGATGATGAGAATGGACCCAAACTCTTCAAATGTGATCCCGCTGGCCAATTCTTTGGTCATAAGGTATCTGAACTTGGATTTTAGTTTTGGAATGAAGATTCTAGTTTATATACACTGGCCAATGTGTGCTTCTGAGTAATATTTTTGACAAATATGCAGGCAACAAGTGCTGGGCTGAAAGAGCAAGAGGCGATTAATTTCTTGGAGAAGAAAATGAAGAATGATCCTGAATTCTCCTATGACGAGACTGTACAGGTGAAGTATTCTTTTCATTGTGTTTCGGCAGAAATCATTTAGGAACATCATTATAAGACATGCTAATTTGTTTAAGCGTGTTCACTGTTTTGCAGACTGCAATTTCTGCTTTGCAATCTGTTCTACAAGAAGACTTCAAGGCCAGTGAGATTGAGGTACGGATATTGGAAGATTTTAGTAGCTCATTGTTAAAGGGTATTCAATGGACTCTTAATTCTGATTCCTAACCAATGCAAGTTTTGCTTTTGTGTTTGTGTTTAGGTCGGAGTTGTGACACGTGATAATCCAGCTTTTCAAGTTCTTGCGTTGGAGGAAATTGATAAGCACTTGACCGCCATTAGTGAGCGTGATTAAATATAATCATAAACAGTTTTTGACGTTCACTTATTTTCATGTTTACTTTAGTTGTGAGTTTATGTTGAGAATGTTGATTAATAATACGTAGTAATTAGTAAGTTGCAAGAGCTGGTCTTACCTGATATCTGAATCAAGGCTGATGTTGATTACACACACTGAAATTGAACATCTTAACATAAACATGAACCACAGAAGAGTTGATTTTTAACAATTAGAAGTGCATTTTGCATGCTTAACTAACAGCTAGACCATTGATCATCATACAATCTACAACGAGACTAGCATATATAATAGGGTTAAGTGATCAAATAGTAACAAACATTTCATGTCTATTAAATGAGTCAAACTTTATATATAATATTTGATTGACATGCCGTCCACGTGGAACTGCATGTTAGCACAAAAGTGATATGTGCATATGGCTTGTATAAACGATACTCGACTTTAATCCAGACCTACATAACACGTATAACTCATTTATAACTTGTTTGACATGTTTAAGTAAACTGGTCAAGTGATGAATAAGGTTAGTAGATGTCGAGTTAACTAGTTTAAATGCAATAATAATATAAGAATCTAAAAAATGACATACAAATAACTATACGATAATTTCAATGATATCTCACTTATAATCAATATTCACTCATATTAATTATATAACATAATACATTTAATCCAAATCCAACATAAAGTCCAAGTTACTTATTTTAATTTTAGAGGCTTACATACTTAAACGGATTTAGGGACTGACCTGTTTAATACTTATTTAGTCCAAACACGCCCTGTTTAATAAACGGGTTATACTGGTTGGCCTCTTTTTGAACCAAACATGTTTATACTCAAACCAAACTTGTTTAAATTTGTACTAGGTTCGTGTTGTTTATAGTGTTGTGTTGAAAATTGCCACCCACATAGTGTACTAGTAAGATTCAAACGCGGTGAAAAGCAAGTATCTACACACCTCTACATACACAAAAGAATTGTCACCTTAACGTCACATCAATTCTTTTTCTTACACCAAACAATTGATCCTAACCCTATAGTAATGCGACCCAGTCACAAAAAAAAAAAAAAAAAAAAAAAAAAAAAAAAAAAAAAAAAAACGCGTCCCATAAGGACTCATGCAGCGGGAGAGACACATGTCCTCGAAAGTAGACCGAGCATTCCAAAGATCGGCATTCCGACTAGTCTAAAAAACGCACTTTCCTAAAAGAAAATCAAAAAAAAAAAAAGAAAAAAAAAAAGTCAAAGTGAGAAGAAAGTACTAGGCAAACAGAAACAAACTTGTTCAAAGTCCTCCTTCCTAGTTCCTTGTTCATTCATACATATCCTCCCCAAAAAAAAAAAAATAAATAAAAACAAAAAGGTGGTCGGTTATTTTCTTCTTCTTCTTCTTATCAATTCAATTTTATTATTTATCATTTCCGTTAAATCATCATCTCTTTTTTATTTCAGGTTCGTAATAATAATAATAATAATTATTATTTAGGGCTTTTGCTTTTCATTTTATATATCTATTTGTTTTCATTTTATCCACTGTTTGTTATTATTAGTGTTTTTTTATTTACATTAATAAACATGCTGCCACGTCATCAAGTTACTTGTAATTCTGTACTTATATGTTTACCACACTTGTAATTATACTGTAAAAAACATGCTAAATGCTTCTTATATTAGCGCTTTAATTCAAATAGGAGGAGCCTTTAAGACTAGTGGTAAATGTAATAGAGTAGAAAGAGACGCGTTGTCCTGTCCCCCCGAATTCACCTTAAGACAGCGTTGTTCCCTTCATTTTGTGTGTGGAGAGATGACGGGGATTGGGGGTGTTTGTTTAAGCTCATATGTGGGCTTATGAGCTTGTTTCTTTTTCGGCTTATTTTTCATAAGTCCTGATTTTGTGGCTTATTTTAACACTTGTGGGCTTATATAAGCCCATAAGTCTCGAAGTAAGCCGGAAAATCAGGGCTTATGAAATATAAGCCGGAATGAAATAAGCTCATAAGCCCACATATAAGCTTAAACAAACACCCCCAAAATAGTTTTTGTGAGTGTATTGTGGGGTATATTTAGGTGGTGATGTTGGTCGAGGAGAGAGAAGTTGATCTGGCGCTGAGTTGGCGGTGGTGATTGCGGTCACTATTACCGCTAGCCTAAGTGTATTATGCATTATGAAAAAAGCAATTTTTTTATTTTTTATTTTTATTTTTTATTTTTTTTTATATATATAATTAATAAAAAGTGGTCTCATTAAGTTAAAAAAGAGTTACTTTTTTATTGTTTTCTTGAGGGTTAAAGCCATATAATAACAACTTGGTTTCAAATTTTGCTCCGTTAAGATACATTTTGCTGACGTGGTAGGGGTTTATTAATCGTTAAGGTAAATGTAGGACGAAATTTGAAAGTTGCTTGTTCATAACGTTAACAAATTTTTTTTAAAAGTAAGCTGTTATAATATGGTTTTAACCTGTTTGTTAATTATATACTTTGGTAAAAGCATTGAGTTTGCTATGACAACATAGGAATTTGTTACTTGTAGGTAATGTCATTTAATAACTTTGTTTACACTTTTAGTTTATGAAATATTATACATTTGAGATTAACTGTCTTTAAAGTAAATGATTCAAGTCTTATAAATATGTTTTTTCAGGTTTTGTGCAACAGATATCCGTTTTGTAAATGGCTACAGCAACTATGGCGACTGCAGCTGGTGCTGCTGCTTTGTTATATTATACATTAAATAAGAAGCTACAAACGACTCCTACGGCAGAAGATGATGACGAAAGTGAGAGCCTTGTGCAAACTAGTGGTCCTTCGGGTGGTGTTGAGCGTGTTTCACATAGATTAATTCAGGCACCTGCGACGTGGCTGGAAACTATTTCGACGTTGTCGGAGACTCTAAGGTTTACGTATTCCGAGACTTTGGGGAAGTGGCCTATTGGAGATTTGGCTTTTGGTATCAGTTATTTGTTAAAAAGACAGGTTAGTATGTGTTTCTTTATTTTTCACTCGTTACCGCATATATTTTGATATATAACATGTGAATGAATTTAAGAAGGTCCAAGTCATATTAAACACCTATGACTAGCTAGCTTTTCCTCGCAACAATTTTTGGTCTTTCTGGTATTATAGCATATACTACCGATAAATTATGATAATTGCTTTGTGAGTGATGATGATTTCAATCATAGGGATTAAGTTGGTTGGAAAATACCCTGTTACGCTTTATGTATTTCTGCTAAAAAAAGATGCCCTGGTGTAAGAGAAGACTTCTTAGGAGAAATAGAGAATGGCCAAATTTAGTAGTTTACAATGGGGTTATGGGGGTAGGCGGTTCGCCTCATATGCTTTTTTGTGGGTTTAACAGTCTGCAATTTCACGTGGTCCCCTTTTTATAGTTTTACCCTGCTTAGTTTAGGATAAAGTGATTCTTGTATTGGCATACCTTCTCTGTTGGGTATGATGCATGTGGCTCTTGTAGGTGGCAATATGGGCAGGTTTGGTAATTGGAAAGAACGGGTAAAATTGAGTCATGTTGGGTTGACTTGCTCACACTTGTCCACTTTTAGTATCATAGTTAATCAATAAAGCATGACAAAGAATTATTACAAAACAATCATCACTTAAAGGAGAATGTAGACACTTGAATACACTTTGGGTGATTTTCAAACAGTTCTTAAGCTTTTGGTTTTACCTGTCGAGTTGGACCAATTACAAATAAAGCTTAACGAAAATCGAACTACTTTAACATACAGAGGTTGAAAGTTCCCCCTTGCCTTTACTTGTTACAGTTATTTGTACAGTTGAATTAGAAAGAATATTGCAAACATGGACACACACACACCTGGAGATAGAATTTCGTGAATCTGGTATTCATTTGAACTCTTCTGGATGTTTCTCGTTAAGTACTTAAGTGGATGTAATTTTGAACAGCCTTAGTGGTCTAGATGAACAATCATTGTTATACCACTGCTCTTAAACGGACAACAATGCGATGATACTTGCTGTGGCTCGGTTGACAGACTCTGGTCATTGTATTTCATATAGAGATGATTGCAAATCTTATTTGACTGTGATCTAGTATTAGTTCTGAACAAGTAGGATGTTCTATTCTAGTACAATTATAACCGCCGGATTCTGTTTGTGGTATATTCTTTGTCATACAGTTTTTTGATATATCTTTTTTTGTCTTGCGGTGCAGGGCCATTTGCATGTAAGTAGTGTATTTGGGGGTACAGAGAGCCAGCAACTTAAAGGACCTGCAATAGTTTCCGAGCTTAGATATCTTTTGGACTTGCTGACTCTTTGCTGGCATTTCTCAAAGAAACCATTTCCCGTATTTTTAGAGGAGACAGGCTATTCACAAGAGGATGTTCTTATTCAAGAACCAAAAGCTGGAGTAAGTCCTGTTTGCCCTGCCAGACATCTGTATTCTGTTTTTATAATATGACAAAGGCGTGTAATTTACTTTTGCAGTTTGTCTTATTTCTCGTTCTGCTTGCAGATTTTGAAGCCAGCTTTTACCATATTAGTCAACCACAAGACGAAAACGTTTCTTCTATTAATTCGAGGAACTCATAGCATAAAGGATACTCTAACAGCTGCAACTGGAGCAGTGGTACCGTTCCATCATACAGTTGTGCATGAGGGAGGTGTTACTGATGTAAAATTAGGTTATGCTCACTGTGGAATGGTTGCAGCTGCTCGATGGATTGCAAAGCTTGCAATTCCTCTGCTTCTCAAAGCATTTCAAGATCATCCTGATTACAAGCTTCAGGTAATTATCAGAACTTAATATAGCTATTCTTTTATCATTTATTCGCGGTTAGTCGTCAAAATGGGCCTGTATCCTTTCACTGAAAATACAGTTAAGTAATATTTCCATGGTTGATTCGGTCCTCCAAGTTTGAAAATGATTTTTCGATCTCTTTAACTTTTGATAAAACGGATAATCTTTAGGGATTTAATCAGTAAATAAATTACAAAGTTTGAGGATTTAAGTCACAATCAAAAGTTTTTACCTTTTTATCACATTTTTTTGGCCAACTGAATTGACTGTGAACACTAGGGAATTAATGGTATTTTTGCGTTAAAGTCTGCAGTTTTTATCTCTTTATGTTTTACAGTAACACTTTATTTTCTTATATATGTTTAACGAGCTAATGCTGGATGCAGATCGTTGGACACTCTTTAGGTGGTGGAACCGCTGCAATTTTAACTTATGTGTTGCGGGAGCAGAAAGAACTATCCACAACTACTTGTGTTACATTTGCACCAGGTTTATAATCGTATATCTTCCTTGTAAATTATATATCACAATCATCCTATGTGCAATATATTTTGGTGATTTTTTATGATTAGGGGCTTGTATGACTTGGGAGTTGGCGGATTCCGGAAATGATTTTATTACATCTGTTATAAATGGAGCTGATCTGGTCCCTACGTTCTCAGCCGCTTCAGTGGACGATTTACGTGCAGAGGTGAAGTTGATTTTTTTCGTAATTAAACTTGTAGATTTTAGATACTAAATTTGAGTGGGAAAATTCTCAGGGGTTTACTTGTTTGTGCAGGTTACAGCATCAGCTTGGTTGAACGATCTGAGGACTCAGATTGAGCATACAAGGATTCTTAGAACTGTCTATCGGTCTGCATCAGCCTTGGGTTCTCGACTTCCATCGATTGCAAGTGCTAAAGCTAAAGTTGCTGGGGCTGGTGAAATTCTCCGTCCTGTATCTAGTGGTACACAGGTATATCATGCGTCCTGTTTGTAATGATTAACATTAAGGGTGACAAAATTGCACTTATCAGGTGAGTTGTGTAACGGGTCAAAACTGGCGGGTCATGTTGGCCCAAACATTCCTCGTTTACATTTATTTTTCTATTTTTTATTAAAAAACTAGTGTGATAAATAATAAAATGATTTAGGAGGTTGTATTTATTACAAATACACGTTGGCCGATTTTTAACTTATTTGACCCGTTAGAGAACAAAATTAACCTGAATTGACCCATTCACTTTTTGGGCTGAAATATGTCAGTTTTTTTCTACGGGTCCAAACAAGTAGGACTCACCTGCAACCACATTTTCTTCGTTCGCTTAAATTTAACAACAATAAAACATTTTAGGAAGTTTCATCAAAACACCATTTCACCTATTCCCCTTCTAGCAAATAGCGAAATAAAGTATAACCCAAATTGGCACCTCAAGACATGTGAAAAGTTACTAAAGTGAAATTTATGATGATGATTGTAGGTTGTGATGAGGAGAGCCCAAACCATGGCTCAGGCTGCATGGTCACGGCCATCTATAAATATATCATCATGGGCATGCATAGGTCCCCGCCGCCGCCCTGCAGTTGCAAATACCAACTCTTCAGAGTCATCTTCTTCCAACACAGAAGCCCAAAGCATCTCAACAGCTCTTGAACTTCCTGTATCTTCATCGGATGACACAAGTGAATGGCATGCTAATGAACTTCACAATGAAGAGGTCAACGAGCCTAGTACTCATGAAGACAGAATGACCGAATTTGAATTATGGGAAAAACTAGAACACGAGTTATATGACCAAAGTGAAGGTGAGGAGGCTGATGTAGCGAAGGAAATGAGGGAAGAAGAGGAGGCAGCTATTGCTGAGGGTATTAAGAGCCCGTCAGAGAGCAATACTCCTGAAACAAAAGAGTCGCACAGATTTTTCCCAGCAGGTAAGATTATGCATTTGGTCACAATCCCTCAAGTCGTGACGGAGAGTGAAAGCTCCTCAAGTGACTCGGATAATGATCAGGATCGGGATCGGGATCAGGATCATGTGGTAGAAGACAAAGTAGGGATATTTCTAACCTCACGATCGTTGTACAGTAAAATTAGATTATCACATAATATGATAGCTGATCACTTCATGCCTGTTTATAGAAGACAGATTGAAAAACTGATACAGGAACTCGAGAAAGAAGAGACGTCATTAAAAACTCGTAGTAGTTCTGAAGAAATCGAAGTAGTTTTGTAGCAAAAATTATGGTGAGTCTTGTTGTACATATTATAGAGGTTGAGACTTGACACATCATCTCATAATTTGTTTACACCTGCAGACTGACATACTTGTCCTGTTTATTGTGTTTATAAAGGAACCAAAGTTTTGTTGCTTCCTCCGTCTCATACAGTTTCGGGATCAATATTGTGTTTGTTTGTAGATATTTGTGATCCTTTAGAAATCATCAAAATAAAACATCTGAAATAACATCTCCAATGTTTAAACCTCCAAATGGGGAAATAAATAAAACACATCTTCTTGAATAGGACAAGCTTATAATAAAAAGTTTTTTTTAAAAAAAAAAAAAAAAAAAAAAAAAAAAAAAAACTTCTATAAAAAATATACATCACATTTTAACTAAGAACCTATGAAATTCATAATACTTATAGCCACATAAACCAACGATACCAACAGAAGTCAAGCAACACTAATCGGCATCCACCAATTTACCAATTTGTTTGAATGAAAAATCTCCCAAAGTCCAATTTGATAAATACTGCCAATAATCCTCCTGTAAAATCCAAAAAGAACATAATTTCAATTGATAATATTTAAGCTTCCATAAATATCAAACATAGTGTTACTGCACTAAAACTAGAATTGAGAATAAGACACAAGTATCAAATGATCTTTATTCAAAACATTTTTCTAGTACTTTATGCGGTATCCCTTTGTTTTATGTAAAGTAAAACATTTGACTAAATATATAGGTTAAAGCAAGTGTAAAAACAGTCCCAACCACCCCTTAATTCAGCTAAAGATAGTCCTAAACACCTCTTAATTCAACTGTATAAGCAGTCCCAAACGCCTAAACTGTGGTAAGCATAAACAATTAGATAATATGCATATTTAGTCAAACAAAATCACAGTATTACAATACCTTTGAACTTGGAGATAGAACAATAGCTAAATTATGAAGATAGTATAGCTCACGGGTAACACTTTTGTCAAGATATATCCATCGATGAGGAGGTATCCATCAATGAGTAGGTAGGCACGGAAGTAGATATATCCATTGATGAGTAGGTAGGCACAGAAGTAGATATATCCATCGATGAGGTAGGCACTAAACTCACAAATATCTCCATTGAGTTCATTTTTTTGAACCCATGTCCAAATTTGGTTCTCTTCTGAGTTTTAGTTGCAAGCTGTTCTCCCATAAAAGATTCTTCTGTTAGTGGTTCTGGTTCAGCTAAAACTGCTAAGTGCTCTTTGGTGGGACAGGAAAACATCTAAGAGGAGCAGCCATCAAAGAAAAAGAAAATGTCTGAAGACAACCTAGACCACTGAAGCCTGAAGTGAAGAAAGCATGATCAAACTTTTGTAATGATACTTATGCAAGAAACTTTTGTAGTAATGACTAACTGAAATCACATATTGGGGGAACTAATGGAATCAGTAGTATTTAGTTGTGTCATCAGAACTTGTAAAATTTGCCTCTTCCCATTGTTTCAGAACTTGAGTGGTATCAAATCTAATGGAATCAGTAGCATTTAGTTGATATGTTTGATTTCTGTAGTTTTCGTCCCTGTCGCATTTCTTTCTCGAGTGGTATCAAATCTCAAGTCCGATAACCCATTATGGCTCACTCATCTTAGATCTATGTGTCTTAATGGTGGACTTAGGTAACAGCAAAGATCATATATAAAAAAAAGCTCTTTTGATACAGATGTAAGTGAGCTACTATAAACAGATACAAATGAGCCCACATCATGTACAAAAGATATCGAGTTTTGGTACATAGATGAATGAAATAATGACTTCGAACAAACATACAAGAGAAACAGTGAATTCATTAGAATTTGACACAGCCGTGTACATGTAAGTAGATTTGTTCTCAGGGTGTTTGTATAACTTATCCCACTTAACTTGTCGAGACTAAAAAAGCGGCATGTTGGTGGCAAATTGTCGTAATCGATATAGTACATAACCATGAACTGTTTCTGTGGTCGAAGAGCAAGAATCAAAGAGTTTTTTTAGATCTAAGAGAAGTGAGGGTGGCGTTTGTTGAGCTAGAGAGAAATTAGGTATTTTATAACCGGCAACTTAATTTTTGTTATTGGACTCATTGTAGATATATCCATTGATGAGTAGCTCTTTAAACCTGCAAAAGCAATGCAAAGATTACAATTTTGCTAAAAGGAATGTTAAACTTTATACTACAAAGATTAGGATCTTTAAGTGAAAGTTTCAATAGCTAAATTCTCAAATCATGAAAGATAAGTTGATTATACGTGATCGGGTACTTCCTCAATATGATAAGTTGTTGATTATGTTGATCGACCAAAGTTAATCGTTGTTGTTAATAATAATAATAATAAGAAGAAGAATAATAACTTCATATCATTATAATAAGTAGTAGTAGTAGTTGTTGTAGTCTGTTTGCTTCATGTCATTATAATTTTTTTGAAATGCCTTCATGTCATTATAATTTAAGTTTGAGCTTATTTCAACAGCTAAATCAGGAGTGTTTGAATGACCTTATTACAAGCAAACACATAACAAGCTAAGACCTTATTACAGCTAAATCAGGGGGTGTTTGGATTACAAGCAAACACGTAACAAGCAAAGACCTTATTACAACTAAATCAGGGGTGTTTGGATGACCTTAAATCATGGGATTCAGCAGACACATAACAACCAACAACTTATCATTACAAAGAGATTATACGTGATCGGGTAATTTATTATATTGACATGAAGGCATTTCAAAAATATTATAATGACATGAAGCAAACAGACTACAACCACAACAACTACTACCACTTATTATAATGACATGAAGTTATTATTTTATTATTATTATTATTATTATTATTATTAACAACAACAATTAAAATGAACAATCAAATAACTAACCCAAACACTTGTATTCACAAAAACAATCAAATCAAACAAAACACATGAACAAGAAACTTCAACTGCTTATATCACATGACATAAGAAATACACAAAAGCAAAAGTTCACTAACTAACCCAATATTATGAATGTAGTCTAAGCCACTTTTGTCGAGACGAAAAAAGCAACATGCTGGTGGTAAATTGTCGTAGTCGATATAGTACATAACTATGTTTATGTTAGCTGAACTTTGAAAAATATTGATGGAGAACTTTGAACTACCCCAGTTGCAATTTGACTACGTGTATGTAACACCCCCAAAATTTGATACAGCGGAAGACTCAACAAGCTTTCGGGGTGCTACGGGGATTGGTATCCATTCAAAGTCATGAAAGAACGAGATAAAGTAAACATGAGAAAAAACAAAACCAAAACGGGTTTTAAAGTTTACGTTTATCCCAACAACAATCCAAAGTAAGGCCCAAAAGAAATAAACATAGGTCCACAATAGTTATCAGAGTTTTAGAAAGATAGATCCATAACCGGTGCCATTGCCAAGCCTCCAATCCCAAGCATCCATAGAGCATCACTTAATTACCTGAGAAAACGTGCTAAAAGTCAGCTTTCGCTGGTGAGATCATAGGTTTAAATTCATAATTCGATATAGTGGACATATACGCCAAACGCTTGCTAGCTAGACTAGGCCTCAATCATCTAACTAAAATAATCCATCCAATATAATCCAACGAAATCAAATCATCCCTATAGGTGCACGCTATAGCTCAAATCAATCCAATCAATAGCTTACCTAGCTCAAGTCTAGGCCTCACTCTATAATCAATCCAATAGTTTACCTAGATCTAGTCTAGGCCTCACTCAAATCAATATGTATGCGTAAGGATACGACATACCCAACATTCGTAAGGATACGACATGTTCAACTTACCTAGATCTAGTCTAGGCCTCGTTGTATAGCTTACCTAGCTCTAGGCTAGGCCTCGCTCTATAACCAATTCAATAGCTTACCTAGTTCGGGACTAGGCCTCGCTCAAAAAACCAAATCAATAGCTTACCTAGCTCATGTCTAGGCCTCGCTTAATCCTACCTAGTTCTATAAGCATAGCAAGTTTTGAAATCAAAAAGCGATAATAGTCCACATAAAACAATTTGCACGTTTCTCACCCCAAGTATTGAAAACAAAGTTCAAGAGTAAAAAGTGGGGCTATGACTCACCTCAAGTCCAAAAATCCTCAAAAGAAATCGATAGAAGAAAGACGTAAGCAAACTCAAGCAACTCACGTAACAGCGACTACAGACTCGGCACTTCCTAACAATATCAAACTCGTTCAGAAATCATTTCCTCAAAATCAAACATTCCCATTCCCGAACGTATTCCATTTTACTTTCCGAAAATGTCCATTTCTCGAATTAACTTTATATTAATTTGAAATTCGACGTTTGGTATCCATATGGGTGAAGGGTCGACACAACTCAAACCAAAAAGCCACAACAAGCAAAATAATAAACCAACTATAGGTCTAATGTTAGCCCAACATATTATTTAAATAATTATCGAAGCTTATCAAATCCGTCGATTTGGTAATCTCCCATATTTATTTACGTAATATATCATTCCAAAATTATACCCAACCTAAAGCACATAGCACAAAGAATTCTATTTGGTATATATCGTAGTCCAATAAATTCCCTATATATATCGTCGAATCGGCCAAATTCCATGAGATACCTAGTAATTTATTACCCTAAAACATATACCACAACCTATGGGCGTCGTGGGATACGATGCCCATTAATATACTCATTTTATATCGTCAAATAACTCGATCTAATCCGTCGATTAAATAAGTCACTTGATATATAAAATGTTTATATTAATCGTCATATATCCGTGACAACACAAAAGTCAAAATATGAAGCCCACTTGGACTTTAAAGAACCACAACTCGTATAACTCGATAAGTTTCTAAATTTATAAAAATCACGTTTTTAATTATTATTCACCCAACTTATTATTTCGCCGTTATTTATAGTTATTATTTATAACAATAGTTCGACATTTATTACACTATTTGCATAGCATAATAACTATCGTTATATTATTATAACGTTTACTCGTGATCGGTTTATTATTAATATACGCATTTATATATATATATATATATATATATATATATATATATATATATATATATATATATATATATATATATATATATATATATATATGTATATATATATATACATATATATATATATATATACATATATATATATATACATACATATATATATATATACATACATATATATATATATATATATATATATACATATATATATATATATATATACATATATATATATATATATCTCTACATTATATATAACAGGAGGCATTTGAAGGAAATGCCCAGTCATTGTCCAGTAATTCAATTTCAGCCATGTCATCAGCCATGTAGGCAATGCAATTTGTATAATTTATTTAATTCTAATTTGCAATTTATATAATTTAATTGCATTTTACTTTATTTACATTTTTTTTCTGATTTTATTTGGCATTTTATTTAATTGCATTTTACTTTATCACATAAGCAATTTATTTATTTATATATTTAAATTTCGGATACAATTTTATTTAATTTAATTGATTTTCGGAATACATTTATAATTTGAAGGGATTATGGATATGAATTCGATTTTTTTTAATTAAATTTCATAAATAAATGTATGTTTAAAAATTTAATTAGCATGATTCGAACATAGGATCTGTTTATAAAGTAATGAGGATGCTTACCACTAGAGCAATTTGTTTTTTGAGATATATCATCCAAAAATATAAATATAATGTTCAAGAGAACATTAATAGTGCATTTATTTAAAGATATGCTTAATTTATAGAGGATATAATTTATATGATAAGACCGATTCATTCATTATCTCTTCTTTCTTTTTTTTCTTTAAACCTACAGAAATTTATTCGGTATCCCTTCCTTCAAGCAAAAACACACAAAAAAACCCTAAAACAAAAATACCGAACCCAAAAAAAAGGTAACCAACCATGGCGGCTGAGGTACATATGATCATTCCATTATGTATGTTACTATCAACCTAATAACCGTTTATGGTTTTTTTACTAATCTTATTGTTTTTGTTTAACTGATTATGTACAAAAAAAAGGTACGTATCTTTTCCATCAGAACCCTAATGATCAAACTTTATTACCATGTATGCATATGTTGGTTTCTTTGCAGCTTTTTGTAGGTTAAACGTCTTCTTATTTATATTTATTTTTTTGTAGTTTACAGAGATCATAGTCTCTATGTTTGGAACATTCATGCAAAATTGCAGGTAATTCTCAATATTTGGTGGATTAAGATATGTAAGTTTATAGACGTAATGCATGAAAGTAATTATGTGGACGTATGTTACCAGGTTTTGTGGGTTTAATATAAATTGTAGATGCAAACGTGCAACAACTATAGGTCTTTATCTCTTTTCTATTGCGAATTTTCGTGGTGGCAGAAGTGGTACAGATCGTTAAAGGGACATGTTGAATTTGTTTTATGTTCTCACTACGTTGATTATTATTTTTCAGATTCAACTGAAATACTAAACATAGGACTGCTGCTGCTAATTTCCGTAGTTGCCACATATCAAGTCGTTAGTGGCATGCTTGATTACGTAGTGTTTAGGATCATACTTCATGTACTGTGACGATGACAATCATCCGGTTAGCATCAAATAGCGTTGTGCACAAGCTACTTGAGTGTCCTGTGTGCCTAGACAAAATGTGCCTTCCCATTCATCGGTTACATTCTTACGAATTCACTATTTATGTGTTAGTGTGTATATTAATATGAATATGCTTTTACATGAATCGTGACACAATGGTAGTTTTGCACAACCTGCTGAAAATCAGAAGTTGATATCAGCAATGACTTCAAATAAAGATAAAAGTCGCGAATAACTGAGTTTATACGACTATCCATCCGGAGATAAATGTAATTGTGATGACATCATTACTATCCAAACATTCTTATATTTATTTCATTTAATGCATTTTTATTTCATGTAATTTTGTCAGATATTTTGAAATGCATTGGTAACAACAAAAAGCACAAGAGAGAATGTATATTGGCGAATTTGGATTCCTGGGTTCCTGCTACTCACCTTGATAATATGGCCAGTTTCTTCTATATCTTTCATATTGTTAAGTTTTGGTATTTTTGTTTATTGACAGAATAAATTGGTATTCATTTTATATCTTTTTATACTGAATGTAATTACCTATGCCTCTTGGTCATCTTTTTAGTTACCATATATTATTGCTTTTATAACTGATGCTAAGCTCAGTGCACAACACTCTTTTACGGCAACATTCAATCATCCCCTAACAAAAAACAAACACCCCTTTACAGCAGCCAAAAACCCTATTACAACATCTTCCAAACACCCTCTTAACAGCAACCAATACACCCCTTTACAACAGAACCAAACAAACCCTTACAGTAGCCATCCAACAACTTTGACAGCAGCAAACACCCCCTTACAGCAGTATCCAAACACCCCATGTTTATGCAGGAATCCTTGGTGTCGATTTAGAAGAAGTGGCAATTTTCGATTAACTGAATGTTCAAAAGATTCTAATGATTTCAGAAATTTGTCAAGTACATATAATAATGGTCACTACTCGAGTGGAAATGAGAGAAAGGGATGGGTCTGATGAGGGTAATTATATGAAGTCATGCTCAAAGGATTATACAAGCAGCAACATGTGTCACTCAGTCGAACATATTGAAATATAGTCTGGCTCAGACAATTCATTCTTCATGAATCAGCACATGGTTCTTCGAGTCCATGCAAGGTTATATTTCTATCATTTAGTAATCACACTATCATGTTAACTGATTAATTTTAGATGTGGGAAGATGGTTGGGTCGAATGCAGGCTATGTAAATATGAAATTGGTCGTAGATATTGAAATAGGCCAAACCGGGATTATATGTGCTTTAATTGGTTTTATTGGTTGTGTTCAAAAGTTAGGATTTTTGTTTGTTTTGTTAAGTTGACTGTGTTTCTGAATTGCCGTGATAATTATTGTGTTAAAGAAATATGCTTATACCATTACTTATTAAAGCACATTGCGTAAAGGGCGCGAACCTGATGAGCCAATGGTTGTTATTTTCCTTAAATGGTGAAACGAGTATGAAGTAACTATGTGAGATCGAAGTTCTGTTGTAAATAGATCATGTAAAAGACGTTTGACTGCTTAAGCATTGGTTTATTTCAAGATGACGTTATCTAACGGCGTTCTTCCTGATCTTCGTCTTTATACAGGGATGATGTATACTTTGCGTGGAGTAGGTTATTTCTTTTCTATGCATGAAATACACTCTAATATGGTGAAATGCGGGTTAGATTATGTTTGAACTATTTAAGCAATGACTCGGGCTTAACAAGATCAAATTTGGCTTATGCATCTACTAGCTAGGTACAATGTTCTCATAGATTGTACTCTATAAATACCAATTATCCACTATACATAAATAGTACATTACCATCTCTTTATAGAGCTATATAAGCAGGATTCAAAACAGTTCATTCTTATTACTTATTTATTACTTGAACTTCCATGTGGGCATTTGAACTTCCATGTAGGCATTTTTCACTAGATTGCCCTGTTATAGCAAACACAATGATGATGCATTGTGCAACTTTAGACCATATCAGAGTGCTTGGTTACACAAAACATACGTTTTTTGGTTCCTCAACTCATAGATAACCATGAGGTAAATAAATGAACTCCAACCACCTTGTGAAGTCGAAAATAAAACATCTATGCTTACGGCTACTTCACTTTACGCTAATATATAAGACTTTCTCTAAAAATTTCTCACCCGTAAACTAATATCCTAAAAAAAATAATACTTAACTTTCTCTTATAAAAAAAAAAAAAAAAAAAAAAAAAAAAAAAAAAAAAAAAACACACACACATACCTACGAATTAAAACATAATTTTACGATAACTACAACAATCCAAATTATAATTACAATGAGCCGATAAGAACCTAAATAAACTTTGATTCGTAATGGATCAAGTGTTCTTCGGTTGACATATCTAAGTGTGCATGTAATTACTTTCCTTTCTTCTGGTTTTCTCATTAATTTAATAGCAATACGGGTACAAACCTTTATTTCAAATGTCCACTTTTTCAACCATTCTTGACCACCCTTCTTACGCTATACAAAAATATGTCAACGATAATTATAAGTAACGGCCGCCCATCGGGCGGCTTATATGCCCGGGAGGGCTTATAAGTCATGCCCGCCCATCGGGCGGGCTTTGAAGTCTAGTATACATACATATATATATATATATATATATATATATATATATATATATATATATATATATATATATATATATATATATATATATATATACGTTTATCACGTATATAAACGATTATATTATCAATAATATTATTACGAGTATTATTTTCAATATTTGAGTTTTAAATATTTATCGAGTCATAGAATTTGGTCACATGCCCGAGTCATGACTCTCGGCTCATAGTCCAAGTCCAACATAAGTCAAAATAAATAAATCAACTCCGTCCAAATCAATCCCATAACCACGTGCTACAACATGAGGGTCCGACTACGGCATCCAACTAACATATCTCCGTCATCTAATGACCGTCTCACAATCGGTCCCCAAGTTCCTCATTCGACAACACATCTCCATATCAAAACACAAGTATACCAAGTCCAATAGCTTCGGTCCAAAGTATGCCACAACAATAATAATAATAACACAATATAAACCACAACCATATATGCCATACATACGGGTCGACTTACCAAGTCAAACCCGGGTCAACAATGAGACCACAAAACTCATAATATAGCCTCGCCCGAGACCATTTGGCCTCGGCTAGCTCTTATTCGAGCCACTCGACCCAAGCAGCCCACGTTGGGGTGTCGGCCGAGAACCATGTCAACATCAACAAGCCAAGAATAACAATCCAACCAAAACATCAAATACCAATAATCAACACCAAGAATCAAGAATAATCGGACCAACAAAACATCCAAGACTCCCAAACGAGTCAAGGAGAGGTCACCTCGAGACTTAATGTCTCGGTCGAGCTCCAATTGAGCCACAATAAAACCAAACGCGACCCAAATGTCACGCAACGAGTACCAAACTCGCATCACACCAAAACCCAAGATACCAAACGGACTTTTATTGTCAAAACATCATTTCCCCATCATTATTTCATCAAAACCCAACATGAAAATAACATTATACCCACGATTTGGGTATACATCGGGGCGCACGAATACATTTCGTGGCCACTCACCTCCAAACAAACTCAAAAATCCGATTTCTTCAAAGACCCAAAAGAAAAGATGGTGTAAGTGGTATTAACGTGGTGATTTTAATTCTAAAAGGGTGTTAGGGTGGTCCAAATCGCGCGTGGTTTACACCAAAAGATAGATCGTGAAGAGATAGTTAAGATGGTGGTGTTATTTTTGTTGTAAGAGTGGCGATGGTGGTGTTATTTGGGTGATAAGGGGCGGCGGTGATGGTTGTTTGAAATAAAGAGAGAGAGAGATGAATGTGTGGGTGATGGTGAAGGTTGTGTTGCTTTACAGATCAACAAGGACGATATTATGTAATTTACTCTTATAAAAAAAAATCTTTTTAATAATAATACTAATAAGAATAGTAAGAGGTGTAGGGGGTTTAAGTAGCCCGGTGTAAATACACGGACCAAACCCGAAACCTTAAATAATCAAACAACTTTCTCAAACCGAACCCATTCCAAAAATAATAATATCCGAACCAATATTAAAAATAATTAAAAACTGTTAGGTTAACCTAGTGCCGGAGTCAATGTAGTGCCAAAGTAACGATCTCAAATTAAATCATCACGAACGAATCAAACCAAATCATAAATAAATAATCAAATCCTCATAATAAACGTACGATCAAAAACACATTCCAACGTTCATAAAACATCTCGTCACAATAAACTTTTCAAAGATTCCAAAATCATAATTTTTAATGTAATGCGGGTTTTAAAAACGGCTCCCTATTTTGCCAGTTGTCACAGTGTATGACTGTATGACAAACCTGTAAATATAGCAACTTTTGAAACACTTCTTCCGTGATGGCCTCGTCAGTATCATAAAAAAGTTTTCTTTTCAAGAGTAACCTACATTTTCGATCCTTTGAATCAAATTCTTCTACAATTTCTTGAATAAACTTGTTGTCCTTTAATCCAAAAAACTCGTCTGGTGGGACAAAATAATGTGAAATTAGTATCTCAAAATATACAAGAAAGAAAGTTGAAGGAAAAAGAGACTAAAAAGTGCTAAAGAATCAATTAATACCATTTTTAGCTTTAGGGGCACGACTGCATTCAAACAAGCCAAAGCTTGAATATGATAATAACTCGATTTTTTGTGCAATATCCTGAAGTTAGACAAGTAAAAACGGTTATAAATATATGTTGCAGCGAGCCAATCTTAAGAATCAAGTTATTGTTAAAACAAGGAAGAAAATGGATAAAAAAGAAATAACACCTTGATGGCATCAGCAACGGTTGTTGCCCTGTCATATGATATTTCTTTAAAAGTGCCATCCAAGAGATATATCTTCGTTTTTTGCTTTTTCTCAATTGAGTCGTCGTCGGATGAAGACATTTCCACATTTTCAGCAACTGAAGCCATTATTTACCTGCAAAATTTTACAACTTCGTAACCTTGAACGGGTTTCTGAGCTAACCTCACGATATCTATGTTTACTGCATATGCATTCATCTCAAAAGTGTTTGTCATCAATAAGAGGAGGCTCCAAACTTAAGTTGTCTAGTAATTGCTTATTATGCTTGAATATCAGTAGTTTGATGTGAGAAATATGAATCTACTCTGATGCAGGAGGACAGGGTTGTGAAACATACTCATAAACATTTATTGGCTCAAGCATAAACATCATCATAATTATTTGACATACACTAATAAGCTAACTGTAACCTAAATTCTTATGACACGATAATTATTTGAAACATACTCATAAACATTTATTGGCTCAAGTATAAACATCCATTATAATTATTTGACACATACATCATAATTATTTGACACATATACTAAGCTAATTGTAACCTACCTAAATAGAAATTAAGCCTGGCCTTTTTGTAAATAACAAATATAGTCTAATCTTAAAACATGTTTCATATGACACCAGCCCTCATACTTAAAACGCTGCCTATTTACTAGGGGTAACAATAACACCTACTGATTTTGACATGTGCCTATTTCTTCGTGAATAACACTAGTTATAATATCCGTGCACGCACGGGGTTTTTAAAAACTTTTTTTACTCATATATTATTAGCGATTAAGAAATGAACAACTTAACGTGTCTTAAATGGTTTTACTTGGTGGGATGAAAATAAGAAATCCTATGTATAGATACTGTATATATATATTTTTTTTAAAGTAATTTTAACGATGAAATTTTCCATCAGTGTGATATACACATAGGTGATACAAAAGTTTTGCATCACCCGTTAGCCTTTCTATATACGCATTTGCACCAAATCGATAACCGAATATTTAATTCGATTCAGTTCGGTTTTAACAAATTCGGTTCGGTTATATGTTTGGTTTGGTGTTTTTTTTCGGTTCGGTTTTCGATTTGTTCGGTTTATTACCCGAACCGTGAACACCCCTACTCCCCAACCAAACGCCCCCTAAATCTACATCATATGAAAGTTCAAAAAGCATAACTTAATATCTACATTTTAGCTTTTGATTTGTTGTGCCAAATGGGAGGGTATCTATTTATGGGCGTCGAACCTCATCCATAGACGGTAGTTATTATACTAATCAAAGCTATTGCTATGATATGCCATCTAAAATATATAGAGATATCTAAGAAACATTCTAGACGTTACAAGGAAAATTATTAGGACTTCTAGAAATTACCATATAACCTTTTGGATAACTTAAAAAGAGAGGCTTTGAAATCTAAGGGCAGATTCGTATAAGTTGTACTACTTATAATTTCCGCGCACTCGCGGATTTTTTTTAATTTTTTGAAATAATTATTTAATTTTTTTTTAAATAATTATTTAAAAATTTTAATACTATTGTTAATTGCATCTTATCTATATATTTTGTATTTATCTTCTACTTGTGTTACGGATAAATATAAAATATTACCTAATAAGAAAATAATATTTTTGTTTAAATAAAATTATTACTAAATCAGGTATGAATTAATTTTTTTGAAATGCAAAATTTCCAATAGGGGTTTTATTTTATTATATAAAAGATATACTCCCTCCGTCTCAAAATTATTATCCATATTTCCTTTTTAGGATTTCTCAAAATAATTGTTCATTTTCCGTTTTAAGTAAAAACTAGAGAATAGTAGGAAAATATTCACTTTAAGTGGTTAAAAACTAAAGCAACCCCACTTTTATTAAAATATGTGATTTCTCTCTCAAGACAATAATTCTGAGACGGAAAAAGTAATTAGGTCTGTGAATTAGCATGTCAATGAATACTCATACTCTTTTCTTGGTGGTTGGTTTTAGTAATATATTGAAAAGTGGCTTAATTGGCTTTAAGTGTGATACCTTATTGCAAATTTATAATTTAAACGTTAGAAGAATGAAGGCGTAACATGAGGGGAGTGGAACTACTAAAAGTTGAGCGATGCAATATTGCATCGTAAGAAAGTTGCGTGGCATCGGGAACTAGCAAAGACGATTACATAAACTGAGCCAACTTATAAGGAAACTATAATATTATAAACTTGTTTCATATGTAGTAATACACGAGATTTTACGATATTATACATGTAACAATATTTAAGGATTGGATTATTTTCTTTTTGGAAATGACCGATCATTTAAAACTAAATGTTTATCATGAAATTGTAGACAATAAGATGTCACACTACCTTTTCAAAAAATTGCAATAGTTGTTTGGAAACATTTCGAAAATAAAAAGAAAAACATATAATCCGAGATCATTTTTGTCAAAATCTTTATAAATACATTTAATCTCATTCGATACTATTTCGGAACTTTATAAACATTTAAGAACTTTCCAAATTAAAATTTACAGAAAAAATAAAAATAATTCGGTCGTAAAACTTAGGCTATCGTTTATGCCAAGAAAATGACACCATCCGATCTTTGTAAGAATATTTAAAACAGAGTAAATTGCAAAAGTAGACCTTTTGATTTTGCTAAATTGCATGTTTTGTTTTTATCTTTTTTGAAAGCGAATACACCGTCTATATGAGAAACTTACATGTAGAGGTGGCAAATTCGGACACGACACGAAACCGACACGAAAATTAATAAGTTCGGGTTGAGTTAAATATATTTCGGGTCGGGTTTGGGTCGACCCATCTAACCCGTTTATTAAACAGGTCAGGTTCGGGTTGTGAATAAATTAAGTGGGTCGACTCGCCAACCCGTTTAAGATTTTCTTTTAAATTAAAAATTATTTATATTTTATTATATGGGTTAAACGGGTCGACCTGCAAACCTGTTTAACCTAGTTTCTTTATTTGGTTTATCTGAACATGGTAATGATGGTCAACAAATATGAGACCTGCTTTTGAAACTGGTTTTAGACTTTCTCATTCAGATATTTCTTACTTCTTATATACAAGATGTATATGTTTGAATAGGATTTTGTAGGATTCTCATCTTCTGATTCAACTTACTTGATGCATGTTGTTTGTATGAACGTTTTCTTTGACATAGTTAATATATTTGTAATGCTCCTTTGATATATATTATCTGATGGTCTGTAACGCTCTAATTTCCTTCTTTAATGGTCCTAAATGTTTTGCCTGCAGGGTTTTGTTTTCAATACAGTGACTGATCAAAACCAGCATTCTACAACTGCTAGTAAACAAGCTACCCAGTTACCCCTTTCTCAGGATGTTAGATCTCGTTATGGTACCATCCAGAGGCCAGCTAGAACACAGAAGCAGTTCACTTATGGGAATTACACAAATGCAGCATTTAGTTTTCCCATGACAGAGAAACTGATAGCTGCAAATTACTCACCTGTTTTTGTTCAAGCTCAAGCTCCATCAGAGAAAGGACTTGCTGGTTTTGCTGTTGATTTTCTTATGGGTGGTGTTTCTGCTGCAGTGTCCAAAACCGCTGCTGCTCCAATTGAACGTGTGAAGCTTTTGATCCAAAACCAAGATGAGATGCTCAAGACTGGACGTCTTTCTCAACCATACAAGGGTATTGGAGATTGTTTCTCTAGAACAATAAAGGATGAGGGGGTTTTCGCGTTGTGGAGATGAAATACTGCTAATGTCATTCGTTACTTCCCTACTCAGGTACACTATCTCTTCCTTTATCTTGTTGGATAATCATGTGTTCTAAGTTTGTTTGCTCATTAGTTTTTCGATAAAATTTGCAGCCTCTTAACTTTGCATTCAAGGATTACTTCAAGAGTTTGTTCAACTTTAAGAAAGACTGATGGTTACTGGAAGTGGTTTGCTGGCAACCTTGGGTCTGGTGGTGTTGCTGGTGCTTCATCTCTTCTCTTTGTGTACTCTTTGGATTATGCTAGAACTCGTTTAGCTAATGATGCTAAGGCTGCCAAGAATGGAGGCGAGAGGCAATTCAATGGGTTAGTCGACGTTTACAAGAAAACTCTCAAATCTGATGGTATTCCTGGGCTATACCGTGGATTCAACATCTCATGTGTTGGTATCATTGTGTACCGTGGTTTGTACTTTGGAATGTACGATTCCTTGAAGCCAGTTCTACTCACTGGAAAACTGCAGGTTTGAATCTTATGACTTTATCTTCTATCGCTTTATCTTGGTTACGAAATATGGAAATACTTAAACGATGTTGATTTGGGTTTTTATTAAAACATGCTCGATTCTGTTACAAACTGGACTAGGTCGGTCTAAGCGCACGTTTGGCAAAACTAACGAAAATACTTGTTTGTTTTATAAAAATGTTTGGAAACGTAGTTGTATGTGTGATTATGTAACACCCCACCTATTAGGCCCTCTAGTTTACCTTATCTCAGCGCAAAGTTTTCGGTTTGACCATTAATAATGATGTTTTGTCAAATTATTGTTACATTAGTATCGTCCGTTCTCACTCCTGTCCCTTTTGTTAATTACCATATTTCTAAACTAGCAATGACACAATAAGTGATCATCTGACAGTTCAGAGAGGCCGAACACCTAAGAAAAGAAAAGAAATAGAGTAATGTTTAGTAATAGTTATTCACAAAAAGTAGTTGCAAACACTGTACTTGAACACCTACCATTTTCTTCTTTTGGTCTCCGCTCATGTAATAAAGGTTTTGTTGCAATCATAAGCAATTGCTTTCTTGAATCCATGGAACTGACATATTTTCATTTTTTAAGGGTCTTTTGTTTTCAAGTGCACATTGGCATCATAGCCATATGAGGACTGTTATGCATAAGAATGCCAACAGTTTTCATCTACCGTGCTTGATACAGTACGAAATTGCACTATACGATCCAGAAGGATCAATCACAGGGCAAATGATTACATGCTCTCTAAGAGTTTTGTGCTGATGGAAGCTATGTTGTGGATGTTGTCCAATATGACAGCGACTTAGAAACATATGGTATCCTACACCTACTTTGGGATAGATAGAGTAGCCGGCTGTTATAATCTACTGAACCAGGTTCATATCATAAGCTTCTAGAGGTCACAAAATGTTGACCATGCTTATGACTTAAATCAGACAAAATTTGCTTCTAAAAGGTATATGTTCTGAAGTCTAGATGTTACATGTTAATCAGTATTAACTTGTCAAAGGATCAATGACTCTCAAAAGACACTAATATTATGTAGTATCATATAGTCAGTGTGCCTGTCAGATTCTACTACGAGGGAAGCATTATTGAGCTATGAAGTGAGAAATAAGTAGCATGTGTTACGAGCAAAGAAGTGTTCAAAAATCAAAGTCAGCGGCTTCCAAGTGTAATTGGATAAAGTAGCTTTAGGGTTTTTCTAACATGTGCCCTAGGGCACATGTTAAGCACACAAAAAGTACTATGGGACCCACGAAAAAGGACATACAAAAGTACACTTGTCTGTACTTTTACGTAGGTCCATGAGTACTTTTATGTACTTTTTGTTGTGCTTAACATGTGCCCTAGGGCACATGTTAGAAAAACCCGTAGCTTTATTTTACTCTAAAATCCATCATCCCTACCACATGAACAAGCCTAACACACAACACATTAAATTTACATTTAAAATTAAATTAAAATAACGGGATAATAGATTAAACTGCATAAACTAGTTACTACGTACAATGACCTAAACTGATGATAATAAATGAAGAAAAAACCAATTTAAATCGAAATAACAAACATATAAACGATTAATTCATAAACCTAGAATAAGCAATTTTTAATAAACCTAGAATTAAAACAATATAAGTCGTTACCAATCACTTTGATGAAACGCCCAAATACTATATATATATTTTTTTAAATTCGAATTCATCATTTAGGAACCATTGATTTGAGCAACAAACACACTTTTTCACACATTTGTCTATTCGAAACAACATAAACCCTAAAGTTCAAACACGATTTGAATCACATCCTAAGACTTGTGAAAAACACCCAAGGTTTTGATTCTTTCTTTTAGTGAAATCTGGGTGTGTACACATAAACAAAGGATTCCCCTAACCTAATTCATACTTATTGGAATACAAGTATCACATGACATAAGAAACTTCAACTGCTTGTATCACATGACATAAGAAATACCCAAAAGCAAAAGTTGTTGAAAGGAATGACTAACTAACCGAATATTATGAATGTAGTCACTACAAGAAAATTGGCCTATAGTGACGAAAACGGTTTCGTCACTAACAGTGTAAAAGCTCGTCACTAAACACTAATGAGGAAATCAATATGAAGGAATTAATGATACCTTTTTGATTGAGAAAGATGATTGACTATGTGGCGGTTGGTGGTGGATGTTGCCGTGGTGGTTTACCGGTGGCGCGTGGGTTAGGGTTACGCCATCATCTAGTTCGAAACAACTATCGGTATAACTGAATTTGATAATGGTGTTAGGTATTCACCATGAGTGAGATTTAAGTTGAAAGATTTAAGCCGGACTTTGGGAGATGCGGTGAGAATTGAGATATTGAGATATGATGTATTTGAAATAGTGTGACTTGTACGATAGTAAGAAATACTCCGTAAGTAACAACTAATGTGGACTTGGTTTATTTTTCTTATCTAAGTTTTTTTTTTTTTTTTTTTTTTTTTTTTTTTTTTTTTTTTACAAGTTATACATATTATTTTTACATTCTTATATATAATGAAAAATAATATTATTGTGAAAGTTTATTTTTTAAATACGGAGTAACATGTTTAGGGGAGGATTGCACTAGAAAGAAGGTAAAATATTTGCAATTTTGCATATTTTTCTACAAACTTTGTATCCGTATCGTTTGATAGTGTTAAAGAATTTTGGGATAAACATATGAATATGCAATTTTAGTAAGTATATACATGTAATTGTCTTCTTAATCACTTATAGAATTTAGTCATATTAATAAGTCAAATAGTGACCAAAATTTCGTCACTAATGTTTAATGACGAAATTTCTCGTCACTATTCACGTATTTAGTGACTAACTAGTGACCACTTATAAGTTTCGTCACTGATTTTCTACCGATGACCAAAAATAATGAACAAAAATTATATCGTCACTATTTTCATCTAAATAGTGACCAAAATAAATTCTCGTCATTAAAGCCACTTTTTCTTGTAGTGAGTCTAAGTCACTTTTGTCGAGACGAAAAAAGCGGCATGCTGGTGGTAAATTGTCGTAGTCGATATAGCACATAACCATGTTTATGTTAGCTCTTGAGAGAATTTCGAACAAGATTTTTGGTGGTGCTAGATCTAGAGAGGCAAGTGTGTGTGTTTTGTGTGTATTTTGGTGCTGTATATAAATGAAGGATAAATGCTTTTAACCACCGGGTAATTGTGTTTGTTTGTGGTTATTTGTGTTTGTTGAAGAATGATCTTGGCCTTTTATTTGAATGTGTCAATCCGGATTGATGAAGTGGACGGCAGAGATTTCATGTTGGATGTAGGTGTGGTAGTAGTCACCAGCATTAAATTGCATTTTAGTCTATCAAACTCATTTGGTTAAAAAAGAGCACAACAACGGGGATGTTTGGTTTTGGTCAGTTTAACACTATTATTGATCAGGAAAGGTAAAAATTTGATCAAAAATCCTTCTTTAAAAATGTGCCTATTAACTTTAAAAAAATTACTACGGTAGTAAAATGCATATTTCATATTGGGAAGCACAGAAACTCATTCACTTCAAAGAGCATATACTTACATCTGCATTTCACATGATTTTACTGTTTAAATCCACCAACTTGTTAAAATAAATATCAAATCATGTATAATAATCTTTTAGAATATATATTAGCAACCAACGTGTAAATTGTATGCTACAAATAAAGGTTTATTATAGCATAATACACCCACAAATTTGATTCGCAAGGCGCCAAATTTTACTACTTTTTAAACCCCGCAAAGTAAGTAAAATCGGATGACCGACTGAAAGTAAGGAAGTTTAGTGGTATTTACACATACACAAAATACAGTAGATGATACAAAATTAGTACAAACTGGTCCAACACATCATACATGTTGCCATTGATTAAGGACCTAATACACTGGTTAAAAGTTATGCTTAAGAGATTGATAATATCAGTGATGAATAATTATACGAGGGATAAATCACATATTGCAGGACGTCTAGCCCAATTTATTCACGGCAACGACACAAATGAGCTTACTAATTCAGACAAAGCTCCCAGCTTCTCAAACGCACAAATAGCAAGTAAATCCTACCGAACCCACATCTCTCACAAATTATATTATATAACCTAATATATTAATGTTCCACCACTAAGCTAAAATATACGAGTTTGAATGTATTACCTCTACGATCTGAACTAAAGAATAAATCGTCAATTTAAAGCATGCAGACACAAGGCGTTCAATTCGACCTACAAAAGGTCAAAAGGAGTTGGCAAATACATCTTACGTACATGCTCTGCATCATAATGTATTTACATGATAAGGCTAAGACACGTTCATGCATGCACCATCATAGTGTCTCATGCACTAGAGACCAAGTCAAGATCTTCCATGCACCATCTCCGTTTAGTTGACATGTTCATGCATAATTTTAGGAATTAAAGTGGTAACCACCATTGTTGCATTAGTTTCCACTTTCCCTTTATTTCCATGTTCTCCGTAATATTAAGATAGTATGCATTTGTCTTTCTACTATATAAATGTAATGTTGGCTCATGAATAAAAGAAGAATAAAATTGTGAAAAAGTCTAGTTTCTCTGTTTTTCTTGGAGACTTGGGGCCTGTTTGTTTAATTTTTTCATTAAGTCTTGTTAATTCAAAGATTACTTAATGCAGACAACCTAAGTTTTATTACTTACTATTTTCAGTCATCTTTTTTTATTAAGTCACAAACAAACAGTTTTCATATGACTTAATTAATTCAGTTTTTTTCATATTAAGTCAAACTCAAACACCACCTTGCTATCTAAAATAGCTACATATCAACCAGTGCTTTCATTGGCCTCATTTGCGTAAGGATGTAACCCGCTTTATCCATGAGTGTACCATATGCCAACAAACAAAATATTCCAGACACAAACCTTAGGGGCTCTAACAAGCATTGCTAATTCGGTACTTCCAAACCAAGTCTGGGAAGAAATCTAGATGCACTTTATCACCAATTTACCCACTTCAAATGGGAAGTCTGCTATTTGGGTCATAGTTGATCGTCTCACAAAATTTGCACACTTCCTAGCCTTACCCCCCCCCCCCCCCCCCCACCCCCACCTACTACACTGCAGCCTCACTTGCTACCTTATTTCTGAATCACATCTATCGTTTGCATGGGCTACCAAACTTCTTCATTCAAGTGCATACCATCCACAAACGGACGGACAAACGGAGGTTGTTAATCGTTGTTTGGAATCATACTTACGTTGTTTTACGTGTGACGAACCTCAAAATTTGAACAAGTATCTTTATTTAGCTGAGTTTTGGTACAACATGAGCTATCACAGTGCCACCGAAATGACCCCATTCCAAGCTCTTTATGGGCGTCCACCACCATCATTTCCCCACTATACATTGGGTAGCTCGCAAGTGGCCTCGATTGTTGCCACACTTGTGGAACATGAACATGTAATTGCTCTTCTTAAGGACACACTGATTAAGACTCGTCAACGCATGACAGATCAAGAAAACGAACATAGAGTGGACAATTTTGAAGTAGGTGAATTGGTCGATTTACGCTTGCGGGTTTATCGTCAAACATCAGTCCCTAGAAGGGACGTTCATAAACTTAGTAGGCGTTTTTTTTGGGCCATTTAAGGTACTCGAGAGAATCGGGAAGGTAGTGTACGACTCAACCTTCCAACTGGTCTCGTATTCATCCGTTTTTTCATGCGTCGATCACTACTTCGTACAAGCCAAGGTGATCCTAACCCCTCTACCTTTCCTTTACCTGACAAGTTCATAGATGACATATCGGTAGCTTGCAACATGAAGAGATATTAGACCGTCGCACAATTCTCACAAATGGAATGCACGACAATCAGGTCCTTGTTAAATGGAAGGGACGTGACCTATCGGAATCAACCTGGGAAGCCGCTGATGAGATACCATTACATTCCGAGATGTCGGACCTTGAGGACAAGGTCCATTTCGAAGAAGGGGATATTGATACGGTTCGGGTCGTCACCCATGAAGAAGTCCAAACTCGCCCGACACGTACCAAGAGAAGACCTGCACGTTTTGATGACTGAAGACCGAGTCCACAGAAGCTCTTGAACAAGTCATCCACTATTTTCCCCATGTTGATTTAGTATTGTCATGCATGCATGGTCCACCACTCTTACTAGCTTAGTCAAGTTTGTTCCAAAGTTTAGGAAGTATCCATGCATTCTTTTCACTTATAAATTGTAACGTTTTGGCATATGAATGGATATCAGAAAATTGCTCCAAAGTCCCTGTTTCCTTTCTCTTGTTGGATATATAGTTGCTATCTAAAATAGCCACATATCACTCATACTCTTCATATGTCTCTTTTTCTTCTCCAGTGTGAAACAAAATGAGGGTGATGACATGCACTAGTAATAACAAATTAGGATTAGAGTTCAAGGCCTCTGGTAAGAATCCTAATCGCTTGGACAAAGATCTATTCACTATAACATCTACCGTGGTATTCTGTTCACAGGTTACAGAGATTTGAAAGTGAGGACAACACAATCTACTTCAAAGAAAAAGTACAATAATTCTAACACGTTAGATAGGAATACATGGTGTACCAATTATAGAAAACGATATAAAGATGAGATATTGGGTATCATTATTCATTACCAAAAGTATGATATTTCATGCCCAAAGGAACATTACAGTGTAAAAGACATAGAAGATGTAAATTTGGACTTTAATGATCAAACCTACTAAAGGTTCTCCTCAAGGCATTGAACCTGCGACAGAAGATAAGTGTTGGGTGTGTTTTTGGGTTTGTATATAAATATTTTTAACCGAAGGATAATTGTGTTTGTTTGTAGATATTTGTGATCCTTTAGAAATGATCAAAATAAAACATCTGAAATAACATCTCCAATGTTTAAACCTCCAAAATCGGGAAATAAATCAAACACATCTTCTTGAATAGGACAAGCTTACAATAAAATTTTTAATTTAAAAAAAAAAAAAAAAAAAAAAAAAAAAAAGAAAGAAAGAAAGAAAAAAAGGCAACTTCTATAATCCATCGATGAGTAGGTAGGCACGAAAGTAGATATATCCATCGATGAGTAGGTAAGGACAGAAGTAGATATATCCGTTGATGAGTAGGTAGGTAGGTACAGATATATCTATCGATGAATAAGTAGGCACAAATATATCTATCGATGATATATCATATTTTTGAACTAAACCTACAAAAGCAATGCAATGCAAAGATTACGATTTTGCTTAAAGGAATGTTAACTTTATACAAAGATTAGGATTTTAAAGTTAAAGTTATATGTGATTGGGTACTTCCTCAATATGCAAGTGATTGGTTTGTTTCTCTTTATTTTCTATTGATAAAGATGTGTTTGTTTTAGAAAATAAAATAAAATTATTATTCTAAGTGATGGTTTGTTTCCTTTTATTTATGGGGAAGAGGTTAAGTGGTAAAAGTTAATTGGTTAAAGAAATTTTGACCACAAAATACAACATTTATATCTATACTATCTAGTAAACATGAATAATGTACAAGCCCTTTGAAGCACACCATGCATTTAATTTGCTATGTGTCTCAATTTTGATTGGAGGAAGATTTAATGCGTACAACACCGCTTTGCAATGCTACAATTCCTCTTTCTTAACCATTCTTCAACACGCTTCATCAATAATACGTTCATTCTAATCATTAATGTAAAATTAGCTGTTACAAATTATGATTCAATCATCCCAAAATAAACATTCTTTCTCTGTACGATTCACTTTCAAATCACATCTTTGTATTCCTTTATTCGATAATGCCATTAACAATATCCTAAGAAATCGAGACCATCATAGTTCTTTTCTTGCTGTCCATGTCATAAAATTGATAATGATCTTGATTCTGGTGGAACACTTTTTTATGGTTTCGATTGTAAGTTTCTTTTTATAATTCGTTTTATAAATTCTTTTTTATATATTATGTGTTTGAATGCATTATGCTAATTATTGTTATTTTGTGATTTGTGATAAAAGCAAATCACGAAGTTAAAGGGATTCTAAGGCGGGTTGTTTGTGATATAGTATTTTGAATAAGCATTTCCACTTTTTATCACAAATTTGCTCCAATTCTTTTTATTAAGGTAATCCTTTTTAATTTTTGGATGAAAGTTTTTTTCACTAAAATTTAGTTGTGCACTGTTTATGGTGGCCATGGTTGCAGGTCAAGATGAATGAACATCCTCTCAACAAATTATCGAATTCATGGTGATTACTTTCATTTATTGTAAAAGTTTATTAAATTTCAAGTGTGGAGTTTACCTTGCACATCAACTGTTTTATGAAATATCTTATGAAGTTTTTGATTTCAGATTATATGAAGAGTTCAGGTTATTTACACTTATTAGTTGCAATTTGCAATTATTTTGTTTTGATTCAAGCATATGATACATTTTAATTCATTATATTATTTCGAGTATTTAAATGTTATTCCATTGATATAATTCTAATTTATGTTTATGGTTTACATCTAATTCACACACTACAACAATTGTTGGTTTTTTTTTTTTTTTTGTGTTTTTTTTTCATATCATCAATTTGTTTTTGTGCATATTCGATTTCATGTATTCGTCTTGATTAAATAATTAAGGATATTTCTATTATGTTAGCCATGTCATACAATCAAATTAATAACTATCCGAACATTTTTTTCTACTATCTTGGATTTTGATTTCAAAGATTTAATATATACTTAAATTTTTGCTTTTACAGGCTTTCAAAAAGTGACAACTAAAGAGATTGCCGCAGTTGAGACCTAATTATTTATAAGATAATTGTCATTTTATTTAATCCTCTCTTTTGTGTACAAGTAACCCTGATTTTTGTCATCTCTAATATGCTTTGTTCATGTATTTGGCGAAAGTATATAACAACTCCAAGACTGCATGTACATGTTAAGAACTGTACTTTGTTTCTATTCTGATGTTAATGTTGTATGTAGGCTTCATTTAGGAGTTGCTTTACGTGGCTGGACAATATATTTGTAGCACATGTAATTAATGATAAGTTTTAGAATGATCACTACATCCATTTTGCTTCTCAAGACAAACATATTGCAAGAGGCAATCAACGTTTACTACACAAATATTTATAAACATTGTATTTTATGTTTTGAGTCACTTATAACTTTATTGTTCCGTTAAAAGAAAATTTCACATCGTTTACCTTCTTTATTATTTCTTACTTTATTCACGTACTTACATTTTCTTAATCAAAAACCCTCTAAAATCCCGTGGATGTCACGAGTCTATAAGCTAGTAGTTAACATAAAAGCATTGTAAAGCATAATTTTTTAGTATAATGACATGAAGTAAACAAACTACAACCACAACAACTACTACTTATTATAATGACATGAAGTTATTATTCTTATTATGGCCTCACGATTTCTTGATGTTTGTAGGCGATATCCAAGATTACTAGAGCCAATAACATCTTGTACAAAAATAGGTACTTCAATTCTAGATTTGATCCACAAAGGGAAATCAAAATCCTGAAACCAAAAACTTATTACTATGACAATAATACTAACATGATGAAGAGGCTCACAATTGAAAGAATTCCCACAACAAGAAATCGTGAGGCCATCAACTTATTACCGTGACAATAATACTAACGAATGACGTTAGCAATATTGACACGGTAATAAGTTGCTGGCTTCAGGATTTCTTGTTATGGGAATTCTTTTAATTGTGAATCTCTTCATTATGTTAGTATTATTGTCACGGTAACAAGTTTTTGGCCTCAGGATTTTGATTTCCCTTTGTAGATCAAATCTAGGATTGAAGTACCTATTTTGGTATAAGATGTTATTGGCTCTAGTCAATCTTGGATATCGCCTACAATCAGAGATTTAAACTATTATTATGTTGCACCTATTTCAAAATTTTGAAGCAGTCTATCATAATACCGGCATCAAGAAGCAAATTACAAACATTTTAGTATCAATTGTCCCACTAAGTATGTTTGTGTTAATTGACAAACCCTCACCTAAATAGTGTGTTTGGTTAACATGAATGTTAAGCCAAAAGTACTTTAAAATGAGGGAAAATGTCAAAAATATCAAAAAGTTTTTGATTTTTTATAATCCAAGCATATAAACCAAAACTAACAATGAAAATAGAAGAACTAAAATTGCAATCAACACGAGACATTAAAACAGAAATTGTTGCACTTCTTCTTGAAGAGAGAAATTTTTGTTAGTTCAAGTGAAGATAAAGCATTGTAAAGCATAATTTTTAGTATAATGACATTAAGTAAACAAACTACAACCACAACAACTACTAACATGATGAAAAGGCTCACAATTGAAAGAATTCCCACAACAAGAAATCGTGAGGCCATCAACTTATTACCGTGACAATAATACTAACGAACAATGTTGCAAAAAACGGCCTACAAGCCTTGTAATCGCCGATTCCAAGCTACAAGGCCCTGGAACTTGGAGACATTTACAAGGAAGTCGCCCGATTAATCGGCGATTACAAGGTTTTGGGCCGATTAATAGGCTAAAAAACGCAACTCGGCCCTCGACCGCCTCAGGACCGATTCACGATTTTTGCAACATTGCTAACGAATGACATTAGCATTATTGACACGGTAATAAGTTGTTGGCCTCAGGATTTCTTTTTATAGGAATTCTTTTAATTGTGAGTCTCTTCATCATGTTAGTATTATTGTCACGGTAACAAGTTTTTGGCCTCAGGATTTTGATTTCCCTTTGTAGATCAAATCTAGGATTGAAGTACCTATTTTTGTATAAGATGTTATTGGCTCTAGTCAATCTTGGATATCGCCTACAATCAGAGATTTAAACTATTATTATGTTGCACCTATTTCAAAATTTTGAAGCAGTCTATCATAATACCGGCATCAAGAAGCAAATTACAAACATTTTAGTATCAACTGTCCCACTAAGTATGTTTGTGTTAATTAACAAACAGTCACCTAAATAGTGTGTTTGGTTAACATGAGTGTTAAGCCAAAAGTACTTTAAAATAAGGGAAAATGACAAAAAATATCGAAAAGTTTTTGATTTTTTGAAATCTAAGCATATAAACAAAAACTAACAATGACAATAGAAGAACAAAATTGGAATCAACACGAGACATTAAAACAGAAATCGTTACTTCTTATTGAATAGAGAAATTTTTGTTAGTTCAAGTGAAGATAAAGCTGTTGGATTTATAACATGTAGTTTTGACACAATCATTATTCTAAGTGATGGTTTGTAAGAGGTTCATTGCTAAAAGTTTTAATATATTGGTTAAAGAAATTTTATCCAAGATCTCCCAAGCTGGTTAAAATATGAAAAAAATTTCGATACATATCTTATTAAGGATGATATAAAAGAGAAGATAGTTAACATAACAGCATCATAAAGCATAATTTATCATAATGACATGAAGTAAAAATACAACAACCACAACAACTACTACTTATTATAATGACATGAAGTTATTATTATTATTATTATTATTATTATTATTATTATTATTATTATTATTATTATTATTATTATTATTATCTTTTATATAATAAAAGAATTGCATTATTTCGGAGTGTTTCTGTAAATCCCTTCTTATTGAAAAACAAATTAGACCAATAGGAGAGCTCGATTTTGCCACGTATGCGAAATCGAGCAATATGATTGGTAAATAAAAAGTCAAAATTAAATTGATTTTGGTCAAACTTAATCAATTTGGTGGAAAATTTGGTTAAGAAAAAAAAAATACATAAAAATATAGGTGTCAAATTTATGAAAACAAAAATTTTAAAAAATAGGAAGTAATTAATAAAACTTTGGTGTTTGAATTTTAAATAAATTATATGGAGTTAATTGTAAAATTACAAGTTTTCATGTTTTTTAATAACTTTAGAAAAAAAAAAAACAAATAACCCTTTACACTTCATACCCCTATACTTTAAAATATTAACTTTGTTTAAAATTACATGATTATAAGTATTAGTTTTTAGACTGTCATCATTAAAATTACAAAATTTGGTAAATATGTGAATTAGTTTTAATACATGTTAAATATTTTTTAAACTAATGTTAGTTTTAGACTTTTCTAAAATATTTTTTTAGATAAGGACTCATGTTATTTTATTTAAAAGTTTAATTTATGCGTACACGGGTTTGAATATTAATATGGCTAAATTATTAGTAACTGGAATATAAATATCAAATGGTAAGCACGAGTTAGTGTGACATGAAAATAAATATAGGTGATTCAACTTATAACAACGACTCATGAAATTGTTATTTGAAATTTATATATTGATATCCATAAAAACATTTTAAAAACTTTATGGAGCATAATTTAACTTTATCAACACTCATTATGTGCTACTAAACTCGCACATTATGTACAACATGATATTAATAGTTAAAGTTAAACAACAACATCAACCTCAACATATCTGTTAGTTAAAAACGTTATACAAAGCTAATTATTAAAAAAAAAATAAATAAAAAATAAATAAAACGCAACACAATCCTTATTTGATAACAATCATCTCCTAAATCAAAAAAAGAAAAACTACGTGGGTGATAACCAAACTTTATTAATTGACATGATGTTTCATCAAAAAAAAAATCCCTGTAATAGTTGGCTTTTGTAAAGGAATTAAAAGTATGTACATGAGAATTATTAAGCAAGTATATATAGTTTTTAATCAGGTTATTACGTTACTATATTGCGATAATGTTATTGAGTTGGTAATCACGGATATGAGATACAACCATTCTTCTATACTTATGATTTATGTGTTAACCTCTTTTTGCTTCTGAATAGAATCCGAAAGAGACCTCAACAGAACTTTGACTTATGTCTTATCTAGCTGATAGTTTTTAGTAACCTTTTTTATGGTTTAATTTTTTTTTTATTTTTTTATTTTTTTTTTACACACCAACTTTTAGTAACTTTTTTTTAATGTTTTATTGAAAACTTTTATACCTAATATTTGTGTTTTTACTATAAACATAATAAGCTATGATAAAATTAGTTGTGAGTTCAGGGGGTTTTTTTATTAAGCTTCTCAAAAAAGCTTAAAGCTTTATCATAAATTTATTGTGTTATAGTAATTGAATAAGCCAATAAGCACATTCAATAAGCATAACCAAACACCCTTTTAGTTCTAATATGAAGTTTTCTTATTTGATGTTAGGACTAACTTTGATGTTATCCTCACTATAATGCAACATGTTAGTGGTGTTTGCAGTTTTATGATCTTATCGCACACAATAAAATGCAAAGTGATTTGTTGTGTGCGTTTTTTAGAGGAGGATTAAGTATCAACACATGATTGTCGTGGAAGGATTATCTACGCCTGCTCAAGGTATGAATGTATAATTAAATTGAGTTGCTAATTTAGATAATACATGAATGTATTTTAATGTACCAAAGATGTGTTTTAGTGTCTATACAAGGAATTTTGTGGTAGAAATTCTTAGTATGTGTCTTTGAATGAGTTAATGAAACTTAGCAGGTGTATGTTGTCATTGATAAATGGGTGTTAACCTACGGTATAAAATATGGGTGTCTTTTACCTTGATGATTTAGGCTAATTGTGAAAAAAGTTGCACTAAAGTGAAAGGTAGATAAGGATTCAAACAATCCTAAAAGACTTGCAAATGTACTATTTGCCTTTTTTTCATGCATTTATAATTTACTTATGCAATTAATAATAATTTCTTTATATAGTTCGGTCTCACAGAGAAATTATTCTTATACCTTATACATAAACGTATTCTACCATTACATATTTTTTTTGTTTCTCTTTATGTAATAAAGAAGCAATAGTATAAGCATCTATGTTAATTTTGTAATTTTATGATCAAACATGAGAAGTAAATAGCACAAACTTATGAAAATACATTTTTTCAAGCAAAAAGGTACACTGGTAAACATGGTATGATGGTTATTCATAATCAAGGAACTGAATCAATCATCAAAGCTATCTAAATATGCTATATATTTTTAGCAAAAACAAAGAAGGGTTCTTAAGATAGAACCATCACTAATCACTTTCCATTTAAAGCAAGTTACACGTGAGTTCCCACTTTTAAAACACACATACATATATTTAGCAAAAACCAATGTTTTCAAACCCGGGTTGACCCGGCCAGGTCAACCGGTTGGACCGGTACCCGGTTAAAAAACGGGTCAAAATAACCCGGGTTTTTAAAACCGGGTCAACCGGTTAGACCCACCGGGTTTTGAGTGACCCGGGTCAACCCGGGTTTTGAAACCCGGCCGGGTTTGGATCTTTTTTTTTTTTTTTTTTTTTTTTTTTTTTTTTTTTTTTTAAATTTCCATTGTTAAGGTGCTATTTTTGTTTGATATGACTTTCTTATGGTGTATATTCACTCATATTTGTGATTAGTTTCCACTTATTATATTGAATTCGGGTTCTGATATCCAAAGCGCTTAGCATGATTAGGAGTTTAGGACCCCTGTGCTTGAACCATAAGGTTCTTTGCTCTTTTTTCACTGCAGAATAGTGTTTGGAGTTTGTACATTAAACTTTGGACAATAGAAAATGGATTTTTGGAAATGTGCATAAAACCGGGTCTAACCGGGTTGACCCGGCGGTCGAACCGGTTGATCCGGTGACCCGGTGACTCGGCCGGGTTGATCTCAAACCCGGGTTTCAAAACATTGGCAAAAACAAAGAAGGGTTCTTATGATATGTCAAATGACACCAATACCCATTGTGTATTTTCAACTATCTTCCATTTTTATGGGTATTATTGTCAAATCAACTTATTAATTTTACACCCATTTTTGTTTGACGGTCAACTTTCCGGCGCCACGTCATCATCAAAGTACACATTTTTATCTCCAAAGGACAACGTTTTCATCTTCAAAGTACACAAAACACAAGACAAATAAATACTCTAAACAAAACCACATACAATCTCTTTCACATACATAATCAATGAAGCTCATGAATCTTTACATAAAAATGTGCATGTATTTAATAATTATTCGTCACTAAAACAATAATCATTAATTCATTGAAACTCATACGTAAAGTGTGCAATCCCGAAGTCTCGAATTCGAATCCGGTCATTATATATTAATTTATTATCCGTTAAAACTAACGGAAAATCACCTCTTTTTCACATCTCAAGTGTTGATTTATATATAAAGTTGCAATCTTTATAGTACTTATTTGACACAAAATGACTAGCAAGCTCAAGTTTTTACACCTTGTAACCATACTAGTACACTTCTTTACCATCACAAATGCCACAATTCTTGATCAAAACCAAGAAAAACAAACCTTGATATCTTTCAAAAACTAAATTTCAAACCCAAAAAATGCTCACAAAATGGAACCTTGACACACCACATTGCCAATGGGAAGGTGTTACTTGCTCAAATCCAATCCTGCAGAATTTTTGTTTTCATTTTCACCAATTCAACATCCAAACACCAAAATCCAATCCTTTTAGGTAGAAACCCATTACTTGCAACGTGTTTAGCGTAATAGGATACTTCTTCTTCCATAAACTTAACCAAAACCAATTCCCGCCAAAATTCAAATTTTGCCATAACAACCTCAAGGACCCCTCAAACATAAATGAAGGAACCCTTTTAAGGGATCCTTGAAATCCCTGAGATTTATACTACCACAAATCCACCAAAACCACTAAGCATTTAGTGCAAAACTTGTCTTCTCACTTCACCATTTTTATTGGATTGACTTCCATGATTTGACAACCCACAATTAGTTTTCCAAATCATTAGAAACCTCCATATTTGTATGGACTAATATCAAATCCAAAAACTCCTTTCCATAATCCATCAACACTATAAATTAAGCCATCCTAAACACCATCAAATCACACCTTCCTCAACACAATTTCTGAAACTTATAAACCATTTTTCACCATGACTAAGTCAACAATCACCTCTAAACCATCAAGACCCATCCGGAAAACCGTCAGGATTAGTGTTAAACCACTATGGTCTAATCAACCCATCAACCTAAGCTCCTCATCCTCGGATGAATTCACATCACCCATCAAAAGTGAACACTTTTTGAACCTTGCATCTCCATCACCATCACCCAATGAACCAAATGAGCTCACTCGACCACCAACTAAATCACCTATTGACCCAACTCCACCAAGTGCTCCAACTCAACCATCCAAAACTTCATCACCATCACCATTACCCAAAATTGAGCCAATGGAACTATTTGGGTCTCCTCCCATATCACCACACCCATTTGTCCAAGATCTTAATGATCTTCCACCAAGACCTACACAACCACCACCTTTTCAAAATGAATCACCAAGGTCAATTATTGACCAAGATAACCTTTTTAACCACATTCAACCTCCACAACAAGTGTACCATCAACCTAAACCATTATTGTTTCACCCCATCTACCATGACATCCATGGTCCTCTATACGGAGAACCAAACTTTGAAAGCCATGATCACCCAAATCCACCACACCCTCAACCTCAAACCTTTGAGTCTTTATTTCCTTCATATGAGGATATCCAAAACATAGTTGAAAACCATCTCCATCAAGCAATGGAATTTCAAACCAAATTGCTTGACTCAATACCAAACCCATCATCCACCCAAGAACCACAAACCAATCAACCCTCAAACCAAGAAACCAATGCCAACCCATTTCCACCCACTTATCCCCATGTTTGCTCAAATTCTGAGCAAATGGGTGCAAGCATCAAAACGTTGCTTCACCAACTCCAAGATGAAACCCGGTTTGCATTCCAACACGTCATCGAACGTTTGGATGCTCTTTCCCACCCCAACAAATCCTAGACAATCCTTGGAGGCCGTTTGCCCAAATTTAGGAAAGTAGGATTTTATTTTTCTTTCTTGATTATTTTTTAGTTTTTGTTTAGAAGTAGAAGAATAGTTCTCATTTCTTGTCTTTTGACTTTTAAAAGTCAAAATTTTACTTGGAATGATATTTCTTTCTACTCACTTTAGTACATTGTTGGTTGATCATGTTTGTATTGTCATTGTGGTTGCAATGTGTGTGGTAACTACATCCTTGACTATATATATCGCCAACTAACAATTTTTTTTTGTAGGGTCCAAAATCCATGTTTCCCATCTTGGCACTCCATTTAGGGGGAGTATCGACCAAGGGGGAGCATGGAAATTATTCCGCTTCGCCACTCTTCTTTTTGTTTCGACAAAAAGGGGGAGAAATATATTAAACTTTCAAAACTTAATATGATTTTCATAACTTAAGTAAAACAAGTTTAATATTAATTTTTTTTAAGTCTTAAAAACCAAGATTTTGTGAGTTACTTAAAAACAATGTTTATGTTTTGTCATCAACAAAAAGGGGGAGATTGTTAATACAAATATCGCCTAAAAACGTTATTTATATTTTACGATCTTCGCTAAGTTTTGTTAATGACAAATGTAAACTTTAGTTTCTAAGTAAAACATAATCTTAGTTTTAAAGACTTGCATAAACTAGACTTTTGCTACATTTTACATTTCATAAAACACAACATCTTTTATTTTCTAAAAATAGAATTGTCACATCACATTCATGGCAAGTTTTGCCATTATACATTTATGGGAAGAAATGTGTTTGACTTTCTTTGATGTTGCTTGCAAGTTTAGTGTTTGACTTGATATTATGTGATATGACATTGTTTGGTTTGCAAGAGTAATGAGATATGACTTTGTTTGGTTTGCAAGATTTATTGCAAAACCAACTGCAAGCCTGGCGGTACCCTGGAGGTACACGGGCGGAACCCTTCTCAGGGGTCCGCCTGATCCGCCAGACCTGCAGAAGGTTTTGGCTATAAATATTGAGCCACAAGTTGAATTTTGGCTCATCACTTGACATTACATTTTACACACACATTCATTCTTTCATCTAACCTCTTAACATTTCATATGTGAAGTTTCTTTTTGTAGCAAAGAGATTCACGAGCTTACTAAAAGTAACAAGTATTCAACACAACGTTGCAAGACTTGTTAGCTTAGCATTGTGTAGACTTGTGTAGTTTACACTTCATTTGATTGTGTATTTTCAGTAGTGATCGGTTAGTATCTTAGTCCTCAAAATACAAAGAGTGTTGGGAGTTGTTGTACCCTAGTAAAAGAACTAACGGGAGTGGTTGTGCCCTTGTAAAAGAACTCGACATTTAGCTTTTTGTCGGTAAAAGTATAAGCGATGTGTAAGGTTTTCTCCGCCGGTGAAAGGAGCTTGTTGACTAGTGAAAGAAACTCTCGAGTTGGATACTCGGGGCGTGGACGTAGGGCAAGGAAAAAGAGTCCTTGTAGCCGAACCACGATAAATACTCGTGTTGTGGTTTGATCGTTTCTTTCATTTACTTGCATGTTATATATTGTGTTTGTGCATATATCTTTGATCAAACGGAAAGTTTCAAAGCTAACTTAACAAGTTAAAAAGATTTTAATCGGTAAACTATTCAACCCCCTTCTAGTTTTCCACAAGCACATTCAATAAGCATAACCAAACACCCTTTTAGTTCTAATCTGAAGTTTTCTTATTTGATGTTATCCTCACTATAATGCAACATGTTAGTAGTGTTTGCAGTTTTATGATCTTATCGCACACACTAAAATGCAAAGTGATTTGTTGTGTGCGTTTTTTAGAGGATGATTAAGTATCAACACATGATTGTCGTGGAAGGATTATCTACGCCTGCTCAAGGTATGAATGTATAATTAAGTTGAGTTGCTAATTTAGATAATACATGAATGTATTTTAATGTACCAAAGATGTGTTTTAGTGTCTATATAAGGAATTTTGTGGTAGAAATTCTTAGCATGTGTCTTTGAATGAGTTAATGAAACTTAGCAGGTGTATGTTGTCATTGATAAATGGGTGTTAACCTACGGTCTAAAATATGGGTGTCTTTTACCTTGATAATTTAGGCTAATTGTGAAGAAAGTTGCACTAAAGTGAAAGGTAGGTAAGGATTCAAACAATCCTAAAAGACTTGCAAATGTACTCTTTGCCCTTTTTTTCATGCATTTATAATTTACTTATGCAATTAATAATAATTTCTTTATATAGTTCGGTTTCACAGAAAAATTATTCTTATACCTTATACATAAACGTATTCTACCATTCATTTTTTGTTTCTCTTTATGTAATAAAGAAGCAATAGTATAAGCATCTATGTTAATTTTGTAATTTTATGATCAAACATGAGAAGTAAATAGCACAAACTTATGAAAAAAACATTTTTTCAAACAAAAATGTACATTGGTAAACATGGTATGATGGTTATTTATAATCAAGGAACTGAATCAATCTTAAAAGCTATCTAAATATACTATATATTTAGCAAAAACAAAGAAGGGTTGTTAGGATAGAACCATCACTAATCACTTTCCATTTAAAGCAAGTTACACGTGAGTTACCACTTTTAAAACACACATACATATATTTAGCAAAAACAAAGAAGGGTTCTTATGATATGTCAAATGACACCAATACCCATTGTGTATTTTCAACTATCTTCCATTTTTATGGCTATTATTGTCAAATCCACTTATTAATTTTACACCCATTTTTGTTTTACGGTCAACTTTCCGGCGCCACGTCATCATCAAAGTACACATTTTTATCTCCAAACGACAACGTTTTCATCTTCAAAGTACACAAAACACAAGACAAATAAATACTCCAAACAAAACCACATACAATCTCTTTCACATACATAATAAAGTGAAATGGGCATGTAGAAAATCACCTCTTTTTCACATTCCAAGTGTTGTTTTATTTATATATAAAGTTGCAATCTTTATAGTACTTATTTGACACAAAATGACTAGCAAGCTCAAGTTTTTACACCTTGTAACCATACTAGTACACTTCTTTACCATCACAAATGCCACAATTCTGTAAGTAAATGGAATGAATCGTTATATTGCATTAATCATAAACGTGGTATATAAATACCTTTACAAGAATATTCTAGACTTCGGGCTTCATACGAGTATTACATGGGCTCAAATACTTCATACATACGACTAACAAATTCTTGATCAAAACCAAGAAAAACAAACCTTGATATCTTTCAAAAACTCAATTTCAAACCCAAAAATGGAACCTTGACACACCACATTGCCAATGGGAAGGTGTTACTTGCTCAAATGACCGACTCATTCTGTCAACTCACCAATCTCAATAGGTTTACGGGTAGGGTGCCTAAGGAGATAGGGAACTTGACAATGCTGAATAGTTTGGGGTTGAGTAATAACTTGTTGACTGGTTTTGTGCCTAGGGAGATATGTAATGCGGTTTCGTTAAGTGAGCTTGATTTACAAAGTAATATGCTTTCGGGTTCCATTGGGGATACTTTTATGGGGTGTAGGAATCTTACTTCAGTATTTGTTTGAGCTTCCTTTGATGGTTCTTGATCTTGACTTGAATTTGTTAAACGGGTTGATTCCTGTTAAGTTATGGAAGTCGAGTAGTTTAATGGAATTTTCGGCTGCTAATAACATGTTGGAAGGTGGTCTTGTTGAGGAGATTGGGAGTTTGGTTACTTTGGAAAGATTGATTCTTAGTAACAATAGGTTAAGTGGTTTGATTCCTGCTGAGATTGGGAGCCTTACAACATTGGACCTTGGTGGCAATAGAATAAATGGTTCGATTCCGGTTGAGGTAACGGGTTTGTCTGAGTTGCAGTGCTTGGTACTTTCGAATAATGATCTTTCGGGCTCCATTCCTTATTCAAAGAATTCAAGTTATTTTAGGGAGGTTATATGATCTTTCTAATAACCGGTTGACTGGTGAGATACCTGACGATTTAGGGGACTGTTTGGTTGTGGTGGATCTTTTGCTTAATGGTAACATGCTGTCAGGGGAGTTACCTAAGTCGTTAGCAAAGCTAACCAACCTAACGACATTAGATTTATCAGGAAATGTGTTGGCTGGTGGTATACCAGCTGAGTTCGGTCAGTCGTTGAAGCTGCAAGGGCTGTATTTGGAGAGCAATAACCTCACTAGGCACATGCCGGTTGAATTAGGCCAACTTCATAGTCTGGTTAAGCTTAATTTGACTGGTAACCGACTTTCGGGCTCAATCCCTTCCACATTTGGGAAGTTAACAGGGTTGACTCATTTGGACTTAAGTCGTAATCTCCTCGATGGCGAACTTCCTTCAACACTTTCGAGCATGGTGAATCTTGTTGGGCTTTTTCTACAACGAAACAAAATATCGGGTTGTTTAGATGATTTCTTTGTTAGTTCCATGGAGTGGCGGATCGAGACAATGAATTTGAGTAACAATCTGTTCTCTGAAAAGTTGCCTTGCGCTTTGGGCAATATGTCGTATTTGACCACGTTGGATCTTCACGGGAATGCGTTCACTGGTGAAATCCCATGGGGGATCGGGAATCTTATGGAGCTCGAGTTCTTAGATTTTTCGAACAATATGTTGTCAGGTCAAATTCCTGATAGTCTTTGCAGTGTTTCAAGTTTGAATTACATGAATCTGGCTGGAAACAGATTAGAAGGCCCTGTTCCAAAAAATGGAATTTGCGGGAATACATCAAGAATCACGTTATCTGATAACAAAGCATTATGTGGTGGAGTTCTTGGTTTGCAATGTCCCAGTACAAGCTTTCGAAGAGGGTCAAAGTTTTTCGGCATCTGGTCGTTAGCTTCTATTGCCATCGGGACATTATTGATCACTGCTTTGATAACAATTGTGGCAATAAAACGTGTTCACAGAATCAAGAAAAGATCCGATTGTGAAGACCCTGGCGCGAATAACAGTAGTTCAGTTGATCATAATCTGTATCATTTGAGTAGCAGCAGGTCAAAAGAGTCGTTAAGTATCAATGTAGCAATGTTTGAACAACCTCTTGTAAAGTTAACTCTTTCCGACATTCTTGAAGCCACAAATAACTTTTGTAAAACCAAAATTGTTGGTGACGGTGGGTTTGGTACAGTCTACAAAGCCCAGTTGCCGAATTGAAAGACTGTTGCAGTCAAGAAACTGAACCAGTCAAAATCGCAGGGTCAACGTGAGTTTTTAGCTGAAATGGAAACCTTAGGAAAGGTTAAGCATCGTAATCTTGTGTCATTGCTCGGTTACTGCTCATTTGGTGAAGAAAAGCTGCTCGTTTATGATTACATGGCAAATGGAAGTTTGGACCATTGGTTAAGAACCTGTACAAAAGACATGGGAGTTTTGACTTGGGCTAAAAGATTCAGGATTGCGGTGGGATCAGCTCGTGGACTGGCCTTTTTACACCATGGATTCACTCCACATATTATTCACAGAGATATCAAAGCTAGTAACATTTTACTAAATGAAGATTTTGAGCCAAAAGTTGCTGATTTTGGGCTAGCAAGGTTAATAAGTGCATGCGAGACTCACGTGAGTACTGATCTAGCCGGAACATTTGGTTATATTCCACCCGAGTATGGTCAAAGTTGGCGGTCAACAACAAGGGTGATGTTTATAGCTTTGGAGTGATACTTCTTGAATTGGTGACGGGGAAAGAGCCAACTGGATTAGAGTTCAAAGATGTTGAAGGTGGGAATTTGGTAGGGTGGGTTTGCTATAAGATCAAGAAAGGCCAAGCCGTCGATGTGCTTGATCCAACGATTGTTGATGCTTCTTCAAAGAAGGCGATGCTTCAGATGGTCCAGATTGCTGCGATTTGTGTATCTGATAATCTAGCTAATCGGCCTTCTATGCTTAATGTGCTTAAGTTTCTAGAAGGAATCAAACATGAGTTGTGAAAATAGGAAGTTGTGGGTAGACTAATACACTCTTGTAGTTGTAAGCAGTATGATTTTATTCAATGAAGTAAAGAGTTTCGCTATTTACATTTTTGTGTTTCGTTTTATATCAGTTACTTTCTTGCAAAATACATCATGTTTGGTTACAAGCATGTTACTACAAATCTTGTTAGCGTGTAACGAGTACGAGTGTATTCAAGAAGTGACATTATTGCCACAACGCCTACAGTTCGATTGACGAATAATATCATGCTTATTGATATAATGTTAATGCTAAAAAAGCTGGTTTGGAAGTTTAAGCTGCGAGTGAATAATATGCATCATCTTTGATATCTAGACTTCCAAAGGTGTTTGAATGAGCTTAAGTGGTTCCGGAAAAACCTTAAAACAAAATTTTGCATAATTTAGACAATAAACATAAGCTCTATATTTGAAGCTTATTGAACATTGAAACAGAAATAAGACATTAAGCTTCTAAACAAAATGATTGAGATTATTAGCATGCTTAAAGACTTGTCTGAAATCATTTAAACGGTATGGATAAATATTCAGAGATACTAATGACTTGCTACATTTGTTGGCAAGTCGTGCAACATCTTCCACATCGTACATATCAAAGGGTTCATAAAAACTTAACGACTCCATAACCGTGTTACACAAAGCCAACTCATGTAACCATTTCCCCAATTGAAACCATTTCCCCTGTGGATTCTTTATCGAATTATATTCCAAACGCAAACTTCTCAAATCAATACAATACCTAGCGATATCAATTAAACCATCCTCTGAAAACATTTTACAGCCACAAATATCTAAACTCCTTAAATTAGCACCTTGGGTTTTCGCCAAGTGTTGGAGATCAGAAGTAGACACAATCATGTTCCTGATACATAGTGAATTCAAACGCGTAAACTTAACAGCTATTTTAATCCATGGGGTGACTGAAATACTACATTTTGTAAGCGGTGTCATATCCACGGGAGTAAGACTTGTGACTTTTTAGGTTTTTTATATTTACCTTTTCTTTTTACTTTTTTGAAAATTAAAATAATATCCCTAACTTGTTTTTGTGAAGTGAGCCAAGTTGCTCCGGTCTGATCAATTCGGGTCAAGACTCAAGAAAAACATACCCAAACCCGACCGTGTTTATAACTCGGGTTACTCGGGTTCGGGTCAACCGGAGTATTTTTACATTTTGAAAGTGTTAGTTGAGCTGGGTTAGTCAAGTTATTCGGGTTCGGGTAAATTCGGGTTAAGGATAATAAAAACATACCCAAACCCGACCTTGTTTAGAATTCGGGTTGACCCGAACCGAAAAGCCATACTCGGGTTCGGTTCGGATTCGTGTCGGGTTGGTTTTTTTAACACCCCTAGTTGCTCATGAGCTCGGCTCGTTAAAAGTTTGACTTGAGCTTAGCTCGAGTTAAACGAGCTCGAGTCTGAACTAAAGCTTAACATAAAACTCGTTAACTAAGTGGTCTCGATAGTTTTAGTTCAGTTATACTCGCGAGCTTAAACACGCTTTAACAATTATAACATATGTAAATGAATTTTATTATTTCATGTACTTTTTAAGATAAATATGCAATTGGAATACATTTTTGTATCAAGCCTTTGATATTGAACACCATTAAATTTCTTCTTGAAGTTTGCATATAAATGCCTAGTGCATTTTCTATGTTATGCATGTGGCAACCAATCACTCACAGCATCAAGCAAACTCTTATTCATATGAAACATAATGTTATGAGAATCTACTTAACAATTATTGTAATAGTAATAAAACTTTTATGCAAATAAAGATTACCTTGTGAGAATCTGAAATGATTGTAATGCCATGACCATCATTCAATCCAAGATCATCATGTAGTAGAGACATAAACCAACCCCAGTTCTCTGCATTTTCTACCCTTACTACAGCCCATGCAATGGGATACATTTGATTGTTTGCATCCATTCCCATAGATGTGAGTAATTCACCCCTCCTACATGTATGTTTCAAGAAACAACCATCAGGCCCAATTACCTTCCTACAACCTGCTAGCCATCCATCTCCAATTACCTTCCTACAACCTGCTAGCCATCCATCTTTTACACTTTGAAACAAATATACATCCTTTTGAACAACACATTGCCATTAGAAGATTGATCCACATCTAATCTACATGTTGACCCAAGGTTAGTTTCTAAAACAGCATTTCTATACTCATATAGTTTACTGTAATGCTCTATTAGACCACCTTCATGATCATATAATGCCCTCTGTTTTGCCCTTTTACACTGACCTAAACTGACATCTATCACATATTTGACTCTAATGTCATCTTTCATTTTTCTGTATGGCATATCAGGATCAGCTATGATTTCTTTTGAATACTGGCCTGCAATCCACTTATAGTTCACAAGAGCACCCAAGTTGTAGTTCATTGAGCATTTATGATCAGGTATGAGGGACTTTATTTGAAATGAGTGTTCATTAGACATCCATGTAGCATATAGTCTAAAACGACATCAATTACCCTTCTTGAGAGCTGAAATCTTCTTGTTCCCTCCTTTACTTGTACCATCTCCACAATCATTCTTAACACTGCCTTTCTTCTTCACTGGTTTCTTTTTTACCTTTTGTTTCCTTCTTTTACTTGTACCCTCTCCACAATCATTTTAACAACTTTTTCACCTTTTTTCAAAAGAGCTTTTTTCTCATTTGCCATCAACCTATTTTTGTCACCTTTTTTACCTGCACATCTGCCCTCATCAACATTCCTACCACATTATACCAAAACAGAATCTTAATCGCTTGGACAAAGATCTATTCACTATAACATCTACCGTGGTATTCTGTTCACAGGTTACAGAGATTTGAAAGTGTGGACAACACAATCTACTTCAAAGAAAAAGTACAATTCTAACATGTTAGATAGGAATACATGGTGTACCAATTATAGAAAACGATATAAAGATGAGATATTGGGTATCATTATTCATTACCAAAAGTATGATATTTCATGCACAAAGGAACATTACAATGTAAAGACAGATATACGTGCATTATCCGACAGAAGATGTAAATTTGGACTTTTATGATCAAACCTACTAAAGTTTCTACTCAAGGCATTGAACCTGCGACACAAGATAAGTATTTTGGGTGTGTTTTTGGGTTCGCATATAAAAGGAGATAAACATTTTTTTTACCGATGGGTACTTGTGTTTGTTTGTAGATATTTGCGTTTCTTTAGAAATGATCAAAATAAAACATCTAAAAATAACATCTCCAATGTTTATACCTCCAAATGAGGAAATAAATCAAACACATCTTCTTGAATAGGACAAGCTTACAATTAAAAAAAAAAAAAAAAAAAAAAAAAAAAAAAAAAAAAAAAAAAAAAAAAAAACTTCTATAATCCATCGATGAGTAAGTAGGCACGAAAGTAGATATATCCATCGATGAGTAGGTAGGGACAGAAGTAGATATATCCGTTGATGAGTAGGTAGGCACAGATATATCTATCGATGAATAAGTAGGTACAGATATATCTATCGATGAATAGGTAGGCACAAATATATCCATCAATGATATATCCATCGATGAGTGGATATATCATATTTTTGAACTAAACCTACAAAAGCAATGCAATGCAAAGATTACGATTAAAAGGAATGTTAACTTTATATAAAGATTAGGATTTTAAAGTGAAAGTTATATATACGTGATTGGGCACTTCCTCAATATGTAAGTGATTGGTTTGTTTCTCTTTATTTTCTATTGATAAAGATGTGTTTGTTTTAGAAAATAAAATAAAATTATTATTCTAAGTGATGGTTTGTTTCCCTTTATTTATGAGGAAGAGGTTAAGAGGTAAAAGTTAATTGGTTAAAGAAATTTTGACTGCAAAATACAACATCTATATATATACTATCTAATAAACATGAATAATATACAAGCTGATGACGTATAGCCTATATCTGGGCCGCAAGCCCAAATGATAGACATTACTTACACCTAAGCCCATCACGAATGGGCTACCATGACAATGGTATGGGCCGCAGTATCAACGCTTTGGGCTCATGAAGCCCAAAGGCCCAATCTAACCCACCGGGTACACGATAAGGATTATCTATTCAAGGAATAGATATCCTTACCTCGGATAAGCACCACGCGTGCGAAGAGTAAGGAGCAAGAAACACGGTTTTTTAGCCCCTATATATAGAATCATACGATTCTCATTCAAGGTACGATTTACACAATCCCTAACTCTTCAACCAAACCCTAAATCGATTACTTACTCTCACACCGGAGTCTAATCGGGGGAGACAATCCCTCGATAAGTCTAACGGTGTTGTTCTATTTTTCTTAGTACGCAGGTAACAAGGTGCTAAGGAACGAATTGATATAAGAGCAAAGCCCAATAACCAGGTACGCCCAACTTTTGTATCAACAAGTGGCGCCATCCGTGGGACCCTACAACGAACTAGAATGACGAAACACAAGAATTCGAGCCAGCGGACTCCGCAGTCAGAAAAACGTGACCATCAGAAGAAGAATCGACAAGATTCGACCTCCAGACAGGTTACTGGGACAACCAGCGCACCTGATCACCAAGAGGCAGGAACAACCCAGCCTCTTCCAGCGATGGAACTACCTATAATCTCTTCAGTGGTCCCAAGCGTTGAGGAACTCCAACGCACCCTCTTCACCACTCCTCATCAGGCTACACCCGCAGTGAACAACACTGCGCCGCCAGGCGCGCCTGAACGAAACAGGGCGCCCAATACTGAGGCAGAAATTCTTGCAACAACTAAGGACGTACCCGATCTAACTTTGGGAAACTTTGTATCCCAAAATTATGAAACTCTAACCGCCCTCATGCAAGAAGAGCAAACACGGGCCTACAGGCCCGACTTAATTTTGCTCTGGAACGTGAACCATCACCACCGCGTCACCCACGAGGAAGACGCGCAGAACGTACCACTGTCCATGATAGGTTAGGTACGATATCTGATTCGCAGTACTCTGGAGACAGCGGTAGGCGCACCCATGTCCATTCCAGACTTGGCAGTCGGGGAATACATGATCGATTAGGGCCTCAACATTCGCCAAGCCAAGGATCGTCCAAGCCCGAAAGTAGGCGGATCCAAGATAGATTGGGGAGAAGAAGATCCCCAAGCAGAGATCCCTCAGGCTCCTCTTCTGAAAGGAGCAGGCGCAAACGCCGAAGGAGAGATTATCCTTCTTCTAGCGATTCCTCGGACAACGAGGATAAAGAAACAGGGCACTGGAAGTCAAAAGGAAGACGTCGCGAGGAAGAGAACGAAGATATGTCTCTCCCATGGCGACGCCAGAAAATTGATGCGTTTACGCGTCGCATAAGTGATTACTCAGACGACAAGCGCAGGCGCATGCCTGCTAATGTGAAAACATATGATGGAACAGGTGACCCGGACGACCACCTAAAAATTTTCGAGTCAGCCGCAACTATCGAAAATTGGCCACAGCCTGTGTGGTGTCACATGTTTAATTCCACATTGGTAGGGAACGCGCGCACATGGTTTAGCAAACTCCCACGTAGGAGTATAGGTGGCTTTGAGGAATTACGGAAAGCATTCCGCCTCAACTTCACCCAGCGAAAGAAGTGCGCTAAAAATCCCATGGAATTGGCAAGGGAGAAGCAACGTCAAGGGGAATCAACCAGCGGTTTTATGGAACGTTTCAAGGATGAGTGCATACAGGTCAAAGCATGTCCCGAAATCCTAAAAATTTCAGGGTTCATGAATGGAATTAATAATCCAGAACTCATCCGGAAGCTTAATGATAGAGTTCCACAGTCTTTTGACGAGCTAACAAAACGCACCAGATCCTTTATACAAGGAGAAGCAGCTGCTGCGGACAGTAAAAAAAGGATATTCAAATTATAGGCAACAAGAACAGCCGCGGAAACAATCCAATGATCAAAACAACAACCGCAGCAGGAATTACCGCAGTGGAAGAGACAACGACAAATATATTCCTCTAACTAAAACTCCAAGGGAGATATTTGCAACAGAAGGTGCGAACTTCCCAAAACCACCACCAATGCGCACGGCAGAAGAAAAGCGCCTAGGTAGTGGATATTGCGAGTACCACGGCCAAAAGGGCCATACAACCAACGAGTGCGTCCAACTGAAACAACTAATCGAAAAATTAGTTAGAGAAGGAAGGATGGACCACCTCGTAAAAAACATCAAGGAAGGAAAAGAGAGACAGAGAAGTGGGGGCAAGAAAGAACCCCCAAAGGAAAAGGCTGATACTATATACATGATACAATCATGGCAGCGCAAGATAAAGCAAAAAGTCAGCCAAAAATTCTCTCCAGAAAAAGAGATATCCTTCCCTACAATAGCCGCGGACAACGCAGTCGTGGAGCCTCTGACCATTGAAATACATACAGGGGGACACGACATCCACCGCATGTATATTGATGGAGGAGCATCCGCAGACATCATGTACGATCACTGCTTCAAAAGGTTGCGACCTGAAATCCAAAGCCAGTTGATACCAGCTACAATGTCACTAACAGGATTTACAGGAGAAAAGATTTGGCCCATGGGGCAGTTACACTTATTGGTGGTCGTAGGAGATGAACAACACTCAACCGCGACATGGATAAACTTTATGGTAATAAAGTCTCCCTCACCATACAATGGTATAATTGGAAGACCGGGAATATCATCCATGCGCGCGGTACCATCCACAGCGCACGAAATGCTTAAATTCCCAGTTGAAGGAGGAGTGGTCACTCTCTATAACACAATAGTACCACCAAGAGAATGCATCGCAGTAACAACTGAAGCGAAGACTATTCCAGAACAGCGCACGGAAAAAACGCCAAATTTAAAGGTCGCTATTCACTCAGATTATCCGGAACAACAAGTTTCGATTGGAGGATCTTTATCTGACAAAGGTAAAGCAGCCGTATGCGCACTCTTGCAAAAGAACCTAGACATCTTTACATGGGAACCAAAGCATATGACGGGAGTACCTCGCTCTATCACAGAGCATAAGTTACAAATCCGACAAGGATACCCTCCAATACGACAAAAGAAGCGCGGCCAGGCCCCAGATCGTGCAAAGGCTATTTTGGAAGAAGTACACAAGTTAGTAGATGCGGGCATCATGCGCGAAGTGTACTACCACGACTGGCTTTCTAACCCAGTTATGGTAAAGAAGAGCGATGGTAGTTGGAGGATGTGCGTGGACTTCACGGATCTCAACAAAGCATGCCCGCAGGACTGCTATCCACTGCCAGAGATAGACTGGAAGGTCGAATCTTTATGTGGGTACCCCTTCAAGTGCTTCCTAGACGCATATAAAGGGTACCATCAGATCCAGATGGCAGTGGAAGATGAAGAAAAAATAGCTTTCCACACCAGTCAAGGGGTATACTGCTACACAAAAATGCCTTTTGGCTTAAAGAACGCAGGCGCGACATACCAACGGCTAGTGGACACAGCTTTCGAAAAACAAGTAGGGCACAATTTGGAAGTCTACGTTGACGACCTTGTCATAAAAAGCCATACAGAGGACGAGTTGGTGCGCGACATCGAGGAAACATTCCGAACGTTGGGGCGGATAAACATGAAATTGAATCCCAAGAAGTGCACCTTTGGCGCAACTGAAGGCATGTTCCTCGGATATTTAATAGAACCCGATGGAATCAAACCGTGCCCAGAAAAGACGAAGGCTGTTATTGACCTCCCCTCCCCGCGCACACTCAAAGAAGTCCAGTCACTGAATGGAAAGTTAGCAGGGCTGAATCGCTTCTTATCTAAGTCAGCAGACAAATCACTCCCCCTCTTTAAAACACTCACGAAGTGCACAAAAAAGGGAGACTTTCGCTGGACTAACGAAGCAGAAGAAGCTTTCCAACAACTTAAAAACCATCTGGCATCCCTTCCCAAACTTGTCGCACCGCGACCTGGGGAAGAACTAATCATGTACTTATCAGCAACCCATGGAGCAGTTAGCGCAGTACTATTGACAGACAGAGACTCCGTCCAGATACCCATATACTTTGTAAGCAAAGCCTTAAAGAAAACAGAGGTTAACTACAGTGCCATGGAAAAACTGGTCTTGGCTCTAGTGTTCGCAGCAAAAAGACTGCGCAGATACTTTCAAGCGCATCCAATAGCAGTAATCACTGATCAGCCAATTAAACAAGTTATCTCTAAACCAGACGCATCAGGACGCTTACAAAAATGGAGTGTAATGCTAAGTGAGTACAACATCTCGTACAGGCCGCGCACTGCAATCAAAGGACAAGTCTTAGCTGATTTTATCGTGGAAAAGCCAGATGGCGACAGCCCAACATCTGCAGCTAAAACGGACCTACAGGAACCTTGGACACTGTTCACCGATGGATCCTCATGCGCAGATGGGTCAGGCGCAGGCCTTATTCTTACGAATCCAGAAGGTATGGAATTCACCTATGCGCTGCGCTTTGAGTTCACAGCCACAAATAATGAGGCAGAATATGAAGCCCTACTAGCCGGACTACGCATCGCAATCCAAATGGGTGTACGCAACCTAGAAGCAAACGTAGATGCTCGGCTAGTCGCTAACCACGTATTAGGAGAATACGAAGCCAAGGATGACCACATGATCCAATACCTGGATAAGACAAAATCTTTGATCAAAAACTTTGATAGGTTCACAATAAAACAGGTACCTAGAGGAGATAACAGGAAGGCGGACCCACTCAGCAAGATTGCATCCACAAGCTTCGCACACCTTTCAAAACAGGTATTGGTGGAAACCCTAAAAAACAGGTCAATCTTGGATATGGAGATATCAACGGCGATAGAAGAACAAGATCCTACGTGGATGACACCTATCATCGAATTTATTAGCAAGGGAATCCTACCCCAAGATAATAAAGACGCTCGAAGAGTACGGCGCACAGCGCAACGATTCGAATTACGCGACAACGTACTCTATCTGCGATCTTTCTTACAACCATGGCTCAGATGTGATGGACCTCTCCAAGCAGACTACGTACTCCGCGAAATTCACGCGGGGTCATGTAGTATGCACTCAGGGCCACGATCCGTGGTGGCAAGCGCTCTAAGGTCAGGATACTATTGGCCAACAATGCATCGCGATGCACGCGATCTGATAAGAAAGTGCAGCAACTGCCAAGTACATAGGCCTATTCCGCGCCGACCACAGCACGAGCTAACACCAATCACCTCACCATGGCCATTTTACAAATGGGGTATTAACATCGCAGGACCTTTCCCCGTCGCAGCGGGAGGAATAAAATTCCTCATCGTATCCATAGACTATTTTACAAAGTGGATCGAAGCAAAAGCTGTGGTGAACATTACGGGAAACCAAGTCAAACGCTTTGTCTGGGACAATATTGTCTGTCGCTTCGGCCTACCAGGTGAGATCGTATCAGACAATGGAAAACAATTCTGTGATAACCCATTCAAAGATTGGTGCACCAATTTGAACATCACACAACACTTTGCTTCAGTCAAACACCCACAAACCAATGGCCTAGTTGAGCGCGCCAATCGCAGTTTAGGCGAAGGAATAAAAGCGCGTCTTGACAGACACAAAGGAAGATGGGTAGATGAGCTCTCGCACGTCTTGTGGGCGCATCGCACGACAATCAAAACCAGTACTGGCGACACGCCATTTTCCTTAGTCTATGGAACAGAAGCCGTCATACCAGCTGAGATAGGAATGCCAACCATACGCACAGCAGAGGTCAACGTCACAACAAATGACGAGGAACGGCGCATAGACTTAGATATACTGGAAGAAAGACGCGAACGTGCAGCTATACGAGAAGCAAAGGCTAAGGCAAAAATGAAGAAGTATTATGATGCAAAAGTCAAAGACACTTCATTCAGACCAGGAGACTTTGTTTACCGCGCCAATGACGCAAGCCACGTAGAAGACACAGGCAAGCTCGGACCCAAATGGGAAGGACCTTACGAGGTCACAGACGCGCTCGGCAACGGCGCATACAGGTTGCGCGATATGGAAGGTCATGACCTGGCGCGCACTTGGAACATCTGTAATCTCAAAAAATGTTACTTTTAGGCTACGGCCCTTACACAAACACCCTCGCACCCTACGAGGTGCCCAATAAGTGTTTGTCTTTCTTTTCTTTTTTAGGAATTATATTTTCTATTTTTTCAATAAACTTGCAAGTATTAATAAAATGTTATGGTTTCTAGCTAACTCCATAGCGCACTTTTACTTTATTGCATATATGTCAATATTGTCTATCTTATATTTTTGCCTACATGGCGTGCATGCACCACTTAAAGACCCACGAAGGCATAAAGGATAAGTTAACCTACTAATTGACTTGTTGAATAAGAGGGTTGCAAACCCATCAACATTGGATCACGAATCCTTGCTAAGCGCCTTACTCTCGAGACGTTGAGGTAAGATTCGCGTGCGCACCCCACGACGGATGCGCATATACCAAGTACACTGTACGAGCTTAGCAACATAACAAGCCAAGACACTTGGTCAGATAATAAAACTTAGCAAACAATGCAAGTATATTTAAGTCACGCACTTAAAAGACTTAGTAAAATAATCAAACTTAGCAAACAATGCAAGTATATTTAAGTTACGAACTTATAACAAAAATGTATCTTATTCCATATTTATTAATAAAATTACAAGGAAAGATACATAAATATACAAACAACCTATATGCTATGGCGATGATCATGGCTCTCTTCTGGAGCGGCGGAACTCCCCGCCTCCTTCAGCTTACTCAAAGTTATAGCATCCTTGAGCGACACGGTTGGAACACTCACAGCCACGCCATCAGATCGAGGAAAGTGCGCAGCACCGATGCCGCACATCACAGCCTTGCCCTTAATACCCTTCTTTATGGCAACCCTTTGCTCGTGACGCTCTAGCACCTCCTTCAAGGGGACTTCCTTCTCCAGAGCAAAAGGCTTGAGGATATCACGGGGCCGCGCAAAAACTGGGACTTGAAGCTGCGAGACATCAGGTTTTAGATAATAATCTAACTCCTCTTCTGCATTCTCCCCAAGATGACGCTGCAACGTCAGACCCGCCATGAGCACATCTATGGGGTCATCTTGGTCACGCTCCAACTTCCCTATATGCGGCAGCTCAAGAACCTTCAGCCCCGCCATCGCCTGCACCAGCTCGTCGTACGCCGTTGAGCTATAACCAGGAATCTCCGCCAAGTCCTTCTCCAACAACTTGGCCTCACGGAGCTCCTCCATGGCCTGTGAATGGCCACGCGCCATCGCGCAGTGTACAACCTTCCCAAAGGCTTCCACCACCTCCGTAGACTCTAAAGTACTTAGAGCCGCCAGACGAAGCCCATGGCTGATCAACCACCTGCATTCACAAAGTGATAATTGGGTAAGATACAGAATAGGGCGAGAAAGCAATTTTAAAAGACAAGGGTGTAAGAATACCTGCGCTCGGCTATCGTAGACATAAGATGAGGGTACAGTTCCTCGTCATACTCGATGCTGAGGGCGCGCAGCTTCTCCTCATACACCACGAGCGTCTTCTCCATGCGCTCCTTGAACTCTTGTAGGCTAGCATAATGCTCTGCCCTTTTCTCCTCAAGAAACGACACAGACCACGACGTCTTGGCCTTTATCTGCTCAAGCTTCGCCCTCGCATACAGCAGGTCAGCCAAAATGCTCATCTTATCTTGAGCGATTTTCTCAGCATACGCCCTCGACTCCCCAAGCTCCGCTTGCGCGTCCGCCAGTTGCGCGCGAAGTGTTCCCAGCTCCTCCTCCTTCTGGGCCAGAGCACGACTCTCCCCAGCACACTTCCCCTTCAGCTGCGCCACCAGCTCAGCCTGACGGGCAGTAGTCGCAGCCAACTCATCAATTAGTCGCTGCGCCTCACCACCATCAGCAGCTTGGGTATTCCCCTCCTTGTTTTCGTTCTGTGGAGAGGAAACTTCATCATCCTTCGCGCCATCATCCCTACGCGACAAAGCCAACCAACAACAATTACAACAAGTAATAATAATATAAAAAGGAAAAAAAGAGAAGAGGATCACTAATTCACACTTACAAAAATGGGGAAGCGTCATCCACCTTCAACCGAGCGCCAGAGGTCGAAGTCTCTTCTGCGTTCGACTCTGCGTCTCCAATGACATGTCGACGCCTCTTCCTATTACCACTGCCACCAGCCTCGGCCTTGCGCTTTGAACTCTGCGCAACCTCCTCTCTCAGCACCTCTTCAGGCTTCAGGATCCGGATGCTATCAGATGACCCTGAGCGCGCCTCCTCGTGCGCCACCTCCACTTCAGGCACCGCCTTCTCAGTGGGCTCCGCCGCCACCTCTGGAGCTACACTCTGCACAGGCATCACCACGAGTGGGGGCGTATCCTCAGGGACCGCCGAGGGCAGAACAGTTAAATGCCCCGCGGTCGCATCAAGCAGAGGCGGCTCCCCTTCCCTCAGGGGACGAACCCCTATGGTGACCTGCTTTGGCTTATCGAGCTTCACCACCGCGAACAAGTCCATCTCTGCACATATAAAAATGAAGCAAGAAACAACGAAAGATTAGTTGGTAAATGCGCGAAGATAAAGAATGAAAAACTCACAAACAATTACAAAGGATGAACACCCACCCCGGCCATCCTCACTCAGGAAAGTGGGAACCTCATCTGCAGCGCCAAAATAAGCGCGACTCAATCCTACATGTACCAAAAACTCCTCCGGATAGGGGTTAATGGCCAATCGATTGGCATCTAAAGTCTGCGCGTCAGCAAGCCTATATGAACCGGGTGCGGGACGCCCATCCCTTGGTAAGGACGCCTGAGTATAAAACTCAAAATTGGAGGGAAAGACCACGTCGTCTACCCAAAAGAAATATTCCCTCCAATTCTTAAGAGCGTCAACCTTTTCCGTATAACATTGAAACGCCCCCGGGCGCTTCGCAAAGGACACCCAACCGTTTGACCACGTTGAGTGGTAAAAGGAGCGGAACAAGTCCACGGTTGGTTCTATCGCTAGTAAACGGCAGTTTACTTCAAAATTCGACACCTTCGCCGCACCTATATAGTGCAGCTGAGAGATGTGAAGGCGATAGTGATTGAGCAAATCGCTCAGAAATACAGATATAGGTACGCGGTAGTTAGCGTACTCAAAAAATTTCGTGTATAAACCTATCTTCCCTTCGGGGAAGTAGGCTATACACGCATCGACATCTGGCGCCTCTGGACGTACATCCAAAGGCACAAAATAGTCTGAAGAAAAGTGCATCACGTCCTCAACAGACATCGCAGAGCGAAACTCCTCTAACTGGGCGACCATTTTCATCTTAAACCTAAGTGGACGCACACAAAGATTACCTACGAGAGTTAAAAGGTTTTCTTGCTAAAAAACGCTCTCAATATGAAGAAGAAGATGAATAGTGGTTGTGTGTGTGTTTTTACTGTGTGAGTGTGAAAATGGGGGGCGGCGACTCTTATATAGGAATGGTAAAAACCCTAATCCCTATCCACGTGGAACCCACTCACAGTAAATATGTGGCTAGAAGTTGGAAAGGTACATGCACTTTTTCCCGAATTCCAAGAGATACGTGGACACCACCCCCGATTTTCGAGGCATCCATTTTGAAACTATTAGGTGCATTGCAACAACAAAAAGGCGGTAAAAATTTGTTCAATCTCCCGCCACGCTTACCGCTGATGATATTAAGTCTAGTACCCACGGCTACGCGCCGCGCACACTAGACTGGGGGGACATGATGACGTATAGCCTATATCTGGGCCGCAAGCCCAAATGATAGACATTACTTACACCTAAGCCCATCACGAATGGGCTACCATGACAATGGTATGGGCCACAGTATCAACGCTTTGGGCTCATGAAGCCCAAAGGCCCAATCTAACCCACCGGGTACACGATAAGGATTATCTATTCAAGGAATAGATATCCTTACCTCGGATAAGCACCACGCGTGCGAAGAGTAAGGAGCAAGAAACACGGTTTCTTAGCCCCTATATATAGAATCATACGATTCTCATTCAAGGCACGATTTACACAATCCCTAACTCTTCAACCAAACCCTAAATCGATTACTTACTCTCACGCCGGAGTCTAATCGGGGGAGACAATCCCTCGATAATTCTAACGGTGTTGTTCTATTTTTCTTAGTACGCAGGTAACAAGGTGCTAAGGAACGAATTGATATAAGAGCAAAGCCCAATAACCAGGTACGCCCAACTTTTGTATCAACACAAGCCCTTTGAAGCACAGCATGCATTTAATTTGCTATGTGTCTCAATTTTGATTGGAGGAAGATTTAATGCGTACAACACCGCTTTGCAATGCTACAATTCCTCTTTCTTAACCATTCTCCAACACGCTTCATCAATAATACGTTCATTCTAATCATTAATGTAAAATTGGCTGTTACAAATTATGATTCAATCATCCCAAAATAAACATTCTTTCTGGGTACGATTCACTTTCAAATCACATATTTTTATTCCTTTATTCGATAATGCCATTAACAATATCCTAAGAAATCGAGACCATCATAGTTCTTTTCTTGTTGTCCATGTCATAAAATTGATAATGATCTTGATTCTGGCGGAACACTTTTTTATGGTTTCGATTGTAAGTTTCTTTTTATAATTCTTTTTATATATTATGTGTTTGAATGCATTATGCTAATTATTGTTATTTTGTGATTTGTGATAAAAGCAAATCACGAAGTTAAAGGGATTCCAAGGCGGGTTGTTTTTGATATAGCGTTTTGAATAAGCATTTCCACTTTTTATCACAAATTTGATTCAATTCTATTTATTAAGGTAAATCCTTTTTAATTTTTGTATGAAAGTTTTTTTCACTAAAATTTAGTTTTGCTCTGTTTATGGTGGCCATGGTTGCAGGTCAAGGTGAATGAACATCCTCTCAACAAATTATCGAATTCATGGTGATTACTTTCATTTATTGTAAAAATTTATTAAATTTCAAGTGTGGAGTTTACCTTGCACATCAACTGTTTGATGAAATATCTGATGAAGTTTTTGATTTCAGATTATATGAAGAGTTCACGTTATTTACAATTATTAGTTGCAATTTGCAATTATTTTGTTTTGATTCAAGTATATGATATATTTTTATTCATTATATTATTTCGAGTATTTAAATGTTATTCCATTGATATAATTCTAATTAATGTTTATGGTTTACATCTAATTCACACACTACAACAATTGCTATGTTTTTTTTTCATATCATCAATTTATTTATTTTTGTGCATATTCGATTTTATGTATTCGTATTGATTAAATAATTAAGGATATTTTTATTATGTTAGCCATGTCATACAATCAAATTAATAACTATCCGAACATTTTTTTTCTACTATCTTGGATTTTGATTTCAAAGATTTAATATATACTTAAATTTTTGCTTTTACAGGCTTTCAAAAAGTGACAACTAAAAAGATTCCCGCAGTTGAGACCTAATTCTTTAAAAAGATAATTGTCATTTTATTTAATCCTCTCTTTTGTGTACAAGTAACCCTGATTTTTGTCATCTCTAATATGCTTTGTTCATGTATTTGGCGAAAGCATATAACAACTCCAAGACTGCATGTACATGTTAAGAACTGTACTTTGTTTCTACTATGATGTTAATGTTGTATGTAGGCTTCATTTAGGAGTTGCTTTACGTGGCTGGACAATATATTTGTAGCACATGTAATTAATGATAAGTTTTAGAATAGTCACTGCATCCATTTTGCTTCTCAAGACAAACATATTGCAAGAGGCAATCAACGTTTACTACACAAATATTTATAAACATTGTATTTTATGTTTTGAGTCACTTATAACTTTATTGTTCCGTTAAAAGAAAATTTCACATCGTTCACCTTCTTTATTCTTTCTTACTTTATTCACATACTTACGTTTTCTAAATAAAAAACCCTCTAAAATCCCGTGGATGTCACGGGTCTATAAGCTAGTAGTTAACATAAAAGCATTGTAAAGCATAATTTTTTAGTATAATGACATGAAGTAAACAAACTACAACCACAACAACTACTACTTATTATAATGACATGAAGTTATTATTCTTATTATGGCCTGACGATTTCTTGATGTGTGTAGGCGATATCCAAGATTGACTAGAGCCAATAACATCTTGTACAAAAATAGGTACTTCAATTCTAGATTTGATCCACAAAGGGAAATCAAAATCCTAAAACCAAAAACTTACTATTATGACAATAATACTAACATGATGAAGAGACTCACAATTGAAAGAATTCCCACAACAAGAAATCGTGAGGCAATCAACTTATTACCGTGACAATAATACTAACGAATGACGTTAGCATTATTGACACGGTAATAAGTTGGTGGCTTCAGGATTTCTTGTTGGGGGAATACTTTTAATTGTCAGCCTCTTCATCATGTTAGTATTATTGTCACGGTAACAAGTTTTTGGCCTCAGGATTTTGATTTCCCTTTGTGAATCAAATCTAGGATTGAAGTACCTATTTTTATACAATATGTTATTAGCTCTAGTCAATCTTGGATATCGCCTACAATAAAAGATTTAAACTATTATTATGTTGCACCTGTTTCAAAATTTTGAAGTAGTCTATCATAATACCGGCATCAAGAAGAAAATTACAAACATTTTAGTATCAAGTGTCCCACTAAGTATGTTTGTATTAATTTACAAACCCTCACCTAAATAGTGTGTTTGGTTAACATGAATGTTAAGCCAAAAGTACTTTAAAATAAGGAAAAATGTCAAAAATATCGAAAAGTTTTTGATTTTTTGAAATCCAAGCATATAAACCAAAAGTAACAATGAAAATAGAAGAACTAAAATTGCAATCAACACGAGACATTAAAACAGAAATCGTTGCACTTCTTATTGAAGGAGAGAAATTTTTGTTAGTTCAAGTGAAGATAAAGCATTGTAAAGCATAATTTTTAGTATAATGACATTAAGTAAACAAACTACAACCACAACAACTACTACTTATTATAATGACATGAAGTTATTATTTGGCCTCACGATTTCTTGATGTGTGCTTCAAAATTTTGAAATAGGTGCAACATAATAACAGTTGAAATATCTGATTGTAGGCGATATCGAAGATTGACTAGAGCCAATAACATCTTGTACAAAAATAGGTACTTCAATCCTAAATTTGATCCACAAAAGGGAATCAAAATCCTGAGGCAAAAAACTTATTACTATGACAATAATACTAACATGATGAAGAGGCTCACAATTGAAAGAATTCCCACAACAAGAAATCGTGAGGCCATCAACTTATTACCGTGACAATAATACTAACGAATGACGTTAGCATTATTGACACGGTAATAAGTTGCTGGCCTCAGGATTTCTTGTTATGGGAATTCTTTTAATTGTGAGTCTCTTCATCATGTTAGTATTATTGTCACGGTAACAAGTTTTTGGCCTCAGGATTTTGATTTCCCTTTGTAGATCAAATCTAGGATTGAAGTACCTATTTTTGTATAAGATGTTATTGGCTCTAGTCAATCTTCGATATCGCCTACAATCAGAGATTTAAACTATTATCATGTTGCACCTATTTCAAAATTTTGAAGCAGTCTATCATAATACCGGCATCAAGAAGCAAATTACAAACATTTTAATATCAACGGTCCCACTAAGTATGTTTGTGTTAATTGACAAACACTCACCTAAATAGTGTGTTTGGTTAACATGAGTGTTTAGCCAAAAGTACTTTAAAATAAGGGAAAATGACAAAAATATCAAAAAGTTTTTGATTTTTTAAAATCTAAGCATATAAACCAAAACTAACAACAATAGAAGAACTAAAATTGGAATCAACACAGGACATTAAAACTGAAATCGTTGCACTTCTTATTGAAGAGAGAAATTTTTGTTAGTTCAAGTGAAGATAAAGCTGTTTGATTTATAACATGTAGTTTTAACAAAATCATTATTCTAAGTGATGGTTTGTTTCCCTTTACTTATGGGTAAGAGGTTCACTGCTAAAAGTTTTAATATATTGGTTAAAGAAATTTTGACCAAAATCTACCAAGCTGGTTAAAATCTACAAAATTTTCGATACGTATCTTATTAAGGACGATATAAAAGAGAAGATAGTTAACATAAGAGCATTGTAAAGCATAATTTATCATAATGACATGAAGTAAAAAGACTACAACCACAACAACTACTACTACTTATTATAATGAACATTATCATAATTACATAAACTTGTTATTATTATTAAGTGACATAGAGAGAGAAAATTTCAGTCACTTTTTAAGAATCAAAACATCACAATTCAGACATTAGCAAAAGCACAACAAACAGATTCACTTATAGATAACTAAAAAAAATAGCTACCCGAAGACTTAGTATTCTCAAAAAGAATCAAGTCAAAGAAAACACATGAACAAGAAACTTCAACAGCTTATGAGAAGGTATCACATAACATAACAAATACAGAAAAGCAAAAGTTGAAAGGAATGACTAACTAACCGAATATTATGAAGGTAGTCTAAGCCACTTTTGTCGAGACGAAAAAAGCGGCAATCTGGTGGCAAATTGTCGTAGTCGATATAGTACATAACCATGTTTATGTTAGCTGTTGAGAGAATTTCGAACAAGATTTTTGGTGGTGGTAGATCTAGAGAGGAGGCTAGTGTTTTTGTTTGAGCTTTGTGGTCAAGAAAGACTAAAGGGTTTTGTTTGTGTTTCAATCTGTAAGATGGATGGTTCTTTGATATGTTTAGGAGAGATAAGTGAATCTCTCCATGATTATATTCTATTCTACTTCGATAATGAAGAAGCTAGGGTATAAACGATGCATGGAATATGTTCAGTTTTTATAGCCGAGTCTAGAATTAGTAAAAGGAAACTAACGACGTCGGTTTGAAGAAAAGGAAAACAAATTTCATCCCTAAATAAAATAAAATTATATATGCATGTGTAGACATTAGACTTTCTATTTTTATTTTATTTTTTATTCAAGGACCCAAATTTCCAGTTTGGTAATTAACCTTTTAAATAATTATATTATCTTTGATTTTATATAACTTCGTATATTTTTCTTAACAAGCACTATGGATTTAATTACAATGAGAAGTAAAAATGAAACAAGTTCAAAGTGACATCAAGTGTATCAAAATGCTTAATTATATATGTATCCTTTATATACAAATGAAACAAACTCAAGTTTTTAAACGGTGTCATATAGGTACTTTTCCATTTTAAAGATCTATGAATAAATAAATAAATAGCAAGAGCTAAAAATAAAATTATATTTTTTCCGTACTTTTAGTTCCGTAATTTTGTAAAAAAAAATTTTATAAAAAATGAAAATAAGGGGGTATTAAAGCATACGATGCGATAATGCCACCTCCGGCGTTATGTTGAGGTTGCCGGCGTTGAAGGTGGTGTGGTAACTCGTCCTTAACGCAATGAAAGTTAAGGTATAACTCATAGTGAAAGTCACCATATCGCGTGCTCTTAGAGGGTATGTAAAACTTTCCCTTATTAGTTTTCTTACCAATGTCACATTTTATCATATCAAAGTTTGTAACCAAGGTTTTAACTTTTGGGTGAAAGCTGAAAACACGTAACATACTTGTTCAAAACACATGATGTACGCAAGGAACTTTCAAAATTATCATTGCACGCAAGTTATTTTCAAATTTCGTACAATGTACGCAATATGACCTGGAACTAGTAGGTTACCAGGTTTCAAACTTTGAAAATTAACAGGGTTGATCCCTGTGGTTTGCGTTGACTTTCACTGGTCATCCATTGACTTTTTATTACTTAGTTAGAAAATTACACGTTTGATCCTTGAATATTTATAGGCATTTCATGCACAGTCCATCAAAAAAAAATCCAAACAAAATATAGATTTTTTTTTTTAAAAAATTAGAAATTAAAAAAAATTATACAACAAAAAAAATAGAAAATAAAAAAAATCGGTATTTTTTATTGAAAAAAAATCAAAATTTTTTAAAAAAATATTAGAAAATAAAAAAAGAATAAAAAAATTTACAAAAAAAATAATTTTTTTAAATTAAAAAAATATATAGAAAATAAAAAATTTCAAAAAAATTAAAAAAAAAATTCAAAAATAAAAATTTGAAAATATTTTTTTGAAAAACAAAAATTAGAAAATAAAAAAATTTCGAAAAAAAATTTTCAAAAAAATCTCTTTTGAAAAATAATTATCTTAAAAAAATTTCGAATTTTAATTTTTTTCTAATTTTTTATTTTATATATATATATATATATATATATATATATATATATATATATATAGGGGGTCATTCATATGAGAAATCTAATTTTTGTGAGAACGCGAGAACTAATCCTATCCACTCATTTTATCCTCCTTAAATTTTGATCTAATGGCTACTATTAGCTAAATATTTTTTTTGAAAAATTCCAAAAAAATTTCAAAAAAATTTCGAAAAAATTTCAAAAAAAATTCAAAAAATTTTCAAAATTTTTTTTGAAAAAGTTTCAAAAAATTTTCGAAAATTTTCAGAACTTTTTTTTGGAAAATTTTGAAAAAATTTTCGAAATTTTTTTTGAAAAATTTTCGAATTTTTTTTTTCACATGTGACGATTTTTTTTTTCACATGTGACAGAATTTATTTTTCATATGCGAAGAAAAAAAAATTTACATGTGTCGAAATTTTTTTTTTTCACATGTGACGAATTTTTTTTCACACGTGGCAAAAAAATATCGTGAAAATTTCCAAATTTTTTTCACATGTGACGAAATTTTTTTTCACATGTGATGGAATTTTTTTTTCACATGTGACGAATTTTTTTTTCACACGTGACATAAAAAATTTCGTGAAAATTTTCAAATTTTTTTCACATGTAAATAATTTTTTTTCACATGTGACGAATTTTTTTTTTCACATATGACGAAAAAAAAATTTACATGCGACGAAATATTTTTTCACATGTGACGATTTTTTTTTTCACACGTGACAAAAAAAATTTCATAAAAATTTTCAAATTTTTTTCACATGTAACGAAAAAAAAATTTCGAAAAATGTTTTTTCGGAAAAAAAATTCCGAAATTTTTTTTTCGAAAATAAATTTTCGAAATTTTTTTTTTATTTTTTAAAAAAAAATTCGAAAAAAAAAATTGTCGAAAAAAAAAAAATTCGAAAAAAAAAACTTTTGGAAAAAAAATTTTCAAAATTTTTTTTTTGAAAAAAAAAATTTTCAAAAAAAAAATTTCGAAAAAAAATTTTTCAAAAAATATTTTTTTGGAAAAAAATTTTTTCGAAAAATTTTTTTTGAAAAATTTTTTTTTTTTAAATTTTTTTTTTTCGAAAAAAAAAAATTTGAAAATTTTTTTTCCAAATTTTTTTTTTTCGAAAAATTTCTTTCGAAAAAAAATTTTTTGAAAAATTTTTTTTCGAAAAATTTTTTTCGAAAAAAATTTTTCTAAAATTTTTTTTTGAAAATTTTCGAAAATTTTTTATAAAATTTTCAAATTTTTTTAAGAAATTTTCAAAAAATTGATTAACTAATATTAGCTATTATATTAAAGTTAAAGGAGGATAAAATGAGTGGCTAGGATTGCTTCTCGCGTTCTCACAAAATTTAGGCTTCTCATTTGAACGCTTTATTATATATATATATATATATATATATATTTAATTTTTTTTTTATTTTATAATATTTTCAAATTTTAAAATTTTTTTTTCTATATTTTTTTTCAAAAATATTAAAATAATTATTTTCCAATTTTTTTTTAAAAATTTTTTTTCGAAATTTTTTTATTTTCTAATTTTTGTTTTTCAAAAAAATATTTTCGAAAAAAAGTTTTTGAATTTTTTATTTTTTTTTTAATTTTTTCAAAAATTTTTATTTTCTATATATATATTTTTTAATTTTAAAAAATTATTTTTATTAAAAAATTTTCATTCTTTTTTTATTTTCTAATATTTTTTTAAATTTTTTTAAGAAATTTTTAATTGTTTTTTCAATAAAAAATTTCGATTTTTTTATTTTCTATATTTTTTTAATTTTTATATAATTTTTTTAATTTCTATTTTTTTTTTTTTAAATTCTATACTTTTTTTTGAAAATATTTTATTTGGAATTTTTTTTGTGATGGACTGTGCATGAAATGCCTATAAATATTCAAGGACCAAACGTGTAATTTTCTAACTAAGTGATAAAAAGTCAATGGATGACCGGTGAAAGTCAACGCAAACCACATGGACCAACCCTGTCTATTTTCAAAGTTTGAAACCTGGTAACCTGCTTGTTCCAGGTCATATTGCGTACATTGTACGAAATTTGAAAATAACTTGCGTACAATGATAATTTTGAAAGTTCTTTACGTACATCGTGTGTTTTGAATAAGTATGTTACGTGTTTTCAACTTTCACCCTTAACTTTTTAATAAAAAAAGTGTAACAAAAGGCTTTCGTAGATTTTGTGTTTTAGATCATAGCAAACTTCTTTAACGAATGTGGTAAAACTGTTACATCGTTATTTCCTCCTGTGCTACAAACCTTGATGTTGGGTTGCGTAATGTTGGGTTGTATTAGGACTGTTGGGAATTGGTGTTGTTGGCTTGTTTGTGGGTTGAGGCACAGTGGGTTGCATAACGGGAACGGATGGAATGAATGGAGGATTTATATCCGGTGAGTCATCCAAGAAATTGTATTTTGGTGCCGATGTTGGTTTAGGGGTGCCATGTGGAAAAACAGTTTCATCAAAGGTTACATGTCGAGAAATGAATATTTTATTGGTGTTTAAGTCAAGGCAACGATACCCACGATGATTTGAAGCTTGTCCCAAGTAGATGGAGGGTGTAGCACGTGTTTCAAGTTTGTGATTAGGATATAAATGAGGGTAACATAAGCAGCCAAATGTGCGTATAAGGCTATAATCCGGGTTTTGGCCAAACAGTCGGGTATACCGGATTTCGTTGGCAATAGCTGTGGAAGGTAAAAAGTTGATTAAATGGACAACCATGTTTAAAGCTTCAACCCAAAAGGTTGGCCTGAAAAAGTAGGGTTCGAATGACGTTGTTGATAGTGCGAATCATCCGTTCTAACTTCCCATTTTGTTGCGATGTCTTAGGGCATGAGAAATGAACTGAATTCCATTGTCGGCAAAAAGTTTATGTAGGGTGTGGTTATCAAATTTACCGCTATGGTCACACTGAAATGATTTGATTTCACACTTAAATTGAGTGTGAACATACTTGCGAAAAAAAAAAACAAATTTTGATAATACATCAGACTTGTTAATTAAAGGATAAACCCAAACATAATATTTGAAACCCGAAAGACTCGGAAGTGGTGAAGTCCATACATCTGAGTGAATGATGTCAAAACAAGCATTAACGATAGTATTGGAACTAGCAAATTGTAACACCCCCAAAATTTGATACAGCGGAAGACTCAACAAGCTTTCGGGGTGCTACGGGGATTGGTATCCATCACAAGACAATATAGAACGAGATAAAGTAAACATAGTAAAAACACAACCAAAACGGGGTTTTAAGGTTTACATTTATCCCAACATCATTCAGAGTCAGGCCCAAAATAAATAACAATAGGTCCAAATTTAATTATCAGAGTTTAGAAAAATAGATCCATGAACCGTGTGCCTTAGCCGAGCCTTCCATTCCAAGCATGCATCTCATCACTTAATTACCTGAGAAAACGTGCTAAAAGTCAGCTTTCGCTGGTGAGATCATAGGTTTAAATTCAGCTAATAATATAGTGGACATATACGCAAAACGCTTGCTAGCTAGACTAAGGATTCGCTAAAAGCCTGCGGATACCCTCCGCTCTCAACATAACACACGGATACCCTTCCGCAATAACAAAACACACGGATACCCTTCCGTACTATCATAGATATTCGGGTAGCCCCCGCAATACCAATAATAACTCGGATGACCTCCGAAATATAATAACCTATAGGTGCACACTACGGTATCTAAATAAGCCAACCTTGAATAGTACACACGAACCGCATGACTAAAGCTGACAATAACAAATAAGCCAACCTTGAATAGTACACATAAGAAGTGACTAAAGCTGACTATACATCCTAGTCCATATGCATAGCAAGTTTAGAAATAATATAAAAGCGATAATAGTCCACGTAAAATGATTTGCACGTTTCTCACCCCAATCGTTGAAAACATAGTTCAAGAGTAAAAAGTGGGGCTATGACTCACCTCAAGTCCAGAAAATAGCAAGACGAGGTAGGTAGATATAAGATGTATGATAACTCACGAAACAGCAACTACGGACTTGGCACGACCTAACAATATTAACTCTTTCAGAAATCATTTCCTCAAGTATATAATATTCCCAAACCCGGACGAGAATCCGATTTATTTCCGAAAATCCATTTCGTATTAGTTTGGTGTATTTGCGTTTGGTATCCATACGGGTGGTGGGTCGACTCAAAACAAACCAACAAGATCACACATAGAAAGATAAAATAAACTATAGATCTAATATTAGCCCAATATATCATTTAAATAAATCGCCAAAGTTTACCAAATCCGTCGATTTGATAATCCTCATATTTATTTACGTAACATACCGTTCCAAGATTACACCCAACCTAAAGCACATAGCACATAATTACTATATATTATATATCATAGTTTAATAAATTCCTCATATATATCGTCAAATTGGCCAGATTTCCCGATATATACACTCGCAATCTATTACACTTTACATATACTATAACCTATGGGCGTCGTAGGATACGATGCCCACTAATATATTTATTTCGTATAACCAAACAACCCGGCTCAACCTTACGGTTAAGTGGTTATTTAATTATAGAAAACATCTATATTAGTCGTCATATATCCGTGACAACACGAATGTCGCAAATAATAACTTACCTGGACCCGAGTGACAACAATTTCGCCTAACTCAATAAGTTTATTCGTTGTATATCCGAAATGACTTTTTATTAAACGTTTCATAATTGTCGGGAGTTTCCCGTTTTATAACACAATTTTTATAATAATTATACGTTTAATAATATTACGCCACTTTCGTAGCCTAATATATATCTAATCGTATTATTTATAATACGACTCGTGATTATTATTATTATTAATATACGCGTTTATATAGTTATATATACGTTATTCACGTATATACTTTCATATAAACGTTCATATTATCAATAATTATTATTACGAGTTTTATTATTCTCGTTTCCATTTTAATAGTTATTGAGTTATACGAAATGGTCATATGTCCGAGTCATGACTCTCGGCTCATTGTCCAAGTCCAATAATAAGCAAAAGTCATAAATAACAAATCTCCGTCCAATCACAATCTCAAACCACAGGCTACAACAATAGGGTCCGACTACGGCACCCGACTAACCTATCTCCGTCAATCTAACGACCGTCTCACAATCGGTCCCCAATAACACTTTCGTCAACAACTCCTCAATTACCAAATATCCAATGCCGAGACCAAACGTGGTCTCGACCCACAAGTATTCGGCCAACATAAAAATCAACCAATGCCGAAATCAAACCAAGGTAACCAATCAATATATATACCAAAAATAATCATAACACATAAAAAAATTAGCCGAAATATATATATTTCGACATCAACCACGGTTCTCAAAAATAACCGTATTCGGGTCAAATATCAAGTCAACCCAAGTCAACACTTCACCACAACTAGTGTGGGTCCCACCCGAGACCTCCATGGTCTCAGCTAGCTCTAAATGAGCCAAACTAACCACACGACCTACTAGGGTCGTCGGCCAAGAATTCAAGCTACAACAATGGTCAACCATGACCATCAAGAACCGGTCAAACAACAAAAATGAGGATCCAAACACCCTCAATCGAACACCAAGAATCATCAAAGATCAAATATTCGGCCAAACAAGCGCAATCCGAGGGTATCACCCTCGGGTACGCCTCGACCCAACAAGAATAAACCAAACCCGGATACCAAACTTCATAGAAAACGTGTTTTCATCCAAGATCCATAAGTGTTACACGTTTTTAATAGAAACCCATTCGGTACAATATTAAGTCGTGACCTTAGGTCACGATTTTCATCAACAACACGAGTGAAACTCGTCTCACCTTCGATCTAGAAGCTCAAAACCGTGATAACCCTTCAAAATACACGATTGGTGGTGATGATAGTGGTGATTCGTGTGATAAAATGGTGGTATGAGGCGCGTAGTGTAATAGATCTAAAGGATTAGATGATGGAGATTAAGAATATGGTAGTGGTTTTTAGTGGTGACCGGCGGTGGCTATGGTGGTGGCCGGAATTTAAAGGGGGGCGGCTAGGGTTAGGGATAGTGAGGGAGAAAAGGGATGAGAGAGAGATGGGTTTTTGTTGTGTGTGAAGAACCGGACCAAACACACCCTTTAATATCTTTTATTACTTTTTTTTTGTTTTTTTTTTATAAAAGTTAATAATAATAATAATAATAATAATAATAATAATAATAATAATAATAATAATAATAATAATAATAATAATAATAATAATAATAATAATATTATTACGGTGGAGCGGGTAACGCGGGTAATTGTAAAAACATATGGCCCGGACCCGAACTCATTTTAAAACTTCAATATCACTCGAGAACCTCTCGTAAATAATTAAAATATATCGGACTCGTTAAGACGAATCATAAAATTGTCGTTAGGTAATCCTAGTGTCAAAGTCAACGTAGTACCAAGTGAGAATTCAAATATACATCACCGATCATATAATCAAAAATGAATTATGAACATAATTCACGAATTCCATAACGTCATTAAATAAAATATCCATAAAATAGGTCTTACAAGTTCGTTGTGAAATGAAAATTTCAAATAAAAATTATAAACGAACTTAAATTGAAATGCGGGTTTTTAAAATAGCTCCCTAAACTGCCGGTTGTCACATCCTCCCCGTCTCAGAAGGAAACCCGTCCCGGGTTTCACTCGGAAAAATTTTCATCTACGAAGTGAAAAGCTTCGGATATCTCTTCCTGAACTCGTCCTCACGTTCCCACGTAAATTCTGGTCCATGTCGGGAATTCCAACGAACCTTGACGAGCGGAATGCGACTCCTCTTGAGTCGTTTAACTTCACGATCTAAAATCTCAATCGGTTCCTCCACGAAATTCAGTTTCTCATCGACACGAATGTCCCTCATTGGAATGACGGGCATTTCTTCAAATTACTCACGTGAAACACGTCGTGAACTTTGCTCAGTTCGGACGGTAATTCCAACCTATAAGCCACGGGCCCAATTCTTTCTAAGATCAAGAATGGTCCAATGTAGCGTGGGTTGAGTTTACCATGTTTCCCGAAACGTATTACACCTTTCCAAGGCGAGACTTTCAGCATTACCTTGTCTCCAACCTGTAACTCTAGAGGTTTACGTCTCTGATCGGCATAGCTCTTCTGCCTATCTCTAGCCGCTTGCAACCGATCACGAATCTGAGTTACTTTCTCGGTAGTTTCCAAAATAAGCTCAGGGCCTGTAAGTTGACTATCTCCAACTTCTGCCCAACCAATAGGCGAACGACACTTTCTGCCATACAAAGCTTCGAATGGTGCAGCTTTAAGACTGGTGTGGTAGCTGTTATTATAAGAGAATTCCGCAAGGGGTAAATACTTCTCCCAGCCTTTACCAAAGTCTATGATGCATGCACGAAGCATATCCTCTAACGTCTGAATGGTCCTCTCACTTTGACCATCGGTTTGGGGATGATATGCAGTACTCATATCAAGCCTCGTCCCCAAAGCCGTTTGAAGTGATCGCCACAAAGCTGACGTAAAACGACTATCACGATCCGAAATAATAGATATCGGGACTCCATGACGCGAAATAATTTCCTTCACATATAACCTCACAAGCTTATCCACACTATCATCTTCACTAATAGCTAAGAAATGAGCAGACTTTGTCAGACGATCCACAATTACCCAGATAGCGTCACAACAGCTAGCTGTCCTCGGTAATTTGGTAATAAAGTCCATAGTAATCCGCTCCCATTTCCAGACTGGAAGTTCTGGTTGCGTTAGTAGTCCTGACGGTCTCTGGTGTTCAGCCTTAACCTTGGCGCATGTCAAGTACTTACTAACGTACGATGCTATATCTGCCTTCATATTTGGCCACCAATAGAACTTCTTAAGATCCTGGTACATTTTATCGGAACCAGGATGAATGGAGTACTTTGACTTATGCGACTCATGCATAATCAATTCTCGAATTTCTCCATATAAAGGTACCCAAATCCGATCTCCAAAACATAATAATCCATCGGAACGTTTAACAAATCCTTTCTCATTATCAGCCATCCCAAATATATTCTCGGCAGATCTATTTTCTGCTTTCAACGCTTCCGTTTGAGCTTCGAGTATTTGAGACGGTAATGGCGATACGATAGTCATTCCCAATGACCTAACTCGTAACGGTGGTACTCTTTCCTTTAGACTAAGAGCATCAGCAACAACGTTTGCTTTACCAGGGTGGTAGCGAATTTCACAATCATAATCGCTTAGCAACTCAATCCAACGTCGTTGTCTCATGTTGAGCTCTTTTTGATTCAATATGTGTTGTAGACTTTTGTGGTCAGTAAACACAACACATTTGGTTCCGTACAAGTAATGTCTCCATATTCTTAAAGCAAAAACCACAGCACCGAGCTCCAAATCATGGGTAGTGTAGTTTTTCTCATGCTTTTTGAGTTGTCGGGAAGCATAAGCTATCTCTTTCTCTCGTTGCATTAACACGGCTCCTAAACCTTTTTGTGAGGCGTCACAATAGACGACGAAATCCTCGTTACCTTCTGGTAACGCTAAGATAGGAGCACTACACAACATTTTCTTAAGCAATTGAAACGCTTCTTCTTCTTTATCTCCCCATTCGTACGTAACACTCTTTTGAGTCAATTTGGTCAATGGTTTAGCTATCTTCGAAAATCCCTTGATGAATCTTCGGTAATAACCAGCTAAACCCAAAAATTGACGAACTTCGGTTGGGGTTGTGGGTGCAGCCCAATCTTTTATTGCCTCAATTTTTGCAGGATCCACGTGGACTCCTTGTCTATCAATGACATGACCCAAAAATTGTACCATCGGAATCCAAAATTCGCGTTTCGAAAACTTGGCATAGAGTTTCTCCTTCCTGAGCAATTCCAAAATGAGTCTTAAATGCTCCTCATGCTCTTTCTCACTCTTCGAATAGATCAGAATGTCATCGATGAATACAATCACGAACTTATCCAAGTAAGGCTTACAAACACGATTCATGAGATCCATGAATATTGCTGGTGCGTTAGTCAACCCAAACGGCATCACCTGAAACTCGTAATGCCCGTAACGGGTTCTGAAAGCCGTTTTCGGAATATCTTCCTCGCGAACTCGAAGTTGATGATATCCCGATCTCAAATCGATCTTCGAATACACACTCGATCCTTGGAGTTGATCGAACAAGTCATCGATCCTAGGTAACGGGTATCGATTCTTCACCGTTAACTTATTCAACTCTCTATAATCAATACACATACGAAACGATCCATCCTTCTTCTTCACAAATAAGACTGGGGCTCCCCAAGGTGAAGAACTTGGTCTTATGAATCCTTTTTCGGCTAACTCCGCCAATTGTTTCAACAATTCTTCTAGTTCGGTAGGTGCAAGACGATAAGGTGCTCGTGCTACAGGTGCAGCACCAGGTATCAACTCAATCTGAAACTCCACTTGTCTAGTCGGCGGGATTCCCGGCAAATCATCAGGAAACACATCAGGAAAATCACGAACTATAGGCACATCTCCAATGCACCTTTCCTTTTTCTTTGTCTCTCCCTTCTCAGAAATTTGAGCTAAGAAAAAGTAACATCCCTTCTCCATTAGCTTCGGTAACTTAGTGCAAGAAATGACTGCTAATCGGGATGGGCTCCTAGAATCCTCTCGGTCTCCTAATATGTTTAGGATCTCCTTTCCGTATGGTACACGCACGATCTTCTCGTCGCAAAGTATGTGAGCACGATACTTCGACAACCAATCCATACCAATGATTACATCAAAACTTCCTAACGTGACGGGTAGAAGATCTATGTTGAAAGGATGGTTCAAGAAATTTAACGTACAACCGCGAATGATAGTATTAATCCTTTCTATGTTTCCATTAGCTAACTCAATATCATATCCAATTCCTAAGGCCATCGGGGGTTTCTCTAGTAATGGTGCAAATGTAGTGGACACAAAACTCCTATCGGCACCAGTATCAAATAGTATGGAAGCATAACGATTATTGAGAAGGAACGTACCAGTAACGACGTTCGAATCTTCTCCTCTCTCGTTCCCGAGTGCATACACTCTTCCCTGAGCAGCTCCAGCTTCCACACGTTGGTCCCCATCATCTTGTCGTCCACGATTTCCTCCAGTTCCACGGTTTCCATAATTGTACCCATTACCACCCGAGCCTTGATTTCCATGGTTCCGCGATTCTCTACACTCATTCCTATAGTGTCCCTTCTTTCCACACCCATAACAGGTAACATCTGCCTCGTTCCTCATCTCAGGAGCAGCTTGAACCAATGCAAGAGGTCGAGCTCTACAGTCCCTAGCTGTATGTCCTTTCTTTGAGCAATTCTGGCATTTCACACTACACCATCCAGTGTGGTGCTGATGGCAACGATCACACTTGGGTACATCACCGTTCTGATTCTTCTTATCTCCATTCCCAATAGCATAAGCCTTAGCTTGTCTCTTGCTTCGGTGATCATTACTCTTAGAGTGACGGTCTCTCTTTCTCTTTCCATTCTTCTCCTTATCAGCTTCTTCTAATTCCAACGAATCCATAAGTTGTTGAGCAATTGTGATTGCCTCATGGATGTTTGCAGGCCTAGCAGAAATTACATCATTCCTCGTAGCTACAGGCAAACCATCAGTATACCTCTCGATCTTTTGAGTCTCAGTTTTCACCATATTTGGGCACAACAAGGCTAACTCCTGGTAACGACGATTGTAAGTCGTCATATCATTACCTTTCACCTTGTGGTTCCAAAACTCAATCTCTAGCTTCTTGATCTCATTCCTTGGGCAATAAGTCTGAATCAGCAAGGACTTGAATTGCTCCCAAGTTATAGCATACGCTACATCACTCCCAACTGCATTTCGGTAGTTGTTCCACCAAGTCAAAGCTTCATCCTTGAAAGTAAACGAAGCAAACTTTACCTTCGCATTCTCCGCACAACCACTGACATTAAACACTGACTCAGTCTTCTCAATCCATCTGACTAAGTAAACCACTCCTTCAGTTCCACCAAACTCAATGGGTCCACAAATCTTGAATTCCTTGTATTGACATCCATTAGCACGAACAGGTGGAAAAGTTCCAGCAGAATTGTTGGAATGATTTGACTCAGCGAGTAGTTCAGCAACTCTTTGCTCCACGAGTTGGTTGATCATTGCTTGATCCACAGTAGGTGCATTAAGTGGAACATGACCATTGTCTCCCTGGACATCAACATTCTGATTCCTGTTGTTACGGTTAGTGGTGTCCAGGTTGTCAGGAGTAGGGGTTTCAACATTTCGAGTAGGTCAACGACCTCGACGAGCAGGAGTAGTCACAGCAGGACCAGTTCTGGTAGACCTAACAGGGTTTCGACGGGGTGCCATTGATCTGTAACATCACACAAGTTCATGAGTCTCCAATAGAACTTATCGATATGCTCAACAAAACATCTCAACGAAATCAAGTCATGGAAAGAATAGCAACAACACGCCAAGTAACAACAAATAAGCGAATAAGGACTCAATTTCCATAACACCCAAAATCACATAATACCATATACTAATAACCATCAACCATACAATAGCGATCTAACATCGTTCCAACTAACGGATAACACAAAACATACTAATCGTTCCAAAAGAGACGAATACCGAACAAAATACATCAAAATATGATAACTAGCTTTTCTAACCGAACACTCCTCGATTAAGAAAGCAACAAGATAATATAACTCAAACAACTAGCCACGTGGCTGACGGAGAATCCTCAACTCCTGCCTCAAGCCATCAAGATCCCTCCATAACGATCCTAACTCCACGCTATGGGTGTCTCGGTCTCTCTTGAGGTCAGCCACCTCCTTCTCTAGCTCGGCATTCCTTTGCCAAAGCTTGCGGTCGGCCTCACGAGCAGTAACGAATCCTCGCTGCAAACTATCTATATGCTCGTGGACATCCATCATAACTCTCCTCAGCTCAGTAGCCCTGCCCACAGCGACAGTCAAATCAACTCTCAAATCTGCTAAAAACTCTCCAATAACTCTCTCAAGTCAATCAGATACACGTGCAACTCTGTCACTAAGCTCAGTAATCCGAGCCCACAACCTGCCAACCTCACCCAACTCTGCATGCTCAGCAGAAACCTCAGAAGATGCATCCGACTCAACGGGACTACCAGGTGGCAACTCAAACAAGAACGGATGATCAGGTGAATCGGGCTCAATCGGGTGTACAGGTGAATCAGGCTCCTCAGCCTGAGCTGGTGGTGCTAACTCATCATCATCATCATCAGGCATCTCATCCTCCTGAGGGTCATCCTCCTCCTCAGGGTCATCATCATCACCATGCTCAGCTTCCTACTAGGTGAACCATGTGAAGATGTAGTAGGTGATCTAGGACAACGACGCAATGATGTGGGTGGCGCCTCAGACAGAAGAGTATGAGCATCAATCTGTAAAGGTGGTGGAGTAGGGCATACCGACATGCGTGCCGTAGCTCGGTGGGCAAAGCGTGGTGCCACACGAGCCAAAGCCTGATGAAGAGTAAGCTGCCTCGATGTACCAGGGAGCCCTAGAGAAGATGAGGGTCCCTGCGTAGATGCAGCAGGTAGTGCTGAAGTAGAAGCTTCCTGTGATACAATAGCTGAAGACATGGCCATCTGGTAAGGGTCATCAGATGCCATAGTGAACTGTGCAGGTAAAACTGGTGCAGTAAGGATGTCCTCGACGACATCAGGCATATGGGAGGCCATAGTCTGTGACAACGGCGTAGGGTAGGTGTACGTGTTTCAAAACAACTTAAATCACCACTCATAAAACCATACCAAATATACTCATCAAATAATTCCATATATAATCTTAATAAAAGAATGTCAAACACTGCATTAATAAAAATGTTTATAAAACGTATAGACCATATAAATCCTCGAGAACGCCATCTTATTACTAAAATCCATAACCTCAAATCATCTCAAATATCTCATAATACCTCAAATAATAGAAGATGCTTCGGCTTGGCGGGCTGGCGGGGGGTAGTCAAGGATCATTTTCTATAAAAACACGGTTATAGTTTAGGCGTTTATTTACCTAGTTCTCTATAACCTTGGCTCTGATACCAATCTGTAACACCCCCAAAATTTGATACAGCGGAAGACTCAACAAGCTTTCGGGGTGCTACGGGGATTGGTATCCATCACAAGACAATATAGAACGAGATAAAGTAAACATAGTAAAAACACAACCAAAACGGGGTTTTAAGGTTTACATTTATCCCAACATCATTCAGAGTCAGGCCCAAAATAAATAACAATAGGTCCAAATTTAATTATCAGAGTTTAGAAAAATAGATCCATGAACCGTGTGCCTTAGCCGAGCCTTCCATTCCAAGCATGCATCTCATCACTTAATTACCTGAGAAAACGTGCTAAAAGTCAGCTTTCGCTGGTGAGATCATAGGTTTAAATTCAACTAATAATATAGTGGACATATACGCAAAACGCTTGCTAGCTAGACTAAGGATTCGCTAAAAGCCTGCGGATACCCTCCGCTCTCAACATAACACACGGATACCCTTCCGCAATAACAAAACACACGGATACCCTTCCGTACTATCATAGATATTCGGGTAGCCCCCGCAATACCAATAATAACTCGGATGACCTCCGAAGTATAATAACCTATAGGTGCACACTACGGTATCTAAATAAGCCAACCTTGAATAGTACACACGAACCGCGTGACTAAAGCTGACAATAACAAATAAGCCAACCTTGAATAGTACACATAAGAAGTGACTAAAGCTGACTATACATCCTAGTCCATATGCATATCAAGTTTAGAAATAATAAAAAAGCGATAATAGTCCACGTAAAATGATTTGCACGTTTCTCACCCTAATCGTTGAAAACATAGTTCAAGAGTAAAAAGTGGGGCTATGACTCACCTCAAGTCCAGAAAATAGCAAGACGAGGTACGTAGATATAAGATGTATGATAACTCACGAAACAGCAACTACGGACTTGGCACGACCTAACAATATTAACTCTTTCAAAAATCATTTCCTCAAATATATAATATTCCCAAACCCGGACGAGAATCCGATTTATTTCCGAAAATCCATTTCGTATTAGTTTGGTGTATTTGCGTTTGGTATCCATACGGGTGGTGGGTCGACTCAAAACAAACCAACAAGATCACACATAGAAAGATAAAATAAACTATAGATCTAATATTAGCCCAATATATCATTTAAATAAATCGCCAAAGTTTACCAAATCCGTCGATTTGATAATCCTCATATTTATTTACGTAACATACCGTTCCAAGATTACACCCAACCTAAAGCACATAGCACATAATTACTATATAGTATATATCATAGTTTAATAAATTCCTCATATATATCGTCAAATTGGCCAGATTTCCCGATATATACACTCGCAATCTATTACACTTTACATATACTATAACCTATGGGCGTCGTAGGATACTGATGTGTCTGTAAATACACATCATTTTTATACCAAAAATCATGCTTTATCGGACTAATAACCATGAAATATGTTCAATTATAGTGGAAATATGTTTGTAGTGCGTTATTATGTCTTGCAGGTACAAAGGGTTTGAAAACAAAGCAAAAACGGTGACTTTCGGATGAGTTTCGATGACGTTTTCACGTTTTACGAGGTTTAGACGAAGTCAAAAATATTCCCCGATCACACCATTGGAAAGAGCACGAAAAAACGAGTCCGGTGGTATTTTCATATACTTTTGACCCTTCTCTAAATGACCCGGACCAATAGTTATTTGAACCTTTTTATAACTAAAATCTGGACTGGGCTAAATATCCTATAAAAGAAACCAAACGCACCCAATAACTGAAGGTATGCTCAGCTCAGCTGGGCATCACCCTCACTCCCACACAAATATCCCAGGTTCGATTCCTGGCTAAGGCAAAATGGAGTATTATTTCTCCATGCTACGTGGCACCACCTCAGTGGTCCACGTGGCGACCCGACCCGGCCCGGTCAGCGTTGACTAGTCAACGTTGACCATTGACCGTTGACCGGTCAGCGTTGACCGTTGACTTCGTTGACCATTGACCGTCAGCGTTGACTTTCGTTGACCGTTGACTGGTCAAACTTTGACCAGCGTTGACCAAGGTTGACCAGTGGGTCCCACATGCTGACGTCATCTGGCGGCTTACCAATGGGAGGCTGCCACGTGGCGACGGCGCATTTAATGCTAATGATTGGCATTTATTGCAGGTACGAGGTGGCGGCGCTGACATGTTAGTCCGAGGTGCAGGGCGGCAGCCAATAGGAGAGGGACACGTGGCCTCTGTGACGCAGTCAGTACGAGGTGGCAGGCTGACATGTCAGTACGAGGTGTCAGTGCTGACACCTCAGTACGAGGTTGCAGACATGGCAGAGCGCGGACCAATCAGATGATGACACGTGTACAAAATGACGAACCAGGCGTGTGTCAGTCCGAGGTAGGCGTGTGTCAGACGGAGGTCAGTGTGCACAGGCGTGTGGCAGGTACGAGGAGTCATGCGTCAGCTCGAGGAAGGTTCAAGCAGTCCGATCCACCAATGAGAGTGCGACACGTGGCATGTGTTAGCTGTATTTGTGAAAGATCTAGGCCAAGAGCTCTGCTATATATGCACACATCCGGATCACATTTACACACACTAGGAGTAGAAAATTAAATTAGTATGTGTAGGAGTAGGTGTAATTTAGAGTAGGAGTAATATTAGATTATTGTAATAGGATTAGCTTATTATTGTAATAAAACATCTTATTTCAAATGCTTATTGTAATCAACTTTGTAGTTTTAATATTGTTGAGATGAAGATTTAATTTGAAGATTAATTTCTTTTACCACTTCTACTCTTTTTCTTTTCTTTTACTTTTCTTATCTAATAAGTCATGAAAGCTTATTAGCTTTTTGTGGCTTATTTAGATTTAGCTTATTTAATAAACACTTTTTACTACTTTGTTTTTAAAAGCTTTCATAAACTTAGATTTAATATTTGTTTTTCATATTATGTTATAAAAAACCCAAAAAGATTTGATTTTTATTAGTTTCACTTTTATTAAAAGCCATTAATTAGTTTATTATTATAGATCTACATAGTTTTAATAGTTATTTTATAAAAAGTTTTTAACTTTATTAGTTTTTCTTTCAAAATAGCTTATTATCTTAAATTTATTAAATTTTTCTCATAAAGTTTCAATCTTTTTGCTTTTCTTAGCTTAATTTCACTTAAAGTTTGTAGCTTTATCAACCATTAAGCTCTTCCATAGCTTATTTGGTCATTATTATTGCTTATTTCTAATAAAGTTTTGATTTTTCTTTGTTTATCATCATTTCTACCGCTAAGGCCGGAGCTTAAGGGTCTTATAAGCTAGCTTATCAATAAAGTTTATTGCTTTTTAGTCTTAATAAGCTAATTAGTTAATAAAGTCACAAACTTTATTAACTATTTGGTTTTATTAAAGCTTTTTAGGAATTAAACTTTATTGTTTGTTTAGTTTATAAGATCGGGTGGTTAATTTCATCTCATCTCTTATATCCGGGTTCTATTTTCTTATCCTTTTCTCTTTTATTTAGTTTATTAATATGATTATGCTTGTATGTTTATTTGTTAGTGTTATTGATATGCGTAGCGAGTAGTTTTTTTTTGTTTGCTAAGTGATAAGGATTTGTGATTTAAGTGTGGATTAATAAAAAGGGATTGTGATTAATAATTAGTCAAAGTTATTTAGATTTGTGATTTTATTATTCGAAGGGCAAAAGCCGGAAAATAATCAAATTACACATCTAGTAATTATTTTCTTTTTAAAAGATTGTTTGCAAAATAAACCAACGTTGTGAGGAAATAATCTTGTTTAAGGAATATAATTCGTCATCAAACCCTAATCCACACTTAATGAACTTTTCACGTCACTCAGCAAACAAATTTCTCATATATCATTTTTAGAATAATCTAGTTGCCTTAATTTGCTCGTTTTTAGATTAGATTGCGTTTTAGGAAATTGGTACTTTACATGCTTGTTTTATATGCTTGATTATTGCCTTTTAGTTTATGTTTGATACTCATAGTTTTAAATCACAACATCTCTTTTATCATTTCACTTTCTCACTTTTCAAATCACGATTTCACGAATCGATATTCTCGATTCCATTCGCCTTCGCTGGGAAAACGACCCGGGAAATACTTTCACCGGTATTTCTTCGGAAATAATTATATACCACGATAAGACTTTATCAAAATGGCGCCGCTGCCGGGGAAGGTCGAAGTGAATTTTTGAATATTCGTTTTGAAAAATCGTGTTTTGTTAAGCCTTCCTCTATTTTGTATATATTTTTATAAAAATATAAAAATTGAAAAATCAAAAACACTTTTCCTAAAGTGTTTTCAAAAATACCAAAAAAAATAATAAATTTACAGCCTCGTTCCGATCGAAAGAAAGGGCGTTGTAAACCAAATAAGCCTAACAATATAACGAAAACGTGAAATTAGTTGATTATCGGATTACTTCAATTCAACAACCGATTAAGCGGGAAAATTCGTTTCTCTCGTTTCGTTGCGCGTGGTTTTGAAAGAAACGGTTTCAATTAACGTAACGTTTCACAAAAAGAAAATAAAAGAAAATAAAAGTTTCTGTGATTTGTTTTTCTATAAATATAAAAACCAAAAATAATCTTCTTATCCTCTAAAATTTGATTCTTTTTCTCAAACCCTCTTATTTTTAATTCTTATGGATACGTTTTGTAATAATTGTGGAGAACCGTTCTTCGGAGGGTTGTGTGTGTGGTGTACGTGCGATGAATGTGGAGATAATATTCGTGATGGCTTTTGTTTGAATTGTAATTTTCACACGTGTGATCAATATTCGTTCAACAATTCGTCTAATATACCCGATTTTTATACACCACCACCACCTTCGTTTTATTGCTATAATTGTGGAAACCCGTCCGAAGAAGGAAGGCCGTGTGGGCAATGTTTTTGTGATGTATGTGGTTACACCGATTGTATGTGCTATGCTCCGAATGCTGACACGTCTTACGCTTACGATCCGAGCTTTGATTGTTATCCTCAAAATGATTTTTATGAACCAAATTCGTATTACAATGGTGATTTATTTCAAAATCAATCAAATTTTGAACATTGTGGGGGATCGTCTGAAAATTTTTATGAGCCGAATTCATATTACGATTCTCATGGTTTTTATCAACCCCCACAATCTTCTGATTTTACTAATCAAATTTTTGAAATCAAATCAATGCTCGATAAGTTGAAAGAAATGGTGAATAATCGTTACACATCTTCTCCCGAGCCTAATGAGAAATCGATGGAAGAACCTCTTGTCGAAGAAAGAAAGTTCCAATTTTGTGAGTGTTGTTTGTATGATGATAGTTGCACGATTACGATCAATCTTAATCCTCAAAATGATTCTATCTCTTCTCCCGTAGAACCCGAAGACTCTCTAACAATGGGGGACGGGCATCTTGACACTATTCCGGCAACGGAATCGGACGAATTCATTAAGTCTAGTGTTGAGAACCTCGTTCCAATCCCAAGTGAGTCCGAGGAGATTTCTATCAATGATTCTGAAATTGTTGAAAATAATCGTTTTGATGATCATATTGAAACACCGGTTGAAGATAATCGTGATGAGTTATTCTCCGATTCTGATAATGATGATTCTATATCATGTGGAGAGATCGATTATGTTGATGAAGAACCTCTTGAGTTTGTAAGCTTTGAAGATGATAATGAAGAAGATGATGATGTGGAAATACGAGATGAAGCTTTACGTGAGACATTGTTAAATGTCAATCTTCTTATCTCCCGTATTGAGGCGTTGAATGATCCTCCGACTTCTTCTCCTATCCCCGTTGTGGATAGTGATTCTTTACCCGAGCTTGAAATCTTTCGATTTGAAGAGACGAGTAGTGGCAGTCCCACTATTCATGCTGATATCTCTCTTCCGGATTATGAGTGCTTTCATTTTGAGATTGACTCCGAACCTATTTCCGATAATCCGTTACGTGACCCTCTTTTAGAGGATGTCGATCTATTTCTTGCTGCGGATGACTCGATACCACCGGGTATTGAGAATGACGAGAATGTTATTTCTTCCGGTTTACTTTCTTTTAGTCCACCTGCAAAACCACCCGATGAAGATTTTGAATCTGGTTTGAATGAGATTATTTTTAGAATGGTGGACGTGGTTTCTGAACTTGAATTTGCTTTTACCATCCGGGTGTTTCAACCATTTTATACTTATACCATCATTTCTTCTTTCCACTCCACCGGGAGTGAGGATACCGTATTTGATCCTGGCATCTCTATTGCCAAGTGGCCGTTTTCTCTGCTCTCCCCAAGGACAAATTAATTCAGGGATCGAGTCAAGCTCATGTGACTCGGTGAACAAAAACAAGCGCTTATCGGGAGGCAACCCGTATTATCTATCTATCTATCTTTATTTCTTTTTCTTTTTATTTTTATTTTTATTTTGAATAAGTGTGATGTGGTATTCGGATATGTGTGGGGGAGTGCTTCTCTCCATGTTGTGTTTTGTGGAATTTCCGTTTTTGCTTGCAGGATTCCCTATGATCGTTAAGACCTCCGTGCTTGTTTTCAAACCCTCCAACACTCGGTCTTCGATCATTTGCATTATTATATTTAGGGATATCCTTTATAATTTGTGCATATTTGATATATATTTTTCGTTTCACACTTGGAATTTGTAGCATTGGCCTTTTTCGTTTCTAAATATGGGGGTAACACCCGATATTTATGAACATTGAGGACAATGTTCAGTTCTAAGTGTGGGGGGGAATTTCTATCGAAATTTTCAGAAAATTTTCAAACCCTTGTTTTGCCTTGTACTCACGCAACCCCGTTTTTCCACCAAAATTTTAAATTTTTAGTCACCTTTTATATATATATATATGAAAAAAAAAAAAAAAAAAAAAAAAAAAATGAATGATGATATATGAATAAATAAGTGTTTTGATAATTGTTGACTTTCCGCTGGGTAGAGTAGGAATAGAATTTTGACTTGACCGGGCGTGTTGAGCCCTAGCTTGTTCCCTTAGCCTATGATAATCATAAAAGTTTGTGCTAGCCTTGTACACTAGGAGCTACTCTTTTGTCGGCTCCCGTACTTGACTTTATACATGCACGACTTTAAAAGCTTTCGCTAGTCACTTACACTAGGAGCTACAAAACGCGAATTCTTTTTAAGAGTTTGCAAGTTCCCGTAGTTGACTTTATATATGCGTGGCTGGTTATCGGCTAAGCATTTGCTAATCTCATTATTTGAGGTTTTAAATTTGCAGAGAACGAGAAATGATAGAGTTTATTTAGAAGTTAGATGCTAAACGTGGAGTAGTGGTTCTCTTTAGAGCTCATGAGAGGTACTTGTGGCTTTTTACTCCCATCAGAAACGTCACCAATATATAAATAGATGTTCTAGGTTAATTAGTGGTATTTCGGTTTGAATAATATTTAGTTCTTTGTTTTTTTAAGAGAATTTTTGCTTTAGAAATTGGGTACATATCAAGGAACACCAAAAATAAGAGCAAAAAGTAAAAAAATCAAAAATAAAAAGTTGATTATGCATGTGGTTTTGGAGCTACCCGATAAGCTTCCATTTTATGTATGAAAAAAAAAATCAAAGAAAAAAAAAAAAAAAAAAAAAAAAGTGAAAAATATGAGAAAAGTGAAAAAAGTGAGAAATGAAAAATATGAAAGTTGTAGTATTATTGAATAAGAGCTATGTATGTATCAATAAGTTGTTGGCGCGTGAGGTGCATGTGATACGTGATTAGTAATCAGTCACATGAGGTGCACGTGATCGTACTCCGCAACTTATATTCTTGATATTGTATGTACCCCAAATTCCTTGAAATGGACCGAATTTCTATTGCAGTGGTTCTTAAGAGAAAATGAATAACTATTTATCGTTTTAACTTAGGTGTCACTATCGGACTAAAAATTATCGAAACGAGAAAATATGAAGCGAGTCATTTCTCAACAAAAATAAAATAATGAGATACAAAAACCTAGGAAATGGGAGTAAGAAGTTTCCACAAGTAACTTCTATGAGTAGTGTTAGCATCTAACTTATAAGTAAGCTGTGATCTCGTTTTTACGCTTAGTTTGGGGGCTTGTGAAAAATCAAGGACGATGAATTCTATCCGAATGGTCACTTCTTTATGAGTCGTGTTTCCTATTCTATGACCCTAAAAGTTATCAAGTGATAATGAAAGTCGGCTCTTGTCACTTAAAAAAAAAAAAAAAAAAAAAAAAAAAAAAAAAAAAAAAAAAATAGTTTATGCATGAATAAAATGGTCAAATGGGGCGTTTAGAATGAATGATTTCTTAATCTCTTTTGAACGTTTTGCTACTTCTCAAAGCTAGTAAAAAGAGGTTTGAAATTATTTATTTCAAAGGCGTGAGTTGATGACATTGCGTGAGGGCACGGCAATACCTTAGTGTGGGGGATTTGATGTGTCTGTAAATACACATCATTTTTATACCAAAAATCATGCTTTATCGGACTAATAACCATGAAATATGTTCAATTATAGTGGAAATATGTTTGTAGTGCGTTATTATGTCTTGCAGGTACAAAGGGTTTGAAAACAAAGCAAAAACGGTGACTTTCGGATGAGTTTCGATGACGTTTTCACGTTTTACGAGGTTTAGACGAAGTCAAAAATATTCCCCGATCACACCATTGGAAAGAGCACGAAAAAACGAGTCCGGTGGTATTTTCATATACTTTTGACCCTTCTCTAAATGACCCGGACCAATAGTTATTTGAACCTTTTTATAACTAAAATCTGGACTGGGCTAAATATCCTATAAAAGAAACCAAACGCACCCAATAACTGAAGGTATGCTCAGCTCAGCTGGGCATCACCCTCACTCCCACACAAATATCCCAGGTTCGATTCCTGGCTAAGGCAAAATGGAGTATTATTTCTCCATGCCACGTGGCACCACCTCAGTGGTCCACGTGGCGACCCGACCAGGCCCGGTCAGCGTTGACTAGTCAACGTTGACCATTGACCATTGACCGGTCAGCGTTGACCGTTGACTTCGTTGACCATTGACCGTCAGCGTTGACTTTCGTTGACCGTTGACTGGTCAAACTTTGACCTGCGTTGACCAAGGTTGACCAGTGGGTCCCACATGCTGACGTCATCTGGCGGCTCCCCAATGGGAGGCTGCCACGTGGCGGCGGCGCATTTAATGCTAATGATTGGCATTTATTGCAGGTACGAGGTGGCGGCGCTGACATGTTAGTCCGAGGTGCAGGGCGGCAGCCAATAGGAGAGGGACACGTGGCCTCTGTGACGCAGTCAGTACGAGGTGGCAGGCTGACATGTCAGTACGAGGTGTCAGTGCTGACACCTCAGTACGAGGTTGCAGACATGGCAGAGCGCGGACCAATCAGATGATGACACGTGTACAAAATGACGACCAGGCGTGTGTCAGTCCGAGGTAGGCGTGTGTCAGACGGAGGTCAGTGTGCACAGGCGTGTGGCAGGTACGAGGAGTCATGCGTCAGTTCGAGGAAGGTTCAAGCAGTCCGATCCACCAATGAGAGTGCGACACGTGGCATGTGTTAGCTGTATTTGTGAAAGATCTAGGCCAAGAGCTCTGCTATATATACACACATCCGGATCACATTTACACACACTAGGAGTAGAAAATTAAATTAGTATGTGTAGGAGTAGGTGTAATTTAGAGTAGGAGTAATATTAGATTATTGTAATAGGATTAGCTTATTATTGTAATAAAACATCTTATTTCAAATGCTTATTGTAATCAACTTTGTAGTTTTAATATTGTTGAGATGAAGATTTAATTTGAAGATTAATTTCTTTTACCACTTCTACTCTTTTTCTTTTCTTTTACTTTTCTTATCTAATAAGTCATGAAAGCTTATTAGCTTTTTGTGGCTTATTTAGATTTAGCTTATTTAATAAACACTTTTTACTACTTTGTTTTTAAAAGCTTTCATAAACTTAGATTTAATATTTGTTTTTCATATTATGTTATAAAAAACCCAAAAAGATTTGATTTTTATTAGTTTCACTTTTATTAAAAGCCATTAATTAGTTTATTATTATAGATCTACATAGTTTTAATAGTTATTTTATAAAAAGTTTTTAACTTTATTAGTTTTTCTTTCAAAATAACTTATTATCTTAAATTTATTAAATTTTTCTCATAAAGTTTCAATCTTTTTGCTTTTCTTAGCTTAATTTCACTTAAAGTTTGTAGCTTTATCAACCATTAAGCTCTTCCATAGCTTATTTGGTCATTATTATTGCTTATTTCTAATAAAGTTTTGATTTTTCTTTGTTTATCATCATTTCTACCGCTAAGGCCGGAGCTTAAGGGTCTTATAAGCTAGCTTATCAATAAAGTTTATTGCTTTTTAGTCTTAATAAGCTAATTAGTTAATAAAGTCACAAACTTTATTAACTATTTGGTTTTATTAAAGCTTTTTAGGAATTAAACTTTATTGTTTGTTTAGTTTATAAGATCGGGTGGTTAATTTCATCTCATCTCTTATATCCGGGTTCTATTTTCTTATCCTTTTCTCTTTTATTTAGTTTATTAATATGATTATGCTTGTATGTTTATTTGTTAGTGTTATTGATATGCGTAGCGAGTAGTTTTTTTTGTTTGCTAAGTGATAAGGATTTGTGATTTAAGTGTGGATTAATAAAAAGGGATTGTGATTAATAATTAGTCAAAGTTATTTAGATTTGTGATTTTATTATTCGAAGGGCAAAAGCCGGAAAATAATCAAATTACACATCTAGTAATTATTTTCTTTTTAAAAGATTGTTTGCAAAATAAACCAACGTTGTGAGGAAATAATCTTGTTTAAGGAATATAATTCGTCATCAAACCCTAATCCACACTTAATGAACTTTTCACGTCACTCAGCAAACAAATTTCTCATATATCATTTTTAGAATAATCTAGTTGCCTTAATTTGCTCGTTTTTAGATTAGATTGCGTTTTAGGAAATTGGTACTTTACATGCTTGTTTTATATGCTTGATTATTGCCTTTTAGTTTATGTTTGATACTCATAGTTTTAAATCAAAACATCTCTTTTATCATTTCACTTTCTCACTTTTCAAATCACGATTTCACGAATCGATATTCTCGATTCCATTCGCCTTCGCTGGGAAAACGACCCGGGAAATACTTTCACCGGTATTTCTTCGGAAATAATTATATACTACGATAAGACTTTATCAGATACGATGCCCACTAATATATTTATTTCGTATAACCAAACAACCCGGCTCAACCTTACGGTTAAGTGGTTATTTAATTATAGAAAACATCTATATTAGTCGTCATATATCCTTGACAACACGAATGTCGCAAATAATAACTTACCTGGACCCGAGTGACAACAATTTCGCCTAACTCAATAAGTTTATTCGTTGTATATCCGAAATGACTTTTTATTAAACGTTTCATAATTGTCGGGAGTTTCCCGTTTTATAACACAATTTTTATAATAATTATACGTTTAATAATATTACGCCACTTTCGTAGCCTAATATATATCTAATCGTATTATTTATAATACGACTCGTGATTATTATTATTATTAATATACGCGTTTATATAGTTATATATACGTTATTCACGTATATACTTTCATATAAACGTTCATATTATCAATAATTATTATTACGAGTTTTATTATTCTCGTTTCCATTTTAATAGTTATTGAGTTATACGAAATGGTCATATGTCCGAGTCATGACTCTCGGCTCATTGTCCAAGTCCAATAATAAGCAAAAGTCATAAATAACAAATCTCCGTCCAATCACAATCTCAAACCACAGGCTACAACAATAGGGTCCGACTACGGCACCCGACTAACCTATCTCCGTCAATCTAACGACCGTCTCACAATCGGTCCCCAATAACACTTTCGTCAACAACTCCTCAATTACCAAATATCCAATGCCGAGACCAAACGTGGTCTCGACCCACAAGTATTCGGCCAACATAAAAATCAACCAATGCCGAAATCAAACCAAGGTAACCAATCAATATATATACCAAAAATAATCATAACACATAAAAAAATTAGCCGAAATATATATATTTCGACATCAACCACGGTTCTCAAAAATAACCGTATTCGGGTCAAATATCAAGTCAACCCAAGTCAACACTTCACCACAACTAGTGTGGGTCCCACCCGAGACCTCCATGGTCTCGGCTAGCTCTAAATGAGCCAAACTAACCACACGACCTACTAGGGTCGTCGGCCAAGAATTCAAGCTACAACAATGGTCAACCATGACCATCAAGAACCGGTCAAACAACAAAAATGAGGATCCAAACACCCTCAATCGAACACCAAGAATCATCAAAGATCAAATATTCGGCCAAACAAGCGCAATCCGAGGGTATCACCCTCGGGTACGCCTCGACCCAACAAGAATAAAACAAACCCGGATACCAAACTTCATAGAAAACGTGTTTTCATCCAAGATCCATAAGTGTTACACGTTTTTAATAGAAACCCATTCGGTACAATATTAAGTCGTGACCTTAGGTCACGATTTTCATCAACAACACGAGTGAAACTCGTCTCACCTTCGATCTAGAAGCTCAAAACCGTGAAAACCCTTCAAAATACACGATTGGTGGTGATGATAGTGGTGATTCGTGTGATAAAATGGTGGTATGAGGCGCGTAGTGTAATAGATCTAAAGGATTAGATGATGGAGATTAAGAATATGGTAGTGGTTTTTAGTGGTGACCGGCGGTGGCTATGGTGGTGGCCGGAATTTAAAGGGGGGCGGCTAGGGTTAGGGATAGTGAGGGAGAAAAGGGATGAGAGAGAGATGGGTTTGTGTTGTGTGTGAAGAACCGGACCAAACACACCCTTTAATATCTTTTATTACTATTTTTTTTTTTTTTTTTTTATAAAAGTTATTATTATTAATAATAATAATAATAATAATAATAATAATAATAATAATAATAATAATAATAATAATAATAATAATAATAATAATAATAATAATAATAATAGTAATAATAATATTATTATTACGGTGGAGCGGGTAACGCGGGTAATTGTAAAAACATATGGCCGGACCCGAACTCATTTTAAAACTTCAATATCACTCGAGAACCTCTCGTAAATAATTAAAATATATCGGACTCGTTAAGACGAATCATAAAATTGTCGTTAGGTAATCCTAGTGCCAAAGTCAACGTAGTACCAAGTGAGAATTCAAATATACATCACCGATCATATAATCAAAAATGAATTATGAACATAATTCACGAATTCCATAACGTCATTAAATAAAATATCCATAAAATAGGTCTTACAAGTTCGTTGTGAAATGAAAATTTCAAATAAAAATTATAAACGAACTTAAATTGAAATGCGGGTTTTTAAAATAGCTCCCTAAACTGCCGGTTGTCACACAAACGGAAGTCTAACGTGTTTGCCAAGCTGGCAGGCATGACAAAGCACAGGAGGCTTCTCTTTATTACAAGAAATTGAATTATTTGAAACTAGACGACGTAACACTTCGCTTCCTGGATGGCCAAGACGCTGATGCCACGTATGTTGACTGACTAGGAGAGCTTAAGGAATGGGAGACGGATGTGTGACTCGATAAAGGTTCCCCATGCTATCACATCGGAGAAGCACCCGACGTGTCATAAAATCTTTAACAGAAAATCCAAAATGATCAAATTTAATAGTGTAGTTATTTTCACAAACAAATATTAAATTTTTGACAATATGCGGGATAATAAGAACATTATTTAGGTGAAGAGGTCGAAAGGGAGTTGGAAAAATACTATGACCCGTATTGGTGACAGGAATAGAATGCCCATCACCAACCGAGCTGGACGGAAACATGCACGTATTAAAAATATGACTAAGACTATTAACGGAAGCATTAAGGTGTGAGCTTGTACCTGTGTCCATGTTCCAAGCACCTGTGGTGGGATCATGAAGTGTCCCGGTAGTAAAGGCATGAGGTAAAATGGTCTCCTGTCCCGGGGCGACGGTGGGTCCCATTGAGCCGAAATTAGCAAGTGTGGGCCTGCGTGAGGCCTGCTGGGCCAGATTTACAGATTGAAACCCAATAGGTGCGGCTGTGCTAAAAAGTGGAGTTGGGCCAATCGGTGTAGCAAAGTAACTAAAGCCTGTTGGTGGAACATAATTAAATGGTATTGGTTGTTGGGCTGGGTAGTAACTAAATCCAGGTGGGCTTGCTTTTTGAGTTGGGATAGAGCCCGTTAGATATTTGTAAGTCATATATCGGGCTAGCAAAGTGCTTCGAGAAGGAACACTTTAAAACCTTGTTCTATTAGTTGTTACTGTAAATAGATACTTCTACTGCATGTAATATATGTGTATTGTTTTTTGTGGCTTGTTGCTATGTGAACAACGCTTGCATAAGGGCCTATAGGCAAAATAAACGAAGACTTATAGGCAAAAAACCATCATAAGAACTTTAAAAATTTGAGGTATAAAATATCTAGATAATCAAATTCACATAAAAACAAACATACACGTTCTATTAGTCCTACATAAAATCAATTTTCATAGATCGTCAAAGCATTCAGGGTTTATTTTAGCAAGAGCTGACCTCATCGATACTCCTATTCGCAGCAACTCTCCATGTTGACTAATATCTCCTGGATTTCGGCATATATACATGACCAAATGCTAGCTAGGCTGGTTACGGGTAAAAAGGATTAATGAATGGCTATGAAGTCGATCTGTAGTGGTTGAAAAATTAAGACAGAATCAAAAAGGATATGTAACACTTAGAATCACAAATTCTTTTGTGCCATTAAAAGTTGATTCAAGGCAAATAGAGAATGACTTAATTGGTTCATTCCACCAAGATTTTCATTCCAATCACAATATCACATAAGTTTCAAAAGCAATTCAACAATCATGCATTACAATAACATATGAATACCGTACTATAAACACATCATGAAACTCTAATTTTGCATTAAATACCATACTATAAACAAAGAACAAGAACATGGTTAAACAACCAATAATCCATAAACATCAAACGCAATAGTAAAAACATTGAAATTAAAAAAACATACAGTACGTAAACATGAAACCCAACAGTACGGATGAGTATACATAGGACGTACATATATTCCGTTGCATGCATAATGCCCATCTTTAGCAACAGTCCTAACCTAGATGCCGCGACATAAATAGTCATTTACCCTCATAGAGCACTATACCCCCGCCTGCAGTACCTAGCAAGATGCCCAACCGTACCACACTTATAACAAGGTATACGAGCCCAATCACGTTTAATACAACGATCTCCATCCTTACAGTACCTAGGTATATGCCCATCGCTACCACAGAGCCAACAACTAGGTCGAGCATCATCTTCTTCTTCCTCTTCTTCTTCGGGACGCTTATTAAGGCTTTCTTCTTCCGCTTCTTCTTCGGGACACTTATTAAGGCTTTCTTCTTCCGCTTCTTCTTCGGGACGCTTATTATGGCTTTCTTCTTCGGGACGCTTATTAAGGCTTTCTTCTTCTGCTTCTTCTTCGGGACGCTTATTAAGGCTTTCTTCTTCCGCTTCTTCCAGACGCTTATTTAGGTTTTCTTTTTCCGCTTCCAGACGCTTATTTCGGCGTTCTTCTTCCACTTCTTCCAGACGCTTACTTAGGCCTTCTTCTTCCGCTTCTTCCACACGATTATGTAGGCTTTTTAAAATATTTTTATGGTGATTTACTATCTTTTCATGCTCATTGATTTCTCTGTAAACTATGTTGTTCACTTCCGATTTAGGAAGATTAAATATGTAACTTGCTGCATATATTCCCCGTTCGTGAACGGTTCGGATGATTTCAAACCCCTTAACACGCTTTAAAACTTGATCATCCATGATCATATATATTCTATTCTATTCTATTCTACTTCGATAATGAAGAAGCGAGGGTATAAACGATGCATGGAATATGTTTAGTTTTTATAGCCGAGTCTAGATTTAGTAAAAGGAAACTAACGAGGTCGGTTTGAAGAAAAGGAAACTAAATTTTATCCCTAAATAAAATAAAATTCTATATGCATGTGTAGACATTAGACTTTCTGTTTTTATTTAATTTTTTATTCAAGGACCCAAATTTCAGTTTGGTAATTAACCTTTTAAATTATTATAATATTTTTTTTATATAACTTCATATATTTTTCTTAACAAGCACCATGGATTTAATGACAATGAGAAGTAAAAATGAAACAAGCTCAAAGTCATCTCAAGTGTATCAAAGTGCTTATATAGGTTTCCTTTATATACAAATGAAACAAAGTAACAAACTCAAGTTTTTTAAAGGGTATTACTTTTCCATTTTAAAAATCTATGAATAAATAAATAAATAACAAGTGCTAAAAACATAATTATACTTTTTGTTCCGTACTTTTAGTTTCGTAATTTTATAATAAAAAAATTTATAAAAATTGTAAAAGAAAACAAGGGGGTATTAAAATCTTATTAGAGGGTATGTATAACTTTACCTTATTAGTTTTCTTACCAATATCACATTTTATTATATCAATCAAGGTTTGTAACCAAAGTTTTTAATAAAAAAATTTGTACTTAAAAGGACATTCAAGTAATAAATAATCTAAGTCATAATGTCATGTAAAAAAGCTTTCGTAGATTTTGTGCTTTAGATAGCTTCTTTAACGAATGTGGTAAAACCGTGCTACATCGTTATTTCCTCCTGTGCTACCGCCGATCCAATCCTTTCATGTGACATGCTTTTGCCCATTATTGTTAGTTGAAACATGTCAACCATGTAATATCTTGTTTGTAACAAGTAAATGAAATCATAAACATAAAATTATGTACCTTCTAAGATTGCACAAAACAACTAGTTTCCTTTCTATCTTTTTTACGAGATAATCATACAACTTCTGGTTTGTTTTGCATGTTGCAATATTAATATTGGTCAAATTAAAGTGTACTGCATCTTACAATGACATTTACACAAACATTCTAATTGTTCAGAAATATATAATCATATATTAATAAATAGTTTTATAAATAAAGAGACATTGGGCTTTCACATCTAAAGTTACCATATCCACGCGGAAAATCAATAGAGTTGATAGCAATTGAGTGAAACAATATATATATTGGAGATATTGACCTAGGGTTGTGTTTTAGCAAATCCCTTTAATTATTGTACAACATGCCTTGGTGTTATATATGGATAGTTTGTCCCACATAGATAGAAAGTAATAGTTGTGAGATTTTTATAACTCTTCTGAGTGTTTAAAATCAAAAAAATCTAACCAGCTACAAATTTATTTGTAGTGTATGTATGGTTGATTATTTTATTTATTATTATTATTTTATTTATTTATTTATTTTTGTTTTTATTTTTGTTTTTTTTAATGCATAATTGTTTCCATGGAGTAAAAACACGACAAATACATAAGCACCAACGAGTGTTTTTATTCGTGCTTTGCGACGTGTAGTATGTTTTATCAGGCAGGCCTATATGGGAAGGCCTGTACTTGGAAGTTGGAAGTGCACGTTAAATTCCTCCAACATATATTTTGTCTCGAAAAGCGGAACTCTATTTGAGTATTGAGCTCGACTTGCTTTGAATCAAATCAAATTCGAGTATTTTGTCAATCAAATCTCTGGTAGTTTGCGAGTTATCTTACATCCCTACTTACGCTACCAACTTGTCTCCCCATTTTACACATGTACAGATACGTTTTTTTTATTATTTTTTTAGTCTAAAATTTCGCTTAAGGTGTGTGTTATGAGAAACTTAATTTTATGTTTATACCGGTGTATTTGATCACTTCTGTTGAACTACTTATGAAGTTAGCAATCTCCACCTAGATTAAAGACATGTCGACACCGACTAACATCACCATGACCTTTACACGAAATACTGTACAAAACTTGAAAGCCCCTTGACACAAATTTAATTCACCTTTAAACACACTACCAGAAATCTAACCCTATTACACTGTATAAATCTACCAACATGTTAAAAATGAAAAATCAAATCATGTCAGGCAACCAACATCCAGCAAGTTTGACCCCAGATTACGTCCATTAACCTGAGTTGACTTAATCTAATAGGTCAACAAAGGCCTGCTAACGGGTCAGAGCAGGTTTTCTATCACTAAACACATTAATATCACTGGCCGAACAAAGCGATGTATTAATTTATAATCATGTTAACCAACATGTAAATTGTATGCTAGTAATACACCTGGCAAATTTGACCTATTAGGCGCTAAATTACACTACTCTTAAAACCTCGCAAAGTTAGTAATTTCAGATGACAGTAGATTGAAAGTAAGAAAGTCTGATGGCATTAGCAAGTATTTACACATACACGAAATACAGTAGACAATACAAAATTTGTACAAACTGTCCTACATAGCATACATGTTGCCAAACTTTCTAAACTAATTGACGGGTCAGTAGCACAAACATCTTGCAAAAACATATACACAAATGAAGATCGGTTGCATACCAAGACAACATCTATTTCGATTTTTTGCTTGCTTTCTGCATGTTCCTCCACTTATCTTTAAGATCCACAGGTGTTCGACTGCTTTGAAATTTAGAGGCCCCAAGATCCAGTATTCTGCTCCATGGGAAACCTCTTCCTAGAATGTTACTATCACTCGTAAACTTGGCAACCCATTTCTGCAAGTGAACAAAAATAATCTGTACCTTAAAGATTAACAGATACAATTAAAAATGTTTTTGGCACATGCTAAAAGTACTACCTTTAGTGTCTCTTCTTCTGATTGTGTCCAAGGAACCGGAACTCGTCTCCTTTGAGGAACTTGTAAACTTGGGCTGAAAATAACCAAAATTTCATCATTACTAATGCTAATTGGAGTATATGTCTTCATATGAAGAAACAATTATGTAGAGGTGACAGATTGGGCAGGTCGGTGGATCCAGTAACAAGTCAAAACAGTCACTATTTGGTACGAGTTAAAACAGATAGGGTTTTGGTTGGCCCACGAAACATTTTATGTGAAAACTTTAAGCAAACTATCTCAGTGTTCATATATTTGCTGTAATTAAAGTTTTGCTAAACATGTTACTAAGGGCTTTGTTAAGGATAGAAAATGATGCATAAATGATGGTACATTAAGGTAGCGGGGTGGTTATCATCAAAGTACAGCTAAAACTATAAGTTAAGATGTTTTAGGCATTAAAACCGACTTGTAGCAACTTTTGACTCATTTGACCCAATTCATTTCTATCTATTTTGTTATTTTAACCCATCAGAGATAAAACATTAGGATATCCCAAACCGACACAACTGACCCATTTCACTTTTAGCTGTTTCTTTGTTTGAACCATTAAAGATAAAACATAACATGAAGCGAGCCATTCTACCGTTCATATATAAATAGGTTTAGTGCTGACTTTATTTAAAAAGCTAATCACTTATGATGGCAGAGTTCGCTTTCGGGGTCTAACTGCGTGACCTACAGAATTTTCTTCTTTTATCACTTCCTTCACGGCATCCCTTCCCATCACTAATTTCAGAGCTCTCATCATACAACTTAAAATTTGAAACCCCATTTGGTGGCTTAGTTCGGTCTCGGAGTCTAACTGTGCGATCCACATAAGCATTTTCTTTTTTAGTTCCATCACTGCATCCATTTCCCCCACTACTTTCAGAGCACTTGTTAATAAAATCAGGTCTTGAAACCCCATTTGTTGGCTTAGTTCGCTCTCGGAGTCTAACTACGCAGTCCACATAAGCATTTTCTTTGTTAGTTCCTTTACTGCATCCAATGTCCATACTACTTTCAGACCTCTCGCTTACCAAATCATGACTTGAAACCCCATTTGGTGGCTTAGTTGGTTTTCCGGGTTCAACCGCGCGATCCACGTAAACTTCTTTTATATTTTCTTCATTGCATCCCTTTCCATCACTACTCTCAGAGCCTTCTTCATTTATTTCAAGATTCGAGACCCCAGTTGGTGGCTTAGTTAGTTTTTGGAATCCAACCACGCAATCCACATAATCTTCTTTGCTAGTTTCTTTTCCACCATTCCTTTCAGGGCTCTCGTCAATCAGAATAGTTAAATCAGGATCTGAAACCTCATTTGGCATTTTAGATTCATCAACACTAGCTTTTGGCATATGATTCAATGCTGAACGGTTAAAAGAGACCAAATTATTCCTTGCCAAAGAGGTCTTTTTCTCAGCTACCCAATAATCTGATAACGCTTGAGAATATCCACAAAAAGGGCAATAAAACTTTCCTGTTGGCTCATAGTCAAAGGACGTATTAGAGGCCAAACAGCTCTTGTGAAACACAAAAGAGCAATTATTTGAACTGCAAACTAATAACTCACCACCTTTGTTACACTTCATACATCGATTTGCCTTTTTCAAGTGAGTAACCCGTTCACTAACCTTACAAACTGAACTAAAAAACTCTTGTTTTTTTGCGAGAATACCATTCAACTCTTTTTGATACAATTCATCACCATTAGACGGCTGAGATTCACTGTTCTGCTCCACATAATCTCCATATTCGCCTCTCTTGTTTCCCTCATTAGATGTATCTTGACAAACATTATCATAAGTAGCAGGACTCTCTTTTTCATTAGTAAATGTGGCATCATTTACTTCATGAGTTTTAGTTCCATGTTGGTTTAAATGTGGATACGTCTCATTATCATTATTAATACTGGCACCGTTTACTTCATGAGCTTTAGTTCCATGTTGGTTCAGTTGTAGAGACGTGACCAATTGATGAAAGGATTTTAAGAATGTTGGGGTTCCTTCCAAGAGTGCATCCTTAAGCTGTTTCATGAAAACGAAAGCTAATTTTAAGTTTTACTACATTTATTCTTAAATAACCGTAATAACAACCTATATACTATCACCAGATTTAGAGCTAAGTTCTTAAGGTATTCTCGTAATTGATTCAGTCCTACTGGTTTGAAATTGTGATTCAGTCCTAAAACGTAAAAAAACCTAATTAATCACCTTTATAGCAATTGTATGTAGGGTTTTAATTTTGACAATAACCCGTAGTGCGCTGCAAAAACTATGTTTGTATCATTTAAGATTTACTGTTTCAGAACTTACCCGTTGTAAAGCAGGTTTGGGCAAGCAAGATCTTTTATATGCAATGAAGGGCTGAACATGCCATTTTGACATTTCTGATTCGTTCCAAGTATTTGGCTCGGGCGTCTGCTATACAGTTTAAAAGAGATGCATTAGCATAATCCATGATGTAAGGCCAACACTGAAATCCGCATGTTAAAAATTTAAAGACATTAAAAGTGTCGAGAGCAGGGTTATTAATACCTCCCTCAATATGTGTTCAAGTACATCTTCGCAACGTTTGGAAAAATCAAAGCTAAATCCAGATTTTCGGCCAACAGATTTTGAGCAACGGGTATCCGGATCAAATAATCGTTCTAAGATTCTAAACGAGACCATTTCCCTTGCATTACTTCCAACATCAGTGGTGAATTTTGGACAACTATTGAACGTGTCTAGAAAATAAATCCAGAAACGAAATCAATCATAGCATTTTGCGAAAATGACTAGAGGTGGCAAAATGATCGGGAAATTGAGGTTGAGCCAAAACAGGTAAGTTGTTGTACGGGTCAAGTCAGGTTGACCAAAAACACTTTATCAGAAATTTGTACCTATTATAATGTGTCGAGAACAGTTACAAAAAACACATTGCCACAATAGTACCACATTTTTGCCAACTATGGCCTAATTTCTTTATCATTCACCTGTTTGACTCGTTAAGCGAATGGGTCAAAATTGACACCTCTAACTTAACAGAAGAAAAACGTTGATCTTGACAAGGCAACATTACACTTACCGATCAAAGTATTTACATCTACTTCATGGGAGTACGCAAGTGCTTCAATGGCCAGAGCCCATGAAACATTACTAGGTTGCGCATCCATTAATATCAAAGTTGCTACATCTGTGAGAAACACCAAATTTCCACAAATTACTAGTAACATTTGCAAAAGCGACTAATAATGAAAACAATTATATAATGAATGAAGTGGTTATGCAATGTTTCCAAACTTTCACATTGTCAATAAACGGATGAGGTTTTTCTCTATTCACTATTGAGGTTACCGGGAGAGGGCGAGTCATATACGCGGCCTAATCAAGGTATCACATTGTCAACGAAATATCATTTAAACTAAGGGGGTGTTTGTTTCAGCTTATATAGCCGGCTTATGGCTTATTTGGTTTTGGGCTTATGTTTCATAAGCTCACTTTTTGTGGCTTCTTTTGAAACTTTTCGGGTTGTATATATTTATTATGTCATAATAAGCTTATATAAGCCGAAAAGTTGCAAAATAAGCTACAAAAAGTGAGCTTATGAAACATAAGCCGAAAACTAAATAAGCCATAAGCTGAAACAAACACCCCCTTAAACTAGTAATTCTGGTCAAGAATATAAAAAGGTGCCATCTTTAACTTAAGGGGGTGTTTGTTTCAGCTTATATAGCCGGCTTATGGCTTATTTCATTTTGGGCTTATGTTTCGTAAGCGCACTTTTTGCAGCTTATTTTGAAACTTTTCGGCTTATGCTCGTATAAACTTATTATGACATAATAAATATATACAAGCAGAAAAGTTTCAAAAAAGCCACAAAAAGTGAGCTTATGAAACATAAGCCCAAAACTAAATAAGCCATAAGCCGGCTATATAAGCCGAAACAAACACCCCCTTAAAGTAGTAATTCTGGTCAAGAATATAAAAAAGGTGCCATCTTTAACTTACAAAAATCTTTTAAGACAAATATTTGATTTTAAAAAAAAGGGTCAGCATCAAGATTCAAGATTTATAAATCTTGAGTAGTACACACAAATTATTAAAAAAAAAAAAAAAAGTAACATTTAAAGAAAATATAAAAAAGGTGCCATCTTTAACTTAAAACATGTTGACACTTCATAAAAAAGTAGTATTTTTCTTTGAAAAATAGACTTACAAGAATCTTTTAAAAGGAGGGTCAGCTATCAAGATTCAAGATTTATAAATTTTGAACAGTTCACACAAATTATATATATAAAAAAAGAAGAATGTAGTAACATTTAAAGATAATAAAGATGGAAAAGAACTTAGCCAATATTACCAGAAGGGGGAAATGAATTGTTTTGTATTTTGAGAACCGTCGTCGCCGTCGTTATAGTGGTGGCCGGAACTGTTGGAGTGTTTGTTTTTGTGTTCCAATTTTTGTCTTTGACTTTTATAAAATGATTTCAAACTTTTTTTTTAAGTGTTTTAAAACCAGTCGAGCCGGCCGGGTTAACCGGTTTCGGGAAAAAAAAGTTTCAAAAACCCGGGTTAAGCGGTTAGACCTGCCGGGTTTTGAGCGACCCGGTTCTCGAAACTCGGCCGGGTTTCGTTTTTTCAAAATTTTTTAATAAAAACTCTTGTTGACTCGGTCGAAAAAAATAAAAAAATAATAATAAATTGAAAATAGAGATGACCCGGCGGTCAAACCGGTTGAACTGGTTGACTCGATGCTCGACTCGACCGAGTCAATTTCTATCCCGATTTTCACAACATTGTTTTTTTATTAAAAGATAGATAAAAGTTAAAACGAAAAAGGAATGTTTGGCTGGTCAGTTTAAAACCATAATTATCTTGATATTTTTCTTTTTCATGTCACTTAGACTACCAACGAGTCTCAAATTAAGAGTGATTTCATCCATCACTTTACACTTTACTTTTATACAATAATAAAAATTTAAATTTAGTGTTAAAAGAATGACCGGATGTTCTTTTAATGCATTTTTGATAATTAGAAAATCAATTATATATGGTTTATGAAAACATAAATTATCAATTGGATAAGTGAACGAGAATTTTGTATTATAATAAGTATATTTGTGAATAATATACATTGTGGGCTTAAAACTAGCAGTAAGTTAGCAGTAGCAGTTTAATTTACAAAGTGTTTGGTAGAGTAGCTGTAACTGTAATTTTAATGTGTAAAATGACGTAACGTTAAATGCTAAATGCTTATTCAAAGATCATAAAGAAATTAGCGTTTTTATAATTTTATAAGTGCTATATGCTTTCTTCCAAATGTGCTTTTTAATAATAATGCTAAATGCTCTTAAACGCTGTCTACCAATTATAAATTATTTTATTTATGTGACCAAATTTATTCGATATTATAGTAATTATCATGACATATATAATTTGAATGATAAAAAATTGATCAAATCTTTTTTTTTTTTTTTAAATAAAATTTTCTAATTACAATATGTGGCTATTAATGTCACAACTCACCATTTAAGGTCATTTCAGATCATTTCTCGAACTTTGGAAAAACACTATTCATCAAAACACTATTCATCAGTTTACTATTCATCATTTTTTGTGTCAGTTTGACATTCTGAGAAACATTTGAGAATTTTACTATTCACTAAACACTATTCATTGCCGGAAAAGTTTTCACTATTCACTTGCATTACTTATTCGTAAATTTAGTTTATGGGTATTCAAATTCGCGTAACCGGATTGGTTTAGGTGCGAATTCATTTCATTAGTGCTAAGTGTAAGTTAATGGGATAGAATATATTTTGTATTATTTGATGAATGAGATACGTGTAGAGATACAATGAATAAATAGGGACTATACAAAACTATATAGGGTAAATTGCTAATCACCCTTTAATGCCTAGCTAATCTACAGCTAATCATCTATACATCATTCTTATCCCTTAGAGGATAATAGAAAATTACAGCTAACACTCCCCCGCAGTTTGAGCGGGAGGACACCGAACACTCAAACTGGAGCGAAATTCTTCAAACAAAGCTGTAGGTAAGCCCTTAGTAAAAATGTCTGCATACTGATAGCGAGAAGGCACATGAAGAACCCGAACTTGACCAGCAGCTACCAAATCTCGAACAAAATGAATGTCAATCTCAATATGCTTCGTTCGTTGATGCTGCACCGGATTGGAAGACAAATAAACAGCACTGACATTGTCACAGTAGACAAGCGTAGCAGAGGACAAAGGAGTATGTAACTCACGCAGAAGATTCCGTAACCAACATGTCTCAGCTACTGCATTAGCAACACCCCGATACTCAGCCTCAGCACTAGATCGAGAGAGCGTCGGTTGACGCTTAGCGGACCATGAGAGCAGATTATTGCCAAGAAACACACAATATCCTGAAGTAGATCGCCGAGTAATAGGACAACCAGCCCAATCCGCATCCGAATAAGCAACTAATGAATTAGTAGAGGATGCAAACAACTGTAACCCGTAATCTATAGTACCCCGAATATATCGCAAAATCCGTTTAAGAGCCGAGAAATGAGGCTCCCTTGGATCATGCATATGAAGACAAACCTGCTGAACTGCATAGGAAATATCTGGTCGAGTAAAAGTGAGATACTGAAGAGAGCCCGCAAGACTCCGATATAAGGTTGGATCAGACACCAAATCACCATCATTACCCAGTTTAGACTCAGTATCAATAGGAGTCCTACTGGGGTTACAACCAATCATGTGTGCGCGCTCAAGTATCTCAGTAGCATACTTATGCTGAGATAAGAACATCCCTGTAGAATCACGTGTAACAGATATGCCCAGAAAATAATTTAGAGATCCCAAATCTGTCATAGAAAACTCCTTATGCAAAGAAGCAATAATTCGCTGTAACAAATTCTCAGAGGAAGCTGTTAGGATAATGTCATCGACATATAGTAATAAATAAGCAGTATCAGTCCCCTGTTGATAAATAAATAAGGATGTGTCACAACGACTATGAGTAAATCCAACCCGTAGAACATAAGCAGCAAACCGTTGAAACCAAGCCCGAGGAGCCTGCTTGAGACCGTAAAGAGATCTCTGTAATAAGCAAACATAATCAGGATGATCCGGATCCCGAAAACCAGGAGGCTGGTGCATGTAAACAGTCTCAGCCAGATCACCATGCAAAAAGGCATTCTTGACATCAAGCTGATGAACCGGCCAATGTCGAGAAAGAGCCAAGCTAAGCACCGTCCGAATAGTACCTGGTTTAACAACTGGGCTAAAAGTCTCATCCACATCTATACCCTCAATCTGATTCACGACAAGGCGAGCCTTGTAGCGACTAAGGGTACCATCAGCTAAAAACTTGTGGCGAAATAACCACATACAACGAATAATGTTGGCATCCGTAGGTCGAGGTACAAGAATCCAAGTTTTATTTTTAATAAGTGCATTATGCTCATCGGTCATAGCATTTCGCCAGTTGGGATTAGTAAACGCAGCATTATACGTTTTTGGTAGTGGGGAGAGGGTCGACACATGAAGATTTAAACGTTGAGTGGGACGAGTAGTACCAACACGAGAACGTGTGACCATGTGATGAGTCGAAACCGGGTTTGGGTTAACAGTTGTAGGTGTTGGATCTTGGGAAACGGAAACGGGGGTAGGCAGTTGATTGATTGGACTATTATCAGTTTCATTAGTTGTAGGTGAGGTGGAAGTTTGAGTTTGGGTTGGTGAAGGTGAGTTGTTAGTAGGGGTACTTGCTTCATTTTCGATGTTGGGGTGAGGTAAATCAGTTGAAGTGGTAGCATGTGTGGGTGACAGTTTGATTATATTTGAAATGACATTGGAGGAGTCATCCAAAAAGTCATACGAGGGACTTACATTTGGTGTCATGGAACCAAACGGAAAAACTGTTTCATCAAATGTAACATGGCGTGAAATGATAATTTTATTTGTGTTTAGGTCTAGGCAACGATAACCACGATGATTAGAGGCATGCCCTAAAAGTATTGAGGGTGTAGCGCGGGCTCCTAGTTTGTGATCGGTATCAAGGTGAGGATAACAAAGATAGCCAAAAACACGCAAGAGGCTATAATCGGGTTTGGTTCCAAAAAGACGGGTAAAGGGAATTTCATTATTAATTGCACGTGATGGTAAAATATTTAATAAGTGAACGGCCATATTAAGGGCTTCAGTCCAATAATTTGGTGGTAGGTGAGCTTGAAACAATAAGGTTCGAATAATGTTATTAATGGTACGGATCATTCTTTCAGATTTCTCATTTTGTTGAGAGGTGCGTGGACATGAGAAGCGAAATTGAATCCCATTATCGGCAAATAATTTGTGGAATGTGTGGTTGTCGAATTCACCACCATGGTCACACTGAAACGACTTTATATCACACTTGAATTGATTTTTAACGAATGAACGAAACAACATAAACTTAGAAGAGACATCGGATTTATTAACTAAAGGATAAACCCAGACAAATTGTGAATAATGGTCTAAAAATAAAACATAGTATCGAAACCCAGAAAGACTCGGAATTGGGGATGTCCACAAATCCGAGTGAACAATGTCAAAGCAAGATTGAACAAAAGTAGATGAACTAACAAATGGAAGTCGCACGTGCTTGCCAAGCTGGCAAGCATGACAAAGCACGGGAGACTTCTCCTTATTACATGAAATGGAATTATTTGAAATGACACTTCGTAGCACTTCACTGCCTGGATGTCCAAGACGTTGATGCCACGTGTATTGACTGGTGAGATAGACTTGAGGAATTGGAGAGGGCTTCGTAACAGGATACAGAGGTCCGGTGCTATCACATCGGAGCAGCACCCGACGAGTTTGAAAGTCCTTAACAGAAAAACCAAAAGGATCAAATTCAACGGTGCAATAATTGTCACATACAAATTGACGAACGGAAATTAAATTTTTCACAATATTAGGGGTGATTAAGACATTGTGTAAATGAAGAGGTCGAAAAGGTGTAGGCAAAACACTATGTCCAGAGTTGGTAACGGGAATGGAATGCCCGTCACCAACTGCAACAGAAGAATAAATGCACGAATTAAAAATATCACTAAGATTATGCACAGAATCATTAAGGTGGGATGACGCACCTGTATCCATATTCCAATTTCCTGGAGCAGGATCCTGTAATGTCCCGACGGTAAAGGCATGTGGCAAAATAGTTTCTTGACCGGTAGACGGCCCTAAAGAGCTTGCTTGAACCTGCTGACCTGTCATGCCAAATTGAACCGGCGCTGGACCTAACAGACCCGGGTTACCATGCTGAACCGGTGCTACACCTTGGACCGGGTATACGACCTGTCCTGGGTAAACGGACTGACCAGGGTTCATTTGACCCGGGAGTCCAAAACTGCCCTGCTGAACTTGTGAAGCAATCTGACCCGTCTGCCCAAATTGAACCGGGTTCATGAATTGTCCTAAGTTGGAGGTCTGTGTACCGATTTGAGCAGCCCAAATAGGTGAGTTAACAGTTGGGCCAGGTTGCACAATTGGGCCATTAAAGCCTGGTGGGCTTTGCGTTAGGGAAAAACCAGGGGCATACGTGTGTAAAGCAATTGGGTTACTGACATTAGAATTGCTTATATTTGTTCCATTAAATCCCATCTTGGCTAGTAAACTTTGCAAAGTTTGCATGTCAGTTTGAGAAAAAGAAGTGGAAATGTTATTTGAGGTACGAGCACTACTTCCATTCCCATGCACTCCGTTATGTAAAAATTTGCATGACGTCCTAAAGCGACATGATCCCTTATTGAAATTAAAACATGGCTTGTGTACCTTTTCTATGGAGGAAGAAGAGCGGCGAGTATTGGACCCGGTGTTGGCCAATAACACCATTGGTGATGTAGGATCAGTAAGGCCGTTGTGAACATGAGACTTCAATCGCATTTCCTCCGTAGTGAGCATAGACCTTACGGTTTTGAGATCAGGAAACGGCTCCCTATGATCGATGATGGTGGCCACGTTATTAAACCTTGCGGGTAAGCCTTCTAATGCAAAAGTAACGATATCATCATTGTCCAAAGTCGACCCAAGGCTCACCAAGATTGTTGCAATTGATTCGATCTTCCTAAAATACGCATCAATGCTCATATCACCGAGTTTCAAAGAACGTAACTCCGCTTTCAATGCAATGGAGCGGGTACGTTTATTATCAGAAAAGATATCGGCAAGTATATTCCATGCTTCTTTAGCGGATTTAGGGTTATCAACGACGAGTCGTTGTTGAAGAGTTTTAGACACGGTGACAAATATCCATGAGAGGATTATGGTATCGATTTTCAACCATTCAGCATCATGATTTGGGGTGGTGCTCGAGGACGCGTCATCTTTTTCTTTTGTCTCGATATGATCCATAAGGGAATTACCCCTACAAAGGTTGTGAAAGAAGTAGACCCACGATGAATAATTCATCTCGTCCACATCTAACTTGACGGGGATTAGGTTATTTAGATTATTGATGGCCATGAGTTTGTCGGAGAGAAGAATGACGGGTTGTGGGATGTTGTCTGTGACAGTCATGTTGTATTATTTGTGAGAATGATGAGAGTATGAAAGTAGGGTTTTGAATAAGAGAGAAGGAAGCCAAAAATTAACAACAGTCAACTGGTTATGAAAGGGAACCAACGGTTGACTCTTACCAAGTAACAAACACAGTCGACTGGTTATATTGATCAACCAACGATCGACATAAACAAATGAAATAACACCGTAGTCGACTGGTTATACGTAAGAAACCAACGATCGACTATACAAAACTGAAAAGAAAGCAGCGGAGAGGAGGCGTGTTTATGGTTTAGGTATTACTCCTGATACCATGTAAGTTAATGGGATAGAATATATTTTGTATTATTTGATGAATGAGATACGTGTAGAGATACAATGAATAAATAGGGACTATACAAAACTATATAGGGTAAATTGCTAATCACCCTTTAATGCCTAGCTAATCTACAGCTAATCATCTATACATCATTCTTATCCCTTAGAGGATAATAGAAAATTACAGCTAACACTAAGGACACTGCATACGGACTAGAGACAGTCTGCATATCATCATAACAACATTTACATGTTATACCACTCTTAGGATTTTCAAATTTATATATTTGATACATTTAACGTTTTCCTTATAATTATTTATAAATAAACGTTAACACCCGGTTTATACACGACGAATATATCTAAATATTCCCAAAATGGTCCCGACATATTTTTATATCCATTTTATCATCATAAAAGTTATAATATTCATTTACCCAGTATTTTGGAAATTTATTTTATTTATAACGTAAGCTTATGAATATTACGACGGTTTTCGTGAAAACTAAACAATAATCACCGAACACTCAGTAATTGTACCCAACATATTTTTAACATATTTACAACTTTATTTTGTCCCGGTTAACTTTGTTAACATTTATTTCTATTAAACCTGGTACCCGATTATAACTAAAAACACTAAATTACACAAAATTCTTCACTAGTTTTCTAAATAAATCCCAAGTACCCCTACCCCCCCCCCCCTCATCCACATGGAACCAGCCCCATAAAGTCTTCACAAGGCCAATCCTTACATTTTTAACCTCTAGGCATTAATGTGTACATATAATACATTATACTTAACTACTTAATTACAAAAACCACAAAAACAATATTTGTATAATTTTAGAGAATCAAAAAGTTCGTTTCTTCATCCCCATCACATAAACCCACGACTTTCACCATAAAACCATGATCAAGTGAGTATTTTACAAAAGCTAAAGCATCAAAGTTGTTCATTTTGCTTGCCTAATCAAGAATCATACCTCAAAAACACAAGTAATCCAAGGTTTCTAATCATCTCATCATCTATTATTTCAAAGTGAGTATTCAAATTTATTTTCATGTTTTCATCTAATTAACACATGTATCTTATAGTATTCATGCTTAATTTCATGCACAAACTAGTTATACCACTTTATTTTTGAAGACTTTTGAAACATACAAACCCTAGATTGTGATTTAGGTGTTCCTTTGTTAAATTAACTTGATTACTAATCATTAGGAACCCATGGCACCCTAAGAAGGTGTATGGTAGGATTAGATTAGTTTTGTGAAGTTTGCAAGAGTTTTGGTTGAGGTTGGAACTAGTTTTGAACCTTTGAAATGGATTTCTAACAAGTAAATATACCTACTGTCCCATTTTGTTAAATTATGGAAAATCAGTAAAAACAAAGGAAACTTTGGCAAAATTTTTAGAAAATACTTTCAAAAACGAATCCGTAGGCGAAAGAACGGATTAAAAAGAGTTTATAACGAAGAAGTTATGATTTTTGCAAGTTTATTGACGAAAACTATTTTCCGGAAAAATACATGCTGTTGGACGTTTTTCGTCGGACAAAAAGAGGCTTTAGACGTAACCCGGAGGATCCAAGCTGTAACACCCCCTAATTTGAAATGCGGCAGCGGAATAGAAATTAGGGTGTTACGGTGAGGATCGAAGTCATAATGATAGAAAACGACTCGAAGAGATGTTTTAAAAACATAATTTCATTTATAAATATTTAAAATACAATAAGTCCTTATCAGAGTATTATAAAAACTTTGATGTCTTGAAATAAATCAAATATCATTTATTTTACATTATTATTGAAATAAAGTAAACATAATTTGAAGATTTTTGCCGCCCGTTCCATGCTTGCTTCCCCTGTCAAATACCTGAAATACATGCTTACAAGTCAACAAAATTGTTGAGTGAAATCATAGAGTTTGAATTTAATAATCATTTTGATACACAAGCAAGATTGTATTGGAAAATACAATCAGTTTGAAAACATTGATATTGCACTAAGTCTCATGACACGCAAACGTTAACAAATACCTTAACGGCGGGTGTATATCAAATCAATGATACATTTTTGCCCTCGTGTAATAGGTGATTTGCCAATTCCTATTTTTACTCAAATATAAATATCACGACTAATGCGGCTAACCACATGCATATGGCATTCCGTCAAGCATTAGTGGGACATGCTGTCAAACCTTAAATAGATCTATTCATTATATTCGCGTTCACCGCAGTGATTAATGGTTCATGAATAAGGGTCTTTTGGCAATAGCTAACTTAGGCATATATCAGTCAGGAAAGCATACAGAAAATACTTGTGATCTATTTATAGCATGTATCCTCCTCACGGAGTTTTGAAAATAATTAAATGTGAGGCTATGACTCACCTTGATTGATACTGAAAATGAAGAAAATAAAGTCGGATGAATTTTATGAAAACGGCTTCGAAACACAACCTGATAAATAATTTTATCTAAGAAATTGACCAAAAACTATTCGGTAACTTTAAAGAAAATAACGAATATTAGATATTCGTTATGACGATTTAAATGATGTGCAATGAAAATGATGTGATATGCATGATATGACAGAATATGATTTTTAAAAATTATCCATCGGAGTTTTAATCATAACTAAAATCTTAACCTTTTAAAATATCGTTATATATTATTAACGTTAAGTTAATAATATATATATATATATATATATATATATATATATATATATATATATATAACTATAAATAACATTTAAACATGATATGAAATAAATTTACAAAAATATAAAATAAATAAGAATGATAAATAAATTTAGTCTTTGTCTCCTTTTCCTATTTTTACCATTTTACACTAACGATACTTGCGTTACACCGTTAGTCCTTTATATATTTTTCAACTATAGTCCTCTACTTTGCCCAAAAGTCAATACAAACCTTCTAATATTAATTTGTATCACATTTTATCCTTAGATTTCTGTATTTACAGGTTTAGTCCTTGATTTTCAATATTTACACATTTAGTCCTTCTAGGTGTCGTCGCGTTACATTTTTAGTCCAATTTTACAAAAATGAATATGGAACTTTTCTAAAAATTTTCGTAGCTTATTTATTAACTATTAAGCTTATTTTTCTGCTTATTTATTTTAAAAGCTTATTTTTATGGCTTATGGGCCTGGTTCGAATTATATTAAGGCCCGTTAAGATTTTTGGAGGCGAGGGCATGGAAAAAGTTTTGGGCTTGGCTTTGGACCATTTTTATGATTCTAAAAACATATCTTATAGGCCCAGTGGGCTTATGGATTTCAAAAGCTTAGTGGGCTTTAGTTAAGCCCACTCGACAATAAATAAGTTTTTATATAAATGATTTTAGTTTTGATATCCGGTTTATGTACATTCAAAATGGGTCGTTTAAGATGTCAAAACGTGATTATTTTTACATGTTGTCTACATGAAAACTTTAGTTTGCTAGGTGGTCTATGACGTCGTGAAAAGATATGGTACCATTGTTAAGCTAAATTTTAAGTTATACGTGGGTTTAGTGACATGGTTGGGTCGATGTATAAACTTGAAAATTATCAAAATATTACTAAGTGTTATACTTATTTTTATATCGATGGAGGCAATTTGAAATAGATGCATGAAATGATTACAACAAATGTGTATGGTGTGTGCTACGTGATTCCTAAGCCATCCAAGATAGAGGCAAACCACGCTTTGTGTACTACGAACAATTATATACGTGAGTCTAGGGTGCAAAGTGTAGACGTATAAAACAAGATATACGAAATGCATGATAACATGAAATCGTATGAAATGGATTTAGAACTAGTGCAAGAGACTTACAAACACTTTCAAAGTGATATAGAGTCGAGCTAGGTAGAAAAGAACACAAGAAATCACGTCCAACTATATAACCCAATCGTTATATATATTAATTTGAACCCGAAAACTTTCCTTTGCTTCCAATACCAAACTATACGACTCGTGAGCTTTGTAGAATGGAAATGGAGGTCAATTATTTCAGTGAATAAGTGTGTGAAAGATGATGAGATGTATGCATGCAATGAACGTACTATATATACAATATATAAAACGTTAGTAAGCCATTTCAATGTGAAACTCTTCCACACTATTTCATGTCAGTACTAGACTCCTTAGGTGTAGTTTTATATTGTTTTAGGATAGTTTGTGAGTGCACAAAATAAGGAAAATGTTGGGATGGTACCTATGGATGTCGACCATGCTATTTCCAAGCATACGATTCACAAAATCGTATGTTACTTGAGCATACATGACCATCTTTGACATTTAACCTTAGAATCATCTTAGAAATAATATTAGGAATGTTTAGAAACAAACTAGATTCAAAACGGTTAAGTTTTGAATATAGTGTAATTCGATTTGGGTTTGTTAAGGTCGACTACTTTGCCACTTAATAGCATATCAAGACTTAACGTAGGAACGTGAAACTTGACACACTAATTGTTGGCTAGTAGGTTAACTAGATGGGAAAGTAAATTATATAGGTCGTGTGTAACATTTAAGAATGAACGATGCGTTTTGGAGGGGGTTTGCACTTGTCGACCGGATGAAATTTTAATAAATATGATTTTGGGCTTATCGTGTGGGCTTAGGAATAGTAAAGGGTGGAGTGGGCCGAAATAATTAAGGGTCCGGTTAGGTTAATAGGGTAATTAGTGATTTCTAATTATATTTACCAAATATAATTAGTATTAGGATTTAGATTTAGGATTAAATAAAAAGTTTAAGTTTCGTGTAACGTGTCGAGGATTAATCCCGTCATTTCGTAAATTATATTATTTTGTGAAAATCGCCAAAATAATATAATAAGAAAAATTTTAAATTTTTCCGAGAAAATGGGAATTAGAAACGATAACGAAAGATTAAATATTTATTAACGATTTGATTACAAGAAATTTTTACAGGGTTCTACACAAGCTTTCCAAAATATATTACTACATACTAAGACGTAACCATGGATATAAAGAACAAGTAAAACGGACTTATAACGACAAAGATATTCACGTTTAAATATCGGCAAAACTCATTTCATTTTGACAGCTTTTGGAAATATAACGCTAAAACTACGTAGTAACTCTAGATTTCTAAAAATAATACCAAGTACCCAATTTTATAACTAATGAAGTATTAGTTATTACAAGTATATTTTTATCACTACAAGGCATTATTTCAAGGATTTCAACACTAACATTGGTACATACGATATATATATAAGTATATATATTGCAACTAGTTTTATTTTTCTAATAGCCATATTTTTCCTAAGTCTTGGAATGTATATTTTTGATAACAACAAGTATTTTCAAAGAGTAGAGTGGTATAGGAAACATGTGCATGGACATTCATAACATCATTTCATGATCTAAAGTAGATCGTTCATCATTCATATTAGGTTGCGGCTAGTGTGCGCGCCTTGTTTTTCAGCTCATTACATGTTCATGGTACCATCATATCAGGTGAGTCATAGCCCCTACTCTTTTAATTGTTTTGTAAACTCTTTGGGGGAGATACATGCTCAATTATATGATTTCAACTTTATGCTCGTTTTACTTAAACGCTTTACTCGCTTTACATGGTTGATTACCTGCATTTCATTGGTATGTTTGATTACCTGCATTTCATGGGATTTGTCATCATTGTTCATATGACCTCATTGTCTGAATTATTTATATAGCCGTTTTGCTATATTTACCTTTGAATTTAGATACAAGTATTACTTATGTTCACGTAGACTATAACATATTTGGCAGTGGGTTGTAAACACACAGGTTACAAGTCTCTTATGGCGGGACTTGGAACTGAGTGGATTTACGATGCCTTTGCTGGGACATCTTCATCCATATGCATTACATTCTTTTTCACAAGACTCTATGAACTCACCAATCATTGTGTTGACACTTTAACATGTATTTTCAGGTATTAAGTTATGGCACGCTACAGGAGGTTTTGGCAGGGCAGGGCATGGTCATAGAAGACTCTGATTTAATCATTTGAGGACCGTTTTTAACTATTTTAATGGCCTACTTTCGCATTACTTTTAACAATGTAAAATCAACATTTTGATTTAACTATTTTATTCTAAATGATTCAAGTGCAAACTATTTTGTACTTGTTTTGTGATACCGATTGAGTTACACCCCAGCTACATGTATGCTTCCTCTGGACCCGATTTTGGGGTGTGACAATTAACTATAAAAAATTACTAATAAAATGCATACTTCAGATTGGGAAGCACACAAACTCGTTCAATTCAAATAGCATCACATTATTTTATTTGCCACTTGTGTTTTATACACAGAGTTCTATAGCTAGTTCTCTTTAGGCTTTTTAATCGTTAAGTAGCCTCTCATGTTCTTTTTTATTTGCCCTTACGTATATGAGTCATTAAAAGACTTATACCTTTATGTGCAAGTTAAATACTGTAAGTAACTTTAACGGTCGAATTTACGCTGCGTTCTCGAGTTTTTCTAGGTGGGAATAGAAATGATGTGAAAAGAAGAGAAAAGAAATGAAAAGGAAAGGAAAGAAAGTTGATTTTATATTTCGTGTTCTTGAGTTGAAATGAAAGGAAAGGAAATGAAATAATGTTGTGTTCTCGAGTTGGGAAGAAAAGAAAGAAAAAGAGACATAATTACATTTATGCACTTTTAGATATGTTCATTTTATCATAAGAGTCGAATATGAGTAAATATTGAAAGTTATATTGGTCACTATATACTAAATAGTGCGAGTGTAAAATAATTTCCGTCCAAATCCGCCCATATTTGGGCGGAAAATTCTTATAGGAAAATCACTAGAATTTTCCTATCATTTCCTTCCTGTTTCCTTTCCTTTCTGTCCAAAAAAAACTCGAGAATATAATAAAATTTCAATTTCCTATCATTTCCTTTCCTTTCTTTTTAAAAAATAACTCGAGAACGGAGCGTTAATGTCCATTTGGTCAAAGGAACTATTTGCACAAACCACATGGATCTTATCCATGTAATGTACTCTTTGTGTTAAAATCATGTGGTCAAGTTTGTACAGAAATAGCTCAATAATTGATAAGAAGAAGACAATAAATGGTATCAAAATAATTGATGAATTTTCATTTAATTCCAGCCACATGTAAATCAAGATATATGATTCTCTTCCGGTTCATTTCATTCAAAACACCAAACCATTCATTCAGATTCAAAAAGCTCCCAGCAGTTTACCATAAAACAATGGCGGAAGTCCTTGCTTCTACCCTCATCGAAGCCGTTTTTCAGAAGCTGGCCAATGAAGCCGTTAAGCAAGTTATTCGAGCAAAGGGAATTCATTCTGAGCTTAAGAAACTAGGGAGGACTTTGTCCAGGATCCAAGCACTGCTGAATGATGCTTGGAACAAAGAAATAACTAATGAAGCTGTTCAAGTATGGCTCAATGATCTCCAACATCTGGCATACGACATAGATGACTTACTTGATGACTTGGCAACCGAGGCTAAGCATAATGAGTTCACCGACCAATCCCGAGCCAGCACCAGCAAGATAAGAAAGCTCATTCCAGCTTGCTGCACAAATTTCTCACTAAGTATTAGGCTGCGTAAAAGGTTAGACGATATCACCAACAAGTTACAAGATCTAGAGAAGGAAAAAGTTACTCTTGGTTTGACGATGGAGAGTGGAAGTTTACAAGTGAATGATGGGCCAAAAGATAAAAATAGACAATACGAGACGTCGTTGCTGGTAGATGCATCTAGTATTGTTGGGCGACAAGGTGATAAGGATGCGTTGGTTCAAAGGCTATTGGCGGATGAACCATGTAATAAAAACTTTAGCATCGTGCCCATTGTTGGTATGGGTGGCGTAGGTAAGACAACTCTAGCTAGGCTTTTGTATGACGAAAAGCAAGTTAAGGATCATTTCGAACTCAAGGCATGGGTATGTGTTTCAGATGAGTGGGATAGCTTCAAAATAAGTCAAATTATTTTCCAATCTGTGAGTGGGGAAGATAAGAAATTTGCAGATTTAAATCTTCTTCAAGTAGCTCTCAGAGATCAACTTAGGGAGAAACGGTTTCTACTAGTTTTAGATGACGTTTGGAGCGAAAGCCGTGAGGATTGGGAAACCTTAGTACGTCCATTTCATGCATGCTCTTGCGGAAGTAAAATTATCATGACAACTCGGAATGACCAATTGCTGAAAAAGTTGGGTTATGATAGTTCAAACCCTTTGCAATGTTTATCCCAAGATGATGCTGTGTCTTTATTCGCTCAACATGCGTTGGGTGCAAATAATTTTGACTCCCATCCAACATTTAAAGCACATGGTGAAGGCATTGTTAAAAAATGTGGTGGTTTGCCTCTGGCTTTAATAGCACTTGGTGGGTTAATGAGGACCAAAAGGGATGCGCTCGAATGGAAGGAAATAGTGGATAGTGAGATATGGAGGTTAAAAGACGGGGGTGAAATTATTCCGGCTCTTAGTTTAAGCTACCGTGAACTTCCTGCCGATTTGAAGCAGCTCTTTGCATATTGCTCCTTGTTCGCAAAGGACTATGCATTTGACAAGGAAGATTTGATTCTGCTCTGGATGGCTGAAGGATTTTTGCGCCCAGTACGTCTAAGCACGTCAACTGTAGAACGTTTGGGCCACGAATGCTTTAATGAGTTGTTATCACGGTCATTTTTTCAACCCTCACCTAATGACAAGTCTTTGTTTGTTATGCATGATCTTATGAATGATTTGGCCACATCTGTTGCTGGAGATTTGTTTTTCAGGCTAGAGAAGGAAATGGGAAAGAATGTTAGGAAACAAACTTTAGATAAGTGTCGTCATATGTCTTTTGTTTGTGAAGAATATGTAACTTACAAGAAGTTTGAGGGGATTGAAGGAGCTAAAGGTTTGAGAACATTATTGTCCGTAGGGGTGAAAGAATGGTCATGGCAACAAAACCACTTGTCGAATAAAGTTTTGGTTGACCTACTCCCTGAGTTGCAATTCTTAAGGGTTTTAAGTTTGAGTGGTTATGAGATAAGCGAGGTTCCAGAGTCCATTGGCGAATTAAAGCATTTACGCTATCTCAATTTATCTCAAACTAAAATCACACATTTTCCAGAAAATGTTTGTGATCTCTATAACTTAGAGACACTAATCCTTTTTGGTTGTTCTTGTTTAACCAAGTTTCCCAACAACTTCATAAAGCTTAAAAGTTTGCGGCATCTAGACATTAGAGATACGCCGCTTTTGAAAGACTTGCCTGCAGGGGTAGCTAAGTTGAAAAGCCTGCAAACTCTTTCAAAAATCATTATTGGAGGAGAAAATGATTTTTCGATAACCCAACTTAAAGATTTTGAGAATCTTCATGGGAAAGTTTCCATTGAGGGCCTGGAAAAGGTAAAAAACGCAACGGAAGCACGAGAAGCAAACTTATCACAAAAGAGGCTTACTGAGTTAGAGGTTAAATGGAGTGACGTATCAAATGCTTCCCAAAAGGAGACTACTGATAACGATGTGCTTGACGCATTGAAGCCATATAATGATTGTTTGAGGAAGCTAGGCATTGTGAACTATCTGGGTTTAGAGTTTCCCAAATGGGTAGGGGAACCCTTTTTTCATAAGTTGGCTTGTGTGTCTATACATGGCTGTAAAAAGTGTACATCTCTACCACCACTCGGGCAACTACCGTCACTTAAGAGTTTATCTATCCAAGACATGGATGACGTGAAAGATGTGGGTTTAGAGTTTCTTGGGACTGGTGTTGCATTTCCTTCACTTGAAATTCTAACGTTTAAAGGTATGCCTAGTTGGGAGGTTTGGTCAGCATATAGTAGCAGTGGGGTTGGAGATTCTGTGTTTCCATGCCTGAAAAATCTCAATATAGAAGGGTGTCCAAATTTGGTTGAAGTCTCATTTAAAGCACCACTACTTTCATTGAGGGGTTTGAGTATAAGTGAATGTGGTGTTGGTTTGTTGAGAAGTCTGGTGCACGCAGCTCCATCAGTCACTAAATTGGTAATAGAATCTATTTCAGGGCTTACTAATGATCAGGTGTGGAGAGGTGTTCTATTGGATCTTAAGGCAGTTGAAGAATTGTTTGTTGAAAAATGTGATGAAATAAGATACCTGTGGGAATCAAAAGAAGCAGAGGCAAGTAGTAAGGTTCTCGTGAATTTAAGGGAGTTGTATGTAATTAATTGTAAAAATTTGGTGAGTTTAGGGGAGAAAGATGAGGAGGAGGAGTACAATTATGGGAGCAACCTCCTAACATCTCTTAGCTCGTTATACATACATGGTTGTGAAAACTTCAAGCATTTAAGTTGTCCTGACAACATTGAGAGGTTGGGTATCTATTTTTGTGATTCAATTACATGTGTCTCCTTCTCAATGGGAATGGGAGGGCAGAAGCTCAAGTCAGTTGAAATTCGCAAGTGTGAAAAACTAATGATAAAGGAGGAGTTGGGAGAAGGAGGAAAGAAGAATATGTCGTTACTACTTATCAACAGCAAAAGCATGCCAATGCTTGAATCTGTAGAAATATATGATCATCCAAATGTGGCATCGATCATTGATTTTGGGGGTAACTTTATTCACCTCAGGAGATTGGAAATATGGAATTGTAATAGTACGGAGGAGTCGTTATTTGCAGACCTCCAATTGCAGAGTCTCACCTCGTTAACTTATCTGAATATAAGCAGATGTTCACGTATGGATGTTCCAACTGGGCTTTGGCCTCCCAACTTGCGTGAACTTGTAATAGGTGACTTGAAGAAGCCCATCTCAGAATGGGGCCCACTGAAGTTTCCAACCTCACTTGTTGATCTACGCATACGTGGTTCACAAGAAAAAGAAGAAGTCACTAATTGGAGTCAACTGTCTCATCTTCATCTTCCTTCATCTCTCACTCGACTTTGCATTGTTGGTTTTGACAAGTTGGAAATAGTTTCCGAGGGACTCCAACACCTCACCTCCCTCCAACATCTCATCATTTCCGGATGTCCAAAGATGAAAGATCTACCAGAAAAGTTGTTGCCTTCACTTTTGAGTTTGGAAATATGGAGATGTCCAGACCTGAAAGAAAGATGCAGCAGAGGAGGCTCCTACTGGCCCAAAATCTCCCATATCCCCTGCATCGAAATAGACAAGGAGTTTTAACTTTTTATGGCCAAAAGAGTGAAGACAAAGCTGTTTGAAGCATCAAGTTATTAGACTGGTTTGCTGTTGCTATTTGATAGTTTTTCTGTTAGCGATTTGAATATTTGTTTGCTTTAGATTGGTGTTTGTTTTGCTTACTCTTTGTTCCAAAAGGAAATGTCTATAGGATTTCGAGCTTGGCTATGTAATTTTCTCCTTTTCACTAAATTGTGACTAAAGAACCTGAGTGATAGTCCATGTAATACGCCACATAGTGTCATCATCCAATTTCTGCTGCCTTCATTTTCACAGTGTTAACAAAATATTTCACATAAGAATGTTTAGTATTAACAGCTTGAGCCCCATTCCACTTTTCCGAGTATCAATAGCATCATTAAGCACTTTTTCCCCATTGCAGATGTCATCATTATCCATTTCAACCCCCTCTTTTTCCTAGGATTTTGGCAGGAAAAATGGTTGGAGGAAAGAGAAAGGATTTGTTATTCATGTATGTTTTAGTCACACTTATAATTGTGCACTAGAATCTCCTTTTGTGGTTATAATTTGGCTAACAGTTCCAGTTTCATTGTCAAATGGATTATATTTCATTAGAGGTGGGAAAATTTCAACTCATTTGATAATGAATGGGTCCTCGTAGCGTTGTCATGCTTAGATCTTCGTTGCACTTTTAGGTCTTGGAATTTTATTTGCCTTTAGCCCCCTTCTCTTTGCAAGCGTTTTTCTAGACGCCCTCGCCCATTTGCGTTTATGCTTTTATGCTTGTATGTTTATACTCGTGTCCCCTTTGTCAATGTTACTATTACTAGGACTTATTTGTTGATCATGTGCCTATTGACTCATTATGGCTAGTTTAGGAGTCACTGACCACTTTGTTAGGATCATTTTACGTTTATCCAATAATATTAACAACTTGTGTCCCTTGGTTAAATATGATGTTCCTTTTTTTAGCTTTGAAAAAATGGTTACACTATCGAAAGAAAATATGACCCTTAACCCTCCCCTATATCAGGAAACATGAAGTTTGGTAACAGCTTTAACTTCTTGTAGTACGAGTAATATTCTTTCAATGCTTCACTCAAGCAAAAGCATTTGCTTCTGTTTCGGCACGAACAAGGCTAGCATAAATACCATCATGATGTGAAGTCATGAGCCTATCATGGCTTCCGTATTCTGTAAGCTTTCCATCTTGGACCACAGCTATCACATTGGCTTCTCTGATGGTCGAGAGACGGTGAGCCACCACAATGGTGGTGGTGCGTCTTGTTATCTTCTTAAATGCTTGTTGAACGTTTTTCTCTGATTCCAAGTCGAGTGCACTACTTGCTTCATCGAGTAGTAGTACTCGTGATCTCTTCACTATTGCTCTTGCTATCGCTATCCTTTGTTTTTGACCACCCGATAGCTGAACTCCACTCTGACCCACCTGCAGTGGCGGAAATAAGGATTCTAAGTTATAGCGTTTATTAACACATAATAAGTTTTTGAAAAAGACTACATACCTCAGTTTCATAGCCTTCAGGGAGACCACATATGAAGTTATGTATGTAAGCTTCTTTAGCAGCTTCTTCAATCTCAGCAAATGACGCTTTTGAGTTCCCAAATCCGATGTTATCTTGAATCGTGCCAGCAAACAATGCAGGTTCTTGACCAACCAATGCTGTTTGAGACCGCAGCCAGTTCAAATCAAGCTCCCGTAAGTCAATTCCTCCCATCAAAACCTTACCTTTGATCGGGTCATAAAACCTTTGTGTCAACCATATCAATGTAGATTTCCCGGACCCACTACTCCCGACAACTGCCACCATGGTCCCGGCTTTCACCTTTAAGCTAAAATCCTTCAACACAATCACATTGGGCCTAGAAGGATATGAAAAAGTGATATTCTTGAACTCAATATCAAAAAGCTTTGAGCTTTCAATCTTTCTAGATTTCCCGCGAATCAATGGAGTACGGTTGATAATATCGAAAACAGCAGGAATTGCAGTAGATGCTGTGGAGGTATCAGGAGCAAGACCCGCGAGTTGACCAACTGAAAATGAGCTCAAAACAAGAATCAAGAAGATCTTGTACACATCCCCGAATGCGGTGTGGCCTTGTTTCACAAGGTAAGCCCCGTAGAACAGAATTGCAGTATAAGATACATACATTGCACCTTGAGAGAACCCTAATGCTATCCCGGTGATTTGTGATCTCTTAACAGACGTTGCTTTTGGGCTCGATAGAGATTCATCAAAAGATTTGACTATCTTTTCTTGAGTTGCAAAAGTTGCCACTGTTCGAATGTTTGAGACTGCACCCGAAGCGATTCTAGTTGCTTTATCATAAGAAGCATTATCCAACTTTGGTCCGATGTTAATCAGCAAGTTAAAGTAGCTAGCACCAAGTGTAAAAGGAGTGAGAATAGTTATCAAAAGGGCTAACCGCCATTGCAGATAAAACGAAACGCCTAAACCCACAGCTGCTGAGCTTAAACCCATGAACAAAACCGAGTATCGGTCAGCTAAGACTGACCTAAAACTCATACAGTCGATTGATAGCCGTGAAACAAGTACTCCAGTTGAGTTTTCATCAAAGTCAAACCACCCTGGCTCTTGTTTAAGTATGGACCGGAAGAGAATATTGCGAACCCTTTTGGTGAGGTTTGAACCAGCCCAACCACAGAAACCTTGTTGACCTGTCATAGCGAGAATAATCAAAACTCCGAGTCCCACCAGAACCAAACAGAGGTTCGCGATATCATGTTTCATTGTTGACTTATTGGAGTTGAAGTAGACTTTAAGTCCTTGTCCTAAAACCAACGGAAAAATAGAAAGAATTGAACCAGCTACCATTCCCAAAACTATGCCTATAAATATCATTCCGCCTTCAGGTTTTTGTAAATTCCAAACCTCGGAAATCATGTATGATCTTGGTTTGGCGCCTTCTTTTGTTTGTACTTGCTCTTCCTCTTGAACTGATTTCATGTACTCTGACCTCGATATCTCATGCACAAGGTTTGACTTTAGCAGATCTTGAGCACTTGATGTTTCATGTTTTCGTCCCGTTTCACCTATTTCTGATTTAGGATCTGATGATACAGCTTCTGATGCAAGCTTAATGAGAGCAAAGTAGGCACCTTTTGTGTCCATAAGTTGTTGATGGTTTCCACTTTCGATAACAGATCCTTGTTCCATAACAACAATCCTGTCAGCATTTCGTACGGTTACCAGTCTGTGAGCAATCACCATAGTGGTTCTATTTTTAGATATTTTATCAATGGCTTGTTGGACAAGACTCTCAGACTCAGCATCTAGTGCACTTGTGGGTTCGTCTAAGAAAAGGATCTTAGGATCTTGAATCATGGCTCGAGCCAATGCAATTCGCTGCTTTTGACCCCCGGAGAGTTGTGTTCCTCTGTCTCCTACTTGTGTATCATATCCTTCTGGTAAATTAGTTATGAATTTGTGTGCGTTTGAGGCAACACAAGCTGCGATAGCTTCTTTCTTGGTGGCATTTTCTTTGCCCATCATAATGTTTTCAAGAATGGTGTTTGCAAAGAGAACCGGCTCTTGACCGACCATGCTCATCTGACTTCTTAGCCATTTCACTTGCAAAGTCCTTATATCGTGACCATCCAACATTACAACACCTACATGTTCATGTGTAAACTGTCATAAATATACAATATTATGGCATGCATTAATCTACAAGTGAGCACGATAATATTACATTTAGAGTAATTTACAAAAAGGGACAGAAAGTGTCCAAGTGGTTTGGTGAAATAACGGAAATCATATCTAAAATGGCCCTTCACATCATAGATAACTTACCCTCGCGAGGATCATAGAACCTCTCTAAAAGAGCAAAAACAGTTGACTTTCCAGCACCACTAGCACCGACTAGTGCTAAAGTTCTTTGAGATGGAACCACCAAATTGAGGGAGTTGAGAATTGGTAGAGTCGGGCGAGAAGGATAAGCAAAAGAAACATTCTTAAACTCCACTTTTCCATGTCCACTTGAAAGTCGTCGTCCCATATCAGAATAAGGATCAATATCCGGGATTCTATCTATGACTTCAAACACTCTGCTAGCTGCTACAGTCCCTTGTGCAAATTGAGCAAAATAAGATAGTGATAGAGCCAATCCCCTGCACGATTCAAGTACATTTGACCATCATGGTTGTTTATGGTACCAATACCAATTACAGCAAATGATATATGCAGTGTACTTTTTAACATTTAATGCAACGTATTAAGTGGTTACAAATAGCATATATATGTTGATAACAAATGGTACCATGTATTTTCCGTTAGAAGCTAGGTTACATATACTACGTGATTGCATGTTTTACTACATAGTTACTGTACAAGTTTAGATGATTAGTTACCTGCCACCAACATTGACACCAAAGAAGCAAGCAATGGCTTCACCGCCAGATATCTTGTTGTCAAAGATCAAAATCGATCCATACCAAAAAGCCAATGCCCATGTGCAATAAGTGACCAAATAGATAACACCAATTCCGACACCCTTTGCGAAACCAAGTTTTTTTCCCACAGGCACAGACTCTACCAACAGCGTATCATACCTATCTGCTAGTTTTTGTTCTGCTACAAAAGAAAACACAGTCCGGATTGAACTTATCGCTTGTTCTGCTACACCACCAGCTTTTTTGTACGAATTCTGCAGATAAAAAAAAATGTTATGCTTGAACTATACTGGTATATCTGTATCATGATTCTCATCAAATGTTTTTTTATGAATTCTTACCACTTCTTTAGTAGCTAAGCCGACATAAACTGCCTTATAAGCTAAGCCACAAAACATTGTTAATGGGGTAACTGCAAGAATTACCAAAGAAACCTTCCAGGACTTCATGAATCCAACAACGTAGCCAGTGATAAATGTACATAAGTGATGAACAAAATGCGCCATCTGGGTTTCAAAAAATACCAACCAAAGCTTCTCGTAAGCACGTAAATGTTTAGAAACTACAAAATTATTAGAATTGTTAAAGTCTTTACCTTTTCTCCCATAACTTCTTGGATTTGAGCAACATCACTTGAGATCCCATGCATGATGTCACTTGTACTAATTTCTGTGTCAAAGAATGTGACATCTTGGCGTAGAACTGACCTTAGGTATGCGGTTCTTATTCTATGAGCTGATCGCTCCCCCACCAACCGCCAACAAGCGATTTCTGTGTTTACACGAATCGTCTGATTAACTTTTTTTCAATAGAAGTATATTACAAGAATATATTGTTAGAATAATAAAAGAACTTAGAAACTATGAAGCTTACGTAAGTATGCTCCAATCACGACTAGTGCAGACAACCCCATCATGTATATACATATCTGAAGTTCAAAAGTCAGATGAAGTCAGATTAGAAACAGAAATTAGATGAGTTTATATAATGATCACAGACGAACAGTTTAGTATTTACCCTTCGGACATCTTTCATCATCTCATCATTGTTATCATCTAAAGCGATTTTGTTGACAAAATATCCAAAAAGTAAAGAATACCAAGGTAAAGATCCTCCATTAATCAAAGCACCCAAACTGCCTATTATCACAAGAAATATATCCAACTTTGTTGAAAACTTAAACAATCCAAACACCCCTATTTGTTTTGGTGGTGCAACTTCATCTTCAACACCATCTTCGTCGTCATCATCCTCATCAATATCTTCGTGCTCTATAAAACTCTTACGAGGACTCGGCAGTTTTTGACCACCTCCTCCATAACCATAACTATGGTGATCCTTTTTATCGTATTTTCTCTTTGTTTCGCTCTCTAGATCATCATCAGTAACACTAAGATCATCAATAGTCGTCGAATGATCTTTCTTTTTGTCATGAGCAGTAGCAACTATGGGCGTGCGTGGAACATGGTGTCTGGTATGAGTACTTTTGGCAACATAACTTTGGAGCTCAAGTCTACCCAATGTCGCACGACTATTAATAGATTGTTCATAGGACGGGTTGACAAAGCTGCGAAAATTACCACCACCATTACCACCTACAGCAGTAGTACGAGAAAGGTAAAAGTCATTTGCTGTCTGGCGAAACACACGTCCCCCAGGATAAGTGCCACTGAACGATTAGGCTCAGCCCATGGTGTTAAGGCTGCACTAAGGTTGCTGCCACGGTTGTCTCTAAAGCCAGTAGGCTCAAACTGCCACGAGATTTCAGCCTGCCATGATATGTCAGTGTCTGAGGCAAAAGGAGTGGTGGGTGGTACACGTGTACCACGAGTCCTACGTGAAGCAGCGTATGGAGAGGTATTGGTGCTTGAAAATGAGAAGTTTGGTGATTGGTGGGAACGTGTCGGGGTGGTGTGGCGAGGAGGCCGCCTGCGGTGGCTAGCCGCAGAGGACTCTATCTCAAAGGAGGATTCAGCCATTGAAGGAAATGGTGGATAACATGCAGAAAATTAATCAAATTTTAAGTCGCCTATGTTTCTCCGTAACAGAAACAGTTGTGTCTATAACATTGTAAAAAGCTCAAGTGTGCATAGTATATGCCAAACAAGTTTTGTTTTTATGCTTGGTTTATCTCATGTTTTTAGGATGTTGTTTAATTCCAACGTTGTTACAAGTCTTTGTTTTTATGTTTGGTTTCTCTCATGGTTAACAAGGTTTATTATATCATTTGCATTGAAAGATAATAGCAAACAGTTGCACTATTTCACTAGTTTATATATGATGTTGATAACTATGTTTTTGTTTTAAGTCATCGGTGTGTTGCGGACTTTCGGTTGATGGAGCGATGAGCAAGTACTAAACCGAATAACGATTCATGTTTTTAATTGTGATGAACACTGTAAACAAAGGAAGTGACAAAAAATCTCAGTATCTCGAGTTAAACGGCATATATCCACTTTTACTTCTAAAATATAACGCACGTACAAAGGAATTGAAGAATATCCACAGCTTAGCATATGTTGTATCAAAACATTGTCTTACACAAATCTAACAACTAATTGATAGCCTCTACCAAAATCAACAATAACATTTCACTAATTGGCGATTTCTTTTGCTCAAGAAAAGATATCGCAAATAATTGCTTTCGAGCCATTAAGATATACATAGTAACATTGTAGATCTTATATATGTACCTATTTATAAATCGCTTTACCTCCAAAACATAAACTCATCTTGGTTTTGAGTCACTTCCTTTGCTTCGGAAAGTTGACAATGAAAAGAATGATCGAGGAGCTGTTGAAAATAACACCAAGGATTAGAGAATAATCACCAAAAGAAAACTGCTTCGAACTTCTTAAATTTGATTCAAAACTCAGCACAAGTGACCATAGACTCGACTGAATGTTAACTTTTTGAAGACTTTGCCAGATAATTAGACCATTGCTTTTCAATGTAAAGTTACTATCACTAATATGTAGAAACAGTACCTTTCATGGAGCTTCCCGAGAGTTGATCTTCCCTCAATCGGAAGTTTGATGGAGGTGCTGGGATCGAACTCTGCAATGTGTTCACTGCAATGGGGAAAACGTGTGTTTAATTATAGTGACATAGAAAAGAGGAAGTACTAAGAAAAGTAGGCTGACCTTCATCACCATAAAAATCGCTCTCGCTGAAACCATGTGAGTATCCCATTCTTGACTTCCTCAGATCTTCTGATGACCGATTAGCAAGATCTCTTCCATCTTCAGTGTCATCGTCTCCCTCGGAAGTTGTAGCAGAGATATAATCAGACAAATTATCAGTGTGGCGACTTTTCCTTCCAAATTTCAGCAACCGTTTGAATCCTTTGGCCATATCCTTGCGAGATTGTAGGCCAGGAGAGTTGGCTATGGGACTAGATATTTTAGCAATCCCCCATTTCTTCCTCATTCGAGCTGCATCGGCTTCTGTTGGTTGTACATTCCAAGATGCAGGGCTCCTCATGGGAGATTCAAAATCAGAAGCCTCATGATTATAAGAGAATGGGTAATTGGTGTGAGAATTCCATGACATTGGGCTCTCACCAGGTGAATCTTGCACTGGAAACGGGGAAGTCACATTAGCAGGCAATTCAGCAACCGAAGTATGATCTACTTGCGAAAACGACTGTGAGGTGTTGCCATTTTCTGATTCAGAATTTATCAATATCTCAGATTCAGGGCTCATTCTTGACTCAACCTCGTCTGCAATTATTTGATCTTCGGTTTCTGTGGTATCAAGCTCTTCCAAGCCATCATCTTTAACACCTGGTTCGGATGCTGGTTTATCATACTCTTCGTCCTTGTTCACAGCTTTAGACACCATTGAAGCTTTCATTTTGGCAGCAACACTTCCAGCACCAGGTCCTATACCTGTATTCTTCCTCAGAAACCGCCTTGGCTCCACGTTTTTCGATGATTTCATGTGACCTTCGTTCGGTGGCGCCAAAATCACACCTTCTGAGCTCTCCAATGAAGTCACCAAGCTTTTCCTCAAAGATTGAGACCGTCGTGACTTGTCTTCCTTAACAGATGGCATCTCTTCATTATTACTACTTCTGCTGCGGGCATAGTTTCTTAACTGAGAATGAGCTGCTGCTTTGCTAGCTGCAGAATAAGGCTTTGTATTCTCTTTTCGTAGGTCAGAAAAGTTTGGGACAGATTGTGCAAGAGGATTGTCGGGTTGTGTCCTCCGTTTCCCAGAAGTAGAGGTCAGTTTGGTGGCTGATCTCGGGATTGGGGTGCGAACTAACGGCTTTTTAACTGGAATATTCCTCGAAAGACCTAATCCAGATAGATCTCCAACATCTTGAAGCTGCCCAAAATCTAGCGGCTGCAATCAATTTTTTATAACCCATTTAAATTTACAAATGTTATATTGTTATTATATATAGCAAATGAAAATGATGATACCTCTTCTCTCTTTAAAGCAGAGCGAGCATTAAATGACCTGAGCTTTTCTGCACGTCGTTGCGCACTAGATACAGAATTCTGTCTATCTGCAGACCACGAAGAAAGGGTAGCTTTCATTTCGGTACTATGGCGCTCAAGGCTATCATTCATTGCTTTCATCCTTGCTTCTTTCTCTGCTCCATTAGAATCCCATGATTCCCTTAGTCTTGCATCTCTTTTCTTCATGTAACTATCGTATAACTTTCCTCTAGAATCGTCACTAAATTCAACCTCAGCCTGAATCAAATAATTATGATTCTGACCACCTGAATCCATGACCGGAATTGGAGACTCAAACATTCTTTGCTGTTCAGGAATAGGATCCGCAACCTGCTTACTGTATGCTAATCTCGTTGTCTGATCAGATTCCAGATCAGAGACCTTGCTTTGACGTGTAGGGTTAGGTTGGTCTCCTGGAACTCGAAGCTTATGCTCTGCAAAAAGCTTTTCAAGTTCATTTGCTTTCATTTTAAGTTCGTCATTGAGTTCTTGGTTCCCTTTTAGCTGCCTTGACCCAGATCCCCCCTGAAAGAATTTACCAGATGGTGGTGTACTACTATATCCATGAACATAACCACTACCATCACCCTTTTGAACTTGCTTTTGGAACTTCAGTTTTTGGGGCCCAGATTCGTTATATTGCTCCTCAGTTGATATTGAATCTTCCTTTTGAAATTCTACAGAATTCAGCCTGGGTTGGGAACGTAACAAACCAACCTCTAATTGTCTCCGCTGAGAAGCAGCAAAGGCTTCCTGAATTTTTGATCCGGGACTTGGTGACGTTTTCTTAGGAGGAGCCCTTAAGGTCATCATTCCAGGATCGGTATCCTTTACCAATCTATCTAGTTTAGACGAGCCAATACTTGAAGAACCAAATTTCACTTGATCAGACTTGCCAACTTGTTCTTCTTGACCACCATCAAAGTCATTGAATTGGGAACCAGTCAAAGAATCATCATCAGACTTTGTTAAAGATGTCAAAGAGTGAGTTTTTTCTAAATTAGAAGTCAGCTGATTTGACCCCACAGATTCTTCAGATTTGACCGAAGAAGAAACAGTCAACTGAGTGGCGGAATGTGTTTGATCTTTCTGAACCTCTGTAATAACGGAACCGGGTATGTCTTTCAGATCTTCTTTCCCGTCAACGCTCAAATTAATGCTTGTGTCAGTAGCACCACTCCATCTTCTCAGAACAGCTGGAGGAGCAGCTGAATGTGAATGTGAAACATCAGAGGAGAGCCTACGAAGCTCCGGCTTAGTAACTACAAGTTTGGCGCCACTTCCGGTAGCAGAACCTCCCTCTTTTTGTTTGTTTTCAAAAAGATTGATACGATCTTGCACACTGAGCCGCCTAGAAGATGTTTGAGTAGCAGGTTGAGCTAAAGGGTCGTCAATCACACCACCCTCTTCCTTTTGTTTTTCGTTCACAACAGAGGACGTGTCAGCATGAATGCTTGTTTCCTGACTTATAGGAGTAATGCCACGTCTTGAAGGAAAGGTGGCGGAGGAAGAAAGGGACTTGGGTGGCTGGGAAGTGGTGGTTGGTGGGTCATTGTCAAGAGACGTGTTGGAGGCGTAAGAAGATTGGATAGGTTGATCTCGGACATCAGACTTCCATGATGGAGTGTTAAACAACTCCGGATGTCTATTGTGGAGTGAGACGTATTTAGAGCAGGCTTGGCTGCACTAATATGGAAACATGTTATAAAGCAATCTTAAACTTGGCGACAAAAAGTAATAAAATAAAAAACACTGTAACTGCAAGTAGCTGTCAGAAAAAATATGTATATCAAATTCTGCGTGGGACGTGTTCTTCTAACTTTCTTTACAATATTGAAGGAAAAATAATTAATAAAATATAAAGTTTAGACAAAAAGTTATGGCAATCTTAGAAACATTCCTAAAGTAAAGATAGGTGGTTGTTCTTGAAGCATTTGAGTTTTATTCATATTTTATAGATATCGAGTAGCAACTTTTTCAAGCATCAAGAAAGAAAGATATTTACATGAAATGGAAGGAGCACCAAACTATGCTATTGAAGGAGTGTTTCACGAGAAAAAATAAACAAGATTCATTTGGAGCAGACACCAAAGAGAATCTTTCCATACTACATACATTTTTTAATATAAAATAGTAGTACATTTCAACTATAAAAATTAAATAAAGTACATACATATTAAAGCATTATTTAAAAACAATTTTTACTCAGTCATTTTGATATACATCATTCACGGCACTAAACTTTAAAATTAAGTGCCAAAATCTGAATTTTGTTGCTCATTAGAAGACAAATGATCCGTGAGAGACGAGATGCATAATGCACATGGGCCCCCAGTGTTTCACCACCAAGGGATCCAATGCTACCAACAGTTTCAGATTTAGATGCATCATAAATATGAAACCATCAACCTAAATCATTTTCTTAATAAAGATGTTTGACATTATAAAATTTTCTCTAACAAAAGTCAATAACAATCACAAAAGCAAACATATAACGACAATCCAATATAAAATGTGTGTCCTTTTTGGGAATATCTTTTTTTTTCCTAATTTGATACTTTAAGTAAATGTAATTTCATCTATCTGCTACTTTTTGTTGGAATGAACGTAAAAAATTTCTAATTTCATGAAAAAGAAAAAAAAAATGAAAGCGCAAGAGAATTAACCAAAAGATATACAAAGTTTGACTTGCTATATACACAGTAACACAGATATGGACTATTTGCTAACTGCCTAACTACTTTAGAATTTAGATACAATTTAATAGTCATCAATTCATTATTAGTTATGATAACACATAAATATATTTTTAAAATGAAAATTTTGGAGGAAAACTGTTGCAGTTGTCATAGCATATTTGGAAGGAGGTAAATGACATTCATTTTTGCCCCTTCTGGATACCCAAAATATAAAATTTATGAATTCAAATTACATGTTAGTTGCTTTTAAATCATTAAACTTAAGTAATACTTATTAGATTTGAGTTGACTTAAAAGGGTGCTATTGTTGGCCTCTCCAAAGTTCTAAAGGATGGTCAAACCTCCCAAGAGTATCAAAACACAAAAGCAATTGGATTGAAGAATACTTACTTTAAGCGGGTGGCTCCAAACCTCTCTGCAAATGATTGAAGGTCTGCTACAGTGTCATGGTTAAACCCAGCAGCCTCCGCACGAGCACATGCCGTAGCCAAGTCCTGTTTTACAGTTGCCAGCCTTACATCAATTGCCCTTTGAAGTTCCTTTCTGTAAAACAAGCAATAAATATGAATTCACAGACACAACTTTACATCATATCAGATGGCAGATGGACAGGAACCATGAACTATAAAATTACAACTAATTTTCAACAAATATGTGAATGTTCAACTGCAATTTAGCTGGTCAAAGTAACTAAGGATATGCAGGGTTGTACTTTGGAATCTCGTAAATTTAATTACTTGTATTGGCATAACACAAACCATGCATAAACATAAACATAAAGAACAGGGAGAGAGAGGATTATTTACTTTGTTGCATCGCCCCCTGTTGCTGAGCTTAATCTTTCACCACCTGGATTACAGTAAAGGAACCAATTAGCCTGGTATTAAAACCCAGTGTAGAATCAAGTGTCAAGACTCATACTCCAACTAGTAACTACAATCTATATTTAGGGATTATGTGATACAATGGCACGGGATGTAAATACATACTATGAAACTTTCAATATATAACAAACGAAGACAAAAGCATGTTTCAATACTTTCACCATTTTCTCATCTTCACAATGAATAGTAAAGTAAGGGTACAGGACAAACATGGAAGAGCCTCTTATTATAAATTGGCAGTATAACTTGAATATAACATGGTCTGTAAAGTAAAGTAAGAGAACCAGCAATAATTCTGAACCATACATTGCAAGTTAAATCTACTCCAGATTTAATTAACAGACAAGAGCAGTATATTGCTCAAAAGCTGCACTACATAGCCCTTGTTTGGCTATACCAATTTCAATTGCATACTCAATTCTCTCTCCCATACACGACATCTAATCCACCCCTCTCGCCCCACCAAATATATACATTTGCAGACTTGCTCAATGAACACAGAACAAAATGTTTCAAGAATATTTTGCATGTTTAATGTTTATGCTAGATTCTTAGCAACTTATCTTTGTAACAGATAACAAAGAAAACATCATTTCGAACAGATGAAAAGTGACAAGAGTAATGCTTAGGATTATGTAAACTTTTGGTGATCTCATTTGTTCACCTATAGCTATAAGTGTCAGGGAACTTGAGGAGTGCTCTGATCACTCATAATTCATAATTCAATAGTATTTACATCTGCTCCTACAACATATGCAATTGTGAGGTAGTAAACTGGTAGGATAGTACAGCATATTTGCAGGAAGATGGTTTTCCTTTAACCAAAAGATGCCACTCTAGATGTTATAATGATGGTTGATGCCTATCCAGTAGTTTGTACATTCTTACCCCTTTTAGCAACGATTTGGTTGGGATATATAAAAGACAGAAGCCTAGACCAAATACTAAGTTCAAGACCATGTATAGTCACCAATAACTTAGATGTGAGCCATTACTCACGCAACATTCTGCGCAAAAGTTCCTCATATGTACCACATCACAAAACATTATAAGATTTTTATGAGTTCTTTATTTTGGCTCACTAACAAACAGTTGTCATGTCATAACATTCATATAGCATAGTGTGTATAGAAACATCTGTTATAGGTGTTATAACTATGCTGAGTGAATTAGCTGTTACATATAGATACTTCTATGGATGTGAAACGCTAGTCTTACATCAGTTGTAGCAGTCAAATCCTAAAGCTATCATTCAACAGGATATCACACGGGTTCAACATGATGGAACAGAGCCATATTAACAATACAATGAACATGTTTTCGTACAACTTATCCAATATGAGATGTGTAAAATACCCGGGGTACTCGAAAGCTGGGCTGACGATCCCTGCAATCATTTCAAACACCTATTATCAGGACCACTTTAACACTTAAACATATCAAATGTAGGATTCCATAGCCCCGAATCACATACCTGCGAATACATCATGCGTGCTGCATCTAGCTGAGACATCTCAGCATCATAGGTGCTCACAAGCTCTAAGACCTCCGGTGTACTAACAAAACGCACAAACCTAGAAACACGAGTAATTAAACGCAATGGACTTACAATCCGAACAGAAATTACTACTAATCTATAAGAAAAATGCACTACCTTTCCAATGTGCCCTTTGTGAACCACGTTTTGACATTTTCCCGACTCTCCACTTGAAGCCTAATAGACTGCAAAGCCGACGCCACTTGCTCCTCAGCAACTTTCAAATGACTCACAAACGGCTTCACCAAACCTGACGCAATCCTCTCAGTGTTTCCACCACTCGAAACAAAAAGCTCACATCTACATTTAACAAAAAAAAAAAAACCCTCAATTAGCTACCGTATAGACGCTGAGACTAGGATTGGTACTAAAAACGCGAGACTACCTTGATCGTCTAGGTGAGAGATGGAATGCTGCGTAATCAAGTGGAGCGTCGGACCTCATCCTAACGTCACCTAATCGCTACTTGTTCATCTAAGTTTAGCTACCTCACAAGTTCCTATTAATCACCGAAAATTCTGTCAAATAACAAATACGAACAGCATTCATAAACATCTAACAGTCGACAAACTGAAAACAGTTGAAAATTATAAGTATCAACAGTAGAGAGGTTAACAATAGGTGGAACGCTGCGTAACCAAACAGAGCGACGGACCTCATCCTAACGCACCTAATTCTTCTTCATTTAAGTCTAGCTACCTCACAAGTTCCTATTAATTCGCCTTATCAGTACATACTAACCGAAATATTATGCCGAATAACGAATACAAACAGCATTCATAAGTATCTAACAATAGGTGGAACGCTGCGTAATCAAGCGGAGTGACGGACCGCATCCTAACATCACCTAATTCTTCGTCATATAAGTCAAGCTACCTCACAAGTTCCTATTAATTCGCCTTATCAGCACATACTAACCGAGATACTATACCAAACAACAAATACGAACATCATACATAAATATCTAACAATAGAGACGTTATTTCACTAATCGAATACTATTTTGCCGAAACACGAACTGAAAACAGTTGAAAATTATAACAATAGGTGGAACGCTGCGTAATCAAGCCGAGTGCCGGACCTCATCCTAACGTCACCTAATTCATCATATAAGTCTAGCTACCTCACAAGTTACTATTAATTCGCCTTATCAGTACATACTAACCGAAAAATTATGCCTAATAATCGAATACAATTTCGCCGAAAGACGAACTGAAAACAGTTAACATAAAGGGATCTAAGTCTACACATACATTCAGCACAATTCAATAACAGATAAGTTTATAAAAATAAATTAGAAGCCCTAACGAAAATTTATAAAAAAATGAATGAGCAAAGGTACCTTGATAAGTGAAAGAATAATAGGATCTAAAAACTGAATTTATATATAGAAATTATAAGCGGTTATAAATGTGAAATAAATCCTACTACTAGTTTAGAATGTGATTTTATTTATTTGGGTGTTTTATGGAGTTAAGACAAATAGAATGTGATTAATTTATTAATTAAAGAAGAAGAATATTTGACTAGTATTATTTGCTTGCTGACACCTTATGAGTAGTTGATTTTTAGATTTTATGTAATTAACCGCCTTTGAATTAAACTAGTAGGGACGACTTACCATGTGTTATATTTATTTTTAAACAAACAAACCGACGGTTATATCCTCATAAAAAGGGAATTCATTTAATGGGAACCGACGTTTCTATTAGACTGTTGTAAGATTAAAAAGATTAAGTTAAAAAAAATTGCTTTACAATGTTTAATAAAAATAAGGTCATTTTAATTTTTAACCACCAAAAAAAATATTCTTCTATTATATTATCTAATTTTTATTTAAAATAGAAAGTGAACAATTATTTTAATACATCCCAAAATAGAAATATGAACAATGTTTTTGAGACGGATGGAGTATTATACTTGTCATTTTTTGTTATTATGCGTATTGAACTTTTTTTTTATTGTCTGTATTGACCTTTCAAATTTTGATTATTATGTGTATTTTCTAACTTTTTACCCTTTATATTTTTCAAAATTTGAAAGGTAAAATGATCATTTTATATGGCTAAATAGTAATAAAATACATACAATAATCAAAATTTGAAAGTTCAATACACACAATAATAATAATAAAAAATCGGTACACACAATAACAAAAAGTGACGAATATAATACATTTTTACGCAATTAACCCAAGACTAAATATATTTCGTTTTTTTTTTTTTTTTTTTTTTTTTTCTCTAAAACCAAACCGAATCATATACTTTGTTTTTTTAAATACAAAAACCAAATCATCAATTTTTCAATTGGTTTCGATTTTGGGTTTTGATTTCTTGGTTTTGGGGTTTAGGTTCGCTTTTTCGATTTTCTGCGCACCTTTATGTTTTATGGGTTTTGTTTTAGTATGTTTTAATTAACAATGTTTCTAAAAATAAAAGTCATCATTTGAATATATGATTCCAAGTAACACATATAGTTAAGGTAACCTGAGTGAGTTTTAATATCCTGAGTTTAAAGTAAGCTTAAACAAAATAAATAGGATTGTTGTTATTAATTCACAAAATAATACAATATTATGTTAATCACCTCCACTGTGTTTTTTTTAACGAAGTTTGAAGCTGAGTCCTCTTGTAAGAATATCATGATTTAGATCACCATGTTAACTTAGTAGTGGTTCATTCCGTGAGATATTTGTTTATTTAATTATTCAATGCCGTGTACGATGATCGTAATAACTTTTCGGGACCATTTAAATTTATTGAACATATTTATTGGGCATTAATTATATTGTAAACTTGTATTACTGTGATTGATATTTCGATGTGAGAAAAATAATCATGATGTGTCACACGTCTATTAGATTAGTTCGACCACATCTTACCCAAAGAATACGCAAATCTGATTCACAGTCACAAAATATGTATATGTTAGTCTGATTATATACTTTTTCCGTCTCACAAAAACTATACAGGTTTTTTATTTTTTTTATTTTTTTAAGTGTCAGATTTTTATGTATAGACAGTAATTACGACAATTTGTTTTATTTTGGTATTCTAATTAAAACTTGCATTACGCATTCTAATTTTTTAACAAAGTTTGTGTGAGGGTAAAAATAACATTTTATCTATCAAAACTTGCATTAATTACACATATCATAATTTCTCTTATTTTTGTTTGTGGACATTTTTTCGAGACGGAAGGAGTAAGTATTAAAAAAAAAAAAAAAAAAAAAAAAAAAAAAAAAAACATGTCTTAAAATTTCTGTTTGACTTATGTTTTCTATAAAGTTATAAAGTAATTGTTTTTATGTTATACTAACATATCCACTTGGAAGGCACAAAAATAAAATGATAGTGTAGAAACTTAGCTATACTGTTTGGATAATTATTGACCAAATCATGATTAGAACAACCATCTCAGAAAATGTAATTATTATATAATGCTAATAATCAAGTGATTGCATGAATATTTGAGATATGGGGATTTGAGCAAATCATATAATTAAGGTTATGATTAAGAGATGGTGTGTGGGATCCAGATAATCAATAAGCTGGTTGGGTACACCTAGCAATCTTCATCTATGACTATGTTTGTCTTGTGTTTCACATTGTGTTGTTGCAATTAAAATCTTTAGATTTGAAATCTTAAGTGCATCAGGGGGTGGCAACCCGGCAAAATGGGTTCGGCAAGAGGTGCCGATCGGCAATGCCCATTGCCATACATTCGGCAAGCAAAAATCGGCAGCCCTTGCGGTAGAATACACCGATTCGGTGGGGAGAAAAACAAGGAAGAAATGCTTGTTTAGGAGTAAATGCTTGGAGTGTTTAATGTTGAGGCAAGGCTAGAAATTCATGTTGAGGCAACCTTAGGCATAAAATGTGTTGGGAGTAAGTGATTGGTTGTTTGCATAAAAAGTTGAGGCAACCTTAGGCAAGGTTGCCACCACCCTCATGTGTAGTGTTTTCTTGTTTTCCTCCATTTCACTAAAACAATAATTACAATTTTTTTTGGATCCATGAGTTTTATCAAAGTGAAACCATCACCAAAATTGGCATAATCGTAAGCAGTGTTGTAGCTGAACAAATGATGGCCCTATGCAAAACATAATAGTGATAATACGATAATATGATGGTCAAAAATATATTATATCAATTATTGAGACCAAATACATATTGAGACCAAATACATAATGTGAATTTTGAAGCCTCAAATATAGAACGAGGTTTGTATTTTGAAGCCTCCAAAAAAAGTGAGCCCTTGTGCAGTAGCACACCTCACACACTCTCGTTTACGGCTTTGATGGTAAGACACTTGATATTTCACAAAAGGTCTAAATGTCAAACATCACTGGTACGCATTTGAGGACGGTCAATGAAAGTGTCGAATACAGTTACGAGAATACCTCAGTTAAGCCGCATACATCTGAGTCACACTTTTCTTCTCTGGGTAAACCGAATAGACCTCATCCATTTTAATTATTATTAAAGTGGCTAGTATCCAAAAGCACCAATGTACCATAATTGAAACAAGTAGAGGGTGCCCGCCGCGTTGCGGCGGGGTTTTGCACCAAATTTCATAAACTTTTTATAACCTCGATATGTCATTGTTCGTAATATTGTGGCATGTTCGGTTATATTTTTATTATTTAAAAGTTGTTAGATATCTCTGTTTTTTCATAAAAGAAATATATGCTAAAATTTAAACCATTTTTTATAAATACACATGCATGTTAAAAGTGTATTAATATTAGATTTTTTTTTCTCTATTTTATTGCGTAAACGTTTTTAGCGGTGTAAATCTTTAAATATTTGTTATATATTTGGTAAAGAAACTTTTATAAAGCCGTACGTCTTTGGCCCTTATAATTTTAAAAAACTTTAGAATAATTTTTAAAGTTTTTTGATTTGTTAAAGGTGCATTTTGAATATTCTTTTATTTAAAAGTATACATATATTAAATTTTAATTTTTTTATAAAACCGTATGTATGTCAAAAGCATATCAATATTGAACTTGTTTTGTTTGTTATCGAGATACCTATTTGGCAGTAATTTTTTTATTCAAAAAACAGTTAGAGATTTGTTAGTTATTTTGTAAATAAAGTTTGTTATATAAAAAGTTGTAAATATTAAAAAGTTTAAGGTGTGTTTTGTAATTTTTTTTTTTATAATAGTAGTCAAGTAGTGTATTGGTCTTCTGCATCATGCGTAAAGATAGCGTAAAGATAGTAGAAACATAAGCCCGCCCATAAAATTTGCAAATAAATATTATACTATTTTATTGCGAAAACCTTTTTTAAGTAGACACGGAAATCGAGTCGGTGTGCTATTGTATTTAGAGGGAATTTCGTTCCTAAACTATCAATATATTTCATAAAGCTTGAAAAAGGAAGTTTGGGTTGATATGCAGACATACAGTAGAAAGATGCTTATATGTGAAAAGTGGAATATCGAAAATTTTATATGCACCTACCTAATAGAATGGTTTTGTTGTTAGAGAAAAGTATTATAGTTTACAGTCAAGCTCTTCACGATAATGACAAACTTGTTTGCCATGGTTGTAACTGTTATGAGCAAGCCCATCACAAAATTAAGGGTGTGTTTGTTTCATTTAGATGTTTTAGGTCTGAATCTGACTACCACATCTTACTAGTAAGAGGTGGGTAGAACGTCTAAATCTAAACGAAACAATGTTGTTTGTTTTTGTATAATTGTCCGAATGATTTTAAGTGCTCGTTTCTGCAATTTATTTAAGTAACTTGTGTAAGTTTGAAATAACACTTTTTATCATAAATATAACATAGTTAATAAACCATCAAATATATTATATTAACACGAGTCTTCAATCTCAATTATTGAGTAAGAGGCAGTAAGACAAGTCTCCCACCTCTTACTGAGTAAGATGTTATATGTCTAACTGGGTATGACTCAAAAGAAAAAAACAAACCACCAAAACGTCTGCCCACCTCTAACTGGTAAGATTAAGAGGGAGTAAGAGGGCTAGTAAGACTTTTTTTTTAAAAACAAACACACCCTAAGATTTTTTATAATCAAAATGCAACAAATATACGATTAGCAATAACATGAAAAGCAAATTAAGATAACAGAAGTTTTGTTGTTCTAAATTAAACTTGATAATTAGTCAACTTAGTGATATTGGAAAAAGCCATATCACCATGTCTTACAATGCCTTCTAACACTAAAATATCAAGCTTAAAAAAACTTAGATTTAGAAAGTCTTGAAGCATTGTAAAAGATTTTGATATTGCTTTTTAAAATATCAAAAAGCCTACCCTTGTAGTGCACCCCTTCCTTCCTTTTAATAGTTATTTTCCCTTAGCTACTTTTCTTCACAAAGCGATGTGGGATGACCGAAACACAACTAAAGTTACTTTGCGTTCTTCTTACTAGTGACGACAACACCAAAGTCCTCGAGTTTTTAGTGATTTCAAAAACATGATTGTTGCTTCAAGGATGACCGAAATAAGTGCTTAATCCAAAACAAGAATCTTAATTTCAACATTTAACTTGGCACATTAATTTGTGAAAGTTTCACAATATTGTTTAGTATAACTTTCAAGAAGCCATTGAAACACTTGTAATGTGATTACTGCAAGCATACCAATTGAATGAAAGAGTTAAGCAAAGAAAGCTTATGAACTAAGATTAAGTCAGAAACACAATACTTGAAACCAAATTTAAGTTACATTTGCAAAATTTAGTTGTCTATTAGCACTACAACAGTTATTACCAGGGCTGTATTTAGCTCAAGCTGTGCGAGTCAAGTCTCTCAAACCTTTTATAATGCATAACTTGGGGTTTAGAAGCTCTTAAGCAAGACATATTTAAGTTTTAATCAAAAGTCGATAGAACATGCAGACATCCCACTTAATTAACATATATTTGACTAAAAACAAAATTATATTTAATAAAAACAATACCAAAACACAAAAATGCCAAAAAGATACAAAAGCATAAATCAACACAACAAGCAAACTAAATTATCTTGGAACTAGCAGAAGCGAAAAAAAAAAAAAACTAGACGAGAAATAACCTCTTCCTTTTTGAATGTCTTTCAAGTCATCCGAATGCAAGTCGGTTGTTATTCAACTTGCTTTCGTAAGTACATACCGATGTCCGCTTGATGCAACACAAAACAAATAACCACCTTGTAGTATTATTGTACTGATATAATGGCTAAAACACAGTTTCATAAACATCACATGATACAAGCCTTTAGATCAGGTAAAGTACAGCAAATAAATATCATCAGTTTGCTCAGCCTAATAAAATGTAAACCCCAAGGCATAAATTGCAATGTTAGATGGGCTATTGGTTTATGTTTATCAAGTCTACGAATATCCTGAGGTCCCACTCGTTCTGCAAGCATCCGTATAAACCACTCAGAATGCAAATGCTACAAAAATGTATCTCTACCTCTAATTCCAAACGAATATGGTTAGTGTGGTTTTGGTTTGTATCCATCAACAGCAAAATTTCTTGTAGCAGCAGGAAGGGCAAGACGAAGACCATCTAGTTCAGGTTTTGCAATTACTTGACAACCGAGACGAGACCTGCACAACAACATACAACTCTGTATCAACATTATACGAAATACTATTGTGATGACTGATTAAACTAATGCAAGATATTACGTTTCTGTCAGCCCAAAAGCAAGATCTAGCATATCGTTCTCCTCGTCAGTAGGATCCTCGAGCTTATTGTACTGTTCCAGATCCTGACAAATAACAACAATACATGTGTAAACCATAATCATTGATTGACAACTAATAACATGTGCAGTCTGTTAAGCGTGTAACAGCATACCATTACAACCACATGACATGTAGAACAAGCAAGTGATCCTTCGCATGCTCCTGCAATCATACTTGAACTGATAAGCTATAAGCCAAAATCAAATAAAAGTTGCTACACTAAGAAATGACGTTGTACAAGATCATATCAAAGCAACCTTCAAGCTCAATGTCATTTTCATGGGCAGCTTCTAACATTGACATTCCAACAGGAACCTTGATCTCCCGCTCTCCATCGTTGTCAAAGAAAGTCACAGAGATCCTGCACAACCAACCGAAGTTTTGTATGCTCACAAACAACAAGATGTGTCAAACAAATATACTGCCACCTAATTTTTGTTCTCATTATTGAACTTGCAGACAGTAAAAAAGAAAAACAAAAGAAGGCGTGATAGGAGTTCCAGATAGGGCATATACTCACTTTTGGGGTTCTTCATTTTCTTGGGGTGAAGTTGCGGTGGCTGTGGTAGAAAATAATCTATGACTCTGAAAAAAGTGATGCATAGTTTAGTAAAGAGGGGAAATTAGAAAGTTGTCACCAGCAAAACGCAAGCAGTAAATACATGAAAAACTTGATGTAAATCAAAACCAATGTAGTCACTCGATTAGATTGTGACTGAACATCAATACAGTAGTACATCTGAGGTGTGAACCACTCATTGTAAATAGGAACTAAGAAGTAATTTCACTTTATCTAAATGTAACTAAGCTTTACGGGTCAAGTGCTTTATGAAATGATCCACTACAAACATTCTATTTGAGCAGAAATAAACTAACCGAGGGCTCCAAATAGTCATTCTGAACTAAAGGGAAAAATGACCTCTTTGATTGAATTGTTAGCGGGGCTGCAATTTCATAAAGGAAAATGAATCAGGAACGGTTAGAACATCAAACATGAAGTTGTACCTCTTTATGTACAAATCAGTCTAATATAGGAACAATATACTGAAGACGGGCACACATAGTTTAATGCAAACAGGTAAGTAACAGACGTAAGGCACTAAATTATCTAACACCATCAAGTGAAGACCCTATATCCGATGATAGCAGATTTTGCACCACTATACATATGGTGTTGAAGTGTTCACTCAATAACTCAAACCATGAAAAAAATTTAAGTACTAATCACAAAAACTGAAATCAAGTTAAGACGAAATATCAATTGTTGTCATATAGTGTGCCTGGTTTGCAATGAGATGAGCAGAAATCTGTTTTGACAACAAACCAAAACATTTTGCCTAAACTCGGTTACCATGTTCTCTTGTTTAAGTTGAACAAATTCAGGATACTAAACATTCCACCAACTAAGACTACACCATAGGCTTACGATATCTAGTAGCGATTCAGAGTTCTTACTCAAACAGAGGTCATCAAACATAACCCATCCTAATGCAGTAAAAAGTGGTAAAATTTGTAAACTAGCACCCGTTATTAGTCGAAAAAGGCATAACTCATCATTTCAATATCGAAAAAGATAAAATCCAAGCAAAGTATGTAATTAAAAAGTATCGAAAAGCTACCTTTGGATAAACCCTTGAATGCCTGAGCTCCAATTAGCCTTGAAATTTTAGAAATGAACATAATAACAACTGAAAATAAGAAAACAAGATTTCAGGAATTGTTATTAGGTTTTTTTTTTTTTTTTTTTTTACTTTAAAATCATTTTGATTTGAAAAATAAATAAATAAGAATTGGGTTGATTTTATTATACCTTTGTGATTGTTCTGGAGATCCGACCAAAGATGTCTTGTAGGGGTTTAGGTTGAGAAAGACAAATTGGTTTTGTTAAGGTTTTACTTGATCCGATCCGACCCGACCCGAAAAGGAATTAAGGAAAAAAAAAGGAAAAGAAAGTGGAGATGCGGGGTATCGAACCCCGTACCTCTCGCATGCAAAGCGAGCGCTCTACCATGTGAGCTACATGCCCAATTTTGTTACCTCTCTCGTTTAGCAAAATTATTACTATTACATGCTAATCATTTTATCATGTTTTAATACTAAAAGTAATACCATCTTTCACGGGTTATTAGTCCAATACCGTCTTCTACGGTGTATGAAGTAGGTTGAGACGTAGACAACCATACCCCTACCTAAGGTAGAGAGGCTGCTTCCGGTTCTACCAAAGGTAGAAAAGGACCTCCGGCCTTTTTGTAGAGAGTGAGGATCGAACCCTTGACCTCTAGGTTAAGAGGCAAGGGGTTTTCCAACTGATCCAACCCTACTTGGTTTATTATCATGTTTTAATACTCCGGGTCCCAAAATCATTGTTTCTGTAAAAAAAAAAGGGCTGCGCTTCGCAGAACCAAGACCGAGAAAATCGACCGAACTGAAGGACCATCAGTCCGGTCCGGACCGGTCTTATGTAAAAACCGACCATTTATGCCTTCTTGGACTGGACCGGATCGAACACATTCGGTTCAGTCCTCGGTCTTGGGTTTTGGTCTAATTCGGTCTCGGTCCAGTCTGGTTTTGCATACAGTTTAAGAAAAGTAAGACCAATACACTATTCAACCAATCAAATAGCATTCTCACCAACTAAAATCTCTTTTGATTAATTAACATGTGAAAAAGATTATTATTTTCAGACATCCTAAAATTTTAAGGGCCCATGTGGCATCCTCTTTTTGCTTGAGGTTTGAAGTCAAAGAAATTAAAAACCCATGACTAGTTTAAATGTTGGGTTTAGAAATTAGGCATGAGACCCAAAGGTCTCACCATTTTAAAATCCAAAAGGGGAGTCAGGTTTATAATTTAGTGGGACCACCATTTATCATTCTCTCTTTCTCTCTTTTCTCTTTACATAAAATATCATTTTTTTCAAACAATAAATATAGCAACTTTTAAAATAGTTAATTATATATTTATATCAAATCTAAATTTAAATCATAACCCAAATCAAAATTCTAAACCCTTCTACGAACCAAACGAGCCCTAAAACATCTTAAAATAAAAATGGGTGTATAATTTTAAAACTGAGAAGTATAACTTTTACTATTTAAGTACTATTTGTTAATACTTAATAGTTATGTTAATAAACAAATAAGTCATTTTACTTTTAGTTGTTGTTCACTTAAGTCATTGTATCATTTTTATAGTTTTATAGCTAACATTGTATTATTAAAATGGTCTCTTTTATTTAAAGGTTAAAGTTACGAGATGAAAAAAAATATATCTACGTAGCAAGCTACAAGACAAATTAGAAGCAAAACAAAATTTTCTTAAAAGAAATATATGTTAGAAAAATGACTTAAAAACTAGCTAAAAGTGACGTATTGGATGACATGACACATAATTTGAACACGTTGAGTAACAAATTTATATTAGGTACCTGGGTGCTGAAATGAATTAAAAATTTCTTTTATAAAATTATAGAAATAATTTAGTGAAGTGAAAAAAAAAAAAAAAAAAAAAGTACAATGAATTTGTTAGCAAATTTTAAGAAAGTACAATGAATTTGTTAGCAAATTTTAATGGTACACTGATTTAGTTAGTAGAGGGACTCAAAAAACCATAAGAGAGCACAAGGTGTAGGCTCGTATTTAAAAACAATGAATTTATTAATCTACACCTTGTGCTCTAAAAATAGTACAATCATTTGATTAAACAAGAAAACAAAATATAATAACTTTTGTGTATATTAACCGTACCTAAAGTTTATTTACTATACTCTGGGTATTTGTTCAATTATATTAATTTACTACTCAACTATATTTTTTTTTCTATCGGGTCGCTCAAATTCTAAACAATGATACTTAGATCATATTTAAATCTTTTGACCGTTAACATGAGTAACTTGAATGTATATTTTTTGATAAGTTCGTCAAGTAACTCAAGCATCATGTTTTATAAGTTTGGTGACTTGTACATGTTGCTTTAATAAATTCAACGACCCAAAATTAAGTTAGGGGACCCAGATGATTTTCTAAAATAACTATTCGTTTTATAAATCGGTGTTCCCATTTTCAAATGTTTTAAGTTATCAAAGTTAATTGTGTTAAAGATAAATTTGACACTTTGGTGAATTATAAAAATCATTAAGTGCACAAATTTAAAATAGAAAGAAAGTCAGGAGTGCGATGTGTACATGTCATATGTTGATTAATTCGTCTCAAAATAATTGTCTATGTTGTTATTTTGAGATGTTCTGAAATAATTGTTCACTTTAAATGTCAACCAACACGAAGAGACTTTAGTGTGTAAATATGATATTTTGATTAGTGAAGAGTGTAGTTATTAAATTTTCTAAAACTTTGTGCATTTTAAAAGTAGACAGTTAATTTAGGACGGAAGGAGCGGTATTTATCAATTTCATCCTTACCAAGATATGTTTTCTTGGCAAAGCTAGTACTAGCAAGGAGATCGAGGGTATAGCCAGCGGCTATAAATTTAATGTGAAGAAAAACTTGAAGTTGACAAAAGAGACATGGTTTTGATCGCCAAAATTAGTATGAAAGAAGGCTGTCATCTTGTAACTTTCGCCTTGTTTCTAACTCACCATCCCTCTATAAAAACACACCATATCAATTTCACTTTACAATATCTATTAGCATATAATTCAATCTAGTCCAGTTTCATTTTATTTTTTAGTTAACCTATGGCTTCCATTCTTTCAACTTCAGTTGCTGCCTCACCCACCCTTCTTGTTCGCTCAACTCCACGAGCCCAATGCAACCAACTCGCTAGCGTCTCGATGATCTCTGTAAGTTTTTCGATCTATCTATATATACTAGGAAATAAATTTTCACAACTTGTTTTGTTTGTTTTAAACTTGTTATATTTTTTGTTGTAGGGTGCACAAAGGTTTGTGACCATCAAGGCCGAGAAAAGATCAACACTATCTCACTGCTTCAAGACCCCGATTTCATGCTCCATTGTAAAACTTTTTTTTTGAAAATTTATATATATTCTAGTTAGTAGAATAACTACTGACATGGTGACATGACCTTGATGTGCAGGCTCAACCGGAGACTTTGAAAGTAGTGCAAGCAACTATTGCTAATCAATTGTCGATTGACGAGAGCACAGTTGCCCCTGCAACCAAATTCGCCGATCTTGGTGCTGATTCACTTGACACAGTAAGATGTTTTTTAAGTCTTGATCATCTTGAAACGAATCCTAGCTAAACCAGACTACTAGTGATTAATTGATATAATTTATAAACAGGTTGAGATCATGATGGCTTTGGAAGAAACATTTGGAGTGTCGATAGGTGAAAGTGGAGCTGAGAACATTGCGACTGTCCAAGATGCTGCTGATCTTATTGAAAAAGTGAAGGCGTTATCTTAAGCTTTTTCACTTCGTCAACAACTCTGACCCTATATGATCAAATATATACAAATTTTGCTTGTTTTCTAATGATTTTTGCTGGTTTGTAAGTCGTTTAGACGATGTACTAATAAATGCAAATCCTATGTTTTCCCTTAAAGATGGACGCTCCAAACACGTTATTTAAAAAGCATAAGTGATTAATTTACGCCATATTTTGGAACATTTCATATATTATATATATGTACACAAAAGCATAAAAGAATATAGGAATGATAGCAAGAACAAAATGAGCACTTCTTGTTTATGAAGAAGCATCTCATCTTAAATAGTTTACAATTTTACATACATACAGATTAGGTTGCATGCGCCACATTGATCATCTCATATATGGGCTGCAATATATAAATATATACACATATAGGATTTCATATAAAGGTTTATATACATAAAAGACATCTCTTGTGACAGCAGAAAATTAGTCTGTTTCAACGATCCAAAGCGCTCAACACAATCCTGAAATTACAACCATGAAACAAGGTTAAACTTTTTATAAACAAACCAAATCAACATTCTTTGAGGTTCAATAGTTATGGTCGTTGTAACTTACCAATCGTAACCTGTAGGACTTTTGGCCTCCCTAGAATGCATCGACTTTCTTCGGCTCAATTTCTTGATATTTCCTCCTGGAGTTGTTGCTGATGAATAAACCAAGAAAAACAAAAACCTTTATTGTGTATGAATGTTATATATTATTACCCATTTTATAATATTGCAAAATGCATGTAGTTGGTCATTTTTAAATTTTATCTTTTAAAGAGTGCAATTCTATCTTGTTGCACGTTCTCGCAATATTTATGCTTCTTGTTTTGTACCAGATATTAAGAGTGCTTACATGAGAAGGGCGTGCCCGGGGTGGAGGGGGTCAGTGGCGAAGATGGGGTGGACGGGGGTAGCAGGAGATGAGGTGATACTGTTGCTACGAAGAACGGTGATGCTGCGAGAAATGGGAAGGTTTTCATCAACATTGGATGGACCTATGTTATTTGTGGCAGATTGGAGGCGAAGAGACTTAAACGCGCGACGTTTGCCAATGCCCGAGTCAGGGTTAGGGCCCGCAAGTGTTTCGTCCCAAAGATGATCAAGAAAACCCATTGTGATTATTATGTACAAATAGTTTTTACACTAATTAGAATAAGCTAATTAATTTGTTTTGTTCTTCGTTATCTTTCCTGTAACAACCCGAATTAGGGAGGGTTTTGTAAGAGAATTAATAATACGATAGAGAGTGGTTTAATTTGTGCCACCCGAATACGAATGTTACAAAGGGAAGTGGAAGTTTTTATTATTTTTTTTATTATTTATTATTATTATTCTTAACTTAACATCTAAACAAAAAATTTAAAACAATAATGTATGTTATGGAGTATTTATAGATGTTATGAAGATTTTTAAGGACAAGGATTAAGGTTGACATTCAATGGCTCAAATGAAACATTTGTTAGTTTGGTACGAGAGAATCAAGGAGGCAACAACCATAAAACCAAATTAACATTTGGGGTTATGAACACAACCATATTTTACATCTATTTTAGCTTAGTTGCATCTTACATTAGTCCACCAAATGTCTAAAACAGGATTATTTCCGACTCCATATTACAACTGGTTAAACGGGTTGTACCTTATGTTCCTTGAGCCATTAGCACATTGTCGTAGAATTATGAGGCTAACAAACATATAAACAGAACATGTTGACTTTAAAGATCGGTCCCTTCTAATAATATATGTTGTGGCAGGACTCATTGACAAGTAGCTTATGTGTCCATTTTCACCCGAACCCAACCCATAGCAGCGAGTATAGGATACCAAGATACTGTCTAAAAGTATATTGCAAACTGAATGAATACGAAAAGTGAAACGTTTGTTATGGAATGCAACTGTCTTGGTAGCAGGCTATTTCGTTTGGAAGTATGGGAATGATATGGTTTGGGGGAAGATGGTGAACAATTCAAGAATTTTCCAAGATGTGCATTTGAAGACATACGAGTGTCTTCAACCAGCAACTCATGACACGAAACAAACTTGACATACATCATCATTTGATTATTTGTAGTGGTAAGATAAATGATTAAAATATGACATGGTGTGAGAGCTTATTGAACAATGATTAGTTCAATGCATTGCGAAAGATTTTTATAAAAATGTTGAATAATGATGTGTTAGTACTTAGTAGTGATTTGTCAATATTTTAAACACCAACTTTCTCACTATTACACATACATATGGCCCAAGCCCAAGTGTGAGTTTGGGTCCATTAAGTTTCATGCCATGCGTACTCTATATATAGTTTAGGTAATACTACGTGTTTTAAATTAAATATCATGGAAGAGACAGCCAAAAAGCTACGTTCATCGGTGGAGTCGGTTATCTCCAATGACGATCTTTTACCCGAAATCTTAGTCAGGTTACCTGTTCTTTCACTTGTTTTGTTTAAATCCGTATCAAAACACTGGTTATCTCTTATCAAAGACGTTAGTGTCACTTTTCGCCAGAACCTCGACCCGCTTTCTGGTCTCTTTCTTTATAAGTATTCATACAAAAAATATCCAGAAAGTTCATTCAGTTATAATTTTGTGCCGTTGGATGTACGCATTCCGATCTGCAGATCTTACTTACTCACCACCAAACAGAATAGTGTTGAGATTTTGGATTCGTGCAATGGTTTACTTTTATGTTGTTCTACATTTTCTACGAAGTTATATGTATACAATCCATCCATTACTAACATGTTTACGGCCCTACCAGCACCCGATAATGTGACATATTATCACAATTCTTTTTGGGGTGGTTTGAAAATGGCTTTTGATCCTACTAATTAAATCACCTCACTATAAAATAATTTATGGTGAAATAGTTGATGGTTATCCAGATGATTTTTGGGTTCGAATACACACTTACTCTTCAGAAACGGGCAATTGGAGTCTTTGTGGCCATCAATTTCCCAAACGTAGTTTAAGTTATTTTAAGGATGGAGTTTATTGGACTGATGCCATTTATTGGTTAAATGGTGAGGGTAAGTTTGTCAAGTTAGAGATCATGAATGAGCATCCGGTTTTAACAGCCTTACGAACCCCTATAACCTTACATTGGAAGGAATGTAGGCTGTTTGAGTCTCGCGGCTGTTTGCTCTTTGTTGTAAAGAATGATGCTCATTCCCGACGTTTTACTATTTATGAGAAGGGGAACGCGTATTCTGAATGGTCAGTGAAGTATGTCGTTAATCTTGATGACATTATAAAGTCGTTTCCCAAAACGTGGAATATTCACAAAGATATTATTTGCATTGTTTGGGGAGAAAGAGAAGAAGATTCTTTCCTTGTGATGGAACTAGATAAAAAGGTTGTACAATACAAATTCATGTCAAAGACTCTCAGCACAATCTCTGATTTGGGACCAAATGAAGATCTTGTTAGATGCTTTCAGTTCATTCCATCTTTTGCTAATGTGTGATTCAGCTTTCTGTTACAGGTATGATTACGTAATTACATGCTCAGTTATAGTGTTAACGCTGCTATTACTTAGCTATTCCATTGCTCGATTTGTTCTCTTGATTTATATGATCAAACTCTATTTTGATAACAGAATGTTTGGAGAGTACTGAACACTAATTGCTCTGTTTGTTATGATGCCCATTAACAATTGGGTATAAATATATGGATGCACTATACAAGTTCAAATTTTAAACTATTATCGTTCTTCAAATGCTAATGTAGTAAGTTTTGGAATTAACTTTGTCCTTAGTAAGTAGTAGAAAAAAAAAGTAAAGTAAAGTAACTCCCAATACCGTCTTCCACGGGTTATGAGTCCCAATACCGTCTTCCACGGTGTATGGGGGAGGTTGAGATGTAGACAACCATACCCCTACCTAAGGTAGAGAGGTTGCTTCCGGTTCTATTTAAAGTAGAAAAGGACCTCCGGCCTTTTGTAGGGAGTGAGGATCGAACCCTTGACCTCTAGGTTAAGAGGCAAGGGGTTTTCCAACTGATCCAACCCTACTTGTTCATTTTAGTAAGTAGTAGAACATTAATAAAAATTATGATTGATGTGGATCACTAAAAAGCCCCTCTTCACCCGAGTCAAATGCAGCCAACATAAAAAAAGCCACAAGACACAATTTGGTGTAATGCTTGATACTTAAGGAGGTCTTTGGTATATGATTGTGGGAATGGATTCATTCCCATACAAAACTGTTGTTAAGTGTTGGTAAGCACGCCTTCGAATAAAAAAGTGAATGAGACCAATAGATCCAAACCCTGGGGTCAGAGCTGTGTTTATATCTCATTTCCATAATACTTCATGGTTTAACTACTCTGCCCCTCACGTTCTACCCTTCTCCCTTATCATCGAACATCATCATTCTCATTTTCATGTTCGTTCTCGCCGTCGTCATCACAGCCACAATTTCTGATTCAATTCAATCATCATCCATTTGTCATCTCCTCATCTTCGGATCTCATTTCGTCTCCCATCATCTTCGGATCTCCCTTCCCGAGTCATTGTCTTCATAGTTATTTTGTTTAGTTATTGTTTTGTGCATCTAATAAATAATCTAAATAACATGATCAGGCCATAAAAAATCTAAATAACATAGCAAACGCCCCTAAGATTTTCTGGTTGGTGAGAACATGTTAGAAATGATGGCCTGATCAGTTCTCTTGATTTATACAATGTGAATATTGTAGCGTTTATGACATGATGGTTGAGTTTCTGTATTTGATGGTAGAAGTACCATCTCAGTGTTTTCTCAAGACTGACTTATCGTTGAACAAGTGTATTACAAATGTCAATAGAAGTTATGAACTCGCCATGTACTAAGCTTATTTTTTCCACATGCCTTTCAGGTTTTGAACATCATGCGGTAGAGGAAAAGAGACCTGTTATCTATGGAATTTTGTGAAGTATCTTTTGTAAATGACAACAATTATGATGTAGTAAGCATTTATTAAAAGCTGTAACTCAGAGGTTAAAATAGAAAAACGAGTAATTCCTCATTATTGTTCGTCTGCAGACCAGTATTGTTGTATATTGTTTCTCTCCTTTTGGTTTCTTTTTAGCTGAAGTATAATTTCATTCTCATGTTTCATTGGAATTAATATACGCCATTCTCTACTAGTAAATATATCCCATGTATTCTCTATTGAAGTGTTTACTAAAACTGTCTGAATGTGTGCCACATCATAATCTAGTTACTAGTAAGATATCAAAATGATGTCTGAGATAAAGTAGAAGTAAACACCAGCAACAGACCCTATAAACAAAGCTACATAATTTAGTAACACAAGGTCGAATTGCTGAATTCGCACTAATTCGATTTCACATAGCTCTTAGAAAGTCTTCCTGATGATATTGTATTCTATAAGCAACCTGGGCTACTAGAGTATGATTTTAGAAGAATACAGATGGCGTGGTTAAAGATATCTTCCTCCCAATATCCCAAATTAACATTTGCCATTTGAGCTTGCGAAATAGAACCTTTTGTCTTTATGGTTGTTGTGTAAACTGTTTTATCTTTAAACTTCAGAAATTCTACCTCTACCCTGGTTGAACCTTTTTGGTCGGTGTGTAAATTTTTTTAAATTTGTTCTTAGAAGCATATATTAAGAATGGTTAAATGGGTTGTCTTCTCGAGTAAAACACACAGTTTTTCCCTTTTAAAGTGACACACTAAGAGAGCCTATTGTCACTTGAGCCATTAGCACACCATTGAGGATTTATAAAGGCGTTGCGACATTATTCAATATGTTGAGCTACTTGTTTGAGTTTAAAAAGGATGGCGATAATGTTAGGATGGGGGTGTTGGAATCAAGTTTTCATATCCAATGTTATTGTTTGATTGATGGATGTTTGATGAATATTAGAGAATCAAACTCATAGAACCATAGTAGTGGGAGAAGCTTGGTTTCATTAAATTGGTGGGTCATGCATGACGTTTTTGTTGTTAGTCCATCTATCTTCTTTAAACTACCACACATAATCTTAGTGTGATGAACCCACTTTATAATTGATAGCCATAGTTGGAAACGGACACCAAACAAAAGAAATAGCATTCATGCACACGAATCAATGTAGCACATGTACTGACAGGGGCGGATGTACATGCAAGCCAGGGGTAGCGGTCGCTACCCCTGAACTTTTACCCGGTAGTGGAATTTTTGGCGATTTTTGGCGATTTTTGGCCATTTTTTTGCGATTTCGCGACCCTGAAACAAATTTTCGCTACCCCTAAACAAATTTTCGTATTTCGCTACCCCTAAACTTGGCTCCTAGTTCCGCCCCTGCACACGATATCATTTCACTCTCCAACTATGATAAAGTCCAACTAAGCAATCCCAAAGTAAGAGTATATTACAAACTTTGTCCTTATGGTTTTCGCGCGATCGCACTTTTCGTCTTTTTTACGAAACAATTACATTAGCCGTCCCTGAACTTATCAATTCTTGCAAGTTTTGTCCTTTCAATTAAGAATGTAATTTTGAAAAATCTTCTGAAAGTTTCAAAATTTTCTGCAAGTTTTGTCTCAAAAAGACAAAAATAAACACCTTTTGCTGCTTGAGAATCAGAAACTTTTCACCGTCTCCTCATAGATTATGATATGACTTATTTCAAATGGTAGTGATATATATACCTTATTTATTTTTGGCAAATAATAAAAGAAAAACTAGAACTAAATAAATAAAAAGAGAATTACTGTTCCATTTATTCTTTCAAGTTACATTGATATTCAACCATACTTGAAGTTACAAGGATCTCATTACATTCCATTTCTACCTATGTGCAGTGGGACACGTTATTGAGATATCAAATCATGTGATGTGAACAACGATGAAGACAATCACAAGAGTAACATGAGCAATGAGTACTAAAATTTTCTATGTTTGGTTCTCTTATTTTTTGTTTGGGATGCATGTAACTTAAACATTAGAAAACGTGAGATGTACAATCTACGGATCGGATGTTAAATTTGGTTTTTGTTAACTCGGCTACAATATCACTTGAAGCTAATGTTAGCCTTCGAGTAATTTTACATAAACGGTGATGTCAGCCTTCCCAATATTAGACGATAAATATGGCCCAAGGCTCAAGCCCAATTCTGGGTTTGGGTCCATTAGGTTTTTATGCTATGTGTGCTCTATATATATATTGTTTATGTACAATACAACAACGAGGTTTTAAATTAAATATCATGGAAAAGACAGCCAAAAAGCTCGCTTCATCGGTGCAGTCGGTTATCTCCAACGACGATCTTTTAACCGAAATCTTAGTGAGGTTACCTGTTCTTTCTCTTATTTTGTTTAAATCCGTGTCCAAACGCTGGTTATCTCTTATCAAAGACGTTAGTGTCACTTTTCGCCAGAACCTCGACCTGCTTTCTGGTCTCTTTCTTTATAAGTATTCATACAAAAAATATCCAGAAAGTTCATTCAGTTATGATTTTGTGCCGTTGGATGTACGCATTCCGATCTGCAGATCTTCCTTAGTCGCCACCAAATTCACTTTTGGCCCACAGGTACGACATAAGAGTGAAATTGAGATTTTGCATTCGTGCAATGGTTTACTTTTATGTCGTACATTGGCTGGGAAGTTATATGTATACAATCCATCCATTACTAATATGTTTAAGGTGCTTCCGGAACCTGATAATGTGACACGTTATAACAATATTATTGTGGGATTGAACATGGCTTTTGATCCTACTAAATCACCTCACTATAAAGTAATTTATGGTGAAACAGTGAAGAGCTATCCTGATGATAATTGGGTTCGAATACACACTTACTCTTCAGAAACGGGCAAGTGGAGTCTTTGTGGGCATCAATTTCCGAAATTTAGTTTATATCATTTTAAGGATGGAGCTTATTGGAACGATGCCATTTATTGGATAGATGATGAGAGTAAGTTTTTCAAGTTAGATATAATGAATGAGCATCCGGTTTTAACAGCCTTACAAACCCCTTTAACCTTAGATAGGAAGGAATGTAGGCTGTTTGAGTCTCGTGGTTGTTTGCTCCTTGTTGTAAAGGATGATGCTCATCACCCACGTTTTACTATTTATGAGAAGGGGAGCGTGTATTCTGAATGGTCAGTGAAGTGCATTATTAATCTTAGTGACACTGTAAAGCCGTTTCCCAAAAGGTGGAGTATTTACAAAAACATTTGTTGTATTGTTTTGGGAGAAAGAGAAGAAGATTCTTTTCTTGTGATGGAACTAGATAAAAAGGTTGTACAATACAAATTCATGTCAAAGACTCTCAGCACAATCTCTGATTTGGGACCAAATGAAGATCTTGTTAGATGCTTTCAGTTCATTCCATCTTTTGCTAATGTGTGATTCAGCTTTCTGTTACAGGTATGATTACGTAATTACATGCTCAGTTATAGTGTTAACGCTGCTATTACTTAGCTATTCCATTGCTCGATTTGTTCTCTTGATTTATATGATCAAACTCTATTTTGATAACAGAACGTTTGGAGAGTACTGAACACTAATTGCTCTGTTTGTTATGATGCCCATTAACAATTGGGTATAAATATATGGATGCACTATACAAGTTCAAATTTTAAACTATTATCGTTCATCAAATGCTAATGTAGTAAGTTTTGGAATTAACTTTGTCCTTAGTAAGTAGTAGAACATTAATAAAAATTATGATTGATGTGGATCACTAAAAAGCCCCTCTTCACCCGAGTCAAATGCAGCCAACATAAAAAAAGCCACAAGACACAATTTGGTGTAATGCCTGATACTTAAGGAGGTCTTTGGTATATGATTGTGGGAATGGATTCATTCCCATACAAAACTGTTGTTAAGTGTTGGTAAGCACGCCTTCGAATAAAAAAGTGAATGAGACCAATAGATCCAAACCCTGGGGTCAGAGCTGTGTTTATATCTCATTTCCATAATACTTCATGGTTTAACTACTCTGCCGCTCACGTTCTACCCTTCTCCCTTATCATCGAATATCATCATTCTCATTTTCATGTTCGTTCTCGCCGTCATCATCACAGCCACAATTTCTGATTCAATTCAATCATCATCCATTTGTCATCTCCTCATCTTCGGATCTCATTTCGTCTCCCATCATCTTCGGATCTCCCTTCCCGAGTCATTGTCTATTTGTCTTCATAGTTATTTTGTTTAGTTATTGTTTTGTGCATCTAATAAATAATCTAAATAACATGATCAGGCCATAAAAAATCTAAATAACATAGCAAACGCCCCTAAGATTTTCTGGTTGGTGAGAACATGTTAGAATGTAGCCTGTTTGAGTCTCTTGGTTGTTTGCTTCTTGTTGGAATGGATGATGCTCATTCCCGACATTTTACTATTTATGAGAAGGGGGGCGTGTATTCTGAATGGTCAGTGAAGTACATCGTTAATCTTGATGACATTATAAAGCCGCTTCCCAAAAGGTGGCGTATTCAAGAACTTGTTTGTTGTATTCTTTTGGGAGAAAGAGAAGAAGATTCTTTCCTTGTGATGAAACTAGATAGAAAGGTTGTACAACTCAAAATTGTGTCAAAGACTCTCAGCACAATCTCTGATTTGGGACCAGATGAAGATCTTGTTAGATGCTTTCAGTTCATTCCATCTTTTGCTAATGTGTGATTCAGCTTTCGGTTTCAGGTATGATTAACGTAATTACATGCTCAGTTATAGTGTTAACGCTTCAATTACTTAGCTAATGTGTGATCAAACTCTATTTTGATAACAGAACGTTTGGAGAGTACTGAACACTAATTGCTCTGTTTGTTATGATGTCCATTAACAATTGTGTATAAATATATGGATGCACTATACAAGTTCAAGTTTTAAACAATTATTGTTTATCAGGCTGTTAACGTAGATCCTCTAAGAATAAAGAAGCCTGCTAATGTAGTAACTTTGTCCTTAGTAAGTAGTAGCACGTTATTAAGAATTATGATTGATGTGGATCACATAAAAAAACCACAAGACAGTAATTTTATATTATCATTTGTGATGTCTTAAGCTCAAAACAGCAAGTTGGTGTAATACCTGCTACTTAAGAAGGTGTTTGTTATAGAGTGTGGGAATGGATTCATTCCCTTGCAAAGCTGTTGTTAAGTGTTCAGTAAACAGGCCTAGGAATAAAAAAGGGAATGAGACCAATAGATCCAAACCTGGGTCAGAGCTGTGCTTATATACGTCGTATGCCTACCTTTTTTGAAACATTTCCGGTCGTTTTGGTAGACGGAGACGGGATTGTTAGAGCCGATGTTCCTTTTCGAAGGGCAGAATCCAAGTATAGTGTCGATACCTTAGTGGATCGACTCTATTACATAAGTGGATTCCTAACGTTTGTCTCACATCATGACATAAGTAAGCAGTTATTTTTGTATCGGCCCAAAACCTCACTAATTGATCTTTACGGTGCTTACTCTATCAATTCGATCCTTACTTAATAGTTTAAGCACTCTGCCTCTCACGTTCTACCCTTCTCCCTCATCATCGAACATCGTCATTCTTCCTTTCGTATTCGTTTTCACTGTCGTCATCACAGCCGCAATTTCTGATTCAATTCAATCATTATCCATTTGTCATTGCCTCATTTGTAGTGGTGTATGGGTTTGTCACTGTCGATCTCATATTCTCATTTCATCTCCCATCATCTTCGTTTCTCCCTTCCTGGTCATTGCCTTCATTGTTATTTTGTTTTGTTTAGTTATGGTTTTCTGCATCTAATAAACAATCTAAATAATATTTGAGGAATACATTGGTGTTGTGTTTGTGTATAGTGATCTCCTAATGCATAGCAGACGCCCCCAAAGATTTTCTGGTTAGAATTGATGCCGTGATCAGGTCTCTTGATTTATACAATGTGAATATTGTAGCATCTATGACGTGATGGTTGAGTTTCTCTATTTGATCCTTTGACAGTAAAAATGAGCAGCTGCCAATTCTCCAGTTTCTGAATTTCCTGTTAAAGACAACTATGAATGTAGAAGTACTATCTCAGTGTTTTCTTAAGATTGACTTATCGTTGGACAAGTGTATTATTACAAATGTCAATAGAAGTTATGAATTCGCCATGTACTAAGCTTATTGTTTCCACATGCCTTTCAGGTTTTGAACGTCATGCGGTAGAGGAAAAGAGACCTGTCATCTATGGAATTTTGTTAATTATCTTTACAAATGACAGCAATTATGATGGAGTAAGTAATCCGTATTTATTAAAAGCTGTTACTCAGAGGTTAAATAAGAAAAACGAGTATTCCTCATTATTGTTCGTCGAGTATTGTAGTATATTGTTTTTCTCTCCTTTTGGTTTCTTTTTACCTGAAGTATATTTTCATTCTCTTGTTATAAGGAGTGTTCAGTAGAATTGACTGTGGATGTATGCTACATCTTGATCTAGTTGCTAATAAGATATCAAAATGATTTATGATATTAAGTAGAAGTACGCACCAGCAACAGACCCTATAAACAAAGCTACAAAATTTAGTAACACAAGGTCGAATTACTGCACTTTAATAGTACATATTGTAAATGGTGACTTCAATTTACCATTAGGTGAAGGGTGCCTTTATTTTCTTTCACCCATTTGGTAACACCCTTTTCTAATTTTTGACTATACGGTAAAGTGATAAATTAAGTATGTAATTTTCTATGAACAAATCCAATGCTACATTATTGCATGACTTTGTGTTTGTTGGGACCTCTTAATACCGCCATTGTATTGTAGCAGTACTTGTATTATTTCACACACACCTTTCTCATTACCCTTTACAAAACCATCTAATACTCTTTACACAAATCTCACCCAACCTCACATTTCGTATTGTCCACACTTCTCTTTATTTTAAGCTCCATCCCCTTGTGGCCACGGAGGTTCACCTGCGCCGACTCTGAGCTATCCAAAAGGGTAGTCGCCCTGGGATTAGTCGGCTCGTAATGTCGAGTCAGAAACCCACGTTACCCAAAAAAAGTAATCAATGTCCCCTTCAAGAAGTATTCAACTTAACAAGCAATATGAAGCCGTGTCTAAGAATTACTTTAAGGTTTAAACGTCATTTAAACATCCTGATATGTCCACACAACATTACAAACAAGAGAAATATAAATTTTTCATTTTCCGTGACATTCTCAATAATTTTGGAATTTTACATTTAATATCACATCCATAATAGACTTAATAAACTTATAAAGATAACAATCTTCATTCAAAATAAACTTTCCTAAGTTTATTCGACCTTCGGACATGTAACTTTTCGGTTTCGTCTGTATTTTTACCTTTTTCTTTGTTTTTTTACGTTTTCATCCGTTTTTTTTTCGTTTTCGTCTATATTATTACATTTTCCTCCGTTTTTTACGTTTTCATCCGTTTTTTTTCGTTTTCGTCTGTTTTTTTACGTTTTCCTCCGTTTTTTTACGTTTTCATCCGGTTTTTTCGTTTTCGTCTTCGTCTATACTTTTACGTTTTTTTTTTGTTTTTTTTTCGTTTTCGTCTGTTTTTTTTACGTTTTCATTCATTTTTTTATATTTACATCCGTTTTTTTGTCTGTTTTTTTTACGTTTTCGTTCATTTTTTTACGTTTTGCCCATTCTTTTACGTTTGTCTTTTGTTCTAACGTTTTTGTTTATTTTTTTACCTTTTCATATGTTTTTATCCATTCTTATCCGTTTTTATGCGTTTTCACAACATGTGTATCAAATAATAACCAAAAAACATCAAATGAGTGAATTACACCGTTCGTAAATGTAAAATTTGATGTTTTTTGGTTATTATTTGATACACATGTTGTGAAAACGTATAAAAACGGATAAGAATGGATAAAAACGTATGAAAATGTAAAAAATGAACGAAAATGTATGAAAACTTTAGAACAAAAGACAAAAACGTAAAAGAATAGGCGAAAACGTAAAAAAAACAGATGAAAACAAAAAAACAGACGAAAACGTAAAAAAAAAGACGAAAACGAAAAAAAAAAGCGGAAGAAAACGTAAAAAAATGGAGGAAAACAAAAAAAAACAGACAAAGAGGTAAAAAACAGACAAAAACGAAAAAAAAACGGATGTAAATGTAAAAAAACAGACGAAAACGAGAAAAACACATGAAAACGTAAAAAAAACAGAGGAAAATGTAAAAATATAGACGAAAACGAAAAAAACGGATGAAAACGTAAAAAAATAGAGGAAAACGTAAAAATACAGACGAAACCGAATAAAAAAACGGTTAAGAATGGATAAAAATTTAAAAAATGGACGCAAGCGTATGAAAACGTTAGAACAACGGACAAAAACGTAAATGAACGGACGTAAACGTAAAAAAACATACGAAAACGTAAAAAAAACAGACGAACACGAAAAAAACGGATGAAAACGTAAAACGGAGGAAAACGTAAAAAAAAAGGCGAAAAGGAAAGAAACAGACTAAGAAGTAAAAAAAAGACGAAAACGAAAAAAAACGGTTGAAAACGTAAAAAAAAGGAGGAAAACGTAAAAAAACAGATGAAAACGATAAAAACGGATGAAAACGGACGTAAACATAAAAAAATGGACGTAAACGTAAAAAAAACGGAGGAAAACGTAAAAAAAACAGACGAAAACGAAAAAAAATGGATGAAAATGTAAAAAACGGACGTAAACGTAAAAAAATGGACGTAAAATGAAAAAAGCAGACGCAAACGTAAAAAAGCAGACGAAAACAAAAAAATGGACGAAATCGTAAAAAAACGAAGGAAAACGTAAAAAAAACGGAGGAAAACGTAAAAAAAAGACGAAAACAAAAAAAACGGACAAAAACGTAAAAAAAACTGACGAAAACGTATTAAAACGGAACTTACAAAATTATTAAAAAAAAATTGCACCGTTCATTCTTTTGGTTTGCGAAATGACTAGAATACCCTCATGGGACTTCAGGTGTAACAACACTTAACGAGCGTTAGTGGGGGAGGGATTAACGACGCCAAACGTTTGCCCGTTAAGGACGAACGGTGCAGTTTTTTTGGTTAAGGGACTAACGTCGCCAGTAAACGCAAACCACAAGGACGAACGGTGTAATTTACTCTTGTTTTTATCTTTCAAATTAGATACACTAATTTCTATGTCTATAACACACCTACCCCTATACGCATTGGCGGAGGCTTTGGGAAGTTTGCTCCTTCTGTAACAAATATTTCCTTCGGAGTTTTTGTGAGGGGGTATACTTGTCATTATCTCGTCCGTTGCGATAATTTTTGCTGCGGTTGCTGCTCTGATCATTGGATTGTCTCCTAGGCTGTTCTTGTTGCCTATAATTTGAGTAGCCTTTTTTGCTGTCCGCAGCGGCTGCTTCTCCTTGTATGAAGGATCTTGTGCGCTTCATTAGCTCATCAAAGGTTTGGGGAACCTTGTCGTTTAGCTTCCGAATGAGTTCTGGGTTGTTAATCCCATTCATGAACCCTGAAATTTTTAGGATTTCAGGACATGCTTTGACATGTATACACTCATCTTTAAAGCGTTCCATATAAGTACTAGTTGATTCCCCTTGGCGCTGTTTTACTCTTGCTAGTTCAACCGGGTTTTTAGCGCACTTCTTTCTTTGGGTGAAGTTTAAACGGAATGCTTTCCGTAATTCTTCAAACCCGCCGATGCTCCGTTGTGGGAGCTTGCTAAACCACGTGCGCGCATTCCCTACTAATGTGGAGTTAAACATATGGCACCACACAGGTTGTGGCCAATTTTTGATAGTAGCAGCTGATTCAAAAAATTTTAGGTGGTCATCCGGATCACCTGTCCCATCATATGTTTTGACATTAGTGGGCATGCGCCTCCTCTTGCGATCAGAATAATCGCTGATGCGTCGTGTAAATGCATCAACTTTCTGGCGACGCCAGTCACGCCATGGAAAGGACATGTCTTTGTCTTCTTCTTCACGACGTCTTCCTCTTGACTTCCAATGTCCTGTTTCCTTATCCTCGTTGTCCGAGGAGTCGTTGGAGGAGGAGTAGTCTTTTTTGCGGCGCTTGCGCCGGCTTCCTTCAGAGGAAGAACTTGAGGGGCTTTCACTTGGGGATATTCTCCTCCCTAATCTGTCCTGAATTCTTTTGCTCCTAGACCTGGAGGAATGATACGTGGGAATCGCACCAGGGTTTACCTCTCAAGGGATCTTGAGAAGCTTCCGACCCCCACCAGGCAGTGTACCTGATCGTTGTAGTATAGTATAGTGACAAGTACCGGGGGATTGATCGTTCAGCTAGGAACAGTGTCGCTAGGATTAGAAAACCTAAATACTAGTTCTAAAGGTGAGGGATGATTATTTTTGTATTTTTATACTTTTTAGAAACCAAGTAAAAATCTCGGGTTTGAAGGATTAGGGGGGAATTAGTTGCTAGTCAACTAACCCAATACTAAGATGCAATCAAAATAAAATACTAAAAATGAAAATAAACTAAATTATACTAAGGTTGTGAGCAGTAAGTGGAGAAAATGTGTTTACTTAGATTTCACTACTCCCTAGATATCTTTTACACGTTAATTACTTGTTATAGTTGCGTGGATGACGGATTGTATTCCTTAATACCATTCATGGGGTGGCGCACTTAACTCCCCAATCCTATGAGCTCTTATCTCCTCCTATGTCATGCCCGGCACAACCATAGGGATTATAAACAGTGGCTCATGCATTAAATACAACCAATAAAACCTAGTGCACATCAGTTCATGTTTCCTAAGACGTTCAAGCATGTTACCATTTGGAGATCTGCCAGTTTTCTTAAGCCTAACATCGAATTCATTCATCCAATACAATTATAAACAAGTAATCAACACATAATTAACATCTAGGTTTCATTAGATCCAAGCAAACACAAGATAGATCTAGCCTAGCATGATGGAATTAAGACAAGAACAAGATATAGACAACCAACACATAGACATATTGATTGAATTAAAAGAATACTTATCTCAATTACACATGAAAGGTATCAAGGGCTTAGAACCCTTGAAAAACCTGTAAAATTCGCACCAAGTTCGTACTTAGGGTTTCTCCAAAACTTCTCTCTTTTTAATGTGAAAATTAGAAAACTATATATAGGAAATAGGGTCTGACGGCGTCAAGACCAATCTTGTGACGTCGTCATCTCGCCGCCAAAATAATTCTCGGACTGCCTTAATCTACTTTTGACGCCGTCATGTGTTAGCATTTTCCAGGCCGTCATGCATTTTCCTCTTGACGCCCTACCTCGTGACGCCTTCAAATCTGTACTGGATCGTCATGGAAATTACTCTTGACGCCGTCAAAAATTCCTTCTTGACGCCGTCACCTACTGTTCCCAGCAAGGAAAATTAAGACTTTGGCGTTTTCTTCACTTTTATGCTCCAAAAACGTCTGAATTGCTTCCTTTTCCAGATTTCTCTCCCAAAGTACCTAAAATCACAAAAGAAACGATTTAAGGCAATATTTGATCAAATAAATTCAATTTCGGGCTTAAATGACCCCCTAAAAGTGGTTCATTTTTCGCCTCATCATATACCCTTACACTTGAGATTTGCTTGTCCTCAAGCAAATGCGCTTTTATTCTAGTCAAAATACAAGTTAGGGGTCATTTAACACAAATATAAAAGTAATTACTACAAATAATCGTTCCACTAAAGACCAATAGACAAGCACGGAGGTCATACACAAGCACCTCACAAATAGTGTTTAGATACTCACATCTCTCGGGTGTAATAAAGTATAAATTACAATATGGAAACGGAAGATATCTCTCACTACCTGTCATAGCAAAATAGATTACCATAGGCTTGGGAAAGGATCAAACCTCCACCACATGGCGTAATGTAGGATCATGTTTTAGATTGATTATTGTGATTCGGGAGGTCGTGTATGATGGAAGAATATGAACTCCATGGTTAGTGAGAGAGAGTAGAGAGAGAAGGGAAAAACTATGTGTTTATTGATAATGAAAGAGTAAATTACACAAAGAGTCTCACCCCTCCATGGAAGTATGGAGGGGTATATAAAGCCTAACACAAGCTAAACTATTGCAATATTACATAACTAGTCCATGTGTTTTGGCTTAACAAGATAGCAAATGTAATCCCGTAAATGTCGTTCCATTTACGTGTTGGGATTATAAACTTTGATCCCAACAATCTTCCCCCAATGGGGCGACATAAGGGATTACTTACAACATTTCCTACAAGGACAAATAAGAATAAAGAAAGGTCTTCATAAGCTCTTCAAATTGCTGAGGATGGTGACAGTTGACGCTCTTTGTCTTCATCTTGTACCTCGGCTTGAAAAACTTTATCTTCACTTGTAGGAAAATGATGTAATATGCATGAAATGGATTAACTTCCCCCCAATTCATGCTGCATGTCTTTAGCGGCTTCTTCGTACACTTCTTTTTGGCGAAGTTTCTGAATCAGCTTCCCCCTAAACTGACATCCGTCTTCAGCAGATTCGAAACTTTGATGTAGTCCACATGTCTTCTAACTATTGAAGTTTTAAGTACGCAACGGAATTTGTAGATGACAACGTAAACCACACTAAGCAAATCTGACTAGTCACTTAATCACAGTTATGCTCAACGCGGAAGCTCCGTTCGGGGGTAACATGCAAGAAATCAGCAGGATCTTCTCACTTAAGTAGACTACTTCACACTTCACACCCCGCGAGAGTTGAAATGATTACACCAAAATCACAAAACTGAACCACTGATCATCTCTGCGGACGTCTCTCCGGTAGTAATAAAATTGTAAGCTCGATCACGTGAGTCTATTTTGCGTCCCTGATGTGCACATTTCTTCCCCCTAATTGTAGATCCTCATGGAAAATGAGTGTTTTCGCAAAGAAGTCAAGAAAAGTCAAATAAAGCAAAGAACACCCACTCTCGCTTCCCCCACGATGTCTTCGCGGAATCGGAAGCATACACACTATGTTTACGATGGAAACGGAGGCAGCGTAACCCCATATGTCTAATCAACCGATTATGTGTGAAGTATCATAAATAGCCCGTGAGAATCAACTGTTGATAAACAACTCTACTCTTTTATACTCCTCTCAACTAACTCATTCCCGACCCCATTATCATTCTGACAGCTTTTTGTAGTGACTACTGATGGAGAAAACTCAATATGACAAACTTGAGACTGAAGTAAAATAACCCAAATTTGTGACTTAAACTTGCACTAATGTTTGACAAAGAGCGGTGTAGAGAGTTCGCACCCTATCGAATCCCTAAGTACTTTATACTCATCAACCAACCAACCATCAAGTATAAGACGTACATCACCTCTTGACTATCCACAACTTCGTGTGACACTGAGCACTACAACGTAACTCCTTAAAGTGATAGTTATTTTGTGGTAATAGAAAGAAAGAATCACAAAAATAACTAGATATCCAAGTCTTCGTCATTTTAAAGGTTAAAAGCTCGAACAAGGATCTCGAAGAATCATGCATCCAACCAACCCCGATATCTTTAGATACTAAGTACACGCACCCGTGAAATTCCACTTCAACCTCAAATAAATAATAAAGAATTACCGCCGTAGTCACATCTTACGGTTAAATGCCCAAAACTAGCCTTTTGACGGTATAGTGAATCTTGATAATGGTTCCCGATCTTGTCAAAAAAATGTATCTCCGTGGAAATTTGTATACCAAAATACCGCTCATTTTACTCCGAATACAATACCAAAAAAAATGCACTCAATGTATTTAGAAATACATTTGATAATAAAATTTCAGCTCAAATAAGCATTTTCGGATTCAAGTCAAAAATTCAATTCACTAGTATTTCTAACCATACAGCCCAAGAAAAATGGTGATGAATTCGTGCAGTTCAATAATCAGATAGCAAAGCCCAAACAACATTGAATCATTACCCAAGCATATTCCACTTTGATAACATTTCAGCCCAAAGAAAAGTGTATACCCGTGGTCCATTATAATTTTTAATACCCTGAACCATACACATCATTTTCGGCATTATAACAATGAAGCCCAGTCCACTTTAGTTATACCCGGTGAAAAAAAATATAACAGCCAGATCCAATCAACATTTAGAAACAGGTTAAGATAGTATAAGACTTTGACCTAAACCTTACACACACATACTTGTAAAATCCGCCTCCTACCTAAAGTATTCTCTCACCATTCAGTCATTCACCAATATTCTCAAAACTGGTTCAACTCTCCTTCATCAAACCGATCTAATAAAAATACGAATCCCACTTTTATCACAACCCATCTTGTTACATCTCCTTCATGTAATCTCTATCAAAACCGAATCATAACTCACATCAAGGTGTTTTAGTTAACCAACAAACACAATCTTTTGATCTCTTGCTTTCAAATAACCTACGAAGAAGTGATGCAACGAAGGCCTCAAGATTCAAGGATGGGTCGCAGGTAGGGTTATTTCTTTGTGTTTGTCCTAGTAAACGAACGTGAGAGAGGATGAAACGGAATCGTTTTGTTTTTTCTCAAACAGTTCGAATATTAATCAAGAAGGTTGCTTCACACGGGTCGATGATGATGATGATTCAAGAATAAAAATCTTTAAAAGATTTGAAAAAATTGAATCAATCTGAGATTCGTTTATGTTTTCTATTTGTTGTCGAGAGATTGGAGGAGTTGGGATAGGATTGTTACTGAATATTGTTTGAGGTATGAAGGATGGGATTATATTAGAATGAGTTGATGTTGATTGATTTTGGGTGTCGTTGCTACATAATCTCGTACCAATTTCTCAATATTCTGATTTTGGACAAAAAAGCAATTAGGCCGATGTATAATGAAACTGAGGTCAATATGACTTTGTTGGTATTTGGTTTAGTGGTCCTGGTCTTCTTCTTCATCTTACTCTCTTTTTCATTTCGATACTTTACGCGTAAACTTTATGCGTAAACTTGTATAAAAAAAAACTTACGCGTAGAAATCTAATGCGTAGACATGCTTTACGCGTAAAATTAGTCTTTTACGTAACCCATAAACTTTTGCGTAAGTAATACGCGTAAAGTTAGGTTTTTACGCCTAAGATGTACCTTACGCATAACTTGTCCAAGTTATGCGTAGAAAATTGAAGTTGCGCGTAAAAAGAGGGTTTTCTGCATAAGTTCATAAACTTATGCGTACAGCGAGGGTTTTGACCATTTTGACCATTATCCGGTGAGATTCCGACCAAAAAAAAAAACTGAGCATGATTATTGATACGTGTCAATTATAGTATAATAATATTCCGAGGAAATACCGGTTAAAGTAATTCCCGGGTCGTTCTTCCCAACGAAAGCTCAAATGGAATATTTGAATTATCGAATCGGGAATCGTGTAGTGAAAGTGAGTTGTGAAAGAGTGATATAGTGAAAATAGCAATCAAGGAAATCAAATATTAACAAACAACAATAAAGCATGCAGAGAGTACCAGCTAACTATGCACCGAATTGAAAAACGCGAAAACGGTAATGCACACGTAAAAATTTAAACGTAACGTTATATGAAAAATGACCCTACGAACTTGAAATTATTTTCTAAAAATTAAAAACTTATAAAAAGAATTTTAGGAAAAAGAAAAATATTTTTTTGACTTTTCTTTTATTTTCTAGAATTTATTTTGTATTTTTGGAATTAAAAAGTGATTTAAAAATAAGAAAAATAGAAAATTAAGTGGAAAATTGAAAATAAAATTCTAAAAATTCTAACTAATTATAAAAGAAATTTAAAAATTATTTTTGTATTTTTCTGAACCTTTTTGTATTTTTTATTGATTTTTGGAATTTAAAAATGATTTAAAAATTGAAAATAATCAAAAGTAATTATTAAAAATAGTAAAACTATTCAGAAAAATCTGGAAAAATTCCAGAAAATCAAAAATATTAAAAAGAACTTAAAATAAAATTTTGAAGAAAATTTGAAAAGTGGAACTGCTTATTTAAACCAAACTGCTTATCACAAGTGCTTATAAATAAGCACTTGTGATAAAAACTAGATGAAATTAAAAACTCAGGTCACTGAGGTTGTGAAAACCTCAAATGTAACAAATTTTGATGATAAGTAATCACAGATTCACACAAGAGCTTAGAAATTAAGCAATAAGCTATAGAATAAGCTCAATAAGCTAATGCAGAAACAGAATAAGCTAGCATAGAAACTCAGAAACCATACTCAAAACTCAAACTACTCAAATTTGACTCAATTCACAAGATAATTCACAGATTCAAGCTCAGAATAATGGACAAGCAGATATATGATCAAAGCTAAATCAAACAGGCCTATGAGGCCTACTAGCAGACAAGGTTAAACTAACTAAATGAACTACAAAATTAAAAACAAGCACAGATATAAAAATTATAATAACAAGCTATCAAAAGAAACAAATTTCCAATAATAAGTTGAACTAGAGTAGGAACTTATGAGCTAACGAACTTGGGCTGATGTTCAGGTGAGAAAAAGCAAGGCAAAACAGGTCCAGGGGTGGTTTATTAAGCCAAAAATAAGCTTGTAAACATTTAGCTTTTATGCAAGGACAGTATAATGCTCTAAACAAACTACTAAAGTTCAGATAAAAACAACTTTTATGAAATTCCAAACTAAAACAAACTAAAAATAGGACCTGGTGTAAAGCTGATGAAACAGATTCTAGAAATAATGAAGATAATGAAAGATCAACTAAATGACTTATAGAACTAAACCAATTCTACAACTCTACTACTAATTCAATAACAGACTAAGTTTAACAATCTTTTGCAACAAAACTACTATATCCAATTTTATAAAATCTCAGCTGTATTAAAAACCAAAATTCTAATAACAATTGCAAAATCTACCAAAACATCTGAAATAAATGCAGAACTCTTCTAAACTACCTATATTATCAAATTATATCTAAATCAAAACCAAAATGTGACCTTAAACAAGTTTTACTTAAAAAGTCAGTATGATCCAAACATCCTAAATTCAGTGAGTATAGCTAAGAAATCTAATTAAACAGTACCAACAATTCCAATGATTCAATGAAACAGATACACACATGCATAACAATTCCAACTCAGATTCCACCACTTATAGTTATTAATTCCAACACAAATGGTACAAGCAGATTACTATAGAACTCATTCAACAAATGAAACTCTTCAAATTAATGAAATAGTATTTAACTCCAATCCAAAACAATCTCAGTTACCAAATACTACAGATGATCAGTTACACTTAACCTCAACAGATTTGTAAACTATATTTCCAAACAGTTGTGCTACTCAAATCTAAATGAAAACAGAAAATGAGATTGTACCAAATGATTTCCCCTCAGCAAGAACAGAGGGGATTCCCTTTGCTTGCCTGTCTTTTGACAGGCTGAGTGCTTCCCAAATTCACTCAAACTATCCAATTCACCATCATTTACCAAATAACCTCAGCAACAATTGAGGAGTTAGACTACTGATATCAATTAACCATCTGACTTTATTTCCTTACTCAGACTCAACCATTTCACTATTAGCTAGCAAGCTAAAATGAAATTCATGAAAGAAAATAAACTCTATGATGAGTTTTATTACTATATATATTTTTTTTTTTTTTTTATATGAAACTGAATGGAAACAAAATAAGAGTAATAGATTGAATTATGATTTAGAATTAATTATAACAGATATAAGCTGAAAACAATTTATAATGAACTATATAAAAGCAGTTTTAAATGAAAATAAGCAATAATAAAAACAAGTATAAACTGAGATCAATGAAAAGTAAACTTGTATTCAATTAAAAGCTATCTATTACATTCACTAATTCTAGTTACAATTTAGCAGCATAACATTGCTTAAAAACTACATACCAATAAGCTAAAATAACAACCTATATATAGCAGAGGTGAGAGCCTTGGGTAGTCAAGTGCCAAGCTGGCAATCCGCGTCAATTTGTGCTTCTTTGAGTCAATGTGAGCCCTCAGATGATACTTGTGCTACTTCGATTCAATATGAGCCATAGGATGATGATCCGTGATGTGGCTTGTCCACTCAAATGGCTACACCTGTCCAATCCACGCTTGTACTCTTCTCTTTCCGTGTCAGATGGGTGTCAGCACCTTCTAGAAGTTATCCAAATGATTGGCATGACGTGCCATAGCCAATGGGTGTCTGACACGTGACCCTGATAGATTCCCTTGCACTCTCTGACATGTGCAGGGTCACGTGGGGTTCTAGAAGCTAATTAATTAAGCATTATTGATGGATGGGTATGTTGGCTTGAGCTAATTTAGGTGGCTTGATATCTAGGGTTCGTAATTCTGGGGTGTGGGTGTATTTGGGGAAGAACACAATGGGAACGTTTGGTGTGTGTTTGAGTTTATTTATTTAACTTTTTCTTGGCTTTGACCTGTTGACCGAAGGAATTAGTGGACTCGGGTTGTAATTGTGATTGGGCTTGGGATGTTTAATAAGTGGACTTGGACTTTGAGTATTAAAACTTGGACTTGGATCAAATAAGTGGACTAGACTAAGTTTTGTTATTTCAGATTTTTTTTTGGTGATAAAAAATGTACAAGGACCATTTTTGTAACATTCCAAACTTCAAGGGTTAAATCTGCCAATCTTCAAAAGTCTTTCCAGGGACTAATCTTGATAAGTCTGATTAGATAAAGGACTGAAACTGATTCTCGGATTCCGGGCTTTGACTATTTGACCATCTTCTAATCTCGTGCTCGTTTTTCCGGTTTTCTGATGATTTTTCGTCAAATTCTTATTCATCCGTACCTGCATATCACAATCACAAAAACACATGTTTTCTTGGCAATTATTAGCTCAGATAAGTCGTTTTGGGTTGGTGATTGGCCATAAAATGGTGAGTAAATAAGCACTCACCAAAATCCCCCCGACTAAAGTATTGCCGTGTCCTCACGCAATGTGATCAATTCACGCTCTTAGGATAAATAATTTTGATACTCTTTTTACTAACTTTGAAAAGTAGCAAGGCGGTTCAAAAGAGATTACAAAATCATTTATTCCCGAAAAACGCTCCGTTTTCCAAAATTTTCCTTTTATTCCTTTATTCCTTTTACACTTTCTATTTTTGTACTTTTCCATAATTCACACTTGTGACGGTTTGTTGAACTTTCATTATCTTGCAATAATTATTAGGGTCAACGAGTAGAAACACTTCTATTAAGAAGCGACCATACGGTTAAAATTCGTCATCCTTGATTTTTCACGAGTCCCCAAACTAAGCGTACAAACGAGATCACAGCTTATCTACAAATTAGATGCTAACACTACTCATAACAGTTACTTGTAAAACTCCTTACTCCCATTTCCTAGGTTTTGTATCTCAATATTTTATTTTGTTGAGAAATGAATTGCTTCATATTTTCTCGTTTCGATAATTTTTAATCCGATAGTGATACCTAAGTTAAAACGATAAGTAGTTATTCATTTTCTCTTAAGAACCACTGCAATAGAAATTCGGTCCATTTCAAGGAATGAGGGGTACATACAATATCAAGGATATAAGTTGCGGAGTACGATCACGTGCACCTCATGTGACTGATTACTAATCACTTATCACATGCACCTCACGCGCCAACAACTTATTGATACATACATAGCTCTTATTCAACAATACTTCAACTTCCATTTTTTTTATTTTTCATTTTTTCACTTTTTACTTTTACTTTTTTTTTTTCTTCTTGACTTTACTTTTTTTCTCAACATAAATGGAAGCTTAACGGGTAGCTCCAAAACCACATAGATAATCAACTTTTGACTTTTGATTTTTTTCACTTTTTTCGCTCTTATTTTTGGTGTTCCTTGATATGTACCCAATTTCTAAAGCAAAAATTCTCTTAAGAAAACAAAGAACTAAATATTATTCAAACCGAAATACCACTAATTAACCTAGAACATCTATTATATATATGGGTGACGTTTCTGATGGGAGTAAAAAGCCACAAGTACCTCTTATGAGCTCTAAAGAGAACCACTACTCCACGTTTAGCATCTAATTTCTAAATAAACTCTATCATTTCTCGCTCTTCGCAATTTAAGATTCCAAATAATGAAACCCACGAATACTTAGCCGATAATCAGCCACGCATATATAAAGTCAGATACGGAAACTTGCAAATTCTAGAAGAAGAATTCGCATTTTCTAGCTCCTTATGTAAAAGACTAGCGAAAGCTTTTAAGCTGCGCATGTATAAAGTCAAGTACGGGAACTTGCAGATTCTTAAGAAAGAATTCGCATTTTATAGCTCCTGGTGTACAAAACTAGCACAAGCTTATGTGATTATCATTGGTTAAGGGAACTAGCTAGGGCTCAACACGCCCGGTCAAGTCAAAATATTTATTCCTACTCTCGCCAGCAAGAAAGTCAACAAGGTGTCAAAACACTTATTCAAACTTTATTATATTTTTGCACAACTTTTTCAACTTTTTCATTGCTTTTACATCAAAATTTTTGAAAATTTTCTCATTTTTTTTTTTTAATTTTTTTATTTTTGTTGGAAAAAACGGAGTTGCAAGAGTACACGACTTGTGAAACATGCAAGGTCAAAATCGAATCGAAGATTCACCCTCCCCCCGACTAGAACGAAACATTGTCCTCAATGTTTTATGGGTTAAGGCAATCCTAACAAAATTCTAGGGCCGTTTATTAATTATGCCAAAGAAAACGTTAGTCGATAAGATTTAACGGATATAGGATTTCCAAGTAACACCGATGAATGAGACTCCAGGTGAAGAAATAACGAGCACGAGAGTCATCATAAATCATGGACAATCCTGAACAAACATCACAAACAACCACGAAACACAAGAGTAGAAGAGGCACCCCCTCCTCACATTAGGTGTTAGAAATAGAAAATAAGAAAATGAAATTGATAGGCATGGGTTGCCACCCACGAAGCGCTTGTTTTTGTTCACCGAGTCACATGAGCTTGACTCGATCCCCGAATTCAATTGTCCTTGGGGAAAGTTTGAAGATCCGGGACTACCATAGTCGGTACATCCCCTCCAAAGTAATGTTTCAACCTATGACCATTCACCTTAAAGTTGGGACCATCTTGTTGAGCTAACTCAATGGTTCCATAAGGGAAAACTTGGGTTATTGTGAATGGTCCAGACCAACGGGTTTTAAGCTTTCCCGAAAATATCTTTAACCGAGAATTGAAAAGTAGCACTTGATCACCAACGTTAAAAACGCGGTCTTTGATCTTGGCATCATGAATTCTTTTCGTCTTCTCTTTGTAAATCAAAGAATTCTCGTAAGCTTGATCACGGAGTTCTACTAACTCATTTAATTGAATTTTTCTATGATCACCCGCGGTTTTCAAGTCAAAATTGGCATGTTTTAAGGCCCAGTAGGCCTTGTGCTCTAGTTCAATGGGCAAATGACAAGCTTTCCCGTAAACCAGCTTATATGGTGTACACCCAATTGAGGTTTTGTAAGCGGTCCGGAAAGCCCATAATGCATCCTCTAATTTGTCGGCCCAAGAGGCACGATGTTCACCTACGGTCCTTTCAAGTATACGTTTTAAACCACGATTGGAGACCTCAACTTGACCACTCGTTTGTGGATGATAAGCCGTGGAAAGACGATGTGTGACACCATATTTAAGCATAACTTTCGCAAATTGATCATTGCAAAAATGGGTCCCACGATCGCTTATGATGGCTCGAGGTGCACCAAATCGGGCAAAGAGACTCTTTAAAAACTTAACAACCACTCGGGCGTCATTGGTGGGGAGCGCCTTCGCTTCAACCCATTTTGATAAGTAATCGACGGCCACGAGAATATACTTATTACCCCTAGACGACGGGAATGACCCCATGAAATCAATGCCCCAGACGCCGAAGATCTCACAAACTTGAATCGCATTTTGCGGCATTTCATCTTTTTGAGAGATTTTCCCTTGACGTTGGCATGAATCACAAGTTTTCACCAATTCATGGGCAACCCGATAAATCGTCGGCCAATAAAAGCCGGAATCAAACACTTTCTTTGCGGTGAAATTTGCACCATGGTGTCCCCCCGTGGGTCCACTATGACATGCCTTAAGTATTTCAACGGCATCCGTACCGTGAACACACCGCCGGATCACTTGATCCGCACAGACTTTGAACAAGTAGGGGTCGTCCCAAAAATAATGTTGGACATCCTTAAAGAATTTCTTCTTTTGCTGGGACGACATCCCTTGTCTAATGAAATTCCCTGCATGGTAATTCGCAAAATCGGCGAACCATGGGGTACTTTGGTCAATTTTGGTCACACTCCCAAGTGTCTCAAGAGGAAATGTTTCACTAATTTCCTTTTTCTCGAGAACACTTTGGTGGGGGTTCTCAAGTCTAGAAAGGTGATCGGCAGCAAGATTCTCAGCTCCTTTCTTGTCTCGAATTTCAACTTTGAATTCTTGAAGGAGGAGAATCCACCGCATTAAACGTGGTTTTGCATCTTGTTTGGCCATTAAGTACTTTAGGGCTGAGTGATCCGTATACACTATGCATTTTTTAAGTAGCAAATAAGACCTAAATTTCTCAAAAGCATAAACGACCGCCAACATCCCCTTTTCGGTGGTTGTGTAGTGATGTTGGGCGTCATTCAAGGTCTTGCTTGCATAGTGTATAGGCTGAAAATATTTGTTCTTACGTTGCCCCAGAACTGCACCAATAGCATAATCGCTAGCATCGCACATTAGCTCAAAGGGCAAGTCCCAGTCGGGAGCAATTAAGACGGGAGCCTCCGTTAACTTCTTTTTAAGGATATTAAATGCTTCGACGCATTCATTTGAGAAGTTAAACGGAGCATCTTTTTCTAAAAGGTGGGTCAGAGGCCGAGCTATTTTAGAAAAATCTTGAATAAAACGTCGGTAAAATCCGGCATGACCAAGGAAACTTCGGATTCCTTTAACGGTAGTCGGGTGTGGTAACTTAGCAATAACATCGACTTTTGCCCGATCCACCTCAATCCCAGATTTGGATATCTTATGGCCGAGGACTATTCCCTCTTTAACCATGAAGTGGCACTTTTCCCAATTTAGAACTAAATTAGTGTTTTCACACCGAACTAGCATACTTTCTAAATGGGAAAGGCAAGAGTCGAAAGAATCACCATAAACGGAAAAATCGTCCATAAACACTTCCATGGTTTTTTCAATCATATCCGAAAAAATTGCCATCATACACCGTTGAAACGTGCCTGGAGCGTTACATAAGCCAAAGGGCATTCTACGATAGGCAAACGTTCCATACGGGCAAGTAAAAGTAGTCTTTTCTTGATCCTGGGGATCAATGGGAATTTGAAAGTACCCAGAAAAGCCATCGAGAAAACAATAGAACTCATTTCCCGCTAAACGTTCAAGCATCTGGTCCATAAAAGGAAGCGGGAAATGGTCTTTACGTGTCGCATCGTTCAATTTCCGATAGTCAATACAAACTCTCCATCCAGTCACAAGTCGAGTCGGTATAAGCTCATTATCGTCATTTTTCACAACAGTGATTCCGCCCTTCTTCGGCACACAATGAACCGGACTAACCCATGAACTATCCGAGATTGGATAAATCATTCCAGCGTCAAGAAGTTTAATAACCTCCTTTTTGATCACTTCATGGATTTGTGGATTAACCCGTCGTTGTTGCTGAACGGAAGCTTTGTGATTTTCCTCCAAAAGAATCTTATGAGTACAAAATCGAGGGTCGATTCCCTTAATGTCGGATATTTGCCAAGCAATCGCACTTTTATGCTTCCGAAGCACATCTAAGAGTCGTAACTTCTCCTCATCTTTAAGACCTTTTGAAATTATAACAGGCAATTTTTCATTCTTTTCTAAATATGCGTATTCGAGATGAGGAGGCAAATCCTTGAGCTCGAGCTCCGGAGGATTCTCAATAGACGGCTTAACTTCTTTTATGTCTGCCATTTTTAAGTCAACCGGAGGGGAAGAAACAATCGGTTTTTCATTTAACAATTTTTCAATTAGTAAAATGTCCCCCTCCGGATCAAAGTTGTTATTATCAAATTCCGGTGAAAATGATTCGTTTGCAAGACAAGCATTGATTTCTTCCCAAGCGAGATCACTTCCCTCAAACGGAGTAAGGGAAGGGGAAGAATCGGAGACGATTGGTTCAAAAGAAGGAGTGGGATTGCCACTCGAAGCATTATCGGTAAAACCAAGAAATTCTTGAGCATACTCCTCCGAAAGTTCATCAATAACATCGATACGGTTAACGGAAGAAACATCGTAATCGGAGGAGTATCTCGCGGTTTGATCAAGATTAAAAGTGACGGCTTCGTTTCCAACACGTAAAGTAATCTCCTCGTCATAAACATCAATCAAAGCACGACCGGTCCTTAGGAAACCTCTCCCGAGAATAAGAGGAACCCGTGGATCGGCATCAAAATCAACAACCACAAAATCAGCAGGGAAATGGAATTTTCCCACATTAACAAAGACATCCTCGGCTATTCCCATCGGGCGGGAAGTAGATCGGTCAGCTAGCTCGAGGGTCATAAGCGTTGGTGTCAAGTTGGGAAGAGACAACTTTTTCCATATCGACAATGGCATAAGGTTAATGCTAGCACCAAGATCGGCCAAGGCGAAGCATTGAACCATCCCAGGAAAATTACATGGTATAAGAAACTTGCCAGGGTCTTCAAGCTTTTCGGGTAGCTTCTTTAGAAGAACCGCTGAGCAATTCTCGTTCATTTGTGTTCTCGACATTTCAAAAAGCTTTTCTTTATTATTCAAAAGACCTTTTAGCATTGAAGCAAATTTAGGCATCAAAAGTATAGCATCCGCGAGACTTATATCGAAATGTAGTTCTTGAAAAATCTGATAAAACTTCTCCATTTGATTTTTATCTTTCTCGCGGTGCTTTTGTTCATTTAGGCGTGATGGATATGGTAACTTTGTTTTGACGGATGTTTCGTTTTCATTAACGACCTTTTCTTTTCCCTTAGACGTCGGGACCACCGGAGGTTGGATGTTCTCGGTCCTTCCATTATTACTAGGAATTTCCGTATCCGTTGTCGCCTCCGGTTCACGGACGACTACCTTAGGAGGTAGAGAAGAAGAGGTAGTCGGAGCCGTCGGTCCATCATAAGTAACACCGCTCCTCGTAATGATCGCTTTAGCATCGCCCCTCGGGTTAGCGATCGTATTGCTAGGCAAAGTTCCAGAGCCCGAGGGTCGATCATTTAAACGCTTGTTGATGTCGTTTATTTGAGTTGCAAACATTTTCGTTGTTTCTTCTTGTTTAGCAATTAAGGCTTGTTGTCCTTGAAGCAATTGTTTAATCAACTCTTCCGTGGGCGACGGATTTGGAACAGCAGCTTGAGTTTGATTATTAAAACTTTGCCCACGGTTTTGAAAATTTCCATTGTTCTGATTTCCATGATTATTATTTTGAAAATTCCCGTTGTTTTGAAAGTTATTCCCTTGAGGCGGGCCTTGTTGAAAATTTCCCCGATTGTGATTTTGTTGAAAATTCTGATTTTGTCCTTGAAAACCATTATTTCCACGGTTGTGATTTTGATTGTTGCTGAATTGATGATTACGGTTTTGCACATTATTATTCTGATTCACTGGATTAGGTTGATTAAAACCGGGTGGTCCTTGAAGATGGCTCGAACGGTAGCTGAGGAGATTACGGTCTCCTTGAAGAGGTGGGTAACCGTTGCCACCCATATTCGCAGCATACACGTTCTCTTGAGCAAACGAGCCGGTCGTCGGACATTCATAATACGGGTGTGGACCACCACAAGTTTCACAAACAACATTGACCGCATTAACTTGTGTATTTTTGGTTTGACTTGGCATCATTTGGTACATCTTTAGCATAGCCGTCGACAAATCGTCAATTTTCTTATTCAAGACAGCTAGCTCGGGGTTAGAAGAAGAGTTAAGAATCGCAGTCGATCTTATTGGCTCGTTCCTCTCGGCTGAGGAATCCCAATAATTGTAATGGGCTGTCATATTCTCGATTAACTCGTAACAATCCTCAGGACGACGTTTCATGAAAGTACCACCAGCTGCAGCATTGATCGTGTCCCTATGTCGTAAAGTCAATCCATTATAAAATGTATCGATTATCGTAACGAGAAGCATATTATGATTCGGACAACGATCAATGGCAAGCTTGTAACGCTCCCAAGCCTCAAACAAAGACTCATCGGGGAGTTGTCGAAAATTGCTAATATCATTCCTCAATTTCGTCACCATCGATGGTGGAAAATACTTCGCCAGGAACTTAGAAACCATTTCATTGAAAGTATGAATCGAGTTCCTGGGAAGACGATCAAACCACGCGGTGGCATGATGTGTAAGAGAATAGGGGAAGAGAGAGAGACGGAGGGCGTCATCGGAGACCCCGTTTTGTTTCATATTTTGGGTGACGGTTAAAAACTTATCGAGATGCTTATTAGCATCATCACCCGGTAATCCGTGAAATTGGCACGAATTTTGGACTTGTTGTATCATGTGGTGCTTAAGTCCAAAATCCGTAGCCTCAATATTTAGAGGGGCAATCGGGCCACCTCTACCATGCATTGTGGGTTGGCACAGCTCCTCCATCGTTCGGAGATCGGGAGCCGGCTCGTGTTGGTTTTCATATCCACCCACCGGAGGGTGTTGATTGTTCATATCCATTTCCTCAACGTTAAGGAAATGGACACGGTGTGTGTGTCGTATTACCCTTTCGGGATTTGATAACGGAGACGTAAGACTTTCAAACGAAGAGCGGGTGTGCATACACCAAAAGCAAAATTTAAAAAGAAAAGAAAAGAAAAAGGAAAATCTTTTTGTTTTTTATATTTTTTTACAAAAACTTTTTATTTCTTTTGTTTTTCTTTTTCTTGAAACGTTACGTTAATCAAAAACCGTTTCTTTCAAAACTACGCGCGACGGGACGGGAAAGAAGAGTGTTTCTCTCTTCAGCTAGCAATTTAATGTCTTAGCTATCCGTATTTCCCGCTTATTCGGTTGTAGTAAATGAAATAATCCGATAATTAATCAATTTCACGTTTTCGTTATATTGCGAGACTTATTTGGTTTACAACGCCCTTTCTTTCGATCGGAACGAGGCTGTAACTTTTATTTTATTTTTGGTATTTTGAAAACACTTTAGTAAAAGTGTTTTTGATTTTTTTTATTTTTATAAGAGATATATATACAAAGTAGAAGAAGGCTTATCAAAACACGATTTTCCAAAACAATGATTCAAAAATTCACTTTAAGCCTTCCCCGGCAACGGCGCCAAAAATTGATACGTGTCAATTATAGTATAATAATATTCCGAGGAAATACCGGTTAAAGTAATTCCCGGGTCGTTCTTCCCAACGAAAGCTCAAATGGAATATTTGAATTATCGAATCGGGAATCGTGTAGTGAAAGTGAGTTGTGAAAGAGTGATATAGTGAAAATAGCAATCAAGGAAATCAAATATTAACAAACAACAATAAAGCATGCAGAGAGTACCAGCTAACTATGCACCGAATTGAAAAACGCGAAAACGGTAATGCACACGTAAAAATTTAAACGTAACGTTATATGAAAAATGACCCTACGAACTTGAAATTATTTTCTAAAAATTAAAAACTTATAAAAAGAATTTTAGGAAAAAGAAAAATATTTTTTTGACTTTTCTTTTATTTTCTAGAATTTATTTTGTATTTTTGGAATTAAAAAGTGATTTAAAAATAAGAAAAATAGAAAATTAAGTGGAAAATTGAAAATAAAATTCTAAAAATTCTAACTAATTATAAAAGAAATTTAAAAATTATTTTTGTATTTTTCTGAACCTTTTTGTATTTTTTATTGATTTTTGGAATTTAAAAATGATTTAAAAATTGAAAATAATCAAAAGTAATTATTAAAAATAGTAAAACTATTCAGAAAAATCTGGAAAAATTCCAGAAAATCAAAAATATTAAAAAGAACTTAAAATAAAATTTTGAAGAAAATTTGAAAAGTGGAACTGCTTATTTAAACCAAACTGCTTATCACAAGTGCTTATAAATAAGCACTTGTGATAAAAACTAGATGAAATTAAAAACTCAGGTCACTGAGGTTGTGAAAACCTCAAATGTAACAAATTTTGATGATAAGTAATCACAGATTCACACAAGAGCTTAGAAATTAAGCAATAAGCTATAGAATAAGCTCAATAAGCTAATGCAGAAACAGAATAAGCTAGCATAGAAACTCAGAAACCATACTCAAAACTCAAACTACTCAAATTTGACTCAATTCACAAGATAATTCACAGATTCAAGCTCAGAATAATGGACAAGCAGATATATGATCAAAGCTAAATCAAACAGGCCTATGAGGCCTACTAGCAGACAAGGTTAAACTAACTAAATGAACTACAAAATTAAAAACAAGCACAGATATAAAAATTATAATAACAAGCTATCAAAAGAAACAAATTTCCAATAATAAGTTGAACTAGAGTAGGAACTTATGAGCTAACGAACTTGGGCTGATGTTCAGGTGAGAAAAAGCAAGGCAAAACAGGTCCAGGGGTGGTTTATTAAGCCAAAAATAAGCTTGTAAACATTTAGCTTTTATGCAAGGACAGTATAATGCTCTAAACAAACTACTAAAGTTCAGATAAAAACAACTTTTATGAAATTCCAAACTAAAACAAACTAAAAATAGGACCTGGTGTAAAGCTGATGAAACAGATTCTAGAAATAATGAAGATAATGAAAGATCAACTAAATGACTTATAGAACTAAACCAATTCTACAACTCTACTACTAATTCAATAACAGACTAAGTTTAACAATCTTTTGCAACAAAACTACTATATCCAATTTTATAAAATCTCAGCTGTATTAAAAACCAAAATTCTAATAACAATTGCAAAATCTACCAAAACATCTGAAATAAATGCAGAACTCTTCTAAACTACCTATATTATCAAATTATATCTAAATCAAAACCAAAATGTGACCTTAAACAAGTTTTACTTAAAAAGTCAGTATGATCCAAACATCCTAAATTCAGTGAGTATAGCTAAGAAATCTAATTAAACAGTACCAACAATTCCAATGATTCAATGAAACAGATACACACATGCATAACAATTCCAACTCAGATTCCACCACTTATAGTTATTAATTCCAACACAAATGGTACAAGCAGATTACTATAGAACTCATTCAACAAATGAAACTCTTCAAATTAATGAAATAGTATTTAACTCCAATCCAAAACAATCTCAGTGACCCTGATAGATTCCCTTGCACTCTCTGACATGTGCAGGGTCACGTGGGGTTCTAGAAGCTAATTAATTAAGCATTATTGATGGATGGGTATGTTGGCTTGAGCTAATTTAGGTGGCTTGATATCTAGGGTTCGTAATTCTGGGGTGTGGGTGTATTTGGGGAAGAACACAATGGGAACGTTTGGTGTGTGTTTGAGTTTATTTATTTAACTTTTTCTTGGCTTTGACCTGTTGACCGAAGGAATTAGTGGACTCGGGTTGTAATTGTGATTGGGCTTGGGATGTTTAATAAGTGGACTTGGACTTTGAGTATTAAAACTTGGACTTGGATCAAATAAGTGGACTAGACTAAGTTTTGTTATTTCAGATTTTTTTTGGTGATAAAAAATGTACAAGGACCATTTTTGTAACATTCCAAACTTCAAGGGTTAAATTTGCCAATCTTCAAAAGTCTTTCCAGGGACTAATCTTGATAAGTCTGATTAGATAAAGGACTGAAACTGATTCTCGGATTCCCGGCTTTGACTATTTGACCATCTTCTAATCTCGTGCTCGTTTTTCCGGTTTTCTGATGATTTTTCGTCAAATTCTTATTCATCCGTACCTGCATATCACAATCACAAAAACACATGTTTTCTTGGCAATTATTAGCTCAGATAAGTCGTTTTGGGTTGGTGATTGGCCATAAAATGGTGAGTAAATAAGCACTCACCAATTATGACCAATATTTCTGGCACCTTTTGAAAGAACCAATATAATCAGACCACTTGACCACTGTTACACAGGTTTTGGTACAAAATAAGTCATAAAAATAAACTCTATGGTCAAAGATTGACACATAAACAGATGTAAACTTTAAATGAAATCTGACTTTTTTTTTTGACCAAAGGGGATACAAAAGTACTAATAAAAACTGTTACCAATACAGATAAAAAAATGTCAGATCCAAAAATTTTTGGTAAAACAGCTTAAAAATTAGTAAGAACCACAATAAAAATCAACAAAACAAGACACCATAGCTCTTGATACCACTTGTAGGATCGTGGTTTTGATTGATTATTGTGATTCGGGAGGTCGGGGAAGATGAAAGAATATGAACTCCATGGTTAGTGAGAGAGAGTAGAGAGAGAAGGGAAAAACTATGTGTTTATTGATAATGAAAGAGTAAATTACACAAAGAGTCTCACCCCTCCATGGAAGTATGGAGGGGTATATAAAGCCTAACACAAGCTAAACTATTGCAATATTACATAACTAGTCCATGTGTTTTGGCTTAACAAGATAGCAAATGTAATCCCGTAAATGTCGTTCCATTTACGTGTTGGGATTATAAACTTTGATCCCAACACGTAAGCACCTAGGATAAACTATCAAAGAGGTCTTTTAAAGGGTTGTAACGTTAGGTGTAGGGATATGAAATACACGGTTTTGTTGGATAAAAGAAGTTTTACTGGTGGCGAGTTAACAATCTTGGTTAATTACATGTACAAGATGGCGTTGCTAAGCCAAGACTAGACTCGACTTAAGCTAATAAATGAAAAATAACAAAAACATAAAATGAACATAGAATAAAAAGGGATGGTAGTCCGTATGTTTTTTTTTTCTCTTTTTCTTTTTCTATTTTTTTTCTTTTCTTTTTCTTGTTTTTTTTTCGATTTTTTTTTTTTTTTTTTTTATTTTATTTTATTTTTTTTTTTTGGCATACACTCTTACCCTACCATCCAAAATAATACATCATAGGGAATAAACGTTCCCCTTACACTTGAATTTTTACATACTTTACAATAAACTAAACTAATGACTCGAATTAAGAAAATCAAAACACTTGGAGCACTTTTAAGATTAACGTACGTATGGGGGTAATAAAATAATGTTCTTCCCCATTACTCCATAAAATAAGTACTTTACCCATGAGTCCCAATCGTCCCAAAACAATATGTACAAGGATATAACTCGACTTAGCAACCATGTAATCAATTAGATAGTTAACTTAGGGTTTAACAAATAACAATAATGCACTAAAGATGAGTGCATACACGGAAGGCTAAGGCGATTTGGGGGTACATTTAAGTGGGGTGTAACAAATTCTTCCTTTAAGTAAGATGCTTAAAGTTAGAAACGAAAAGATAGGCTCGGAGGGGTGTACTAGGGGTTTCGTGTACTAAAAATGAGTACAACGCTAAGGGTGTGGGAAAAATTAGTTGACTTAACTAGCCAAGTAATATGACATAAATGGTCAAGTAATTATGATACGGGTTTAACACAAGGGTGATCCTAATGCCTCTTATCATGTAGTAAATCCTACTACACGAATGTAGTCTCACTAGCGGTCTCGGGATGCATCACTAACGCAAGTTCTAGAATCTAAATGCTACCGGTACACTCATAAGCACTAATAGTAAATGCTTTTCTGATGAGGCGAAAAATGATCCGTTTTTAGGGGGTCATTTAAGCCCGAATCCGACTTTATTTGATCAAATATTGCCCTAAATCGTTCCTTTTGTGATTTTAGGTGATTGGAGAGTGAATTCTGGAAAAGAAGCCATTTTGGACGTTTTTTGAGCATAAAAGTGAAGAAAACGGCAAAGTATCAATTTTCCATGCTGAAGACACTAGGTGACGGCGTCAAGAGTTATCTCGTGACGGCGTCAGACATCAAGAATAAAACACCGTAGTTGATGACGGCGTCAAAAATCATCCTGACGGCGTCAAAGTACAAAGAATAAAATACCGTGGTTGGTGACGGCGTCACATAGGCCGTCATAAGTAGATCAAGGCCGTCCGAGGAAGTATTTGGCGGCGAGGTGACGGCGTCACATGGTTGTCTTGACGCCGTCAGCCCAGTTTTCCTATATATAGTTTTCTAGTTTTTTTCATAAAAGGGAGAAGTTTTGGTGAAACCCTAAAGACGAATTTGGTGTATCTTTTACAGGTTTTTCAAGGGTTCCAAACCCTTGATACCTTGCATTGTAATTGAGATAAGTGTTCTTCCAATTCAATCAATATGTCTATGTGTTGGTTGTTTATATCTTGTTCTTGTCTCAATTCCATTATGCTAGGCTAGATCTCTTTTGTGTTTGCTTAGATCTAATGAAACCTAGATGTTGATTATGTGTTGATTACTTGTCTATTCTTGTCTTGGATGAATGATTTTATATGTTAGGCTTAAGAAGACTGGCAGATCTCCAAATGGTAACATGCTTGAACGTATTAAGAAACATGAACCGAGGCGTACTAGGTCTTTATTGGTTGTATTTAATGCATGAGCCACTTGATGCGTGGGAATCGCACCTTGCTTTACCTCTCGAGGGATCTCGCGAGGCTTACAACCCCCACCAGGCAGTGTACCTGATCGTTGTAGTATAGTATAGTGACAAGTACCGGGGGATTGATCGTTCAGCTTAGGAATAGTGTCGCTAGGATTAGAAAGCCTAATTAATAGTTCTAGAGATGAAAGATGATTGTTTTTTGTGTTTTTATATTTTAATGAAAGCAAGTAAATTCTCGGGTTTTGGAAGAGTGGGCGGAATTAGTTGCTATTCAACTAACCCAAAACTATGAGATCATGCATTAAATACAACCAATAAAGACCTAGTACGCCTCGGTTCATGTTTCTTAAGACGTTCAAGCATGTTACCATTTGGAGATCTGCCAGTTTTCTTAAGCCTAACATATAATATCATTCATCCAAAACAAGAATAGACAAGTAATCAACACATAATCAACATCTAGGTTTCATTAGATCTAAGCAAACACAAAGGAAATCTAGCCTAGCATAGTAGAATTAAGATAAGAACAAAAGATAAACAACCAACACATAGACATATTGATTGAATTAAGAGTATACTTATCTCAATTACAATGCAAGGTCTCAAGGGTTTGGAACCCTTGAAAAACCTGTAAAAGAGGCACCAAAATCGTCTTTAGGGTTTCACCAAAACTTCTCTCTCCTTAATGAAAAAACTAGAAAACTATATATAGGAAAAACACTTTGACGGCGTCAAGAGTTAATTCTCACGCCGTCACCTCGCTGCCATATACTTCCTCGGACGCCCTAGATCCACTTGTGACGGCCTATGTGACGCCGTCACCACCTACGGTATTGTATTCTTTGCCACTTTGACGCCGTCACCTATCCATCTGACGCCGTCACCAGCTACGGTATTTTATTCTTCATGTCTGACACCGTCAAGAAGGGAGTCTTGACGCCGTCACCTTGTATCTTCAGCATGGATTTTTGGTACTTTGCCGTTTTCTTCACTTTTATGCTCCAAAAACGTCCAAAATAGCTTCTTTTCCAGAATTCACTCTCCAAACACCTAAAATCACAAAAGGAACGATTTAGGGCAATATTTGATCAAATAAAGTCGGATTCGGGCTTAAATGACCCCCTAAAAACGGATCATTTTTCGCCTCATCATATACCCTTACACTTGAGATTTGCTTGTCCTCAAGCAAATGAGCTTTTATTCTACTCAAAAGACAAGTTAGGGGTCATTTAACACTAATATAAAAGTAATTACAACAAATAATCGTTCCACTAAAGACCAATAGACAAGCACGGAGGTCATACACAAGCACCTCACAAATAGTGTTTAGATACTCACATCTCTCGGGTGTAATAAAGTAATATAACATTATGGAAATGGAAGATATCTCTCACTACCTGTCATAGCAAAATAGATTACCATAGGCTTGGGAAAGGATCAAACCTCCACCACATGGCGTAAGCACCTAGGATAAACTATCAAAGAGGTCTTTTAAAAGGGTTATAACGTTAGGTGTAGGGATATGAATTACACGGTTTTGTTGGATAAAGGAAGTTTTACTGGTGGCGAGTTAACAATCTTGGTTAATTACATGTACAAGATGGCGTTGCTAAGCCAAGACTAAACTCGACTTAAGCTAATAAATGAAAAATAACAAAAACATAAAATGAACATAGAATGAAAACGGGATGGTAGTCCGTATGTTTTTTCTCTTTTTCTTTTCTATTTTTTTTTCTTTTTCTTTCCTTTTTTTTCGATTTTTTTTTTTTTTTTTTTTTTTTTTGGCATACACTCTAACCCTACCATCCAAAATAATACATCGTAGGGGTATGAGCAATCCCCTTACACTTGAATCTTTACATACTTTACATTAAACTAATCTAATGACTCGAATTAAGAAAATCAAAACACTTGGAGCACTTTTAAGATTAACGTACATATGGGGGTAATAATATGATGTCCATCCCCATTACTCCATAAAATAAGTACTTACCCATGAGTCCCAATCGTCCCAAAACAATATGTACAATGATATGACTCGACTTAGCAACCGTGTAATCAATTAGAAAGTTAACTTAGGGTTTAACAAATAACAATAATGCACTAAAAGTAAGCGCATACACGGAAGGCTAAGGTGATTTGGGTGTACATTTAAGTGGGGTGTAACAAATTCTTCCTTTAAGTAAGATGCTTAAAGTTAGAAACGAAAAGATAGGCTCGGAGGGGTGTACTAGGGGTATCGTGTACTAAAAATGAGTACAACGCAAAGGGTGTGGGAAAAATTAGTTGACTTAACTAGCCAAGTAATATGACTTAAATGGTCAAGTAATTATGATACGGGTTTAACACAAGGGTGATCCTAATGCCTCTTATCATGTAGTAAATCCTACCACACGAATGTAGTCTCACTAGCGGTCTCGGGATGCATCACTAACGCAAGTTCTAGAATCTAAATGCTACCGGTACACTCATAAGCACCAATAATGAATGCTTTTCCTATCAAAACTAAAGGCGAACCTCACATTTTTGGGTGGAAAATTTTTCTGAATATACGGTTATGTGCTAGTCATACAACCTCCTATCCATGAGACGCTTGCTATGGCTAAAGTTTCACTCCTAAATGTTGTAAAAAATTTTAAATTTGGCGCTAAAATTACACTAACAAGTATTTCTCATAGTTTTATTACACATCTACTATCAAACAAAATAAACTCAAGCGAAAGTGCGTATGTAAGGTATCATCTTTTTACCCTCCCCTTACACTTAGGATGAACATTGTCCCCAATGTTCAAGTAAAGAATGTAAAAGTAAAAAGTAAAGAGAATGAAATCAAATACTCCCCTGATTCGCTCGGTATGGATTTTAGGTTGGCCAGGGTAAGTCTTCCTCCAAGAAAATGAACAATCAAAGCTTCCCTTCCAGAATATGAATCATCTTCTTGTCTTAAATAACATGTAAATCCTGACAAAAGTAGACAAGGCAACCTCGCGTAAAATCGGCGGCATCCTATATAAGTTACTAAATCCTAGAAAACAAAGTAAGATATAATGCTTGTGGAATGAAGTTTGCAGATTTCCTGGAGATTATAAAACTTAATAATTCACAAAAACCATAAGACTCCGTTAGAAAAACAAAACGGGTAAAATTTCCAGATTTTTGACTCCTGACGCCGTCAAGAGCAATAGCCTGACGCCGTCAGAATGGACCTGCAGAAATCTTTATGTTATGTTTCCAGAAAATTTCTGGAAAAACTTTGTCCTACTTCCTGGAAAATCCTGCAAAACTTCATTATGACTCAATACAAGCATTTGACTCTAACAAATACGAATATACATGTTCATTAAATATTGTGGAGAATCATGATCGGTTTGTTTCTTAAAAACATATTTGGGGTTTCCCCTTACACTTATCTTTTGCAAAAATACCTTTAGGTTGGAGTTAAGACTAGGCCAAACAACATAATAAAGTATTTCCACATTTTAATTGAGAAACATGATCAACCAACAATAAAAATAAAACATGCATACGGAAGCAAATAACAATCAAACAAATAAAATCACACAAAACATGGGTTGCCTCCCAAGAAGCGCTTTTCTTTATTTACGAGTCTTGTAGCTAGACTCAAAGTCGTGGGTTACTACGTAATCTCATCATTGGTTCCACTCTCTAGGTCATCTTCTAAACCAGTTTTGTATTCCGGACCTAGTTGCAAGCATTCTTTGTAGAAACCAAGCATCCTATTTCTAACATACTCTACTCCGCTACGTCTATCCTCCTCATTCCTATAATAAGCCGCTTGCTTATGTTCTTTTTCGAAATTAGAGAGAAGGCGGTATTGTTCGATCTTGTAGGGCATTTGATAAGCGACCTCATCATTATCTTTCTTGAACCTAACTATCCCTAAAGTCGGATCATAATTCATCCTAGTGGCTTCAACAAATGGCTTCCCGAATACTACTTGACTTAGGCAAGCATCTATCACCGGACGAATGTCTTCAACTATCATAAAATCGATCTCATAGGTGAGATTTCCTATAATGACATGCAATCCCTTCACTCTTCCCGCAAAATTACTTATCCGATTCATACCGGGCATTAACCTAAAATTGAGTTGCTCCTTCATCACCCAATTGTAATAAGTCCTAGTCATGATGTTCACGGGGGATCTAAGGTCGATGTAAGCTTTCCATATATGCATGTGCCCGATATTACATGGGATGTTAATGTTGGAAGAATCTCCCATTTTGATCAGAGGGTCGCCAAAGATATATGTTTTCTCGGGACTATCGAATAAATCCTTATGGTACTCCCGTTCCTCCTCGGTTGGCAACTTATCAAAGTATTCCTCTATAGGTTCTATCTCCTCCAATTTCTCATCCTTTTTAACCTCAACTTCCCTACTCTCATCCTCACTATGGGCTTCTACTCTAACTTCATCCTTGTCACTCTCCTCTGTCTCCCTATCTATCGGCTTAATGGTGACAATATTGACAAAGTGGACATGTTTGGATGATGATGGGTCCTTAACTTGGATTCCACTATTGGTGTCCCTAGTGTCCTTCCTAGGTGTGGCTAATGTTTGGTTGTTGAGGGCTTTCAACAAGTTGTCGATCTTGTTGGTCATCTCCGTTTGTTGTTGGTTGAATTCGTTTTCGAACCTAACTATGCGGGCTTCTTGAGATGCCATAAATTTCGACATCAATCCTTCAAGATTGTTGGTACTACCATAGTTGTTAGAAGGATTGTTGTTGAAGGTATGGTTGGATGGTGGACCGTTTGATTGGTAACGATTAGGTGGATTGGAAGAATTGGGTTGATTTTGTTTCCACCTAAGGTTTGGGTGATTTTTCCATGATGGGTTGTATGAATCACCGTATGTGTTTGGCTCGGGCTTGAAAGTGTACCACTTATCTCCCGCTTCGTCGGTACGCGTGGATGCGTAGTCCGCAAAAGCTGTTCCGGGGAGTTCCATACAATCACGAGTGTCATGGGGACCACTACATAATTCGCATGAAGAAGTGATTTTGTTCACTTGGCTTGAATGCTTCGGAGCTTCGTAAGATTTCATGAGAAACTTGACTTGGTCCTCAAGTTCCATGATCCTACGGTCGAGAGTGCTTGAATGGTTCGAAGGCAAAGATATTGCCTTGACCGTTTTGTTCAAATCACGGGGATCATTCCAACTTTCGTTGTCATAGAGAGCAAGATCTTCTATGAGTTCCCATGATTGTTCCGCACTAAGATCACGTAGCTTACCACCGGCCGATTGGTCAATGGTTCGCCTCGTGGGGATATCGATATGGTCATAGAAAATTTGGACTTGGAGCCAAAGATCTATGCCATGATGAGGGACTTTTTGGAGTAAGTCCTTGAAACGAGTCCATGCTTCATAAAGAGATTCATTTTGACGTTGTTGGAACATCAAGATGTCATTCCTAAGCTTAGTAGTTCTCCCCGGTGGGAAAAATTGAGCAAGGAAACGAGTGGTGAGATCATCCCATGTGGTGATGGATCCCGCGGGTAAACGCTCAAGCCATTGACTAGCTTGATCCCGTAGAGAGAATTGGAATAGACGTAAACGGGTAGTCTCTCTAGTTTCAACACCTAGGTCTATGGAATCTACGATTTTTAGGAAATCCTTAAGGTGTTGGTTTGGATCTTCGGAACGAAGTCCATGGAATGCACATCCGCTTTGCACCAACCGGATGGTGTCGGATCGCAAGGGGGTCACATTGGCTCCGGTGAGCTCAATGGTGTTTTAGTAGCCTTGGTGGCTAGGTCGGGAATACTCTCCTAAGGTTCGGGGCCTAAGGGGTTCTAATGGTGGGTTTTATTGTGGTGGGATGATGGGTTCAAAGATGTTACCACCTTCCATGATGTCGGATGGTAAAGAGTTACGAACAAAGGCACGAAGAAATAAGATAGACTAAAGAAGACCTAAAAATAAAAATGAAAATCTTACTAGAAAGGAATCTAGCAAGTAGACCTAATAAAAAGAAATCCTAACCTAGACAATAACTATTCCCCGGGCTGCGGCGCCAAAAACTTGATGCGTGGGAATCGCACCTTGCTTTACCTCTCGAGGGATCTCGCGAGGCTTACAACCCCCACCAGGCAGTGTACCTGATCGTTGTAGTATAGTATAGTGACAAGTACCGGGGGATTGATCGTTCAGCTTAGGAATAGTGTCGCTAGGATTAGAAAGCCTAATTAATAGTTCTAGAGATGAAAGATGATTATTTTTTGTGTTTTTATATTTTAATGAAAGCAAGTAAATTCTCGGGTTTTGGAAGAGTGGGCGGAATTAGTTGCCATTCAACTAACCCAAAACTATTATATAATTAAACTAAACTAATGAAAATGAAATTAAACTAATATTAAACTAAGGTTGTGAGCAGTGATTGGAGAAATTGTGTTTACTTAGACTTCATTACTCCCTAGATATCTTTTACATGTCAATTACTTGTTACACTTGTATGGATGACGGATTGTATTCCTTAATACCATTCGTGGGGTGGCATACATAACTCCCCAACTCTATGAGCTCTTATCTCCTCCTACACCATGACCCAGCACAACTATAGGGATTGTAAACAGTGGCTCATGCATTAAATACAACCAATAAAGACCTAGTACGCCTCGGTTCATGTTTCTTAAGACGTTCAAGCATGTTACCATTTGGAGATCTGCCAGTTTTCTTAAGCCTAACATATAATATCATTCATCCAAAACAAGAATAGACAAGTAATCAACACATAATCAACATCTAGGTTTCATTAGATCTAAGCAAACACAAAGGAAATCTAGCCTAGCATAGTAGAATTAAGATAAGAACAAAAGATAAACAACCAACACATAGACATATTGATTGAATTAAGAGTATACTTATCTCAATTACAATGCAAGGTCTCAAGGGTTTGGAACCCTTGAAAAACCTGTAAAAGAGGCACCAAAATCGTCTTTAGGGTTTCACCAAAACTTCTCTCTCCTTAATGAAAAAACTAGAAAACTATATATAGGAAAAACACTCTGACGGCGTCAAGAGTTAATTCTGACGCCGTCACCTCGCCGCCATATACTTCCTCGGACGCCCTAGATCCACTTGTGACGGCCTATGTGACGCCGTCACCACCTACGGTATTGTATTCTTTGCCACTTTGACGCCGTCACCTATCCATCTGACGCCGTCACCAGCTACGGTATTTTATTCTTCATGTCTGACGCCGTCAAGAAGGGAGTCTTGACGCCGTCACCTTGTATCTTCAGCATGGATTTTTGGTACTTTGCCGTTTTCTTCACTTTTATGCTCCAAAAACGTTCAAAATAGCTTCTTTTCCAGAATTCACTCTCCAAACACCTAAAATCACAAAAGGAACGATTTAGGGCAATATTTGATCAAATAAAGTCGGATTCGGGCTTAAATGACCCCCTAAAAACGGATCATTTTTCGCCTCATCACCACTGTTTACAATCCCTATAGTTGTGTTGGGTCATGGTGTAGGAGGAGATAAGAGCTAATAGAGTTGGGGAGTTATGTATGCCACCCCACGAATGGTATTAAGGAATACAATCTGTCATCCATACAAGTATAACAAGTAATTAACGTGTAAAAGATATCTAGGGAGTAGTGAAGTCTAAGTAAACACAATTTCTCCAATTACTGCTCACAACCTTAGTATAATTTAGTTTAATTTCATTTTCAGTATTTTATTTTGATTATATATTAGTTTTGGGTTAGTTGAATAGCAACTAATTCCGCCCACTCTTCCAAAACCCGAGATTTTACTTGCTTTCATAAAAATATAAAAATACAAAAATAATCATCCCTCACCTTTAGAACTATTAATTAGGTTTTCTAATCCTAGCGACACTATTCCTAAGCTGAACGATCAATCCCCCGGTACTTGTCACTATACTATACTACAACGATCAGGTACACTGCCTGGTGGGGGTTGTAAGCTTCTCGAGATCCCTCGAGAGGTAAAGCCTGTTGCGATTCCCACGCATCAAGTTTTTGGCGCCGCTGCCGGGGAATAGTTATTGTCTAGGTTAGGATTTCTTTTTATTAGGTCTACTTGCTAGATTCCTTTCTAGTAAGATTTAATTTTTAATTTTTTAGGTTCTCTTTAGTCTATCTTTTCTTTGTGTCTTTGTTTGTAAGAAACCTTTCCATTGACTATTCCGTTAGCCATTATGGAGAACGCGAATCCACCAAGTCCGACACTAGAATATTACCAGAAAAAATATAATTACACCAGTTTGGATATACCAAGATGGACGAATGAAATGAGGCGGACAAGATCTTATATTGATTTTATTGAGTACCTTGAGAAAAGAGACCAAATGCATAAGACTTTTGAAGAATTCACCTTAGGAGCTCCATCAACCCCTCAAAATGCCTCACTTTGTGAAACCTATGCAACATATAAGCCTTCACCTAGGATAGTTTCGTATGAGCCACCTAGCTGCATGTCATGGTTATGCCCTACCATAATACAGGATGAACACATAGGTGACCTTGATGTGATGGAGGATGTAGCCAAACATGATCACATTGATCAAAAAGACATAGGTTTTATGATCGATGATGATGAATCTCAAGAAACAGATGATGAATCTCTTGGGCAATTTGTATATAGCAGTCAGAATATTGAAGATGATCCTTATGATTCGGACATAGAAGTTGAGATGCCTAGAGAAGCACGTGAGATACTTGGGAGAATTTTAGGGCTAGATCCTGACACATGGAATGATGAGGTGAACAACATAAGCCCACAAAATACTCAACCATCATTTGAGGAATACACCCCACCCGTGACTTACCCGGAAGAAGTAGAAGAGACTATAGGAGCCCCAATAGAGGTAGAACCCTTGTACCAAACACCACTAGTGGGTATATGTTTGAATACTTGTAGTGATAACCTTACTCTTAGTTCTAGGGAATTACCTAGTGTTGATGAACCGGAACCTCAATCTTCACACAACTTTCCATCCTTAGATATACATCTAGGAAACAAAAGAGGAGCCGACCCACCCATCATCCCATGTAGTCCGGGTAGTCTTAGGATAAAGGTAGCGGACTCTAAGCCTTGTAGAGAGGAAGCCAATATAGGAGTGGAAAATGACCTTACATGCTTACATCACCCATTTATGATTGATCATAAGAAACATTATAGGTTTAAACCGGGTTTATTAGGTCAAGACGGATCCCCAACTAGGAGTCTCACGAAGTTGATAGAAAATGATCCCTTTCTAGGAGAGAATCTTAATCCACCCATTAGCCCGATTGAATTTGGTAAGGTTATGATGATAGGAGCACAACCCTTTGAGCATATAATTCATCCACCACTCTTTCCTCACGTGGCATACTTTCGCCGAGATGGTGTGTATCGCTACTATCACCCACACTTAATCCTAAGTGTAGGGAAAACCTCACCTTTATCCGTGAAATAAGGGTAGAGTCAGGCTCGTGACTCGAACAAAAACAAGCGCTTCTTGGGAGGCAACCCATGTTTTGTGTGATTTTATTTGTTTGATTGTTATTTGCTTCCGTATGCATGCTTAATTTTTATTGTTGGTAGATCATGTTTCTAAACTAAATAGTGGAAATACTTTACTTTGTTGTTTTGGCCTAGTCTTAACTCCACCTAAAGGTATTTTTTTCAAAAGATAAGTGTAAGGGGAAACCACAAATATGTTTTTAAGAAACAAACCGATCATGATTCTCCACGATATTAAATGAGCTTGTATATTTGTATTTGTTAGAGTCAAATGCTTGTATTGAGTCATAATGAAGTTTTGCAGGATTTTCCAGGAAGTAAGACCAAGTTTTTCCAGAAATTTTCCAGAAACTTAACATAAGAATTTCTGCAGGTCCATTCTGACGGCGTCAGAGTTTTACTCTTGACGGCGTCAGGAGTAAAAATCTGGAAATTTTACCGGTTTTGTTTTTCTAACGGAGTCTTATGGTTTTTGTGAATTATTAAGTTTTATAATCTCCAGGGAATCTGCAAACTTCATTCCACAAGCATTATATCTTAATTTGTTTTCTAGGATTTAGTAACTTATATAGGATTACCAGCGATACCAACCAATGAGCCACCTTCACCAGCATTCCCTTACAAATATGTTCACACTTATCTTTCTAGTAACATAAACTAAACTGAATAAAAGTCTGATGCCTACAGCTTGATCTCGACACACTGCAATATAGCACCATCATCATTGTTAATGAATGATGGAATCTGACTGATCAAGCAAAAGTAGCGTTTCCGTATATGACCTCACGTAGAACATAAGTCGCTTTCCATTAATCCCAACACCACGGGTATGCCCAGACAAGGGTTCATAAAGTTCAATTCCAGGCTCTTCATCAAGTTCCATTGCAACTTCACCAGTGTTCCTAAATCCTAATACCCTATAGTACATCGACTTACCCTCAACCTTAACGGTATATATCTTGGTAAACGGTTTATTAGCACCATCTTTCCTTGTCCACACACCACAAACATATGTCTCACCCTCAATATAATACTCAAGCAAACCAAGCGACTCGTTCACCTTCGCCACATTTAGATGAGGTGTATGTAATAATATCTCCGGAAGACACACTTCACCAAACTTCTCACTCTTCAAATCAAACGAAATAACAAAATTAGACCTAACTCCATCATCCAAAAACATATCATCATAAGCACGGAAATAAATAACCCCATTTACAAAAACCTGAAGACACGCCAAATCACACAATTTAAAAGGTGCACCCATATACACAGTTTTCCAAACACGTGTACTTAACGTAAAAACCTCAACCTTCCACATTCTAGCTTTTCTAATAGAAATCTTAACAAGCTTAGGGTCACCAGTATCAGGACAAACCCCAAAACCAACAGTGGTACGCCTATACCCCGCTTTAGGGATAATAACAATACCAGCAGATTTATTAAGAGTAGGATTCCAGATAATAGCCATCTTAGTTTTTGAATCTATGTCTCCGTAAAAACCGCAAAAACATAACAACCCATTGACGGAACTAAGTGTTAATGTGCTTCTTAATAAGCTAAGGGACTCCGGGGCGGTTAAGGGAAACTTTTGTTCGGGGAAAGTATTGTCATCGATAATCGAAGTATATGTTTGGACTGAATCGAGCTCGTAACTTACAAGTAGATGATGTTGGGGGTTTGCATGATTAAGGTGATAGTTGTTTATGAATTTCGGGCTGTCGATAAAAGACTTCCATTGTTTCGAAACGGCTCGGAATTGAATTAGTGATTTGACAGGAAGCCTTTTCATAATTTCTGATTGGATTTCAAAAGGTATGTGGTCTGACATTTTTTATTTTGGCTCAAGCTTCAGTGCTTTGTTCCTCGATTAGATAGACAGTTCCTTAACAAGCTAACAACAAGCTGTAAATCAAAATTAATCGCAAATGTCAGTAACATTTAGAGAGCCAAAGCACATATAACTGAAGAAATGCATAACCCTAAGACCTGCTTTTATTTAACATACAAAAGATAGTGATCATTATAATTGTTTAAAAACTACTTAACTACCTAATGTTGGTCATTATAATTTTCAAAAACAGACACGCCTATTTCATTCAATTCAGCACTAAAACACACCCATTTCAAATAAGCACTTAAATAGCTCAAATAAACACTAAAAAGCTGAAAGCAACACTCAAAAACCTATAAACAGCCCTAAAATAGCTCAAATCAGCAGAAAGAAAAAGCTTTAAAAACACATAAAATAGCTCAAATAAGCACTTGTTAAATAAGCTGAAAACAACACACTCAAGTAACTATAAACAATACCTATATAACAGTTTTATCAAACCCAATAAGCATCAATAATCAAAATCGGTTAGAGGTTGTGGTGACAGGAGGGGGGTGGTTGTTACAAGGGAAATGAGATAAGAAATGGATGGATGGGTTTTGTTTAGAGTAAATTGCAGAAATGGTCCCTGTGGTTTGCTCAGATTGCACGTTTAGTCCCTGCTCTTTCGAAATTGCAGGTGACCTCCCTGTGGGGAAATGTTGGTTCCGTTTTGGTCCCTGGGTTTAACCGGCGTTAAGTAACTTCCGTTAGTAGTTACACGTTAGCCCTTTTGGCCGAGGACCGTTGCCGCATTCATCCTTTAAACTAATGGCCGTTTATAATTTAAAATTTTTGGTTTATTTAAAGTTTTTTGATTTTTTATCATGTTCTTATATACTTTTTTATGTATTCTTTTATACTTTTGATACGTTTTGGTATACATTTTGTTTTGTCATCAGGGGGAATATGTTGGAATTATAATGACAAAACAATAGTTAAAGTTAGAAGATTAGTGTTATAAATTGTAATTAGAATAGTTTAGTATTTGGTTTATGTAAAAGCCTGTAAATAGACTTTGGATATGGGCGGGTTCACAAGAGTCGTTTAGTTTGTTATGGTTATAAACGGTTATTTAGTTTAGGTTTCAAAGGGTGTGTTGGTTGATGAAACGGTACAATGAAACAACACAACCCTTCATAAGTGTCGATTCATCTTGTATATATATGTAGGAGTTTGTAATCAACAAGTTAACCATTTCACGTTTAATATATCAAATTATTAAGGGTTCAACCTCAATCTTCCTTGTTTTCCTTTTTATTGATTCTTGTATGATGATACGCTTGAGTTTTGTTTCATTATTCGATCCTGGAGGTATGGAGATATCAAGATGTAAGCCCTGTAAATAAAGTTCGGCCCCCTTTAACTTAAAATCTTGGCTCCGCCCCTGGACACATTATTGAAATATCAAACCATGCTATGCGATAAAGAAACATAACATCACAAGTAGATTGATAACCACTCGTACCATGTACCATTTTCACCTTCATAACTAAGGCTACCCACAATGGTGACCTGGGTCACCAGCTGCCACGTCAGCTTTCTCTCTCCGGTGACCAGACATGACCCAAGTGCCATAGTCGATGACCTTTTTTTTTTTTTTTTTTTTTTTTTTTTTTTTTTTTAAATATCAAACGGACATAGTTTTTGTGTGCAAACAATCGGTCATAAATTTGACCGATTGTCTTTTTTTTTTGGTTCCTCGACCGATGTTCCACAAAGGCCTCGACAGACTTCAAAGTCCGTCGGTCACTGATGGAGCTCAACCGAGTTTTTACGTTCCACTGCGTATAGCCTAAGGTTTATATTAGGACTGGATCCGTGACGGGTCAAAACCCCAAGGACCACACCCGCAACAAAAACAAAATGGACCAAATCCATAAAATCCGGCAGACCACACTACAGTCAACTCAGTGAACTCATCATATCCTCCACTCTTTTAACAGCCGGAATTTTTAGGGTTCTAAATAACATGTACTTTAAACTACTTGTATGATAAAGTTCAATTAAGCAATTCCAGGATATTATAGACTACACTATGATAAAGTTCAATTAAGCTCATCCTTGTAGTCTATAATATTCTTGTTGGCATCAAGGATGAGCCTAACTTATAATCCAGAAGCCCAAAATACAGCTAATAGATCCCTATTCGATTAGCTGATGTCCGATGTATTGGATGGTTTGAGAATCATAATTTGTGACCCTCTTAGAATATACAAAATCATATATATATATATATATAGGCATAAAAAATAAGCTACGATTATAGGGAATTATCGTTCATGAACATAAGAATGAGATTTTAAAAATATTTCTGAAAGTTTCAATACAACACTCGAGTTTAGTGGATCAAGTAGTTAACACCCTTGCCTCTGGAGACAGAGGTCAAGGGTTCGATCCTCACCCCTTGCAAGGCCGTAGGTCATTTTCTACCTTTGGTAGAACCGGAAGCAGCCTCTCTACCATAGGTAGGGGTAAGGTTGTCTACGTCTCAACCTCCCCCATACACCGTGAAAGACGGTATTGGGACCCATAACCCGTGGAAGACGGTATTGGGAGTTACTATACTTTTTACTTTTACTCGAGTTTAGTGGATCACTAGTTTCGTTTGTGGTAAAAAGTGATACCTCATATGACTTATTTCAAATAGTAGTGATATATAACTTACATTTACTTTTGGCAAATAATAAAAGAAATCAGGAAAGTTTACTTGAAATTGTCTTTCAAGATACTCTTTTCTAGTTACGTTCATGTTTGATCATACTTGAAATGAAATCAGGAAAGTTTATCTTGAAATTGTTTTTCAAGATACTTTTTTCTGGTTACAGTATCACTTGAAGCTAATGTTAGCCTTCGAGTATGTTTCAAAATAAACGGTTGCATCGGCCTTCCCACGTACGTCACGGGACTCTCAACTTGACTACACATATATCTTAGAGCATCATCACTTTATGTTTTAAAGCACGTTCATATACACAAGGCTAGATGTTGGAAAAACATGTATGTGATTAAACATTGATTTCAAATAGCATGTACATCAAGATGAAGAAGTTATTAGCTAGTGTATCTTCTCCCTAACTACACATGTTAGTTGTATAAAGAATATAACTTTTTGAAGAAAGTAAAATTATTACTCCATTGAAGATAGACTAGACGAGTACCCGTGCATAGCAACGGGATTTTATAGCGACAAATAGTTTATTGATAAAAAAAGTTTATAGGTTATAAACGAAAAATAATAAAAGTTTGAAGATTTGAAAATTAAACATAATGTTTTGAAACCCGGTTCGACCAGGGTGGTTCAACCGGTTGAACCATTCCGGTCGAAAAATGGGTCGATTTAAACCGGGTCAACTTGCTAGGTTGGGTCGAAAACGGGTCAAATTAAACTGGGTTAACCAGCCGGGTTTGAAGCGTCCCGGGTCAACCTGGTTTGTGTTTTAATTGGTTGTATTTAATTTGGTAGATATGTTTTGATTGGTTGTACAATGTGAATAAATCATTGTACTTTTTTAAGTAATAGATAATGTTTTGAAACCCGGTTCGACCCGGTTGGTTCAACCGGTTGAACCGTTCCGGTAAAAAAATGGGTCGAGTTAAACCAGATCAACGTGCTAGGTTGAGTCGAAAACGGGTCAAATTAAACTGGGTCAACCCGCCGGGTTTGAAGCGTCCCGGGTCAACCCGATTTTTGTTTGATTAGTTGTATTTAATTTGGTAGATATGCTTTAATTTGGTTGTACAATGTGGATAAATAATTGTACTTATAAGTATTGGGGTGTTTTAATAAGAGTATTAATTACATTAAACTTTCTCTCTCATTTGACTATTGTTGAAAACTCAACATTTCACTTTTGACCATTTTTCCATTATAGATAGTATAGATAGGTATTAGCGAGCTTGGTCTGATTGTGTAAGTTATTGGAAGATAACTTATGATCTTTCTGTCTCTTTGATACAATTATACAAACATATTTTGGTAGCCGAGTTTGTTAACTGAACTGAATAAATCGAATAACCCGATAACCAACCGATTAACACCCCTAGACTGTAGTATTTTGGTTGGCATCAAGAATGAGCCCAACTTATCATCCAAAAGCCAAATAATAAATGAACCCAATATATTAGCTATATTGGACCGTTTGAGAACCATAATAGGGATTTATCGTTCACGATCAGAAGATTGTAATTTTGGAAGAATCTTCTAAAAGTTTTAATACAATTATACAAAAATCGAGTTTGGTGATCAGTAGTTGTGTTTGTGGAAATGTGGTAGATGATAAGTCATACACAAAATAAAACCTTTTGCTACTTGAGAATCGAAAACCTTTTACCACTTGAGAGCAGGGACGGAACCAAGGGGTTCCCGTGAGATCCCGAGACACCATGTATTTTTGTGTCGTAGTATTAATTTTGTTAAAATCCCTAATTTTTTATAAATGCACCCGTCCCAAAAATTTTATGTATGTAGTCTTATTTGATTTTCCCTAAAATCCGTCCCAAAAAAGTTATGTATGTAGTCTTATAATATGACTTTTAACATTAACACTCACATTTGAAGTTATATAGATTTATTTGATTTTAACTTTTATCTATATGGGACAAGTTATTAAAGTGTCAAAAATGTAAGTGTTTTAACTTTTATCTAAAAATTATTTGATTTTTCCTAAAATTTATTTAAAAATTATCTAAAAATTATTTGATTTTCCCTAAAATCCATCCCAAAAAAATTATGTAAGTGTCTTTAACTTTTATCTATATGGGACAAGTTATTAAAGTGTCAAAAATGTAAACTTTGAACGATCTTCTTAAAGTTTTAAGACAACAACCGAGTTTCATGCATCGATAAATTAGTTTGTGTTAGATGATACTACTCGAGAGTCTCATGGACCGAACTCGAACTCGAATGGACCGGCCCGATTTGACCTGACTCGAACTGATCTGAACCCGACTAAACCGAGTTCCAAATATGGTCTGGTTTAGGTATCTTTTTTAGCCTTAACCCGAATTGACTCGACTCAAAATGAAATGACCCAAACCCAACCGTGTCAACCCGACTCCCCTATCTGCTAGTAATGAAGATGTAAATTTCAGTATGTTGTATGTATTATATTTGGTCACAGTTGTTCAGTATTGATGTTTAGAGTTAGGTTATAAAATGCTTGTTGTTTTGTCGGCCTATTTGTGATAGACTTTGTGGAAACAACATGGGATATGTCCATGTGTGCTAAATATATGAAAGGTAGAAAGGAATCTTTTATTAATCCAATAGTGTAGACAGTGGTAGTATTTTGGTTGGCATAAAAAATGAGCCCAATTGTGACGGGTCGAAACTATAAGGACCACACCCACAACAAAAACAAAATGGACCAAGTCCATAAAATCCGGCAGACCACACTTCCACTCTTTTAACAGCCGGAATTTTTAGGGTTCTAAATCAAATTTCACAGCCGGAAATGGCAGATCCAGAAAGGTCGGTGCAGTCAGTTATCTCCAACGACGATCTTTTAACTGAAATCTTAGTAAGGTTACCTGTTCTTTCTCTTGTTTTGTTTAGATCCGTATCCAAACGCTGGTTATCTCTTATCAAAGACGCTAGTGTCACTTTTCGCCGTAAGCTCGACCCGCTTTCTGGTCTCTTTCTCAAAAAGTATTTATACAAAAAGTATTTTGTGCCGTTGGATATCTGCATTCCGATATGCAGATCTTACTTACTCGCCACGATATTTACTTTTGGCACACATGGGGATGTTGAGATTTTGCAATCGTGCAATGGTTTGCTTTTATGTTGTACATATTCTGAGAAGTTATGTGTATACAATCCATCCATTACTAATACGTTTAAGCTGATTCCAGAACCCGATAACGTGACATGTTATAACAAGTTTTATGCGGGTGGTTTGAAAATGGCTTTTGATCCTACTAAATCACCTCACTATAAAGTAATTTATGGTGAAACAGTGCATGATGATCCTGATCAGAGGTGGGTTCAAATACACACTTACTCTTCAGAAACGGGCAATTGGAGTCTTTGTGGCCATCAATTTCCCGAACGTATTTTAAATAATTTTAGGGATGGAGTTTATTGGAATGATGCCATTTATTGGGTAGAAAGTGAGGGTAAGTTTTTCAAGTTAGATATCATGAATGAGCATCCGGTTGTAACAGCCTTACAAACCCCTTTAACCTTAGATAGGAAGGGATGTAGGCTGTTTGAGTCTCGTGGTTGTTTGCTCTTTGTTGATCAGGGTGATGCTCATTCCCAACATATTACTATTTATGAGAAGGGGAATGTGTATTCTGAATGGTCAGTGAAGTACATCGTTAATCTTGATGACATTATAAAGCCGTTTCCCATAACGCGGAGTAGTCACAAAAACATTTTTTGTATTGTTTTGGGAGAAAGAGAAGAAGATTCTTTCCTTGTGGTGAAACTATATAGAAAGATTGTACAATACAAAATCGTGTCAAAGACTCTCAGCACAATCTCTAATGTGGGACCAAATGAAGATTTTGTTAGATGCTTTCAGTTCATTCCATCTTTTGCTAATGTGTGATTCAGCTTTCTGTTTCAGGTATGATTTACGTTATTACGTGCTCGGTTATAGTGTTAACGCTGCAATTACTTGGCTATTTTATTGCTCGATTTTGTTCTCTTGATTTATATGGTCAAACTCTATTTTGATAACAAAACGTTTTGAGAGTTTTGAACACTAATTGCTCTGTTTGTTATGATGCCCATTAACAATTGTGTACAAAGATATGGGTTCAAGTTATGATGCCCATCAACAAAAACCTGTTTTGGCGCTGTTAATGTAGATCCTCTTAAGAATAAAGAAGCATGCTAACGTAAGTAAGTTTTGGAATTAACTTTGTCCTTAGTAAGTAGTAGCACGTTATTAAGAAATATGATTGATGTGGATCACAAAAAGCCCCTATTCACCACAAGACAACATAAAAAACCACAAGACAGCATATCATTTGTGATGTCTTAAGCTCAAAACAGCAAGTTGGTGTAATGCCTGCTACTTAAGGAGGTGTTTGGTATATGAGTGTGGGAATGGATTCATTCCCATACAAAGCTGTTAAGTGTTTGGCAATCAGACCTTGGAATAAAAAAGGGAATGAGACCAATAGATCTAAACCTGAGGTCAGAGCTGTGCTTATATCTTGTTTCCATATTACTTCATGGGTTAACCACTCTGCCCCTCACGTTCTACCCTTCTCCCTCATCAGCGAACATCGTCATTCTTCTTTTCGTATTCGGTTTCGCCGTCGTCATCACAGCCACAGTTTCTGATCCAATTCAATCATTATCCATTTGTCATTGCCTCATTTGTAGTGGTGTATGGGTTTGTCACCGTCGATCTCAAATTCTCATTTCGTCTCCCATCATCTTCGTTTCTCCCTTCCTGAGTCATTGCCTTCATTGTTATTTTGTTTTGTTTATTTATGGTTTTCTGCATCTAATAAACAATGTAAATAATATTTGAGGAATACATTGGTGTTGTATTTGTGTATGTCATTAAACAAACTGAATAGCAATATATAAGGAATATATGAGCAATCATACCTACTGCCATTCAACCCTATTATTGTACCCAAACCTATAGTGATCTCTTAATGCATAGCAGACGCCCCCAAAGATTTTATGGTTAGAATTGATGTCGTGATCAGTTCTCTTGATTTATACAATGTGAATATTGTAGCATCTATGACTTGATGGTTGAATTTCTCTATTTGATCCTCCTGTCAGTCTTTGAGTATCGAATTATCACCCTTTGACAGTAAAAAAGAGCAGCTAAGGTTAAAAAAGAATTTTTTGAATTGAGAAGCACCTGCAAATTTTCCAGTTTCTGAATTTCCTGTTAAAGACAAATTATTAATGTAGAAGTACCATCTCAGTGTTAAGATTGACTTATCGTTGAACAAGTGTATTACAAATGTCAATAGAAGTTATGAATTCGCCATTTACTAAGCTTATGTTTTTCCACATGCCTTTCAGGTTTTGAACATCATGCAGTAGAGGAAAAGAGACCTGTCATCTATGGAATTTTGTTAAGTATCTTTAGCAAATGACAACAATTATGATGTAGTAAGTATTTATTAAAAGCTGCAACTCAGAGGTTAAAAAAGAAAAACGAGTATTTCTTATTATTGTTCGTCTGCAGACGGGTATTGTAGTATATTGTTTTTCTCTCCTTTCGGTTTCTTTTTACCTGAAGTATAATTTCATTCTCTTGTTTCATTGGAATTAATATACGCCATTCTCTACTAGCAAATGTATCCCATGTATTTGTAAAACCATCCAAACTAATAAGAAGTGTTCTGTAGAACTGTCTGTGGATGCATGCCACATCTTGATCTAGTTACTAATTAGATATCAAAATGATGTCTGAGATAAAGTAGAAGTACACACCAGCAACAGACCCTATATAAACAAAGCTACAAAATCTAGTAAAACAAGGTCGTATTACCGTACTTTAATACATTACTGTAAATGGTGACTTCAATTTACCATCAGGTAGGTGAAGGGTACTTTTATTTTCTTTCAACCATTTGGTAACACCCCTTTCTAATTTTTGACTATACAGTAACGTGATAAATTAAGCATGTAGTTTCGTATGAACAAATCCATTGTCACATTATTGCATGACTTTGTGTTTGTTGGGACTCTTAATACCACCATTGTATTGTAGCATACTAGCAGTAGGTAACTACAAACTTGTATTCTTTCACACACACGTGTTTCTCATTCACCCTTTATATAACGTCTAATACTGTTGACATAAATCTCACCCAACCTCAATTTTGTTCGATTTTGCTTTGTGCAGCATCTTTCAAACTAAGCCAAAGATCCACATTGCGTATTGTCCACACTTTTCATTGTTTTAAGCTCTATGCTAGAGCACACCAACTCTTATTAAGTAATCAATCTCCCCTTCCAACAAGTATTCCACTCAACAAGCAATATGGAATTGGCACACTGTGTGGTGGTCAACGACGAGGACAACAACTTACACCTAACATTTCGTTGGATCCAGGTAGCCAAAAAATGTTAGCCTTTGAGTAAGTTTCAAAATTTAGTAATAAGTGTTCACTAGAACTTATAAACAAAATGATGTCTGAGATAAGTGTTCACTAGAACTATTTGTGAATGTGTGCCACATCTTGATCTAGTTACTAATAAGATATCAAAATGATGTCTGAGATAAAGTAGAAGTACACACCAGCAACAGACCTTATAAACAAAGCTACAAAATTTAGTAACACAAGGTTGAATTTCATGATGCAATGTTAAGTTGGATTTTGTGATGCACCAAAAGGTTCCTGAAAGTTGTGATGAGGCTGTTAAGTAGTGTTGTTGAGTACTATGCGCTCAGCCAGGAGCACAAATAGATAGCAATGTTGCTGTACATTTGTGAACAAGGGCCGAATTGCCAGTAATTCACACAGCTCTTAGAAAGTATTCGTGATGAACTGATGGTATTGTATTCTATAAGCAACCTGGGCTAATAGAGTAAGATTTTAAAAGAATACTGATGGTGTGGTTAAAGTTATCTTCCTGATATTCCAAATAAACATTTGCCATTTGAGCTTGCGTAACGAGACCTCTGTCTTTATGGTCGTTGCGTAACGAGACCTCCACCCTGGCTGGACCTTTTTGGTCGCTGTGTAAACTGTTTTAAAATCGTTGTAGGTGAATTTGTTGTCAGAAACATATATTAAGAATGGTTAAATGGGTTATCTTCTCGAGTAAAACACACTCTTTTCCCTTTCACAATAGCGATAAGAGAGCCTATTGTCACTTGAGCCATTAGCACACCATTGAGGAATTATAAAGGCGTTGCGACACTGACTTTTAAAAAGATGGCGATAATGTTAGCTATTAAATACCAGGTACTTTAAACTACAATTAAGTTCAATTAAGCAATCCCAAAGTCAGAGTAAATTACGGACTTTTGTCTTTGTTAACACAATCGCATTTTTCGTTCTTTTTACAAAACAATTACATTAGCCGTCCCCGAACTTATCAAATCTTGCAAGTTTTGTCCTTTCGACTAAGGGTTAATGTCACAAAATAGCTACGTACTTTTTGTAATTGTTTGTTTTGGTGTAAAAAAAAAAAAAAAAAAAAAAAAAAAAAAAAAAAAAGTTGTATTGGACCGTTTGAGAATCATAATTTGTGACCCTATTAAAATATCCAAAATTCATAAAGGCTTCTAAATGTAAACTAATCTTAAAAAAAGAAAAGGATTATAGGAATATAGGGAATCATCTTTCATGAACATAAAGAATGTCAGTTTGAAATTTTTTTTCTTAAAGTTTCAATACATCACTCGAGTTTAGTTGATCAGTAGTTTCGTTTGTGGTAAAAAGTGATACCCGCATTCTCTAAAAACACAAAATAAAAACCTTTCACCGTCTCTTCATATGACTTATTTCAAACTGTAGTGATCATACATATATATTTTTGGCATATAATAAAAGAATCAGAAAAGATTATCTTGAAATTGTTTTTCAAGATACTTTTTTCTAGTTCCATTCATATTTGATCATACTTGAAGTTACAAGGATCTCATTACATTCTAGTTGCGGGACACGTTATTGAAAAATAACATCACAAGTAGATTAAAAACCACTGTTTGCACCTTCATACCTAAGGTTTATAAGATCTCCGTGGTCTATGGACGCCTTAATCTAACCTTTAATTTAAAAGTAACTTGAAGGGTAACGTTCCCTTCAAGTGATATTGTAGTATCCTTATTAACATAAAGAAGCTTGACATTTGTGGCTTGTATGCCTAGCTTTTGAACCTGTAGGCTACCACATCCAACACAATGCTGGCTGTATAAATATAACTGTTATTGTTTATTGGATATATACCAATTATACAACACCTTATCATTTATTTGATATAGTTTTGCAGTTGCTTATATGTCATGCAATTGAACTTCCAAACATGAATGCTGAGTTCATAATCTGGGAGGCTACGGATGATTCGCTTTCAAGCTAGACTTATAGTAATTGGAGATGCCAAATGTAAAATGAGAAGCAAAATACAGAAGATAATGCTATATAAATATCATCCTATCATTTCTTCTATAATAACTGGTGCTCTGTAAAAAAGGAATGGCATTTCGACCCGTTTATAAAAATGGCTGTTCATATAATTCAATAACGCCCATGCTTGCCATCATTTAAAAGAACAGCCTTACAGAAAACACAAATACAGTCATTTAGATAACTTCAGTAAAAATCTTTGCATCAATACACAGCATTAATCGAGGGAAAAGCTGCACATCAGCACTACATGTCTAAATAACAAAAAGATAAATAACCAACTAATTAAATGTTACAAATAACAAACAAACAAAGCAAAATACACGTGCAAATAAGTAAACAGCTGCAGATACTATTTAATCTATCGTCCCAAATATAGTTGACCTTAACCATTTCATTAATCAGTTATCACTCACTTTCAAAACAATGTAACCCTAATCATCATGTGCATAATATTCTAATCGTGACATCAAAATACAGATCATATCAGCAAACCAATTACCAGCGATACCAACCAATGAACCACCTTCACCAGCATTCCCTCACAAATATGTTCACACTTATCTTTGTAGTAACATAAACTACACTGAATGATAAAGACTGATGTGATACCTACAGCTTGATCTCGAAACCTTGCAATATAGCACCTTCACCGTTGTTAATGAATGATGGAATCTGACTGATCAAGCAAAAGTAGCGTTTCCATATATGACCTCACGTGGAACGTACGTCGCTTTCCATTAATCCCAACACCACGGGTATGCCCAGACAAGGGTTCATAAAGTACAATTCCAGGCTCTTCATCAAGTTCCATTACAACTTCACCATTGTTCCTAAACCCCAATACATTATAATACACCGACTTACCCTCAACCTTAATGGTATATATCTTGGTAAACGGTTTATTAGCACCATCTTTCCTTGTCCACACACCACAAACATATGTCTCACCCTCAATATAATACTCAAGCAAACCAAGCGACTCATTCACCTTCGCCGCATTTAGATGAGGTGTATGTAATAATATCTCCGGAAGACACACTTCACCAAAATTCTCACTCTTCAAATCAAACGAAATAACAAAATTAGACCTAACTCCATCATCCAAAAACATATCATCATAAGCACGGAAATAAATAACCCCATTTACAAAAACCTGAAGACACGCCAAATCACACAATTTAAAAGGCGCACCCGTATACACAGTTTTCCAAACACGTGTACTTAACGTAAAAACCTCAACCTCCCACATTCTAGCTTTTCTAATAGAAATCTTAACAAGCTTAGGGTCACTAGTATCAGGACAAACCCCAAAACCAACAGTGGTACGCCTATACCCCGCTTTAGGGATAATAACAATACCAACAGATTTCCTAAGAGTAGGATTCCAGATAATAGCCATCTTAGTTTTTGAATCTACGTCTCCGTAAAAACCACAAAAACATAACAACCCATTGACGGAACTAAGTGTTAATGTGCTTCTTAATAAGCTAAGGGACTCCGGGGCGGTTAAGGGAAACTTTTGTTCAGGGAAAGTATTGTTATCGATAATCGAAGTATATCTTTGGACAGTATCGAGCTCGTAACTTACAAGTAGATGATGTTGGGGGTTTGCATGATTAATGTGATAGTTGTTTATGAATTTCGGGCTGTCGATAAAAGACTTCCATTGTTTCGAAACGGCTCGGAATTGAATTAGTGATTTGACAGGAAGCCTTTTCATAATTTCTGATTGGATTTCAAAAGGTATGTGGTCTGACATTTTTTATTTTGGCTCAAGCTTCGGTGCTTTGTTCCTCGATTAGATAGACAGTTACTTAACAAGCTAACAAGCTGTAAATCAAAATTAATCGCAAATGTCAGTAACATTTAGAGAGCCAAAGCACATATAACTGAAGAAATGCATAACCCCAAGACCTGCTTTTATTTAACATACAAAAGATAGTGATCATTATAATTTTTTAAAAACTACTTAACTACCTAATGTTGGTCATTATAATTTTCAAAAACGGACACGCCTATTTCATTCAATTCAGCACTAAAACACACCCATTTCAAATAAGCACTTAAATAGCTCAAATAAACACTAAAAAGCTGAAAGCAACACTGAAAAACCTATAAACAGCCCTAAAATAGCTCAAATCAGCAGAAACAAAAAGCTTTAAACTACACATAAAATAGCTCAAATAAGCACTTGTTAAATAAGCTGAAAACAACACTCAAAAACCTATACACAGCCCTAAAATAGCTCAAATCAGCAGAAACAAAAAGCTTTAAACTACACATAAAATAGCTCAAATAAGCACTTGTTAAATAAGCTGAAAACAACACTAAACAATACTCCAATAACTTAAAATAATACCAATATCAAAATCGGTTAGAGGTTGTGGTGACAGGAGGGGGGTGGTTGTTACAAGGGAAATGAGATAAGAAATGGATGGATGGGTTTTGTTTAGAGTAAATTGCAGAAATGGTCCCTGTGGTTTGCTAAGATTGCACGTTTAGTCCCTGCTCTTTCGAAATTGCAGGTGACCTCCCTGTGGGGAAATGTTGGTTCCGTTTTGGTCCCTGGGTTTAACCGGCGTTAAGTAACTTCCGTTAGTAGTTACACGTTAGCCTTTTTGGCCGAGGACCGTTGCCGCATTCATCCTTTAAACTAACGGCCGTTTATAATTTAAAATTTTTGGTTTATTTAAAGTTTTTTGATTTTTTATCATGTTCTTATATACTTTTTTATGTATTCTTATATACTTTTGATACGTTTTGGTATACATTTGTTTTGTCATAGGGGGGAATATGTTGGAATTATAATGACAAAATAATAGTTAAAGTTAGAAGATTAGTGTTATAAATTGTAATTAGAATAGTTTAGTATTTGGTTTATGTAAAAGCCTGTAAATAGACTTTGGATATGAGCGGGGTTACAAGAGTCGTTTAGTTTGTTAGGGTTATAAACGGTTATTTATTTTAGGTTTCAAAGGGTGTGTTGGTTGATGAAACGGTACAATAAAACAACACAACCCTTCATAAGTGTCAATTCATCTTGTATGTATATGTAGGAGTTTGTAATCAACAAGTTAATCATTTCACGTTTAATATGTCAGATTATTAAGGGTTCAACCTCAATCTTCCTTGTTTTCTTTTTTATTGATTCTTATATGATGATACTCATGACTTTTGTTTCATTATTCGATCTTGGAGATATGGAGATATCAAGATGTAAGACCTGTAAATAAAGTTCAGCCCCCCTTAACTTAAAATCTTGGCTCCGCCCTGGACACATTATTGAAATATCAAACCATGTTATGCGATAAAGAAACATAACATCACAAGTAGATTGATAACCACTCGTACCATGTACCATTTGTACCTTCATAACTAAGGCTACCTACAATGGTGACCTGGGTCACCATCTGCCACGTCAACTTTCTCTCTCCGGTGACCAGACATGACCTAAGTGCCGTAGTCGATGACCCTTTTTTTTTTTTTTTTTTTTTTTATATAAATATATATATCAAACGGACATAGTTTTTGTGTGCAAATAATCGATCATAAATTCGACCGATTGTTTTTTTTTTCCTCGACCGATGTTCCACAAAGGCCTCGACAGACTTCAAAGTCCCCGAGTTTTTACGTTCCACTGCGTATAGCCTAAGGTTTATATTAGGACTGGATCCGTGACGGGTCGAAACTATAAGGACCACACCCGCAACAAAAACAAAATGGATAAAATCAGGCAGACCACACTACAGTCAACTCAGTGAACTCATCATATCCTCCACTCTTTTAACAGCCGGAATTTTTAGGGTTCTAAATCAAATTTCACAACCGGAAGGTGATGGCAGATCCAGAAAGGTCGGTGCAGTCAGTTATCTCCAACGACGATCTTTTAACAGAAATCTTAGTGAGGTTACCTCTTCTTTCTCTTATTTTGTTTAAATCCGTATCCAAACGCTGGTTATCTCTTATCAAAGACGCTAGTGTCACTTTTCACAAGAACCTCGACCCGCTTTCTGGTCTCTTTCTCAAAAAGTTTTCACACAAAGAAGATTATTCTGAATCATACAGTTATGATTTTGTGCCGTTGGATATCCGCATTCCGATATGCAGATCTTACTTACTCACCACCGAAAAGAATAAAGAAGCATGCTAATGTAGTAAGTTTTGGAATTAACTTTGTCTTTAGTAAGTACTAAGTAGTAGCACGTTATTAAAAATTATGATTGATGTCGATCACAAAAAGCCCCTCTTCACCCCAGTCAAATGCAGCCAACATATCATAGGGCTTGTGGTCTAGTGGTAGAAGCTTAAGCAATTAAGCGAGCCACGGGTGAGAGTAGTACCGGGTGGGTGACCTACCGGGAAGTCCTTACTTGTGGACCACAAAGCTCTATTGATATTAGGCAATGAAGAGGAGAGCCTGTAAGCCATTAGTTGCGCAGGTTCGAATCCGAGCCGGCCCCGGTTTTCATCCGGCCGTTACTCCAGCGAATTATAATCGTATGGAGGCGGTACGGTTTCCGGGCGGACGCCGTTAAAAATCCCCACTACGCCAGCGTGGACCCGGTTAAGACAACATAGTCTGGGTATGTGGTGGATGAGGGCCTACCATGGGGGTGGGTGCGACTCTAATCCAAAAAATGAAAGTCACCGTTCAAAAAAACAATGCAGCCAACATAAAAAACCACAACACAACATTGTTATATTATCCTTTGTGATGTCTTAAGCTCAAAACAGCAAGTTGGTGTAATGCCTGCTCTACTTAAGGAGGTGTTTGGTATATGAGTGTGGGAATGGATTCATTCCGATACAAAGCTGTTGTTAAGTGTTTGGCAAACAGGCCTTGAAATAAAAAAGGAAATGAGACCAATAGATCCAAACCTGGGTCAGAGCTGTGCTTATATCCCATTTCCTTATTACTTCATGGTTCAACTACTCTGCCCCTCACGTTCTACACTTCTCCCTCATCATCGAACATCGTCATTGTCACTTTCATATTCGTTCTGGCCGTCGTCATCACAGCTGCAATTTCTGATTCAATTCAATCAGTATCCATTCTGGTTGGTGAGAACATGTTAGAATTGATGGCGTGATCAATCCTCTTGCTTTATACTATGTGAATATTGTAGCATCTATGACGTGATGGTTGAGTTTTTTATCTTTCTGTCACTCTTTGAGTATTAATGTATTATCACCCTTTGACAGTAAAAATGAGCAGCTAAGGTTAAAAAAGAAATTTTGAATTGAGAAGCACATGCAAATTCTCCAGTTCTGAATTTCCTGTTAAAGATAAACTATGAACTCAGTGTTCACTATGAGTACCATCTCAGTGTTTTCTTAAAATTGGCGTTTTGTTGAACAAGTGTATTTACAAATGTCAATAGAAGTTATGAACTCGCCATGTACTAAGCTTATTTTTTCCACATGCCTTTCAGGTTTTGAACATCATGCGGTAGTGGGAAAGAGACCTGTCATCTATGGAATTTTGTAAATTATCTTTAGTAAATGACAACAATTATGATGCATTAAGTATTTATCAAGTATTCCTCATTATTGTTCGTCTGCAGACGAGTATTGGTATATTATTTTTCTCTCCTTTTGGTTTCTTTTTACCTGAAGTATAATTTCATTCTCTTGTTTCATTTAGATTGTCTACTAGTAAGTGTTCACTAGAACTATCTATGGATGTATGCCACATCTTCATCTAGTTACTTATATCAAAATGATGTCTGAGATAATGTAGAAGTACACACCAGCAACAGACCCTATAAAAAAAGCTACAAAATTTAGTAACACAAGGTTGAATTGCCGAATTGGCACTAATTCACATAGCTATTAGAAAGTATTCGTGATGATATTGTATTCTATAAGCAACCTGGGCTACTAGAGTATGATTTTAGAAGAATGCAGATGATGTGTGGTTAAAGACATCTTACTCCCGATATTCCAAATAGAACCTCTGTCTTTATGGTCTTTGTGTAAACTATTTTATTTTTAAACTGCAAAAGTCCTACCTCTACCCTGGTTGAACCTTTTTGGTCGCTGTGTAAACTTTTTAAAATTGATTGTAGGTGAATTTGTTGTCAGAAACCTATATTAAGATTGGTTATATGGGTTGTCTTCTCGAGTAAAACACTATGTTGTAGCCGATATTGTTTCTTCAATTATCTGTTACTGCTATCAAAATGAGTTAATTCACATTAAGATAGACCAATACTGGCTACCTTTAATAACAGATGCAACTCTGGCTATACAGACTTATTATGGAGCTTTTCTGGGTGCAGTTATATTGCGCCGGTTTTAGTATAAACATGGATGTCCATTCTATTCTAAACCAGAAAATGAAAGTAGTGTAGCATGTTTTGGCATAAATAATGGATTTCTATTCTTGCCTAATTCAAAATTTGAAAATAATGTAGCATTTAAACATCCTACGGAATTGGACACGCGTAAGGGCTGTTGTTCAAGGGCTAATACACAGGCTCGTGTAGCATAAGAGTGCAATGAGCAAATTATGGTCTTGTCAGCATTGAGTCGCAGGACATAAATGTGCACTGTTTGTAATAGCGGTTTCCGCACCATTCTACCCATTCATATGAGATCAGAAATGGACAAAGCGAACATTAAATGAAGCCTAATTTATTGTGTATATATTCATTTTTTGAAGCATATGAATGCTTAGCTAATTTTGCAATTAATTTTCGCAACAAATTGTTGTTTTCATATTCAATTTGCATAAACAATTCAAGGCAGTGGACTGGTAATATTGTTGTAAGAAGCATGTTCATTCATTTTCTGTAATACTAGAAGATTAATAAGCAGAATCAGAAGTCAAAAGTTGCAAGGCAAATCTGTTATCTTTCGATGTTGAATCTGTAATTTTCATAGTTTGAACATGCTGTAGATGTCCAATCAATCACACAAAACTAGCATCATAGTAAAGATGCAAGGGGTCAAGAATCCATTCAAACATATTTGCCTTCAAAACCAAAAGAGGAAAGCTTAGATGCACAAATTAGTGCAAATACTTGCAGTCAGTTCCATAGTAGCACCTTCCTTGAGGATAGTATTTGCACAGCTGCTGCCTTTGTCCTTGATAGCCTCCTGGTTGAGCACCATATCTTTGTGTTGGACTTTGAGGATGGCCGATGCTTGCTCTACCATCATAGTCATTCTTATTCCTTTGTTGGTAACCATATCTTTGTGGACTTAGAGGATAGCCAATGCTTGCTCTACCATCATAGTCATACTTATTGCCTTGTCGGGAACCATATCTTTGTGGACTTTGAGGATGAAAAATGCTTGCTCCATGATCATACACTTGTTGCGAACCATATCTTTGTGGACTTTGAGGATGGAAGCTGCTTGCTCCACGTTCATACTCATGACCACTCTTATAGACTTCCTGGGAACTATATCTTTGTGGACTTTGAGGATGGAAGATGCTTGCTCGACGGGCATACTCATGATCACTCTTGTAGCCTTGTTGGGAACTATATTTCTGTGGTGGACCTTGGTAGATGCTTTCTCTATAATCAATATCATGACCATTCTTATTGCCTTGTTTGACACAGTAGCTTTGTGGTGGACCTTGATAATGGTAGTAAATGTTTGCCGTACGATCATACTCATGTCTTTCATATGTCCTTGAAGGATAGGAGCCCAAGTTTTGTTTAACCTCAAATGTTTTTCTGAAAGAAGCGACTCGTTCCACCTTACCTTCAGGACCCCTTAGACTAGCAATATGTACCTTAATATTGTTCACAGTTGAATGTTTTGGTGCAGGACCCAAAATAGATTTTGATGTAGTAACAGATTTGTCTTCTGTTAGCGGTCCTGCAAACAAGGGACGGTCCTGGATATATTTAGGACCGTCTGACCCTTTTTGGGAAGTAGTCTTAGGGGCGATATTTTCTTTATATGAATGTCCATGATGATTATGAATCTTGCTCGTCAATGTTGAAGCACCTACATGTGGATTTGATGGTGCAACTTCATGTTGAATCGAAGTGCTGGGATTCCTTGAATCAGTAGTAGGGCGGGCTAATGATGTCTTTGTTTTATTTTCCTTTGCTGCATTCTGAATGTTCCCTTTTGATGCTCTGAGATAAAAACGCAAACGTGTAAATATTGTATTATGTAATGCACAAAACCAAGCTTTATATTTAGTAAACAACGCTGCTAATGTACCTGCTTTCTCTTAGTGCCTTCCTCCTTCCTTTTTCCTTTAGACGTGTGTCCCTCTTAGTTCGTGCGGCGTTGCCTCTATCATGTTTTTCAGACAAAATTCTCTGTCTTTCACTTTCATCTTCCCATCTCTAGAAGTATTAACGATAACAATTAGCCACCACATACGCAATAACAACTCAAGTATGCAAATCATAAACAACATCAACATTCAAACCTGTCTCACTGTTTTTAACCTATAGAGGTTTCTGCCTTTGATGAGTAAAGGATGAAGAGGCGGGAGCGGTTTCACTCCTTTGCTCCATAACACCTCAATCTATCAAGTATTTCACGTAAAAATTCAGAATTTACTAACATAAAGGCTTGTTGAGATCCTAATGCCAAAAGTCAACAGTAATGTAGCTCACCGTAAATGTATGTTGTTGCTTAGCAGCACCATAGCTTTCTTTTACAATCCTACCAGCAATAACCCTCTTGCCACAAGGAGGGCGGCCAGTAGCACTCCTCGATGCAATGTTAAACCTGATACATAGATAGGTGGACCAATTTAAACAACAGTTTCAAAGAATAAGCTATGGGGGTGTTTGTTTAAGCTTATATGTGGGCTTATGAGCTTATTTGATTTCGGCTTATTTTGAGACTCTAGGCTTATACTACGTATAAGTTTATTGTATCATAATAAACTTATTATATAAGTCTCAAAATAAGCCGGAAAATTGGTGCTTATGAAATATAAGCCAAAAACAAATAAGCTCATAAGCTGACATATAAGCTTAAACAAACACCCCCTATATAAGTAGTACTGTATAAACGGATACTTACATTTCATAAACGTTCTGTTCAAACATAACAACATCTCCTGTGCATGCATCACCTGCAATAGCCGAACCAAATCAGACGAAACACATAATACAAAATATCGCAGCTACAATTATAAATCCATACATACCTTTGCAATTCATAACAAAACTCGAAGCAGGGTACTTAAGTTCTCCTTCTCCATTCACGATACTAAAACAACAAATCAAAATCCAATATCATCACAATCACAGTATTACCAATTTAGCCAAATGCATAATTAACCAAATATACCTAACGTGCTCCTTAATGCGGCTAATTAGAACATCTTTCTTGCCCGTTAATCTCAACCCATGTTTTCTCAAATACAGCTTACATTGTTCCACTTTCAGTTTCTCCACTTGACCACCTACCCGTAAACAACGCAAAAAACCAATAACCAAAACCATTCAAAACATAATTATATATAATCGTGTTTTTCGTTTTAAGAATCCAAAACTTACATTCAATCATCTTCTGAACACCCTCATAGCTTTTCTGCTCATTCGCATCAAACTCAGGCGCGGAAACGTTAGCGTCCTCGTCTACTTCAACCGCAACACTAAAAACACGAAAAAAAAAAAAAAAAAAAAAACATATACTAAAAAATCGGAACAAAATGTGTAGTTTTTATAAAAGTAGACTAAAAAGGGTATAAAAAAATTACCGATTCTTGGGTTTTTTCTTGATCGATAGAGTCGATAGCTTTGATCGAGTCTCTTCGAGCAAGTCGAAAGATGGGTCATTTTCAGAATCATCTGAAGAAGAAGAGTCAAATGAATCTGCTTCTGAATCAATGAGTTCATAGAAGTTTTCTGGGTTCATTTTTATGTTATTTAGAAGACTAATGTTTGTTTTGATGATAATTGTTGTGAATTGGGATTTGAATTGGGGTTAAGGTTAGGGTTTTATGTTTTGTTTTTTTGGGGGTTAACGGTCGAATTTTGTTTTTGGGAAGTGGAATCCATATGGTAATGTGGGTCGGATCTTGGATTTGCACACATGACTATTGAGTATTGACTAGAGGTGTAAAACACATTGACCGAACCTGATTAAGCCTATTTGAGATGGGTTATTTGGGTCAACCCGATTAACCTGAATATTAAATAAGGTTAGGTATCATTTTGAAAATATTTTGCTAATTTGGGTTCGGGTTCGGGTCGACCCGATTGACTCATAGAAGGATTTTTTTTTTCTTTCTATTTTTATGTTATACTTTTTATAAATTATCTATGTAAACATATTGAATTAGGCCATTTTTTAAATCATTTTATGCATATTCAAGTTGGCCCAAACCAGAATAGACCCAAACTCGAATGGACCCGAACTCAACTAACTTGAGTTTTAAATAAAGTCAGGTTCAGGTATTTTTTTTAGCCTTAACCCAAATTGATCTGACCCGATCCGACTAACACCCCTACATATGACGATTCGTGAATGTTTGGAAAACCAAATGTAGGCTCAAAATTGGCCTATGAGTTTTTCGAAAGTGCATATCAATTGAGCCAAAATCTTTGAGTTAAAATAACATAAAAATACATTTGTATTATAAATAACTAGTTGGATACCCTCGCACAGCTGTGGTTGCGGTGATAAATATAGTTATTTTATAAAAATAGTAAATAAAGTGCGAGCCCAACTCTATCCCGAAATTCCCTACCCGCTTAGTGAATTTGTTTCACAACACTCTGAATGTATATGCGTTAGTTTTATGTGTTTGCTTGGTTTCCTGTAACTTTCCCGTGACATCATTATTCTCGCATATAGACAGACCCTCGCAATCTCTTACCCGTCAAACACTTCCCCTAAAAGTATATGATTTTGACGAATCAAGATTGTATTGGTTGAAATAAAGGTTAAAGTTATAAAAATTTAAATAAAAATAAAATAAACCAACTAAAAATGTAAAAACTAAAAACTTATAAAAATATATCAAAATTGATGTTGAATTAAAGAGCATAAAATTTTAAAAAATATGGTGAAATTAGATTATTAAAAAAATATATATATAAAAAGATATTTCAATTTGAAAATAAAAGTGAATTTTAAGTTGAGAAGTGACACATGTCATCTTATGATTGAAGCTCCGTATCTTAATATTTGGTTTCGAGTTAGGCTTTAAGTTAGTTGAAAAGTGACACATGTCACCTCATGATTAGAACTTCTTATCTTAATTTTTGGTTAGGAGTTAAAGTTGAGGATGTGGTTGAGTGTTTTCTCTCGCCACATCAGTGCCACATCATCAAGAAATACTTTCTTTATTTTTCCTTCAACCACTCCAACACCTTCTCTCTCTTCTATTTACCTGTTTCCATTATTTATCATTTAAAAATACCTCTAAAAGACACATATCTACACAACAACCAATAAACAAACTATCTCTCCTAAAATTCTATATTCTCTCTCCTTAGTCTTTCGGGACTCAAGTCCCGCATGGGAAATTTTCTTGTGTTTTGTTGCATGAAGGGTGTGATGGTCCCGCTGGTAAAGAGAGAAATAAATGCTTTCATTTGCCTTTCCCGTTTCTACACCCTCAGCCCTTAGGCTTGGATTATCCATGCATTATAATATAGTATAGAAAAACATAAATCACATAGATAAAAGAACATCATATCTAAATAATTAACCTAAAATAAACATGCTCAATGATTATTTCTTTTTGATGTAGCAATACCATTATGGTTCATTTCATTAGGCTGGGCACAGTAAGCACCAACGATCGATTGGTTGTGTCGATTTCAATCGATCGCTTCTGCTGTGGAACAATTGTGTGATCGATCGCCAGGATGAAAAAAACCCAAATGGGTCTTGGAGCTGATCAACAATCGTCCAAGTGTGAGTATTTAGTGTGTGAGGATTCCACCTTTTTTTTTTTCTTTGACCACTGCATATATGAGAAATATATTGATTCGTGTGTGTTTAATGTGTGGGTGGGTGTGTTTTCAGTGGGGAGAGGGAGAAGATGACTAACTTTTTTTTTTTTTTTTTTTTTTTTTTTTTTTTTTTTTTTTTAAGTTTGTTAAATGGATGTTAATTTGGCTGTGAAAAAACAAGAAAAAAACTGAACTAGGTCGCCTTTACTGGGGCACTGAATCGGCTGCAGGTTGTTGGAGAGAGAAAGCTGACGTGGCAGGGAAAAGTAAAGGGATTGAATCCCCTTACTGTGCCCAGCCTTAGAACAAATGTTCCTTTTGATACATCTTGGATGTTTGTTTCGTGTGTTTTTAGATTCATGAAGTAGTTTATAGTTTAAGTTTTGCTCGAATTATCTTTAATCAAAGATGTATCAAAAATCATTTTATGTTAAACCGCAATCTAAAATAAAATAAAACCAATATAAGGTAATAATTTATTAAAACTCCAATCTCTGTATGTTTTACAATTATTAAACATACAAAAATCATAACTCTTCTACTAGTATTACCCATATTATTTATGTTAATAACATTTCATCGTGCAAACTATTTTATATTTTATTTTTTATTTTTTTCTCAATTGTCACACACTAATCATTAAGTAAACTAGCATGCACATTTTGTCTTATCACTAAAACAGATTCCACATACTCGTAACATGAAACATAGTACAACACAGCAATATATTAATCCATAATTATTAAAACATATTTCAAAAAAAGCTAGTGAAGCAGCTTGTTACTCGTTTGTCTTCTACCACTATATAGATCCTATTTTGATGAAATAAATTGAGATTTGAAACTAAAAAATAAATAATAATAATTATAATAATAATAATAGAACATAAATTTCTTTGAATTACCAGTTAAAAAAAAAAAAAAAAAAAAAAAAAAAAAAAAAAAAAAAAAATTGCCATTTTATTAACATGGAAGGTATTTTGGTAAATTACAATTCTAAACAGCTCCACAATTTTTTGAGCTGATTTTTTTTTTTTTTTTTTTTTTAGTATAAAAGCTTAAAGCTTGATTAACCCAAACAATTTTTTTTTTTTTAAAGTTTTGTAGAGCTTTTAGTCTTAAACAAAAAGCTTTCATCTCTAAATTGCTCAAAAAGCTCCTTCCCAAACAAGCCCTAAGGTAATCTATAGTGTGAACGAGCATTTTTAAAACATAAGATGATGGGTGTTTGTGGACACCAAAAATTGTCGGATTTGATCTTTTTTAAGTTGTACTTTCTTTAAGTTAAAGTAAACTACTTTTCATATTTAGGATAAACAAATCTAGTATTTGCATATATGACAAAAAAAAATTGCTTCATATCAGTAGCAAAATTAGTTTAAGAGTACATTTAAGTATGTTCACAAAAACCACTAGTGTGTAGTCCACTATAAAGTAGTAGCTGACTAGTTAATTAGCTATAGCTTTTAATATGCAACGCACAACAATTTTGAAAAAATTAGATAAAAAGTTTGGTCAAGTTATGATAATTATGATCCAATGTTTCGATCATAGCTCTAGGGCCCATCTCTTTCTATTGCAAACTCGTAAGTATCAAAATTTAATGGTCAAAAGTTCACTTATTTATCTTTTCGTCGACAAATTGTATGTCGATGGTTACACTCTCTATTTCATGACTGCAATCAAAATCCTTGAAATTATAAACACGTAAACTGATAAGGTTTTTCTTGTAAAGTTATTCAGAAAAAACAAATTTTTTTTATTCAGAAGTAGGCGATCTTACTAGGTTAATGCGAAACAGTTTTCACCCTTTCCTGACCACCCTCAAATATATACACTTAGAGCGGTGTGTATCGTGGAGCCAAAGGGCTCGTGCCATTCTCCAAAATCACTGTCATGTTAGCAAAACACAGAACAGCACCAGAAACACTTTGGCATCACATTTTGTGCCGTTACCGTTGGCACCAGAAAATGTGATGCCGTTGGCATTTTTTTTCACTTAAGATTAACTAAAATTTAATTTTATTAGTATAAAATATATTACATAATTAAATAAGGACTAACGATGTAAACAAAATAAGGACTAATTGTGCAAAAAAACACTAACAAGAGCAAAAACTGTAAATTTAATAACAACAAGGTTTAAAGTGAAAAAAAAAATCCATCTTCTTCCTCATTAGCTCCTTGCATCACCTGCAACAAAAAATAAAAATAAAAATAAATAAATAAATAAATAAACATTCTCAAAACAAACACAAATACAAATACAAACACAAACACGTTTGGTTCACTTTTTTTTTACAAACATTCGAATTTTTGGACAAAAAGGAAAAAAAAAATTAGAATGGCGTCGGCTGGTATTTTGGCGCAACAAAGAACGGCGCCACCATGGTAACCGTGCGCCGTTCTCGTTTTTGGGCTAGTGGGTTTGGCGCCACCCGCGGCGTGACGGTACCTCCCGCTCTTAACGAGTTTGAACTTTTAACTTCTTTTTAGAAAATCATAGAACTTACCATTAGGTCATTCGATGGTACTTAACTATCCTCGAAAATATATGCAAATGTAACTACTCCGTATAATTTATATGTGTGATCCTTAACTTAAACATGTTTACTTGGGTCACTAATTAAGTTGATCATCCAACAAATCCACTTGTTTTTCATAATGAACATAATCATGTACCAATTTCTTTGTAGATCTACCAAAATCAAATATTGGTTGAATGGTTGTTTAAACTTATGTTCACCTTTAATATTCTACACCAAACTTCATAAATTCTGAAACACGATATATGACCCATAGTATGTTGTGTATATTTATGGTAATGGTTTATTTATGTAATAATAATGTTGTGGTGTGACACCATTAGAGAAGATTCCTCCAAAAATGTAGACTTTCACATATAAGTGTAAGAAAAATGGTACTTTTGGCAAGACATGTAGCCGTAATTTATTGACTACAATTAATTTAGATTAGTTTAAACATGAAAACTCCAGACAAAACAATATAGGCAATAGTGTTAGGAAATAAATTATACTTTGGTCTTTTGGGCTAAATGATGCGAAAATTACTGCAGAGGCCACTGTAGAGAGTGGTTGCCTCGCAGTGGGCTGGTTTTTTTTTTTATTCCATAAAAGGCCACTAAAATCGTTGCATGCCTGCAGCGAGATACATTTCCTACACGTGTCGCGTGTTCGTTGATTTAAAAAAAAAAACAAAAAACAAAAATAAACAAAAATAAATTGTATTTCACATACACTTTGCAGCGAAATACCTTGTAAAGGGGTCCACTACATCTCTCTCCTCTTTTTGGTCCCACTTTGTTAATAATAAAAATATATATATTGGTACTTCTTGGTTCACTTGCAGCGAATTACCATAGTGGAGGCCCCACGCGTACATTAAAAAAAACAAATGCATTTCTTGTATCCATTGCAACGAAATGCACTTTTTTTGGCCCCACGCGTACATTAAAAAAAAAACAAATGCATTTCTTGTATCCATTGCAGCGAAATAGGAAGACTTGGGTCCACACCTCTTACACGTACACTAAAAAAAAAAAAAAAAAAAAAAAAAAAAAAAAAAAGCATTTCTCCTTTGGTTTGCAGCGAAATAGCATGGGAAATAGGAAGACTTGTTTTTAATATTTTCAACTTACTATGTAATGCAATTTACGTATCCTGTAATAAATTCCTTCTTTGTTATTGTTGTTGTATAAATGTTGCCGTACTTTCCTAACCCAAAATTCGCAAAATGTGTAATTACAAATTATTATCATAGTTGTGTTAAGACATGACAATGAGTACAATTTTATACATCACATACCGCTATAATAACAAAACTAAAAACTAAAAAAAAAAAAAAAAAAAAAAAAAAAAAAAAACTCTTAATCTTACAAGCCAAAAACAATAAAACATAACCCTAAAATTACATGCTATTTCGCTCCAACTAAAAGGAGAAATACTTTTTATTTTTGTTTTTTAGTTAACGTGTGGTGGTGTGTGCCCAATGTGTCTATTTCGCTGCAAACGAATTCAGAAATACATTTGTTATTTTTTTTATAATTGAATGTGTGGGCCTCCAATGTGTATTTCGCTGCAATGAGTACAAGAATTACATATATATATATATATATATATATATATATATATATATATATATATATATATATATAGAGTAAGGATCAAATGAGAAATAAAACTAAAATAAGAAGGATGAGAAGAAACCACAACCGCACATTTTAAATGCACCTACAAAAGTAGATGCACCTCCACTTAATTTTTTTTTTCCTTATTTGAAATGTGTGGTCAGAAATATTTCTCATTTGATTTTCTCTTCTCACTAGATCTCTTCCCTATATATATATATATATATATATATATATATATTTCTTTTTTATATATATACTTTTAATTGAATGTGGGCCTCCATTATGGTAATTCGCTGACCAAAAAGAGGAGAGAGATGTAGTGGACCCCTTTACAAGGTATTTCGCTGCAAAGTGTATGTGAAATACAATTTTTTTTTTAAATCAACGAGCACGCGACACGTGTAGGAAATGTATCTCGCTGCAGGCATGCAGCGATTTTAGTGGCCTTCTAGGGAATAAAAAAAAAAAAAAAAAAAAAAAAAAAAAAAAAAAAAAAAAAAAAAAACAGCCCACTGCGAGGCAACCACTCTCTACAGTGGCCTCTGCAGTAATTTTCGCCTAAATGATGGTTAGCTGCCGAAAGTTTAATAACTGATAATCTGAAAACGGCTCATAATCGACTGTCTTTTCATAATAGGTGGTGTATGCGTGACTCACTCAGTAGTTGTTGTTATTGAGAGGCTAAATGATGATGCTTGATATTTAGCCAACTTAATGAAAGGTTAATCGCCGCAAAAAAGTTACACCCGCTTACAGTTGGGTGCAAGGGCGGACACTCTCAAAATTTGCGACACTTAGTGTAAATATTATAGGTTTTATGGGTAATTTTGTTGAGTTTACCCCCCCCCCCCCCCCCCCCCCCCCCCCCAAAAAAAAATGTTATAGTTCCGCCACTGGTTGGGTGGTTCACTATCCGGTAACAGGGGTAAAATTCATTATCAAACTGCCTACGAGATATCATTTTATACTCATGATAACATACTTTCTAGAAATAAGAAACCAACTTTAGAAATAGTAATGCTTGATTAGACAAAAAAACGTGTAGGGAAAAAAATAATAACATGCTTAGTGAATGACAAAAAAAAAAAAAAAAAAAAAAAGCAAAACTTCCTTACTCATTATGTCAATTTTTCAACTATGTACATCTCATAAAATTTAACTCGACCATTTTTACCGGCATCCATGTCACCTACGGCATTTTTTATTTTTATTTTATTATTATTATTATTATTTTTTAATTTTTTAACTAACCAACTATCTCACAATATAAAAATCACAACTTATATATTAAAGACATAACTTATCCTCACAACTATCACGATGTGAGTTATTTTAGAGACTAAGTTTTTGTTACATACTGAGGGACAAATCCTCACCATCCATCTAATTTGATCTAATGATGGAGATTAACCTAAAATTTAATATGCAACTTAAGTCCATGTTTTTTTCCTTGTCTTTTTGTCTTTCTTTTTATTCATTTTTTTTTTCTTTTTTCTTTTTTTGTCTTTTTTTCCCTTCCTATTTACGTTTTTTTTTCTTGCATTTTTTTCCTTCTTTTCGTCTTTTTTTTTCTTTCTATTATTTTAATTTTTTTTTTACGTTGTTTTTTTTTCCCTTTTTTCTCATGCCTTTTTTTTTTTTTTTTTTTTAATTTCACTTTTTTTTTTTCTTTCTTTTAAAAGAAAATACACATTTTTATTTTAAATTTACGAGTAATTTTTTTTTAATTCACATATTTTTTTAATTTAATTCACGTTTTTTCACTTTCTAACTTTTTCATCCGTTTTCAGACATATTCGTCCGTTTTTATACATATTCATCTATTTTCATACGTTTTCGTCCGTTTTCGCCCGTCTTCATACATATTCGTCCATTTTCTTACTTTTTCGTCTATTTTCATCCGTGTTTATACGTTTTACGACCGATACGTTTTCATCTGTTTTCGTCCGTTTTCATCCATTTTCATACGTTTCGTCCGTTTGTATACGTTTTCGTCCGTTTTCTTATGTTTTCGTCTGTTTTCATACGTTTTCGACCGTTTTCATATGTTTTCGTCCATTTTTATATATTTTCGTCTGTTTTCAGATGTTTTCGTCCGTTTTTCTATATATTTCTCCGTTTTTCTTACGTTTTCGTCCATTTTTTTACATCTTCATCCGTTTTTAAATGTTTTTGGCCATTTTCAGACATTTTTCATATGTTTTTGAATATATCACAAGTGATATTTTGAATATATCACAAGTGATATTCCTGAACATCACAAGTGATTTTCAACTAATATTTTGTAACATGAAAATCACAAGTGATATTCAGAATATCACTTGTAATATTCTGAATATCACAAGTGATATTCTGAATATCATAAGTGATATTGATATTCTGAATATCACAAGTGATATTGATATTTAGAATATCACAAGTGATGTTCTAAATATCAAAAGTTATTTTCAACAAATGTTTTGTAACATGAAAATCACAAGTAATATTCTGAATATCACAAGTGATATTCAAAATATCACAAGTGATTTCACTTTTTTTTTTTCAATTCACGTTTTTATTACTTTCTTACGTTTTTGTTTGTATTCATAACTTTTTGGCCATTTTCGTTCGTTTAATGTCACAAGTGATATTCTGAATATAACAAGTTATTTTCAACAAATGTTTTGTAACATGAAAATCACAAATGTTATTCTGAATATCACAAGTGATATTCAGGATATCACAAGTGATATTCAGGATATCACAAGCAACATTTAGAAGATCAAAAGTGATATTGATATTCTGAATATCACAAGTGATTTTCAGCTAATGTTTTGTAACATGAAAATCACAAGTGATATTCACAAAATTACAAGTGATATTCATAATATCACAAGTGATTTTCACGTTTTTTTTAATTCACGTTTTTTTTTTTCACTTTCTTACGTTTTCGTCTGTCTTCGTTCGTTTTCATACGTTTTCGTCTGTTTTCATACGTTTATGAATATCATTCTTAATATCACAAGTGATATTGTGAATATCACCGGAAATCACTTGTGATATTAAGAATATCAATTGTGATATTTAGAAACGTATGAAAACGAACGAAAACATAACAAAACGAACAAATACGTATGAAACTGTAAAAACAAGCCTGAAAATGGACGAAAACATATGAAAAATTGATGAAAACAGATGAAAACGTATAAAAACTGCAAAAAACATATAAAACTACAGAAAACGTATGAAAACGGACAAAAATACATAAAGACGGACAAAAACGTTTATAAACGTATGAAAACGGATAAAAACGGACATAAACGTACCAAAACGGACGAAAACATATAAAAACGGATGAAAACACATGAAAACAGACAAAAACGTTTGAAAACATATAAAAACTGCTGAAAATGGACAAAAACGTCTAAAAACGGATAAAACATCTGAGAACGTATATAAACATGTGAAAACAGACAAAAACAGACGAAAACGTAATAAAGTGAAAGAAACATGAATTTATTTATATAAAAAAAAAAACTAGATTTATAGAATACGTTATTTAAAAAAAACAAAAGAAAAAAAAAGTATCACGTGACTTAAAAAAACAAAGAAAAAAGGAAAAAGAAAAAGAAAAGGAGTAAATAAATAAAAAAAGACAAAAAGACAAAGAAAAAGGAGAAAAAAAGACATGGACTTAGGTTTCTATGGAAAATCTTAGGTTAACCCTCACCATTAGATCAAACTAGATGGATAGTGAAGATTTGTCCCTCAGTTTGTAGAAAAAACTTGATCCATAAAAGAACTTTTCTCCAACTATCACAACTATCTTGTTGAAAAATATTTTTTTTTATTTTATTTTATTTTACAAGTTATAATGTCCAAGCACGCACTGGTTTTTTTTTTAAGTTTTTTTAATGACATATTTTTATTTATTAAAAAATAAATAATTTAATATTTGTTTTGTTTGATTTATGATTTTTAGTTATAGTTTTTATTATTAAAGATAATCATTTAAAAAGTTTAATCCTATTGTTAGTTGCATCTTATCTATATTTTTTGTATTTATCTTCTACCTGTGTGAATTTATAAATTAAAAAAATAATAATTAATTAAAATATTACTTAATAAGGAAATAATTTTTTTTTTGAAATACGAAAGTCCCACTAGGGTTTTGTTTTATTACTCCCTCCGTCCCTAAATAAATGTTCATTTTGACTTTTCAGAGTTAAACTGGTTCAACTTTAACCTTAAATATTTTTTTGTGTTATATAATACATGATAAAAAATATATCATTGAAAAATACACTTAAAACCTAATCCATTTATATGTTTTGCATCAAATATTATATAACACCCACAAAAATATTTAAGGTCAAAGTTGAACCAGTTTAACTCTAAAAAGTCAAACTAGATATTTATTTAGGGACGGGGGTAGCATATAAAAGATTTTATCTTTTTGTAAAAGGGTTTTTACACCCAGTATAAAATATCTTCACATAATATAAGAAACTACCGAGCAACAACTTTTTTGTTTCGAATTTTTTACTTGGACCATTTGCAGTGCAAAAAATTGGTTGTCAGGATCCCGATTCTGATCTTAGGATCTTACAATTTTACGATACTGCAAAGCAAAAACGATCCGGATCTTAAATAGGATCTTTGAAGCTTAAGATCTTATAGGATCCCGATCTTGACCATAGGATCTTAAGATCTAATCCGATCCGACCCAACTTTTCTCGGATAACAAACTAGAAAATTGCAAATTTCTGGATTATTTTTTGTAGAATTTAAAAAACAATATATTAATCTTATTAAACATTTCATAATCATAATTTAGGATAATATTTCAATAAAACATTCATATAATTTTGTGTTTATGATATATAATAATTTATAAATTTGTATAATATTACAAAAACTATTAAGAAAATGACATTATAGTAGGATCTTACGATCCCGATACGATCTTACGATCACGATCTTGCAAAGACAAAAACGATCGTAGGTAAGATCCCGATCTTGAAAACCTTGGTTTCAACCTATTATTTAACTCATTACCTTTTTTTTTTTTTTTTTGAAAGGTGAATTTCAACTTAGAAACGACCACCTTCGCGGACAGCGAAGGCCCCATCGCCACCCCCGCCAGATTATGTTGTCTTAACCGGGTCCACGCTGATCTCAGGTGGTAACGGGTTTCCCCCGGAAACCGTACTGCCTCCACACAAGTTTACCTTGCTGGAGAAACAGCCGGATGAAAACCGGGCCATGCTCAAGATTCGAATCCCCGCAACAAATGGCTTGAGGATTCAAATCCATCATTGCAATATATCACCGGAACAATATGGTCTACAAGTGGACCACAAGTGAGGACTTCCCGGGTGGTCACCTACCCGGTACTACTCCCACTTATGACTCGCTTAACAAGTTAAGCCCCACCCACTAGACCGCAAGTCCTTTGATATTTAACTCATTACTTAAGTGGTAAAAAACATTTTCAACTAAATGTCAATCTATATATTCACATCTCACATAACAAATAAACTAGTATACGTTGACTAATAAGTTAGCAATATCTACCTCTTATTTCACCAAGTCATTCTCAACTTTTTAACCCTTTCTCAAAATCTATTTATTGAAGATGGTCATAACTTCTATGCTACTCAAAATTCCATATAAGTAATGAGATAATAATGACCATCTTTCACATTTCACTGTCACATAAGTGAGAAATTAATAAGTAAAAAAGCAGTCAAGAAAGACAAACAAGTGGTCGTTAACGACTAATATATAATCCAAGAATCCATATTTCTAAATTGAGAGAATATGATTCTCAGCATATCTTATTTATGCTTTTCTCTCCAACATTAAATTATTGCATAAAAACAAAACAAAATATCAATTCATAGCAATAACTAGTCCCATTTTTTTAACCTTTTCTTATATATACATTTAAATTCCACCTTGTAGTTTCATTTGGTGGGACATTCACATCACATCTAGCAACTTATACTTCTTGTAAGTCTTCTGTCTTGTACTATGATTTTTTATTTACTTACTTTAATGTTCTTTTTCAATACAAATTCTTTTTCAGGTAGTTGAAAATATTTATATGTATTATGATTTTATTTACTTACCTTAATGTTCTTTTTCAATACAAGTAATTTTTTAGTTGTTTGAAAATATTAAATATTTTAAAGATACTAACTACTTATAATTTTTATTAATAAAATATCATCGATATCAGCTAATGTCTCTTTTGATTGGTTGAGAAATAAAGTGTAAAAATGTGAAAACGAGACGGAGAGATTATGTTTAGTTGTGGAAATTATTTTCTTAATTTCTATCTTGAATTTTAGGAAACCTAAAAGGGTTTTTATAACTAAAAAATGTTGAAAATTAAAAAAAGAAATGTTTAAATAATATTTTTGCAAAAATAAAAAGATGTTGAAATTTGGTGAAAAATTGCAAGGAGTAAATAACCTTTTTTTCAGTTCTATATTAAACTTTTCACTTTCTTATAAAAACTATACAAAATTTTGCTACACCACTAAACAAATTCCTAATTTTTTTTTTAAAAAAAAAAGAGTAAATTGCAAACATCGTCGTTATGGTTTGGCCAAATTGCATATTTCTTTCCTAATCTTTCAAAAATGCAGATATTGTCCTTGCGAGAAACTTTAATTTGCAGTTTTCGTCCATATCTAAAGTAAAATGACTAAAATACCACTGTCAAAAATGCAACCTAAAGACTAAAACTGCAATCCAAAATCCCTCACACATACAACATGTGCACTTTCGAAAAATTAAGGACGAAACCTGCAATTTGAAAATATAAAACATTTCTCAACAATTAAACATAACCTTATTCATTTGTGAAGAGAGAAGTAGCATAATAGGGGTGAGCAATCCCGACCGACACCCGACTCCCTTCCCGATACCGATCCGACTGTAATCGGGTCGGGAGTCGATTTGCGTTTTCCTGGTAATCGGGATTCGAGACGGGTCGGGAGTCGGGATGGTCTCGAGAAAACACAGCCAAAATCAAGATTCGGGACGATTCGGGACTATTATCGGGATTCGGGACGAGTCGGGACCATTATCGGGTCGGGAGTCAGTTTGGGTTTTTCCCCGTTGTCGGTATCGGGATTAGTCGGGTCGGGACGGGTCGGGATTTGTCCCGATGCTCACCCCTAAAGTAGCATGTCTTTTTCAAAAAGATTAGAATAATCAATAATCAATATTAACAGCCACCCATTTAAGAAAATAAAATAAAATAAAAAAACATGTTTTTTTAATCTAATACACTTTTATAATTATATGTCATTTTGTAGCACAAACTATTTTCACACACACACACACTAAAAAAGCTTATATATTTTATAAAACAATCATCATAGTTATTTGTAAATCTTAAAAGGGTATTATTTTTCTTAACAGGGTTTTGTTTTATGATGGTGGCATCTGCTGTAGCATCACCACTGTGCACGTGGTTGGTGGCCACCTGCATGTCATCATTTTCCGGTGACCAACCACCACCACCGGCCAAAATGGTTTCTATTAAAAGACTCAGCAGGTCTGCCAGAAGAAAGATGATGTTATGTAACAGTAGTGGTGGTGGTGGTGGTTATGGGTTGATGACGTCACTCATGACTTCATTGGAGCCTTGTGATGAGTTTTATAAATCTGATCCTTTGTCTATGTTTGGTCTTCATAGAAGAAGGGATACTAATTCACATGGAAAGAAAATTGGTAAATTATGAATTTATTTATTTATTTATTTATTTATTTATTTTTTTGTATTTTTTATTGTTTTGAATTTAGGATTGTTTTTGTTTTTTTTATGTATGTTTTGTGACATTTTGGCTGACTAATTCACGGGGTTTAAGCACACCGTCACGCAGGGGCGGAGCCAGAAATTTTTGGTCGTGGGGGCATGCGTAGATAAATTTTAGAAACTACGCTGTAAATTGGCACTTAAGGGGGCAAATTACGAAAAAGGCAAATATTTTGGAAAATTTACTCTACAATTTTTTTCGCTAGGGGCACCTGCCTCTTTTGCCCCCCTCTACGTGGTCACTTCATGTTTGATTGCACCTTTTTGGGAAGGTGGTGGGGCCACAAGGGGCGGGGTTAGGGGGTTATACCGGGTTCACGCTTTCACGGAACCCCATGGATTGTCCCCACTTTGTGTAAATTTTGTTAAAAACTTTTACCTTTTACAAATTGGACATGGTAACTTTTTAGTTCATCTATATTATTTTAATATTATGTTACAATTTGGTTTTTCACCTGGTCACTTGAAGTTCTGGCTTCGCCCCTGGTGGCCACTGGCCATTTTGTATGTTTGCTTCAAGGTGGGTTTGAACTCGTGGCGTCCCATACTTTGGTGATGATAGTCACAAGCCTGTTTACCAACTCGGCCACCCTTAGTGTTTGAATTTAGAATTGTTGTTATGTAAATTTGTTAAGTTTAGGTTGTTTGTGAAATGGGTTATTGAAAAGTTTTGATTTTTGATGGATTAGTATATTTTGTTTAGGTAAGACTATGGCGATTGCTGTGCAGCCTGCAAAAGAACCGACAACGAAAAAGAAACCGGTTACTAAGAAACGACGAGTTGTTGTGACTGGACTTGGTGTCGTGTCACCTGTTGGTCATGTTGCTGATGAGTTTTATGAAAATTTACTTAATGGTGTTAGTGGCATAAGTGAGATCGAGTCTTTTAATTGCGATCAGTTTCCCACTGTAAGTATATTAGTATCCCTTATGTTTGTTGTGATAGGGGTGTTTGCTTTTCTGCCTATGCTTCTGCTTAAATAAGTACTTAAAAACAAGTAATTTTGGAAATGGTTATTGGATTTGCTTATTTTGTATAGAATGCAAAAGTACTCGGTAAAAATAATTATCTGTCGATATATTTCAATCACGTTCACGTTTAAGAGGGTTGAAATAAGAATCTGCATATTTACCTAAAAATAAGCAGATAAGCATAAGCTGTTTAAAACTGGTTCTGCTTAGAGAGAAGCAGATATAAAAGTGGAATTAAAAAAAGCAATCCCAAACATCCCCTTAGTGTTATTATGGGTCTAAATTTTAGTCGGTTTTAGAAAATTGCAGGTGAAATTAAGTCATTTTCACCTGATGGATGGGTTGCACCAAAACTTTCGAGACGGGTTGACAAGTTTATGCTTTACTTGCTTACGGCTGGCAAGAAAGCGTTGGAAGATGGTGGTGTTACTGAAGATGTTATGAAAGAGTTGGACATAGCAAGATGTGGTGTGCTAATAGGATCTGCCCTTGGAGGCATGAAGGTTAGTATCAGGATTTCAACACACTCTTCTGTAATCGATGGTTTTGTGCGCTAATTTGAAATAAATGTTTGAACAGGTATTTCAAGATGGAATTGAAGCATTGAGGATCTCATACAAGAAAATGAATCCATTTTGTGTACCATTTGCCACAACGAATATGGGTTCAGCAATACTTGCAATGGATTTGGTAATATTGAGTTTTAAGTTGCTACAAGTTTTGATATGAAATATTGTACTTAAGCTAATTGATTAGTTGTTATATGTAGGGTTGGATGGGACCAAATTATTCGATATCCACAGCTTGTGCTACGGGTAACTTTTGCATACTAAATGCAGCTAATCACATTATCAGAGGGGAAACGGTAAGCATCATATTCTTCGGTTGTCTCATTTTTCGATAAACCGCCTGCGAACTCTTTGTCTGGACTAATTTTGTAATAACTGGCAGGATATGATGCTGTCTGGTGGTTCTGATGCAGCCATCATTCCTATAGGTATGGATATATAATACTACACATGTGGCGTTTGATACTATTTTTATATGAATTATCATCTTAAAATGAATACAAAAATGCAGGATTGGGAGGGTTTGTTGCTTGCAATAGTCTTTCAGAGAGGAACAGTGATCCAACTAAAGCGTCACGGCCTTGGGATGCGGTACGAGCTCTTATATTTACTTAGTACTTTAGAATATAACTTGATTATCTGATCTGTTTTTATTGTCATTTTGGTGGAGCAGAGCCGTGATGGATTTGTAATGGGAGAAGGTGCTGGTGTTCTCCTTTTAGAAGAATTAGAACATGCTAAGGTATATCTCGATTACACATATATTAATTGTTTCTCCCTCATAGATGATTTTGCAAACTGAATAAAGAGACGGTTGGTAGGCAAGAGGTGCAAAGATTTATGCAGAATTCATGGGGGGAAGCTTCACTTGTGATGCATACCACATGACCGAGCCTCATCCTGATGGTAACTAAATATTCACTGCTCATTATAATTTATAAGTGACAATACTTTTTTGTGATTCACCATTTTCTAAAATATAATGGTTACTGAAATCAGGGACGGGAATAACTTTATGTATAGAGAAGGCGTTATCTCAATCTGGAGTTGCAAGAGAAGATGTAAATTACATCAATGCCCATGCTACATCTACACCCTCTGGTGATCTAAATGAGTATGAAGCTATCATTCGTTGTTTTGGTGAAAATTCTGAGGTAAAGTTGATCAAATTTAATGACCTAATTACTAGTCGTTTAACTAGGTTTAATCTGTTATTTTTTTTTTAACTAAATCTTGCAGCTGAAGATAAACTCCACAAAATCCATGATAGGTCACTTGCTTGGTGCTTCTGGTGCTGTCGAAGCAGTAGCCACAGTTAAGGTAAATAATATAAAATCATACTATATATATAATCACTAGATAAATTCGGTTTGAATACTGATTGACATCGTTATGTAGGCTATACAGACAGGATGGCTCCATCCGAACATTAATTTGGAAAACCCGGATGTAGGTGTGGTAAGTAGAGTCACCTCCTTTCTGCATTAAATTGCATAAATATCAGATGTACTTTGCACTATTTTCACCTCATGCCTTAATCTAATAAACTTGTTGAATTTAGGATAAAAACTTGTTGGTGGGTGGAACGAAGGAACGATGTGATATAAAGGTGGCACTATCAAACTCATTTGGCTTTGGAGGACACAATTCATCTATCTTATTTGCCCCATACAAGGATCAGTAACTTCAATAATGTAATGTAGTGCAGCAAACCAGTGATCCTATATTGTGTAAATGTATAACTTTAAATGCAAGAAGTTATAAGATAATTTGGATTGAGCTCAAATGATGCATGGGTTCTTAATAAGTTTCACTTGTCGTGCATTTTAAACCTCAAAACGGTTCCATCATCCCTTTTTCTTTCCGTATCTTGAAAAAGAGACTGCCTTATCAAACTATCCAAGTACCCACGACCCATTAGTTCCATTTCATTGCTTTCATCTGAACCAAGACAGCCTTGGGACATCCAGATTTGAATAAAGTTACATGCGTCTATAACTGAACCTTTACCAAAGGTAGCACCGTAACAAAAACATCATTTTATGGCTGGTGGTAAGTCGTAATAACTCAACAGCAACGAGCAACAGGAGCGAAAGACTCACGTTCAACTTGTCATTCCATATATTGTCATTTAAAACATGCTCCTAATCCTGTTTGGTGTCTTTTAATGTCATCACACTCCCCCGAGTCTTTTGCAGCAAGAGGCAAACTTTGCACTTATCGGATATCTCCCTCCTGATAACCTTCAAATCGTCATAAAACTCGTGGGTCATCCCTGAAAACGCCAACCTCTTGAAAATGGTCCAAATGTGTTCATCAGATAACCCTTTCAAATTGTGCATAAAAACTCGTGAAGGAACCGAAAGCATTTCTGTCGCCACCAAACTTGCTTCAATCTTTTTTCCAACCCCTTCATTTCGGCTGGTGACCAAGATCGTGCTACCAGGTGCACCTCACTTAACTGCTACAAATAACGGCTTTAAACCATTTTGATCCTCTTCCTATTACATTATCTAACACCAACAAGAACTTATTTCCATCGACTGAATCAAGAACAAGACCAAGTGCTGTTTGATATTCACCACAGTCCCTTGAACAATCTAGATTGACTTGTTCGACAATAGCTTTAGCAACTCTTTTTTCATCAAATGTTTTCCGAACAGAAACCCATATTTTGAAATCGAAATCTTGTACTTTAACATAATAAAATAACAACTGAGCTAAAGTAGTCTGACCCCAAATAAAGACTATTGGAGCGCTACCCTCCTTTGCTAACTTGCTCAAAGATCATTTATCTTATAATCTCTACCATAGATAGTAGAAGGGTCAAGTCCTAGACTTAGTAATTTGTCAAACAACGATATATTAGTGATTGGAATCAGATATAGTATTTACAAAGACGAAATCAATTGTTTCAACATATTAGAGTCGTAAAATTTGATGTTGTTGTTAGGGCTGCAATCAAGTCAAGCTTTTATCAAGCAACTCGAGCTCGAGCTTGAGCTTGGCTCGATCGAGTCAAGCTTTTATCAAGCTCAAGCCCAAGCTCAAGCCCTAAAATTAGCTCGAAATATTTAACAAGCCAAGCTCAAGCTTTGGATAGCTTGGCTCGAGCTCGTATCAAGCTTTTATCAAGCTTTAATATAGATATTTTCATATAAATTTCATATAAGTAATTAGAAGCAAATTTGGTTATTAAGCTAATTATAATTTATAAGGGCTTAGTTCGTAAATATTGGATAATGTATTCTAGTAACCTTTAACCCTACCAAACGATTTGTATTCTAATGATCTAATCTAAGCGTCTCCTCAATCTCCTCCACTCATTCAACCACCAAGTCCGAAGTTTCCTTTTTTTTTTCCCAGAAGTATTCGTAAGTTCAGTTATCAATTTATCATTATCAATATTTTTAATTTAATCATTTTAAGTGTTACATCATCAATCTATATTATATACATGTATCTGTGTTTTTTATCTTGCAATTGTTAAGTATTAGCATCATCAATCTATTTACGCAAGTACTCCATATGTAAATATTTACGCAAGTATTACTTAATATTGTGTTGCTACTGTTGCTTATTTAAAATACATATACTTATTGTTGAGTTTAGCTATTGAATAAAATATTTTTGCATTCATTCAAGCTTTTCAAGCCAAGCTCAAGCTTTGCTCGAACCTACTCAAGCCAAGCTCAAGCTTGGATGATGAAAGCTTGACAAGCTATCAAGCCAAGCTCAAGCCTAGTGTTTTTCTTTCAAGTCAAGCTCAAGCCTTGTTGAGCTTGAACTCGGCTCGACTCGATTGCAGCCCTGGTTGTTGTATGGAGTCTGTGTCCCACATCGAAAGAAAATAAAACCAAATGTTTATATATAACTTTAATAATAGTGCCTAAATTGAGCAAATGCGGTTGAAGTTACATATACGCTATGTAGCTTTTAAGCGGTTTGTTTTTACATAAACATTTGAATAGGTATAATCAAGAGTAAAAGTGTAAAAGTACTTAACAGGCCACATATATATTTACAAAAGACGAAATCTTTTTAGCCATATTTCTTTGCAAAACTATATTAGACTTTGATTTGTTACCATTGACTTGACGAATAGCTAGAGCCCGTCAGTCAACATGTCGTCGATATCATATGAAATAAACCTACGATTTCTAACCCATTCTTTTATAGTTTCATTTTCAATCTGTTTCTTTTCAACATGCCGTCAATATCATATGAAATAAACCTACGATTTCTAACCCATTCTTTGATAGTTTCATTTTCAATCTGTTTCTTTTCAACATCAATGACTTTAGCTTGTATGGATGTGAGTGGTGAGGAGTTGGTTGATGTCTTGTTCAACATTGACAACAAGGTTTAACTCGTTTCGAACATGTACTAGGATTGAAGTAGCTTGTAGTTGTTAGCATTCGGATAAGATACTCGCCTAGGTTTAACTCGTTTCGAAAATCTCTTGGCAATATAATATTTGTTATCTGGCCTAGAGATTGTTCGGAAACTTTTTACACAAACATTTGATTAGCTATTATAAAAAGTAAAAGTAGTTAAGAGGCTACACATATATTTACAAAGACAAAATCTTTTTAGCCACATTTCTTATCAAAACTATATTAGTCTTTGATATACTATTACCATTGACTTGACGAATAGCTAGAGCCCAGTCAGACGAAAACTATATTAGTCTTTGATATATTACCATTGACTTGACTGTTGGTTTTATAGACAATAAAATAATAGTCGTGTGTTAGGATCGAACTCGAGATCACGGGATTGCACACTTTACGTATGAAAAGTAAATGTATAATAATTATATATAAATGTTATATTAATTATTAGAACACAAACACGTGATAATCATTAACGTTTAATGAAAATGGATAACGATTATTAGACGAATGAAAAGGGAAGGACTAGAGATGAAATTTGGAACAACAAGAAGGACCCGAAAGCTCCACTTGGGGATGTGGGCCGATCGGCCTAAGGGTTTCAAAACCCTTTGGGTGTCTTTTGCTCCAAGATTTCAAAGCCTATATAAACACACAAGTTTTCTCATTCTCTTCACAACTTGAAAACCTAACTTGTGTGTTTTCTTCTCTTCTCTTCTCTAGCATATTTCGACAAGCCCCATTAAGTGAAAGGTAGTCGAGATTTGTTATTCTAAGCGTGTTGTGCTCGTCTTACTTGCATAACGTTTGCCAAGATCGTGAAGCAAGCATATTATTGCTTGTCTCTTGGTTTGTTCACATAAACCCTATATTGGGGAATTGGTTCCGGAAGATTGCTTTGATTCTTGTTCGGGCTAGAATCATCAAGGTACGTTTATTATTTATTATTTATGTTTTGAATTAATTAATTACATATTATGGTCTTGTTTATAATTGTTTCCGCTGTATGCTTGCTTGATGTGTTTTGGTTTATTTATGATTGTCATGTTATTATAATTCCAACAGTGGCATCACGAGCCGTTATAATATGTAATTAATTATCGAAACATCATAAAAATTGGATTTTGATTCGTTAATTACATGTTTTTTAGGGTTTTGATTCCTAACCCTAATTTCTTTTATTAGGTCAATTGACCTTTTAGGTTTTAGGGTTTTGGTTTTGTTTTAATATGATTAGAAACCCTAGGATGTCATGTAATTGTTTATGCGTTTTAGTAAACGATCTTGGTGCAATGTGTTAATTGTTAAGCTAATCCATGAAAAGTGCATATTTGCATGGATTTAATTGTATGATTATTTAAATTGTTTAGATTAATGAACATGTAAATTTATTAATAGATGTCGAATTGGGGAAGACTCCAATATTAAGTAATCAATTATGTGCTATGTGGTATTTTATTTAGTTTTGGCTTACGCAATCGATTTATCGATGTATGTGGCTCTTTTTCCTAGAAGAAGAAAGCCTTAATTGAATAAATACATTATACACCTAGTTTGATTATTAATAGGACTATTGAATAAGATTTGCATGAGGCTACATGTTTTATACATATTTAATTGTTACGTTATGTATATGTTTATTTGGTTGTTTTATTTTATTATTACATTACTGGTTTTGTTTATTTTATGTTAGACATGTTTATAAACGAAAAGGGTAATTTTGAATAGAAAAATAATACGAACTAAATAAATGACGAAATTGTTTTGGTTTTAAGAGCTTAAAATTTCAAAGGATTGGTTGATTGATGTTTCTATACGTAATGGTTAAATAGGCCCGACCGAAGTTTACACACTACAAGATGGGTATAAGGATGGCAACGCATTAAATTGTGGCCTTAGTGAGACAACATTCTGTCTTGACGCTCGTTTGTGTGTAAATTAGACTTACCGAACAACCATTACATGTACACTGTCATCTTAAGTGTGAATTATCCACAATTCCACAATGATTATCCGAAACACTAAGCTTTCAGGCTTATGCAAAAGTACGATATAGTGGACGATAATTGATGGTAATTCTTTAATTGGTGAACCCGATACCTCAATCAAAACTTTGTTATTTTACTCTTAGCTAATTGGTAATAAAATTGTTTTGTAAAACCAATGTTATGAAGTTGTATGCATGCTTCTTCATACATTATTTTGATCATGTCAAAATTAATACCCTTATAAAATTGAGTCAAATGTCATCTAATTAAGAACACTTGAAGTTGTAGTTTACGTCATGTGAGAGCTTGGCTAGATTGCAATGGAGAGGTAAATTTCATAAATTCATTGCTTGCAGATCAACTGATGTGATGGATTTATGAGTTTACAGTTTTTAAGTTAGACGACTTAAATTGAGTAGGAAGTGAGATCTTGGACTCAAGGCATTAAGATGGGGATTAAACATGCTTACAATACAAATGTTTTGTGATTGTAAATCCCATAAATCTAGGAATTGGACAAATGTTATGCCAATTATTGTACGACAAGTTACCCCATATTATACTTTCATTACTAGCAGATCAACTGATGTGATGAACCTATGTTTATGTAGGATCCTAGTTTTCAAGATTATTCTATGGATATGATTTCCTTGGGTATTTTATTTTCTTGAAAAATTGTATTATCAAAAATACTAATGTATTGAACTTTCTTTATCTGTAGAAATGGCTCAAACTGATAACACCAACTTTCGTTCTGCGTTCAAGACTTTCTTTGAACGAGAAAAATTGACTGGCTCAGAGAATTTCAATGACTGGTATCGTTCACTCAGGATTGTCTTGCGAGTGACTGATCAACTTGAGATTTTGAAAACGCCTTGTCCTGCTGAACCTGAAGCTACTGATGCTGCCAAGGCTGAATGGAAAGTATCTTGTAAGGAACATGTTGATGTGGCCGCAATGATGTTAGGGGCTTTGTCACCACCTCTTCAAAGGCAGTTTGAAGAGTACTTCCCCATGAACATGATTGATGAACTCAAGAAACTTTATGAGAAACCATCAAATGTAGAGATTTACGATTTGATGGAAGCTCTACATGGTTGTAAGCAGGGTGCTGGTGAACCTGTGAGTGCTCATGTGTTGAAAATGAAGAGTTTCATGGATCAACTACAAACACTTGGGAAACCCTATGACAATGATATGGCTGTGAACTTAATCAATAGATCCCTTGATAAGGAATTTAGTGGTTTTGTGAGGAACTTCAATATGCATTGCGTGGGGAAGACTGTAAGTGAATTGCACGCACTACTCATTGATTATGAGAAAGGTACACCACAAAAGGCTCCTACGCCCCAGGTTCTTGCGATTCATGGGGGTAGATATAACAAGCCTAATGCGAACTAGAAGAAGGGTAAGGGTAAGGCTAAGGCTAAGGCTGATAAGAATAAGCAAGTTATGGCTTATCAACCTCATCAACCCTTGAACAACCCTCCTAAGAAGGATAATCCGAAGAAGGATCAAGGATGTCATTACTGCAAGGTGATGGGTCACTGGAAGAGGAATTGTCCTGTAACACCCCAACCCAAAAAGGGCTAAAGTGTAACATTACGGGGTCGAATCAGAACATAAGCAAGCGGAATACATTAAATAATACAAGGGTTACAAAGCAAATCTAATAAATGATAAGGTGCTAAAACTAAACATAACAGCTTCCAAACTAATTACAAACTAAGAACCAAAAGAGGAATCTCTAAGTCCAATCTCTAATCCATGGGGAGCTATCAACTGTGTAGTCCACTAAAAGCTCCTAAGCACTCCTCCCTCAAACCCAGCTTCCTTCTAAATAACCTGCCGCAGGAAAAGAAATGCGGCTGAGCTTAAAAAGCCCAGTGAACAGATATAAACAAACAAAAGCTAATAACAAAAGGGAAATGAAAGTGAATTCGAAATGAATCCAAGCAAACCTGTTGAGACGAAAATCAAAGAATATGGAACATATGATAAAATCAACAGAATATGATCAAAAGGAATACATATAAGGAATATCAAATGAATAAAAGGAAAATTGAACGAATCATAAGTGTAAGCAAATGAACTAAGAAAAGCATAAGTCAATAACAACAAAGAAGTTAGAACAACAATGATCACATATATAGTAGAAGTAACAGAAATGCCCAATAATCATATATCAAATTGTACATAGAGTAGCTAGCTCAATGTACCAAATGTGAAATGGAGTGTATCGCACACACATACCCATTCACCAAATTCAAAACAAAACAAAGTACCTAGGATGCATCCATACGCTCCCTACAAAAACAAATATATATGCACAAAGCTCTAGGCTAAGTAAACATATACAGTAATAAATATAGGCCTGAATAGCTAGCTTAAAGGGAACGCTGTGGACAAAAACCCACCTCCACAAATAGTGTCAATACCACTAGTGCATCAGTGGCAAGGCCATGGACTCCCCATAACTGGCTACAAATTTATCAAATAATGGGCAACAAATAGGGTATAGGAATGCTATAAGAATAAGAACTATAGCATGCAACAAATATCAAGCAAATCATAACAAAACTGGATCAATCAAATACGAATCAAACAAAGGGAAGCATAGCAATGGTTCAAGTCAAAGGTCAAATCAAAGTTTCATATTATGAGGTTCAAATAAGAGGTTCATAATAGCAAAAGGGTTCATATCAAAGGTTCAAAATTTGAAGTTATATAATCAAAAGATGTTAAAGAAAGTCATGAGAAATCTTAGAGAACAAAACAGATTAAGGACTTTTGAAAATTATTTAAAACCTTTTTATCGTAAAAGTATTCCTTTAAAAACACATTTCATAAAAGCCAATAAAACCTTCATATAAAACTGGCATCATATCGTAATCACAGAAAGCATTTCAAAAATAGTTTTTTTCTCAAAAGTCATTAGGTTATATTTTTTTAAAGGGCCTTCATATGAAATCATACTATCAAATGAACCAATGATATCAGGCGTATAAAGATCAGAAAGTATAATAGTGGAAATGGAACGGATCATGAGTCATAAGAAACCTTACTGAAAGGTTAGAATATCTGTACCTCAACCATATGACCAAGCAGACAAAAGAAAGATCAAACGGAAATAGGAACCACTCCTTCTTCACAGAACCTAAACGAATTAGAAGCCAAGTATTACTTAATATTTCATTTCAATTCAGATTACTCCTTTATGGTTATCTTTCCATTTTAAGTAACTTTTCATTTTTAATAAGTTTCTCGTATTAACAAGATTAATCATTTATGATCACAAATAATAATTAATTAAGTTAAATTACTCAAAATGAACATTATAATAGATTAGGGTTAATTACGACAATTTAGTAAAGTTTAGGGTCAAAATATAAATTATCAAAATTTAAATATTAAAATGTCAAATAAAATTATACTAGGGTTTATACTGTAATTTTATATCAAAATAATAATATTAGACTCCGTCGTTTTATAATATATATAAACGTATCCTCATCACTATTTTAGACCGCGACGACCCAAAATATTTTTATCACGTTTAGAAATATATATACGCCCCATGTTCATTTATTTATGTTTTGAACCATATCTTGGTGCATGTATTAGAGCTTAGAAAAGTTAATTATATGACCAAATATATGAGTTTGCATGACTACGAATAAGAAAAGAACAGAAACAAGAATAGATAGACAAATGGTTTATTTTGTTTTCATCATTATTCTGTTTACCCTTTATCCTTTTATCTTCGATTCAAGACAATAGAGAAACCATGCATGCAATCTTTTATTCTTTCATTTTAGATGACCAGGTTCTATATATATGCAAGAAAGATTTCAAAGCCAAGGCACGCATATTTTAAAGGTCTCTTATGCCATATATATTCATGAAAACCAAAAAAAATTCTGACCGAAAGACGAAATGGATAAACGGCTTCTCTTATTACTTGTATTTTATTCTTAGTTCTATATTAATTTTCATAACATATAGGGACTTAAGGACCAATTTAAAGGTTTACGTGACGACCGGTTCAAAAGTCCTCAAAACAAAATGATTGTCGACATATATATCCATGTTTTTGTTGAGCCACAAACACCCAAAAGTCGACACACCCACACGACGTTGTGGTCAATTCTATAAGCCATAGTCTTGTTATTTTATGTGACGATATCATGATTTCATGTGTAGTATTATACGATTAAAACATGTGAAAAGCTAGCCTACTCAAGAAGACAAACACGATTTGAAAATAAACACATAAAGAGTGAATTGAACAAGTTCGAGAGGTTACCCTTGTAGTCGTGACAAGAAAGAGGAACAATGAACACAAGGTCGAACACCACCGAAACACAAACTGTCCTAACCCATCGATCAGAATAAACCCCCACGATCAAGACTCCTCGAACCAGCAGCAAAGACCCACGACGAAGACACCATCATGACCCTCTCTTGCACTTAGATCGAACATGAAAAAAAAGGAGAAAACAAACTAGCTGCCACTTTTTGTGTTTTAGGGTTTTTAGTGTGAAGGTTAAGGTGAAAATACGGTTTGTAAAAGGAGGAGACTTATTCTTGTCCATACTTCAAATACATATGACTTGGTTATTATTATGGAACTTTATTTGTCGTCTGAGAAAGAATGGAAATAATATCACAGGAAATAATAGTCGTGAGTTATGGAAGGTAAATGGGAGACAATTTAGGACTCATTAGGGGGTGGAGCCGAAATTATGGGGTACAAAGAGATTCATTCTTTTTCAAATATTTCAAATATACTTCGGTTTAAAATCGTGCACCATATATAGGTCCTAGTATTCGGTCCCAAAATATATTCATACGTGTTGATATCTATGAATTATGTATAAATTATGTAAATTTTTATTTATCATAAGTTTATAGGTTTAATACGCTGCGTAATATTTAAGTATTAACGTTTTAATACTTAGGTTAAAATATCTTGTGATGTCTTAGATTAATAATCACCTTTCAACAGTTTAAATTAGAGGGGTATTTTTGGTATTTTACATGTTTGAGAAATCTGGGTTTTACATGTCCTCTTTATCTCGATGACTTGCGAAACAATAAGGTTAAGAAGACTGGGCACATGGGCGCCAGCACTTCAGGTAACTTATTTGTCATTGAATTATTTACTTTATCTCATAAATTAAATTCCTGGGTATATGATACTGGATGTGGTATTAACATTTGTAATACACTGCAGGGGTTTAGAGAGGAAAGGAGGCTATCTTATGGGGAGCAATTTCTGCAAGTGGGCAATGGAGCACAAGCAGTAGTTGAAGCCATAGGAGTGTTTGATTTAGTTTTACCTTCTGGTTTAGTACTGATTTTAAACAATTGTCATTATACACCCTCTATTGTTAGAGGTGTTGTTTCCTTTTCATGTTTGTTGGATCTTGGTTTTACTCATACTATTGATGGCAATAAAATTTCTGTTTCTTTAAATGGTGTATTTTATTTTAATGATGTTGCTGTGAATGGTGTGTTTGAAATTGATATGAATAATTGTATGTCCAATAATAATAATTCAATGTATAGCATTAGTAAGAGAATGAAGTATGACTTGAATTCTTCTTACCTTTGGCAATGTAGACTTGCCCATATAGACAAGGCTCGCATGCAAAAGCTGCAACAAGAAGGGCTTTTGGAAAATATCAATGATGAGTCATTTGATAAATGTGAGTCTTGTATTTCTGGGAAGATGACGAAGAAACCTTTTCATAGCAATATGGAAAGAGCTTCAGATCTACTTGGTTTAATACATACTGATGTGTGTGGACCACTTAGACATGTGTCAAGGAAAGGTGCTGTCTACTTCTTAACTTTTACAGATGATTTCAGCCGTTATGGTTATGTTTATTTACTTAAACATAAATATGAGGTGTTTGAAACATTTAAAGTTTTCAAAGCGGAAGTAGAGTTGCAATTGGGAAAGAAGATTAAAGCTCTTCGTTCTGATCGAGGTGGTGAATACCTTAGTCAAGATTTTAAAGATTTCTTAACTGAGAATGGAATTGTCCAGAATCTCACATCTCCATATACTCCACAACAAAATGGTGTATCTGAGAGAAGGAATCGTACATTGTTGGACATGGTTCGATCAATGTATAATCTTACTAATCTTCCTTTGTCTTTTTGGGACTATGCTCTTGAATCGGCTGTTCGTATTTTGAATATGGTTCCCACAAAGAAGGTTGATAAGACACCGTATGAGATATGGACTAGAAAAGCTCCGAACTTGTCTTATTTAAAGGTCTGGGGTTGTGAGGCGTATGTTAAACGTGACTCACAAGATAAACTCCAACAAAGATCTGTTAAGTGCATTTTTGTAGGATACCCAAAGGAAACAATGGGTTACTACTTTTACTATCCACCTGAGAACAAAGTGTTTGTTGCTAGGTATGGTGATTTTCTTGAAAGTGATTTTGTACTTCAAGAAGTCAGTGGGAGAGTATATGATCTAGAATATGATCTAGATAATGCATTGCCTTCAGAAAACACTAGCACACTTCCTGAAGAACCGGAAAGTCTGGGTCCTCCACCGGAAGTTGAAGTAATTCCCATTCGCAGATCTTCAAGATCTGTGAAAGCTCCTGACCGTCTATGTCTTAATGTAGAGGTTGATGAGTATACACTAGGGGATCTTAATGAACCTACTAGTTATAAAGTTGCCATTAATAGCCCTCAAAAAGCTAAATGGAAAGCTGCTATGGATGGGGAAATACAATCCATGCATGACAATGAAGTCTGGGAAGAAGTTGACTTACCTCCTGGTGCCAAGGTAGTTGGGAGTAAGTGGCTTTACAAAATCAAGACTGACATGGATGGATATGCACACATTTATAAGGCTCGTCTAGTTGCTAAAGGTTTTACTCAAACTTTTGGAATTGATTACGAGGAGACGTTTTCTCCTGTAGCAGACATAAGAGCTATAAGAATTCTCATAGCTATAGCAGCGTACTATGACTATGAGATTTGGCAAATGGATGTAAAAACCGCTTTCTTAAATGGTCATCTAGATGAAGACATCTATATGGCACAACCAGAAGGGTTTGAAAATCCAGAATTTCCAAATCGTGTTTGCAAGCTTAAGAGATCCATTTATGGATTAAAGCAAGCATCACGACAATGGAACAAGAGATTTGATGCTGAAATCAAAAAGTTTGGATTTACTCAGAATCTTGATGAGCCATGTGTGTATCACAAAGCTAGTGGGAGTGATAATTTAATTTTCCTAATTTTATATGTTGATGACATATTAATCATGGGAAAAGACATTCCAAGTTTGCAAAAAGTTAAGGCATATCTTGGAAAGTGTTTTTCTATGAAAGATTTAGGAGAAGCTGCATACATTCTGGGAATCAAAATCTATAGAGATAGATCAAGGCGGTTAATTGGATTAAGTCAAAGTGCTTACATTGACAAAGTATTGAAAAGGTTCAATATGCAAAATTCCAAGAAAGGAAATTTGCCAATGGAAGTTAAACATGGCTTATGTAGTGAGTATTGTGCTTCAACACCTGCTGAGGTGGCTCGCATGAGTAAAGTTCCTTATGCTTCGGCTGTAGGATCTATTATGTATGCGGTAAAATGCACAAGGCCAGATGTGGCGTTTGCTCAAAATATCACCAGTCAATTTCAACAGAATCCAGGTGAAAAACATTGGATTGCTGTTAAGCATATTCTTAAGTATTTGAGAAATACAAAAGATATGTTTTTGGTATATGGTGGAGAACCAGCTGCAGAACTTGATATTACAGGTTTCTGTGATGCGTCCTTTCAAAGTAATAAAGATGATTCGAAGTCTCAGACGGGTTATGTCTTTGTTATCAATGGAGGAGCAGTAGACTGGAAGAGCAAGAAGCACAGTACAATTGCGATGTCTGCAACAGAAGCTGAATACATTGCTGCTTCAGAAGCTGCTATGGAGGCTGTTTGGATTAGGAAATTCATTTCAGGGCTTGGTGTTATGCCTTCAATTGAATTACCTATTAATATGTATTGTGACAATTCTGCTGCAATCATATTTGCCAATGAACCTGGAGTCATGAGAGGCACCAGACATTTTCTACGGAAGTATCACTTTGTTCGAGAAAAGGTTCACGAAGGTGAAATAAATCTGCTGAAAGTTCACACAGATGATAACTTAGCTGATCCATTCACTAAGGCTTTGGCTAAAGAAAAGCTTTATGAATTAGCCAAGGGTATTGGGCTTAAATTAGCTAGTAGTTTCATGCATAACTGTGATTAGTATTTGGATAAAGGATATTGTAAACAATTATTATTTAATGAAATAAAGTATTTTGGTATGTTTATTTCTATTGTTAATTATTGTTGTCCTATTTTGTATGTTTTAATCCATGAATAAAAGTTATTCTAAATTGTCCGTTGTCAGTTAATGATATGGGAATATTATTAAATTAAGACAAATCTGAAGGTTGGTATAATATACTTAAAGTATATTGATGCGTAGTCATGCCATGTCAGATGATATTCGATGATACTGAATATAGGACTTATCCCAACTATATGATGTTACTTTATGGATCTTGTCATTAAGTAAATCATAAGAAGTTATCCTCAGACTTGAGATACAAGATAACGGTCATAAATGTAGTACATTTTTGTAGAGCAACTTAACGCTATACGTAACTGATAGTTATAAGGGTTGTTTTCGGAAGTGTTACAAAGTTTATGTGTTTTGCTTGTAGTCAATAAAGAATTTGTTCCTTCAAATTAATTTTGAAGTTTAATACTGCTGGGCCCCTCGTAGGGTTGTCAAGGTGTATGCGTGGCCGCGCCCAAGATCTTTCCTGAAATGTTCAGAAGATTTGGTAATCTTGTCAATCACTAACAACGAGAAACAGAATGGTTAAATAAGGAATGACCTAGATCCATATCCTTATTAACGTGGTATTAGTAACAAAGGGATAATAATAATGAGAAATCATTAAAAGGTTTTCCAGGAACCTTACTCGAGTTGTACTAGAGGCATCGGCGTGTTGCAAGACGCTAACCGATGTGATCACACTATTATGATATGTCTAAGTGAGAGCTGTTGGTTTTATAGACAATAAAATAATAGTCGTGTGTTAGGATCGAACTCGAGATCACGGGATTGCACACTTTCCGTATGAAAAGTAAATGTATAATAATTATATATAAATGTTATATTAATTATTAGAACACAAACACGTGATAATCATTAACGTTTAATGAAAATGGATAACGATTATTAGACGAATGAAAAGGGAAGGACTAGAGATGAAATTTGGAACAACAAGAAGGACCCGAAAGCTCCACATGGGGATGTGGGCCGATCGGCCTAAGGGTTTCAAAACCCTTTGGGTGTCTTTTGCTCCAAGATTTCAAAGCCTATATAAACACACAAGTTTTCTCATTCTCTTCACAACTTGAAAACCTAACTTGTGTGTTTTCTTCTCTTCTCTTCTCTAGCATATTTCGACAAGCCCCATTAAGTGAAAGGTAGTCGAGATTTGTTATTCTAAGCGTGTTGTGCTCGTCTTACTTGCATAACGTTTGCTTGAAGTAGTACGTGTGTACAAGATCGTGAAGCAAGCATATTATTGCTTGTCTCTTGGTTTGTTCACATAAACCCTATATTGGGGAATTGGTTCCGGAAGATTGCTTTGATTCTTGTTCGGGCTAGAATCATCAAGGTACGTTTATTATTTATTATTTATGTTTTGAAATAATTAATTACATATTATGGTCTTGTTTATAATTGTTTCCGCTGTATGCTTGCTTGATGTGTTTTGGTTTATTTATGATTGTCATGTTATTATAATTCCAACATTGACGAATAGCTAGAGCCCAGTCAGTCCACGTGTCGTCGATAGCATATGACGTAAACTTAAGATTTCTAAACCATTGGTGAGGAGTTGGTTGATGTCTCGTTCAACATTGACAACAAGGTTTAACCGTTTTGAACATGTTGTACTAGGATTGAAGTAGCGTGAGTTTTTAGTATTCTGAGAGATCTTCTCCCTTGTTAGTTGTTTTATGTTTCGAGTTTGATTATGACTTGAGATGGGAATGAATTGAAAATTTGTTCAATAATAGACAAGATAATATTAATCGGGCGGGTCAACTGTTGCTTCATATTCAAATGCAGTGGAAACTTCAGCTTAATGACATTAAACTTGTTCAAATTGTTTAGTGTAAGTGAGAAAGTACCATGAATACATGCTTAAAACATTGATTTTAAACATAGAAAGTTTAATGTTCATTCATAGTTGCTTTGTAGAATGCTTAATCATGATCATTAAAGTTATAGTTAGCAAACTCATTTGTTATTATAACTATACAAAATTTATGGCTGATTAGATGCATACATGTTTCAGAACTAGACGAGTACCCGTGCATAGCAACGGGATTTTATAGCGGCATATAGTTTTCGTGATAAAAAAAGAAAGTTTATGAGTTATAAATGAAAAATAATAAAAATTTGAGGATTTTGGGATTAAGCAAATGTTTTGAAACCCGATTCGACCCGGGTGGTTCAACTGGTTGAACCGTTTTCAGTCGAAAAATGGATCAATTTAAACCAAGTTAAATGATAGTGGTTTTGACTTATTTGTGATAAACTTATGAGAGAAAGCACATCTAATACACCCACTTTTGACATTGTTAAATAAGAGAAACATGAAACAATCCCCGACAACCAATTTCACTATGCCATTTTGCTTGCATGATAAACAATTATCAAAGTCATGCTATATATATACATATTGATAGACAATAAAGAAATTGAACAATGCTTTTTGTTATAATGATAGACGCCATAACCATGTAAACAAGGATACATTTTGTTGGAATTATTATATCATGACTATCATATAAATAAACCAATAACATCAAAGTGAGCATAAGCGAAAGCAATTATAATAGATCAAATAACATGTAATTAATTAATCATTAATTTAAATAGTAAACATACCGTAGTGATTCTAGCCCGAACAAGAATCAATGCAATCTTCCGGAACCAATGAACCCTAATTAGGGTTTATAAGGATTATATGAATTACCCCTTACCGTTTTGTAATTCAATCCAAGAATCAAACAATAGTGTGTTTGATTCACGTTCTTGTACACACGTACTAATGCAAGGAAAAGATTATGCAAGTAATTTTCACAAAACAATTTTAGATGCAAGAAATCGAAACCCTTAGTGTGTTCGGTTTGATGATCGACCAAGACAAGAGAAGGAGAGCAAAACACCAAGTTGTGTGTGTACAAGTTATGAGAAAACTCTTAACCTTGGGTTTGCTTATATACTAGAGATTACTTGGAGCTCAAGGCACTAAAGAGGTGGATCCTCCCTTTGGCCGATCGGTTGGAAGCCCACAAAGGGTGTTCCGGAACCTTCTTTTGTTTCCATGTAATGTCTAGTAATTAGTTTCCTAATCTTCGTTTAATAATTAATTAGTCATTAATCAATAATACTAATTATTATTTAATTGTTTTGTGTTTAATAATTAATTATAACATTTTATAAATAATTATTACATTTCCTCTTCATACGTATTGTGTGCAATCCCGTGATCTCAAGTTCGATCCTAACACACGACTATTATTATTTTGTCTATAAAACCAACAGCTCCCACTTAGACATATCATAATAGTGTGATCACATCGATTAGCGTCTTGCAACACGTCGATGCCTCTAGTACAACTTGAGTAAGGCTCCTGGAAAACCTTTTAATGATTTCTCATTATTATTATCCTTTTGTTTATAATACTACGTTAATAAGGATATGGATCTAGGTCATTCCTTTAATTAACCATTCTGTTTCTCGTTCTTTGAAATTGACAAGATTACCAAATCTTTTGAACCTTTCATAAAAGACCTTGGGCGTGGCCACGCAAACACCTTGACAACCCTACGAGGGGCCCAGCAGTATTAAACTCCAAAATTAATTTGAAGGAACAAATTCTTTATGGACTACAAGCAAAACACACAAACTTTGTAACACTTCCGAAAACAACCCTTATTACTAACATTTACGTATAGCGTTAAGTTATTTCACAAAAATGTACTACATTTATGACCGTTATCTTGCATCTCAAGTCTAAGGATAACTTCTTATGATTTACTTAATGACAAGATCCATAAAGTAACATCATATAGTTGGAATAAGTCCTATATTCAGTATCATCGAATATCATCTGAAATGACATGACTACGCATCAATATACTTAAGTATATTATATCAACTTCATACTTGTCTTAATTTAATAATATTCCCATATTATTAACTGACAACGGACAATTTAGAATAACTCTTATTCATGGATTTAAACATGCAAAAATAGGACAACAATAATTAATAACAGAAATAAACATACCAACATACTTTATTTCATCAAAATAATAATTGTTTACAATATCCTTTATTCAAATACTAATCACAGTTATGCATGAAACTACTAGCTAATTTAAGTCCAATTCCATTGGCCAATTCATTAAGCTTTTCTTTCGCCAAAGCCTTAGTGAATGGATCAGCTAAGTTTTCATCTGTGTGAACCTTCAACAGATTTATTTCACCTTCGTCAACCTTTTCACGAACAAAGTGATACTTCCGTAGAAAATGTCTGGTGCCTCTCATGACTCCAGGTTCATTGGCAAATATGATTGCAGCAGAATTGTCGCAATACATATCAATAGGTAATTCAATTGAAGGCATAACACCAAGCCCAGAAACGAATTTCCTAATCCAAACAGCCTCCATAGCAGCTTCCGAAGCAGCAATGTATTCAGCTTCTGTTGCAGACATCGCAATTGTACTCTGCTTCTTGCTCCTCCAATCTACAGCTCCTCCATTGATAACAAAGACATAACCCGTCTGAGACTTCGAATCATCTTTATTACTTTGAAAGGATGCATCACAGAAACCTGTAACACAAAGTTCTGTAGATGAATTTCCACCATATACCAAAAACATATCTTTTGTATTCCTCAAATACTTAAGAATATGTTTAACAGCAATCCAATGTTTTTCACCTGGATTCTGTTGAAATTGACTGGTAATATTTGAGCAAACGCCACATCTGGCCTTGTGCACTTAACCGCATACATAATGGATCCTACAGCCGAAGCATAAGGAACATTACTCATGCGATCCACCTCTTCAGGTGTTGAAGCACAATACTCATTACATAAGCCATGTTTTACTTCCATCGGCAAATATCCTTTCTTGGAATTTTGCACATTGAATCTTTTCAATATTTTGTCAATGTAAGCACTTTGACTTAATCCAATTAACCGCCTTGATCTATCTCTATAGATTTTGATTCCCAGAATATATGCAGCTTCTCCTAAATCTTTCATAGAAAAGCACTTTCCAAGATATGCCTTAACAGCTTGTAAACTTGGAATGTCTTTTCCCATGATCAATATGTCATCAACATATAGAATTAGGAAAGTTACATTATCACTCCCACTAGCTTTGTGATACACACATGGCTCATCAAGATTTTGAGTGAATCCAAACTTTTTAATTTCAGCATCAAACCTCTTGTTCCATTGTCGTGATGCTTGCTTTAATCCATAAATGGATCTCTTAAGCTTGCAAACACGCTTTGGAAATTTTTGATTTTCAAACCCTTCTGGTTGTTCCATATAGATGTCTTCATCTAGATAACCATTTAAGAAAGCGGTTTTCACATCCATTTGCCAAATCTCATAGTCATAGTACGCTGCTATAGCTATGAGAATTCTTATAGCTCTTATGTCTGCTACAGGAGAAAACGTCTCCTCATAATCTATTCCAAAAGTTTGAGTAAAACCTTTAACAACCAGACGAGCCTTATAAATGTGTGCATATCCATTCATGTCAGTCTTGATTTTGTAAAGCCACTTACTCCCAACTACCTTGGCACCAGGAGGTAAGTCAACTTCTTCCCAGACTTCATTGTCATGCATGGATTGTATTTCCCCATCCATAGCAGCTTTCCATTTAGCTTTTTGAGGACTTTTAATGGCAGCTCTATAACTAGTAGGTTCATCAAGATCCCCTAGTGTATGCTGATCGACCTCTACATTAAGACATAGACGGTCAGGAGCTTTCACAGATCTCGCAGATCTGCGAATGGGAATTACTTCAACTTCCGGTGGAGGACCCAGACTTTCCGGTTCTATAGGAAGTGTGCTAGTGTTTTCTGAAGGTAATGCATTATTTAGATCATCTTCTAGATCATATACTCTCCCACTTATTTCTTGAACCACAAATTCACTTTCAAGAAAATCACCATATCTTGCAACAAACACTTTGTTCTCAGTTGGGTAGTAAAAGTAGTAACCCATAGTTTCCTTAGGGTATCCTATGAAAATGCACTTAACAGATCTTTGTTGGAGTTTATCTTGTGAGTCACGTTTAACATACGCCTCACAACCCCAGACCTTTAAATAAGACAAGTTCGGAGCTTTTCCAGTCCATATCTCATATGGTGTCTTATCAACCTTCTTGGTGGGAACCATATTTAAAATACGAACAGCAGATTCAAGAGCATAATCCCAAAAAGACAAAGGAAGGTTAGTAAGATTATACATTGATCGAACCATGTCCAACAATGTACGATTCCTTCTCTCAGATACACCATTTTGTTGTGGAGTATATGGAGATGTGAGATTCTGGACAATTCCATTCTCAGTTAAGAAATCTTTAAAATCTTGACTAAGGTATTCACCACCTCGATCAGAACGAAGAGCTTTAATCTTCTTTCCTAATTGCAATTCTACTTCTGCTTTGAAAACTTTAAATGTTTCAAACACCTCATGTTTATGCTTAAGTAAATAAACATAACCATAACGGCTGAAATCATCCGTAAAAGTTAAGAAGTAGACAGCACCTCTCCTTGACACATGTCTAAGTGGTCCACATACATCCGTGTGTATTAAACCAAGTAGATCTGAAGCTCTTTCCATATTATTATGAAAAGGTTTCTTCGTCATCTTCCCAGAAATACAAGATTCGCATTTATCAAATGACTCATCATTGATATTATTCAAAAGCCCTTCACGTTGCAGCTTTTGCATGCGAGTCTTGCCTATATGGGCAAGTCTACAGTGCCAAAGGTAAGACGAATTCAAGTCATACTTCATTCTCTTACTTATGCTGTACATCGAATTATTATTATTGTTGGAAGTCATACAATTATTCATATCAATTTCAAACACACCATTCACAGCAACAGCATTAAAATAAAATACACCATTTAAAGAAACAGAAATTTTATTGCCATCAATAGTATGAGAAAAACCAAGATCCAACAAACATGAAAAGGAAACAACACCTCTAATTATAGAAGGTGCATAATGACAATTGTTTAAACAAAATACTAAACCCGAAGGTAAAACTAAATCAAACATTCCTATGGCCTCAACTGCTGCTTGTGCTCCATTTCCCACATGCAGAAATTGCTCCCCATAAGCTAGTCTCCTTTCCTCTCTAAACCCCTGCAGTGTATTACAAATATTAATACCACATCCAGTATCATATACCCAGGAATTTATTTCACGAGATAAAGTAAATAATTCAATGACAAATAAGTTACCTGAAGTGCTGGCGCCCATGTGCCCAGTCTTCTTAACCTTATTGTTTCGCAAGTCATCGAGATAAAGAGGACAATTCCTCTTCCAATGACCCATCACCTTGCAGTAATGGCATCCTTGATCCTTGTTTGGATTATTCTTGATAGGAGGGTTCTTCTTAGGTTGAAGTGGTTGATAAGCCATAACCTGCTTATTCTTATCATCCTTCTTCTTTCCTTTACCCTTCTTCTTGTTCGCATTTGGCTTGTTAATTCTACCCCCTTGTATTGCTAGTACTTGGGGCGTAGGAGCCTTTTGTGGTGTACCTTTCTCATAATCAATGAGCAGTGCGTGCAATTCACTTACAGTCTTCCCCACGCAATGCATATTGAAGTTCCTCACAAAACCACTAAATTCCTTATCAAGGGATCTATTGATTAAGTGCACAGCCATATCATTGTCATAGGGTTTCCCAAGTGTTTGTAGTTGATCCATGTAACTTTTCATTTTCAACACATGAGCACTCACAGGTTCACCAGGACCTTGCTTACAACCATGTAGAGCTTCCATCAAATCGTAAATCTCTACATTTGATGGTTTCTCATAGAGTTTCTTGAGTTCATCAATCATGTCCTTGGGAAAATACTCCTCAAACTGTCTTTGAAGAGCTGTGGACATTCCCCCTAACATCATTGTGGCCACATCAATATGTTCCTTGGTATCAAGATTCCATTTGGCTTTAGCAGCTTCAGTAGCTGCCGTGCCTTCAGGTTCAGCAGGGCAAGGCGTTTTCAAGATTTCAAGTTGACCAGTCACTCGCAGGACAATCCTTAGTGAACGGTACCAATCATTGAAATTTTCCGAGCCAGTCAATTTTTCTCGTTCAAAGTAAGTTTTGAACACAGAACGTAAGTTGGTGTTATCAGTTTGAGCCATTTCTACAGATAAAGAAAGTTCAAAACATTAGTATTTTTGATAATACAATTTTTCAAGAAAATTAAAATACCCAAGGAAAATAAATCCATAGAATAATCTTGAAAACTAGGATCCTCCATAAACATAGTTCCATTACATTCAGTTGATCTGCTAGTAATGAAAGTATAATATGAGGTAACTTGTCGTACAAGTAATTGGCATAACATTTGTCCAATTCCTAGATATATGGGATTTACAATCACAAAACATTTGTATTGTAAGCATGTTTAGTCCCCATCTTAATGGCTTGAGTCAAGTCTCACTTCCTACTCAATTTAAGTCGTCTAACTTAAAAACTGTAAATTCACAAATCCATTACATCAGTTGATCTGCTAGCAATGAATTTATGAAGTTTACCTCTCCATTGCAATCTCGCCAAGTCTCACTATGACGTAAATTACAACTTCAAGTGTTCTTAATTAGATGGCATTCAACTTAATTTATAAGGGTATAACTATTTTGATGTGATCAAAATAATGTATGAAGAAGCATGCATACAACTTCATAACATTGGTTTTACAAAACATTTTTATTACCAATTCGCTAAGAGTAAAATAACAAAGTTTTGATTGAGGTATCGAGTTCACCAATTAAAGAATAACCATCAATTATCGTCCACTATATCGTACTTTTGCATACGCCCGAAGGCATAGTGTTTCGGATAATCATTGTGGAATTGTGGATTATTCACCCTTAAGATGACAATGTACATGTAATGGTTGTTCGGTAAGTCTAATTTACACACAAACGAGCGTTAAGACATGAATGTTGTCTATCTAAGGCCACAATTTAATGCGATGCCATCCTTATACCCATCTTATAGTGTGTAAACTTCGGTCGAGCCTATTTAACCATTACGTACAAAAATATCAATCAACCAATTCTTTGAAATTTTAACTCTTAAAAACCAAAACAATTTCGCCATTATTTAGTCCATATTATTTTTCTATTCAAAAAATTACCCTTTTCGTTTAAATAAACATGTCTAACACAATAAATAAACAAAACAAGTAATTTGCAATAAAAAAAATAAACAACTAAACAAACACTTATACATAATCATAACAATTAAATATGTATAAAACATGTAGCCACATGCAAATCTTATTAAAGAGTCCTATTAATAATCAAATCTAGGCGTATAACGTATTAATTCAATTAGGGCTTTCTTTTTCTTAGAAAAAGAGCCACATACATCGATAAATCGATTGCGTAAGCCAAAATTAAATAAATACCACATAACACATAATTGATTACTTAATATTGGAGTCTTCCCCAATTCGACATCTATAAAAATTTACATGTTTTAATATATAACTTAACCATTAATATATATATATATATATATATATATATATATATATATATATATATATATATATATATATATATATATATATATATATATATATATATATATATATATATATATAAGCAATTTAAACCATTTAAAAAACACAATAAAAATCCATGCAAACATGCACTTTTCATGGATTTAGCTTAACAATTAACATATTGCACCAAGATCGTTTACTAAAACGCATAAACAATTACATGACATCTTAGGGTTTCTAGTCAATTTTTAAAAAAAATAAAATCAAAACCCTAAAACCCCTTAAAGGTCAATCGACCCAAATTAGGGTTGGGGAAAAAAACACAAACCCTAAAAAAAAACATGTAACTATACGAATCAAATCCAATTTTTATGCGTTGCGATAATTAATTACACATTATAACGGCTCTAGATGCCACTGTTGGAATTATTATATCATGACTATCATATAAATAAACCAATAACATCAAAGTGAGCATAAGCGGAAACAATTATAATAGATCAAATAACATGTAATTAATTAATCATTAATTTAAATAGTAAACATACCGTAGTGATTCTAGCCCGAACAAGAATCAATGCAATCTTCCGGAACCAATGAACCCTAATTAGGGTTTATAAGGATTATATGAATTACCCCTTACCGTTTTGTAATTCAATCCAAGAATCAAACAATAGTGTGTTTGATTCACGTTCTTGTACACACGTACTAATGCAAGGAAAAGATTATGCAAGTAATTTTCACAAAACAATTTTAGATGCAAGAAATCGAAACCCTTAGGGTGTTCGGTTTGATGATCGACCAAGACAAGAGAAGGAGAGCAAAACACCAAGTTGTGTGTGTACAAGTTATGAGAAAACTCTTAACCTTGGGTTTGCTTATATACTAGAGATTACTTGGAGCTCAAGGCACTAAAGAGGTGGATCCTCCCTTTGGCCGATCGGTTGGAAGCCCACAAAGGGTGTTCCGGAACCTTCTTTTGTTTCCATGTAATGTCTAGTAATTAGTTTCCTAATCTTCGTTTAATAATTAATTAGTCATTAATCAATAATACTAATTATTATTTAATTGTTTTGTGTTTAATAATTAATTATAACATTTTATAAATAATTATTACATTTCCTCTTCATACGTATTGTGTGCAATCCCGTGATCTCAAGTTCGATCCTAACACACGACTATTATTATTTTGTCTATAAAACCAACACATTTGTATACCACTGATAATTGCACCGAATAACCCCAACATTGCTATTAGTTCAATCTTGTCGGCCGTATTCACAAAAAAACTCCTACAAAAGGTGAAGTACCCTTAATCAAAGTTTTTTCTAAGTTCTTTTAGGTGAATTTATGTTTAAACAAGCATACGGTAACAAGTCAACAATGCACTTTGACCAAAATCAAGGAGGTTACCTCACTAACGTTGCTGACAGCATAAAGTGTAGCACCGGCAAGAACCAAAGGAACATATGACATAAACCAAAAATGAACAATACAATCATAAATTTTACAACGTATAAGAAGTAAATTACAACGTATAACAAATACCAAGTATGCTAAGCACTTTACATAGCATTATATAAAGATACACTTATCCCATGCCTACAAATACAAAGGAACAGATGACATAAACCAAAAATGAACAACACAATCATAAATTTTATTATAAAAAAGAAAGTCAATTTTTTTTTTTTTTTTTTTTTTTTTTTTTTTGCAAATTAAAGAGTGCTTTTTGGCGAACTTTTTGGTAATGAAGATCTATAACTTGAGTGAGAATCAGTAAGGTGTTCTTAAATGCCTAACAACAAACTGAGATGAATCAATTAATAGTTTTGAAGAATGATTAACATGGGTTGAATCCCCAAAAATCAAATTCGTTCCAAAATCAATTTAAAATCCCCCAAAAATCAAACCCAAAATCCTCTCAGTTAAATGGGTCATAAAAATTTAACTCAGAAGTCTTAACTAACAAATTAGTAGCACATCATTTTGCAAATAAGTCCACAGTTACCTATACTATTGTTACTGTCTCCTGTCTTGCTACCTATAACTAACCTTAAGCTTATAACTTGTTCATCAAAATAGGCTTTAACTGAGTTAATTTTTGTAAGCATCAAAAGAATATTGAAACCAAGAAACCACCATACCGTAGATAGATTTTAACAAATTCGAGGCCACCAAACATACCATAGGTACCTTATCGGTTAGATCCGGTCAAAACACCACCGAAAACATCACCTAAAACATCGCCAAAACCAAAAAAAACACCACCGAGACCACTGAATCATCAGTGAAACCACCGAAACTCAAACACCACCAGATTTTACAAGAACCGGTGATGTTGGTGGCGGAATCTATTGATGGTGGTGGCGGCGGCGGCGAATTGGCAGCGGTGTTTTGGTCAAAAGATCATTTTTCTCGTAATCTCTACCATATATAGTAGAAGAGTCAAGTCCTCGACTTAGTAATTTGTCAAACAACGCTACGACGTGATCTATAAACGTGTATTGTTTTTATGTTATCTAACAACTCATATATTAGTGATTGGAATCAGATATAGTATTACAAAGACGAAATCAATTGTTTCAACATATTAGAGTCATAAAAACTTGATGTTGTTGGGTAGAGTCTATGTCCCACATCGAAAAAAATTAGAAACAAATGTTTATATATAATTTTGACAATAGTGGCTGCACTAAGTTGTTCCAGTTCTGTAAGTTACAAATGTATAATGTAGCTTATAGATCGTTGGGTAACTTTTTACACAAACATTCGAAATTTTCTATTATAAAGACTAAAAGTAGTTTCATTTTAGACTATATTAGACTCATTGACTTAACGAATAGCTACTAGCTAAGCTAGAGCCCAGACAACGCGTCGTCAATATCATAAGACGTAAACTCAAGATTTCTAACCCATTCTTTGATAGTTTCTTTTTCAATATATCTCTTTTAAGCATCCTTGAAATTTAGCTTGTATGGAAGTTGGTGTGGTGAGGAGTTGGTTAATGTCTTGTTCAATATTGACAACAAGGTTTAACTCGTTTTGATCGAACATGTTGTACTAGGATTGAAGTAGCTTGAGTTGTTAGTATAAATAAAAGCAACAAAACAACGTAAACCAACAGCTCGGAAAAACGGGAAAAAGGTTTTTCCAAGCTGTGTTTGTTTCTCTGTGTTATTGTTTCTTTTTAGTTTTCTTTGAGCTTCAGATATTGTTTTCGGGCACAGTGTGACAAATTTTAATACAAAGGTTATGACGTGATCTATAAACTTGTATTGTGTTTATTAGTGATTGGAATCAGATATCTTTTATATAATACAATAAAACCCTTATTAGGAATTTTTCATTTCAAAAAATGCATTCATACCTTATTTAGTAATAATTTTATTTAAAAAAAAAAATTATTTTCTTATTAGGTAATATTTTATATTTATCCATAACACAAGTAGAAGATAAATAAAAAAATATAGATAAGATGCAATTAAGACAAGTAGAAGATAAATACAAAAAATATAGATAATATGCAATTAATATTAGTATTAAAATTTTTAAATAATTATATTTAATAATAAAAAATTATAATTAAACATCATAAATCAAACAAAACAAAGATTAAATTATTTGTTTTTTAATAAATAAAAATATATGATTCAAAATTTTTTTAAAAAACCCGCGCGTGCGCGGGCATTATAACTAGTACTACCTCCGTCCCATTTAAAGTGTCCACTTTCATAATGCACAAAGTTTTAGGAGATTCCACTAACTAAACTCTCCACCAATCAAATATTACTTTTGCCCACTAAACTCTCATCTTATTGGTTGGAAGGTACAAGTGGACACTTTAAATGGGACATGCAAAAATTCCATTGTGGACACTTTAAATGGGACTGAGGGAGTAGTATTTACAAGGATGAAATCAATTCTTTCAACATATTGGAGTCGTAAAACTTGATGTTGTTAGGTGGAGTCTGTGTCCCACATCGAAAGAAAATAAAACCAAATGTTTATATATACTTTGATAATAGTCCATAGATCAAGTTAATGATAATATCAAGGCTATATATGTGTTATATAGCCTAGAGATTACTCATTAACTTTTACACAAACATTTGATTAGCTATTATAAAGAGTAAATGTAGTTAACAGGCTACATATATATTTACAATGACGAAATCTTTTTAGCCAAATTTCATATTAGACTTTGATATGTTACGAATAGCTAGAGCCCAGTCAGTCAACGTGTCGTCGGTATCATAAGACTTAACATAAGATTTCTAACCCATTCTTTGATAGTTTCATTTTCAATCTGTTTCTTTTAAGCATCGTTGACTTTAGCTTGTATGGAAGTAAGTGTGGTGATCAAGAGTTGGTTAATTAATGTCTTGTTCACATTGACAACAAGGTTTAACTCATTTCGAACATGTTGTACTAGGATTGAAGTAGCTTGTAGTTGTTAGTATTCGGATAAGATCTTCTGCCATTTTAGTTGCTTTGATGTTTCAAGTTTTATTCTTTGTTCAAGAATAAATAATGCCTATACTATGCAAGTTAACCAAAGTATAAATAATACTAATTCACAATTATCACTTACTAAAAGTCTTATCAAAGGGGCATATTTTTTGCGGTACTACAACAATACAAATATTTGGCTAACATGGTTAAGAAGAGTGTCGAAAAAAGTACATCAAGTTTCATTCCAATTTCTATCGAGTGGTCATTGAGACGGAACAATGTCTCGAGCTGGTTTTTGTTAATAGGTCACTCAACTCCGTCATATGCACAAGGTTAGAGTTTCTACACCGAATTAAACATTTTGAAAGAAAAGTATTAGGGGTCTCTGGCTTAGCGACATGTGGGTGACCCAATTACCAATAAGATACAAATTTAAATCTTATTAAAAGCATATGTGAAACGGTATTTATATGTTGTATGTTATACAAACTTCCCTAAAAAAAAGTTGAAACTATATTATATAATATAGATCTTTTATTTGTGTAGAATAGTTGCGAACGGGTAATCGTCTAATATAAATGAAAGCAACAAAAACAGCGTAAACAGCTCGGGCCTCGGGGAACAAATGTTTTTTCCAAGCTGTATTTTGTTTCTCATGTTATTGTTTCTTTGAGCTTCATGTATTGTTTTTTGTGCACGGTGTGACAAAATTTAATACAAAGGCTATTACTCAACTTAGTAGTTTGTCAAACAACGATATGACATGATCTGTAAACTTGTATTGTGTTTATGTTATCTAACAACTCATATATCAGTGATTGGAATCAGATACTAGTAATATTTACAAAGACGAAATAAATTGTTTCAAACTTGATGTTGTTGGGTGGAGTCTATGTCCCACATCGAAAGAAATTAAAAACAAATATTTATATATAAGCTTGATAATAGTCAAGTACTGTTTAATTGGGATTTTTATAGGCTAAATATTTGTTATATAGCCTATAGATTGCTAAGTATGTTTTTACACAAACATTTAAATAGCTACTACATTATAAAGACTTAAAAGAGAAAAAGTAGTTAAGACTTAAGAGGCTAAAATATAATATTTACTAAGCGAAATCTTTTTATCCACATTTCTTAGCAAAACTATATTAGATTTTGATATGTTACCATTGACTTGGGAATAGCTAGAACTTAGTCAATCAACGTGTCGTCGATATCATATGACATAAACTTAATATTTCTAACCCATTCTTTGATTGTTTCATTTTCTTTCTGTTTCTTTAAAGCATCACCAACTTTAGCTTGTATGGAAGTAAGTGTGGTGAGGAGTTGGTTAATGTCTTGTTGAACATTGACAACAAGGTTTAACTCGTTTTGAACATGTACTTCTGCCATTGTTAGTTGTTTTTATGTTTGAGTTTGATATGATTTGAGATGGGAAATTGGGAATGACTTGAAAACATGCTTAAAACATTGATTTTAAACATAGAAAGTTTAATGTTCATTCATAGTTTCTAGCTTTAGTTTGTAGAATGCTTAAGCATATAGATAGTAAATTCATGTGTTATTATAACTATACAAATCATACAAATTTTAAGACCGCTGTTAAAAGAACTCCACTCACTTTTTGACTTATGGCTGATTAGATGTATAGATGTTTTAGAGTACTAGAAGGGTACCCGCGCAATGCGGCGGCGGGTACCCGGTGACTATGTTTGTGGCGAGCAAATGTTTTTCATTTTAAACATTCATTATTTAGTATTGTATTAAATACTTTAAAACGTAGTAGATATATGTTTTTTAAAAGTATAATATTTACATTATTAATAGTGTAGTGTGTGTTTAGAAACTGAGATGAAACTGTGTTAATTTGTGGGTTAGTTTGTAGGATTTATATATATGAAATATGCATTAAAAGATAGTTATAGTATAGTTTTTTTTTTTTTTTTTTTTTTTTTTTTTTTTTTTTTTTTTTTAATAATCATATTGCATTTTTTTTTAATTGGGTTGTTATATCACATTCATTAAATGGGCTATTGCAAGTTAATGAAGTTTATAAATATTAGTGGCTCCTACAATTAAAGAGATTAAAATTCATAATGTAACTTAACTCCTAATATTTATATGTAGTTAAGATTAGTTTGAAATCCTTCCAATTAAAGAAATGTTTTTGGTCTTATTTTTTTAAGACTTTCTTTTTAGGAATGGCCTAAATGCATTATAATGTAGTTAAGATAAATACTGGTTTTAATATACAACTTAACCAAAGGAGCTTACTGGAAAAGATAGATTGGGTTTAGTCTCAACTTTTAACGAAAAGCAACTACGATAAAAGATTGCTTGGAGCAGGTTTTCGATAAAGTTAACTACTAAAGATACACAAAATTAGAGGTTCTCCACCGATTTGTGCAGTTAAAATACAACATTGATGGATATTTTAGTAAAAACTAGACGAGTGTTCACACATAGTGTCTGCAAAATTAAAACGGCAAATAAGTATAGTTGTGAAACTTTGATCTAGTGATTCGTGAATGATATTGATGAATATTATTTATTAGGTCAAACTTTTAACTTACAAGTAGTTATGGAATGAAAGTATATCGGTGTAAAACATGATATTCGGAAAAACAGAAAGTTCAGTTTTCACTTTTAGAGTTTATAGCAAATGAGTTTTTAGTAGAGATGGTGTTGTGAAAAAAAAAAAAAAAAAAACCTTAGCGTCAAGACGCTAATCGGCCACCAACTTTTTTGATTTGGGTAAATTGGTCAATTGTGGTCAACGGGTGGTCAACGAAAACTTGCAAATCTTGCCGAAAATACACAAAAGTCGCTGCAAAATTGTTTTAGTCACTTATAGTCGGTGTTTATATCTATTACAAGTTGTTTTTAAGAAAATATTGCCGGGAATACTCAAAAGTCGCCAGAAATACCCAAAATTTCCCGGAAATGTCAATCTGACTAATCATCGATTAGTCTCACCTAAGCCGATTACAAACTAAAAAAGATCGACCAAACAACTAACGATTCACGATTTTTGCAACTTAGGTAGAGATTGGAGCATCGCCAACGATTCAACTTTGGACTCAACACAATTAGCCCATTAAACATTTAACCCTTCAAAACAAATCCAAAAAGCCCAACATGACCCACTCCTCAAACATAAATACCCAAGAAAAAAACAGTGTAAACCTAAATGGGGAAAAACAACAGCTCGGAAAAACAAAACAAAATGAGACTCTTTTTGTTTGAGTCAATGATTTCATAATTCCCCATTTTTCACCTTACTTACTTAGGCTGGTGTTTGTATGTTTAACCTTATTTTTCTGGCTTATTGCTATATTTCATAAGCTCACTTTTTCTGGCTTATTTTGTTCCTTGTTTGTGTTTTCTAGGGGTGTTCATGAATCGGTTAATATTTATAAAGGCGATGATGATATTAACTATTAGTGTTCTGCATATAATTTTGTTTTTTCCGAGCTTACTGGATATTGGGTGGAATTTGATCCGTATCTTGGCGGGGCAACCCGACCCGGTTTGTGGTTGCAGCCATGGCGGTTCGGATCCTCTTTATCCGGTTCCTTTTATTTGCAGATCTGAGCCTTTTTTTTTTTTTTTTCAAATAAACATTAATAATTCCACTTAGATGAAATGAGGCTATTTTAGAATGTTGTTTCAGTCAAACATAGTTACATGTGTTGTTTGATGTGGTGAAGGTTTTTTTATTATTATTTTTTTAATCAACTTTTTTAACCATGGTTTTTAACTTTTTGGTCGATTACTTCACGGGATTTGAACCCATCGCCACATAGACTCAAACTAGGTAAATCCTTCTTTTTTTCATAAGGTTGGCGTAGCCATTTAAGGTACTTTGCATTTAGCAGGAATGAACTTAAACCTCACATATTTTAAAGTAATAGTCACAAAGTGGTAGTCACAAGACTTTTGCCACTAGACCCCTCTTAAGTGGCTTGATGCGGTTAAGGTTATTGGTGTTGTTATAGTATATTACATAAATGGTACTTGTTGTCACCAAAGGCCTTATGTGAGTGACCGTCGACTAAAATGTTGTGGGTTCAAGTCTCGTGATGTGAAATGCTATTTTGCGAGATGGGTGGTGTAGCTTGTCAAAGAATTTGTTGTTGAAAGAAAATGGTCCTTGTGGTTTATACGAAGTTATGGATTTGAGGTGGTGTTTGGTATTGTTGATAAGGGTACAGGTTGAGGTATTTCCCTCTTTCAGGTTTGAACCACTTGTAAAGACATAAGGGCGCCTAACCAGTAACCACCACACTAGGTAGAGCTGGCATAACAGGTTACACGAACCTGTTAAGGCCAAACACGAACACGACCTGTTAACTAATCGTGTCATTTTTCTCAAACACGACCTGTTAAGAACCTGTTAACATGCATATGACCAAATCGAATGATACAAGAACCTGTTAAGACCTGTTAACCTGTTAACATACATAATGATACATAATGCAAAAGTTCATATAATTTCAAAGACCCACATGAATGGATAATAGAATAGATTTAGGATTTTAGGGTTTTTAATTTTAAGGTTTATATTATTATATATATTATAATATTAACAGGTCATAACAGGTCTGACCTGTTAAGACCTGTTAATTAACAGGTCTTAACAGGTTTGACCTGTTAAGACACGAAACCTGTTAAGGTCAAACACGAAACCTGTTAAGAACAGGTCGTGTCGTGTCGTGTTAACAGGTTTCGTATCAAAATTGCCGGCTCTAACACTAGGCCACCTTGGTGCTAGTTTGAATTGCTCATTTTTTTAACCATTGTTTCCGGCTTTTTGGCTAATGGGGTTTGAGCCCTTTTGTGTCAAATCATGAAGATAGTCATAAGTCTTTTTATCACTATGTCACCCTTTGTGGTTAAAAATATATAAAACTGTTTATTTATTTTTTTAAGAAATAAAATTGTTTATTTGCTTAATAGAAAACCGCGTGTTCACTTACTGTGTTTTTAAACTGTTTTAGTGTGAAGAATGAGATTGAGAATGTAAGAGGTAGTGATGATTGAATTTGAACGCTTCTGAGTGATAAGAGTTGTTTGGGTTCGAATGAGAATGAGAATGCCTTATATTTTGATAGTAGGAACATAGAAGGGGCGAAGAGCTTAACTTGTTGATGACACGGTTTTGGCGACAAAATCTTTATCTCCACTATTATCATACCTTAACTATAAACCTGAAGGAAAAGTGATCACTTGCAGCAAGAAAGTTGGCCAATGTAGCCCAATGGCGGCTAAAGCAATGGTTCAACACTAGGTCTCTACTGCATTGTATCTTCAAACTACAACTAATAAGATTGCAATTAATATGAAAAGTGGAAGGGTTGGTTAGTTTAAAGTCATCAAAACAATTGTTCTGTGTCTATAATAGCATTTACAGAAAATCGAATGACTTTTTGGTGACACTAGAACTAGTATATTGTTTTTAAGTGTTGTTCTCCGTTATACTCGATACTGAATTCATGTAATGTTTAATTATTGAAACTGTAGTGGTAGAAAGCAAAGTGATTATAAAGACACAAACCTATAACATCATCTAATGCTTATGTTCATAATGGTTTAAAAATCGGACCGGACCGAAAACCGATTTGGCCTAAAACACCGGACCGAAATGTTCGGTCCATGTCCGGGTCGGTCCGTTCCGGTTCGTCGGTCAGTCGATATCGGTCAAACAAAGCATATGTCCGATTGTGCATAAGACTGAATGGGACCGAGGACCGAAAATGGTTAAAAGGGTGGACCGAGGATCGAACTGAAATACATTCGGTCCAGTCCGGTCGGTCCGGTTTCTCAGTTCGATCCGATCCACGGTCTATAATGCTCAGCCTATTCATACATACGAATGAGATGCATCACTTGTGTTAATAGTACAATATACATGGGCTTGAGTCCATTGCCACATAAACTTAATCAATCACACGGAGCTTCTTTTCAGGCTCATTTGCATTAAGCATCGTTAATATACTTACTAGTACATTTTAGTGATTGTAGTCACGAAATACTGTCGACTTGGTTGATGATCTCAATTATTTGAGACAAAGAGAATTTATTCAAATTATTGAAAGCTAAGGAAGTGTCCAAGAAGAGATAAAATACGATAGAAGAAAATTTTGTTGATATTGTAAAAAACAACAAATGAGAACATAATGGAGTAACACCATCATGACATAGCTAGACATTTTAGAGTTTTAGGTTGTATTTTAGCGTCTCAACATCTACTCGTCAACGGTCAAATTAGCAAATCTGTGAAGGAAAAAAAAAAAAAAATCAATACTCTCGGTGATTTTAGTATCATCGACTATTTTAACTAATCGAGATTTACTATAAGACTAATGGGAATTCATATTATGCTCGGATACGAGTTAGGGAAGTGTGGAGTGTATACTTGTTTGAGCTAATGTGTTTCCACCACGATAAAGACGCAGGGGTCAAGGGGGCTGCACCCCCTTGCAGGGTCAAATGTCAGCGCCCCTTGCGGGGTCAAGTGGCAGAACCCCTTGCTGGGGTCCCGCTCCCAGGTGAGCGGGCAGGGGTCGAGGCGGGTAGCCCCTCGTTGGGGTCTGGGGGCAACGACCCCAGCGGCGTTCAAGGCAGCGCCTCGACCCAAACGGTATATTTGGTGCTCCAAATGACTTACTCGTTTTTCCCATCCTTTTTCTCAAACGTTGTGACTGTTAGATAACAGTTTTGATTGTTGGTTTATAACCAACTTTAACTGCTAAAAACTGTCATTTAGAATCTGTTTATTAACAGATTCATTGTCTCATTCTAACATACGAAAAACACATGCAATTCCTTTTTGTTTCTACTTAGTATTCTTGTGCCTAGAAAACTAAGTGTTCTTCTTAAATTATCCCGATAAGGATTTCGTGATACCTAGGCATCTATAGGGTCGAAATACTTTATACGAAAAGTGAACATACACAATTTAAGAAGATATCCAGGATTATCATCCCAACCCTAAACCCGATTTCTAACATATACAAGTATATATGTTGTACGTGTGTTTGCATTAATAAATGAAAAACTTAACATGTAAATTGTATCATGGTATTATCTTTTGTGATGAGAGTGGTGAGCTCCATATTGAGCTCATCTTGTGTATAACAACATCTCTTCAAAATGTTTAATCGGCAAGGAAACCTGACCAAGGGCATTCCCTTTATCTTTTGTGCCAACTGGCTTTCTCACAAGGACTTAAATTCAATCAATGAGTACTTGTTACCGCAACTTTAGTCGGGAGTTGGATTGAACATGTGAACTAGTTTACAAAAGCCTTACTTGACCCGTTGATTATACATTCCCAATTGTTGTAAAACAACAACTGAACCATGTACTTTGAAAGGCTTGTTGAATATTTCATGTGTGTTTACTTTACTAAGGATAGTCGTTGTAGAACTTGTATGGCGAGGTACTTGGGTGTTTGTCCGTAATTGATCAACCTGCTACTAATTTCGTTTTTTTGAGAGAATCTCATATACTTACCGCATACTCATAGTTTTGTTTTTGTTTTTTTTTTAATTATTATTATTATTATTTTATTTATTTATTTATTGTGATAAGCTAAGAAGATATATTAACACAAGCTTCAGGGGAACCAAAGAGGATACAAGAAAAGGAAACCAAAAAGAAAGCACCCAAAACTATACAAACAACATCAAGCTAAACTAAATAACTCAAAAGACTTAGCAATCCAGTTATTCCAACTTGCGATCTTAGAGGAAAGACGAGTAGAAATCCACATCCTAGATAACCTTTGAATGGACAGAAAAATGTCTTCGTTCTTAATTTTATCCCACGAATCAGGCGGAGCATTGATGAGCTTGTTTTCGAGAGCAACATCCCTGATCGAGAATAAGGGAAAAGACACAAGGTTATTCAAGTTCCACCAGCTCCAAACCTTTCTCTAAATTGGAAGGACAATTGGGCACCTAATGATGCAATGCTCAATGTCTTTGTCAACATTTTCACAGAAAGGGCAAACAATGGAATTAATATCAACACCATGAAGAGTAAGATTAGGACAAGTATGCAATCTATTTAGTGAGGCTCTCCACACGGAGATATTCACTTTACAAGGAACCCGAGAATTCCACCGATGATGAAACTCAATAATAGAATTGTTAAAGGAAAGATATATATATATATATATATATATATATATATATATATATATATATATATATATATATATATATATATATATATATATATATATTAATTTAACCTTAAAGCAATCTGATGGGTCAAACAACCAAGACCATTTGTCCAACCCCGCCACATATAAGCAAAGATCTCAATTAGCGAGATAAGATAAGAGAGGTCATCTAAGGCCCTACCACGGGGAGGTAACCGCCAACTCCAATTCCCCCCCCCCCCCCACACACACACACACATCATTGATCAGACGCCAACTCTCACTAATAAGACAATCTTTTGAGGTCTCGAGGGAAAAAGTCTGGGAAATAAATCCATGAGACGAGACACGTCACCACACCAGGGGTCCTTCCAAAAAGGGGTGTTAGAGCCATTCACAATTTTACGCACAAAAGAGCGTTTAAAAAAGGAAACGATACCATCAATACTCATGACAACCTTGATGATATCGAGCCAAACACCACCAGAATCGTGCACATTTAGGTGCGTATTAAAGCCACCATCATCACCATAGAAACCTTTAATACGCCAAAGAGCATTCTCTTCCGTTAAAAACCTCCACTTCCACTTACCCAAAATACCGAGATTTTTTGCTTGAAGGCATCCGACACCCATCCCTCCAAACTGAGCGTCAAGGAGGTCAAAGTTCTGTTTGACCCAATGAATACCACGTTGTTCCTCATTAAAGCCCCAGATGTATCTGCACCTGATGGATTCAAGGGTATTGATGATCTTTGCAGGCGCTTTAAAAAGGTAAATTAAATAAATTTGGAGACTTGAGAGGTTATCCCTAAACCGGTTTATGAACTAATACAAAATTTTTAATCTCAATCAACAATGTCCATACAAATAAACATCAAAACCAAAAAATCTAACCAATTAGTAACTTATTAACACCCTTAAGCTTAATTCCATTTTAGTCCAAAAAATTTTTTTTTCCTTAAAAAAATGATGATAGTTGATATCTTGTAAACGTGCAAGAATTGATTGGTCTAATAATATAGCCCCTAAAAAGTGATTGGATCATATGGATCAACACCAACAATAATCACAACGACTAACTTTATGTCAATATCAAATAAAAATCAGGGATTAGGTCGGAGGAGTAGGGGAGGATATGTTAGATCCGGTCCATAAAACAAACAACATAAAAACCCGGTCCATTAATATAAAAAAAACAAAACATTTGTACATCTGTGAAAAAAAGTCTCCTTCTTCCAAAAAACCACAAAATCAGAACCCAAACATCTCTCTCTCTCAAGGGTGAACTAAACGAGGATATCAAAACACACACACTTACACACTCACTGTGTGTACTTTCATATAATGTTCTTTTCTTTTAAGGTAATTGTTTGCTTTTATAAATTTTTGAGCCTTTTTTTTTTAATGTTTTTGTTAGACCCTTTTGTTGTTTGGTGAATTTGTTGTAATTAGTTTCTGGTTACGCCGACTACATCTGAGTTAAAGACTCGCCCTCTGAACAAAAAAATTATATTGAAACTAGACCCTTTTTTTTATATGTTTATAATTATGGAAAAAGGACAGGATCTTTTTTTTTTTTTTTTTTTTTTTTTTTTCTTGTGATTTCTTTCTTCTTTTAGTATATTTTTATGTATTTTGAGATATTAAAATTATATAATATTAGGAATTAGGCTAATTACCAATTTGGGCACTGTATATAGACTATTTGGTAACAAATTTTTTTATCTACTTAAGGCAGGTTTTTATTTAACAATCTATAGGGAATTATTACATATTCTTAACCCGAACCGAACCCAAAAATGGAATTGAAATTTAAAAAATTTGCAGGTGTATAATCTTGGGTGGTTTTGAACTTTTGATTTTGACAAAAGGGAGAAACAATGGAAGGGGATATATTTTCAGGAATGGCGAACGGGTCGCAGTTAGGAGTAGATGGGAAAGTGTTGCAAACGTTTCAGAAGAGCTTTGTCCAAGTTCAAAACATTTTGGACCAAAACCGTCTGTTGATTAGCGAGATCAACCAGAATCAAGAGTCTAAGCTACCTGTTAACTTGACGAGAAACGTGGGGCTAATTAGAGAGCTTAACAACAATGTGAAACGGGTGGTTGATCTTTATGGTGATTTGTCAAACTCGTTTAGTAAATCGATGGATGCTTCATCTGAAGCAGAATCAGGCGGGACTAGATCTGATGGCAAAAAGAGAGGGAGGTCTGGCTAAGCTATTAATTAAGCAAACGCCTTGTGTAAGTTCTTTGTAATGATAATTCATCCTTGACATTTACTATCTTTGGTTCGTTAGGAATATCGAGTTCATAATTGGCAATTCAAGCTACTAATCGTCATACCCGTGTTGTAATTCTTGTTTAAAAAGTCTTGTTGGTTATTTAACATGATTTAAGCATGTTTTCGTTTTTTACTAGTTTTAGAGTAATGGATTTCAGTGATCCAGACATAATTATGAAATATATAATGCTGTGGAGCTTGATCAATAATCCTTTCAATTTCATATACTCAGTACTCCGTATGTAATAATACGTGGGTTATGTTTTCTTTTCTTTCTGAATGTTGAATGCTATGATCCAAAAACCAGTACTACATGATAAAAAGCATCATTTGAAAATGCATAATTATTCAAACTAGCTGAAATTTTTACTAATTATGACTATCTGAGTAGTACACGATTGACCATTTTGCTGATAAGAGTGCCAAATTACCCAAACTGTATGAGGTTAACATAAAGTAATCTAGAAATTATCATCACGATTCACATTGTTTAAGCCTAATATAACCGTTGGATGAAAGAAAGGTAGTCTTCATGGAATTATTCTCTAGCTGACTTTCTCGGTATCTTTCATATCTTAATAGAATATGTTGCCTAAAGTTGCTTTGCCATTTTATTAATAAGATTATGGTATTTTGGCCAGTAGAAAAGTAGACACTAAAATCAGCAAATACATATGTTAAACATAAGTGGCTCAAAATCAACAAAAAGTAGCATATCTGAGCTGTAGTGGTTGATGATTCTCTTTGGATCAGGGTCTGTGTTGAAGAGGCTTTAGTGGGGAAAAGGTGGATTCGAAAGTAGCTTTTGGTAATCATGATCCCTGCTAAATCATTGGACTCTTTTGTCCCTTTTAGATCAACCATTGTGCTTCTACCAAGTGGTCGCCCGATGATACTGATCCAAGTTTTACGACACTTAGATTGCCAGTTTGAGTCTTTTTTAACTTACCGTTATGTTTAGGAAACGACTGTAACTGCAAAATGCATGAGTATTATAATTAGACAACTTACCTAACTTTTTACCTTAATTGCTAGCATAAGTGCAATGATAAATTATTTAAAGTTGAGATGTTCTACCATATAATATGCAATTCTTTCATATAGTGGTGGTCACTCTTTACATATCAGAAAGCATCAAAGTGAAATGTCTCTAATGCATCTCACTGTACCTTTTCAATAATGCCAACATATTTTTGATTTAAGGTTTGCAATGACATTGTCGATTGTTTGTCTTTGCCCCCACCTCCCTAAAAGTTCCAAATAATGGTGATGAACTCCAAAATTACAATTGTCGATTGTTTGTCTTTACTGTAGTTACTGAGGTCTTTTTACTATAGGGTTCATATCTCAACTATGCAAAGATATGGTATTAGGCTGTATAGAAATAGTAAATTATCCTAAGGGTTCGTGTGTGTGTGTGTGTGTTTTTTTTTTTCCTCACATATTGTTAGTTTTTAGACATTACGTCAAAGCTATAACGTTTTCAATACGTAGATCAGTCTCCGTCACCCCGTTAAGTTATACTTCATCCTTTAATTCAATACGTAGATCAGTCTCCATCACCCCGTTAAGTTATCCTTCATCCTTTAATGCAAGGTTCAAACAGTTGCGCCATTCTTTTAACCAATCGAAACACCCAGTAATCCAATTGCACACAACACACACAAATCCAAACACTCCTTTCATCGCCTTCTCATCCCTAATAATATTTGTGCACACTTAAGTTAATGAGTTTTGCTAACAACAATCGGTTATTTTTAGCAACTAAATCCTTCCAATTTAGTTTAGACAATTTACGATGTTGAAGAGAAACTGAGAAATTGCCAATACCGACTAACCACTTTACTATCTCAAACATAATTATAATGTTTTTCTTTTAATAGTCATATTACTGAAAACAAGGAGTTTGTTGATGATCATGTCTTTATGTTTGAAAAGTTAGTTGTAAATGAGCATTCCCCAAAATGTAAAACTACATCAATATCTTCCTCAAAACTAATACGGACATCAATATTCCTTAGAAACTTCGAAAATAATCAAAGCTATCAACAGTTTATAACTTTTTTTAGCGTTAAAACAACATTTGTCACGCGTTAAAGGTAGGTGAGTGAAACAAAGGAGTGTGTAGCGTTGAAGTGAAAATGATGAATAGGATCTATTGAGATGACCATTTCACTTAGGACTTGGGGCGTAAATAATTCGAATCGAGTTTCATTTTGTCAGGGTTCGACTAGACGATCCTTCATAAGAGAAGCTCGAGCACCGCTTGAAAAAAAATTAAATTCGGTGTGAAAAGCTCGATTTTTTTTTGTTCTTTTTTTGGGTGGTAATGATGTGTTTTCTAAACCAACTAAAATTTAGGGCAAATGTTTTAAAAAGTTACTATACTTGTCATCATTTATTTTTCTTGATAGCAAAAAATTTTTTTTTGCTTATAGAGGTACTTTTCTTTCAAATTCGTGGTTCTTAAGGTAATTTGTGACATTTTTGCCCTTCAATTTTTTCCTATTAGCTCATAGAGGAAGTAATGACTCAGATTAGCTACCTGTGCCTTTCTTTTCGGGGCAAAAATATCACCAAATGTTACAAAATACCTCAAAAAGGTCGAATTTGAAAGAAAAGTACCCCTATAAGCAAAAAAATGTGCTCGCTACAAGTACGGTACATTTTTAAAACATTCGCCCTAACAAAAAAAAAAAAAAAAAAAAAAAAAAAAAAAAAGCTGAGATCGAAAAATTGGATACATTCATAAATAATATTTACACTTACGTATTTAGATATTAGCCCTTAATATATGCATCATATATACACACAAAAATATATCACTTAAAATCATGAAAAACTCGATAATAACTCTAACCAAGCTTGTGCAAGATCGAGCTTGACTCGCTAAACTGTCGAGCTTATTAGCACGGCCCGCGCTCGAGTTAAATTCGAGCCGAAGACAAATTATCGACTTGTTTACAAACTATAATGAACTATAATCACACTTGGAGCTAAAACATACTGAATTTCTCCTTTTTATAATGTAAAATTTAAAGGTGGAAATGAGTCGAGCTGCTCGTGAAAAGCTCGGAATCGGATTGGTAAAAAGCTCAGAGCTCGAGCTCGAGTTCGAGCCTAAGTTTGGGTTCGATTAATAATTGAGCTCTAGCAGGCTCGAGCTCATCGTTCACTAAAATCCAAGAGTAGTAACTTAGGGTATGTTTGGCACATGTAGGAGCTGGGGCGGGTCGCTGGAGGGAGCTTTTTTTTACATGCTAGTACAACTAACGAGCTCCTTCAAGCCGTGTCAGCCAAGCGAGACTTATTTTAAATTGTAGCTTATTTTTCTAAAAAAATAAGTTCATGCTACGATAAGCTCTAATAAGCTCGTGCGTGAAACGTAGCCTTAAATTGAAACACGAGTATAAAGATATTATAACGTTTGGGCCCAATATCTATAGATATATACCTGAACTGAAAGTGTTGAGGCCCAAAGTATTAGTATCATTCAAATTTACACGTTTCAACAAACTGTTTCCTCCTCCAATGGCTTCTTCCGACTCTCCTCCTCCGATCGCTTCACGTAAAGGTCAATAAATTCAGTTACAACTGATTCATTACTTTTATTATAAATTCAGTTATAGATTAATCTCATTTATTTCTTAATTTTCTTGCTTTTATAAAAATAAAATACAGTTGTTGTGCATTTACGAGCCACCGGTGATGCTCCCATTCTCAAACAAGCCAAATTCAAGGTACCTACTCTCAGTTTAAATTGATTATTTGTTATTTATTACTATCAAATTATTGCTTCTACTTTACGAATTAGCTTTTTCAAACCCTAGGTTAGCTTATAATGCATTTGGGACTATTCTATAATTAGTCAGGCTTAAAAATTCAGACTCAAACTTACTAATTATAGAATAGTTCCAATTAGGGCAAAAACACATTTCATTCTAAGGCTATGTTTGGCGCGGAGCGGTGAGAAATGAGCTTTTTGATTTTTAGTAATCGTTTGGCAAAGGAGCGGTGAGCTTTGCTATTTTTTATGAAAGCTCATTTTTCCAATGCTTCTTCTCATAGCTCACTGCTACTGCTCACCGCTACTTTTACCAAACACACCCAAGTACAACAAACTTAACAAAAATAACAGAATTAATAACAACCTCTGAGAGTAATATTCTAAGCATTTGTGCGGGTACCGTTCTAGTTTACTTATATGTGATTAGAGTTATCGATTTAGATCAACCTTCAATAACTAGTTTCTATATCAGAGTCGACTATTAGGAAAATTAGTTTACGGTTATGGCAGCTTATGCTCATTCTGTATAGGTGATTACAGTTATTCATTATTACTACTTCGATAACTAGTTTTTATCTATAACTGAACTATACGCAAGTATTAGTTTATGATACATTGTACGTCAACTGTGATTTTCAGCTTCTAGTTCATATATTCAATGACTAGTTTCTATATCAGAAATGTGCCATCATTAGTTTACCATAACTTGCGGAATTAGGCTTTTATTTATATACTAGACTATACGGAAGTATTAGTTTATGATACGTTGTATGTCAACTGTGATTTTCAGCTTCTAGTTCATATATTAGTAATGTTGTATTTATTTTTAGAGGTATGATTGAGGATATCGGATCGCTTACATTTGCCTAATACGGAGTAGTTAGTTTTCCGCTTCAGATAAGCATAGTTCGAATGCCGATTAGTCCAACTTCTAATGACTAGTTTTAGCTTAACAACTTTGATTAAGGTGTTATTGCTAAATATGCCTTTACCGTTTGTACTTGTGCTTATAGTTTCTGTACTTATTGTTTAGAGTCTAGGAATTGAGTTTTTGAAATCGCAACGTACTCAGATTCTATGAACGTTGCTAATAGTATGATTGATATGTTCATTTTGTGTCTGTGATTATAGTTATGAATCAGGATATTGATTTTATACATTTGCCTGGTAGTTAGCGTGATTTTTCTCAACAGTTGAACCTTTAATATCTAGCTTAAGTTTTAGTTTGTGCTTAGGGGAGCAAGGTAGAAATGTTATGATAATTGGTTCGATTAGGTTCTCACTGAATCGTTGTTGTTGCTGTACTGGTTTTTGTGACTTGAGTCAAGGTTTAAAAGTTTTGATGATTAAATAGCTAGTTAGGTAAATGATTTGTTTTGAAATTTTAGATTGCTGGAACGGATAAATTCTCTAAGGTGATTGATTTTCTTCGTCGGCAGCTTCATAGGGAGACTTTGGTAAGTAGGTTTGTATGGTCTTTACTTTATAGCTTGACATCTCTGACCACATGCTTTTAAATGACGCTCTCTCAATTCTGTTTTCAGTTTGTGTATGTGAATAGTGCCTTCTCTCCTAGTCCAGATCAGCTAGTGAATGACCTATACGATGTAAGTTCCTATGTATGCATCTAATGTATATGACGAATTTCGTGTAGAAAATTGACTCTTTGATGATCAGTGATCACATAAATGTTGTTATGCTTTTGTGTAACTGCTCTTGCTTTGCTGCTGCAGAATTTCGGATTTGATGGGAAATTGGTGGTCAACTATGCGTCTTCTATGGCTTGGGGCTAACTTTGACCATTTAGCAATAGGTTGTACAGCTGCATAAACTCATTAAAGGGGAACTACATTTGGTAAATTTGTTTAATCTTCTTTCCCTGTATTCAAAGTAGTTACAAAAAGTTGAAATCTGTAAAATGTTTGATGGGTTCGAATTAGATAGTTATTTTTTCCTACCGGAGTTCATTCATTTGTTTGGCGACTCTGTAGTATACTTGTAGCATGGTTCAAAAGAATCTCTTGATATGGTACTTATCTTATACATTCTGTTGCTTAGTGTGCTCATACCACTAGTTATATTCAAATGAAATGCTACATGCAAATACCTCCACTGGAAGTTCATAACCATCCAATATTCAAGGAGTCTTGGTGCATAATGCTTGTCCTCTATACTTGAAGTTTATATTTATGACCTCATGTTGAAGTACCATATGCCAATTGAATATAGTCATCATGTAGTGCTACTGTATTGTGGCATGTAGACGTAACATTTTGAAAGATGAGATTAGTTTAACCTGCCAGACCAGATGTTTTGGTTGCAGATATGTTTACTTCATTTAAATTAGTTGTTTGTTTGTCATACATGTAATTCTGAATTGCAGTTATGGTACCTCAAACACTACTAATTAGGCATCTAGCGAGCATCAAAAGCTAAAGCTTTCTGTTAACTTGTATATGGTCAGATACCTACGGCTGAACAGATCCATTTTTGTTAGATCTGAGTTAATTATAAGTTCAAGATTGGCGGATAACATAGGAATCCAGAGATAGGTATGCAAATATGTAACTGCAGATGTAGCATTAAAGTGCCTATTGCTGTAGTAGATATAGGACAAGGTTTAAACCAGAAAACCACTATCCTTCAAGTCGGTTGAATGCAGAGTTGTGTTTTTTAGTGTAGCATATATTCATATACGCAAAATGAGCGAGGGCATCTGTTTTTGCTGAGAGTTTGTTCAGATGAAGTTCTAGATTTCCAGATAGTGGTCCTATAGGGAGAAAGACATTGAGAAGATCCATAATTCACACAGAGGGACCGCTGCATATATAAATGGTCGTATAATGCATTGGTACACTGACCCTGTATTTAGAACTCCAGAAAACTACAGTACATGCATGATAAGCAAAATTCTTTACATTTAGTGCAGGTAAACTCCTGCTCCCACTTATGGCATCCAAATCTACGGCAGCGATACTTTATTGGCCTGTATTCCTCTACCACTCATGCATATTGATAAGGTATCAAATGCTTCTACGTGTTAATTAAGTCTTTGTTATGGGTCTTTTGAGTTGTCAGTTCTGTTAAAACATACGATTGCACGGTGGATGTACTTAATATGCACGGTGGAGATCCACAGAAAGCCAATACTCTATTTGGAGAACAAGACGATGAGAAATTGCAGGTATAGTTTATTTTCTTGTTTGGGTTTCTGTTACGTGCTATGCATTAAAACAAATTGTGACCCCCTTCCTTTTATTAGTGTAACCAATTCAGGATATAAAATGTTATTTAAAAAGAGATTTTGGTAGGTGATCAAAGGTGATACTCGGAAGTCACAGGATCTTGATCCATCAATGTTTGAGGTATGTACTCTCAATCACTTTAAGGTTTTCTTGACAGAAGTAGAGTGATTAGAAATGACATTGATCATTTTGATTGATGCATAGGATGTAACTCATGTTATTTGCTGCACGGGTAGTACAGCTTTTCCATCAAAGCGGTGGGATGGTGATAACACACCTGAAAGAGTAGGTTTGAATCAATACTTTGTTGAAAATCAGTTGTGAATATTGCTTTGTTCAAATATATTTGCTTATTGCCTTAAGTTCTGATAAGTCGATGTCATTTGTTGTTGAAGACTGGGAAGGCGTGAGAAACCTTGTGTCAGTACTGCCTCGATCATTGTCAAGACTCATTTTAGTTTCATCAGTAGGAGTGACCAAGTCTAATGAACTACCATGGAGGTATGTATATGGCTACCAGTTATTTGTTTCCTTCTGTATTCACTAGTCTCGGTTAATCATTCCTTTGTTTGATGTTTCCAAACCTTTTTGTCTTCTGAAACTAATGGGGTGTTTGGGTATGCCTTTTGACCGTGATTATGTGACATTGAATAACCAAAATCAGATAATCAGATCTGTTAAAGCTCGATGTAGAAGATAGTGTTTGGATGTGTGCTGTTGTTTGAAGTTTGTAATAATCGGATATGTACGTGTTTGAATAATCGAATCTTTTGGCAAATTTTTATATTTAAGACTTTACAACACAACAAATTAATTTATCGTAAATTCTTGTAAGTTTGGTTAAAAAAGAGAAGGTAAATAGGAAATGTTATTTTACTCGTAGATAATCAACTATGTTTACATTTTAAACGAAATTCATTATCCAGAGCTTACTATTAATAAGATAACCAGACGCCTATGCATAATATATTTGTCCATTCCAAGACGCGTATCCAAACACTTGTTAACCAGCACATGTTTATTTAAATCAGCCTTTATGCATGTTACAAACCGTGTCCGATTGTGTTTTTGTTGACATCATCATGAATCTTTTTGGTGTTCTGAAATATAAGAAGATGGGGGAGGCAACTCTGGCCTTCCTTATACCATAATAAGGTTTGCGGTTCATAATCGCGTTGTTCTTCAATTACAGTACATTCAAAGAATTTGAGTAGATGGTTTACCTCTGTTGTCAATATATGCTCATTGTGTGCTAATTAGTGTTACATTTTGTGATACTAGACCTGGTAGGTTGACAGATGGACCTTATACGTCATATGATCTAAATACTCTGCTCAAAGCTACAGCAGGTGAAAGACGAGCTGTCCTTATAGGTCAACTTACTTTAATTACGCCCTTCTCGTCAAATTCAATAAAATTATGACTCTAAGTCAATAAGATACTGCTCAAATATATTGGATTGTTAGACATTTTATTGTTTATCAATGAAATATATTGTTGAAGAAGGTGAGATAACATGACAAAGTGACGATTCTATTTATTTATCAACATTTGAGCAGATAATTTATTATTTTACTAATAATATTGGTGTGGTGAATTATAATCATTTAGAAGATTGTTAATTTATGCATCAGTTTCTCTGGGGTACATGGATTATCGTGTTTTTTTTGTGTTAATATTTTTCGCCTACTTGCTTGTGTTTCACAGGAGATAAACTCGTAGGAGAGGTTAGTAGGCTGGTAGTTGCTGAAGCTTGCATCCAAGCATTGGAAATAGATTTCACCGAAGACCAAATATATGAAATCAACTCAGTCCCAGTAAATTACTGAGTTTGTTGACTTAAGAATCATAAAACAAGTTTTACAAGCGTGTGGTGTAGGGCTGGGAAAAGGGTCGGGAGGTTAAATAATAGGTCAAAATGGGTCATTTTTGGTATGCATCAAGCCAATTCGGGTTTTTAAATATAACTAGAAAGTTCATATTTTTCGGAAATAATTTTATTTTCATAAATAAAATGATTTAAGAGGATTTATACATTAAAGGTAAAAGGATAACTAGAATCGACTTGCTAATGTGTTGTTTAAGGTAAATAAATTGTGATCAAGTGTTGTCGTGGTACAGGGTGATGGACCAGGAAGCGATACAGAAAAATGGAAGGAGTTGTTTAAAGGTGCTCAACTCCGATAATCTTTGTATATGCATGCTATGTGCAGATTGTCGTGTTCTGTAATTAATTTTGAGTATTGTATCTAATTATATGCAAATTGGTATAAGTTAATAAAACAAGCGATTTATATTATTTGTCTTTAGCTTTAAAAAATATATCGTAGTTACAGAAATTTTTACAAGAGATTATACTTATAAAGAACATTTGTAACTTGAGGTTTCAATATGGCGATATATGTGGGATCTGGATGTATTTAGGAGAAAAATTATCGCTATCTTTGTGTGATCAAAGGAGAGACATTTTTTTTGATGAATTAGTTGGTTCATGGACCATTTGGGTGACCATATTAAAACTTCTATACAAAATTACATAACTTATATATTATGATATGTGACATAGCATAAAGATTCTGATACACCTTTGTATGGGTGTTAGTTCCCTATTTTGGATGCTGTTATTCACGAATATTACATGATAATCCAATATCAGCACAATTTTGTTGCATAAAGAAGATCCGTTAAGAAACAGTTTACGGTGGTAAACCTGTTACGCTCCCTGTTATAAAAAGCCAATGTTTCGAACCTTTCATTGACTGCATGTGGCGAAAAACTTCCATGAAGGATGATGTTATACACACATAATCAATTGTTTATCCCTTGATAAGAATGTCATGACAGGTAACAAAATCCTAAGTAGAAAATGAAACGAAATATATGCTTGCAACTTTACCAAATGTCATCATCCTGTAATTTAAAAAATCTGGTATTTTATATTATACAAAGTACAAAAAAAAAAAAAAAAAAAATCATATTGTTGTCCTAGAGACCTTTCTTGCAAGAATGATCCAACACAGTATCCTATAAAACACAAACATTCATCCATCTAGTGTCCCATGTAAGCCCTCTACCCTTCAAGATATCATTCCCAGTAACCAAACATGTCGAACCAGAACCCTCACCTGAGAAACAAACCTCCCTCCTAAATATGATTAGATAAAGCAATTTAGAATGTTATAATCAATACACTTTGAATAGTTTTACAAGTTTAGAAAATATGATTAGATAAAGCAAAATTAGAAAATATGAACTCAGATGGCAAAATGGGTCAATACGGATAAAACTTTGAATAGTTTTACAAGTTTAGGAATAGTTTAATTAAATGCACTAAATATGATTAGATAAAGCAATTTAGAATGTTATAATCAATACACTTCATGACTTCTTTTACTTGCAACACTCATTCGACATGTTTCATTTCTCTTCATTTATAGCTAAATGTTTATATTTACCATTTGACACATTACGAAATCTACAGCATAAATTTCTCATATGAGTTGGTTAAAATTACCGCATCCAATAGTCCAATAAACATATTATCAAGTCTTAATGTATACCAAATACGGACCAAATCTAGGAGAGCATCCGTATATCCGTCTAGAAAGTTCCATGATACGAGAAAGATTTTGCTCACCCAGCATAAGATTGAAGAGCCTATCTTGCAATAGATCTTTTTTTCTAATATAGTGAGTTCGAAATATTCTATCCAGGATGTTTCTATAATGTGGAACATTGAGAGCTTGATCCAAGTGATAGTGAATAAGCCCTAAAATTGACATGATAAAGCCATAAAAGAAGTCTGTAGCTTGATAACAATGCAAAACAGATATTGTCATCGCTTTATGCTGTACAATATTCTGTTGATGACAAAACAAGTTCTTAACTTAAGGGTCAGCGCACTAGCATATACACTAACATGGGATGAAGTTAGCAGAATACGTCCTTGTGATATACAGACACAAATTCTCTTCCTCATAAATCTCATTTTGTTGTTCGTGATTTTCCATTAGCAAAAAGAATTACATGTTAAATGTGAGTTATATCAAAACTACAACGTACTCCTTTTAAAAATAATTGGACACGAGTATACCTATTTACCAATCAGCAATTGTTACAAGATATTAGTGAATACTGTTATGATTAGTATCGTGGACAAAAGAATCAGGATCTCTGTGCTTTGTCGGTTTAATATCAGGTACCAGCTCAACTTCAGAATCGGGCTACAAAATTTTTGCAGAGAGAATATTACCACAAACGGTGAAGGGTCGTTTAGTAAAGTAACGAGAAGTCGAGAACACATACCTGCCATAGTTGTAATAATCGCCATAATATGAAATCAATGATCATAACTAAACAGAAAAGCTTTCCTGCCCAAGCACCACACGTGAGATACCTGCAACAAATTAAGCAATATCACATGACCGAGCTGAGCAATGGTATAACTGATCCAATGTAGATTTTTACATTATGAATATGTAAATGCTGTTGCCACTATTGACATTGGTTATGATGGCATTTCCAGAAAATAAAACGGAAACAAATATGGATTCTTAGGATATGAAATATGAGCATGTTATAGGTGGCAAAATGGGAGGGTCAGACAGGTCGAGTAACATGTCAAAAGCCCACCCACATTAGAACTTTAATTTAACTTTCTTTACAAAAGCAAGTTAGGAGCTTTTTATGCAATTAAAACACTTCTCAACCTATTTAGCACATACCCAATTCTATTTTATTAAGTCCTTTATTTAACGCATTTGACCCAGTAAAGCTAACACGTAACCCAATTTTCCAAATCGCCACCTCTAACACTTTACAATGAAAACTTGATTTTGGAAAAAAGAACAACCGAATCTAGCAAGCGCATACCGTGGGAGTCTTTCCAAGAGGGTCTGATTTGAACATCTCATTGCACGGTCGTACACAATTTCGGTTCTTTTGGCAACGTCTTGCCAACTATACATGCCTTTTATCTAAAGTAAACACGAGTATAAGTATCCAACCTCCTAACATTCTTTAATCAAGAAAAACAATCAAGAAAGCAACTGAATTTATTCCACAAAAAACGTACACGAAGGTGCATCTCTTGTGGATCAATTTGGGGAAGAATCCGGATTGCCTCCTTAATTGCATGTACCATGTCACTAGGATTTGGCTTAGCAAGAACAATCATATCATCTGGTAGAACCTAAAAACCAAGAAGAAAAGCATTGCGGCACAATTAAGAAATAGATCGCAATGAAACTGAACAGAAGTAGTAAACTTGCAGAGGTGGCAAAATGGGTGTGTTGGGTAACATGTCAAAACGGGTCAGGTTGGGGCAACCCATAAACACTTTTTTATCCTAATCCTTTAATTTATATAAGTAAGATTACAAAAACTATGATTACAAAGATGATCTAACTTTTAATTGAGTAAACGATTCACAAATCGGATGACATCCAACCTATTTGACCCGTTACCCTTTCAGTTAAATTCTTTAACTTACCCCATTTGACCCATTTCCTTTTTAATTAAATTGGTTAAACTCTTTAACTTGCCCCATTTGACCCTTTATACAAAAATCATAACCCAAATAGACCCATTTAAAGGTAAATGGATCAAAACTGACACCTCTAAAAATTTGCAATGCAAATGCAGTTTTTTTTCCCTCACCTCTGGAACACCACCAACCCTTGTACTCACTGTCAATAATCCACAACTAGCGGCCTCTAGTATCGCTATGCAAAATGCTTCTGTTAAAGAACTATCAAAAGACAAAGACCAGTAGAAATTAAATGTATAACAAGAACACATTAAAGGAAAAATTCAACTCGGTAAACAGAATCATACCTGTTTAAGAATATATGACCAGAGTTCAAAACTGAACGCACTTTAGCATGTGGGACAGCACCCAGCATATCAACTCGATCTTGAAGAGAGTGTTTTTCCCTCATCTCTTCCAGTCTTACTCTCTTGGGTCCATCACCTCCAATTATGAAGCGGACCTTAACATATGCTTTTTAATGAGAAACGAAATAAGTAGTAGCATAAACTCCTTTTATTATAACTGAAACACAGAATAACTGTGGCAAGAACTTACATTGGGGAACAAATGACATACTTCAGGTATAACTTCAACCAGAAGATCCGCACCTTTCCGATAAACCAGTCTACTTATCACAACAATAACAATTGGATCCATACTAAGTCTTTCTGGAGCAGGTTTGAACATAGTTGTGTCCACGGCATTTGGTATAACATAAACCTTTTCTGGCGGCATTCCGGACCTTAAAACTGTGTTTTCTTTAGCTGTATGTGAGACACAAATGGCTTGACTCACATCTGCTAAAGTGAATTGGAGTACTTTGTTCATGTGAATGCTTCCAACGTCAGCAAAACCATATAACGAGTGATCAGTGAATATAACTTTGTAACCCATTGTGCGTGCGTGCATTAAAGCTTCATGACAAAGGGTTGAAAATGCTTGATGCCCATGAACCAAGGAGATTTTTTCACGAATAAGTATAGTCCTCACAATTGGGAGTGTTGCGTAAAAGGTTGGCAATGTATTTTGCATAAGAAATGGCTTCCATGATACATAATAAACTTTTAAGCCATTAGTCATGTATCTCACCCCAGAACGATTTGCATAAGCATGAGTCATAACCACCACCTGAAAATTAATGAAGTTGCGGTTCAGACTCAAACATACGCAAAGCAGTAATTTTGAATAACAAGTTTGAGCAACATAGAAATGGAATAAGGAAGGTTCCAACCTTATGGCGAAGCTTAAGCAAGCATTGTGATAAGAGATAGATGTGATTCTCCACACCTCCGAAGTTGGGATAGAAAAAGTCAGATACCATCAAAATGTTATGTCTTCCCTTGTTGCCTTCCATAACTACAAAGAACAACAAGTGTTTATCCATAATGATCCATGATTAGAAAAAATAAAAAAATACAACAGTCAGAACGCAAATGTTACACCACCATTGTTGGTTTGAAACAAATCCTCGTTAATAAATCTACTTATAAAATACTAATTTTCGATAATGAAGGACTATGCAAAAATTTCTAGTATGACAGAATATTCACGTGCACCCATGGTACTTTGGGTGAGGATGGTCAAGGCAAGGAACAAACGAACTAGTATGCAGGTTTACATTTTGAATCTAAGATAGGTGACCAAGTTACAGCGTACCAAAATGTTGGTCCACATGATACATTTGACAATTGCAGAAGACGTTGAATTTATACTTGAATGTGACATGCCAAAACTTAATGTTTAACATATAGCATCATGTTAACTAACTATCTATTATACAATGTAAAAAAAAAAAAAAAAAGAATCTATTACATGTATGTCTTGAACATACATGTTTTGTTTTGAATATGCATATTTTGAACTTGTATGTTTTGAACATAAAACATACATGTTTTTCATTAGTTATAAACCCGTTAATTCATGAATCATAACAAAAAAGCTATTTCATGAATAATACATAAATATGAAGACTTTAACCATTCGGTATTACTTATAACTAATTAAAAATGATCTCTGGGATCTAGACGTACCTTAAAAAAAAGAACAAATTTCTTTGTTAGATGGTGGTGACGATTTTAGGCAAATCTTGGTGGCGGCGGCGGTTTTAATGATGGTGATAGGAGGCGGTTACGTGAAGCATAGGAGTGACAGTTTTTTAGGCTTGGTGGCTGCGGCGGTTTTTAGGAGTGACAGTTTTTTAGGCCTTGAAGCTTAGGGGCGGCAGTTTTTTGGGTATCCTGTATTTGTTTTATAGTTATGATTATTACGTAGTAATTCCTTAATGGGATATTTAATAACTAGTTATAAGTTTTTGAATAATATAATTTTATTTATTAAAAAATAAATAATTTCATTTATGTTTTGTTTTATCTTTGGTTTTTATTTTGTATTATACAAATTGGAGATGGTTTGCTTGCAGTCTTCCTGAATGATTTATGTTTGTCTCATAAAGTCTTGTTTTAATAATATAATTCACTTTTTACAAAATAATAATAATAATAAATTTAAAATAAATAAATAAATAAATAAATAAATAAAAGAGCTCGGCTATCTATACTATATTATAATGCATGGATAATCAAAGCCTAACTCTAAACCAAAAATTAAGATAAGGAGCTCCAATCATGAGGTGACATGTGTCACTTTCAACTAACTCCTAACCAAATAATAAGATAAGGAGCTCCAATCATAAAGTGACATGTGTCACTTCCTAACTTAAAATTCACATTTATTTTCAAATTGAAATATCTTTTTATATATTTATTTTTATAATGATCTAATTTCACCATATTTTCTAAAATTTTGTGCTCTTTAATACAACATCCATTTTGATATATTTTTATAAGTTTTTAGTTTTTACATTTTTTGTGGGTTTATTTTATTTTTATTTAAATTTTTACAACTTTAACTTTTATTTCAACAAATAAAATCTTGATTCATCAAAATCATATACTTTTGGGGTAGTGTTTGACGGGTAAGAAATTGCGAGAGTTTTTGTATATGCGAGAATAATGATGTCACAGGAAAGCTACAGAAACCAAGCAAACAGATACAACTAACGTATATACATTCGGAGTATTATGAAACAAATTCACTAAGCGGGTAGGGAATTTCGGGGATAGTTGGGCTAGCAATTCATTTAATATTTTTATAATATAACTATATTTATCGCCGCAGCTGTGCGCGGGTATCCAGCTAGTATATATATAAATAAACTATATATGTATAAAGGATCGGTGATAAAAACAAATTCAACTCAATGTTTTTTGTTATATAAGTGTCTTGTTATATATAACTGTTAAACATTAGTGCTTATGGAGATTTTCCGATCATAGCTACTTAAGATGCACGATTGAGATTGTAATATCACTTTTTTCTCTGTTCACATCATAAATAAAATATCTAATTTTACATCACAAGGACTTGTGAAACTGTAGATCAGTTAGTTGCCCTCATCTTTCATTGGTATGCGCCACTTCAAACGAATTAGGAAAAGAGCCATCAATTATTTAACATACTTCGGTATGGCCTTAGTAATGTGATAACTTTCACTTGACACAATAAAACTCATTATTAGCTAAAAGAATGAGCATCTACTAACTTATTACAGAAGTAAAACAAAATATTGTAGGACCGAGTTTAACTTAATTCGCATAAGATTTCGTGTACATGATGTACCGATAGTAATTAACTCATTACTTCATTGTGCTAATTAGAGCATTGTAAACATCCTTCCATGTCCAAAGCCACAAACTAAACAATTATAGAAAAAGTGGCACTTTTAGCTTTTGCAATAAATGACATGTTAATGGATAAGCTTGATGGTACAATCTAGAAAATGAGGAGGCCGACTTAATTAACTTTTTTGCTTTCAGGTCATCAAAAAATTCAATCTCATCTTGTCTTTGGTTGCCAAAAATGTTGATAATGATGAACCTCAATTGGTTGAGACGCTATCTACCTGGATTTTCTCTCAAGTTTAGCGAAGATGCACCAACGATACCAAAATGTTATCGAGATGCCATAGTTTTTCAAACAGACTTGGAGCTCATGCTTACCACTTCCAGTTTGTGCGAACCCAAAATCACATATGTTCATGTCACAGTTTTCATTAATGAAGAAGTTTCCAGACTTCAAGTCGCGGTGCAAAATGTTTGCTACGTGGAGATACTTCCAATTGAAACAAATTCACAAACTTTCCTTTATGCCCGAGTTTCCAGTTGGTCACTTGTAGGCTTACAATGTCATTACTACCTACAAAAATTTCAATATTTATAAGTGTGGCAAATCATAATGAATAGATTTACGATGACATTAATAAAGTTATTACAATATTTTTCATGAGTAACATAATTATCACCAAACAAAAAACAATATGTAAATTCCATTATCATTAAATAGTGTGAGGTCGCTCATGCCTTGATAAAGACAAGACAATAACGGCTGCAATTATCTGGCTCACGGTTATGACTAACTCTACAGATATCCAATAACCATAATTCAACGGAATTACTTGTTGTGAGTTTGACCCGTTCCAACTCAAGACCACCTATACTCTTAATATTATATAAGTTCATCGCTACCAACTTCATGGCCAACAACACTCCCATCAATTTAAAATCACAATGTAACGTATAACCTTTGAGCATACCAACTTCATGCACATCTCAACTAATAGATAAAAAATATATAGACTATAACAAAACAAAGGTACTAACTGTTAATGAGCCAAACTTAAGTGGGAAATCTGGTAGTGTTGATTGAACTCAAAGACTACAATTTGACATGTCTTACATGACAACAAAAATTAAAACGACTAAGTTCATCGCTACGTACAACTGGATACAATGTGAAATCTGCAAAAGTTCCTTGAGTAAATTACGATAGTCCATTGCGGGAGATGTCAAATTCAACATGAGTGCAAGAGCAATAGGATTCAGGGGTATGGGTAGATTCTACGATCAGTCTTTTCATTGCGATCATAGACATCCATATCATCACATGAGATCAACCGGCCTATCACATCTATGAAACAAAAATATCAATCTATATTTAAAGTATAGCGTGCGAATTCTTTCTGTGTTGGTACAAATGAAAACAGAAAACTTACCAACAACCGCATTATCAGGCAGTCCATTGTTGATTTTGGTAAAAGTCACAAAATTGTTCGCACAGGTCTCCATCAATAACATCGTGCACAAATGTTCCAAATCAGCTGCTCAACTCGATAAAAACATTATGCATTCATAATAGCAATTTTTAGGTGGACCTGTTTCTTAATGGAGAGGAATTATTGGATTTGTTCCCTCCTTTACTGTAAATATATATGTCAAAAATTCTGTAGTTTTTTAAATGACGGGCTTAGGAAGATTCCAAGACTTGAATATCTCCAAGATTATGCAGTAACTTGCTCTAGAATAAACCATTTGGTGTTTAGCCCCACAAGAGAGATGTAGATTTAGAGATGAGTTTAGTAGTAGCCGTGACCTTTTCCAACCTGTAAACATTTGAACATTGTATTTATTTTATAAAATAGTATATATGTTGACGAATGTGTATACGTGATACCAGATTATCAAATCCACTGTATTACAATTGTAATTTGTACATTACTAAGTGTACTCGGGGTTAGATAGATTACTTTGAAATTTCTTCAACAGCTTGCATGATTTTTTCAGAATCAGTTTCCACAACTTGACCCCCGAGAATCATTTCGTTTAAGATTGCATGCAGCTGCACAAAAGAATAGTGATTAGTCTAGAACAATCCTTATCACATGCTATATAAAAGATGTGGCAATTTTGACCCATATACTTATACAAATGGGTCGACTAAGGTAATATATTATCTCAAACGGGTCAAACAAATAAAGAAGGTAAAAAGGTAATGGGTAAAATGGGTCAAAAATTACCTTGTCATAATTGAGAACTATATCAAGTTTGCATACGTTGCTAAAGCACTTCTCTAGTGTTTCGACATAGACTGAAAGGATCAGAATACAATCACAAAAAATTATTACATAGTTTTGAATTTCAGAAACAAAAAAACATCAGATTTGATGATAATAGAACAATCTTCATTATTAGAGCATTTCATAGGTATGAGCAAATAACGATATATGGTACGTACCTTGTATAAGATCAAACATGGCTAATTCATTTCCAACCATATATTCACAATATACTCTTTATCCCTTTTTCTTCTCCAAACCTTCACGGGGTGTCCGCTTTCTAGCACTATCCCACAAAATATTTGATTATCACATATAGTCTCTTTGGTCCAATGAAATATTCACCCTTATGAAAAAACCAAAACCTTTTTGTGATGCTTATCCATGTTACACCTGACTATATGGGTTGCATATATCATTATTTCCTAAAAGCAAAAGTAGTTCTAGTAGGTAGCCCCTAGAAGTCAAGTTGTCCGTACACTCAGTTATCCTTATATAGTGGATTCATGCGATTAAGTTTTGTATAATATCACTAATGAATATGTGACGCAAGCAAAAATAGTTGAAAAGAATGAATTGCATAATAATAATACTAACAAATACAATAGCTAAAATTTAGAGATTGTTAGTATCTACATGAAATTAGTTAATGCAAATTACCACCACGACGTGTAATGCATTAAACACTTGAATTGAAGCAGATGCCACTATAGTATTGCGACTGACATACGATATATGCATATCGGACAATTAGCAAATGCACTTTGATTTACTAATCTCCATTATTCTCTCAATTCCAACCTGTTCAAACCAAAAAAACAAATATCAGTAAAGTTTAATGCATAACGACTTTTGAAAGTTGAATACTTTTAGTATCAATATTGAGAAGATTCTAATGATCAAATTATAGATTTATCATCAAAGGAGATTAAACGGGTTAGAGGTGGCTATTTCAACCCACTTACTGATGAATACTTCTACAAAATTACCTTCACTAAGAAACATCTCATGTTCGAGTAACAAATTCTTAATATAATATTAAAAGGTGTTCGGTGATCCTAGTATGTAATAAAATTCTAATTTCTATAAATGTTCAGTTATATAGAATGATATAAAAATCAAAGGTTCCACTAAATAATGAGCAGGTAAGTAATCAAACATGAGACATTTCTTTTAAACTGAAGAACACTTTCCATCCTACCAAACCCACTTTATGTTGTAGCTTTTAACCTATAAATATGCAGCTTCAAGTTTCTGTATTCTGGCCTTCTGGGTATGCTACAGGGGGTGTTTGGGATTAACTCGTTCCACCATTTCCATGTTCATGCATTAAAGCATTACATTGTCTCATTTGATAAGGGAAAAATATCAACTGCAGAACGTAGAAGAAAGCAGGTATGATACTGTTATTAAGATGTAGAGGTGGAAATTCCAACCCATTTATAAATGAATGGATCAATTTGGTTTATGTTTTATCTTTAATAGTCAAATAGGTAAATTAAAAAAGATTGACTACAAAGGAAATGAATCAAAGGGGCAAACAATTTTAAAGTCGCCCAAAGTCTATTATAAAATGCATTCAATTGTATAAATCGCTTTATTCTAAATAGATCATTATGATCAAAGTTTAATCTTTATAAACATCTTTACAAAATGAATATTTGTAAAGAGCCTTAAATTGGACAAATTGATTGGTGGCCAACTTAATTCGACACAAACATACAAAACGTTTGCATCTTTGACCAACCCACCCGGTATGCCAATGCTACCATAATAGGAAAGCGACAATAGTTAATTACTTAATTTGCACCTTATAATGTATTACATTTGGCTCAACTTGAAAGTAAGTGTGATATGTATAAACCTGTTGTTAATAGCTTGCTTTGTGCTTTTATTTTAGATTTGTTTGAAACGGGAATCTCCTCCACAGACTACGCTTATGGTAACAAAACCAAACTCGACTTCTGTTAAAGTTATTTTTACAGAATGGTCAGGTAGCGTTCAATTGTGTGAATGTGTTCCTTTTATATTTTTGACAGCCAGATTTTACGTTAATGTCAAGTGATACATTGTGCCCGGTATTTTCAATATTGATTTGAACATATTGCTTCATATATTGTTTTACGTTGGTAGGTTGGTAACAGCTAAAGGGACACTTCTTTTTACTAAAAAGATATAAATTATAATGCTTCAAATATGATTAGGAAACTTTATTGATGCAATCAAAATACTTTTTTCTGACTAAAGTGAGTTGGAGATCTAATGCATCAAAAAGTACACTTTGGGTGTCTATTAACCGGGTTGACTGTTTTCTCTGTGTTTTTTTATCTACCCTGTTAGACCCGTTAGAAATAAAGACACCTAGATTGACCATTTATAAGTAAATAGGTCCAAATTACCACCTATAAGACTATAACAATGGTTTTGTTTGCAGGTGGTTGAAGAATAAGAAGTTATATATCTAGAACACAATTTGTGGAAGAGTCCTCATGCTACAACTTTTATGCAAACCTGGAAAATTGGTGAGTCACACAACTCACTCTCAGTTCATTTTCAATAGCTACCTTCAATTCTTCAGTTGCTACACCTCTAAACTACTCGATTCATTTTTCTTGCTAATAACTAAATGTCTTCACTTTCAAATTTGATTACTACAGAAGTACATATAAAGTTGACATAATGTTGGTTTCTTAATTCTTTATAGTTGCACAGAGTTTCTATTATTGTTGAAATGGCTTGCGACTTTTTATATTGCAATGTACTTAAATTCTCTTTTGTCGCTTAATCTCGTCTTCTTACTTCACAAAGTATAGCATTTTGCTTATAAAATTGATAAAGATTCATTCTTATTTTACCTACATATAATAGATACGTTCAATTGACATGTTAAAACTGTATAAAAGGGTTTACTGTTACAAATATCTAAATCAATTTTTTATTGCGATTCTTTCACTTGGGCATTATACCACACAACTGGTACTTAATAGTTATCTTACACAAACTCAATAAAAAAACCACTTCTAGAACATCAATGTAAACAAAAACTTACCTTATCAAATGCGTAAGAAAAGTCACCATTGCTAACGTGTGCTCAAAGTATTTTTTTTCCCATGTATCTATGGCGTCTGCCCCAAACAACCATTGAGAACTTGTGACATTCCAAGTATTTTATATTAATCCTTCCCAAAATACATAGTATCTCTTCACTACTTTCTACAATAGCATACAATGATGAAAATTTTGTTATAGATTACCATTGGCGGCTATGTTTGCTATAAATCACATAATTAAAATCATCAAAAATTAATAATGAAAGATACACCGATGATACGACAGATATGAACTCAAAGTTAACAATTAAAAACCATGCATCTTAATTTTAATATAATGATAATAACTATGGTTTTTTTACTTGCGTAGTTTTTATCCGTCATTATATGAATTTCTTGTTCGAAAGAGTTTGTAGTATCATGTGCTAAAGGGTTGTTTGGATTTGCGTTTTTGGACCGATTATCTCACTAAAGAGTTTGTAGTATCATGTGCTAAACGGTTGTGTACCTTCTTTTGTAGAAACTGAATGTATTTTATAATCTGAAAAACGAAAATTTATGCTTAGCTATATGTAAGTTTTGGGTGAACAACAGAACAAAGTAAACATGTCCCTTGTGATATACCTCTAGTAAAAATGATGCCTTATCTATCTTTTGATCACCATGAGGGATGAGTTCTCTTAACATTGAAAATCGGCACATGTACGAAAATATCATACATTAGTCTTGACAATGACCATAGTAATATAGTATAACTCAACTATCACAGCTTTGGCCCTTACGATATGATGAAAAGAAAAATAAAACAGTATGCAAAATACACTACAAGATGACTAAATACAACAGTAAGGCTAGTAAAATAGAAGTGTAAACATATACCCGACTTCTCTGTCAAGGGTTTTTTTTTATGTGGGTGTCGTGTGTTATCTCTTGAGTTCCTTTATCTACCTCTTTTTTTAGCTTAAGATACTCTTGTCCGTTTTTTGTTGTTTTTTATGTGTCCTTTTCAAGAGATCTTGTAAGTTGTGTTTGCTCGGCTCTTACACATATCTGCAAAACATTATAGAGGAAATATAATTCTATGCTTAGCTGTTCATAGATATATCCATATCATTCTAATAGTTGGTCACTATCGTTTTTAAGTACAGTAATACAATTCTATGCTTTTAATGAGTGGATCAGCTAAATAAAAACACCCTTGTTGTTGATAAGTAACATAACATCAATCATAACACAAAGGGTTTCATCATAAATGGAATGAATTTATGATCAAAACACATGCTCCCGAAAACCAAAACACATGTACAAAAATCAACAATTAGAGCCATGAGGGATTAAAAAAATAATTAAATCACTAATTAAACCCCTAAAAATCATAAAATCATAAAATTAAAGACAAACCAAAATGTATATACCTGTAAAAATTAAATAACCAATTCAGAACCATCAATCCTCTTATGCTATCTGATCTTCATTAATCAAATTAGAGCTTCAATCAAACCCTAGTTTTTTCCCCAAAATTGAAACAAAATTATCATCAAAATCGTAAAAAGAATTTAGAAACTAAAAGCCCTAAATCACTGAAGGAGTTTTTGTTATGAAAATTGATCTAGGGTTTGATTGGCAAATTGGGTTGAAAGAAAATTTGTGTGGAAAGTGTGGGTCGATAGATTGTTTGATGGTGTTCTTGGAAATATTTAATTTTAACCCTTTAATGTTTTGTAAATTACTCCGCCTATTTTAAGTTTTAATTTTTTATACTCTTGACACATATATTTTTCTACCCAAATTTACTAAACAAACGAATTCTCAATATTAATAAACGAATTCAGTTTTTTTTCTTTCTAAATCAAGTAATATTTAGGCTTTTTTTCTTTTAAAATCTTTTTAAAAAATATAATAATAATTCAGTTATTTCCTAATAAAGTATGATTTGATTTTTTTGAAATGAAAAAGTCCCAACTAAGGTTTTGTTTTATTAGGAAAAAGATAATAAGATTACTAGAATACCCTTTGGGCTTTATAAATGATGACCACATCTTTTAAATAATTACATTAATGGCACAAGTCATCTCATCCTTTAATGAAATGATCCAATGGCTAAAAAGTGGTTCTCGCAGTTCTTGCAGATAAGAGTGATTCTCGTAAGAAAGTTACACTATATATATATATATATTATATATATATATATATATATATATATATATATATATATATATATATATATATATATATTATAGGATTCTCATAATATTAACTAGTATGGTTATTGATGATCATGTCTTTATGTTTGAAAAGTTAGTTGTAAATGAGCATTCCCCAAAATGTAAAACTACATCAATATCTTCCTCAAAACTAATACGGACATCAATATTCCTTGGAAACTTCGAAAATAATCAAAGCTACCAACAGTTTATAACTTTTTTTAGCGTTAAAACAACATTTGTCACGCGTTAAAGGTGAGTGAGTGAAACAAAGGAGTGATGTAGCGTTGAAGTGAAGTGACGAAGAGGATTTGTTGAGATGACCATTACCTTTAGGACTTAGGGGCGTAAACGATTCGAATCAGAGACGGGAGGGGCTGAAAGGTGCTCGTCTGCTCGGCCACCCCTGCCCCAACCGACCCAATTAGCCCACCTTGTAGCTTGGATAATGGTCTATGTTCCATATCTAATAAACAACGACACTTTTATCTTCTTCAATTCCCTGTATTCACTACCATTTAAGCCAACGTTTGCCCATTCAACTAATCAAGTAATTGTATGTTACTACCTTTACATCGAACGATTCAAAATTCAGTAAAACTTCCTAAACAAGAAATTATATGTTACCACTGAAACAAAATTATTTTGAACCCCCTTAATACATATTCCTGGCTCCATCCTTGTCGACATCTCGGCAAGCCTTTATGAGAGAAGCACGAGCTCAACTCGAGCAAGATTTGAATTCAACTCGAAAAGTTCTATTTATCTGCAATGATGTGTTTTCTAAACCAGCTAAAACTGAAACATAAGATAGATTTGAATTTGGATTGAATTCAGTTAAAAAAGCTAGATACATTTCTAAATAAGTATTTCCACTCATAGATCTAAATAGTATACATCACATATACAAAAAAGAACTATATCATTTGAAAGCTTGATAATATCTCAAACCATCTCTGTATAAGCTCGAGCTCAAGTTATTTAATAAAGAGTGTTGATTGGTACACTCACTTTTTTATTTGCACACTTTATTGTACAAACTAAAAAAGCAGTATATAACAAATGTACAAGTCTTTAAAGCACAATATGGAGTGTGCAAATAAAATTGAAATGTGTGCAAATCATTAGCCTTTGATAAACATTTAAACCTAATTACAGCTAAAACAACAATTCAATTAATTAAAATGGGTTTTGAATTAAAATTAAAGAGTAAGTGCGAGTAGGGGTGAGCATCGAGCCAAAACCGACTGTCCCGACCCGAGCCCGACCCATCCGGAAACCGACAACTTGAAAATCGCTAACCGAATCCCGACCTGAGTATATCCCGAGTTGTGTGGTTTTCTTTGTGTTTTGTCGGTTTATCCCGAGTCCCGACCCGACCCGAGTCCTGACTTCCTGGAAATCCCAACCCGAGTATAGATCAGTTTGTATCGGTCGGGGTTGGTTTCGGTCGGTTTGTGTCGGTTTTCGGTCTTCGGTCGGTTTTGCTCACCCCTAACTAGAGATGCACAAAAAACCGGTAACTGGACCGAACCGGAAAAAACCGAAACCGGTTTTTCAAAAAAACCGATTTTTGGAAAACCAGTTTAAGGAAAACCGAACCGCCGGTTTAAAACCGGTTTGCATTATTTGTTGTCAACCAGTTTGAGAACCGGTTTCAGCTGAACCGATTTTTGGGTAAAACCGGTTTAAACCGAACCAGTTTGGGGTAAAACCGGTTTCAACCGAACCGGTTCTTGGTTTTAATCGAACATTTTCTCTCCCAAAACCGGTTTTACGCGAAACCAGTTTTTGACTATTTCACTAAAACCGAAAGAAAGTGTTGAGGCCCAAAGTATTACTTATTACTAGTAGTTGAAACATCCAAATTCAACAAAACTGTTTCCTCCTCCAATGGCTTCTTCCGACTCTCCGATCGCTTCACGTAAAGGTCATTAATTAATTAATTTATAATAATAATAATCTTATTCTTCATTTTTTTTTTTTTTTTTTTTTTTTAATGAATTAATGATTAAAATACAGTTGTTGTGCATTTACGAGCCACCGGTGATGCTCCCATCCTCAAACAAGCCAAATTCAAGGTCTATTTCACTCTCATTATTAATCATTTGCACCTTATTTATTATCAAATTTTGTAATAAAATATTACTCTCAGAGGTTGTTATTAATTCTGTTAAGTTTGTTGTAATTCTGTTTGCCCTAATTGGGACTATTCTATAATTAGTAAGTTTGAGTTTGAATTTTTAAGCCTTGCTAATTATAGAATAGTCCCAAATGCATTATAGATTGTATGTATTATTAGCATCGACCCCCGCCAAGCGCCATATGCGGTGATAAATCAGTGATATATCGGAGACCAAAGGAATTTATTTAAAAATAAATAAATATTAGCAATATCATAACAAAATAAGTCAATAACCACAAAAAACTAAAAAGTTTAACATCCTTGAAAAATAAAAGCCACAAATCCATAACTATTTATCAATTTAGAAAGAAATAAGTGATATATCGGCCGCCAAGACCGATATTTACAACACTGATTATTAGAGGTATGATTGATGATATCAGATCACTTACATTTGCCTAATAGTTACTACTTTTCTGCTTAAAGATATGCATACTTTGAATGCCGATTCTTCAATAACTAGTTTTAGCTTAACAACTTCGATGAAGGTGTTATTGCTAAATATGCCTTTACCGTTTGTACTTGTGCTTATAGTTTCTCTACTTATTGTTTAGAGTCTAGGAATTGAGTTTTTGAAATCGCAACGTACTCAGATTCTATGACCGTTACTAATTGAATTGTTGATATGTTCGTTTTATGTGTGTGATTATAGTTATGAATCAGGATATTGATTTTATACATTTGCCTGATAGTTAGCGTAATTTTTCGCAACAGTTGAACCTTTAATATCTAGCTTAAGTTTTAGTTTGTGCTTAGGTGAGCAAGGTAGAAATGTTATGATTAATTGGTTCGATTAAGTCCTCACTGAGTCGTTGTTGTTGTTGTACTGGTTTTTGTGACTTGTATATTACACTCAAGGTTCAAAAGTTTTGATGGATAAATTTAAATATCTAGTTAGGTAAATGATTTGTTTTGAAATTTTAGATTGCTGGTACGGATAAGTTTTCTAAGGTGATTGATTTTCTTTGCCGGCAGCTTCATAGGGAGACTTTGGTAAGCATGTTTCTATGGTCTTCACTTCATTGCGTGTCGATCTCTGACCACATTGTTAAGTGATCCATTTTCTATTTGTTTCAGTTTGTTTATGTGAATAGTGCCTTCTCTCCGAGTCCAGATCAGCTAGTGAATGACCTATACGATGTAAGTTCCTATGTATGCATCTAATGTATACGACAAATTTCGTGTAGAAAATTGACTTTTTGATGATCTTATAGATGTTGTTATGCTTTTGTGTAACTGCTCTTGCTTTGCTGCTGCAGAATTTTGGATTTGATGGGAAATTGGTGGTCAACTACGCGTCTTCTATGGCTTGGGGCTAACTTTGACCATTTAACAATAGGTTGGTTGTACAGCTGCATAAACTCATTAAACGGGAACTAAATTTGGTAAATTTGTCTAAACTTCTTTCCCTGTATTCAAAGTAGTTACAAAAAGTTGACATCTGTAAAATGTTTTATCAGTTCTTTAGTTGGATGGGTTTGAGTTAGATAGTTATTTCTTCCTACTGGAGTTCATTCATTTGTTTGGCGACTCTGTAGTTGATACTTGTAGCATAGTTCAAAATGTTATATCTTGATATAGTCCTTATCTTATACATTCTGTTGCTTAGTGTGCTCTTACCACTTGTTATATTCAAATGAAATGCTACATGCAAATACCTCCATCGTAAGTTCGTAACCATCCAAAATCCAAGGAGCCTTGGTGCATAATGTTTGTCCTTTATATTTAAAGTTTATATTCATGACCTCATGTTGAAGTACCATATGCCAATTGAATATAGTCATCATGTAGTGCTCTGTATTGTGGCATGTAGACGTAACATTGTGAAAGATGAGGTTAGTTTAACCCGTCAGCCCAGATATTTTGGCTGCAGATATGTTTACTTTATTTAGATTATTTGTTCGTTTGTCATACATGTAATTCTGAATTCCAGTTATGGTACCTCAAACAGTAGTAATTAGGCATCTAGCGAGCATCAAAAGTTAAAGCTTTCTGTTAACTTGTATATGGTCAGATACCTACGGCTGAACAGATCCATTTTTGTTAGATCTGAGTTAATTATAAGTTCAAGATTGGCGGATAACATAGGAATCCAGAGATAGGTATGCAAATATGTAACTGCAGATGTAGCATTAAAGTGCCTATTGCTGTAGTAGACATAGGACAAGGTTTAAACCAGAAAACAACCATCCTTCAAGTCGGTTGAATGCAGAGTTGTGTTTTTTAGTGTAGCAAATACTCAGATACGCAAAATGAGCGAGTGCATCTGTTTGTGCTGAGAGTTTGTTCAGATGAAGTTCTAGATTTCCAGATAGTGGTCCTATAGGGAGAAAGGTTTGCTATGAAAACCAACAAAAAGACATTGAAAAGATTCATAATTCACACAGAGGGACCGCTGCATATATAAATTGTCGTATAATGCATTGGTGCACTGACCCTGTATTTAGAACTCCAGAAAACTACAGTACATGCATGATAAGCAAGATTCTTTATATTTAGTGCAGGTAACTCTTGTTCCCACTTATGGCATCCAAATCTACGGCAGCAATACTTTATTGGCTTGTATTCCTCTACCACCTCATGCATATTGATAGGGTATCAAGTGCTTCTATATATTAATTAAGTCTTCGGAGTTGTCAGTTCTGTTAAAACATCCGAGCCAAGCATAAGTGATGAAAGGTTGACTTGGATCAGTACTTATGCTATAGGAATCTATTGCGTTAATAAAACTAAGAGAAGTATTATTATATTTCCTACATAGAAATAGTTCTTCGACAGCCAATTACAACTGGTTTGACACTCAAAGGTGAACCTTTCCGGAAATAGTTGGTATTAGGTTTTTCGTGAGAAGTACATTAAAAGGATTCTTAATTATGTTGGAAAAATAAATATGGCTGGTGTCTTGGTGAACTGATCGTATGTAAGCTCAGGGTGGTGGTGGGTAACTTTGAGGTAATTTAAGTTATAATTATGGAAGTTTCAAGTTGGTATAAGGTTAGATTTTTAGCCGCTCACGGTCCGTTCCAAAGTTGAATGAGTCCTGGACCCTGGTTCTCTTTCCTAGAATGATGTTTAGGCCCACACAAGATAGATAGCGTATGTGAGCATTCGTAGATGGAGTCATGGACCAATAGGACTTGTAGCAAGTAAAGCAAAACTAATTTCATGGTGTCTATTATCTATCATATGAGCCTGACCTGACCCCATATCATATGGACTGTATTGTTGCTTTCCTGGAGCTGATTATTTATTTTTATTTTTTATTTTTATTTCATATGCACTGTATCGGATATTGGATAGCGTATGTGAGCACTGTATTGTTGCTTTCCGCACGTCCTAAGCAGGACTTGAACCCACAACCATTTGATTGAGGAGCTTTTCACACAATATGGGGTTATTCATAAACTTGTTTGGGAAATAATGGAAAAGAAAAACAATTTCGGGAAGAGTTTTAACTCAACTCAATATGCCCAAAAGAGATGTATGTTGATGAAATGAATATTGCAAATTTACAATTGAATTTAAGAGAAAGAATAGTGCAACGCCTTTGGTCAAATCTCATAAAATAAAAATAATACATTTGCTAAAAGCCGTTCTAAAAAAAAAAAAAAAAAAAAAAAAAAAAAAAAAAAAAAAAAAAAAAAAACCATTTGCTAAAAGAAATAAAAGAGTAAATTGCAAAAGTCTTCCCTCTCGTTTGTCTATATCGCATTCACAATCCTTATAATCTTGAAAGTGCAGGTGCAACTCTTGTGAAAAACTTCGGTTCATTTTTCGTCCCTGGACAGAGTGAAATGACTAAAATACTCTAATGTAAAAGGTTAACCGGGTATCTCAATTATTTCACTTTGGGCCAAGAACGAAAAGTGAACCAAAAGTTTGCCACAGAAAGTCAAAAACCGCGCCTGAACTTTATTGCGTCTGGAATTTAGATAAAACACAATGACGACATGTAGTGTATTCAACGATTTATTTAGTGACATTTGGGCCCCAAGTGTTGCGAATTGGCCAATTGGGATATCAATTCTTACTTATACGCCACTGTTGGTTAGGTTCATTTCATTATTAGGTTATGTAACTTTGAGCAGTAAATTTGGAAATCAAAATAAGTAAAAAGGTGGTCATTCAATGCAACTTTTTGCATCAATTGGGTATTATGCATAAATAGTTAAAATTGTTCCAGGACAAGCATTGATGGTTTTGAAAGCTGCAAGGCCAAAGTGGTTGCAGCAACAATGCCTTTATAGGTGAAAACATAAATATGAATTAAAGTTGTACTGAAATAAATATCACCGTTATTTTTAAAAAGATTATTTTCTTCAACCATAGAGGAGAATAGAAATTACACAACCACTGAATTCTCTCTTCTCAATAATAAGTTTGCCATTTAAAAATTTTACCTTTTTTTTTTCATGAAAAATACTTAGAACATATATCTTGTGCCCAATGTATTTTGTATCATAATCCTATTATTATTTGATAGATACCCGAATTAAACTGTATTGGGAATGATCATCACAATTGATCACAATTGATTGAATCGTTCATTAGTAGGGGCGGAATCAGAACGTTTTGATCGAAGGGGCACTAGAAACTATACTATAAATTGGTTTTTAGGAGTTAGGGGGCAAATTAAAATATATATATATATATATATATATATATATATATATATATATATATATATATATATATATATATATATATATATTTTGAAACTTTTATACTATAATTTTTTTGCTAGGGCACGTCCACTCTTGTCTCCGCCCATGCATTGGCTGAGGTTATGTCTTTGAACAAAAGTCAGTTCAACGCATAAAAAAAGTACACGAGATCAGTTTTCACCATCGATCTAAACCTAAACGTTTAGAGAAACAATGACAGCATGACTAAAAGATACTTAATATTACGTTTGATACGATCATGCCAGCCTATATGATAATTTAAAATAACAAAGTTGATATGTAACTTTTTAATAGAATAGAAGACACCCTCACTATTTTCCTTAAATTATACACACCATTGCACCACTTGTAGATCCACCCCAATCTTATTTATTGCTTCTGCCACATAATTTAGTAAGATAGGACGGTTTGACTTGCATATCAATCATACAAAACAAACATAATCAGTTGATGTAATATCATAACTTTATTTGATGATAAAGTGAAAATGATATAAAGTAAAATAAATAAGGAATCTTGGATATTTGAGAAGAAATAATAAAATTATTCCAAAACAGCTTTGATTCCCAAGTATCCTTGCTAATCTTAGCTGTACTCTCCTGGAAGATAGATGGCAATATGGCAAGTAAATCTTGTCCAAAACTCCACCTTCTTATTTGAACCTTGTCCATATGGTTTGGCTAAATTGCACGTTTAGACCTTATCATTTCGAAAGTGCACTCGTCGTTTTTGTGAGGACAAGTTACAAGAGCACTCTTGGTCGGTGGCTAAAATTAAATGACTAAATTATCCTCATAGGAACCAAAACGAAAGATAAGACGAAGAGGGTAATTTAATAATTTTAATCTTTTTCAGCAACATCACAAGCATCAGCACTTGCAAATTGCACCAGCAACAACAACCTCTATTTTTACCAAACATACCCTAATCTAATTCTTAAACTTAAATGAGATGTTGTATTTTTGACATTTAGTTAATGGCCAAGATTTAGAAAGAAACCTATTTTTAATGCAAATACTAAAATTATCTAAGAAACCAAATAAGTGCCTTGATTACTTATCTATTATCTACATGTACATGTGTAGCCATTGAATGGAACCAAATGAGTTGGACCCATTTTCCTTCCATCCATCACAAAACCAAACCAAAATCCTACGTAGTAACAAAAAAACACAACACAAAATACTAAAAAAAACATGTCATCACCCCTGTTTTTTCTTATGTTCTTCTTCTCTTATGTTATTATCTTAGTCAACTCCCAACAACAACCACAACCACCACCACCACCATTACAACCGCCGCCACCGCCGCCAGTAACACCACCGCCGCCGCCACCACCACTGACCCCACCACCACCACTAACTCCACCACCACCATCACCACCTTATGTTTATCAGCCACCACCACCTTCAAGAAGACCACCATCACCACACAGGAAAAGACACCACCTCCAACAACCACCACCGCCACCAGAAAGGAAATCCACTTATGGAAAGAAGCTTGGGCTAATGTTTACATGTGTAGCAGGGATCTTGCAGGTTTTTGTGGTGGCTTTTTTGCTTGTTCAAAGAAAGAGATTGTTTAAGTCACATGATAGATTTTAACATTTTTTTTTTTTTTTTTTTTTTTTTTAAATTTTCCCTTGACTTGGGAATTATAGAGAGATCTTGTTTGGGTAAGTATTAAGGATCAATCATTGTTTTAGTTTCCACTTTTTGATATTGTAAATGGCTTTATCTTATTTATATTATTTCATTATTGTTCTTCTTGTTAATACACTTGCCGGAGGTCTTTCTGGAAGCGGTCTCCTTACTCTCGAGTTTATCCTAAGTAGGAGTAGGATCTGTCTACATTCTACCTCCCCTACCCGCCCTGGCGGGATTGGGTATGTTCTTGTTGATGTGTATTGTTCTTGTTAATACACTTGCCGGGAATCAGTCTCTTTACTTTCGGGTTTATCCTGAGTAGGAGTAGGATCTGTCTACATTTTAACTCCTCATACCCAGCCCCGGCGGGATTGGGTATGTTGACATGTTGTTGTTGTGTATTGTTCTTGTTGTTAATGCTAATTTGAGGTATGCAACTCTAGATCTTATTTGATGGGATCAATTTGGTTACTTTGTAAATCTTAATGAGACCGATCTCCATATACATTGTCGTGATTTACTTATTATTTATTAGCCTTGTGGTTGACATGTGCTTGTTAAGCTGCTTTGAACAACCATTTCCAAGTTGCTTAGGCCCTGAATAAGTAGTTTTAACTTTTAACAAGTATTCCCAAACAACCCCTAATATAAGCATGATACTAAATTCTTTAATTTTAGTCTATATGTGACAAATCTGCTGAAATGGAAGATCAAGATCTAAGGTTCAGTTGGTTGTTCCTTTAGTTTCGATTTTGGTCATCATGATACCTTTATGTTTATTTAGGATTTGACAGTTCCGCATCAGCAACTCTTGATCTTATTTGATAGGATCAGTTTGGTTACTTTGCAAAGTTTAATGACACCAAACTCCATCGACGTTATGACTTATTGTGATTGCATGTTAAGCTCTTTTGATTAAGTATTTTGAAGTTGTTTATGTCAGACTGCTTATCTGGATAAGTGGTTTTAATAAGTCTACCCAAACAACCCCCAAACATGATGCTAAATACTGGTTAACTTTCAGCCTATACATGTCTCTGACACAAATATGCTGAAATGGAAGATCAAGATCTAAGGTTCAGTTGGTTGATCCTTTCTGTTTCGATTTAATCATTGTGATGCCTTTATGCATATTTCTCTGGCTGGGGTTGTGGGTAGGATATAGCAGTTCTTTTTTATAGCTACAATCAAAAAGCATGCTAAAACTTGTCTGACTAAAGATTCTGAATTAGGTCGGGAAAGGTTAAAGTTTTGCTTTAACGAAAAGTAGAATAGTACGATGCTTGTAGTAGTATAAGTAAAGCAAAGAACTTTGTAGTAGTATTCTTCCCCCACGAAAGACGTATATCTTATGACATTAATACTGCTCTTCTGAAGTATGATTTCAAAATAGATATCAATATGCAGACTGTAGTACATAATGCACAAGTCATACTGAATTATTGTTTAGGATTTTCTAAGAAACGCTAAAGTATGGTGAAAGAGGGGAAATAATTTTCCCTGGTGAATATAGATGAAGATAACACATGTTTGTGGGGGATATATGAGGCATTAGGAGACAGTTCTTGTCTGTGCGTTTACTCTATCATAAATTGTACCCTTTCGAGTATACATTTCAAAGTTCTAACGTTTTTGAAACTGAATGAATTTGCATATTCCTCAATAGCATTTGAACTACAAACTGATATTCATATTAGATTGCATTGATTAAGTCAGCCACTAGCTTTGACCGAGTGTACAGTTGAATTGATATTCATATTAGATTGCATTCAGATTGAGTGAAAATATTGTGGGGGCATTTTACATTATCTTGACAATGACAAGTGAATTCCAAACACTTTTACCCCTCATACCCCAACATCAAATCCTTCTGTATGTTGGCCTACCTTGCTCTCATTTATTCTAAGCCTAAACAACATTTTCAGGGTTCTGTAACAATGCATTAAACACAAACATTCTTGAAAAATAAAACCTACTAATTAATACTTATAGTGATACTAATGATAATCGATAGATATGTTTGTTCTACCAGTAAGGTCTGGGCTTGGATTGAAAAAGTTCTTGGGTGGACAATGGGGGTTTTGGCGCGTCGACCCAGTTAGCGTCATGGTTAGGGTTAGGTGTGGTTTTTGGTGCTGAAAAGAAATGGTGAAATGGCTGTTTAGCGGCGGTTTCTTCAGCTTTTGTGTTGATTTGGATTCGAGATTTGGCTGTTTCTTCTGATGACTTTATGAAATCAGTACCCAGAACAAAGCAATGCTGGCCTTGTGTTTCTTCATTTTTGCGTTGTTGCTGATCTTTTAGGTTTTGAAAGCTGAAGTGCGAGTAGTTGTGATGATTAGATGAAGAAGCAGCAGCCATCTTCTGTGTATTGAAAGGATCATTTAGATGAACGTAAGTTGATCTTTCATCCTCTCCTAAGTCCTTCAATCCTTGCATGTACCTATATACATTTATTCACTCATGCACACATTACTACAGCGAAAAAAGAACAATAAAATTACAAAAGAAGAAAATCGAACCTGTAATCCTTGAGGGCTTGATTAGAATAGGATGAAGCATCCATAAAGTTGGTCTGAATAGACGAAAATGAAGGATAGGTATCAACTGATTTGGAGATTGTAGCTGATGGTGATGAAGAAACATTAAGAGTTGTAGCAGTAGATGACGAAGCTGCTGATGATGAAGAAGCGGAGAATTCCACAGGCTTTCTTGAACGATTTCGACCACGATGCATGTGTCTTTCACAGTATTTGGAATCAGGATAAGCTTCTTTCGCACATCTCCATTTCTTCCCATCAGTTCTCCTGCACCTTCCTGGTTCCAAGTCTATTTTTCTTCCATACCCGCCTACTCCCCCAAGCTGATACAACTGATTGTACTGATAGCTTCCTTCCCAAACACCCACTGCAACACATCAAATCATAATAAACAAAAACATTAATAACTGCTTGCCCTTCGAAAAAAGCTGTTTGATATGGAGCTATTGGATAAAACATGCTTATTTTAAGTGCTTTTTAGTTCTAAAAAGAAGCAGATAAGCAGGTATATCAGCTATCCAAACACCCTTTAAGCAACTTGAAACTGCTAGTCGAAACTACTTATTTCACTTCGTGGGGATATTTGGAATTTTACTTATTTCAAACTGCTTATCAGCTTAAAATACAAGCAGGTAGCAACATAGTTTTAGTGTTTATTTACTCTAAATAAGCATAGAAACATTTTTGTGTAAGCAATCCCGAACACCCTCTTAGAAATCATCTGATAAGTAGTTTGTGTAAGCCACTGCTTATCAGCTGGATTAAAAAGGAATAAACAGATACTGTAAAAGAACATGCATAAAAAGATACAAACTTACAGGTGGACTGGGTGGATAGTGATGCAGAAGAAGAGAAAGTAGAGTTATATAAGCTTCTTCTGACAGACAAGATGAGATCAGTAGGGACTGGAACACCTGAAACCATATATTTGTAGATTAAGGCTTGTTGTTCCAGTTCTTCCCATTGTGCTGCTGTGAACACATTTAGATGATTACTGCCCATCATCTTTGTCTGTCTCTCTAAAAACACAATCTAGTTTAAAAAACAATTCTGATGACTCTCTTTGGTGCTGTTGGAAAGATGGGGTTCCTATGTTTATAGGGTAGGGAATGAATCTAATGAAGGGCACTTTTCTCACCCACACACTCTCTCACACACACCTCAAATGAGTCCACTGCACTACACTGTCCAAATTTGTTGTGTTGCTGAGGGGTCTGGACTGCACTACACCACACCACACCAAGCAAGCAAGCAACAGTATGCAGACATGTCACTGTTTGCTAGTTATATATCCCTGCCACCTTTATGGACAATCCATATAACACATGTACAAAGGTACACAATGCTATTCTACTTTAATGTTATAGTTAGAAGCATATGCATATATGTTACTCCACACCGACTAGGTCTCTATATTTAATTCAAAATTTATTAATAGGGGGCAATTCCATATTTACCCAACTAAAACATGATAATGCCATATTTACCCAAAACATGCTTTAAGTGCATTGTACATCATGCTATCAAAAATTGTATTTTGGGTATATATGACAATTTCATGTTTATATTGGGTAAATATGGAATTATCCCTAATTTTGACCATAGGGGAAAAGATGCTATGCATATGTCCTTGGTTATTAACTCCAAATGACTTAATAGTCAATATTGTACTCACTTTTTATATGTAGACCAAGAATTGAAGAAAGCTTCCACTATTAAATGAGTCGTTTGCATTTTACATGTTACCTTGGTACATGACACACATGAGCCTAGAGCCTAAACGTTTATTGTACATGTGCATATTGAATGAGATAATTGTGTGTCTATTCCATACAAAACAATGTCCTACATATAGCCTCTATACATTATCTATTTTGGGTAAATAGCAATCACCCATTAATTACATTTAAGAATACATACAACTAGGATAAATCAATTACAATAAATGTGTGCTTATCATGCATGATTCATTGTCGACTAATACTCCCCGCAGTTGGAGCGGGAGGAAGGCGGACACTCAAACTAGATCTAAAATCTTCAAATAAGGCTTAGAAGTTCTTAAATATTTATGATAAGTTGTTGTGGCATGTATGAAACCAAACATACTTGCATTTGATTAGTATGTCAAATTTACTCCCAAACTATTATAGGAAAGGCATTTATTGCCTTATTTCATCTCATTTTGTCCCTAGTAACAGTTAGACATAATTTTCATTTTAAAGTTTTAACCTTCATGACTCCTCTTTTGACTAAGGTGGTGTTTGATTAGATAGTATGAGAATACATGAGTAACTATGATTCCCTATCCGCCTGTTTCCGGATGATAGGTATGAGGTCCATATTTAAAGTTAGACCCACAAATTTGGACATGTCTCAAACCCACTGAGGGGGGACATGCTTGGAAAACCCATTTCAGTCTATTGGTCAACAAACTGATACTCTTAGTGATTCTATACCGTACACCAAACATTACCTAAAACCGAACAAAACCACCCCTTTGGTATATGCAATTCAGCATTCTCATGTATCTACAAATCCATGACACAACTCACTTCCTTTTGAACATGGTTGTGATGACATGGATAGTGGATACTATGACATGTCACTCAAGATATGGTAAATGAACTACAGTAATATAATAGGCATCAAAAGTGAGTGGAAAAATATAAGCTAGATGGTATCCTTAATCTTTTGGCTCCATAGGAAAGAAAAAAGCCTGAGCAGGTGAGTGTGTGCATGTTGAAGATGCCATTTCCCTTTTGAGGAGACTGTTCAAACCCTGCATAATATCACATGCAAACCACAAACACTCAAACTTTGGTAGTGAGGAAAACTAATAATTACTTGCATGTTGTTTGTCATGACTTGACTTTGCATCTTTTTAACATGTTATATGGTACTAGTCAGAGTAACAGAATTTACAAGCAAAAGCAGCTAGCACCACCATAATGCCTACAAAACAAAGTATAAATAATCAAACCTTTTATCATTGTAGTAACAATATTTGAATTCCTATTTGTCTGAGGGTGAGAAGCTCACAAGGATAGTATAGTATAGTACTGTTAGAGTGAGTTTATGACTCCCAATTTGGCAGTTTCTTTGGAATTTAATACTACTATTCTGTACACTACTCTGACTGGTCCCTAAAAGCCTTACAACACACCTGCAGTTTTGACTGGCAATGATACCTTCCTCAGCCCCAGCCTCAGGTCAAATCAATTTAAATTATAGATGGCTTTGCCAGTGAGATCACAACACCATAAAGAGAAAGAGATAAACACCATTAACACTAGCCCATCCCATCCATAATTTTTAACCTTTTTAGTTCCCCTTTTAACCCTTCCTGTTATTATCAAGTTAAAAGAACAGTAAATGACCCATTGCATTTAAGTTTCACCCTTGTGGTGGTGACTTAGTTACTTCGTACTCAAATCCAAGTTGAACCGATCCCCACTCATCACAAGTAGGTGTATTAGAAAAACCCGACACCGACACCACTTAGTTGCAATCAGTTCTGGCATACCTTCCGTTGTATGGTACTATTATCTACTCTATTGACTACAAATGATTTGTTCTCTCTTAATGGCGAGTCAATGCTCTATAAGGGGCAAAACAAGCTTGATAAAGTCCAACCAATCAATAACTTTAGCACATAGTATTTGTTATTCGTCTTGGAGGCAATTTGTGAACGTAAAAAATATTGCGTGCACATAGTATTTGTTAGTTATTATTGTATGATTGCACGGTGGACGTACTTAAATACTTAATATGCACGATAAAAACTTCGTGTACAAATCACCTCTTTTTGCTTACTCAATTTGCTCAGCTTCTTCTGTTAGACGCGTTTGGATCATCATGAAGGCTGCATAGCTTATAAGTTTCCATCATGAACATGTATTTAATAAACTCATTGAATATGATGCATATTCTTGGCTTCCTATTTTGGCATTATTATTGATTTGTTTACTTTTTTCTTCTGGTTTTGGTACTCTGTCCAATAATAGTGATGGTTCATCTGTGTTTAGGATCTAAAAAATTCATTAACAATATTCAAAGCCCAAAAGTGTTAGGAACCAATAAGATTATAGAATATTCAGCAAGCCACATTAAAGATTAATACAAGTTGTATACTATTAATAATAAGAAACTAAAGTCGCATGTAGTTCTTGTTCATTGCACACATTCTACTTCATACACATCACAAATTTGTGTATTGATTACTATACAGTTTTACAGTCCTCGACTCATAGAAGACGGAAAAAAGGCATGGGACTAAAACGTGTTGCGTGTAAAGTGCATTCTTTTTACACATTGTGCGCCCTCAGGAGACTGCTTCAACCCATTATAAGAGGTACATTTTTAATGTTTTGTCTTATATGGTAAAGTTCAAACATAATCCTCCAAATAGAAAACATCATGACGTGATTATTTATAATCATTAGTTTAACGTTATAAGATTCTTTAGGATTTTAATGTTGTTTAAAATTGACAAGCAGCCAGCAGGTAGTTTGGTAATGCAGGAAACTAGGCTAATATATTGTTAATTAAGCCAATGACATAAGAAGAAAGCACATACAAACAAAAACACCTTTTTAATCCTACATTAACTAATCCCACAAGACAACGAATCTGCCGTCTTAATACTAAATCAAACCATGTAAACCATTTAAGATGCATCCAATGATCCAAACAAGTTCTGTGCATTTTCCTGTTTAGTTCAGTAAATCCAAACACAACCACTAACCAAGATTAATTTAGATAAAATTACCCGAAACAAGACATCATATCCTCCAAAAAACAGCACCTCCAACTTATCTTATTATGCCCTTCGTTATCGGTTTCTTATATATAATACCAACACGTGAATGTTTATGTTTAAGCCTCCTCGAATAACACACAATATCACCCAAGATTTGTTCTTTCTTGTTTGAGATTAGATTCAATGATCAAGCAGGACGCCTTTTTGTTACCATACTTTCCTCCCATCACAAACCAAAATCCAGAAACAATGTCTTTCGGAGAACCAGAAACAAACTCGACCACTGATCAAATGTCAGATTGGTTAGAAGATACAATATCTTATCTTCCATCGTTTCTGGATGACCCATATGGATCTAGTAACATCATTGATGATCGTTTTTGGGCACCTGCTCAAGAGCTGGAACAAGAACTATTTAGTGCTACTAGTAGTAGTATACTTACTAACAATTCGGTTAACAACTCAAATTGTACTGTAACTAGTACAAATACTAGATTAACCACTAATCATGTCATTGTTTCTGATCAGTCAAAACAGCCATCTTCTGATTTGTCAAAGAAACGAAAAGCGCCTGAAGACGTTGTGCTGAGACCCACGGTACAAGTTAAGAAATCCATAAATAGAAAGGGTCAAGGAAAGTCAACAAAGGACGGTTCTAACAGCGTTAACAATAAAAACGGTAGGTGGGCAGAGCAGTTGCTCAATCCATGTGCTGCAGCAATCACAGCTGGAAACGTACCACGTGTCCGCCACCTCATCTTTGTCCTCCGTGAGCTAGCTTCACCAACGGGAGACGCCAATTACAGATTGGCGTCTCATGGACTACAAGCCCTGACATATCATCTCACTTCCAACAACAACCAACCCGCTAGGGCAGCGCAGGTACAAACTGCTCCACCCATTAATTTCTCAACCGTAAACCCAAGATTCTTCCAAAGATCTCTAATCAATTTTAACGACATTAATCCATGGTTCACTATCCCAAACAACATTGCCAACAACTCGATTCTCCAAGTGTTATCAGAGCTTGACCATGGGGCCGGTACTAATCTTCACATACTTGATATAGGAGTTTCACATGGGATTCAGTGGCCTACATTACTAGAAGCATTAAGTCGTCGACCAGGTGGGCCACCTCCATTGGTGCAAATCACCATTGTACCCCCATTTCTCGAAAACAATCAAATTCCATTTGCAGCCAGCCCATATGGCTACAATTTCGTCTCAAACATCCTTCGTTTCGCAAACGAAATCAAGATCAACCTACACATTAACAAGCTAGACAACTGTCCGTTACAAAATCTAAACTCCCAATTCATCAAATCTTCACCTGACGAAACATTAATCGTTTGTGCACAATTTAGGCTTCACAATCTAAACCACAACAAGCCCGATAACAGAACAGATTTCTTAAAAACAATACGAAATCTAGAACCAAAAGGAGTGGTACTAAGTGACAACAACATGGACTGCAGTTGCAACAACTGTAGTAACTTTGAGACAGGGTTCGCAAGGCGAGTTGACTACTTATGGAACTTTTTGGATTCGACAAGTGTGGCATTTAAAGGTCGGGAAATGGAAGAAAGAAAGATGATGGAAGGGGAAGCATCTAAGGCATTGATAAACATGTGTGAAATGAATGAAAGGAAAGAAAAATGGAGTGAGAGGATGACTGGCGTCGGGTTTGTTGGGGATGTTTTTAGGGAAGACGTTATGGATGGAGCTCGAGCGTTGTTGAGGAAGTATGACAACAACTGGGAGCTTAGACTCGATGAGAACGATAAATGCATTGGGCTATGGTGGAAAGGCCAACCTGTATCATTTTGTTCTCTGTGGAAAATAGATGAAAAAACTTAGTGACAACACCTAGTATCATTAACAAATAAGTTCAAATTTGCGGCATTTGTATTAGTGTTATCGTCTTTTCTTATGTAGATTGCAAAACTTAAGCACGTTTTCCTTTTTAGTAGCTTCTTGATCAGTCGTTTAGACTTTCGACATTTTGATTTCATGCTACATTTAATTTGTTACACTGCATGAATATATTAGTCTGCTCATAAATCATATTTTCCAAAAGGTATGAAGTTTCAAGTCTCTAAGGTAGAGTTATACCTATCAGAAGAAGCAGCAACACCTATTTAAGCAATCCAAAACCAAGAGATGTGCAAATGTGCAATGCCCAGACCAGACCTGGCCCGAAAGAAACCCCAAGTACAGAAATGATCACCCTAACCAAAAATATTAGCCTTATATTAGCAAAACGATCTGAACCGGTCCTAAGCAGGCTCCGGCTCAGGCTCAAACTACGTTTTTAGATATGTTCCTTTGGTTTCTCAAAAAGGCCCGCTTGTAGTCCAATAATACCTCATGCATGTCGTGTGAGAATATTTTTTATAAAAAGTTATGAGTTCCAGTGTATGTTTTCTAAATATATACTTGTAAAATATATTTGTGATGTATATATTGTAAGATATTTCGTTATTCCTTTAAAAAACATATTACCGGGAGAAAAAACATTACAATGTGCTTAGATTGATCAAATGTAAATACAAAGAAGTAGCATATGTCTATAATGTCTGTCGTTTTATCATATGTTGGCAAAATTTAATGTACATTACATCAATGTCAATTGAACACTTGATATGTCACGTCCACATAATAGTGTAATCGCTCCCCCGTTTATTTGGGGCATTATTGATCACATGTAATGTTTTTACATGATTTGACTCATTCTAGTCTTATTTTCAAATTGTCATAAATTGTCAATTTATGAATTTAATGATTTTTTTTTTCTCTTTCTTAGCGCTGATTGTTTATTTAGAGGCTCTGAATCTGAATCTAAGACGTAAATGTCTGAATCTGAATTGAAAATCTTGTTAAAGTAAAGTGATTTGTCCTTTGATTGCTTGTACTAATTTTCTTTTGGTTATTTTGTGTCAACAAGAGGCATTAAGATGTAACTACCTATAATCGCGTCTGAACGGAAAAAAAAAATAAGAAAAAAAAATAACGGTCTGAACGCCCAAAACGCCTGACCGATTAAGAGATTTGGCTCGTTAAGAGGCATTAAAAGGCTGTTAAAACATTCAAAATAACTAAATAAATAAGGCTTATGAAGCAGTGATACATTTTTAAACTTAGAGCATCTACTATGGTAGTTTATCAGTAAGTCTAAAAGTCACTATGATAGTTTATCCATAGGTCTAAGGTGGCATTTGGTTCGTAAATTTGAAATTCCGAAATTTCAAATTCTGAGAAATTTTAATTCCTGCGGATTTGGAATTTTGGAGTTTAAAATACCTTCATATGTTTGGTATAGTATTTTGGAATATGTTCTTATGTTTGTTGTTGCAATTCTTTTAGTACGTGATTGATTTACTTTGATTCTAAAACAAAAATAAAAACAACAAAAGAAGGAAGACAAAACAACATAAACATAAAGGAAAAAAGAAAAAAAAAAAAATAGTATTTTGGTCTTATATATATATAAAAAAAAAAAAAAAAAAAGTGTTTTCAAGTAAATTGAAATTCCTCACTTTTTTGAGACATTTTAATTTATCTCATTTTGCCAATTTTTAGAATTTTAATATCCTTCGTGTGACATACCAAACACAATATTTCAAGAAATTTAAAATGCAATTGTCATGAAGAGGTTTAAAAATTTGTGAACCATAGTAGACAACAATTTCAATCCTATGTGGAATGAAAAAGTCTGTGATCTTGAAGAGTTTTAAACTATTATTATTATTATTATTATTATTATTATTATTATTATTATTATTATTATTGAAACATAATAATTTTACATAATGTTGGATGGGAGTCTAGACACAAGCTGGGCTCCTACTCCTTTCTGAATGGTTTCATCCATAGTAGTAACGATCGAGTAGATAGGCATCCGCGGGTTGTGGCGGAGCCAATTTGTTGTTGATGTATGTATTTCTTTTGTTGCAGAATTGCCTTTTATATATTTTTTTGTTCAATATTTTATATAAAATCATACACAAGTCAAAAGTATTGCAACCCTAGGCTCATTTTGTTCGCAATTTGAATGCCTTTCAACGATATATATTTTTTTTATAAGAAAATCGGTAGATAATCATTAGGTATGTGATGATAAAGTTTGCTATTTAAAAAAACCCGTAAATAGCTAAAGTTACATGGTGGCCGTAATGTGTTTCTTCAACTATTTTTAAATAAACTTTAGATAGTTTTTAAAGTTATTAGGTAGGTTAATGGTGTATTTTGGAAGAAAAAAAATTAAAATATACTAAACGTTAACAATTTTTATAAAATAATACATACTTTAAAAGCATATCAACATATGGCTTGTTTGTTCGTAGTTCAGAGGCCTTTTCACCGGTATATTTTTTATAAAAGAAATCGCTAGATAAAGTTTATTGCATAAAATAGTTGTAAATAATAGAAAGTTTAGAGTAGTTTTTGTAACTTTTTACATAGTTTAGGGGGCTAACGAGATTGGCAACGATCGCCGCGTTGCGGGCGTGCCTGTTTATTTTTTCCATTGTTTTTGCTGTTTTTTATTTTTGCGACGTTTTTGTTGAGATGATTACTTATAAAGAATATTTTTGTCGTTGTATTACAAATTTTTTATATTATGCATTGGTTGCATGTTGTTTCGGTTTTTCTATAATTTAATTGGTATCTGTTTCATTTGTCGGTTATTTTAAGGTATGAATTTGGTTGGTATATAAATTTTTTATAAAATAGGCCCGTTTGTTTTATCTGAGCTGTTTTAAGAGTAATGTTTACTATGGTAATATTTGATAGAGTATTATTTTGTTATAAGTTTTGCAACTTTTAAAATAAAGAGTGTGTATAAAGAGTTAAAAGTTTTTTTTATTCATTTATTTTAGAGGTGGCAAAACGGGCGGTCACGGGCAACGGGTCAAATGGGCTACGGGCTAGGGCTAAATGAGCACGGGCCAAACGGGCACATGTTATACGAATCATTTTAGAAAATACCCAAATTTGTGGCATCTGGTGTAAACCCTTCCCCATCGGTGACAGGCGGCATACTTTGAAAGGATTGACAGGACAACATAGCACTTGTGTGACCGAAGTCATAATTTACATTAAAGGTACGGCGATCTGTACGGTTTGGTGAGTTTGCATGTTCTATAGAGCTAATATTAGTGCAAACATACTGCCAACATGTTAAGAACTACACAGCTTCTTACTAAGCGAATTTAAAGATTGCTCTACATTACTTACATCACTTAGTGGCCTATTTGCTTTTAGATCTATACTATAAGATTCATCACCCTGAACAAAAGAGGCAACCCTAGGCACGGACGGAGCCAGGAATTAGAAATAAGGGGGCCGAAATTTTTTTCTCAAGCTAACAAAGTAATTTAACTAAAGGTTAGGGGGTCATTTGACTATAATTGCATCATATGCTTAAATTTTATAAGGTAAATAGTAAAGCGATTAGGTGTGTTGGAGGGGGCCGAGCACCCCCTGGCTCCCCCACTGTCTCCGTCTATGTCCCTAGGTGTGGCTTTTTTTTTTTAGTCTTCATATAGTGTATTCGTAATTGATTTTTGCACAGCTATAAGCTAAGAAAGATAGTATAAATTGTACATCAAAGGGAAAGCGCTATATTTGATGGCATCATATGTATGTCAAATGTACATGCAATAGTTAAAACTGAAAAAATAAACATTGTTAGCTAATATGTACATGCAAAGGGAAAAAAAAACTTCAAGTAAAAAAACCAATGCATATGCATTGAGAACAGAAAACATGGCACACACCTCTTACAAATGTTGCTTATCACACCTCTTACAAAAATGTTTTTTTCTTTTTCTTTTTCAGATCTTCTTGATGCAAGCAGAACACTGTTTTTGGGCAGTATTTTGGTTTGGTGAAGCAGGTTTTGTATGATGCAAAGAAAGACAATGGTGTGGTATTGAAGGTTCATTGCACTATGAAGAATGGTGTTACACGTGATGGTATGGTATAGAAGTGTACTTGCATTGAAAAGTATCGACAAACTATGTATAATTCAAACCTAACCATGTAGATAAGGCTTTGATCAAGAGACACGTTTGCAATGCAGCGTACACTATAGATTATAGGGTTTTTTTTTTTTTTTTTTTTTTTTTTTTATACACTATAGGTTTTTTGTAGTTAATATACGGAAACATGGCATGAGCTAATATACGGAAAGAGGCCAACAGGCCATGACGGGCCAAGAAAAAACACAACAAAGGAAGGTTAAGTGGGCTAAGGAGTGGGCCTTTTTTTGGCGGGAAATAAGGTGACCAAAACGGCACCGTCTTGTGTTGTTTTAATATAAACCTATAATTTGTAAAAGTTTCTTGTATAAAATGTTGTTGGGCCAGGAATTTTCTTTCATTAAATGATGTTGGACCTTTTTGGGCTACCCGTTTTGGGCCTAACCAAAACAACGACGTTTACGTTGGGTAGTGTATATATAAGGTAATAGGTTTATGATATGAAAAGTTATATAATTTGATGATGTATTAATTATATAAACTTATTTAGTTAATCATGTATATATAAGGTAATAGGTTTATGATATGAAAAGTTATATAATTTGATGATGTATTAATTATACTAGACGAGTACCCGTGCATAGCAACGAGATTTTATAGCGACAAATAGTTTATTGATAAAAAAACGTTTATAGGTTATAAACGAAAAATAGTAAAAGTTTGAAGATTTGGGAATTAAACATAATGTTTTGAAACCCGGTTCGACCAGGGTGGTTCAACCGGTTGAACCATTCCGGTCGAAAAATAGGTCGATTTAAACCGGGTCAACTTGCTAGGTTGGGTCAAAAACGGGTCAAATTAAACTGAGTCAACCCGCCGGGTTTGAAGCGTCCCGGGTCAACCCGGTTTGTGTTTTAATTGGTTGTATTTAATTTGGTAGATATGTTTTTAATTGGTAGTACAATGTGAATAAATCATTGTACTTTTTTAAGTAATGAATAATGTTTTGAAACCCTCTTCGACCCGGTTGGTTCAACCGGTTGAACCGTTCTAGTCGAAAAATGGGTCGAGTTAAACCGGGTCAACTTGTTAGGTTGAGTCGAAAACGGGTCAAATTAAACTGGGTCAACCCGCCGGGTTTGAAGCGTCCCGGGTCAACCCGATTTGTGTTTGATTGGTTGTATTTAATTTGGTAGATATGCTTTAATTTGGTTGTACAATGTGAATAAATAATTGTACTTCTAAGTATTGGGGTATTTTAATAAGAGTATTAATTACATTTCACTTTATCTCTTATTTGACCATTGTTGAAAACTCAATATTTCACTTTTGACCATTTTTCCATTATAAATAGTATAGATAAACTTATTTAGTTAATCATAGTAAATGCCCTTAATACATTGAGCGATTGAGTGTAGTTATTTTTATGTCAGCGCAGCATCACGTGTGGTGATATTAAGTGAACCATATGCGTGATGAAGCTCCTTGTTAATATCAAAATATGTAATAACCTATATACTAATTAATTTGTTTTCTAAGAAAATATGGTATTTTACTTTGATGTTTTGAGGTACTAATCATTCAGCTCAACTCTTAACTGAATATGTATTTTTTTAACGGCGAAATTTTATTAAACTAGCAAGGAGCTAGATAACAAACCATAACAAAACAGTGTTTCTTTCTTGTATTTTACAAATTGAGGCATATTACAATGACCCATGGTGTTAGGTTGGTATATGTGTTCATACAAATACGTTGTCTCTGATATCGATAGCTAGTTTACAACAATCATATGATCGAATGAATTACTAAGAAATAAGAACATAGATTAATATTCCGTACAGCTAACAATTGCCACTCGATACAAACATCGTAATGAGTTTGTTGAGTGAGTATGGAGCTTCCATGTTCGCGGCATGTCCTACGTCCTTAAGTATCTCCAGCTTTGACCTCGGACCCAAGTGCCTGCATTACGACTTATCATTCGTTTCCTTAAACCAAAATAGTTAAACATACAAAGTTAAACAAATATTTCTAAAAAATGATCATCACCTATGTAGCTCATGTGCCAAATCCATTGGGAAAACGTTGTCTTTCTCTCCCCATATTATAAGTGTTTCCTTCACAATCACATACATAAACTATTAGTTCAAGCTAAATTATGGACACCAAACTTAAAATTATAGTACTAGTATCATTGTACAAAACTACAATCTAATTAAGTAGTACGATTGACTGTTACAACTTGAAAACTACAAATTAATTATAGTGATCTCGATCATTTTTTGCGAGGAATATAGGTTCGGCGCACCTGAGTAAGAACAGGAAATTGAAGATTAGGTTTTTCCATAAGCAAATACTCCACCAATTCTTGTTTTTCCTTCTTGTATCCATCTGCCTACAATTCAAAACCAAATAATCTAGCTAGTCATCGATGTCAAAACCTTAAAACAAATTGAAAATTAAACATTTGTGAAAAACATTGTGCAACTTTTGTTTATAATTTTGTGGACATGTTCAAATATATCTCAGGGTTTATAGATGTGTTTAGATTAAAACTTGAATTTGAATGTAAAGTTGTAGATTATGATTTAGATTTATGGTTTAAATTAAATAAGAATAGAAAAAAAATATAATAAAATAATTTATTATATATATTATTAAAATATGATATACCTATTTGAAATGATATTTATATCAGTAAAATACAATAAGAAAAATATAAGAAAGAAATTGTGTGGCTACGAATCGAAGAGGACACACAAAAAAGTGTATTCTTGTTGTAAACTAAGGTACGGGTAAGGTTTTGTGGAGACCCTCATATTCGGACATCAATACACTAATCAAAACCCATATAGTTATACCAAACAACTTATTCTACTTTGATGCCAAATCTAAATGTTAAATACTGGATACCAAACGGGCCCTTAATACTACTTACCGCGATGACTCCCCATAGGAAAAAATCAGGAATAAATTTAGAAATATCAAATTTATACATAGACATTCGACACAATGTCCTATATTCCTCCGGTTTTTCAGGAACCAACACATCCACCACATTTCGTCCGAATTTCTTCAAATACTCTGATTTCTTATCTTCAGTAAATACAATTGCACTATTCACAACCACCACCTTTTCTACCGTCTTATCAGCTATCTCAGCCATGCGATAAACTACAAATCCGCCATAACTAATTCCGTATATCGAATACTTTTCAACACCTAACTTCTTCATTCCATCACATACACACTTTGCTTGAAATGTGTCCGTTCGCTCACTACTTGTTGAGTATGATTTGCCAAAGAACACGAGATCGGGTATGTAAATGTTGAAATCCCGAGTTAGTTGAGCTACCTACATATAAAGAAAAATAAAGAACAATGAACACAAGATCTAAAGAGGATTAATTAATCTAGTATGTTATTAAGTTAATTATCTTTTCATTAATCATTAGTTCTTTTTAGTACATGTTTTTAAATGATGTATTTTATATAAAATGCTATAAAAACCATGCATAAAAATGTTTAATGTTATATTTAGCTTGTTAGAATGTTATAAAAATTAAATACTAAGATTATATAGTTTCATATATAGTTGATTTGCCTAGAGGAAAAATAATACTAATATTACAAACTACAAAATGACCAAGAGAACTAAAACTTCTATAACTTGTATGTTTAACAAAAAAAGTATTTTTAACTAAAACTATACAAATGAAAATAAATAATATATGATACTAATGTATGCAACTATGCAAGTCACCTATAGTAAAATTAAAGTACAAGATGTACAAAGATTAAAATGAACAACAATTGAGCACTCAATCAATGTATTAAAATTTGAGTAAACTGATCGAGTCACCTGCAATACGAATTGCCATTTAGAGTTACCACCATATCCATGAACAAGCACAAGGTTAGGCTTATCGCAACGGCGATGGTTAGGAACTAACGTATGCATTGTTGTTTCACGATCATCAAGATCAACCGTGCAAGGTGAAAGGTTGCAGTAGTACGAAAAATAAAGAGATAAAAGAGCTTCGGATGAGTTCACAGGAAGACGTTTGATTCCACCGTAGAGTGACAGAAGACGGCGAGGAAGCCGTAGAGATGGAAATGTCGAGAACATCATGTATAGCACAATGTATGATAGCTAGATGGTTTTAGTTTTTGTGACGTACGTTTTTTCATATTTATGGAAAGGATTGTAGGTTTGGAAAAATAAGTTTTGGAAATATCTTGTTTGGTAAGTGTCATTTTCGGTTTATTTAGGTTTTTAAGTAACTATTATAGGATAATACTATTATTGCTGATTAGGATATTCTTATCCTATGATAAATGGATTTTTTTTTTTTTTTTCCTTTCCTCCTAAAGCTGAAAATAAATATATTAAGCTCAAAATATACATAAGAAAATGGGTCTTAAAGTAAAAGAACTCGATACATACAAATAAATGTCAAAAACGCCCACAATACTAAGACGATCAGAAAACACCCGATAAAAATAAATAAATAAATAAATAAATAACAATTAGCCAATGTCAATGATAGATGGTTAAGTACCGTAACAGTAAAGTACGTTCATTTAAAATACTTAGGTAGATTAAAGCATAGTGGTTAAAATACCGATTTTGATCTTAAGATTTTATGATTTTACGATACTACAAAGCAAAAACAATATAAAATTATGGATTATGTTTTATATAATTTTAAAAACAACATGTTAATATTGTTAAACATTCCATGTTCATAATTTAGAATAATATTTTTATCAAATATTCATATAATTTGTGTTTATGATTATAATAGTTTGTAAACTTGAATAAAAATGTTATTAATAAAACAACATTATAGTAAGATCTTAATATCTTACGAATTCAATCTTGAAAAAAGAAAATAATCTCAAGTAGAATCCTGATTTTGAAAAATCTTTAAAACACATGAGGCATGCAGTGTCTTTTACCGGTGACAACGTTAATTTCTATGTGAAAAATGTGTGTTTGATTTGACTACGGATTCAATTACGTACTCAACAAAATAATTTGGTCAAATATCGAATACGAAATTAAAAAGAGAAAAAGGCATTAAGGTTTTTGTGGGCCTAACTTATTTTTTTTGTAAAGGGTTCTACTTGTATAAAATAGATGTGTAGACATATTAAATTTTAAACATATAGTTAGCTATCCATCATTATTATATATAACATCAATGTGATGTTTCTTGCTTTTTGACAGCTCAAATTGAAAGTTAAGCTTCTTCTATTCATCTACGAACTATAGTTACAACTCGTTAATTAACTAAATTGACTTTGGTTACATTATCTTGAATTATTGTATCATCGAACAAGTACTATATGTAAGAAAATTAAACTTCGATGGTTAAAGCAACATCTTTAACATACGATGTGTTGCTTAGAAGCGAAATGCAAAGAAGTGCATGTGAAATAGGAAAGTTGCATAAAGATAATTGCATTAAAATGTAACAAGATTATAACAAGAGATATATATACAGTTTGTAGTTTTATGCAGAAATGGAGATAATTATCGCGTGAACACTCTGAAAATTAAGTAGAAAAATGAATTAGGAGTGTATTTGTCGTGTTGGAAAGTATAAGTGCAAAGTGATAAGAATGAGAAGAAACATGGCCATTTGTAAATACCATGTCAATTGTCAAATTTGATACACCTATTTCAATATCACTACTCTTTCAAAAATAGTTTACTTCTTGTTCTTTAGGAAACTTGTGACGTTTTTATGATCCTTATTTAAACTTAACTCTCAATTGTGTATTCGTAAGTACTCTTTGAGTGTGCTTGTATGGGATGAATAACGGATGAACGATGTAAACTATCACGATCGATAATATTCAAATAACAGACCAAAAGGGACCATTCCGAATAGACGAAAGATATTAGATGAAGGTTGGAAGTAATCTATCACGATCGATGAGGCTTATTTATACAAACACATGGTCCATAGTTAGAAATAATGTAATGTAACGTCGTTTCTTTTAATGGATATGGTATTCAATATTTTAAATAAAAAAGAATAAACAATAAATGATTATTGACTTTATATTTGAGCTGATAACAATATATAATTCATTTATGAGAAATAGTTTTTTTTTTTTTTTTTTTTTTTTTTAATTTCAAAAATCTTTTATTTACGAAAAAAAATCTATAATTAGGATTGGTTTCGAAAAGTGTTCTAAAACTATGATGACTTTCTTTATTTATTCTAAAACTAGGATAATCTTCCTTTTCATTCTAATTCTAGGATCTTGTTTTCATTTCGTTATATATATACTGAACCAATACATGCATGTTATTTAGATATAACTTTATAAACAGTTTAGCTTTTTTCGTTAAAAACAAGTACCGGTGGTCAATTCAACAATTCAAGAATAATGTTATGTTTACACTTGTTAAGCTACTTTATTGATATATCTTAATTTTGATGAGTAATACATAAACAAAGTTTGTAAACATATCACTCAAGGGTCATAAATATAAATTCTCAAACTAGACATTTGTATGTCATTATGTGTTGCTTGTTCGTTCATTCAGTTAAAGGCTTAACTAAGCAGTTTAACGTGCTTGGCCGAGCAAGTAAAATAGATACACAAATTTGTTTGTTTTAGTTAACTCAATAACTAAACTAATTAACTTATCATGTCAAACGTTTCTCAGTTTTTGAAAACTGAGCCGCCAAGCAAACCGGATTTTTTTCTGGTTCCCGCCTTTTTCCGAGTTTCTTCGGTTGAATCATGCTAAACCGGCTTGGGGCTTTTTCCAATTGAAGCAGCCGGTTTGGTCCGGTTTCAAAGCACCGTCTCAACAACAAACTCCTCTTAATGAGCCTAATTATATTCTTGTACAGAGTGCTAGTTAGACATTCATACTAGTTAAACCATCTACACTCACGTTCGGTGGGAAAACGTTTGTTTCATGAGTTTTCTCGTATGTGTTACCTTGTACCTAACAATGACTATCAGTTTTATTCTATTTCCATCCTCATTCCTAGACCCACACACCAAACACTTTAGAAGTAGTAGTTAACTGTTAAATTTGAGAAGGATTTAGTAAACAAAAAGATGAAACAAAACCATAAATGAAAAAGAAACAAGACATGAAAAAAGATCAATGAATGATTGCACGTATGAAAGGGAATTATAAGAAAAAAAAATGCAAATATCCTACATTTAGAATAAGAAAAGCTACTAATCCTAGTTTTAGATTAGGTTTATAAAAATCATCATATTTCTAGAATTTACTCTTTATTTACCCAGTTTATTTCAATGGCCTTATCAACCTTGCTGATAGAGTCCCCCTCCCTGCCGCCTCCATCAGATTCTTCGACGTGGTTGTTCAAACAACTCATTGGCTACTTTGGAGGTTCCGCAATGATACGACTTTTGCTAAAAAAAAACCCAACAAGCAACTTATCATTGATAATATAAAGCTCGCAACATTTACTTGGATCTCTAGTAGACAAAAAAAAGTTCATATTAAGTGGATAGCGTGGATATGTAACCCTTGTAGCGCTCTATCCCCGTGTATGTAACTTGTTCTAGCTTCTTGCTAGTTTGTTAATCTAATATTCTCTTGCCGTTCAAAAAAAAAAAAAAAATACTATGCCTTTTATATTGAAATTAGAATACGAGTAATGCCAAAGAAACATCAAAGAACGCCTAGAAAAAGGTTGATCATTTTGCTTCATTATCACTTGTTTGTGTCAATAATATCGTTCTATGAACAACTGCACAATTCTTACTTATGACGGTGTTAAGTTTGCATGTTAACTTACTAATGCAATATTGTGACAGAAATCTAATGTTTCATTCGTGATGGGATGCAGTTGCGGCCTCAGGACTGCGTAAGAGAAGGGTGACTACAACAAATGATAACTTCAAATTTAAATGGTTTGAGGTACCTAGACCGGCCTGTTTACTTTTATATATTATATGTGTTGCTATTTAATGCGGGATGGTGATGAATCCTGCTAACGCATGATATTTTGAGCAATTTTGAGGACCACAAAAGTGTGATTAAGGCTATTTACATGGGCGAGGAGTATGTGGAACGTGCTGATGTCGGCGTTGTTATTGCTATGATTCCCAAAGGATTGGGTATAGTACTATGGTTGGTGAGCATGGAACACAACTATTTGGTGGACAAAAGCAAAGAATTGTTGTCGCTAGAGCGATTCTTAAAGATCCTCATATTCTTCTTTTGGATTAAGCAACAAGTGCACTTGATGCAGAATGCATGAGGCTTTGGATAGGATAATGTTTTGGGAAGTGGTCATATTATAGTAAATAATTATATGGCTGGAAATATGCTAGTCTATGGGGTCACACACGTATACACCGATGTATTACCAGTAATAATATATTTATAGTAAATATATTAATTATTCACCACTCACTTAATAGTCATTAATTATTCCGTTAGAAACAATAATTAACTAAAGGCTACTATCTCGTATGTAATGGACATGGTTTAATGGACTTAACTCAAAAACAATATGTGAAGCCCATATTGTTTAAGGGTGGCCGACCAAAAGAAAGAGGGAGAGCCAAACTTGTTCACCAAGTTTTACAAAGGCTTATATAAGGATTTCATTAGAGTGCTCTTGGAAAACTTGGAAACACACAAAAACGACTCGATCCTCTACTTCTCTAATGGAAATCGATAGGCAATTTACCACATTCTCTTTAGGCCCATGTGCCGGGGTAATAGATGTTAATCCGCCTAAAGGAACCAGAGACTTTCCTCCTGAGGAAATGCGCTTACGCAATTGGCTCTTTAATAACTTCAAACAGGTAGTACGTTGTTTTTAAATATAAGCATGTTCGCCATTGGATTAACGTTGTTCTATGGTTGTTAGTCTTGGTTTAAACTTTGTAGTCTCTCTAAGTTAGAGTTTTGAGTTTTCATAATTGCATGTATTTGGTGTTTTTGCATGTCTTCTAGTACGTACTCTTGATTGAAAATAATGAGTATCGTAACCGGCTTTTGCATATTATTAGGTTTCGCTACTGTTTGGATTTGAAGAGGTTGACTATCCCGTGCTAGAAGCAGAGGCTCTTTATATACGAAAAGCTGGCGAGGAAATAAGAGATCAGGTTTAGTAATTCTTGTTGCAAGTGATTATGTAAGACTTGAATAGTGAGATCTTTACTACAGGAATGCAATGAAAAACAATAAAAAAATTTGTAAAATGACAATATAATACGGAACATCATAAAAGTTAAACTAAAAATGATCTGTGTTGATGGTGCAGCTATACTGTTTTGAGGATCGAGGAAATCGTAGAGTTGCGTTGAGGCCCGAGCTTACTCCTTCGTTAGCTAGGCTTGTCATACAGAAAGGGTACTACTAGTCTTGTTTGATTTTGTATCTTTTGCCAATATACCAATCTCTATATAAGTAGAACTTGTTTAGGGTTTGAAGATACGGGCCATGTGCATGTCTAGTTATTTATTATTATGTGATTTTGTGTATCCATGCCAGAATTTGATCTTCCTATTCTTTTCTGTTCAGAAAATCTGTACCCCTTCCAATAAAATGGTTTGCTATTGGACAATGTTGGCGATATGAGAATACGACCAGGGGACGTCGTCGTGAACACTACCAATGGAATATGGATATAATTGGTGTGCCTCGATGTAACTGTATGTTCTTACTTGTTCATTCATTTTCTCTTCTTGCTATATTGAGCATTGTTATTTTATAACTCTCTTTGATAGAAATGATATTAATTCATAAAGGCCCTTTGGTGATGTTCCTAACAGTTAAGAGTCACAGTAGGGAAACAATGATGATGGGTATACTCACCTTAGGTGCTCCACTAATGTGTACTGTCATTACCGTTCTAGACATAATGTATGGAAAAAGGCTTTTCAGGCCTTGCCTTTATCATATTAAGCATACGAGCTGACCAATAATATTGTTCCTGAGCCTTTATGAGCCCAAAAGAGCATATGAGAGAGGACATACACTGTGGCGTAGCTTTTAGGTGAGACTAGGTACTGTACTAATGTGAAGTTGCAACCTTGAAGAAACATTTTGGCAAGTGGCAACTAAAGAACTTAGATTAGATTAGAATAGAATAAACAAAATATGCTGAATGCAACTTTAGCGTGTTTCCAGGGAAGTTGTAAATGTGGTCAGGACATGAAGTAGTAACGAATGGTGCCTTTAAATATCAGAGTCAGTTTTCAGATAAGGATGAATTGATAGAAGATGAAAGCAGGGAAAAATAAATGCCCACAAATTTCAGGAGTACGTCCTCAAAGTACCACTGAAGTTGTAAGATAAGTTCTATAGGACGGTAGTGCTACACTACTACTAATTTAGAAGGGCTACGTCACGTAATGCTTTGATAATAGAAACATATATTCATATTAACATGTAGTACTACTTTTATCTCAACAAAAGATTGGTAATATCATAATCACAAATAGCATACACTTGTAGTCAGTAGTCTTGTATACATGGTTTAGATGTGATATTTATTTCTATAATTAAGCTTGATATATTTTTCTTTCTCTTACAACAATATGGTTGGATCTTATTAATTATTCATCTTAGACTATATATTGTTTTCATATAGGGAGAAGCTGAACTTATATCATCTATTGTTACATTTTTCAAGCGAATTGGGATAACTGCGAAAGATGTTGGGTTCAAGATATCTAGCAGAAAGGTATGGGTTAACCCTCATTATTTGTTCATACTACTTGTTATTTTCTGTCTCGCTTCATTGCATGTGCCTTAACTTCCTGTGAATATGTGCAACACGCCATTTACACTGAAACGTGAGTGCATAGTTACCGCTCTTTTACTCATGTTACCGTTAGAACATGTAGCCATTTAGTTTGGTAGTGGCCTCAATTGCATTAACGTATATGTATACAACTCTACCTTGTGCATTGAAACAGTTGGTTACCCATTCACTTTCTGGATTGATAACATTTTAAGTTAAAATGTTATATTATTGAAAACCTGTGTGAACTTGCCAACTATTTTAATAGTTGACATCTTGAGAAATGACCCGGTCTAGCCCATTCCTCGAATGAAGTTTTTATGTGATCCCTATCTACCAAAATTTTTACTTCTGGTTCCGGCGAACGAATAATCATTGAGTCCTCCTCTTTCCGGACAACACATACAAAGAGACCCGCCAACAGTCAAATAATTAGTGAATCTCGGAGAGATATTTCTATTATATAATTAGTTTCTTTCTCTTCTAGTTTTTCTATCTCCCATCTATCTATTTTCTTTAGTTATTACCCTTTTAATTGTCATTCTTTTTAGGTTCGGTCAGTAAGGTTGGCATTTAGGAAGACACTATTGTTGCAGCATTTTGTATTTCGATTTCAAACTATGTTGTTTCTTTTGATATATTGTCTAAAACATGTGATCAGTACACATTTTTAATTTTCTATAATGGTTATCTTTTAACTTATGCTATGGAACCTTGAGTTGTTGCACATGTTTCCACTTTAGCGGGGTGTGACAGGTTTTGGTATCACTAGCAAATAAAAAGGTTTGGGCCTTTTATGTTCACATGTGCACCCTGTCAAGGCTCAATGGTGTGAGCAAAGGTTCGAGTTGGGTTAACTAGGCTATATAAAAAGAATATGACATCGGGATCAATATATTGAGGGTGACGCCTCCATTCGTGTTTGGGTTGCTCCAACGGGACGAATGCATTTCATGTCTTATCAATTTGAGTGCCTGGTAAACACTCTGTTGAGGCCATCACTATGTCTAGCTTCGGGGTCATGAGCTTAAGAGACAATGTAGCATTTTTGACATTTTTGTCGGTTTACTTTATACTTGTGGTTTATGTACATATGATTTAACTTATAAACCTATGATTATTCATCAACTTTATGTTGACCGTTTTCGCAATGTATTTCTCAGGTTATTAAGGTAGCTCATGTTGCATACATTTGGACCTTCATGGAGTCGCGGAGTCGACGCGTCTCACTATATTTTCTGCACTTATGATACGTTTGATCTTGTTGAATTTGTTTTATCAAAAATAGCAACACCTTTTGGGACCTATGTTTTGTAAACTCTGAATGTTTTTAATGATCAAACGACGTATTTTCCAAACGACACTTTAGGTCGTTCAATGTAACTGTAACTGTGATGCTATGACAGTCACCCCCAGGTATTCCATTCCGCTGCCATTCAGGTATTTTGGGGGTGTGACAATAACGAAGAACGGACGGAACTTACTCCGACCTCCGGTCCTATAACACGAAGTGGGATACACGTCATCAAACCCGTGATTAACCCAAAGAGGAAAGGAATCTCCTCTGGGGGAAACCAACACAGACGAACCTCGCCAGGGACAAGCACAACTTGCGCCCCAAGTAGCAGAGTGGACCCCTTGATTACATCAGCCGAAGCAAAAGACAAAATCTAGGACCTCACGTCGCTATCCCCGACAGAGATACGCTGACAACATGATGTAAGCAAGGTACAAGGTCAACCCTTGAAAGACAAGTAAACGCCAAGGCACATTTGCCTATAAATAGCCTCGAGTATTTGCCATCAGAGGTCACAACACACACTCATACTTTCCTTACTCTTTTAAAATCTCATTCCAAAGCAAATACTTATCCTTACACCCGAGGTTGACCGTGGAGGCCCCCTCCACGGTGAAACATTGTTTAAATCTTTGTGCATCTCCACGCATAAGAAGGCGTTCCTCTTGTCTTCCTTGGTTAAACTATCCTAGTCCGCTAAATACTGGTTTATCAAGTGTTAAATCACATGTGATATAATATCACATATGATATTAGTGTTAAATCAGATATGATATATAATATCACACAATGTTGCAAAAATCGTGAATCGGTCCTGAGGCGGTCGAGGGCCGAGTTGCGTTTTTTAGCCGATTAATCGGCCCAAAACCTTGTAATCGCCGATTAATCAGCCGACTTCCTTGTAAATGTCTCCAAGTTCCAGGGCCTTGTAGCTTGGAATCGGCGATTACAATGCCTTGTAGGCCGTTTTTTGCAACATTGATATCACATGTAATATTAGTGTTAAATCACATGATTTTTTCATGCAAAAATTTCAGTAACGAAAACAAAAACAAAAAAAACGTGAAAAAAAGGTGAAAAATAATTTTGTCGAAAGTATATCGAAGTGCCTATCTATAGAAAGATAATTAAATGCTCGTCGTAACGGTATATTTTTTTCGCTTAACGATTAACGGTTTGAAAAATATTAATATTTGGAAAAAAAATAAAAATAAAATGAAAGTGTGTTTTTTAAATTGTTGGGATTATTGGATATTCCTTGGGTCCTCAAATATCTTAAATTTATAAGGTACATGGCTTTTAAAATAAGTCTCGTTTGTGGTGCTTATGGAATGACTTATAAAATAAGTCAGCAAAAAACTTTAGCCCTATAAAATGGCTAAAAACTTTAGCATGGGCTTTTGAAAAATAAATTACTTATGTATTTACCAACAAAAACATCTAACATATATAAAAAAGTCAATTAAATATATCATTTTTAATAATTTTGCAATAAAAAACCCGAAAACAAAACAAATTTATAAAAATACAAGAATATAAGCCCCACGTGTTTCGCCAAACATACTTGAAATTTGTATACAGCAACAAACAGCAAACATATAAATTTGTTATATAAACCCAAAAACTGAAATAAAAATCCATCCGCACCCACCCCAAATTGAAATTGTTGTAGTATTGCTTGGTGAAGATGGAGAAACTGAAGGAGATCGTGGGTGATATTCGGATTGTGGTTAATCGGATGAAGCAACTATCCTCCTCCCACTCCCAACAAGAAGGTAGTATCGTAACTAAACTCATGTTTGTTTGTTTACCAACTGTTTGATAAAATGTTTCAATAGAATGATGTTGTTTCTTTCTTTGTTTGTGTCTACACCGCTATTCTATCAATCAATCATATGTTGCTGCGCGAACATCATATCCCCCCTCCTCCGCCTGTTTTTGTACCAGGTATAATAATGCCTTTTTTGTTTTCTAGGGTTCCTATAATTTATCAACAATGTAGGTAGATTTTGAGACTTGTCGACTTATATAATAAGTTTATATTATGATATGATAAACTTATAAAAGCCGACAAGTTTCAAAATAAGCCGTAAGCCGAAATTTAATGAAATTTCGGCCTATTTTTTATAAGCCCCAATTTTACGGCTTATTTTGAGACTTTTCGGCTTATATAAGTTTGTTATATCATAATAATCAACTTATAAAAGCCGACAAGTTTCAAAATAAGCCGTAAGCCGAAATTTAATGAAATTTCGTCTTATTTTTTATAAGCCCCAATTTTACGGCTTATTTTGAGACTTTTCGGCTTATATAAGTTTGTTATATCATAATAATCAACTTATAAAAGCCGACAAGTTTCAAAATAAGCCGTAAGCCGAAATTTAATGAAATTTCGGCCTATTTTTGATAAGCCCCAATTTTACGGCTTATTTTGAGACTTTTCGGCTTATATAAGTTTGTTATATATAAACTTATAATAGCCGACAAGTTTCAAAATAAGCCGTAAGCCGAAATTTAATGAAATTTCGACCTATTTTTTATAAGCCCCAATTTTACGGCTTATTTTGAGACTTTTCGGCTTATATAAGTTTGTTATATCATAATAATCAACTTATAAAAGCCGACAAGTTTCAAAATAAGCCGTAAGCTGAAATTTAATGAAATTTCGGCCTATTTTTGATAAGCCCCAATTTTACGGCTTATTTTGAGACTTTTCGGCTTATATAAGTTTATCATATCATAATAATCAACTTATAAAAGCCGACAAGTTTCAAAATAAGCCGTAAGCCGAAATTTAATGAAATTTCGTCTTATTTTTTATAAGCCCCAATTTTACGGCTTATTTTGAGACTTTTCGGCTAATATAAGTTTGTTATATATAAACTTATAATAGCCGACAAGTTTCAAAATAAGCCGTAAGCCGAAATTTAATGAAATTTTAAGCCCCAATTTTACGGCTTATTTTGAGACTTGTCGGCTAATATAAGTTTGTTATATATAAACTTATAATAGCCGACAAGTTTCAAAATAAGCCGTAAGCCGAAATTTAATGAAATTTTAAGCCCCAATTTTACGGCTTATTTTGAGACTTGTCGGCTAATATAAGTTTGTTATATATAAACTTATAATAGCCGACAAGTTTCAAAATAAGCCGTAAGCCGAAATTTAATGAAATTTTAAGCCCCAATTTTACGGCTTATTTTGAGACTTTTCGGCTTATATAAGTTTGTTATATCATAATAATAAACTTATTATATAAGCCGACAAGTCTCAAAATAAGCCACAAAATTGGGGCTTATCAAAAATAGGCCGAAATGGGCTTAATTATGTCTAATAAGCTTAGCCTTCCACAAAAATAATACTTACTAATAGTATATGTTTGTTACTAAGAGATGATTGATTCAAGTTCAGTAGCTAATTATATGAGGCTACTTATTGATTTTCAAAAAATGACAAACATTAATCACGGCTTTGCTCCCGTTAATGAATTTTACGTCTTTCTCTACAGCAACAAGTCAAAGTAATGATGTCAATAATATCAGCAGGTCAGATTTTCACTCATATGTGCAGATGTATTACTTATCATTTTGTTGTTAACAAATGATCTTAACGAATATGTTTGCGTTTGCAGAGCTGCTTTCACTGTGTCTGGAGAGTTAAAACCGGAACAAGTTGTAAGAGCTACATTGTCTTCGTTGCCAGACCAAGTTGTTGCAGTTACAAATTTGCCATCTGAGGTTCTAATCTCTTTCATCCATATATGTTTAGTATTATTTACTTTCTTCCCTATTTCATAACCATTTGTGGTATAATTGGAGACGTTTGTGTTCTGTCTAGATCCTTTAACAAACAAAAAAGTTATTATGTCAACTATTGTCAGAGTAATTATGTTACTGTAATAATAATAATAATAATAATAATAATAATAATAATAATAATAATAATAATAATAATAATAATAATAATAATAATAATAATAATAATAATAATAATAATAATAATAATAATAATTCGTCAATTTCCTAAAATTGTTATTCTGTTTAGTCTGTGAGTAGGAAGCGTGAAGAATTTAAACGCGCGTCGTGGCTCTATCTAAACTTCAACATAGATGTGAAAAGAAGTAATAGTGCATTAATCTTTTGAAAAAATCGATTTAGGAAATCATATGCATTAAAAAGTTCACTTTGGGGGGCCTTTTACCCGTTTGAGGTAAAATGCAAGCCAAAGAAACCTTTTGTAAGTTTGTGGGTAGAAATTGCCACTTCGGCATCATAATATTTCTCCCTGTGTATTTCATTGATAATAGTTCAAACGATAGATGATAGTCCTTGAAATAAATAAATAAATATATTGCTTCTCCAAACCTGGTTAGATCTTGATTGCTACAGTGCTGCTCGTTGCCGAGATAGCTAACTGACATGACACTATACTAATTCATATATATATCGCTCTTTGGTTTTTGCAGATAAATTTGTACCATAGCATGATGGACACAGAAGGCACTGATGGTGAACAAGATATCATGAAGGCATATGAAGCTGCCCATGAAGAAATTGATGATTCCACTGATGGGGCCTCTTCAGCACTTATAACGAGGTAGTTGTTTTGTTTTATTTTTCCTTAATCTTTTACTGAAATATACAAAGTACTTTGTATAGCATGAGGCCATTGATAAAAACGGTTGATCCTTTATATGGGTCAAATTGATCAAAACTTAATTGTTCAACTCTCTGACTTTTAAAAATATGGCGTACTAGATATGACATCAAAAGTTAAAATAATATTCTCGTTTTCAGAAATAAACCGATTTAGGAGGTTGTAAGCATTTGAGTACAGTTTGACCCATCTGATCCCTTTCATTTTTTAGTTACGTGCTTAGATTTGCCCAATTTACCCCTTAATGATATCTTGATAAATATAACACAAATTGACCCGTTTTTAGGCTAATGGATTAACGGGTCAATATTGGCACCTCTATGCATACCTGACATTATGAGAAAAAACTTATGACTAAAGAGCAAAAGTACAAGTGTAGAACATAAACGTAATTGATATTAGTAGGCTAATAATGACCCAGTTTGATTTGAAGGGATAAGACAGGTTCCGTTCAGTTCCAAGCATCACTTGTCAAAATTAATTTGCATAAGATAAAGCTGTGATGTGATTTTAAAATAGTTCTTTATCTGCATTTATGATAGATGTAATTTTAGATTGAAAAAACTGATTTTTAGATTTGAATTGCTTCTTTTTTCTTTAATGGTGGAGTAACTTTTTGTTCAGTTGAATAGCTTCTTTTTTTGGATATCTTAATATTGCTTATTCATTTTCCGTTTATGTTGAGTTGTTATTCAAGTTTATGTGTTGGTTTTTATTATAACTGCAGAGAGGAATTTGCTTCTGCAACTGCTTCAGCAACTGGGGTCCACCTGGAGAAAACTCCAACGGGCCCAACCCCAACTTCGAATTCTGTAGGAAGCTCCATGGTACTCACACTTGAGAACAAGCGAAATGATCAACCCACTGTCTCTTCCTCTATATTGAGCTCCGTTTCAAATTCGGATATGAGTCTTGTTGGAGACTATCAGAAGAAGTATAACTATGCGCATTTCTCGCCTGCACTCTTGACAGAGGACCACAATAGTTACGGTCCAGATAATAAAATGAAAGAACAGGTGCTGGTTCAGAACAGGGGTTTAAAACATTAAAATTTGTCGCATTATGTGAACTTGAACTTATATTTATTGGAACATTATTGAATTAGCAAATGTTATGTTTGATATAGGAAAATCTGAAAAGGAGTTCGAGTTCTGTTCCCTCCGGTATGGTACCGAAACAAAAAAACAAGCCAAATGATCAAACCACTGTCCCTTGCTCTAAATTGAGCTCCGTTTCAAATTCGGATATGAGTCTTGTTGGTGACTATCACAATAAGTACAAGTATGGGCCTGAGGACCATAATGCTTCTAAAGTTGAAGAAAGGCCAGCTGGCATTAGTTTTGAAGATGATTGGCGCAGGAGGATGGAGCAACGGTTATTGGCGCAAGAGGCTTCTATTAGAGATCTTAGTAATTGTGTTGGTTCACGGTTATTGGCGCAAGAGGCTTCTATTAGAGATCTTAGTAATTGTGTTGGTTCACTGGAGGAGACCGTGAAGAAGCATATGACTGAATTATCAGCTGCAATTAATGTGTTGATTGTGAAGAACAAACCATCCTCCGATGTATTCCAAGGTAACTGTTGGATAAAATGCTTCATTGAAAGAAATGTGTTGGTTATTGATACAATGATTTGGTTGTTCATCACATGTAGATGGTGAATCCTCCTCCCGTGTGGTTGATGAAGAAGAAGAAGACGAAGAAGATTCCCCTCCTCCTCCTGTAACCCAAGGTATATTCATCAACAATAGTTAAAAGATATAAAAAGATTACTTTACTAGCCTAAAGTATCTCAACTAATTAACTACTTCTGATTGTATGCAGCTGCTGAATCAATGAACCATTTTTCTACCCCTGAGAGTGAGACAGCACCACCTGATAGTGATACTAACACAACGGCGGATGCTCAAACATCTTCTGGGATTCAATATACCCCTGGTGTGCTTCACGACGATGAAGATGAAGATCATTTTCCTTCTGTATTTGAACAAGGTAAAATACTTTCGTTTTCTACCAACTTTGGAACATTAGACCACTCAAAATTACCAGCAACAAACTTTCGAAAATGCATTTTAAAGTAATTCATGGCTTCTTCCGCGTTGACTGGATCACCTACAAACAAGGCCAAGGAACAACTTCTGCGCGGTTGAGTTAACCGAGTGGGAGTTGAATCCTCTTGGAATTTGTTTTTTCTGGTGTTGAGAGTTGTGATTACTGCGCGTATCTTCCCAAATCCAACCTTGAAAACTCATCAAACTCGACTAACAGTAATTTTCTTACTCACCACATCATATAGACGATAGGCTTTTGAGTTAGGACAATAACCAATAAAAACATACTTTTGTGACTTTGAGCCAAATACTCTTAGGTGACTTATCCAAGGTTTGTTTCCGTTCCATGCTTCATAGGGAGTTTGTCCCCATACTGCAGCAACCCAAAATGAGTGGCATTTCTTTTTGCTTAAGCATGGATCGAGCCATTTCCATGATGGTTCAGTTCTCTTTGATTTGCCCACCGTTAATGATAATGATTGCCTAGTTTGCTTTCTGACCATACAAACGTGCTCTAGCGGCTTGATTGTAGGAACACCACTGACCATCTCCTTATTCTTTAGCCCTTTGATGTTGAGATGTTGGTATCACTGATGCCACAACTTGTTGTCTGCTAGACCTTTGCTCACGCAATAATTTGATGACATATGAGCACACACCATATTTTTTCCAGTAGGTTTGTGAGTCACGACACATTTACCTTCGTCAAATACTATCCTGTGACAAGATTCCATTAACTGACCCACGCTCAATAAGCTGTGTGCCAAACATGGAGCAAATTGAACATCTCTAATACACCTATTTTGGTTACCTGTAGAGACCTCAATTGTACCCTTTCCTTCGATCTGTAAGTGTACATTATCACCCAGCCGCACTTGTGTTTATATGTTTTAGTCGAGATCTTTATACTTAGATCAATCACCTGTCATGTGATTTGTCTAGGTACCATATTTCATTCTTGTCTTCTTTTGTGGTTGTCATCGCCATAAACAAGAAATTATCTTGTTCAACATAATTTTCCCCGTCTTCTGGTTTGTACCAACAGTAGTCATTGGAATGCCCAGGCTTATTACAGTATGAGCATTTACGCGTAGTGTTTCGACCGCAGCCTCTTTCCTCTTGCTAGAAAACCTTGCACCGGTTCGTTGTGTTTCATGTAGGAAGTTCCAGAATCACGTCTTAACGATTGCAACTTAATGGTGATTACTTTGGAGGAGGCCTGATATTTCGTTTTGTAGCTGCTGCTATCCTTGGAAAGATTGACTCATCTACTGCTTTGGCATCTTTCTTGCGAGCTTCATCGTCTCCGTTTTCTTCATAGCCTGAACAACATTGTCATTTTGATGCTCCAAAATTCATATGAGTCGCCTTTAAATATCGGAATTGATGGTTGACACCAATTTTGTTGGAGATTGTGACACAGCAAGTTAATATTGAAATTGATGCTAATGCTTGATGTTATTGATAACTGAGGAAGCCTTTAAATACATGACCAACGGGAAGATATAAAAAGATTACTAGCCTATCTCAACTAATTGACTAGTTATGACTTATGACGGCAAATAATTAGCCAACATGACTTATTCAATAAAACATAACGGCTAGCTGAAAACGTGAGAATTTAAAACAACTTCCAACATAAAATGCCTTACTGACTGTTTGGTTGTACAACGCGACTGGTTCATTCTATGCAGCTGCTGGTGTGCTTGACGACGATGAAGATGAAGATCATTTTTCTCCTGTATTTGAACAAGGTAAAATGCTTTTGTTATGATTTATCTAGTACGTTTATATTGACCAAGTCTAAGTTCTAAGTATTTTAAACTTGTGCTTGCAATTAATTGAATTTACATCTTTCTCTACAGCAACGAGTGAAGAAAGGCCAACCGGCGTTAGTGAAAGCGATGTTGAAGAAGAAGAAGAAGAAGAAGAGGAAGAAGAAGAAGAAGAAGACGAAGAAGAAAAAGAAGAAGATTCTCCTGTAATCCAAGGTATATTCTGCCATATCTTCAAAGATCAGATTATTATAAAAGATACATATACCAAAAATTTTATACACAAAAAGTGAATTCCTTCCAGAACTTCAAAAGAATCAAATATGACACTTTTACTGCTTCCTCGGGTTCTTATTTCCTTTGTTCATTTAATGTCTTTTACCTCTTCCGTATAGAATTCTGATGTTTATCCTATTTCTTTTTACTAAAACTTGTTACAAAATGCATTTCTTATATAACATTGGTAAATAGTGCATAAACTTAAGTTGCAAACAGAATATATATGTGTATAAACCATCTATAGACACCGTTTTAAATATAAAATTTTCTTTGGGTTTATGCATGCTTAAATTCTCATTCAGTTTATACATTTGTTAGTCTTAGCTCATTTGCAATTTCTGTCATGTAGAAAAAAGGCAAATGAAAGAACGTTCTGTTGAAGTTACGTGTAGGGGGGAAAAATTTGAGAATACTATGAGGAACTTGCAGGAGAGGTGGAGTTTGCTCAAAGGCAGCCCATTCTACAAACTTTTACGGCTAGATGTTGGTGTCCAAGATAATAAATTGATAGAACTTCTAGTATCGGTATTTAACACCGAGGATAAAAGTTTGCAAGTTGATGGGTGTGAATGTGAAGTTACACCACAAGACTTTATAGAAATTATGGGAGTTGAAGATGGTGATGAGAAGGTTATAATAACTCGGGGTGGGGCTCCACAGAAACCTCCAACCAAGCTAGCGCGACTATTTTTAACAGATAACGTAAGAAAGTTGGGAGTATCTGCAACAAAAGTCATGAACGAACTCAGTACGAGCAAAGATAAGAATATCGTGATGCAGGCTTACGCTTTATTTGCGTTAGGGACTATTATATGTGCACCATCGAAAGGTTCCTTGGCTCCGTCTTATCTAAAGTGCGTGCATGACCTTAGTTCCCTTAAGAAGAAGCAGTGGGCGACACACGCTATAAAATTGCTAGTGCAGGGCATTAATTCATACAAGAACGAGCATGGATCATCGCGTAAAACTATAGGTGGATGTACTATATTCTTGCAGGTTAGTTTTAATTTTTGCGTTTATATTGTTGGATTGGTTTCACAGGTTTGGCTTGGAGCCAATTACGTTTGAGAATCTGATTGTAATTCACCATGGTTCACATTTGAATAAAACAGTAATGGTAAACAAATAAGAACTTGATAATATGAATAAGACTTTCATAAAACTGTAAAAGGTGTTTACATTGACTCGATTCTAAACCTTATATACTAGGATGAAACGTTGTGACTATACATTGAATCATTGCAACGTTTCAACCATAACTGTCATAACCATAAATAACTGTCATTAACTAACGGGGTGTTTGGGTTAAGGTTTAACCCAGCCTAAACTTTGACCTATTTGACCCATACGAATTTAAATACATACAATACATAAATAAACATAGTCTAAACAACATTCTAAGTAATTATTTGTGCTACATATATTAGAACTAGCGTAGAAAGCCATTGTTTAGCACAATGACTATAAATGAACTACTACGTAGTATTTATTATAATGAATGAAAAAATGCATAAAAAAGAATCATATGTTAAATTGAGAGCTAGTTATTTTTTTTACCATAACCTTTCCGTAAATAGAGGTAGTGTATAATAGAAATTATTTGTTTTATTTAAATGTAGCTCTATGTCATGAAGAAGATGAGCATCACCGTACCGAAAGGAAAGCTACGGGTAAGCATCATGAGCATGATTTGGGAGCGGCTCAAGGTTAGTGAAAGTGAGATGTACTTTATACATCTTTTTCATATATGTAACTTTAGATACTAGGTATGTATTCACATCAGTATAAACATCTACATTCTAAACTAATAGGCAAACATTGTCCAAAAATGGTAAACCAGTTGACATGGGTTGAGTTTCAGCTATTTTACATGTTTGATATGTAAGAGTTCTGTTATTTTCAGGAGTGCACCGATTCTTCTGGAAGTTTGAACAAGATTTTAGTTGAAGCACAAACTCCAACTGAGGTATTGGAGGTCATATCTGAAGATATTTTAGCTGTTGAAAGAGGCTGGAGTCCATCACCTTTATCTCCGTTGAACCTTGAGACCGCAATCTATCGCATTGCTACGCTTATGGATGAAACTTCGATGACCAAGTCTCAGAGGAGTCAGTTTGCACGCCGTAACATGATGATTGCGCTTGTATCTATGGCTATGACGGACCTTCATAAATTCTCGGCTGAAAGTATCACACGTATGGCATGGGCCCTGCCAAAGATTGGAGAGTCTCGATATGGGTCTGAGATTGTTAAAGTGGCAGAGGTTGATGCTCAGTTCAGGAGTAGTAGTATGGGTGCTGGTTAGAGAGGTCTGTGTCTGCAACTTTAAAATACCTAGGTTTCATACATTTGAGTAGCATATCTCTGGGATAGTGTACTGGTTTAGATGATGTCTGCTGTATGACAGTATATTGCTAGTTCAGACATTGGTTAAGTCTTTTGTTTGCAAGTGACTTCTTCAAGATCTGCAAGTGGTAGTTGTTTTTGCTGCAAGTGGTATCTGTCGTGTCTGCATTTATTGTGATCGGCTGGTGCTATTAGCTGTGAAAGTTTGGTTTTGGCTGCATCTCATTGGTGGCTACTACTGTTATGGGAATAATCATTCTCATGTAGTTTTAGTTTTCTCAATGTACTGTTATGGGAATAATCCTACTGTTATTGGTTTAGTTTTTGTAGTTTCTTGGATTGTATGTTTAGTTTTTGTTTCCTTTTGGGTCCTTTCCTCTATTAATAACTTATTTAATTGAGGAGGGATGCCTTGTACTGTATCTCGTTTTTTTTTTCTTTTGGGTCCTTTATAAAATGTTGCCTTTCTAAATAAAATAAAATTGAGTAGCATATACACACTATACAAATTGTAATGAGCTTTAGCCCAATGAGCGCCATACTATTCTAACAAGGTACAAACTTTTCAATGCATAGCAAAAAATATTTTGAATTCCCTGACCACGAGTCTTATATAAGTATTTTTTGGGTGTCTTGATATTTTTTTTTCTCTCCCATCAAAGCCTATAAATGTCATTTCGGTAGCTCAGCCGTATCATTGTAGTTTGTCAAACATGAACCTTGAATGCGTGTGAAATTACACCATTCCTTATCTTTAAACTAGTTTATTAACCTCGTGAAATTCACGGGATTAAATGAAAAACCGTGAAATTGATTGAGAATGAGTTATGTAAAGACATTTATGAGCGATTGATAAGAATATGTGAGTAAATAATATGTTTGATCGGGGTGATATAATAATGAAAATATTAGATACGGAATAGATGTGTATAAGGAACATGGATGAGGAATTACGGTAGACGAACTTGTAATAGTGTATGTCGAAATTGTATAGTAATATGTAAGTATTAGACACTGTCGAGATTGTATGAAACAAATATAGTCATGGTACATAACCATAATATAATTTATGCATGCTACAAAAGAAATAGAATCATTTTTGTATGTACTTTTTTCAACCCTCAACGTACAACTAAACTAACACAACTAACAACAAAATAAATAAAACATTTAACAAAAACTCACAAGGTATGTGTGTTTATTACGTATTCCCATAATAATATACCAAAAAAAAAAAAAAAAATCATTTTCGTGGTTCTATTCAACCTTCTTGATCTCAAATGGCGCAATGATTTCATAAGGTATATCCATTTATAATGTTGTAATAACAAAGGTATGCAAAATAATAAGTTGTGTTTATAAATAACTATTGTGGATGAGTTTATTCGCTTATTTACATCTTGATCATTTGTTTATGCGAAATTGTTTGTATTGTCTTAGTAAGAATTATATATCAACATATTCTTTACCACTATCATAATAGTGACTTATAACTCATTACGCTTAGTTCATAGGGAAAACTAACTCATTACATATTAGGCCAAATTAGATCACATGGGTTGGTCAATTTGTATAGATGGTGGTTACTTGGTCTCCAAGTAATAGTATTAGTATATATACATACACTATCTAATGTATATTACACAATTACAATTACATCAATACAATATCTATTAAGGTTATGGTATTAGAGCCAAAACACTAACCCTCTTTTTTTTCCGGTACTCCACTGTAGCCACCGGATTTTACAAAATCCCGCCACGTTTTTTGCCTTTTCCGGCCAAATCACATCGATTTAAGGAAAACCAAAAACACCATTGTGATCCTCATATAAATCCGAATAAAACCCCCCAATCAATTTTGATTTTCCGATCACTTCCAATCGCCGCCGCCGCACTCGCTGCTGTCAAACCCTAAAAAAAAAAAAAAAAAAAAAAAAAAAAAAAAAAAAAAAAGGATATGGCTATGATTTCACCGTTCACCACAGCCGATAAAACGGCTCACAACTCTCGTAAGTTCGCTTTTACCCTTTCACCCACAAATTATGGTTACTGGAAACATATGATTGAACCATTCCTCATCACAAACAATTTGATGGGTTATGTGGATGGTTCAATACTGTGTCCATCAAGAACCTTACCCATTACCGAAGGTGCCACTGTTCCAAACGAAAACCCGAATTATCCAATTTGGGTCTCCAACGATGCCCATGTCCGTATGCTAATTATCTCTACAATATCAGAAGCTTCTTTTCGCCATGTCCAAGGGACAACTTCTCGTGACCTTTGGCTTTCTCTTGAAAAGGCATATGCACCTCATTCCACATCCAGAGAATATACTCTCAAGACACAACTTCTGAGAATAGAGATGCACGGTGATGAAACTCCCAATGCTTATCTAAATCGTGCTCAAGAGTATGCTGATGCACTTGCCGCCATTGGTGAACCTGCAAAAGATAAAGATCTTGTTATGCTTGCTGTCTCTGGTCTTCGTAAAGAGTATAATGGCCTTAAAACCACCATCACTGCCCGTCAAAGTCCAACTGCATTTAGCGAGCTTCATTCACTCCCTAGTGATCATGATTATATGCTTGGAAAAACGTGTTCACCTGCTCCATCTATCACTCCATCTTTTACTGCAAACTATGCAGTGGGCTCATCAAGCATACCAGAACCTCGTCAAGCTCAGCTTTCAGAGTTGGCTGCCCAGTTAAGTGCTCTTGGATTCCAAGTGTCACCCATTGCACCATCGGGTCCACAAGCCTTTTATGGTGCTCGTTCATAAAGTCCAATTGCATTTAGCGAGCTTCATTCTCACCTTAGTGATCATGATTATATGCTTGGAAAAACGCATTCACCTGCTCCATCTATCACTCCATCTTTTACTGCAAACTATGCAGTGGGCTCATCAAGCATACCAGAACCTCGTCAAGCTCAGCTTTCAGAGTTGGTTGCCCAGTTAAGTGCTCTTGGATTCCAAGTGTCACCCATTGCACCATCGGGTCCACAAGCCTTTTATGGTGCTCGTTCATCAAACAACAACAACAACAACAACAGGGGTAACAATAACAATCGTGGCAACAGCAACAATGGCAATCACAATAACTCTCGTGGTAACAACAACAACCGCGGTCGTGGTAATGGTCGTCAATTTGATTGGGCATCCACCCAGAACATAGTGTATGGCACTTGCAATAGATGTGGTATTGGTCACATTCCATCACAATGCCCTAATCGTGACCCTTCTACTATTCGCAATAGGCCATCCGCTAACTTTGCAAATAGTCGTGCTCAATCTTCTACTGCCTCTGCTAATTGGCATTCAGACACCGGAACAAACAGCCACGCAACACCTGATTTGGCAGCGATGGACAATACAGAGGCATATTATGGTGACGACGCCCTTCATGTTGGCAACGGTAAGGGTCTTCCTATTCTTCATATTGGTTCATCTAAAGTTTACTCACCACAAAAAACGTTTTCTCTCAATAATATTCTTCATGTGCCAGAAATCACCAATAATCTCCTTTCTGTTCAAAAATTTTGTCATGACAATGATGTCTTTTTTGAATTTCACGCATCTTATTTTGTTGTGAAGGACGAGTCTACACACACCACCCTTCTCACGGGCCCCAGTAAACACGGTCTCTACCCCATCAATCTTCCTCAATTGAAGTCAATCAACAAAGTCTCTTTTTCGGCTATACGAGCTTCTCCAACCATTTGGCATAGGCGGCTCGGACATCCTCATCAGCGTCTTTTACGTTATATGCTTTCTAGTTTTTCTCTTCCAGTCACAAATAAATTTTTGCCAAGTTTGTGTAATTCTTGTCCACTAGGAAAATCTTCCAAACTACCTTTATTTGTATCCGAATTTCGAAGTAATAATAGTTTAGACTTGGTTTATTGTGATGTTTGGGGTCCTGCACCGATGTTATCTTTTGAAGGTCACAGATATTTTATGTTGTGTGTTGATCATCATTCTCGTTACATGTGGATTTATCATTTAGCTCAAAAATCCGATATGTATGCCACCTTTAAATCATGTGTGCAAATGGTTGAACGCCAATTCACTACAAAATTAAAGAATGTTCAAACTGATTGGGATGGTGAGTTTCGTAATTTAGCTCCTTTTTTCTCTTCGCTAGGAATTATTCACCGGCGATCTTGTCCTCATACAAGTGAGCAAAACGGCTTTGTTGAACGTCGTCATCGCCACGTTGTGGAAACTGGTCTTACTCTTCTAGCTCAATCGTTTGTTCCTCAACGTTTTTGGCATTATGCTTTTGATACTGTCGTTTACCTAATCAATCGCATGCCTTCCCGCACATTGACAAACAAGTCACCTTTTGAACATCTCTTCAAACGGTCTCCCGAGTACTCTTTTCTTCGAGTCTTCGGGTGCCTATATTTTCCCCATCTTCGTCTATACAATCATCACAAAATGGATTTTCGTTCAACTCCGTGTGTGTTTCTTGGCTACAGTCCCTCCCATCATGGATATCGTTGTCTTGACATCTCAACCGAGCTTCTTTGTATAGCTCGGCATGTTCGTTTTAATGAAGAACAATTTCCTTTCAATACCCCTAAAACAACTTCCCCACCCCGTTCAAAAACATCTCCCTATTACTCCTCAGAATCACCTTATGTAATTCCTACTACAGATCATCCAAGTCCAAATTCGCCACGTTCACCAATATCATCTCCGTCAATTTCACAATTGAGTCCAACTTCTCCAACTTCTCCCGAGCCTTCTACTGGCCAACCATCTCCTGTATCGGCTACATCGATACCAACCCCACCACCCCTACCACCGCCACCGCCTCCTGTACCTCGCCAACGTCTCTCTAATCTTCGTCAAAATCCCAAACAACGGGTTCCTTACAATCCTTCCGCAAACCATGCTACCGTCTTCCCCACTACCATCACTGAACCAACCTCGTTTACCGTTGCCAACAAGTCTCCAGAGTGGCGTCAAGCTATGAAAGAAGAGTATGATGCTCTAGTAAAAAACGAAACGTTTTCTTTAGTACCTTGTGCTTCTAACACCAATGTTGTTGATGGCAAGTGGGTTTACAGGTTAAAACGAGACAAAAATGGTGCTATCACTCGCTACAAAGCGAGATTCGTTGCCAAAGGTTTTCGGCAACAACCAGGTATTGATTTTCATGAGACCTTTAGCCTGGTTGTTAAGTCGACAACTATCTGAGCTGTTTTGTCACTTGCGGTTACTAACAACTGGCCGCTACGCCAATTAGATGTTCAAAATGCATTTCTTCATGGCAATCCCAAGGAGAAGGTTTATATGAAGCAACCCCCAGGTTTTATTGATCGACAACGACCAAATCATGTATGTTTGCTTCATAAGTCTCTTTATGGCTTAAAGTAGGCCTCGCGTGCTTGGTTTGAGCGACTCTCCAAGGCTCTCTCTGATCTTGGATTTAAAGGCTCCAAAATGGATCCATCTTTGTTTATTTATTCGCGTGGGCAGACACTTTTGTACATTCTGGTATATGTGGATGATATCATCGTTACAGGTAATGACAGGGGCACTATCGACAATATAATTTGCCAACTTGGATCAGCTTTTGCATTAAAAGATCTCGGGCCACTTAACTACTTCTTGGGTATTGAAATTGTTCCTCATGGGTCTGGTATTATGCTTTCTCAAAAGAAGTATATTTTAGAGCTATTACAAAAGGCTGGTCTTTCTAGCTGCAATCCCATGTCTTCTCCCATGGTTGCCTCGAGCTCACTAAGTCTAGATGACAGTGATGCTTTCTCTGATCCGAGTAAATATCGGCAGGTAGTGGGTGCTTTACAATATGTTACCCTATCTCGGCCTGACATAGCCTTTGCTGTTAACAAGGTATGTCAATACATGCATGCTCCAACCGAGAATCATTGGTCTGCCGTTAAACGGATTTTACGTTATCTTCATGGCACAGTTGAATATGGTATGCTCATACGTCGTTCTTCTGGTTCTACTTCAAGCTTTTACTGATGTCCTATGGAAAGGTAGTCCCGATACTTCTCTTGAAGCTTTCTCAGATGCTGATTGGGCTGGGGATTCAGATGATCGACGGTCCACGGGGGGATTTGCTATATATCTTGGTTCCAACCTTATATCTTGGACCGCTCGTAAGCAACGTACGGTTTCACGTTCCTCTACAGAATCTGAATACAAAGCTCTTGCTGACACAATTGCTGAGCTCACATGGCTTCAAGCTCTTCTTCATGAGCTTGGCATACGTTCATCTTCAACGCCTATACTATGGTGTGACAATCTTGGTGCAACATACTTGTCAGCTAATCCTATCTTTCATGCGCGTACAAAGCACGTGGAAATAGACTACCACTTTGTTCGGGAAAAGGTTGCTCAAGGAGATCTTCGGGTTCAACACATATCTACACATGATCAGATTGCAGATATTTTTACAAAGCCACTACCAACTCCGAGATTCCTCTTTCTAAGATCCAAGCTACAGGTCGTTGCCCGCCCTTAGCTTGCGGGGGCGTATTAGGCCAAACTAGATTACATGGGTTGGTCAATTTGTATAGATGGTAGTTACTTGGTCTCCAAGCAATAGTATTAGTATATATACATACACTATCTAATGTATATTACACAATTACAATTACATCAATACAATATATATTAAGGTTTTATATTACATACTTTTATATATCTGTTTATATTGAATTTAAGAAAAAGTATAGTTTCTTATCAAATAGATTCACAACCTACAAACATTAAAGGAACGATATACTAAATAATATAATAAACATCAAACTTTGACAAAATGTATTTATACATATTCATACGATAAATATGGGGAAGTGTAGAACCGAAGACAAAACTACAAACATTAAAGAAAAATAAACAAAGAATGAGTTGTGTACAGCAAGCCACATATGACCCATTTTCCACATATCGAGTGTTCCACACATGTATATTTATGAAATACCATTGATAAAATGAACTATATTAAATAGCTTATTGACATGTGACATAACATGCGATTTTAGTTTTTGATTAGCGAAAAAGCAATGTTGTTAAATAAAAAATCGTGTTATATTGTAGAACCGCTTCATAGCAGCAGAAACTATCAATATAACCGGCCTGTATGTTGAAAACTGCACCGATGATTATCAATATAAGATTACAAATTATATGGTTCAAAGTTCAAACAATGCTTCAATATAGCCAATATCAAGCTAATGTATCGGTTCATTCTTTTAGCCAAAAAGCATTGTTTGTTAGCTCTATTTGTTATGGGCTGGGCTTCTTTCCAAAAAGGTTTACATATTTTGGACTATGTTTGAATCAACTTATATTAGGACATTAGGACATTAGGTCCAGACGATATTGCTAACCATGCAAAAACCAAATCCTTACTAGTTTAGTTATTTAAGCACTTACGCTATGCACAAAATAATTAAATTACAACATGAGAAGCTACAAAACCTAGTCTTGCCATTTATTTAAAACAATGTCACACATGCACAGAAACAACATGAGAAGCTACTTTATCTTCCTCAATTGAAGTCAATCAACAAAGTCTCTTTTTCGGCTATACGAGCTTCTCCAACCATTTGGCATAGGCGGCTCGGACATCCTCATCAGCGTCTTTTACGTTATATGCTTTCTAGTTTTTCTCTTCCAGTTACAAATAAATTTTTGCCAAGTTTGTGTAATTCTTGTCCACTAGGAAAATCTTCCAAACTACCTTTATTTGTATCCGAATTTCGAAGTAATAATAGTTTAGACTTGGTTTATTGTGATGTTTGGGGTCCTGCACCGATGTTATCTTTTGAAGGTCACAGATATTTTATGTTGTGTGTTGATCATCATTCTCGTTACATGTGGATTTATCATTTAGCTCAAAAATCCGATATGTATGCCACCTTTAAATCATGTGTGCAAATGGTTGAACGCCAATTCACTACAAAATTAAAGAATGTTCAAACTGATTGGGATGGTGAGTTTCGTAATTTAGCTCCTTTTTTCTCTTCGCTAGGAATTATTCACCGGCGATCTTGTCCTCATACAAGTGAGCAAAACGGCTTTGTTGAACGTCGTCATCGCCACGTTGTGGAAACTGGTCTTACTCTTCTAGCTCAATCGTTTGTTCCTCAACGTTTTTGGCATTATGCTTTTGATACTGTCGTTTACCTAATCAATCGCATGCCTTCCCGCACATTGACAAACAAGTCACCTTTTGAACATCTCTTCAAACGGTCTCCCGAGTACTCTTTTCTTCGAGTCTTCGGGTGCCTATATTTTCCCCATCTTCGTCTATACAATCATCACAAAATGGATTTTCGTTCAACTCCGTGTGTGTTTCTTGGCTACAGTCCCTCCCATCATGGATATCGTTGTCTTGACATCTCAACCGAGCTTCTTTGTATAGCTCGGCATGTTCGTTTTAATGAAGAACAATTTCCTTTCAATACCCCTAAAACAACTTCCCCACCCCGTTCAAAAACATCTCCCTATTACTCCTCAGAATCACCTTATGTAATTCCTACTACAGATCATCCAAGTCCAAATTCGCCACGTTCACCAATATCATCTCCGTCAATTTCACAATTGAGTCCAACTTCTCCAACTTCTCCCGAGCCTTCTACTGGCCAACCATCTCCTGTATCGGCTACATCGATACCAACCCCACCACCCCTACCACCGCCACCGCCTCCTGTACCTCGCCAACGTCTCTCTAATCTTCGTCAAAATCCCAAACAACGGGTTCCTTACAATCCTTCCGCAAACCATGCTATCGTCTTCCCCACTACCATCACTGAACCAACCTCGTTTACCGTTGCCAACAAGTCTCCAGAGTGGCGTCAAGCTATGAAAGAAGAGTATGATGCTCTAGTAAAAAACGAAACGTTTTCTTTAGTACCTTGTGCTTCTAACACCAATGTTGTTGATGGCAAGTGGGTTTACAGGTTAAAACGAGACAAAAATGGTGCTATCACTCGCTACAAAGCGAGATTCGTTGCCAAAGGTTTTCGGCAACAACCAGGTATTGATTTTCATGAGACCTTTAGCCTGGTTGTTAAGTCGACAACTATCTGAGCTGTTTTGTCACTTGCGGTTACTAACAACTGGCCGCTACGCCAATTAGATGTTCAAAATGCATTTCTTCATGGCAATCCCAAGGAGAAGGTTTATATGAAGCAACCCCCAGGTTTTATTGATCGACAACGACCAAATCATGTATGTTTGCTTCATAAGTCTCTTTATGGCTTAAAGTAGGCCTCGCGTGCTTGGTTTGAGCGACTCTCCAAGGCTCTCTCTGATCTTGGATTTAAAGGCTCCAAAATGGATCCATCTTTGTTTATTTATTCGCGTGGGCAGACACTTTTGTACATTCTGGTATATGTGGATGATATCATCGTTACAGGTAATGACAGGGGCACTATCGACAATATAATTTGCCAACTTGGATCAGCTTTTGCATTAAAAGATCTCGGGCCACTTAACTACTTCTTGGGTATTGAAATTGTTCCTCATGGGTCTGGTATTATGCTTTCTCAAAAGAAGTATATTTTAGAGCTATTACAAAAGGCTGGTCTTTCTAGCTGCAATCCCATGTCTTCTCCCATGGTTGCCTCGAGCTCACTAAGTCTAGATGACAGTGATGCTTTCTCTGATCCGAGTAAATATCGGCAGGTAGTGGGTGCTTTACAATATGTTACCCTATCTCGGCCTGACATAGCCTTTGCTGTTAACAAGGTATGTCAATACATGCATGCTCCAACCGAGAATCATTGGTCTGCCGTTAAACGGATTTTACGTTATCTTCATGGCACAGTTGAATATGGTATGCTCATACGTCGTTCTTCTGGTTCTACTTCAAGCTTTTACTGATGTCCTATGGAAAGGTAGTCCCGATACTTCTCTTGAAGCTTTCTCAGATGCTGATTGGGCTGGGGATTCAGATGATCGACGGTCCACGGGGGGATTTGCTATATATCTTGGTTCCAACCTTATATCTTGGACCGCTCGTAAGCAACGTACGGTTTCACGTTCCTCTACAGAATCTGAATACAAAGCTCTTGCTGACACAATTGCTGAGCTCACATGGCTTCAAGCTCTTCTTCATGAGCTTGGCATACGTTCATCTTCAACGCCTATACTATGGTGTGACAATCTTGGTGCAACATACTTGTCAGCTAATCCTATCTTTCATGCGCGTACAAAGCACGTGGAAATAGACTACCACTTTGTTCGGGAAAAGGTTGCTCAAGGAGATCTTCGGGTTCAACACATATCTACACATGATCAGATTGCAGATATTTTTACAAAGCCACTACCAACTCCGAGATTCCTCTTTCTAAGATCCAAGCTACAGGTCGTTGCCCGCCCTTAGCTTGCGGGGGCGTATTAGGCCAAACTAGATTACATGGGTTGGTCAATTTGTATAGATGGTAGTTACTTGGTCTCCAAGCAATAGTATTAGTATATATACATACACTATCTAATGTATATTACACAATTACAATTACATCAATACAATATATATTAAGGTTTTATATTACATACTTTTATATATCTGTTTATATTGAATTTAAGAAAAAGTATAGTTTCTTATCAAATAGATTCACAACCTACAAACATTAAAGGAACGATATACTAAATAATATAATAAACATCAAACTTTGACAAAATGTATTTATACATATTCATACGATAAATATGGGGAAGTGTAGAACCGAAGACAAAACTACAAACATTAAAGAAAAATAAACAAAGAATGAGTTGTGTACAGCAAGCCACATATGACCCATTTTCCACATATCGAGTGTTCCACACATGTATATTTATGAAATACCATTGATAAAATGAACTATATTAAATAGCTTATTGACATGTGACATAACATGCGATTTTAGTTTTTGATTAGCGAAAAAGCAATGTTGTTAAATAAAAAATCGTGTTATATTGTAGAACCGCTTCATAGCAGCAGAAACTATCAATATAACCGGCCTGTATGTTGAAAACTGCACCGATGATTATCAATATAAGATTACAAATTATATGGTTCAAAGTTCAAACAATGCTTCAATATAGCCAATATCAAGCTAATGTATCGGTTCATTCTTTTAGCCAAAAAGCATTGTTTGTTAGCTCTATTTGTTATGGGCTGGGCTTCTTTCCAAAAAGGTTTACATATTTTGGACTATGTTTGCATCAACTTATATTAGGACATTAGGACATTAGGTCCAGACGATATTGCTAACCATGCAAAAACCAAATCCTTACTAGTTTAGTTATTTAAGCACTTACGCTATGCACAAAATAATTAAATTACAACATGAGAAGCTACAAAACCTAGTCTTGCCATTTATTTAAAACAATGTCACACATGCACAGAAACAACATGAGAAGCTACTTTACATTTTTTTATTATTTTTTTTTTAATCCATATAATAACAAGATACTTTTCAAAATGTTCTAATATCCGACATTGAAAATATCAATATCATATACGTACTTGCAAAATTCGTCTTAATACATACCTTAGTTCAGATAAATTAATTACATAACATTGTTAATGATTTTCATTGGTGATGTGAAAATTACTCTAAATGTCTATTATATCTTCTATTTTTCGTTTATATCGTTAAAAACACTATATACACAAATATAAATTATAATAACATAAATCGATGCAGTAGAAAACAATTGATATTATTGCTTAATGATTATCAAGTTGTTTATCATTCATTTGAATAAGTTTAATGACAAAAATATATCTCATGTTATTCATTTGTTCAATAATTATTACTTTGTAGTAAAACGAAGTTCCGCTACGTTATAAAAGACACAATTCCGGTACATAAAAAATACACTTCGAGTAGCATAAGTATTTGGTGAAGCGATTTAAAGAATGTAACTAAATATATACTATACAAAATTCAACAAGGCAGTGAATGAGTGGCATATAATGACGTGTCATGTACATATAATTTTGACTTTGGCGCATTACAAATAAGTTTGTGACGATAACTGAACAGATTTTGAAAGTACATGTACGATAATGGTATTTTTTAAAGTTTATGTATGATATTTGTATATTTTTAAAAGGAATTTGCTATCAACAACCCACTGGGTGTTCTTTAAACATTCCATATATATGTATAAAACTCATTTAATAAACTCATGTATTCTATAATTATACCCTTTTTTAGTCATCTTAAACATGATATGTGATGTTAAATATGGAATGTTTAGAGATCACTAAATGCTTTATTTTTTACTATGGACGGGAGGTGATATGTACACCACTAAAATTGGTGTGCACACCACTAAATTGTGTTGATAACGCATATAGTACAATTATATACTTCATACTTAGTGGTGTACATACCAATTTTAGTGGTGTACATATCACCTCCTAATGCTTAAACAACACCTCGTGAATTGTTGTTAGCAAATCCCTACTTGTTAAAAATACTGTATTATTATATAAACTTATCTTTTTTTTTTTTCCAATCTTTTTTGCACTTTAATGGAAAGAAAACATTATATTTTATATATATCTAATAAGAAAAGGAAATATAAGATTCTTTGTTTGGATAGGAAGTTTGAAGTATGATCCAAAACCATAAAAGCCGGAGAAGATTATGATGTTTCTCTTTTCCTGCTTTTTGGACGGCTGTTGTTCTCTTTTATCATTACTGGATCCATTTTCAAACTTTTCCACACGCATTTTGACTCTTTTGTTGAATTAAGGTATGTTTGGCGAAAATAGCGTAGCAAAAAATAGTAGGAGTAAGCAATAGCGAGAGCAGTAGCAGGAAGCAGTAGTTGTTTGTTTTGATGTTTAATAATTGTTTGAATCTTATTCTTAAACAATATTAAATTTTTAAAGGTAATCCTTAGATTCATTACTTGCTTTCTTTCCTTCCTCCCCTTCTATAAAAAGTGGAAGACATTTGCTTTAACATATATCCATCCCACCCTCCCTCAAAACCTTCTAGTTTTCTTGGCTCGTGGAAGAAGGCTGAATGGCGACGAGTACCTGTAATTATGGCTCGATCCAGAACGCGTCACAGAGAAGAGGAGTGGCCATGGTTCTAGCAATGGTGACAGCTGTGGTGCTTTCGCCTTTGTATGTAAATGGTAGTCAAAAGGAAACTCATTTGGAAACAAGGCTATGGAACTCCGGGTTCGTCCTGCCTATGGTTCTTGCAGGCCTAATTTTCGCCATTAAGACCACTTCCTCTTATTCATCATCTAGTGCTGCATCTTCATCAAGTGCTGCATCATCATGTGAAGGCGATTCTTCGTCGTCATGGGTGCTAAGGATAGGGAGCTCGTCGTGGGGTTTAGCCGGGATTCTGGGAATGCTAATGTTTGTATTGTATTGGCAACATTCGGTCCAACATTTCTTCTGGAGATAGATTGCACGCATGTTTAATCTTATGACTTCTATCGAAGTATGATTAAGTTAATATATAGTTCAACTTTGTAATAAGCATTTTTCAATTCTGTATGTGCTTTTGCGACTTATGAAATGTTATGCATTCGGATATTGACCTGTGTTTACAAACAGATTCAATCAATTAATATGAGTTCTGTTTTATTACTAACACGAGGGTCGTTTTTACAAGACTGACTTCTTACAAAAGAGAAAACCCTGTATATGCAAGTCAACATATATCTTTAAGTAGGGTGGTCTATTAACAAGAAAATGATTCAATGTGATCAAGTGTATGATGTCAAAGATCATGTTAATAATCTACAAGTTGCAAACAGCATCTCATGCTTAATCCCTCAAAGGGCTGGAATCTAGGTACAATTTTTGTCTAAATAGTACGGTTTCATTCTAAATAGAGGTTGCAATTTCGATCAATGTACTTATGAATACTTTAACTTGGGTTGTGTGTTATTGAAAATGGGTCAAATAAAAAAGTCAGCTATTAATAACTTATAGAATGGGTCATCAAAATCCTAAAAAATGACCCATTTTAACATGAACCCACCCAATACGCCATTCTGCCACCCCTTCGTTTTCAGTTGTTAACGTGTCTACAAAATGTGTCATCAGATTCATTCATGGAGTGGAACGTCAAAGCTACGTAATACTAGTAAATATGTCAAGTGTTTGGCTCTTGTCCATGGGAGATTTTATTCAGGATGTCAAGATAATAGCATTCAGGTTCATTTTGTTATGATTTTCGTGGTTTCTTTTTTTGGGGTCCACTAAATCTCAAAAAGAAAGGACTTTGTCACATTTTCCAGGAAATCGACTTAGCAACAGGTACTTTGAGTTCCATTCAAAGTGGTTCACGAAAGTTACTAGGAAAATCAAATCCGATCCATGCCTTGAAAGTTCATGATGGACTCATATACCGACAGTTCTTCTGTAGAAGGGACTGTATTAAAGGTATTAAGTTGCACCATGAAAATGTTGAGAGTAATTGACCAAAAGGGACTGTACTAACGGGTCAAAGTTATAAAATTGTTAACAGTTTCAAAGTCCCCTAAGCATAAGCAAAAAAGCAATTAAGCATAGTCTTAACAACAACTACCTAAACTGGTTTATTCAAAAAGTCAGATCATCAGTTCATTAGTAGTTGCTGTAATCATGTACAATTTATAAATTACCTATTATATCAGAAAAACAGACGGATAACTACAGGTGGGTCACCCTAAAATTTAACATGTTCTTGCCTATTACCCAACTGGCCCATTTTTCCACCTATACAAACGATAGTTGCAACTTGCAAGGACACTCCCTGCAAAGAGTTATCTGCATGGCTCTAGACGGCAATGAAGATTTCTTAGTGGTAGGGACCTATGATGGCAGAATTCAAGTAGCGTAGCTAACAATGTTGCACACAACGATTTACATTTCATTTAAATAGAGGTGGGCAGGTGGCATATTGGACGGGTTATATGCGCCAGAATCTCAAAAATTCTAAGTAAAGATTAAATTAGTGTGTCAATCATGATTACAGTAATTATATTACAGTTATTTTTGACATGATTACTTAAATAAAAAATAATCGCCCTACTAGAGAGATAAACAAAGCCAGTTACAAATAAATACGAGATAGGTTGAAAGTGTCTCTTAACCAATTTTCAGTCCATTTAACGCATCTCATCTTTATTTACCCTCTTGTGTGTTTTGCAGGCATGGGGAGTGAGTTAAAGATTATGTTGTAAATTATGGACAGTAGGATGATAAAGTGAAGGCGTGATTGACAAAAATATTTTCTCTAAGCTTCAGAAATGAGCTTTGTTCATTGTTCAAAGTAGGTGACATGATTTATACATGTATAGTTCTAATTATTTGTAACAACGTTGTGTGGTGTCTAGTTTGGCTTCGCTAAGTGATTGAGAGCAGTCAGGATGGTCGAGAGGTTTTGAGTTTGAATATATCGTGTTGATACTACCAGTGCTGTATCAACAAAACGGGCAGCTAGGTAAACTATCAGTGTTTTGCTTGTATCTATGATTCTTTGTAACGTTGTATAGAAACTAGCATACAATGTCTTGATGCTTTTAAGGATGCTTTATAAGAGATGTTTCTTCTTTTCCTGATCAAGTCATTAGACCATTATCAAGAATTACGTATGTTGTTAAAGTAATTAACTTAAACCAAACCAAGATATTTGGTTACGAAAGAACTATTGTTCCTAACTTCCTAGAGATATAGAAGAGTAATGTCATATACTCGTAACATGTTATGAAATAACTATACTATTGTTCCTATAGATATAGAAGAGTAACGTTATATACTTTTAACAGTCCTCCTGGAAGTGCTCTCTACTCTGGAAAAGTCCTTAAACATGCAAGAGCTATTGTTCCTATAGATATAGAGAGAATATAACATTATACTGTAATCAAGAAAGAAAATGCTGTGAGTTGTAGAAATAAGCAGTTTTGGATATAAAAGAAGTATTTTTGTATTTATAGTCAACAACCACATCAAAAAGACCCGCGATCAAAAGCTAGCAAAATAACAAGGCAGAAATTAATTGGGCATACATACCATCTTGAAGCAAATTGACCGACAACAGGATAACCCATATCTTTTCTTTGCGGGTTCTCGATTACTATAAGATACAACTTCCGAGGGGCCAATGCATATTTCTCGATTACTATAAGATAAAACAGGATAACCCATATCTTTTCTTGAGATCATTGTTCTCTCCAAACCCTATATCGATTTCTTTTTCAATGTCTTGGGCAGCCTCAACCACCTCCCAAAATGTAGCCAAATTCCTTGTTGAGATTAATTCCCTTATGTCACTCCTTAATCCCTGTAGATACCTCTCTATCTTTCTCTCTTTAGTCGCAACCAAGTGCTCAACAAATCTTGCCATGTCCACAAACTGAGCTGTATACTCTTTAACTAACTTGTCCCCTTGTTTGAATGTTAAGAACTCTTCTTCTTGCCGCAGCATAACGCTTATCGGACAAAACTTGTCTTTGAACACTTCCTTGAATCTACTCCATGTCATCTTTGTGGGCCCACACTTGTCCTTACCACTCTCCCACCACAACTTGGCATCCAATCTCAACTTTGAGACGGCATACACTACCTTGTCCCCATCGTCACACTTAATAGCTTTAAATATATTTTCAATCTCAAGAATCCACCTCAAGGACGATATAGGTTCACACACTCCCGTAAACTCAGGCATGCAGTCCGAAAAATCCTCTTTCTCAACCACAACCACGTCCTCGTTAGCTTGTTTTTCAACTTTGTCAACCCCAAATCTCTCTTCTATCATTTTACAACTCTTTTCCATATATTGTTCAAACATAGTGGGCATTGTTGCTTGAATGGCTCTTGTGACCTCTTCGGCTATAATCGCTCTAAGCTCATTCGGCTGTATCACTAAATGGTCTGCACGAGGTCGTACAATGGTGTTACTGTCCGATTGGGCAAATTCTTTTGATCTATGTACAATATATTACTTAGTAACTAATTTGGCAACAAACATATATCCAGTAACTTATAAAAACTTGTATGCACGTCAACGGATCTACATTATAAATTTCTTTTAATATGTTCATTGTTTCTAGTTGCACATAACAAAAGCATATAACAAATGGCAACATAAAATGATAAAACATAACGAGAAAATTCATCATGAAGTTGGACTTTTTTGCAGACATTTTAATTATGCACAACAGATTATAGGATTGGAACTTTATGCAAGAGTGATGATTTGTAATTAGCACCATTGTCGGTAACCATTTCAACAATCTCATAAATCAAATTAGTGAAATTACATAAATTTTCAACATTGCTATAAATATCGGATGCACTAATAAATGAGATCCCTTTAGGACAATAAACCAAGATATTAATCGAAAGGCATTGCTTAATCGTGCAACCCAATGGCTTCCATACGAAATATAATTAACACAAAAACAGATTTTTTTAATTTTGCCGCCCTCAACGCATGCTGATAACTAGGTACAGTTGAAAATAAAGAGAATTTCAGGCATTCATATTATGCATGGGCGGAGATAAAAGGGGGGCACAAGGAGCGAAAAAAATTGTAGTGTAAATTTCCGAAAATATTTGATTTTTTTCGTAATTTGCCCCCATAAGTACCAATTTATAGTGTAGTTTCTAAAATTTATCAAAGTGTGTCCCCTCGACCAAAAACTTCTGGCTCCGCCCCTGATATTATGTATATACAAGCTTTCTTAATAGTACTGTGTTGAGAAGAATTGTGTATATAGTGTATACCTTTATTCGGTAGGGTTACCTCCTGTTCTTCATCAACATTACTACTCGTAACCTTGTCTTTACGCTTCTGGTCAGTTTCTTCCAAACTAGCTTGGATAGCAAGTCTAACGTCCGGGTCTACTAGCGTGCATGGTGCTATCTCCCCCTTTCGGCCAGCGAGATGCTTCTTAACTCTATTAATGCCACCGCCACGTATTATTATACCACAAAAGTTGCAAATGAAGACATTTTTCCCGTTTTGTTCGTTACGTTGTGTTACATGCTCCCATGCTTTATCTCGTGCTTTGTTGTCTTTAGGGTTATTCATAGTACTCTAAACATGCAGCATTACAAAGACTATATATATCAAAACAAATACAAATAAATGAATAATATCTGATTTTAAGTAAATTTAAAAGAAAAACTCAAAAGTACCTTCATTTGTGGTTGCTTCAAGCGGAAATGGGATGAAAAGTACCAAATTAGGGTAAAAAGGACAAACCCAGCTGGCTGGAATTATGTATCCGGGTCGACCCGGCTTTTTGGGAAATAAACGGGTTTCAAAAGAACAGGGGATTTTCGAGTTTTTGTCAATTAAGTCCAGCTCGAACTCGATTTCGAGGTTATATGGACTCATACTTTTATTTGAGTATATGTTTTTTTTTTAAATAAAAGTTATGCATATTTAAGGGGATTATATGTAAAAAGTACTGGATGAGCAATCCTGACCGACAACTGATCAAAACCGACGATCCCGATACAGATCCGATATTCTTCGGTTCGGTAGTCGGTTCTAGGTTTTAGTATTTTTCAGTATCGGGTAGGGACGGTTCAGGACAAAACTCGAGAAAAGCAACCAAAGCGACCGGAACCAACAAAACCAAAACCGACTGATACCGATCCGGCACCCTTCGATTCGGTAGTCGGTTTACGATTGCTCCTATAGTCGGGATCGGGCTGTGTCGGGACGGTTCGGGATCGGCCCGATGCTCAGCCCTAGGATTTATGAACGTACCAAGTGTTTCGAGCTAAATTTTGAGCCAAATTTAATATTTATTTTATATTTCAATTTTATTTGGTTTAAAACGGGTAATTATCAAAATACAGCAGTTGTCCTATTGCTTATCACTTTTTAGAGCTAAAATTTTCAAAAGTCCAAAATAGATCGGGCGATTGTGCAACTTGTACAGCTCAACCATTTGTCGACAAGTGTCCATTTGTGATATGTGAATTAATCTTTTATCAATTTTTTTAAGAACACGTGTCAAACATAGACATGAGTTGCCTAAAAAATGAGTCGTCCTCGGTCTATTTTAGACTTTTGAAAATTTTAGATCTGAAAAGTGATAAATCGTAACGTGAGGAGTCTATTTTGCTAATTTTCCCGGTTTAAAAAACACGTCATTACTAATAAATCAAGCTTTTCAAGTCGAGCTCAAGCGAAATTCAAATTTTCTCGAGTCGAGCTCGAGCTTCCCTCATAAAGGCTCGTCGAGCTATCAAGCCGAGCTCAAGCGGAGCAAAATACTGTCGACTCAAGCTTTGTCAAAATTTGACTCGTTTACATCCCCAGACGTAGTCCTTAACATGTGAAATGATACTTATTATAATTGTATGAGAATATTTGGGCAACTATAGACCGGTGTTTCAAAAACCAGGTTGATCGGGTCGGTTCAACCGGGAATCGGTTAACTCACTCGGAAGCCAGTTTTGAGGGGAAAAAAACTGATTGACCCGTCAGATTAAGGTTATATATAGATCAACCTTGTAATAAGAATTTTCCAATTCAGTATGTGCTTTTGCGACTTATGAAATATTATGCATTCGGATATTGGCCTGTGTTCACAAACAGATTCAATCAATTAACGTGAGTTCTGTTTTATTACTTGCACGACGATCGTTTGTACAAGACCTCCTTCTTGCAAAAGAGAAACCCTGCGTGCAAGTTAACATATATCTTTAACAGCCAAGATACCTGACCGTTTCGGAAAAGAAAAAAACAACCAAGATACCAGGTCGAATAAAATTTTGACTAACTTTTGAATCCGAATACAAAGGTCTAATAAACATGATTCATTTTGTAGAATAGTAACACCAACATAAGTCTGCAAGATGAATCTATGCTTGCTGCATTTCCTTCGATATGGTTTCAAAACATGAATTCAACCTGCTAACGTTAAAAAGGGTCAACAGAACCCAACCTGATATGTTCTGGCCGAGCCTGAAACCGGGACTTGCATATATTTACACATCAACATAAAAATTTACTTAGTTTAAATTGTTAACCAAGCAGTCTAACCAGCCAGTTTCGAATTTCGACATCCATATTTACAAACACATGTTCCCATTAGGAAGAACTGTCGAAGAAAAATAAAACGTTCTACTGTCATATATAAGAATTGAGCTAATTAATAACACCAGAGTTCTTTACAACATTCTATTTCGTTTTTTCCTTTAAATGAATCTTGTCACAGCTCTCCGATATCATAAAGATCAAAGAATCTGCTCTGTACAAAGACTGAATCCTATATATGTACAAGAATTTAACTATATTATCTTCCTAACTGGTATATCAGACATCTTCGTGGTTTAAATGGTACGAAGATCATCTCCTCCAACCAACCCTGTTACCGCTAGCTAGCCCCGTGCTTGTGGTTGAAAGCCCACTCTCGTACATACGTTGAATTTCTTCCCTTTTTTCTATTAGTGACTTGTCTGGTATCTTTTGAGTTAGTTCCACTACATCCCCCATTTTCAGGTTGCAACTAGGATCACTCACTGCCTCGTGGTTCAGCTTCGGTATCAACTCTTGCTTCACTGAAAATCCATACGGACTCCACCTATAGCTTCCCTCGCCAGCTCTATCAAGAACGTCCTTCACGGTTGCGTTTGCAGGAAATTCTTGCACTGACATCTGCCAACATTACCCAACAATATTTCAAAGTCAGTTTCCATACAATAGATGAAGAAAAATCTAATCACCAGATAAGAACCTAAAGGGTTGGAAAACAAGACAAATTGTTGAACTTCCAAAATACCAACCTCGTCATTCTTGATCACAATTACAAACACAGGTCCATCTGATCCACAGGGTTTATACGAATGTGGGCAATCTTCTGAATGGAAAGGGAATTTGCAGGGAGGTTTCATGACATCGGCGTAGCTAATGCCCGATTGATCTTTCATCATTGCCTCACACTGCCATGTGACAACCCAACGTGCCCATTCAACCATCTGTAGCACAAATGAAGAATGCATGCAATCACCTTCCTTGTATCTCCAGTGAGCTGCAAATCCGAACTCTGCTTGTGAATGCATCTCTTTTGTTCTGATCTGAACTTCAAGTGGAACCAATCCCTCACCCCTTACTACTGTGTGCAGAGAACGATACCCATTACACTTGGGCTGATTTATGTAGTCTTTGAACTTTCCAGGTACTTCAGGCCATAACCCATGAACAACCTTCAACGCTTTATAGCAATCTTCTTTATTTTCCACAATCAGCCTTAGCCCATGAACATCATGGATTTCACCCATGCTTAACTTTTTCCTACACCAATATATACCATGTCAAGAACATAAATGATATCGATTTTAATAGCTGGATACAGTATACAACTAGATGATCTAATTCTGATATTTCCGAATAGATAATTTCTAAGTAAGATTCTAATATGCTAATCAATATAAGGAACTCTTATCCCAAAGCATAGCAGATAGAGGATTAAAACCAGGGGACGGAGCTAAATCGGCTCTAAAGGTTAGCATTGATTCAGCATAATTTTACTTACGAACCCACAATATTGCTTGCAACATATGAAAGATCAGCAAAGTTAAAGAATACAGTTTTAGGGGAAAGAAACATACTTCAGCATTTTGCAATGAACGCTATACAAGCTTTTGTGCCGCCCATATAGAACATGATAGAAAACGGATTCATCCTTAAGAGCTTCTTCCAATCTTCCAACAGCAGAAGTGACCATTGCTTCATTAAATGACTTGAGAAGCTGGGAGGACAGATCAGTGTACCGCTCTGGGTTAATATATTTAAAGCAGAGGTTTTCCAACTGCTCCTTCCAACTAACGATTCCCAAACGGTTTGCCAGAGGAGCAAATATTTCCATAGTTTCCTTTGCAAACCTATACTGCTTTGACAAAGGTAATGCATCCAGTGTCATCATATTGTGCAGCCTATCAGCCAATTTAATGAGTACAGCCCTGGCATCAACCATTCCTAGAAACATAGTGTGCATACGATCTGCCTCAATGATTTTCGTTGCTGTATTACTTTCACGAGCAAGCTTGCTCAATTCACTCAACCTAGAGACCTACAAATATCCAACAAGATTATTAATTTAGCTATAAACATCTTTAGAAGCTATAGATGCCCAATATCATTCATACCAAGCAACTTCATAGACCAGACACAATTACAAACTACCTAATCTTTGCAGAAAAAGTGATCATCAGATTTAACGATAATGTCCTAAACCTAAAGCCAAAAGAGGGCTAGACATGGTTCTCACTAAAAAACAACAGCTGATCAAGTATAACAGTGGTTAAGCAGATCCATTGTATCACTTTCTTTTATATTATTTTTTCGTGAAAGGCCATTGTGTCACTTTCTTAAGATCTTGAAGAGACCAACGAAACAGAACATATCCCAGAACCTCCTAAAAACCGAATTCAAAAGAATACACCAATATGTATTACCATAAGAGAACATGTTCAACAAACTAACTTAAAAATTGCATCAAAATGCAGATACTTTCATTAGAATAAATTACTTTAGAGAAAATTAAAGTAGAAGAGATTGTGCATATGTAACATACTGTTACAAGGGATGTTCTAACACGCAAACAGGTCCCACCAGACAGCCTAGCAAAGATTGTGTGTGCAAAGAGATCTTCTAACGAGTTATTCTCATGTGCAAGACCTCAATCCTTAACATTATTTACCGGTAAAATCATATCTATATACGTATGCCGTTTAATCAAATTACATTTTACTCATCTTAAATCTAATTCCTACAATGATCCAGCGAAGATGCCCAAACTAGTAATATACGAGTACTAACAGTAACCAAATAAATGCATTAAAGTGTTAGAAAAACATTTAAATCCATGTAACAACCAAAAATCCATACCCCTTTAACAAGATCAGCAAGCCCGGCACCAAATGTCTCAAGAATATACTCATAGCTCATAAACGAGTCATCAATCGTATCATGTAAAAGCCCCGCAGCAACCACAACAGCATTCGCACCAATCGCCGCCAACAAAACCGCAGTCTCCACACAATGCACCAAATACGGATCCCCACTCGCCCTCATCTACAACATTCACATAAACAAAATTAACCAACCAACAAACATTATTAGCTGATAACTAACTACAGCGCTGTTTGATTTTGACTTAACTGTCTTTATTGAGAAAATTGCTTAATATGATAAGTCGGTAATGACTTGTTTGTTATGAACATACAGGGGTGTTTGTTTAAGCTTATATAGCGGGCTTATAGCTAATTTGGTTTCCGGCTTATGTTTCATAAGCTGATTTTTTTGAAACTTTCCAGCTTATTAAGCTTATTACTTCTTATTATATAAGCCGAAAAGTTTCAAAATAAGCAAAAAAAGTGAGCTCATGAAATATAAGCCGGAAACCAAATAAGCTATAAATCCGCTATATAAGCTTATATAAGCCAAAAAGTTTCAAAATAAGCCACAGAAAATAGGCTATGAAGCATAAGCCGGAAACCAAATAAGCTATAAGCCCTTATATAAGCCGAAAAGTTTTAAAATAAGCCACAAAAAATAGCTTATGAAACATAAGCCGAAAACCAAATAAGCTAAAAGCCCGCCATATAAGCTTATATAAGCCGAAAAGTTACAAAATAAGCCACAAAAAATAGGTTATGAAACATAAGCCTAAAACCAAATAAGCTACAAAGCCACTATATAAGTAATAAGCTTAAACAAACACCCCAATGATCGAGAAGCATGACTTAGGGGGTGTTTGTTTCAGCTTATATAGCCGGCTTATGGCTAATTTGGTTTTGGGCTTATTTTTCATAAGCTCTTTTTTTTCCCTTTATTTCAAAACTTTTCTGCCTATATAATAAGATCATCATGTGGACATGTCATAATAAGCTTAAGTTTATATAAGCTAACAAGTTTCAAGCATAACAGTAAGTATCTATAGTATAATCATATATCTACAAATAGGTAGAAATAAAAATATACCTGTCCTTTATGAGCCTTAGCCGCTTCGAAAAACGCCTTAACAACCAAGTCATCATTAAACACATTATACTTCAACTGAGCTTCTAACAACATCTCTTTAACAAAAGCCTCATTTTCATCATCCATACTAAACATCATCTCATCATTTTCATTTTCATCCTCATCCTCCCCATAATTTAACCTACTACTATTAACGCACGTGCCAAACACGTGCGTAACAAATCCTTTAAATAACAACCGTCTGTTGGTCCCACCCCCACCACCTCTCTCCGGTGAAGATGATAGGATGGTTATATTTGACGGTGAAGATGATGATGAGGATGATGATGACGTGGACGATGATCGTTGTTGATCGAAATCATGTGATCCGTAGGGACTGGTGGTGTGTGGGCTTGTGTATAGTGCTATTGTAGCTACTGCTGCCATCGTTAACTAATCAGTTTTTTTTTTTTTATAAAATTTTGAAATTTATAAAAAGTTTAGAGCCTTTGGGTTTGAAATTTATCAAATGAAATGAATGAATTATTAGTTTTTATTTACATATGAATTTGACTTTTTGGATGTCAAAGAAAAGAAGAAATGAAATGAAATGAAATGAGATTTTTTTTTTATTTAAAAAGGAAGGAAGGAAATAATGTTTGCTTAGCGGCAAGGCGAAGGAATGTGGGTGGAATGACGGGATTGCCCTTGGGATCGACCTGAATTAACGGAAGGTTTCTAGAATCTTTTTTCACTACGTGGATTCTTCTTTTTACTCGCATAGAGTCACGGGTGCAGCTCGATCGACTTAAGGCAGGGCCGTCTCATGGATTTCAGTGGCCTCGTGTCATCACTACAAATAAGCCCTTAAACATACATACAAAATATACATGTATCACTAGTGCGTGAACTAATTAAACTCAAGTCTCATGTTATGATATACATATAATAAAGTGCATGAAATTTTGTGTCCTTCATTAAGCGGTAGCCCTGTACAATAACACCTTTTACACTCGCTTAAAACCGGCTCTGACTTACGGCACATCAGTTTTTACTTTATAATAAAGCATCTTTCTCAACAACATTTTATAACAAAGAAAAAAACTCGCTTTACACTAAAAAAAAAAAAAAAAAAAAAAAAAAAAAAAAAAAAAAAAAAAAAAACTGCTGTTATAGCCACAATGTGACGTTTAGAGCGTCTATAATGCACTCAACGGTGCAATTATAACGGCGTTATATACACCAAATTGTGACAATAACGAGCTACACGTAGCAATTTTAATAACATGTTAATAAAAATTACCCCTTTGTCCCAAAACTTAAATTCATTTTGACTTTTGTTTTGCAACTTTGACCTCAATTGTGTATATTCATGTTATATAATACTTGATGAAAAGTATAACAATGAAATACATTTAAAATAAAATTTATTTATTTATTTTGTATTAAATATTATATAATATGAAAATAATAATAATAATAATTAAGGTCAAGTTACATGGTAAAAAAAGTCAAAATGTATTTAAATTTTGGGTCAAGGCAGTAAATGGATAAGATTTTTTATCACAACATATTAGTTTCGTAAAAAGGAGCTTCTAATTAGATGTATATATTGTTTGATTGTTGTCTACCTATCATTTTTCTTACTATAAATACCTTAGTTAGTAGGGTAACCTAGCGGTAGTTTAAAAGGCAACATGATTTGACATCATGATCATAATGTTTAAGATGGCTTAATAAGTCATCAGAAGAGTATACTTTATCTAGAAGACGTCATTATCTTTTTACCAGAAGTTTCTCTTCTCCTGTTTAAAAATCGTGATCAACTTTTTAGCAAAATTTTGTCTTCAGAACCAAAAGACTGACCCTAAAATATTTGTTAGAGTCTAAACTTTGTTGTCTTATAAAAAATCTCAAGATTCACCACTTAACTACAAAAATCTAAATTCTAATGAAAACTGCACAGATATTACCATGATTCTAAAAGTCACGTAAAAGTCCCGCAAAAGGCATGAGGTTTGGTTATTCTGTCATGTCACGCCTTACGCCGCCTTATGTCACGTCTTTTTATAAATTCGATATATATAAAATATGATATAAGTGTCCCTATAATATAAACATACAAATATTTTCATATTTATTGTTACTTTCTTTATGTTACGCCTTATAAATGAAAAAGCTTCGCCTTAACCGCTTAGGAAATGAGCTTTATCATGCTGCCACGTCGTGACTCACGCTATTTATAACCTTTGATATTACATAGAAACATGGATGATCATGATGAAAAGTATATGCTTTATTAATTAGGATGTCGATCACTTTTTTAAGATATGGAATAAAGGGGACTTATTCTTTTGGTGCTAAATGAAATGGAACATGTGAGATATGACGTTTGATTTGTATATTATAATGTTCCTTTCGTGTTATAATGATGATGTTTAAAGATAATATTAACTAATACTGATATTAGCAAGTGTATAATTATTAACAGCCTTTAGATTCTTCATGACAATTTCCATCCAATAACAAAGAATTACTACTTGTTTTTTTTTTTTTTTTAAACTATTTAACATTAGTTATATAACTATATAAGACGTGTAACCACATATTTTCACCGTTTTATATATTTAGCTAGCCATGAATGATTTGTATAAATTTTTATGATTATAATAAGGAAATGAGTTCAAAGCTCTTGTTAATTAGTGTGTTAAGTTGTCCAAAAGTCAGCGAACTATCTTATAATCCTTGTACTATTTGGTTGGAGAGTAATATAAATTTACCTTTTGCAAAAAAATAAAAAAAAAATAATTAATTAGTGTATTAAGTAAGTGAGATTGATGAAGATGAAATTAACATGTATTGTGTATCAAACTCAGATAAAAATTTTATATATACAAGAATAAATTGTAATGTTTTTAGGCCGAGTGTAATAAGGGGATTTTATGACCGCATTTACTGCCGTCACTTCAGCGGTACATTAAATTTATCTTTTTACAACCAATTTCACCACTAATTTAGTGTAATAAGATAACTAATTTCACCATCAAAGTATACCATATTTAAAAACATAATATACCCCATCAAAACACACACGCAAAAACCACACTCTCACGACTCACTCTTGGCCAGACCGAGTCTTGTGAATTTGCTATGTAAGAAGCTTGCAATAATCTTAAGTTTTCGGTGAACCTATCTCTATAGTTAATTCAACAATGAAGACTCGGTCTTCGATCTTATATTACGGATGATCTTAAGTTTTTGATGAACCTTGCTCTATAGTTAATTCAACAAAACAAAAAGTATTCTGCAGGCCTCTTCCAACTTATTAAAATGTCGATGAGTAAAATATAGCATATGATTGAGGTTGTGATATTCGACTATACAAAAATCGGACAACTTGTGTGACTATATATTAGAAAAAGAGATTTATATAATATGTAGGAATGTTACGAACATTTCCTTTCCGTCACACCCACTTAATAAAACATCATTAGTACATATTTAATGGTCTTTGGAAAAGTTGGTTACTACTTTTTCCACAAATATTAAACGTAATTTATTAGATAGATAATTAGATTAGTTTATGTAGGTCCGCACTTGGTAATGGCACATGCGACATTTTAATCTCCCGGGTTCTACTAGAAGAAAAACGAACGAGTGAGCCTGCTTTAAACAACAATACTCAATTATGTCGCAACGAGATATGAGAGAGGTGAGGTGTAAAGTGTAGACAGTCACGCCCTACCGAAAATAAAACACACATTGCACAACTCGATCTTGACATAGACCGAGTCTTGCAGATTTGCCATGTACGACGCGTCATACCCGCACATCCGTAACAAAAAAGACGTGTTTTGTATGCCCAAAACTCGGTCTTAAAGACCTTATCACGCTACGTTTATTATGAATCAGTAACAAAAGTTTAACCCCACTCTAATATAATCCAGTTGTGAAACCGGTCGCCCCTAAGCACAACATTTGCCAACCGAGTGTGACCCCAATCTTTTCAAAGTTATGGTTGTCCCACCAACCGAAACTTTTAATTGTTTTGTTGTACTCCCTCAGTCTCATAATAAATGTCCAGTTTTACTTTTTTTTTCTTTCTTATTCAACGTTGACCTTAGATATTTTGATTTATATTATATAATGCTACATGAAAAACATATCAATAAAAATATATTTAAAATTTAATTTATTCATATATTTTGCATATCACACGCACAAAAGTATTTAAGCTTGAACTTGAACAAATTATACCGTAAATGGTTTATTATGATACGGGGGTAGTATATTTTTTTTATTTGTTTTTGTGAAGTATGTTTTTTGTCGTGATTGCGGTCGTTTTATTAGCAAATTATGGTTAGAATAAAATATTGAATAGAGAAAGCTGAAATGACGTGGCCTTACTAGCTTCCTACTTTTTTGTGAAAATGACATGAAATGATATTTATGTCCACGTTGGCTTACAATTAGACAATGTATAATTCGGTGAACAGGGAGGTAGCAAGTGGTGTGTTGAACAAGGTATTGCGTAACCTGCGCTAGTAAACAAGTATTCTACATATGACACGTGTCACAATATCTAGGAGATCAAGGGTTGAGATTGCTTGGTCGTGTTGTAGACGCGTGTCAAATAAGGTATTGGTGGATAGTGACACGTGGTCAGACGTAACGGCATCAGCTTAGAGTACGACCATTGTGTTGGACGTTCATGCACACTTCTACCCATGTGCCCATGTTTCGTATTTTGTAATTAATCCGTTTTAAAATATTAGAATTGTACCAGCGCAATACGGCGGTAAGTATATACGATTATACATTTAATTATTTTTATGCTTTATAAGTAGAGATAGTTAAGCTAAATAATTTTAGTTTAAACAAACAACCTGCTTCTTAACAAATTTCTTAACCAACTTGCTTCATAACCAATTAATTTTAAAATGAGTTAATTGCAAAAATCGTCCCTAAGGTTTGCTCAAATTGCAGATGTTGTCCCTAATAGTTTAAAATTGCAAAAATCGTCCCTAAATCAAACCTTTTGACAAATTTTGGTCCCTAGCTTTAACTACCGTTAAGTACATTCCGTTAGAATTTGCACCGTTAGTCCTTTTTCACCATTATCTCCTAACGAGCTAGAGCACATTGCACCGTTAGTCCTCTTGGTTAACTGTATTTGCACCGTTAGTCATTTTTTACGTTTTTTTTCCGTTTTTTTTCGTTTTCGTCCGTTTTTTTTTACGTTTACATCCGTTTTTTTACGTTTTTACCCGGTTTTTACGTTTTTGTCCGTTTTTTTTTACGTTTACGCCCGTTTTTAACGTTTTCACCCGGTTTTATACGTTTTTTTTTCGTTTTCGTCCATTTTTTTTACGTTTACTTCCGTTTTTTTTACGTTTTCACCCCGTTTTTTACGTTTTTTTTACGTTTTCGTCCGTTTTTTTTACGTTTACGCCTGTTTTTTTTTACGTTTTCTTCCGTTTTTTTTTACGTTTTCTTCCGTTTTTTTACGTTTTCACCCAGTTTTATACGTTTTTTTTCGTTTTCGTCCGTTTTTTTACCTTTTCGTCCATTTTTTTACGTTTTCGTCCGTTTTTTTACGTTTTCATCCGTTTTTTTTACGTTTTCGTCCGTTTTTTTTACGTTTTCACCCGTTTTATACGTTTTTTTTCGTTTTCGTCCGTTTTTTTACGTTTACTTCCGTTTTTTTTACGTTTTCACCCGGTTTTTTACGTTTTCATCCGTTTTTTACGTTTTCGTCCGTTTTTCTTACCTTTTCGTCCGTTTTTTTACGTTTACGCCTGTTTTTTTAAATTTTCTTCTGTTTTTTTACGTTTTCTTCCGTTTTTTTTACGTTTTCACCCGGTTTTATACGTTTTTTTTTCGTTTTCGTCCGTTTTTTTTACGTTTTCACCCGATTTTTTACGGTTTTTTACATTTACGGCCGTTTTTACGCTTTCTTCCATTTTTATACGTTTTCTTCCGTTTTTAACCTTTTCGTATGTTTTTTTTACGTTTTGCCCTTTTTTTACGTTTACGCATGTTTTTTTTACGTTTTCGCCCATTTTTAATACGTTTTCGCCTGTTTTTTCTGAGTTTTCATATGTTTTTTCATGTTTACACCCGTTTTTTTAATCTTCGTATGTTGTTTAATTTTTTTAGATTTTCGTACATTTTTTCATGTTTACACCCGTTTACGGACGTAAAAAATGGGTGAAAACATAAAAAACCGATTGAAAACGTAAAAAAAACTAGCGAAAATGTAAAAAAGACTTATGAAAGTGTAAAAAACCGAGTAAAAAAACAGACGAAAACGAAAAAAAAACGTATAAAACCGGGTGAAAACGTAAAAAAACAGAAGAAAATGTAAAAAAAAACGGAAGAAAAAATAAAAAAAAAAAAAAACGGAAGAAAACGTAAAAAAAACGGGTGTAAACGTACAAAAACGGACGAAAAGGTAAAAAAAACGGACGAAAACGTTAAAAAACGGATGAAAACGTAAAAATACGTAAAAAACCGGGTGAAAATGTAAAAAAACAGAAGTAAACGTAAAAAAACGAACGAAAACGAAAAAAAAACGTATAAAACCGAGTGAAAACGTAAAAAACGGGCGTAAACGTAAAAAAACGGACGAAAACCGGGTGAAAACGTAAAAAACGGACGAAAAAGAAAAAAAACGTATAAAACCGGGTGAAAACGTAAAAAAACGGAAGAAAACGTAAAAAAAAGGAAGAAAACGTAAAAAAACGGAAGAAAACGTAAAAAACGGACGAAAAGGTAAAAAAAACGGACGAAAAGGTAAAAAAAAACGGGCGAAAACGTAAAAAAAACGGACGAAAACGTAAAAAAAACATAAAAAACCGGGTGAAAACGTAAAAAAAACGGAAGTAAACGTAAAAAAAATGGACGAAAACGAAAAAAAAACGTATAAAACAGGGTGAAAACGTAAAAAAAGGAAGAAAACGTAAAAAAAACGGAAGAAAACGTAAAAAAAAACGGGCGTAAACGTAAAAAAACAGACGAAAAGGTAAAAAAAACGGACGAAAACGTAAAAAACGGACGAAAACGTAAAAAAAGGGGTGAAAACGTAAAAAAAACGGAAGTAAACGTAAAAAAAAATGGACGAAAACGAAAAAAAACGTATAAAACCAGGTGAAAACGTAAAAAAACGGGCGTAAACGTAAAAAAAATGGACGAAAACGTAAAAAAAACGGACGAAAACCTAAAAAAACGTAAAAAACCGGGTGAAAACGTAAAAAAACGGAAGTAAACGTAAAAAAAAACGGACGAAAACGAAAAAAAACGGAAAAAACCGTAAAAAAGGACTACCGGTGCAAATACAGTTAACCAAGAGGACTAACGGTGCAATGTGCTCTAGCTCGTTAGGAGATAACGGTGAAAAAGGACTAACGGTGCAAATTCTAACGGAATGTACTTAACGGTAGTTAAAGCTAGGGACCAAAATTTGTCAAAAGGTTTGATTTAGGGACGATTTTTGCAATTTTAAACTATTAGGGACAAAATCTGCAATTTGAACAAACCTTAGGGACGATTTTTGCAATTAACTCTTTTAAAATCTTTCCATAACAATCAAGTAAAAGTTTGAATTTTAAGCCTTTATAATTATAGAATAGCCCAAAATGCATTATATAGTAATATAGAAGTGTTCAGTTTAACTTTTTAGAATCTAATTGATTAAACTCTAAAAAGTCAAACTTAACATGGGAGGAAGGGAGTAATATGAAAATGTTTAAAGAAATAATACATGGACTTAAAACACGTGACATCATTCTAATGACTGCAAATAGAGACTTGTTTATTTTACAACACATCATAATCATGCCACATGTTTTTAGGTCTACAATTAAGTCCACTTTTAAGTCATGTATCATTTCTCAAATATTTAAGCGTCTTACTCCGTTTTACTTATTTTTTTAATGATGATATATAAACCTAAAACATAAACTTACTACTATTTTTTTCGTCTCAAAATTATATTTATTATTATTTTTTAGATTTTTTAAAATAATTGTTCATTTTTTATTTTAAGTAACAAAAAAAGAATATTTTATTTGAGTTGCTAATGAAAATACTACTTTAGCCATTTCAAATTAACTGATATAACACTCGGCCCTTCTAATAATTTCACCTCTATTTCGTCTATGTATGTATTCCCTCCAAATAAGCTCGTAAGCGCGCATAAGCTTATTCAAACATACATTAATCCTTTGTGACCCGTCCACTTCGAATAATCTACCAAAATCCTGATTAAGCGAATACTAATTTAAGTTGATAATGATCTCAACTCTCTAAGTGAGATTAAACAAATGCTTGTGGTTAAGGAAAGAAAGAGTAAAACATTTCTTCGCTCTTGCGGTATCAAGAAAATTTCATACATGTTAAAACTCAAAACTTATCAATCTACCAAAAATATTCTAATTAATTTCATCGATGTACTTGAAATGTACAAGTGAACGGTGCAATCCGTTATACACCCTCGTTATACGTAATAGCATTTATGTGCTATAGCAACGCCACTACTTCACCGCCTTTCCATGTTATAGGTTCTTCACCAACCTCATCACGACCGTTTTTTCTTTTATTTTCTTTTCTTTTTTGTGAGTGGGGTATTTTTTGTGGTGTGTTGTAAGAATTTCTTTTAAAAATGATGTTTATGTTATAATCGAGTTATAGAGTAGATGCTGAGTCGGTGATGGATAATACAACTATAACACTCAATTGCGCCTAGCTTTCTAAGATGTTCTTGTTTTATGTAAAGTAACATGTCACATGTCACGTAAATTTGTAATTGTAAACTAGGCAAAGCTAAAAGTGATAGGAGTAGGAAAAAGATAGCGACATAAAATACGAACATGGTTGTGAATGCTCACGCTCAAATTTCTAACTTAGGTCAAGAAAGACAAAGTTGTTCACCCAATAATAGAAAAAATGAAGAAAGTTTGTTAAGAGGCATTAAAAAGGCGAAAAATAAATGGACGAAGAAAAAAAAAATCTGAAATAACGATGGGAACATCACACATTTTAACTTCGGATGTATGTCATCTTAAGGATATAGATATTGTAACATTTTTAAGAACTTCGAATCTTCAATATGACCCACAATTATAGATGGTAAAATATGGTTTTGAGGTAAGGTATATAATGTCTTCATGAGAATTCTAAGTTTCAAAACTCAAGGTAACTATTTGAGGTTGATCGCGAAAATGATCACAGGACTAAATACATTTAAAAGCCTCATACTCACCGGATAACGTATATAAAGGAACCTAATCAGATTAAAAACTCAAAACATTTTTTATTATTGAGTACTGTTTTCGTCTTTAAATATATACTATAATCGTTTATACCTTTCTTTTGGGATTTTGCAAAATAATGTTCACTTTGTATTTATACCAATAAAAAAAAATGAAATAAAATTGCAGGTAAAACTGTTATTTAATCGGTGAGGAATGCATTTAGCGACTTTTTTCTTTTCTTTTTTTTTTTCTATTATTATTATTATTATTATTATTATTATTATTATTATTTATTTTTACAATTTTTTTTTCTGAATTTTTCAAGAAAGTTAGGTAGTGTTTGAATTTGATTTATTGATGTAATAAAAAAATTAAAGGAAAAGAAAGGGGAAAAAAATGAGAACATCAAAAATTGTTTTTTTATGACTTAATAAAAAAAACTGACTGAAAATATAAAGTGATAAAATTGAAAGTGCTTGCGTCAAGTCATCTATTATTTAAACAATACTTAATACAATTTATTTTTAGACGAGAAAAGTATACGGGTCGAGACTTGAGACATACCAAACAGTTTGTGGCCGGTAGTCAAACAATGGCACGAGCCTTTTTCCAGAACCGTTAGTGGCTGATAGTCAAATAGTGGCACAAGCATTCATATATGACGGTGAAGGTTGACGTTTCGTGCATGGTTGGTGTGGGATTTTGACAGTGTCTAAAGTGCTTAATACCATAATTTAGAGGTATTTTTACCTGGCTTTTATTAACTAGTTATGTTTCTCTTGAGTAATTGTGTCATTTAATGATCAATAAAATCTTACAACTTGCAACTAATGATTGATGAGGGGCATGCCACTTTTTATAATAAACGAAACTAGTTAATGTGGATCTTTACTAAAGTATGATAAGAACTATTTGTAAGAGATGGTGCATTTGGGTGCGTATAACTATTATAGAAGTTGTCACGTTATCTTTTATCTTATATTAACACTTAGGGCCTGTTTACTTTATTAAGTGGCTTATAAATATGTTGGTCGTATATGTGGGTTCACGTCTGGTTCTACCATTTATTGAGGTGGACCAGATATTTGATGTCTTGTGCATATAAAGGAAATAATAGAAATGAGTAGGCCTCACTTAAAAAAGAAACATTATTAAATTTCTTGGGCCCTACTCATGTTACCACTCAGATCTTTAAAAAAAAAAAAAAAAAAAAAAAAAAAAAAAAAAAAAAAATGTTTATCTCAATAACATTTTTATAACACACCACAAAAAAAACACTCACTCACAATTAAAAAATAAATAAAAAGAATGCCTAAAAACTCTCGTTAGAGAGAGATAGTGGAGGTCCTATAACATGGAGGCATGATGCAGCTATAACATGCATGATTGTGTTATAGGTACCAAAATTAGTCCCATAACACGTTAATGTAACGTGTTTAAGTATACTAGTTAATGTAATTTGTGTTTTATAAATGTTTATGTTAGTTATTAAATGAAATATTAGTTTTAGTTTAAGGTTGAATTTGAAAATATTTTATTTAAATTTGAGTTAAGATAAGTTATTGTACCATGATGTTTTTTGGTAAGTTAAAGTGAAAATATTAAATTTGATGTCGTACTGACGTGGCAGTGAATTATGTTATAACTCATTGCAGAGTTTCATGCAGTAGTTTGCCTGTAACTAGCTTTATTTTTCATTTTTCTAGTATTAGCTTTATTTTTCATTTTTCTAGTATTAGTTTACATGTTCTTTTGGGGCTTATTAGCCGGCTACCTTTAGCCCATTGCATTTCGTTTATACACTCTCAATACTTGTTATTAAATCTCACATATGTTTTACTCAGGGCAAATCAAATATATACAAAATGACGAATAAACATAAACTTGAAAAATAATTACCAATAATTAGGTGAAACTTGAGGACATCCAAGTTCTATATATGGATGAACAAAATCTAACTTACTAAAGAAATGTTTAGGCAAGAACAAATTAAGGGTCTAAAACATAGATATTGTCGCGGTCGCAAAACGTGCACACTAGAAATTGAGAAAATGATATGCATACGATACGCAATTCTATTTTGGTGTTTCCTCTTCTATTAAGAACTGTTTACGTCTCCAATCAAAGACTAGTTCGATGAATACTTCTCTAATAATTTTTAATGTCACTTTCATTAGGTCTATTCGATGCATAGTGCCAAAATCCTCCAGCCAACTTTGAAACTTTAATCAAATTAAAATTATTGACAATTGGTGTTATTATTGCAAAAAGTGATTTAAGGGTCTTAAATGTGATATTTATTCCAAAAAGTATGTATCTTCAACTCTAAAGTTTTCCTATCTAGTATTTGTTATCATCATAGACGATAGACGGACCTTAGTGGAGAGACTGGGGAGAGCAACGGCCCTCTCAAATATTTGCTTAAAGGAAATACAACTTTGGTCTTCCCTAATTATCTGATATAGCACTCGGCCCTCCCAATATTTTCAGCCAAATTCCGTCTATGGTTATCAGAGTCGAGTTGAAATAAGTTCATTGTGAACACAACGATATCGACAAGAAGAAAATCAACAGCTTAAGAGGACGACAACATGTGTTTATAACCACACATTACAAGTCGCAAGTTTGAACTTGAATCTAGTCGTTACTTTGTCAAAACTAGTTCTAAGTTCTAACTTCTAAATGTGGTCCTGGACTTTTATGTCTTACTCTAACACGTGTGTACATGGATATTTTGCAAATAACCATTGACAAAATGATCATGTCTTACTTTTGATGTGATATTTGTACACTGAAAATTTTAATACATGAGGAAAAGCATATGCGACGTAGTTATGATTCATTCAATTCAATAAAAATACGTAAGTTAGATTAAACGACACTGGGTTGGGTAGCTGACGACTATTTATTTCTATCTTCTGGTGTAATATACCAATTTTGGGTATTTCAATCTTCTCAGTTAATCATAGTTTCGACCTTTTGATCAACTAATTCTCAAGGTTTGAGTCTATCGTCATACAGACACAATCTGGTCAACGTCTTTTCCTTTTTCGGGAAGGTTGGTGTGATCACATCATGATTGTTTACCCTTAGATGGATTTGGAACTTGAAAAGTATCACATTTAATGAATCAATGTAACACATGTACCGTATAAATTTATTTGGTTTGATAAATGTTTATGCATATTAAAGAACAACAAAGTGATCATAAATAAGTTGTTAATGGTCCAGACTCCATAGTCCAGAAATGGTTTGTTACTAAGCCCATATTTTTTGGGCTGCTATCGTATTCAGGCCTTCTCAAAATTTGTCAAAAAAAGGCCAGAACACAATCCATATTCAGCCAACTTACCAACGGCCCAACGGGCTCTGTGGCTCTCTTTACTTTGAGCGATCACATGTAAATATGTATGTATATTTGATCTCCAAATATTTTAATTATTAATTTATAAATTTATAAATTCATTTTGTTGATATGCTAAACAAGTAGAAGATAAAAAAAATATATAAATAAGAAGCAACTAACAATAAGATTAAATTTTTTAAATTATTATCTTTAATAATAAAAAAACTATAAGTAAAAATCATAAATCAAATAAAACAAAACAAAGATTAAATTATTTATTTTTTAATAAATAAAATATATCATCCAAAAAAAATTTAAAAACACACGCGTGCGCGTGTATTATAACTAGTAAAATACTTAAAGGAAGAATGAAGAGAATGACTATAATCACTTAATCACAAGTAGTACTAACAACAGATTTGACGCGTAAAGGATGAAAATAATACATATGATTCAGCTAACTTGATAAAATGCATATGATATATGTATTTGCATGTAACTTTTATCTAGAAAACGAGCGGGAAGACCCGCGCGTTGCAGCGGGAGTGTTTAGATATGTGTTTTGTGTAGTATGTTTTGTGTTTTGCGTGTTATAGGTTTAACGGATTTAAAAGTTCGGTGATATTCCAATATTGGTTTGTGACATAATATTATTTGTTATATTGAAAGTTATGCATATTTATACTCGTTTTTGTTGGAAAAATTATTTCGTGAACAATGGTTCAAGTTCGTAATTTTTCAAGTCCGTTTGGTACGTCAAATGAGGCCCGAAACGTTTTGACGAAAAGTATTACTAACTTGGCACTTATACCCCCTCAGCCCCTACTTTTCACTTCACACCATCGCTTTTCATATTTTCATTTCTACCATTTTCATTTTATATTTTGATTGGTCCCGAAACGGTCAGATATTATTGACCAAGGTAAATAAGTCAAAGACATCCTCGTTCCAATACTCCGGTGATAGTATAGTGTGTCCCCGGGTCGTTAAAGTCCTAGCGAGATTGAAATGGTGTTATTTGAAATCGTTTAGCAGTGAGTGGCACTGAGGACAGTAGCCCAGATGATATGGAATTGATTTTGCTACTGTTATTTTGGTATTTGAACACAGATATAATATTCACAAAAATCAGATATACAGGAATATGCACAAATTCACAATTAGGATCACGTAACAGACAGAAAAGTGGGTTTTGGTAAATTACAAACTACAGGGGGTGCTTTTGAAACTTAAAACTAAAAGAAATTTGAAAATGAAAATGAAATTATAAAATTGACTATTTTACTATTTAAATATTATTTAATTAATTAAACTAATTAAAATCTAATTTAAAACCTAATTTAAATTAACTAATAATTATAAATATTACAAATTAAACTAAAAATTTGCAAAAACAATTTCTAAACTTAAAATAGAACTTGAAGAAAGTATAAAAAATAAAAATAAATATTTTTGTCTTTTTATGGATTTTTTATTAATTAAAAACTATTTAACTTAATTAAACTAATTAAACTACTTTAAATTTCAAATAATACTAAATTAACTTAGAAAATTATATAAAAATTTATAAAATTTTTTAACCATCACAGGAATCCTGCAAAATTATAAAAACTTCTAAAAATTATGTTTAAGTCTAATTCACTAATTAATTACCTTTTAATTACTTAAATCTAATTTAATTAATTAAAATAAGAAAAATGGAAAATGAACAGTAGAAACTAAAAATTTATTTTCTAAAAGTCTTAACTAATTTATAAAACTTATAAAAATTATAAAAACCTACTGTTGTTACTAAAAATTTAAGAAAACTAATTAATAATTAATATTACCTATTTAATTAATTAAACTAGTTTTAAATCTAATAAATAGTAAACTAATCAGGAAAAATCTAAGAAAATTATTTTAAATACTTAAAGGTACTAGAAAATTTAGAAAATTATGAAAATGGAAAAGTGCTTATAAATAAGCTAAAATGAAAATTGAAAAAGATAGTTTCTATTAAATAGAAGCTATCACTATTTTTATTTTTGGTTTTTTGGATTTTTTTTCTTTTTGACAGGTAATTATATGATGAAAATGAGTAACTTTTGTGAAACAACTTTTTTCTTAGCTTAAAAATAAGCAGTATGCACCCCCTTTAAGTTAGACAGTTGACTTTGTTTGACCAAGTAGGCAAAACTAGGTACAAATAAGCTCAATAGACTAAAATAAGCCAGAAACAACTAGCAATGAGCACAAATAAGCTGTTTGGAATGAAATAAGCACTTTTGCACACTGAAACTTAACACAGAATGGGGACAGACTTTGGGGTGGATTCCAGGTGGGGTCCACTTGTTTCTAGGTCAACCAAAGGGTCAATACTTGATCCCTGGTAGGAGGGGGTTGTCAGAACCAAAAATGAACCAAAGGGGTCCACTGAGGTGGGCTGCAGCCACCACCAAAGTTGGTGGTGTGGTGGTGGTATGCTGGTGCAGGGGAAGCCTTCTTCCCTGCAGGTGTGTTCCAGGGCTTGTGGAGCGCACACAAAAATTCACAAAATTTAAGCAACAATGGGAATCAAAAGTTGAGGTGGTAGAGTTTAACTACAACAAGTTTCAAGTCCTCAATCCAAACACATAAATCACAAAAATTACTTGAATATTTGGAAAAATCTGAGATGCAAACTTTTGACTTTTTGATTAAACTTGGAACTTTGACTTTTATGAACTTCTAATGGACCCTAGTGATTAATTATGTTATAGTAAGGTGTAATGAGACCTAATTAAGCTAAGTTAATCAACTATGGATTGATATGGATGGTTATGCTTCCTAAAAACCAAACAGTGAACAACTAATGGGGTGATGAGGGTGATTATTGACTTCTGAGTTCAAGGGTGTTGTTTTAAAGCTTAATTTAACCAAATTTCACCTTATGTAGTATCTTCAAACCAAGAGAACATCAAAACAACAACAACAACACAGTGGAACTTTCAAATCCAAACACCCCTTTAAGTAAGACTGTTTTATGATTTTAAGAGTTAAGGGTCATTAGAGCTTATGAGACTAGGCCAATTCAGGTTTTTATGGAATATTAGGACTAAATGAACACTTAGAGACAGATAGTTACCACAAACACACAACCAATTCACTTAAGCAATCTTGACTGTCAAACTAAGATTTCAAGTAACTATAACTGCTATCTAACAAGTGATGTATATTAAGCTACAAATCACTAAAACAACAATCAACAAGCATAAGAAACACAGAATGACAATTAACAAGCAAGCAATTCAAAACTTGTAAGAAAATAAGATTTTAGAGGAAATTTCAAATAAGCAAAGCTTACAAAACATCCCTAGCATGAACAAGGGATTTTCCACTGATGCCTATCTTTAGATAGGCCAACTTCACTTCCAATATTGCTCTTCAATGATCCTCAATACCTGAAATCAAACTAGAAACAAGACAGTTGACTATGGTTGACTTTTTTAGCTTTTTGATTATTTTCTACTAATACTGGATTTTAGGGTCTCTAAAAGCTTCAATAAGCTTAATGGAACCTAAGTGAACTTAATTCAGTCCATGGTTCTTGATACAAATAACAACTCAGCCTGTTGAGATTTTCATAATTTGGAATAAATGACAATAACACAAAATAGACTTGAACTTGGAATTTTATTACTTGAAAAGATTTAAAATACAACTAGGAAGCTGCTACAATACTTGAACTAAGAAGATTACACTGAATTTGAAAGCTAATTTAAATTCGACACTAAATTTCACTAAAAAAACTACACACTATCTTCCTTACTTCCTTCTTCCTTTTATAGATGCCCATTAGGGTTCTCTCACTCCTCTGATCATTTCCCACCAATAATCTGAACCCTTGGATGTCTGAGACTCTCTAATCTTGTGCCACGTATTTTTGGCGGGAAAGGATTATTTGGACTGTTTCAGGCAAGGGGTGGTGGCATTAATTGTGGATGTGAAAGTAGGTGCAGGGGGTGGTGGCATTAATTGTGGATGAGATGGGCAAGTTGGGGTGGTGGCTGCAAAACCAGGGGTGGTTTGGTGGTTTGGCGGTTTGGCTGAGGGAGAGGGAAAAGGGAAAAGGGGGAAGTGTTTGACCGGTTTTGACCAAGGGTCAAATATTTGACCCCGGTGTTATATTTGGGTTGTGGGTGGGCTTGTGGTGTCTTGGGCCTAAAAGGGGAATGGGCTTGGTTAGGATATTGGATTGGGTTAGTTTTGGTTTGGAGTAGTATTATTAGAAAGGGTCCGGTTTGGTTTTTAGTTTCACAAGGACCATTTTTGTAATTTTTCGAAAGTTGGAGGTGTGAACTTGGCATTCTTCCAAATTATTTCCAAGGGTGTATTTTGCCAAGTTATGAATAGTATGAGACCCTGGAATGATTTTTCCATTTAATTTTCACCAGGGACTAAAACTGCCAAACTTTCAAACTTCAGGGACCATTTGTGTAATTTTCACCAAACTTTTCCACCAAGGACCAATCCTGCCATAAAAGGTTAGTGCAAGGACAAAATTTGTTTTTCTCAAAGTTTTTAATATCCGAGGGACCATTTTTGACAATTTCCAAAGTTCAGGGACTAAACTTGACATTCTGTGAAACTTTGCACCAAAGGACTAATTGTGTAACTTTTTGATTTAAAAGGACCTTTGGTGACTTTTTCAAGTTTTTAGAATAACTAGGGACTAGATTTGACAACTTTTGAAAGATGAGGGACTGAAACTGCCAATTTTGCAAACTTTGTGCGTTTTTCATCTGTTTTTGATTATTTTGCATTTGAAACATGTAAAACACTTTCCTGGGATATTTTCACTATTTTGATTCAATATTGAGTGTTTTTAGATGTTTTAGCAGCTCAGATAAGGTAAAAATGATGAGTATTTACACACTCATCATATTTAAACCTATTTTTTCTTTTTATTTATTTAATTTATACAACACACACTCACACAAAACTTTTTCTCTCTCTACACCCCTCGCCGGATTCTTCATCAATTCCGGCAACCCCTCGCCGGAAAATATTCCAGTGATAAATTTTCTTTGCCGATTCGATAGATCGGTTAGCTCCTAACGTTCCTGGAGAGTTTGAGCCGTCGGCTCCCACCACAACTAACCCACGCGCCACCACCGCCCTCTGTCACCATCACCGAGACCACCACCACCTTCTCCTTCGCCTTTTCTTCTCGGTAAAACCCTTCACGCGCCCACTTTACCCCTTTTCACTTTTTATTTACGTTTTTTTTTATGATTCATACATGTTTGTTCTTTTGTTGTATTTTTTAATTTATACGTTTTTTTTAAAGATCCATTATTTTTTTTTATTTATACGATTCGAATAATCTATGTTTTTTTTAAGATGTATACGTATTTTTTTAGATCAACACGTGTTTTGGGCTTTATTTATTTTTTATTTTTTATTTATTTATTTTTAAATCTATGTTTTTTATAAATCCATACGTGTTTGTTTTTTAGATCTAACGTTTTTGTTTTTTTTGTAGTGCCGCCGCTAGCCGCTTCTGTAGCCGCCACTCTCTTGCCGGAAAAAGATACCATTGTTCCGGAAAACATTTGTGGTCGCCTGAAAAAATTATATCGTTGCCGGAAATTGTTTATTATGTAGATTTGTTATTAATTTTATGATGTAAATTTTGATATATGTTGTGTACAATTTATTATAGCATGGTTACTGTTATAAGCACTGTTTGAAACAATTTCTTAAGCACTAAAGTACAATCATTAAAATGTGCGGTACAACTTTTTGATGCACGCAAATATATAGTAATAGCACTACAACTAGTAAAATAAGACATAAATAATTCGAGTTCGCATTATGATTAAGCAAAGTATATTGGTGCTTAATACTCAAGAGATTGAGCAGAGCAAAGTTAAAGGTATCTATGCTACATCTTTGTCCTTGGTGAGATTTGAATATTCACTCAAGAGGTTGAGTGCACTTCAATTACATCTCAATACTCTAAAAAAATTGGATATGTGGAGCAACTTTTGTCACCATTGACTAATCTATAAAGTCAAGAATATTTCTATGCCATGAATAAAAAAACATATATAGCAAAACTTGATGGCCAAGTTTAACCATATTGTGCAAGTTTACAAAGACAACATCCATCTACTTTGGATTAGAACACAATTCGAATCCCACATACGAACTAGTCTTTGTTGTTTTTGGGCCCTACAATATGAAGTGGTTTAGGTCTTTTTTTTTTTTTTTTTTTTTTTAATCAATCTAGATGATTATAACTTTTTGAAAACCATAAAATAAAACACATGATTATCATGAAGACATAATTATGCCAATTTATTGAACCTTACAAATTAATTTTCATCCAATTATCACGTATCTAGAATTTATCGTTTAAAATCACAAACAAATGGCCTAATAGTAAGGTTCTTGTTTTCTTTACAAGATATCAATGGTTCAAACCTTTTCATAAAACTTGAATAGGGAAAACCTAATTCGTTACCTGTTTGTTTTAAAATTTATTTTTTTGAGAAATTGTACCTCACTAGTCTAAAAAAATTATCGTAGTTGTCAAACATTTGGCTTTATCGAGCCTTGGTGACCAAGAAAATAAAGTCATGAATATTTCTAACCGATCATGAAATTAAGACCAAAACTTAGGAAACATACTTGGTGTCCATGTAAACATCTTGTGCAAGCTTCCAAATGCCAATCTATTTCTGCACGAAACCAACATATTATATATGCTTAATAGCTTATGTTTTCTCGTAAAAATCAATTAACTACTGGTCATACGCTTGTTGATAAAGTAACGAGGTTTTAAGCCCGCGCGTTGCCGCGGGATGTTTGTATACGTAAGTTAGGCAAAAAAAACTACGCTGCTCACATTTCACTATAGCTTCAAACCCGTTCAATTATGAATAAGAAGATTGTTACACCCGTGAAGTGATGAAATAAGCAACACTATCCTTTTCCTTCTCAAGCTGAATCTGCTTTGCACCTGATAAAAAAACATAAAGATTTAGCCATTTTCAACAAAAAAAGAGACAATAGATGATAAGAAATTCAATAAAGAAAAAGATAAAGAGAGGATTATTTGATTATCCAGTTAATTAAAGGCTGTATAGACAGGTTTGACCCATTCTTAAGCTACCGACAGGTTCTATTATGAAACTATATGCTCCAATAAAAATTACAGTCGGTTATAACGATACAAAAAACCATTCTGAGCCGATTCTCCCAAAACATTTGATATTACAAATGACCCATCATTCAGCCCACCCGGCTCACCTATTAATAAACAGACTTATGTGCTCAGTGTGCGGCAAATAATTGCCATCAAAATTGGTAATCAAATCAATTATATATCTGATACTTAATGGCTGTTTGGGGGTGCTAATGTTTCGATAAAGAATATCTGATTTGCTTAGTTTTGAATAATCATTTATCTTAATATACTACATAACTATATGGTGCTACTCACTTTTTAGTGCATTCAACAAAAGAAATACCTTTCTTGATATGAAATCAAGTGCACCAGTCTGTTTTGCATCTTTCCCTTGTGAACAGCTGTCAATTCAACTTTTGTGTTTTGCTTTTCACTTAATGGATGGCTTCATATCCGCAAATTGCATACCTGCATTATACAATACACTAAGAAGGATTTCATGTGGCATCTTCATCAAAGTTTCACATTTAAAAAAAATGAACAGAGAGTATCTCTAATCAAATCACAAACAGGTGTATAACTAAGATCAGCACTAGCGGGAGTTCTTTCAAAGGCATTCGTAATACCGTTTGCAATAGAAGAGTAGCTATTATTGTCACAGGTCTGATCAAATGGACCATTGTGGACAGCAAGGTGTATAAAGCCATCGTTACAAACTATGGCATAACTTTCAAGCATACTCAGATCACCCCATAATACCACACCCAAATAACCCATAAATATTGTGGCATAACTAATTTACCGAACTTTTCGTAGACCTCACATTTGTGGTAATGTGGGATGAAATGGCCTTATAGTTATCTGGCTTTTGTTCAAGGAGCACTGTTAAAGAAATCTGTTTCTCAACTTCTCTTTATCCTGATCTTCGTTCCGATAATACTTCCTTGCCTGCATATACATATTACAATTTTAGGTATCACTAACATGATAATTACTTCAACATTTGTGCATCCACTTACCTTAAGGGAGATCGTTGACGTCGACGCACATGGTGCCTTTTCCAGCTTGTATATGGTATTAGTCCGTGAAGCTTGTTGACCTCACTACACCTGAGAAACATTTAACTGCTTTAAACTAATCAATACATTGCACCCCTTTTTCTGCCAATTGCAACAATTCATGATAACAATAATAATAACAACTACTTACGGGGCGTTGTGGTGAATAAGGCGGATCAATAGGAAATCCAAATTCATGAAGAAACTGACTCCAAGAAGCAACATTTGTCCCGCCTTCTTTCAAGTTTCAACTGAATCTCAATTCTTCTTCTACCATTCTTCAACTCTGCAAATGATGATAAACTTAATTCTTCCACCTTCAAACGCCCATCACTACTACCAGCTTTCTTAAACTTTCTACAGAATGCACCTAATCAAGCGGTTGTTTGTGTAAGTTTATTAGGGGATCTAAATAGCTCATTGCGTATATTAAAATGGCCAAAAAATGCAATCTTATGAAAAGATTTATTTGTTCAACAATATGAATAATTTTTAATAAAGGGGTGTTTGGGATTGCTTATAAAGTGAATTATTCCTCTTAAAAATAGATACATGTACGAACATGCTTCTTTATTAGTGCTTCCTTTAAAGTTAAATAAGCAGATAGGCAGTTTCATCCAAGCACTTAAAACTTCTTATCTGCTTTTTACAGTAAGCAGATAAGTACCTCAATAAGCAATCCCAAACATACTTAAAACTTATGTTGCGCCTGGTATGTAAGGTAATCAGTTTTTAAATGCAAGTGCAACAATGACGTGTTTGCATACCTGGCCATCTTGTCCCCTTTTGGAGTGTGGAAACCATTGATAAGCAAAGCCGTAGTTGTTCCACTTGGGTATGTCAACTTATAGTCTATGATCATAATCTGCAAAAAAGATAAGATATTAAAATACCGGGGAAATTTTTTTAAAAAGTTACTACCCAACAAAAAACAAAAGGGCACAAACCTTTCTAAGAGGAACCAACGACAAAATACCGACAAAGCTACTAACAAAACAAAAACTGGTCATCCAACCAATCCTAGGTTCTTCATAACTACCAGGTGAATTCCCGGTTGTATCAACTATCGAGCTAATCCAAACACCTCTATCACCCTTATCGACTTTTCACCTAGTTTGTCATGTGCATTTGAAAAAAGTTCTCTTATGCATGGCGGGTATTTTTTTTGTCCAGGTATTCAAACATTTCCTCCCATACAACAACGATGGTATTCAGCTCCCATATGATCATATGTTGTTGGAGGGCCTGTAAGGAATGTATTAGAATAACTATTTAATACTTGAAAAAGTAAGAAAAACACAAACAGAAACATTATAGAGAATACATAGTGGAAAAAAAGGATGAGTGACTGTACCTTGTCTAACATGCCTATGTCGTTGTGCTTGTGTTCTTGGCTGATAATCATTAGGTGCATATGAAGCTTGTTCAGCTGTAAACAACAATGGATAGTATGAGAGGCGTCCATAAAGTATAAGTTGCAGATACAAAAGAAAGGAAACAGTGTTAGATTAAATGGATAATTGTACCTTGTAGGATCTTCATAAGGTGTTTTTCATGTTTTAACTGGTGGACTGATCTAGTACTTCGCGTTGTATATGACTCATCTTGTTAGCTACTCATTTTCACACAATGGTTTGTTTCTTTCAGGATTCAGACACAATGATGGACCTACATAAGATTTTATGTTCTTAAGTCAAGTAAAAAAAGTCTATAAACCATATGCAAAAAGCACACAATTTATATAAGCAGCTTAAAAAGAAGTAGTTATGAAGATTATGTTTTGATTTTTTTAATTTGTAACAATTACTCAGAGAGAAAATGTAAAAAAAAAAAAAAAAAAAAAAAAATTAGATATAGTAAAATAAACAATATTATGTAGGATTACCGCATTTCCAAATGCTAAGCTGGTGATAAAAGTAACTCCTTTTATACCCATATGCCAAAAACTGATCATGTACAACCAGAAAATGAACCCACCCTCTGTGAACATCTGTTACTCTGAAGGATCTACCCTAAAATTACACCTAATAAACACACAAATCTAACATCAACAAAACAATCTTTAACTTTGAATCATCAACCCTAAAATCAGACCTAATAAACACGCAAATCCAACATCAGGGCAAACAGCTAAAATCATTTAAAATCCTAAAATCACAGTTATTAAACCTGTGAACCTTAAGATGATACCTACTAAACCTACAATTTTAACATTACAAAAGTTAACTAAAAAACCATAAAGATCCTAAAATGGCAGTTACTAAACTTGTAAAGCTTAAGATCATAAACATTATCACACAGGAATCACAAAAACGAAATCATATCAGCACCCACTTAAATTATAACCAACTTCAACATCATTTTTATTAATAATATAAAATTTAAAAAAAAAAAAAAAAGAAAAAAAAAAAAGAACATACATAAAAATTAACTTGAATTAAAAAACGATGAACCCTAGATTTGACTCACGAAAATTCACCTCGTGTGTGTGCTCCTGAAGAATCCAGAAGAATAAATATGTGGCTATGAAAAAAAGGACCCCAACCACCCCAACCTAATAACAACAAAGGTACTGCTCCCCAATATTAAAATCGTTGTACTGTAGCGGTTTCTGTAGCAATACTCACATCTGGTACTGTGAAATCCTTTTGTCGGATCGGAGCCACTGGATCCATCGGTTTAGTGCACCAGTGTCGGAGCAAAATTATGAGAGGGGAGGTGAGAGACAAACGTGAGTGGGGTGCGAATAAGTGGGTATTTTTTTTATTCGGGTTTTTTTCGGGTTTCAGCAAACCGAACGCAACATGGAGCCCCGAAGATACATGAACAGAACACGCTCTTTATACTTTAGATATAATATTAGGAGCACTTAAATGTTTTTTTTATTGTCTTGCTATAAACAGAAAATCATATATCAAGCTTTGATGGGTTCATTAGTGAGGTTTCAGTAAAACCTCAAATTTTAATAAGAACTCTTAAGAACTAATCATAATTACGAATTCACATATCATATAAAAAATGTGGACTTACAAACATATAGATATATCAGTCAGGCCGTCCCATTAATTTATGAAATTTTTGAAGGCCCTGGACGAAATTAAATAATGAGGACTTTCGATAAGGAATGCTATATAGAAGTGTCATAATTTATATGATATAATGCAATTAGTTTGCTAAACTTTCTTACATATTACTCATTTAAGATATTTTCTCATATAAATAGTTTTTTTCTTTTTGAAAAATATGCATACACATACATATAATTATTAACGGGACAAATTTTGAGGCGCTTAAAATTTTTGAGGCCCTGTGCGATCGCTCACATTTCACACCCAAAGCCGGCCCTGATATCAATGCACCTCATATGCACATGATGCATAGATTTTCGAATAAAAAATTGTGAGTTTGAATAATACAATGCTTCAAAAACACTTGAACAATCATATGAGAGACGTGAATTCTTATTTGATCTCATTTTCTATATAGATACTCTTTTTTTTTGAACGGTAAAATTTTATTAACTAGCAAGACGCTAGAACAAAAAATTACAAGGAAATTAAATAAGGGTTTTTAAGCCAAACATCCCTGGAAAAAGACTTTTTACATCTGTTATAACACCAATGAAAAGAAAGAGACACGATATCATCGAAGATCATCGAACGAGTAGGCGGATGTAACACCCCCAATTCATGGTTGCAGCGGAATTCAAACTGGGTGTTACTCGACGGCACAATAGTCACAATAATAGAAAACGAACTCCAATTGAGTCGTTTTAAAAGATGTATCATTCAAAATATATAAATATCAGAGATTATAAAATGAGGTCCCAATTGGTTCCATGTTTACAAATCACATTAAGTGAGTTTTGAATGATAATAAAATTTATAGCCCTCTTAAGTATCCGTGTCCTTCCGTGCCATCCTTGATCGTCATGAACCTGAAATACATGCTTGAGAGGTCAACACAAATGTTGAGTGATATTCATAGAGTTTGTTAAATCGATTGAACACAATATGTTGGTAGTGTGAGTTATAGGCTCACACCAATGTTTGGAAAACAAAACAGGTAGGCTACGTTATTATACGCCCGGAACATGTATTATACACTAAGCTTATGACACCATAACGTTAACGTGTACCAATATCGATCGGCAGATTTATCCCGGTAGGTACTTTGCTAACATACCTAAATCTCAAATATTATTGCATTTGTTTGAACTTAGTCAATACAAATGGGATTCGTCAATCCCAATAGGCCTATTAATAATATTCGCGCTCACTATTGCTAGTGACTAAATGGTTCATAATAAAGGATCTCGGTTTAGCAAGGTTGGTACTTAGTGATAATAAAACAATCAGGTAAGCATACAATTTAAAAACATTGTGCTCGGTTATAAATAGCATGTATTCCCCCCAAGGGTTTGTGAAACAATTAAGTAATCGAAAGTGGGGCTATGAACTCACCTTAAGTAAGATAGCAAGTAATGAATGTAACGGTCGAATCGCGAAGGTTCTATGAGCAACCTATAATAGAATGTCGCGACTTAGGATTTGAGTACAGAATATGAAGTAGTGCCTATATATATATCTTGCATTATAGTCCATGATGTGGTATGATGTATATTGTAAGTCTTTGAAAGTAATGATTCATGAAACATGTATGTTTTGTGTATCGTTTACTACCGTTCGGGCCGACATAATTCAGAAGTCATGTTAGTAAGCGTTCGAGGAGCCAGGACACTTTAACTCGTAAATCCACAACTCATCTCGACGGCTTACATAATGAACTCCTCACATGAGGCTCCCTACTATTGTAGTAGTTGATGAAATATATAGATATAAGTTTTGATCCGAAAAGTTACATGTCCGATACTTGAATAAACTTAGGAAAGTTTATTTGTACATGAAGATTGTTATTAGGGGTAGTTTCATAAGTCTTGAATGACCATTTTCTCTTGGTAAAATCTCATGGTTTCCTTTTAGATGAAGTAGATCCAAATTGTATGTTCAAGTTCTCGCCTAATTCATTGTTTCATGTTTACGCCTATGTAAGTTGGTATGGTCATTTCGTCATGGCCTAGCCATGACCTTTGGTCCTTGTTTCATGGTCTTGAGACTCAACCTTGGCTCTAGCCATGGTTGTGGTCTTGATTATAGGTCATAAGACCTCTTGTTCCTTTCAAAGTATAACCATAATCTTGTGACTTTCGCCTAAAAATGGGCTGTTTAGAATTTGAAGAATTTTATCACTCGGAAAGTGTTTTTAGGTCTCGAGCTTCTTTGTTCCTGAACGAAAACGTCGTTCCGGACAACTTTCGTGTTTTAACTTTTTGATGAATCGGACCAGAAGTGGGACTTTCAAAACCCAAATTTGATCAGAATGGTATTTGGCAGTTTTGCCGGAAATCTTGGTAATTTCAAATGGGCATAACTTTTGACTCGTATACTCGTTTTGGGTGGTTCAAATTGCTATGGTTTCCTTGTTAAGTCCTCTACTGTAATATATAATGATCCAACATCATATTTTTACCATTTTGGTCGTGGTTTTCCAAGAAAGTCACTAGTTTACTTGTTTTAGTAACTTGTTGTAACAATCAATAACAATAACTTGTTTTGCTCACTTTTATACATCATGGACATAACTACAAGACATAATATAGCACAAATAATATGTAAATAACATGATCATGATTATTTAACAAGAATCAAGTTAGGGTTTGGCTCACAACTTTTGGCTTTCAAAGATGAAAGGAAGTTAACATGTAAGGATAGGACATTGATAGACTTGCTTCAACCCTTTTTCACTTCATGCAATCTTTCTACTCTTGTAATCTTGAAAGATGGATGATGAAGGTTGAGGTGACTTGAGTGGATTCAAACTCAAGAGAAATCACCAAGTATATGAGGTTATGGAAGTGTTTGATGAATCAAAACCAAACTAGGGTTTCTATGTTGTTTAAGCTCTTGATTCTCTTGGATAATACTTGGAGTGAATTAGCAAATGGAATGGTGTTTGTGTGTGTGTTGTGGACGTTCAAGGAGAGGCAAGGAGGCTTTATATGGCCTTGAGGAGGTTAGAAGTGTTGACTTGTCAACACTTGATCACCAAGTTTAACACATGTTCTCATCTAAGGCCTCCTAGCATGAGATTGAGCCACATAGTGTGAATGCCCCCCCTAGTGGCGGTTTCAAGACCTTGGAGAACAAGGGTTGGACTTTGGATGATATTATCCAAGATATCTAGTGTGTTTTGACTCCGAAAACTGCAAACCATAAGTTGTTACGCCTCAAAACGTAAAACCGGGTGTCGTAAAATTATGGAATTTGAAAGTATTGATAAACATGTCAAAATACTCCATAATAAAATATAAAATGAGTGGTAGGATCTATCGGGTGCTAAAACCCTGCTAAAAACTGGAAACACGGGTCTAAAACGCGTAATTCGCGTAAAACGCTGAATATTGCGTAAAATTGAGAAAAGTAAAATGTTACTTTTCTAATGTTATAAAAATGATTTAAAATGACTTATAATGTCTAGACTGGGCTCAGTCTAGTGTCGGTTGGTATTAAATGTCTTTTAGACATCAAACCGTAAGCCTAAAAATCACGAAATGACTTATAACATCAAGGGATCATTTTTTGTCAATGGAGGAGGGAAAAATATGTTGACTTTTTCTAATAATTTGAAAACTCAAATCTTCTTAGAAATGCGGTGCAGGTATAGGCTAAGGTTACGGCTGAGTAAAAACGCTTAAAACTGAAAATTCCAGTTTTTCACGGCCGAGGTTTATTTTGGTCATGTTTTTCTCAGTCATGATTTATTCTCAAATAAATCATGAGTGTGTCAAACATTTTTCTGATACGGGGAAAATTAACGCGACCGAATTTCGTTGTGCGTAGAATTTCTGAATGACGTTTTACTCTAAAACGTGTAATTCCTTAATAACTTTCACGAAAATGAGCTTATGAATGTCAAACTTTTAATTTGCCATGGAAATGATTTATCACTTCGGCCCAAGAAATAAAATTCAAGTTTCGGGAAAAATTTTCGGGAAAAATGAATAGTAAAAGTGAATAGTGAAATTTTCCGGGAAAAGTAAATATCCTGAAAATGCGAATTGTTACAGTCTCTACCCCTTACGGGGAACTTCGTCCCGAAGTTCTATGTGTGTCATATGTTGGAGTGGTGTCGATAAAGATGTGTGGTTACTTATGAGGACCAAAGTCTGGGATTTCCGGTAATGTAATTTGATTTGTCATTTCAGTGTATGGTGTAGGATGAGGCTTCCTTTTATGTAGGAAAGGTATGGTAATAGTCGAATATCAAAGGAAATTGATATAGCAGTCGAATATTAATAGGAATCGATATAGTAGTTGAATATCAAATAGAACTTGATATAGTTAAATATCAAATTGGAAATTGATATAGTTGTCAAGTATCAATAGCAATTGATATAACAGTTGAACAACAATAGCAATTTACATAGGAATCCAATAAATGGAAATTGATATAAGAATCGAATCATGGAATAAGCGTTGAACATGTGGTTGGACCAAGTCCTGTTTGAATTGTACGGCTGCCCATGCATATGGCTACATGGCCCCGTAATGAGTTTGGTACGACTGCACATGCATATAGGTACATGGCCTCGTAATGAGTTTGTTTGTTATTGCACTATCATTATGAAAACCAAAATGTAAACCTCGTACTTATGGGAATTGGGATAGTTGTTGCAATCATAGCCTAGTAGGTAATCTGTTGTTGTATCTAGTGTTCATTGACTTCATACTTATGTTATTTCGGATATAAATAAGCCCACTTGTTTATAATTCTTTATTTACATAGAGAGGCATCCCAAACAATGTAACTAAAGGAATATAAACGTATGGTTCGATGATTTATAATTTCTTTATTTAAATGTAAAGGCATCCCAATCTATTCAAATAAGGACATTATAAATCATCCTACTCAAGAATTTCCAACACAACATTCATACTTAGCCGGTGAGTTACAAGGTAGTGTATTACGAGATGATACTGGTGTTCCAAAAGTACAAGATGAATATTCAATCTTGTAAAGCTGATGAGGGTGCTTGTGGTGTAACTAAGGATGATTTGAGCTTTTAAAAGTGCATCAAAATCTGTTAATGAGCTTGTGATTCCAACGGTTGTGAAGATAATGTTATGATATGTTGATGAACAAAAGTGTGTAGTGTATGCTTAACATTAATACTCTTAGGTATCGATGTTGAGTTTGCTTTAAAAATCTTAAGAGATTTTTAGAAGTTTATGACGGAATGGTATCCTAAACAGGATGGTACTTCTACGGGATGAAGAGAAGAATTGATAACTATCCAAAGATAGTCGTTCGGACTATCTCATAAATGAAAATTTTCAAGAATGAAATTAGGTAACACAAATAAGGTGTTAAGATTTCGCTGAGTGGTAAGACATTATCGTGTCTCTAGATTGTTTTAATGTATTCTGGTGGTTTTATCGAGTTCATGTAGGAAATCAACCTAAACATAACCCTAGTACAACTATTCTCAGTATTTGAAAATTCTAAGTCGAATATAGTTAGTCAGACTATATTCCACTGTCCCTAGGTTAAATATAGGTGACTAGTCTATATTTAGCCAAGGTTCGATAAAATTTTCAAATACCTAAACTAGGTATACTTTTGATATGTCCGTTGCTTTCGGGAAACTGTCCACTAAACAAAGGCGATGACAAACCCTTAAGTTGCAAGTCCCGTCCATACAAGACTTGTAACGTATGCTTTCATATTCTATAGCATAGAAGATAGTAAGGGTAGATACGTATGGAAAGGAAGTTTTAAGTATTTCTAGAATAGAACATACTTGGCCAGGATCACGAACTTTTAATAATGAAGGTTTCATAAGAAAACTTTAATGAATGTAGAGAAAGTTCAGCTTTTGTCGATGATGAATTAGTTTGTCTTTTAGAAATCTCATATTTCTTGTTTTGAAATCGATAGATAGTGACGGGTTTTTGATATCATAAGAAATGATATTGATGATGTGATGGAATAATTCTAGAGACCATTTGCACAAAACACAATGTCTCGGAAGTAGGTTAGACCATTGTGCAATTCACAATGTCTGGGAAGTAGGTTAGGCCATTGTGTGACTCAAAACATTTGAGAAATGATTAAGACCATTGTATCATACAATGTCTTGGAAAATGAATGAGACCATTGTATCTCACAATGTCTTGGAAAATGAATGAGACCATTGTATCTCACAATGTCTTGAAAACTGAATGAGACCATTGTATCTCACAATGTCTTGGAAAATGAATGAGACCATTGTATCTCACAATGTCTTGAAAACTGAATGAGACCATTGTATCTCACAATGTCTTGGAAAATGAATGAGACCATTGTATCTCACAATGTCTTGAAAAATGAATGAGACCATTGTATCTCACAATGTCTTGAAAACTGAATGAGACCATTGTATCTCACAATGTCTTGGAAAATGAATGAGACCATTGTATCTCACAATGTCTTGAAAAATGGGAAAGACCATTGCAATCAGTTACAATGTCTTGGACATATAATGTTGGAGTAGGAACATGATTGGGAGAGTGTGGCTGTGCCGAAATGCCTTAGAATAGGCATACACAGATATGTTTAGTCCATTGTATAGATAAATGATTGAAAATAAACCGAGTTTATATATCAATATACTTATATGTGTTCATGTAGCATAAAATGCCTAGTGTGTATATATCAATATACTTATATGTGTTCATGTAGCATAAAATGCCTAGTGTGTATATATCAATATACTTATATGTGTTCATGTAGCATAAAATGCTTAATGTGTATATATCAATATACTTATATGTGTTCATGTAGCATAAAATGCCTAGTGTGTATATATCAATATACTTATATGTGTTCATGTAGCATAAAATGCCTAGTGTGTATATATCAATATACTTATATGTGTTCATGTAGCATAAAATGCTTAATGTGTATATATCAATATACTTATATGTGTTCATGTAGCATAAAATGCTTAATGTGTATATATCAATATACTTATATGTTTGTGTAGCATAACATGCTTACTAAGTCCATAATCGTCTGGAGGATGGAAGACACGGAGAGCGGAAGGCTATAAAATGTTTTTGTTTGTGATTGTAGTTATAGTTTAGGTCTCACTTAAACCCGTTTCTCTATAACCTTGGCTCTGGTACCAATCTGTAACACCCCCAATTCATGGTTGCAGCGGAATTCAAACTGGGTGTTACTCGACGGCACAATAGTCACAATAATAGAAAACGAACTCCAATTGAGTCGTTTTAAAAGATGTATCATTCAAAATATATAAATATCAGAGATTATAAAATGAGGTCCCAATTGGTTCCATGTTTACAAATCACATTAAGTGAGTTTTGAATGATAATAAAATTTATAGCCCTCTTAAGTATCCGTGTCCTTCCGTGCCATCCTTGATCGTCATGAACCTGAAATACATGCTTGAGAGGTCAACACAAATGTTGAGTGATATTCATAGAGTTTGTTAAATCGATTGAACACAATATGTTGGTAGTGTGAGTTATAGGCTCACACCAATGTTTGGAAAACAAAACAGGTAGGCTACGTTATTATACGCCCGGAACATGTATTATACACTAAGCTTATGACACCATAACGTTAACGTGTACCAATATCGATCGGCAGATTTATCCCGGTAGGTACTTTGCTAACATACCTAAATCTCAAATATTATTGCATTTGTTTGAACTTAGTCAATACAAATGGGATTCGTCAATCCCAATAGGCCTATTAATAATATTCGCGCTCACTATTGCTAGTGACTAAATGGTTCATAATAAAGGATCTCGGTTTAGCAAGGTTGGTACTTAGTGATAATAAAACAATCAGGTAAGCATACAATTTAAAAACATTGTGCTCGGTTATAAATAGCATGTATTCCCCCCAAGGGTTTGTGAAACAATTAAGTAATCGAAAGTGGGGCTATGAACTCACCTTAAGTAAGATAGCAAGTAATGAATGTAACGGTCGAATCGCGAAGGTTCTATGAGCAACCTATAATAGAATGTCGCGACTTAAGATTTGAGTACAGAATATGAAGTAGTGCCTATATATATATCTTGCATTATAGTCCATGATGTGGTATGATGTATATTGTAAGTCTTTGAAAGTAATGATTCATGAAACATGTATGTTTTGTGTATCGTTTACTACCGTTCGGGCCGACATAATTCAGAAGTCATGTTAGTAAGCGTTCGAGGAGCCAGGACACTTTAACTCGTAAATCCACAACTCATCTCGACGGCTTACATAATGAACTCCTCACATGAGGCTCCCTACTATTGTAGTAGTTGATGAAATATATAGATATAAGTTTTGATCCGAAAAGTTACATGTCCGATACTTGAATAAACTTAGGAAAGTTTATTTGTACATGAAGATTGTTATTAGGGGTAGTTTCATAAGTTTTGAATGACCATTTTCTCTTGGTAAAATCTCATGGTTTCCTTTTAGATGAAGTAGATCCAAATTGTATGTTCAAGTTCTCGCCTAATTCATTGTTTCATGTTTACGCCTATGTAAGTTGGTATGGTCATTTCGTCATGGCCTAGCCATGACCTTTGGTCCTTGTTCCATGGTCTTGAGACTCAACCTTGGCTCTAGCCATGGTTGTGGTCTTGATTATAGGTCATAAGACCTCTTGTTCCTTTCAAAGTATAACCATAATCTTGTGACTTTCGCCTAAAAATGGGCTGTTTAGAATTTGAAGAATTTTATCACTCGGAAAGTGTTTTTAGGTCTCGAGCTTCTTTGTTCCTGAATGAAAACGTCGTTCCGGACAACTTTCGTGTTTTAACTTTTTGATAAATCGGACCAGAAGTGGGACTTTCAAAACCCAAATTTGATCAGAATGATATTTGGCAGTTTTGCCGGAAATCTTGGTAATTTCAAATGGGCATAACTTTTGACTCGTATACTCGTTTTGGGTGGTTCAAATTGCTATGGTTTCCTTGTTAAGTCCTCTACTGTAATATATAATGATCCAACATCATATTTTTACCATTTTGGTCGTGGTTTTCCAAGAAAGTCACTAGTTTACTTGTTTTAGTAACTTGTTGTAACAATCAATAACAATAACTTGTTTTGCTCACTTTTATACATCATGGACATAACTACAAGACATAATATAGCACAAATAATATGTAAATAACATGATCATGATTATTTAACAAGAATCAAGTTAGGGTTTGGCTCACAACTTTTGGCTTTCAAAGATGAAAGGAAGTTAACATGTAAGGATAGGACATTGATAGACTTGCTTCAACCCTTTTTCACTTCATGCAATCTTTCTACTCTTGTAATCTTGAAAGATGGATGATGAAGGTTGAGGTGACTTGAGTGGATTCAAACTCAAGAGAAATCACCAAGTATATGAGGTTATGGAAGTGTTTGATGAATCAAAACCAAACTAGGGTTTCTATGTTGTTTAAGCTCTTGATTCTCTTGGATAATACTTGGAGTGAATTAGCAAATGGAATGGTGTTTGTGTGTGTGTTGTGGACGTTCAAGGAGAGGCAAGGAGGCTTTATATGGCCTTGAGGAGGTTAGAAGTGTTGACTTGTCAACACTTGATCACCAAGTTTAACACATGTTCTCATCTAAGGCCTCCTAGCATGAGATTGAGCCACATAGTGTGAATGCCCCCCCTAGTGGCGGTTTCAAGACCTTGGAGAACAAGGGTTGGACTTTGGATGATATTATCCAAGATATCTAGTGTGTTTTGACTCCGAAAACTGCAAACCATAAGTTGTTACGCCTCAAAACGTAAAACCGGGTGTCGTAAAATTATGGAATTTGAAAGTATTGATAAACATGTCAAAATACTCCATAATAAAATATAAAATGAGTGGTAGGATCTATCGGGTGCTAAAACCCTGCTAAAAACTGGAAACACGGGTCTAAAACGCGTAATTCGCGTAAAACGCTGAATATTGCGTAAAATTGAGAAAAGTAAAATGTTACTTTTCTAATGTTATAAAAATGATTTAAAATGACTTATAATGTCTAGACTGGGCTCAGTCTAGTGTCGGTTGGTATTAAATGTCTTTTAGACATCAAACCGTAAGCCTAAAAATCACGAAATGACTTATAACATCAAGGGATCATTTTTTGTCAATGGAGGAGGGAAAAATATGTTGACTTTTTCTAATAATTTGAAAACTCAAATCTTCTTAGAAATGCGGTGCAGGTATAGGCTAAGGTTACGGCTGAGTAAAAACGCTTAAAACTGAAAATTCCAGTTTTTCACGGCCGAGGTTTATTTTGGTCATGTTTTTCTCAGTCATGATTTATTCTCAAATAAATCATGAGTGTGTCAAACATTTTTCTGATACGGGGAAAATTAACGCGACCGAATTTCGTTGTGCGTAGAATTTCTGAATGACGTTTTACTCTAAAACGTGTAATTCCTTAATAACTTTCACGAAAATGAGCTTATGAATGTCAAACTTTTAATTTGCCATGGAAATGATTTATCACTTCGGCCCAAGAAATAAAATTCAAGTTTCGGGAAAAATTTTCGGGAAAAATGAATAGTAAAAGTGAATAGTGAAATTTTCCGGGAAAAGTAAATATCCTGAAAATGCGAATTGTTACAGCGGAGTAACATAAAAAATGATATGGTTCCTCAACCCCCATATAGACCACCAAGTAACAAAGAAAACGCCTTCGAGTAAACTTTTAACATTAGATGTGAGCCGAATAGAAGAGAACCATGAATACCATTCCGAAAACGAAGACCAATCCTGCCAATCAAGATCCCACCATCTACAAACACGCCGAAGTACAGCCCGAGACAAGTTGCATCGAAATAATACGTGGTGAACATCTTCCTCCCCTGAATGACATAACGGACAAGAAGAAGATTCCACATAAACTCCTCATCGGATCAGATTAGTCCTAGTTGGCAAACAATCACGCCAGGCTCGCCAAACAAAAATATTAACTTTAATAGGAACAACCTTCACCCAACTTGTAGATTCAAAATGCCGAGGAAGGTACATTTCATCAATAGCAATCCGAGCCTCTTTAACACTAAAAGAACCATCACTTGATAACGAACACACCCAACGATCTAACGATGGAGAAAGAGATACTTGATCAATAATCGAAGCTAACTCGGCAAACTGATGTTGCTCCAAACCTCCTCTCACAGGTCTTCGAAGAGAAGCATCTAAGGAACCCTCTATTTTCTCAGCCACGGAAATCTGATGATTCGACTCAAGCGCGAAGATACGAGGAAACATATCACGAAAAGATTTATCTCCTTGCCAGATATCCAACCAAAACCGCGTATTATTTCCATCACCTATACGCTTGGAACAATAAGAAAGGAAATCAAAACTATTAGCCTTAAGAACTTGAACTTCCTTTAAAATCGAGCTCCAAATTGAAGCCGACTTAAACGAATGAGAATCTATCGAAGACCCATGCACCGCTTGTATTACACGAAACCAAAGAGAGTCATCTTGGGACACAAACCGCCACACCCACTTAAGAATAAGAGCACGATTAAGTGCATAAAAACTCGAAATGCCTAGACCCCCCTTTTTCTTGGAAGCTAAAACCTTATCCCATGCTATCCACGTTATTTTCTTCTCCGAAGGATCAACCCCTTTGAAGAAGTTATTCCGAATGGATTCCATCACCTTAAGGACTCCTCTTGGAACCTTGAAAATAGACATAGTATAAAGCGGGGCAGCACCAAGAACCGACTTCAATAAAGTAAGTCTACCACCAATCGATAAGGTGATATCATACTATCTTATATAGATACTCAGTGACTATTTTATTTTACTTTTTCTTAATTATTGTTTCCAAAGCATATAGTGATATCATACTATCTTATAAATCATTTAGGCTTTTTAAAAAAGAAATACTTAAAATTAAGCATTGCAAATTCTTAAGCTAAAAATACAACTAATTAAAACATATTTTCTAACACTAAATACAATTACAAGTTCTTAAGCTAAAAATACAACTAATTAAAACATATTTTCTAACATTAAATTCAATCTTTAAATAGAAATACTTAAAATTCGGCATTACAAGTTTTTAAGCTAAAAGTACAATTGATTAAAACACATTTACTAACATTAATAAACTGATCTATAAATACAATTAATGCAGTTATTAAAACACCCCTAACATAAGAAATACAAATTATCAAGCATATTGTACAACCAACTACTTAAACACAATTCCTGCATTAAATGTCACTAATACAAATAATAAAGCACATTATATAAATATTCAAGCCCGAACGGGCAACAGACCAAATGGGTTCGAGCCTGAATGGGCACGGGCCAAACTGGCTCGATCTCAAACGAGCACGGGCCAACGGGCTCAAGCCCGAAAGGTTTACAACTCTTAGCTATCACTTTTTTCTTTTGATGTCGTTAACATTTATTTTAGGGTACCCGCAGATATAACGCGCGGGGTACCATACTAGTATAATATGAATGTTGTCCACTAATTAAGAGATTACAAGTTTAAGTGTTGTTGGTAACAATTATAAGATAAATATTATGAGATAAGTGATATATAAGTGTGAAAGATTTATTCATCCTAAAAAGAAAAAGAAATAAAATAACGTAGCTACTTATCAGGCATTCAGAACTATTTCAACAAACATATTGTACATTGCTAAGAGCATCTCCAATGTATGCACTAAAAAATTGCACTATCATAGTGCTAAATAAGCATATTTAAAAAATATACTTGCACTAAAAAAGTTTTACTCCAATGTGTTAGCACTGAATGTACTTTAAAGCAAGTAATATACATAATTATACAATAAATAAATAGAAAATATTAACTAAAATATATCAATATTGGATTCATTTTGATTGTGTTAATGAGCACATATCAAAAATATATTTTGCACTAATTACTTTTATTATATATGTGAATTATCAAAGGATCAGTGAAAATAACGACTTTTTAAATCAAAAAATAATGTTTAGTGCAATGAATAGTATTGACAATTGGTATAATAATTGGGGTTCAAAGTGGTTTTAAGTTCTTAAATATAATACTTATTCCAAAAAGTATGAATCTTTCAACTCTATACATACGAGTATATATAGATGTAAGTTTTCGGTCCTCTACTGAAGTTAAGCTTCGTATGCAGGTGATTTCCGCGGATATTTCGTTGTTTCTTTGGATGCGCCAGAACTTGGTTACATTTAACTCTCAACACATGAGGAAATGTGATTTGTTTGATAGCATTGATCTTCGTTATTTTTCTTGGTTAAATAGTAGAGGCTCTAAATGTTTAGTATGGCGTGGCTTAAAAGACCGATGTAATCTTTTTCTAGCTCCTTGCTAGTTTCATTTTATATATTTAATTTTGCCGTAAAAAAAAAAAAAAAAAAAAAAAAAAAAAAAAAAAAAAAAAAGGTCCTAGTTATTGGAGTCGAGTTGAAACAAGTTCAATGTGAACACAACGATCTCGACAACAAATAGATCGACAACTTAACAGGACGACAACGTGTGTTTATAACCACACGTTACGAGTCGCAAGTTTGAACTTGAACCTTGTTGTTTACCTTCACAAAACTCGTCGTTACTTTGTCAAGACTAGTTCTAACTTTCAGAAAAGAATCTTTGCTTTAGAAGTTGGGTACATATTAAGGACACATCAAAAGCAAACATAAAAAGTCAAAAGTTGATATGTATGTGGTTTTAGAGCTACCCGATAAGCTTCCATTGTTGAAAGTCCTGGACTTCTATGTCTTCCTCTAACACGTGTGTGCATGCATATTTTTGCAAATAACCATTGACAAAATGATCATGTCTTACTTTTGATGTGATATCTTAATAGTTGTTATAGTACCACTTGTATATATTTATATTTTTGAGTAAATTACTTAAATGAACGTTTTATTTAACTACTTTACACATATAAACATCGCACATAAAATAATTCAAAATAGACATTTCATATATTATCCGTTAGATGTATTACTAAATTAGTTTGTAACCGTTAGATCTAGTAAAAGGAATACTAGGCGAGGTGTAGGTCTAGGAGGGTTTAGGCGAGGTGTACGCGAGTTGAATTGAATTGTGTTATCAGATGCGAGACCTAGGCGAGGTGAATTGAATTGTGTTACCTGAAGTGGCTCTAGGCGAGGTGATAAGCAAGGACCTAGGCGAGGTTGTGTTATCGCGAGGACCTATGCGAGGTTTTGTTAGGCGAGGACCTAGGTGATTTCAGAGTCACACTCCTACACATGACTCACTATTCTAGGCGTAATGTTGATCTCACAGGCGAGGGTCTAGGCGAAACAACCTATTTACCCAAAACATCAACATTTAACATTTTAACAAGAGGGGCCACTTTCTTTACTCAAGATCTTGAACTTGCTTATACTTTTTCTTTAGGAAGCAATAAGTTGAATAGGTCAAGTACAATAAATATTTTTTATTTATATGTACAAAATTTCCAAATAAACCAAGTATGTCATGGTATCCTAGGAAAAGGATGGACTGATCTGAATAACTGAGATGTGTATAGTTGGTGATGGTACAATATGGGCATAGGTGTGACTAAGTGTGACTACCAACTACGTATATTTTTGTAATGGTAAATATTTGACTATACAATTCTATTTTTCACACTATACTTTGGGTATACTTTGGGAATACGAGGTTTTGTGTTATATGTTTGGGTACACTTTACTTGGGTGATGCTATTTAATTCGGGCGATATATTAGAGCGAATATAAAGTGAACAAAGTTGATGGTGACATATATTGGTCACTTTGGTAAATTACGTAAAAAATGTTCATTCCCGTAAAAACACTTACTATAACGTTCAGTTTTGTAATTGGGTTTATATTTTTTGGTCTAATATATCAATTTTGGGTATTTCGTTCTTCTCAGTTAATCATAGTTTCGACCTTTTGATCAACTAATTCTCAAGGTTTGAGTCTATCGTTACACAGACACAATATGGTCAACGTCTTTTCCTTTTTCTGGAAAGTTGGTGTAATCACATCATGATTGTTTACGCTTAGCTGGATTTGGAACATGAAACATATCTCCTTTAATGAATCAATGTAACACATGTACTGTATAAATTTATTTGGTTTGATAAATGTTTTGGCATATTAAAGAACAACAAAGAGATCACATAAATATTACGGACTGCAACTTGTTTGTCTCATACAGTTTTTAGTGGTCCAGCTAGACTCCAGAGTCCAGAAATGGTTTGTTACTAAGCCCATATTTTATGGGCTATTATCTTATTCAGGCCTTCTCAAATTTTGTCAAAAAGGCAAGAACACAATCCATATTCCATACCCAACTTACCAACGGGCTCTGTGGTTCTCTTACTTTGAGTCATCACATGCAGTCATGCAGATATGTAAAGTATACTTAAATCTCTAAAACTAAGAGCATCAAATGTAAGAGGTTTATAAAACTTAAATTTTTGTATGTTTTATTTAAGTTAGAGTGGATTTTCATTTCATGATTACATGGCATGAAAAGATCCTAAACCCCAGACCTCTTTATAATCTTAGAACAATTAATGTATGTATTATGTGAAACAAGTATAAAGCTTTAAAATATTTATACCATATGAGAAACAGTGTTATCAACTTAAAATCTTTATAAATTCTTGAGGTGGGAAAAAATATTAAATGTATAAAGCTTTATAAAATTTCACTATAGTAGACGCCCTAAAATATACTTGTAATAAACGGGTAAAGATCCCGTGAAAAAAATAATATTTAAAATAAAAATGAAGAGAATGATTTTAATCACATATTTAAAATGCTTTAACTTGAATTAGATGTATCTTTATTCAGATACATCTTAATTAGTTTCGAAAATAATTTTGAAGTGAAAACGATGCAAAGTAGTACTAGCTATAGATTTGACGTGCAAAGAAAAAAAATACATATGATTCGTCTAACTTGATGAAATGCATCTAATATATGTATATGCATCTTAGCTAAAAAATATCACTATAACTAATAAATAAGACGATACGAGTTCGCATTATGATTAAGCAAAGTATATTGGTGCTTAATACTCAATAGATTGAGTAGAGCAAGTTAAAGGTATCTATGCTACATCTTTCTCTTCGATGAGATTTGAATATTCACTCAAGAGGTTGAGTGCACTTCAATTACATCTCAATTCTCAATACTCTAAAAATATTGGATATGTGGAGCAACTTTCGTGACCATTGACCAATACTACAAAGTCAAGAATATTTCTATGCCATGAATAAAAAAACATATATAGTAAAACTTGATGCCCAAGTTTAACATATTGTGCAAGTTTACAAAGACTACGGGTGTGTTTGTTTCATTTAGATGTTTTATGTCTGAATCTGACTACCACATCTTACTAGTAAGAGGTGGGTAGAACGTCTAAATCTAAACGAAATAATGTTGTTTGTTTTTGTATAATTGTCTAAATGATTTTATGTGCTCGTTTCTGTAATTTATTTAAGTAATTTGAGTAAATATGAAATAAGACTTTTTATCATAAATATAACATAGTTAATAAACCATCAAATATATTATATTAACACGAGTCTTCAATCTCAATTATTGAGTAAGAGGCAGTAAGACAAGTCACCCACCTCTTACTGAGTAAGATGTTATATGTCTAACTGGGTCTGACTCAAAAGAAAAAAACAAACAAGCAAAACGTCTGCCCACCTCTAACTGGTAAGATTAAGAGGGAGTAAGAGGGCTAGTAAGACTTTTTTTAAAAAAAACAAACACACCCTACAACTCGAATCCCACGTACGAACTAGTCTTTGTTACAAATTAATTTAATCTAATTATTACTTATCTACAATGTATGGTTTGAAACCACTACTGGTCTAATGGTAAGGTCCTTGTTTTCTTACAAGATGTCCGATGTTCAAACCCTTTATACGTGTGTACATTTGAGGGTGGCCAGGGAAGGGTTGAAAACGGTTCCGGTATTAACCCGGTGAGACTGTGTGCATTTGAGCAAAAATGGTTCGGCCTTCACGGATAATCTGAACCTGAAAAACCTCATCCGTTTACCAGTTCGTTTTAAAATTTTTAGAGAACACAATATGTCTTATACCTCATTGGTCTAAAAATAAATCCCGTAGTTGTTAAACATCTGGCAAAAATAAGATAAGGTCATGAATGTTTACTTGGTGTTTAAGTAAACATCTTGTGCAAGCTTCCATATTCTAATATATATTTGCACGAAACCAACATATTATATATGCTTTACTTTCTTATGGTTTACTCGTAAAAACAATTAATTATTGGTCATATGCTTGTTGATAAAGTAATACGTAGTATCACATATCTATTTTTTTTTTTAAAAAACAATTTTTTTCATACATTATACAATTTAGAGTAAATTACATGGTTCGTCCATGTGGTTTGGCCAAAATCCCTAATTGAGTCCTTATCTTTTCAATTGCGTCAATTGAGCCCTTATTTTGAAACTATATAACACTGTTAGTCCTTATCGCTAATCGTCGTTATCTCAATTGGCAAAGTTAGTCCATTAACCAAACGATCATTTGCAACGTTAGTTCTTTTACTAACGATCGTTAGTCCAAAAAAATAATTTGAAAAATTCGAAAAAAATTCTAATTTTTTTAAAAAAAAAATTGAAAAAAAAATTCTAATAAAATTATTTCTTAAAAAATTCGAAAAAATTTCTAAAAAAAAATTTGATGAAATTTTTTTTTTACAAAAAAAATAATTTGAAAAAAAAATTCTAATAAAATTTTTTCTTAAAAAATTCGAAAAAATTTCTAAAAAAAAAATTGACGAACTTTTTTTTCCAAATAAAATAATTTAAAAAAAAAATTCTAATAAAAAATTTTCTTAAAAAATTCGACAACGTTTCACTTCACTCATATACACACCTAACATTATACCCATGTTTGACTCGAGTATCAAATGCGAGCTATATCCATTCGTCTAAACAAACCCTTTATGTAAAAAAAAAAAAAAAAAAAACCTTGATCGCTATTTATTATTGGGGTTCACAAAAAAATAAAAATAAATAGCGATCTAGTTTTTTTTTTTTTTTTTTTTTTTTTTTTTTGAATAGTTTTTTTTTTGACATAAAGGGTTTGTTTAGACGAATGGATATATAGCTCGCATAAAATGATGAAATAGAAAGTGTATGAGATGATGATAAAAACATATTCGCTAATTTGGTAGTTTGGCAAGTCGAATCTGTTTAGTACAATTGGGTTTAATCATTCGATACTCGACACAAACATGGGTATAATGTTAGGTGTGTATATGAGTGAAGTGAAACGTTGTCGGGTTATAAACAAATCTTACATGATTTTTTTTTAAAAATTTTTTAAGTTATCTTAGTAAGTTATATAATTTTTTCGAATTTTTTAAGAAAAATTTTTATTAGAAATTTTTTTTTTCAAATAATTTTTTTTTTGGAAAAAAAAATTCGTCAATTTTTTTTTAGAAATTTTTTCGAATTTTTTAAGAAATATTTTTATTAGAAATTTTTTTTTCAAATTATTTTTTTATTGGAAAAAAAAATTTCGTCAATTTTTTTTTTAGAAAAATTTTCGAATTTTTTAAGAAAAAATTTTATTAGAAATTTTTTTTTCAAATTATTTTTTTTGAAAAAAGAAAAATTTTAGAATTTTTTTCGAATTTTTCAAATTATTTTTTTGGACTAACGATCGTTAGTAAAAGGACTAACGTTGCAAATGATCGTTTGGTTGATGGACTAACTTTGCCAATTGAGATAACGACAGTTAGCGATAAGGACTAACATTGTTACATAGTTTAAGAATAAGGACTCAATTAGCGCTATTGAAAAGATAAGGACTCTATTATGGATTTTGGCCAAATCACGGGGACGAACCATGTAATTTACTCTACAATTTATCTCACAATATATCTTACAAATACTTAACCCAACAACATGTATGTTAGTGAACAACTCAGATACCACTAAACTAAAAATCTTTGATTCACATATCAAGCTTTGATAGACTCATTAGTGAGGTTTCGATAAAACCTCAAATATTAGTAAGAACTCTTAAGAACTAATCTTACGAATTCACATCAGTAAGTCAGACGACCAATTCACAAATTTCACGACTGTATGTATAACCTAAAGTGTTATATATGATATAAAAAACGTGGACCTACAGACATATAGATATATCAATGCACCTCATATGCACAAAATGCAAAGATTTTCGAATAAAAGATTGTGAGTTTGAATAATACAATGCTTCAAAAACCCTTGAAATATGAGGGACATGTGAATTCTTATGTGAACTCTCACATTCTCTTTGCGTTGACGTGTTATACACTTATTTACTCGCTATATATGTTTTGGAAACACAATAATGTGACGAACTTTTGCTAAAATTTAAAAGGAATGCTATGCTCAAATAAATTCACACAATAAAATTCACACGTACATTTGTCACTTAGCTGTGGATAGTGACAAAAAAGGATAAAACATTATATATTTTTATCGGTTAACCTTACTTGGCATGCGTGAGCTTTGTTTGTTAAAAATCATGGAGAAATATAATGAGTGAAAAAACATACAACTTATTTACGTCTGTATAAAGATACATACAAATCAGTTAAGAAAATATCACACACACACACATAATAATAATAATAATAATAATAATAATAATAATAATAATAATAATAATAATAATAATAATAATAATAATAATAAAAAAATCATGAGAGCCTAGTATTTGTCAAATGAGTTTTGCTAAAGCACAACCTTGTGCTTAAACCTTTTCATTTATGTAAAAATATCATCTAATAAACTTATTATTTTCATATTTATACATATTTAATGTCAAATTTTAATCCAAACAATGGAAGTAGAAAACCAAAGCTTGAAATCTACGCACAAAATATTTGCAAAAATAGAAACAAGTCATTAAATCTCACATTAATCAACAAAAATATACTCAATTAAATGAGTTTTATTTATTTATTATTATTATTTTTTTCTAACTTCTAACTTGTGCCATAACAAGAGTACATAAAGGCTCACTAAAAACTACACAGAGATTCAAGAAACACTTGGACAAAATTTTTGAAAAGTAAAAACGAAACATTTGACTAATTTGAAATTCTTAGTAAGAAAATTCAAAATCAATTAAGAAGTCGTATTGTGTCAATTAGAAACATGAAAGTATGGAAGTATGGTTCCTCTGTACTTAACTTATGCCTTAGGGCACAAGTTATAAAAACTTTTTTTAAGGCTCACTAAAAAGTACACAGGAATTCACATAAAAGTATGGAAGTACAGTTCCTGTGTATTTAACTTATACCTTAGGGCACAAGTTATAAAAACTTTTTTTTAAGGCTCACTAAAAAGTACATAGGAATTCACATAAAAGTACTTTTATGTGAATTCATGTGTACTTTTGGTATATACGGTATATTTTTTTTTAACTTATGCCTTAACGCACAAGTTATAAATTTTATTTTTTTATTTAGTTCGTATTTATTTTTTTTATGCAAAGAATCCATTGATTGAACCCTATAAATAAAAACTTATAGGTGGCGGTGTGTTTTTAACTTTTTAGTATCTCCTCTCTTCTTCCCCAATAAACAAAACCTCTTATAAATCCCTCACACCAATCTCCCCCAATTCTTTCACACACCCTTTTTTTATAAATTATAAAATCCCCAACAAAACAAACCCTAGCAGCAAACCAAAACACAAATCCAAACACTATTTATTCATTCATTCATTCATCAATCCCCAAACCCTAACTCGATCCGTTACCCCAAACACTCCCAATCGATTTACTTAATTGATTGAATGATCCGTTAAGTTAGTTAGGGTTTATAAAAACTAAAAACTGTATTCCTATTATTTAATTTAATTTAAATTAGATTAGATTTATCAAATCAATGGATGATTTAGAGAAAGCGATATTGATTATATTCGACGAAACCGGCTCCGTTTCGTCGAATTTGAAACAACAAGCCCTAGCTTACTGCCAACAAGTTAAGGATAATAATGCCTTTAACACTATTTGCTCCATTTGTATTGATCGTTTATGCTTTTCCACTTACGTTCAAGTCCACTTTTGGTCTTTGCAATGCTTGCACGATGTTTTACGCGCTAGGTACGCCACTATGAGTGCCGCGGAAAAGGATTTCGTTAGGAAGTCCGTTTTCGCCTTAGTTTGTTACGAGAATGTAGGTGATAGTAATAGTACATGTGTTAAGGTTTTGGATGGGCCGGCGTATGTTAAGAATAAGTTAGCGCAGGTTTTGGTGACGTTGATTTACTTTGAGTATCCGTTGATTTGGTCGTCGGTTTTTGTTGATTTTATACCGAATTTGAGTAAAGGTGGAGTTGTAATTGATATGTTTTGCCGTGTGTTGAATGTGTTGGACGATGAGTTGATTAGTCAGGATTATCCGAGGAGTGTGGAGGAGGGGGCGGTTTCGGTTAAGGTTAAGGATGCGATGAGGCAGCAATGTGTGGTGCAGATTGTGCACACGTGGTATGAGATTGTGAATGCGTATAGGAATTCGGATTCGGAGATGTGTGCGTTTGTGTTGGATACGATGAGGAGGTATATCTCGTGGATTGATATTGGGTTGATTGTGAATAATACTTTTCTACCGTTGTTGTTTGAGTTGATGTTGGTTGACGGGTTGCCGGATCGGCTTAGGTGTGCGGCTTCCGGGTGTGTGCTTGCGGTGGTGGCTAAGCGGATGGATCCGCAAGCTAAGCTTACCCTTTTGCAGAGCCTGCAAATGAGTCGGGTTTTTGGGTTGGTAGCTGGTGATGTCGACTCTGAGCTTGTGTCGGGGTCGGCTTCTTTGCTTACCGGTTATGCGTCTGAGCTTCTAGATTGCTTAAAGAATCTGAATGGTGGAGATAACAAACGGGTGTCCGTTGAGCTTTTGAACGAAGTTTTGCCGTCGGTTTTTTACATAATGCAAAACTGTGAGATTGACACGACCTTTAGTACCGTGCAGTTTCTTTCTGGATATGTTTCGACTATGAAAATCCCTTCTCCATTGAGCGAAACTCAGCTTCTTCACTTGGGTCAGATACTGGAAGTCATTCGTATAAAGATCAGGTATGATCCAATGTACCGTGATCATCTTGACGTGTTAGATAAAGTAGGGAGCGAAGAGGAAGATCGGATGGCTGAGCATAGGAAAGATTTGCTTGTATTGCTACGTAGTGTAGGCCGTGTAGCACCGGACGTTACACAAATATTCATAAGAAACTCACTTTCGAGTGCTGTTGGGTCGTCTCTCGATATTAACGTTGAAGAAGTGGAGGCCGCTTTGTCGCTCTTTTATGCATATGGTGAATATTTAACTGAAGAGGCGATGAAAACCGGTAGTGGTATATTGAGAGAACTTGTTCCAATGCTGTTATCGACCAAATTTCCTTGTCATTCTAGTCGGTTGGTTGCACTCGTGTATCTTGACACAATAACGAGATACATGAAGTTTGTTCTTGAGAACAACCAATATATTCCTTTGGTTTTAACTGCGTTTCTTGATGATCGCGGTATACGTCATCCAAAGGTGAAAGTCAGTCGAAGGGCGAGTTATTTATTTATGAGAGTTGTGAAATTGCTCAAAGCAAAGCTTGTGCCGTTTATCGAAACAATTCTGCAGGTATATGTTATTGCAATTTTGATACGTCCTTTTATTTGTGTTTATAAGTGAGTTAGATGATAAGTTTTTCGTTGTGCAGAGTCTGAATGATACGGTTTCTCAGTTCACAAATATGGATTATGCTTCAAAAGAGCTTTCCGGATCTGAAGACGGTAGTCACATTTTCGAGGTAAATGTGTATGATGCATAGCCAGAGCTTTCCCGTTTATGTTCCTCCTGCTTATAATATTTGTATTCATTTACAGGCAATTGGTGTGTTAATTGGGATGGAAGACGTGCCACTAGAAAAGCAATCGGAGTACTTGTCATCTCTGCTCACTCCTCTTTGTCAGCAGGTTAAGGCTTGACTCTTACTTATGATGCCATAAATGTTGAACTGATTTTCTCTATTTAAGTTATATAATCCGAGAATGTGTAATGAATTAGGTTGAGATATTGATCGCCAGTTCCAGAACTCAAAATGCAGAAGAGTCGGCATCAAAAATTGCCAGTATTCAACAAATCATCATGGCAATCAATGCATTGAGCAAGGTTCCAATAGCTACCAAATCATCATACTAGTCTCAGTATCTGTATTATGTGTATTTTTTCTGTCGTATCTCACATAAATTTGTGATCGCTTGTTTCCAGGGGTTTAGTGAGCGTCTTGTAACTGCCAGTCGGCCTGCCATTGGTCTCATGTTCAAACAGGTTGGTCATCACGATCTGTTCGTAATGCTATACTTTTCTTTCTGTATAATTTGGAAATGCTATACGTTAGCAGCTATCACAGTTACACATAACATAGGGACTAATTTTAGGGGATATAAGTGATATAACTTCTCTCCTTGCAAATCATAATTTGTGAGCTAAATACTTCTTATTGGTATTATTAGATAGACATTTATTGCTTCGAGTTTTATATCTTTTTGTTAAGATGCCTATAGTAGGATTAGCGTGCCATTATAAAATTCCATATCCTTTTAGCTCTCCTTGTAGCCTAGTTGCTAATAATTTTCTCAGTATTTTTAAAAAAAAAAGAAGATATTTTCATATTTGAAGTTCACCACTACAGATATTTGGTTACTCTCGTATTAGGTACCATTTGCTGGTACCAGTGATATATAATGTAATATGGGAAGTTTATTCCTTTATATCCAATATTAGTCCGTTACATGAAATGAATTAATGACCAATATTTTGGGCTTCCATGATATTGTATTATACTGACCTTTATGGTGTTATATGTACTGTTTTGCTACAGACGCTGGATGTGCTCTTACAGATCCTTATAAGTTTCCCAAAAGTAGAAACTTTGCGTTCTAAGGTACATTTGATAATTTCTCTTTCTTGTGCTGTTGACCTGTTGTAGTCCGCATTTGTCTGATTTTTGCTTTTTTGTCAGGTCACTTCATTTATTCACCGTATGGTGGAGACATTAGGATCGTCTGTATTTCCTTACCTTCCAAAGGCATTGGAGCAGTTACTTGCTGAAAGCGAGGTATTAATTACTGTCCTCATTAAGTAGCTTCTCAGCTTTTATTGTACCTTGCTAGCTCAAGTTTAATAAGGAATTCATTTCATGTGTGTTCTTATAAGATATGTTTTATGTTTTTAGCATCTTTGATGATAATCACGATACTTCTTTTGGCTGTTTCAATAACACTTAGTTGTTTACTTGTTTGATATCTATATTTTGCGTGTGTTTTTAAGATTTGGTTATACAAAGTCGTTTGTGTTACCCTTACAATATGGAAATATATATGAAAAAAAACAAACATGCTTGTTCTGTTTTGTATGAAGCTTTTATGCTGCCCTTTTTGTATTGGTTGTTCTGTTTTGTATTGCTTTATTTTCTTCTATGTTGCTCTTTTAGTAATTTGAACCGTATACTGGGTTTTAAAAAGCGCGAAGCGCTTATAAGCGCTAAGGGTCAAAAAACTGAAGCGCGAGGCGATGAGGCGAAAGCGCACGCCTTTCGTAGGCGAGGCGCATACTTTGTACAAAACGATTATAACTTTGTTAGAAAGCATAATTCATATATAAAAACACATCAACAAGACATTTAACAACAATAACACCGATTCATTCCCCATTCATTCTCAAAGTTTGCGATTCCCTATCGCTAAAATAGTAGATATAACAAAACAAAGATTGTAAGCTTATCAAATTCCTACCGGAGAATAACAAAAGGACCACAAAGGCATGCATGTGAACAAAAACCATGCAATGCATAAGAATGAATGGGGAATGCATAGGAATCCTTTTAAAGCCCAATTCCCAACTAGAAGGGACTAACAATAGTCCATTTAAATCCTTTTAGTTTTAAATGTATTTTTTATACCCATAAACACATGAGGCGTTAAAAAGCGCTCTTCAAAGGCGCCAAAAAGCATCGCCTTTTCTCGCCTTTTGTAATGGCTGCGCATCAAGGGTTCTGATGCGATGACCTTACTGCCTCGGCTCGCCTCACGCCTTAGGCGCAAAAAGGCGCGCTTTTTTAAACACAGACCGTATATGCCCGTAGAGCCATATTTTCCTTACATATATGTGCTTGCATGCTCTTATGTTTCTATGTCGGTATGCGTTTATGTCTATTCACGATTGTATGTGTTTGTTATATATGCTTACTTTTATCTCACTGTCTATGCCATCCACGCACACTAATGACATTTATAATTTATCATGCAGCCGAAGGAGTTGGTTGGATTTCTTGTATTACTGAATCAACTCATATGCAAATTCAATACTTCTGTCAAAGATATTTTGGAGAATGTATACCCTGTTATTGCGGGTCGGGTATTTGCTATTATTCCAAGGGATACAACTCTTTCCGGACCCGGCAGTAACACCGAGGTATATGAACTATCTAATTTGGACTTACAATTCTTAGTCCAGTTTGATCTCTGCTGTAACAAAAATTTATTGTGTATACATGGTTATTGTAGGAAATTCGTGAATTGCAAGAGCTTCAAAAGACATTCTATACTTTCCTTCATGTAGTGGCAACACATGATTTGTCAAATGTGTTCCTATCTCTTAAAAGTCAAGCGTACTTGGATCCAATGATGCAGTTACTATCGTTCACTTCTTGTAATCATAAGGACCTCGTTGTTAGAAAGGTGTGTAAAATTTTATTCTATTCAACAATTGAAAGCATGTATTTCTCCTTTATTAAATATATAACGTTGGGATCTGACGAAATGCTGTTCTGATTGCTACAGGCTTGTGTGCAAATTTTTATTAGACTGATTAAAGATTGGTGCACTAGCCCTGGTGAAGAGAAGGTAATGTAGTATTACCATTATTTTTTCTTATGTTGGCGATTTCCTTTAATCAGTGTATCTAATATGTCAAATTCTCAGGTACCTGGTTTTCAAAGTTTTGTAATGGAGGCTTTTGCAACAAACTGTTGTTTGTATAGCGTGTTTGATAAGTCCTTTGAGTTCCGTGATGCAAATACTGTAAGTCTACTCTTTCTGTTCACTTTATGGTTTAGACTTAGCTGTGTTCCTGTACCTTTGGCCATGTACCCATCCTCTCCCCTAATCTAGGTTGTAGCAACTAACTAGTATGTTTCTGTGGTTGTTTTGCAGCTTGTTTTATTTGGAGAAATTGTGCTGGCGCAGAAGTTAATGTATGAGAGATTCGGCAACGATTTTCTCGTAAATTTTGTATCAAAAGGTTTGCTTGGTGCACATTGCCCTCAAGATTTGGCAGAGGAGTATTGCCAGAAACTGCAGGTACATTCATCATTTATAGAGTTGACTATGCTTTTGCGTAATCTATGTTCGACTGGAAGTTTTGGTTCTATGCATTGGAAAGTACCTTTCTTAATTTATAATTTAATTTTTCAGGGCAATGATATGAAGTCACTGAAGTCATTCTATCAGTCTCTTATCGAGAAACTGAGAGTACAACAGAATGGAAGCCTTGTTTTCAGATAGCATGATCTTTAAATTAAATTTGATCACCAGTGGTTTTCATGTGTTTCTCTGCTGTTACCAGTTACGGTGGTAAAGTTTTGTTCTGAAGAGGTAAGGCCAGAAACATCCTATGTCTGTTTTACCGATCTGACATATATTTGTCACACAGTTGTGGTTAGATATTTACTTGTGTTGATATGTTGCAGGTTTTTGCTTTGTACATATCATTCAATTTGGTTCTTCTGTCACAGTGAGGTAAGCTGAGTACAACCTTAAATTGAAGGGGTTAGTTGCCTAAAACACCAACATGCTTCTAAATTTTTCCGGCTTTTAGTCCTTGTACTTCTGTATGTACATCAGAGTCATGAAAAGATGACTTTGTGTCCCGTTTGGGTCAGTTTGTGAGGAAATAACCCTTAGCGTCAAAGTGGTTAGTTTATATAAAAATGGAGATTTTGGTATAAAATTTTTATATGCATATATATATTTGTTTAGATTCTTGTAAAAATGTTAAGATTATTGGGTACAAAATGATCCAAGCAAGCATAAAAAGCCATTGTTAGTGACCTAAATGCACAAATGAAATTTATATTTGTATGCAAATGTGTACAGTGACATTCAATATTAGATTTAGTGTTAATTAGGTTTTATTGGTTTGGTTCACAGGTGTAAATTTCCGAAGCAGTTTCTAAATCCATCAGTCCAAGAATAGAAGTTTTTGTGATGAACCGCCATCTTCATTTCTGTAATCTGTTTTGTTACCTGCAAATCGCATAATGTTCTTGTTCAATATGCGTTGAGGATTAAATTAAATTTTGGTCTTGGTAACAAAGTAAACTTTTATTACCCCCTCCCCATGATCAAGAAGAGTAAAACGGTGACTTTGGTAGTCATGTCTGCATAGGGTCTTCTAAAAGAATATCATGTACCTGTAATAGAGTTATCCGAAGTCTTTGGTAAGCTATCATTTGTTGGATTTTTGGATTTTAGTGTCTGTTGGGAATCATTTATTGCCAATGTGAATGTTTGAATTTATGCGTTGGCATAATCGTCTTGTTGTAGTCATGGGCCATTAGGGATACGAAGTTTCTTAAGACGGATCTTTCACCTTTGTTAATGATGTGGTTCTGGTAAGAGCGAAACTGTAGTTAAGTCAAAATGGTTTAATTTGGAAAACGGACTGATTTTGATTAGTCTATGGCACTATAAGTCAAGTTTCGAGATTAAGGGGGTTTGGGCTTAGTTTTGTCACTTCATGGCCCTCGATGCTTCTAAGTAGGGACAATTGAACGGTGTACCTTAATGCGTCTAAGTTTTGTGTACAGAGTTTCGATGTAATGTGGGCTGGTTCAGGTTATCGGATAATCATATTGTAGACCACCTTGCATCTTTCTCTGTATTTTATCTTATCTTAGATGAAAGAATCAGGTTTTCCTGTTTAGATTATTCGAGAATGTTGAATTTTTAACTTGGATGTACGCGGTCTAACTGAGTCACATAACCTTTTTCAATCTTTTATCTAACCACTTTCAATGTGTATTTAGTATAGCTTTAAACTTTGAATCTTAGCCATTTGGTGATGGTACGATTCCTTCTGAATACAAGTTCAATATATTTCAAGGAGTAACATATTGCCTCGTTTTTCTTTTGCATCTATTTTGCTGATATTGTATCTCTCTATTACTTTTAGATTCACAGTAGAAACAGTAATTATTTTGCGAAAATAACGGTAACCACTGGGTCAAACCGGTTCTATATATATGATCAAAAAAGAAGAAAAATTAAAATAAGAATGATAAAAAGAAACCATAATCACTCATTTTAGATGCACCTAAAACAATATATGCATCTCCCCTTAAATTTCTCCCTCCTATTTGAAATGTGTGGTTAAAAATTCTTCTTACTCTTTCTATTTTAGTTTTTCTTTTTACTGGATCCCTTCCCTATATATATATACTAGACGAGTACCCGTGCATAGCAACGGGATTTTATAGAGTTTATTGATAAAAAAAGTTTATAGGTTATAAACGAAAAATAATAAAAGTTTGAAGATTTGGGAATTTAACATAATGTTTTGAAACCCGGTTCGACACGGGTGGTTCAACCGGTTGAACCGTTCCAGTCGAAAAATGAGTCGATTTAAACCGGGTCAACTTGCTAGGCTGGGTCGAAAACGGGGCAAATTAAACTGGGTCAACCCATCCGGGTTTAAAGCGTCCCGGGTCAACCCAGTTTTGTTTTAATTGGTTGTATTTAATTTGATAGATATGTTTTTAATTAGTTGTACAATCTGAATAAATTGTTGTACTTTTAAGTAATGGATAATGTTTTGAAACCCGGTTTGACCCGAGTGGTTCAACCGGTTGAATCGTTCCTGTCGAAAAATGGGTCGATTTAAACTGGGTCAACTTGCTAGGTTGGGTCGAAAATGGATCAAATTAAACCGGGACAACCCGCCGTGTTTGAAGCGTCCCGGGTCAACCCGGTTTGTGTTTTAATTGGTTGTATTTAATTTGGTAGATATGTTTTTAATTGGTTGTACAATGTGAATAAATAATTGTACTTTTAAGTAATGGGGTATTTTAATAAGAGTATTAAATGCATTTCAATATTTCCTTATATACATTTTTCAATATTTCACATTTCACTTTCTTGACTTTTTTACTTTCACCTTTGACCATTTTTGCTTTATATATATATATATATATATATATATATATATATATATATATATATGTATATATATATATGTATATATATATATATATATATATATATGTATATATATATATGTATATATATATACATATATATATATACATATATATATATATATATATATATATATATATATATATATATATATATATATATATATATGCAGCGCTATCTGATCCCATAATTTATCTTACTTTATGATTGAGACTCTACGGGTGATATAGTTTTAGGTTCTATTGTATACAATATCAAAGCCAAGGTTTGCAAATTTGTATTTCAAACTTAAACAAAATAGTAAAATACCAAATACCAGATGATGTCTTTTTCAAACATATCTTTATCTAGGGGTGAGAAAAAAAACCGAAACCGAACCAAAATAGCCGACCAAAACTAAAAACCGATAGTTCGGTATTTACTTTTTCAAAAACCGAAAAATGAGGTTCGGATTCGGTTTCGATTTTATTATATAATAATATATAATTAATATAACATAAATAAATAACTAAATAAATCAAATTTATAAATTTATATTCGTTTTATGGATAGATTTATTATAGAGTAAATTATATGAATGGTCCTTGTGGTTTGACGAAAATTTCACCTGCCGTCCCTCAAACATAAAAGTTGCATGTATGGTCATTGTCGCTGCCAAAGAATAACATGAATGATCCCTCAGACTAAATATTGTTGGTTTTTTCCGTTAGTCCATTTGCACCATTAGTCCTTTAACGACCGTTTGCAACAAACATTTGCACCGTTAGTCATTTCATACATTTTTTTTCTGTTTTTATACGTTTTCGTCTGTTTTTATACATTTTCGCCAATTTTCTTACGTTTCATTCATTTTTCTTACGTGTTTGTCTGTTTTTCTTACGTTTTTTTCGTTTTTCTTACGCTTTTCCAGTTTTCATACGTTTTTGTCCGTTTTCATACGTTTTCGTCTGTTTTTATACGTTTCGCCTAGTTTCTTACATTTTCATCCGTTTTTCTTATATTTTTGTCCGTTTTTCTTACGTTTTTCCAGTTTTATATGTTTTTTACGTTTACATAAGTTTTTGTCCGTTTTTATACGCTTTTGCCCGTTTTCTTACATTTTCATCCATTTTTATACGTTTGTATCCGTTTTCGTTCATTTTTATACGTTTTTTTTTTCCCATTTTTGTCCATTTTTGTTAGTTTTTATACGTTTTTGTCCATTTTTCTTATGTTTTTGCCTAGTTTCTTACATTTTCGTCTGTTTTTCTTACGTTTTTGTCCGTTTTTCTTACGTTTTTTCATTTTCAGACATTTTTGTCCGTTTTTCTAACGTTTTTTTTTCCGTTTTCAAACGTTTTTTTTTTTCCTAAATATGTTTAAATTTGGTTTTCCTATAATTTTTTTTTCTTATAAATTTTTTTCCTATATATCTTTAAAATTTATAAGAAAAAAAAAATTATAAGAAAACCAAACTATTAGGAAAAAAATTATAAGAAAAAGTATTATAAGAAAACAAAATTTTATAAACCAAATTATAAGAAAAACGTATGTAAACGGAAAAAACGTAAGAAAAACGTATAAAAATGGACAAAAACGGTTACAAACGTATAAAAATGGATGAAAATGTAAGAAAACGGGTTAAAACGTATAAAAACGGACAAATACATATGTAAACAGACAAAAACGTATGAAAACTGGAAAAAACATATGATACTGAAAAAACGTAAGAAAAACGGACAAAAACGTAAAAAAAACAGATAAAAATGTAAGAAACTGGGTGAAAACGTATGAAAACGGGAAAAACGTTAGAAAAACAGACAAACACGTAAGAAAAATGGATGAAAACGTAAGAAAATGGGCGAAAACGTTTAAAAACGGACGAAAACGTATAAAAACAGACAAAAACGTATGAAAGGACTAACGGTGCAAATGTTTGTTGCAAACGGTCGTTAAAGGACTAACGGTGCAAATGGGCTAACAGAAAAAACTAATGACAGTTAGTCTGAGGGACCATTCATGTCATTCTTTGTCAGCGACAGGGACCATACATGCAACTTTTAAGTTTTAGGGACGGTAGGTGAAATTTTCGTCAAACCACAGGGACCATTCATGTAATTTACTCTTTATTATATATTTATCTAAATGTTTATATGCGTGTGTGTCATGTCGTGTGTTACTTGACAATATATCAATAAATATGCGACAATAATCATACTATATGTATGTTCACTTGCATGTGTGTTTTGTCTCATCTATATGTGTGTAATTGTAGAAATATGAGATAAACACTATTAGGCTTAAATTGACAAAAAGTAAAGAAGAATAACCAATTTTCTATGTAAAACAAGTTTGTTGTTATAATTGGCCATACCTAAACTTAACGGTTAAAACCGAAATAACTGAAAAACCAAACCGAAACCGATAATAAACCGAAAAAACCCAGTCACATCCGGCTCAGTTCCCGGTTCAACCGGCTGGGTCAACAAGTTTTAAAACATTGACTATAAAGTCTTTAAAGTAACTTTCTTTTTACCTTTTCCCAAAGTGAGTCCTCAACTTCTTATTTGGGCAAAACTAATACTTCTTTTGAACAAACATGTCTATAAAGTACATTACCATATATATGTGAAAACTAAAAAGTATATGGCTGTGAAATGATAGATGTACATAAAGTTGTATGTTAAGGTTGTGATTAAAGTTTTAGATGCATGTACTTTTGCATGTACACAATCTATGTGTAAGGCTACGAGCAGTAGACCGGAACAAATCGGTTGTTCGTCAATGTCGACCGATATCAATATTGGTTGTCCCCAATGTGAGGAGTTGGGCAACAATCGGTTAAGAGCAAAAAAAAAAAAATGGAGTATCGGTTGCCTCTACAATCGATTTAATCTACACAAAACAATCCCATTTTCAAAAAAAAAAAAAAAAAAAAAAAAAAAAAAAAAAAAAAAAAAAAAAAAGGTTGGGTCATCGCTGTGGCACTTGGGTCACGTCTGATCGCTGAAAAAAGAAAACTGACATAGCAGCATGAAATTTGGGTCATCCGGTGTCACTACTGTGGCATGCTTAATAGTGGGCATCTAAAACATGAACACATTCAATGTGCATTGGATACAAATATCATAGTAACATATAAAAAGATGCGTGGTGAAGATAATATTGCTTACAAAATCTAATCATTGGTTAAGAATGAACATAGAAAACAATGAAACCAAAATGTTGGGCGCGACGACCGCGTCAACCACCAAATAATCATGGTTTTTTTTTTTTTTTTTTTTTTTTTTTTTTTTTTTTCTCTCTCTCCTGATATCCCTTTAATTTTTAAAGTTTTGCTAACAACAGTTTTAAGGATTGTCGTTAAGATGCTTTTCTTTACTACAATTTCTTGTAATAATATAATTAATCAAATCACATTATATTCTCTTCATTTGAATCTTGCAAAGATTTTAAAGTTTGTTCACATAGTTTTGAAGATTTTAGTTCTAAGAAATTGATTAACACACCTAATTGTATTTGTACGTGGACAGATACTCACGTAAAACGACGGTATATAGCGGCAAATAGTTATACTTGCGAAATCGTGATTCTGGTTTAACACTTGATGCAAAACATAGAGTTTGTAGTCATTGCGAGAAAGAAGTATATGACTTATAAACGAAAAATGATAAAAGTTTAAAGATTAAAAAATATTTAAAATATTAATTTAGTGGTAGATTTTGTTACCACTTTTAATTAAGTGTATAATAGTCCATTAACATTACTTAATTTCTAGTCATTTTAAATTTCAACAATAAACATACACTCTTTGTAAATAGTAGAAGTAAAAACATGTGTAAACATAAAGATTACTAGTATACATAGATTAACAGATAAGTGTTGCCGGAATTTAGATGTACACGTAGATATAAAATTAACCGTGTCAATTATATCAAACGTGTCTTAGTGATGAGGTCTCTTTAGAGTTTCGGAAAAGGCCAGGGTTCAAATCTCGCTCAGTAAACATCTTTGGATAGCAAGAGAAAAGTTTGGAAACGGTTATGGAAAAACCATCATGGAAAAAGAAGTTCGACTTCTCCAAGTAACCTGAACATGAATTATTCTCCGATAAGAAAATAATAATCATTTCTCATCGCAAAGGCACTCAAAAAACGTTCGAGAGAACGATACGTTGAGTGCAAAGACATATCGGAAGAACGCAAAGCTGTGATCGATCAGTTTCTGTACGATGGATATCGTAAAGACGCTACCGTTACTGAGACGTTGTTATCTTGTGTGAATCAGATACAGGCGCAAATCTCCAACAAGATACGCTGGAGTTTTGAGGAAAATGTGGAAGTTGGTGATGCACCAAGAGTGCAAGGTGCATCAACTTCATCTGATGTAACAAGAGTTGTTGAGCAACAACAACATCAACCTCATCTGGATCACTTTCGGCTAGGTTATGAAGAAGATGGGGGCTGGAACGATGAAAATGAACGAGAGCTAAGCAGGTTGGAAGCACAGTTAGAAGCAGAGAAGTTTGCGAACTACTCTGCGTACGACGACAGTTACGACTCAAACAACTCTGAAACCTGGGATCACCCGGATTGCAATTGAATGTTTATGTTATGTTTCTGTAATGTTTTAAATTCCAAGAAATATATGCAATGTTTAAATTTGAAAAAAATGTCGGTCACCACTGTGACACTTGGGTCATGTCTGGTCGCCGGAGAAAGAAAGCTGGGTCAAGTTGGGTCACTACTGTGCGCAGACTAACTATTGTCTTTGTAACCTTGTGTTGATTATGATATCTACTGCTTCTAAATCATTTACTTAGCTTTAGTTCGATGTAACCTTGATGTTTTGTTAATATTTGTTTTTTTTTGGAAAGGCCCTTTTTTGGTTACCGATTATTTTATAAAAAGTTCTAGAGGCAGTAGACTTATACCACGACGTGCATAATCTTCTTGTTGTAGTCATGGGCCATTAGGGATAAGAAGTTTCTTAAGATGGATCTTTCATCTTTTTTAATGTTGTGGTTCTGATAAGAGCGAAACTGTAGTTAAGTCAAAATGGTTTAATTTGGAAAACGGACTATGATTTTGATTAGTCTATGGCACTATAAGTCAAGTTTCGAGATTAAGGGGGTTTGGGCTTAGTTTTGTAAGTCTAGTAGTGTCACTTCATGGCCCTCAATGTTTCTAAGTAGAGACAATTGAACGGTGTACCTTAATGCGTCTAAGTTTTGTGTACAGAGTTTCGATGTGATGTGGGCTGGTTCAGGTTATCGGATATAACCTTTGCCTTTTAAGGTTTCGATGAAAATCACATTGTAGACCACCTTGTATCTTTCTGAGTATTTTATGTCATCTTATAGATGAATGAATCAGGTTTTCCTGTTTAGATTAATCAAGAATGACAAATCTTTGACTCAGATGTACGCGGTCTAACCGAGTCACATAACCTTTTTCGATCTTTTTCCTAACCACTTTCAAACGCGTATTTAGTTATAGCTTTAAACTTCGAATCTTTAGCCATTGGTGATGGTATGATTCCTTTTGAATATAAGTTCAATATTTGTCGAGTCACACACCAAACAAGAAGCCTACTTTAGAAAATGACACAAGGTTATTCTGTAAATATTTGTCAAGTAGTTAACCTGTTTTATTGCCTAGTTTTTCTTTTGCATATTTACTTGAAAAAACAGATCATCCACTTTGTTTACTTTTAAATTGACAATAGAAACAGTAACTTTTTGCGAAAATAACGGTAAACACAAAAGGTAAGACCCTTTGTTGCCCTGCCCTTTGCCTTTTAGGTTTAGTTTGCACTTTGCACGTTAGGTTTAGTGGCCCCGTTGCTCTTCCCTTTTTAGGTTTGTTGTAGGCTAGTGGTGCCTCTTTTCCCTTTGCTTTGCCTTAGCTTTAGCCCCTGCGTTGCCCGCTTGCTTTTGCGTCCTTGCTTTGTTGTGTTTGTTTTTGGCTTTTCTTTTGCTCACTTACTTTTGCCTTTCTTGCTTTGTTTGCATGTTTTGTTTGTCTTGCCTCTGGTTTGTTGTTTGTTTGTTGTTTTGGTGCTCTGTTTGTTTGTTTGCTTTACTTGTTGTCTTTTGTACTTGGCCCCTTGCTGGTTGGTTGCTTGCTTCTTTTTGCTTTTACTTGTTGCTCTTTTACTACTTGCATATTTTTTATCTATCACTCGCACTGGTGCACGTGCCGGAGGTCTCCCTGGAAGCAGTCTCTCTACTCCTAGGTTTTACCTGGGGTAGGGGTAGGACCTGTCTACATTTCTACCTTCCCCATACCTCGCCTTCGCGGGATTGGGTATGTTGTTGTTGTGTACAAAAGGTAAGACCCCCACTGTACAATTTATTCAACGGAATCTAGATTCTTTGTTATACAAAACTTTTTTGCTAGAGACCTATAGTATCAAATTGCACTAATGGGATCATCACACACTAATCTATGTGAGAGAAATTTTGTAAAATGTGAGTGAGTCTAGCACTCATCTTTATTAAAGAAGCTTGAGAGGGCTTAATATAAATAATATTTTAAAACCCGGTTTGTAAGTTGACCTGGTCGGTCGATTACCCGGTTCACCATATTACCGGTTCAACCACCGGGTCGAACCGGTTTTATACAAATGTATATTCTTTTCCTATCTTTAATATGTAGCGTTATATGATCCCATAATTTATAATTTTTAATATTTAGCGCTATGTGATCCCATAATTCATCTTACTTTATGAACCCTCTCATAATTTATCTTACTTTATAATTGAGACTCTACTGGTGATCCCAAATACCAATGATATCTTTTCCAAACATATCTTTATTAACTATCTTTGCTTTATAGTTTTATGTCTACAGTGATGTAGAAGTGTTTTATTGGTTTTTGATGAAGTGGGTTCATCTGCTATAGTGTTATCACCAATAGAATGATGCCACATAAGATCAGACATATAATTAAGCACACAAATTAACCTTGCCAATCAATGCTCTTAAGATAATAGGTTTAGATGGATTTTTTTCAAGTATATCTTTAATAACTATCTTTTCAAATCAAACAAATATACTATCATAATCAGCTTATTAATCTAATTTGTTGTTTTATCATATTCTAACAAACATTAGTTATCTTCACTTCAACTTTTCAACTAAACTTACAAAAGTTTTTAGTTAAAAAAAAAGAGATTTTTTGTTATTCATTTTTCAAAGGTCATAACCCGGCCGGGTTTATTAAACCAGGTTGACACGGGTCAACAAAAAATCGCCAGTTTAATTCGGTTCCTAAACAAAGCAAAAACCCGGTCACATCCGGCCCGACTTCCCAACCGGTTCCCGGTTCAACTGGTTGGGTCAACAGATTTTAAAATATTGACTATAAAGTCTTTAAAGCAATGTTTTGAAACCCGGGTTTGGGATCGACCCGGCCGAGTCACCGGGTCAACCCGGTTTTACGCACATTTCCAAAAATCGATTTTACGCACAAATATGAGTGAATAAACACTATAAGAAAGTCATATCAAACAAAAATAGCACCTTAATAATGACAAATAAATAAAAAAGAGTCAAAATTAATTTTTTTTTTTTTAAAAAAAAAAAAAAAAAAAAAAGAGAGAGAAAATCTAAACCCGGCCGGGTTTCAAAACCCGGGTTGAACCGGGTCACTCAAAACCCGGCGGGTCACACCGGTTGACCCGGTTTTAGAAACCCGGGTTGTTTTGACCCGTTTTTTGACCGGGTTCCGATCCAACCGGTTCGACCGGCCGGGTCGACCCGGGTTTCAAAACCTTGCTTTAAAGTAACTTTCTTTTAACCTTTTCTCAAAGTGAGTTCTCAACTTCTTATTTGGGCAAAACTAATATTTCTTTTGGAGAAATGCTACATCCACCTACAATTTACAAAAAAAAACCCACACGATGACATGGCAAGGATGTGTTAGAAAGTGAGTGGTTTATTAAAAGAGGAGAGAGAGAAACCACACCAATCAGGAAGTGACATGTCATCGTGTGGGTTTTATTTTGTAAATTGTAGGTGGATGTAGCATTTCTCTTTCTTTTGAACAAGCATGTCTATAAAGTACATTACTATATATGACCAAAGATCAAATGAGAAAAAAACTTAAAATAAGAAGAATGAGAAATAATTATAACTATATATTTGAGATGCATCGACTTGAATTAGATGCATCCCTATTCTTTTAGATGCACCATTATATATTTTCTATCAAAAAATTAGATGCATATACATATATTAGATGCATTTCATCAAGTTAGACGAATCCTATACATTTTTCGTCCTCTGCAGGTCAAATTTGTTGTTAGTACTACTTTGCATCGTTTTCACTTCAAAGTCACTTTCTAAACTAATTGGGATGCATCTAAATGAATAGAGATGCATCTAAATCAACTCGATACATCTCAAATGTGTGACTATAATTATTTCTCATCTTTCTCATTTTAAGTTTTCTTCTCACCGAATACTTAACCGTATATGTGAAAACTAAAAAGCATATGCTGTGAAAAGATAGATGTACATAAAGTTGTATGTTAAGGTTTTGGTTAAAGTTTTAGATGCATGTACTTTTGCATGTACACAATCAATGTATAATAATAGTGGGCATCTAAAACATGAACACATTCAATGTGCATTGGACACAAATATCAAACATATAAAAAGATGTGTGGTGAAGATAATATGCTTACAAAATCTAATCATTTGGTTAAAATGAACATAGAAAAACGATGAAACCAAAATGTTGGGCGCCACACGACCGAGTCAACCACCAAATAATCATGTTTTTGTCTTTTTATCTTTTGATTCATTGAGGTATGCATTGACTTGACCCCTTTAATTTTTATATTCTCTTCATTTGAATCTTGCAAAGATTTTAAAGTTTGTTTCACATAGTTTTGAAGAGTTTAGTTTTAAGGAAATGATTAACACACCTAATTGTATTGTATGTTTAAACATACACAAACATGTGTAAACATAAAGATTAGTAGTATACAAGGACGGAACTTAGTGAAGACTCGGAGAGGTCCGTGGCCTTCCAAAATAATTTCAACCACAAATATATTTTTACGCTTATACTTTGTAGTGCTAGACATCATTAGTACAAATATTAAAGATAATGTAAACTGACCCATCTAAAACAAATATACTATAGTTTGGCATCTTCATTAAAACTTGTCAAGTTCAATCCCAACAGTAGTATATAAACGGATTAATGAATAAGTGTTGCCAGTATTTAGACATACTTGTAGACATAAAATTTATCATGTCAATTATATCAAATGTGTCTTAGTGATAAGGTCTCTTTAAAATTTCGAAAAAGGCCAGGGTTCAAATCTCGCTCAGTATACATCTTTGGATACCAAGAGAAAAGTTTGAAAGCCGTTATGGAAAAACCATCTAGAACGCATACATCATGGGAAAAAAAAGTTCGACTTCTCCGAGTAACCTGAACATGAATTCTTCTCCGAAAAGAAAATAATAATCATTTATCATCTCTAACCTCTTTCACGTTTGTTTTTGGTATGATAGTAGAGTTATTTTGCATCTTAAACCTTTTTCATGTTCAAGTGAGATTATGTCATTATACATATGTTATGGATTTTCTTTCCTTCCTAAACAAGTTTAGATATGTTCAAAGTTGAGAAAAGAACTAGTATTTCTTTGAAACCTTGTGTTGATTATGACATCTACTGCTTCTAAATCATTTAATTAGCTTTAGTTAGATGTAAACTTGATGTTTTATTAATATTTGTTTTTTTGGAAAGGTCGTTTTTTGGTTACCGATTATTTTATAAAAAGTTCTAGAGGCAATAGACTTATACCACGACTTGCATAGGAAAAGGACGAACAAGGCCGATTTTGTTGTCTCTAATAACAAAGACTCTGTTCAAAAAAAAAAAAATAATAACAAAGACTAAAGTATCATCAAATTACATAGGTAACTACAAGTTAAGTAATTGTTTAGATAATCATAGCGCCAAGCGAAACAACTGGGCTAGCTTAGCCACCAAGGTTTCTTTAAGGTGCTTTTGGGAGAGGATGTTTGGCTAGGGAGGTCTCAAGTTCGAGTTCTGTCGAAGACTTTTACCCCTTCAGGCGATAAAAGATGAGCAGGTGGGTCTAAATTTTCAGAGTCAACCCAATTGGATATCACTGGTAGATCTGAACTACTAAGAACTAACAAACCGTTAAAAAAAATCATAGAGCCAAGCCAAGCAGGTTCAAGTGACCCATTGAACAAGAACTCTTTTCATAATACTAGCAGGGTACCCGCGCATTGCAGCTGCCGGTACCCTGAAATTATTTTTTTCGGTGAATCATGTATTTTAGTTTATTGTGTTCTTTTTGACAATAAATTTACGGATATCAAGAATTTCGTTTAGGCCGTGCCCGTTTGGGCTCGAGACTGTTTGGCCCGCACCTGTTCGGGCTCAAGCCCATTTGGCTCGTTGCCCGTTCGGGCCTAAATATTTGTATAATTTGTTTTATTATTTGTGTTAGTGACATTTAATGTAGGAATTATGTTTAATTTGATTGTAGAATATGCTTGATAATTTGTATTTGTGATGTAAGGGGTGTTTTAATAATTGTATTAATTGTATTTATTGATCAATTAATTAATTAACTACATTAAATATCTTTAGTGTGATGTATTTTTTAATATGTGCATTAAAGTGATGTACACCATGCTTCTTGTCTTGTAAGTCTGAAAATTATTTGCATTAAAGTGGTGTACATGCATCTTTCCTATTAAAGAAATGTTTTTGGTATTAAACATTTTAAGACTTCTAAATATAGATGTCCTAAATACATTATAAGGTAGTATAGATTAATGCAAATTTTAGAATGAATTTTCGATTTGAATCCACCATACAAATGCTACTAATTTTAGTTTGGAACCTATTCGATGAAAAGTATAGCTCACCAACAACATAACCATGACATGAAATGAAATAGACAGGCAATTAGCTCTTGCACACTAAGTACATAAAACATTTATTACAAATTAAAACATACTACATCCGTCTCATAATTATTGTCCACGTTTGACTTTTGAAGTCTTTATTTTGCCACTTTGACCTTAAATATTTTTATTTGTTTTATATAATACTTGATGATCATGAAAAACGAGTATTCATTTCTGATCATGAAAAACTTGAGACAAAGTAAACCAATTAGGAGTTAGGACTCTTAGATTATAAAAATTATAATCTGCATTAAAAAAGAGAAAAAAAAAAAAAAAGATAATTAGGACATAAGCCTTTTTTTTTTCACATAAAAAAAAGAAGAAGATAATTTTTTGATGGTTTTTTTCGTATCTTTTGGCATTTATTACTTTTGACTAGTCAAATTTTATATTTTATGTTTCATAGTAGTTTTACTCACTTTATTAACAGGATAAGACAATTTTTTTTTATGGTTTTTTGGTCCGTATTTTCGTGTTTTAATACTTTTAACTTATCAAAGTTTATATTTTCAGTTTCATACTTTCTGTTTAACAGTTTTATAATAAAAAAATTATAAAAATAATAAGAGTTATTACTATCATTTTAAGAGTACCAATAACCTATCCTATAAAATAAAAAAATAATGGTGGGAAGTTCAATGCAATAACACGTTCATTGAAAATTGGAATAATTACATGTCAAATGAATTTTTCTCAAATTGACATCACGTGTGCTTGAAATCTAGCAGCATATAATTTAGAACTTAATCTCATACGATTTGGATGATCTGACAATATTCACATTACAGATTATTTCACATGTCCTAAGTAAGACTTAAACCTACAATCATTAGGACATAAGCCTTTTGGTTAAATTGCGTACTCATATCGACCTCTTTCTCGAGTCATTATATATACAGTATAGAAAACACAATTTTCAAACATTTCATTAAATGAGATGTGGTTGATTGTCATGATATTATATCACACTTGTGGAAAGTATCACGCGGAGTATGACACCAAGTGATACAAATTCTAAGATAAAAAATAAAAAATATATGTCAATTTGTAATAAACATTAAGTTCCAAAAACAACGGCTGGACTTGTTTTATTCATAAGTCCACATTAAAATGTTATTTCTATAATTTTATAAAACAACATAACAAAAAAATTAACGCGCTTTATATCATGCCCTTTGGTTTTTCATTCATATTATATTTCGAGTCTTCGATAAACATAATTCGAAGTATGACAAAAATCTAAAGGGACCACAAAGATTGGCCCATTAAAACTCGTTTTTTTAACCTAGTCCATGAATTGCCAACTGTAAATTTGTACGAATATGCTATTCTTGGATAACAACAAAATATACAATAAGAGTGATAGTAATGATGACCGTCAGAGTGATCAGAACAGTATGCTACTTCAGCGTTATCTTAGCGTCATTTCAGCTTCTCTCTAAAACCAAACACATGACCAAATGATTCTATAATGAAAAGGCACTCTCACACACAAATCATATGCAAACATTCGGTCGCTTTTGCAACCCAGCCAACCAAAATAAGGAGGAGGAGGGGGTGGGGGAGGTAAGGGTAAGACTGTCTACATATCAACCTCCCCCATACACCATGGTAGGGGTAAAGCTGTCTACATATCAACCTCTCCCATACACAGTGGAAGACGGTATTGAGAACCATAACCCGTGAAAGACTGTATTGGGAGTTATTTTACTTTACTTTAGGGGGTAGGGGTTAAGTAGCTATAAGGGTATACCGACCTTTGGTTTGGTCGTTATTACAATCAGCCTAAGTCTTTTGCGTTATCTTTGGAGACAATACTAAAACAAGCGTTACAAAGCCTAGAATGAATATAGATATGTTTTCACCAAGTCTCTTGCGTTATATGGCTTTCACAGTATCAAAATTCTGAACATGTAGCAAACCTGTAGTTACACTAAAATATCCAATTGGCATTAAGAGCATCCACAACGGGTCAAGTGGTTAAAAACTTTCACTATTCTAAAAAGTCTTTTAAAGAGGTTTTTTTGCATTGTAACCAAAGCTTTTTGAAAGGCTTTTCTACAAAGACTTGGTAAAGCTCAAGCCTCGAAGCTTTGGTCATTAAATGTCCATGCATTAAATGCATCAAGTCTTAAAGACTTGATGCATTGTAGATGCTCTAAGCTTGTAGCTTGACAAAAATACACAAGCGAACCTTGTCATGTAATACGCAACTTTTTATCGAGTTATTCAAACTTTTTTGATTCGAGCTTTATCAAGTTCAAGTAAAAGAGGTGAAGGATGATATTTGTATACTTTCAGAAGTAGAAGGGTAGAAAATGTAACCTTGTGAAAGATTAGTCAGTTAATAGATTCTTTTAGAGTGATGTTTTGCACACTCCGACTATTGATTGACACACTCAAAAGTAAAAGTACAATGAGCATCTTATCGTATATGGACAATTATTTAAAGCATGAAATGAAGTGTGCCAATCAATATTTGAAATATGCAAATTACTGCTAATTCTTTTATGTTTTAGCTGTTAAGCTTGTATATAAACACATTTGTACTCATCATTTCATTTCAACCAAGATAATAATAACATAATTCTGTTATCTTTGTGTTTTCTTGTGTGTGAAATGTATATGATCACCATTGTCAACAAGTAAAAAAAATGAGCTTGAGACAAACTCGAGCTTAGAAATTAACTCAAATTTTTTGTTTAGATTTATCATTTGGAAAATACTAGATCCACCTAAGGTTTACAAAATTTCTGTCACTCGCTGACGTGGCAGAGTGCTGATTGGTTGATTTCCTGTGGGCCACAGGAAATTAACCAATCAGCACTCTGTCACGTCAGCGAGTGGGTGGAATTTTGTAAACTTTATGTGGGTGTAGCACATCTCTTATCATTTATGTAATATGTCAATCAAGTTCAAGTTCTCTCAGAAAAGAAAGTTTAGTATACAAACAAGTTATGTTTTCTCGAGTTATTCTAACTTGTAATCAAGTCGACCTCATTCAAGTCTATTATACTATTCGTATGCTAGTATTATAGTCAAACATTATCGCGCTCTTGAATCAAGCTCGCTTGATCGAGATATGTTACTAACGCTTAATTTCAAGCTATAAACAAAATTTAAGCTTAACGTATGGCTATCGAGTTAAAGTCACATCATTTTCTCCTTAAAAGAAATTCAAATATTGTCGACGTAGATTTATTCTTGTAACTTTTTGAAAAATTATCACGGAATTTAGAAAAGGAAGAGACGGCAATTTTCTGCTCTCTATATTGGCTTCTCCGTAACTTCTTGATTGTAACTTATTCTCCAAAGATTTTGTTTCAAATTTCAAACCATAATAATATTAGCTTACTTCTAGGATAAATATTATTAACAACATTAGTGTTTGGCGCGAAGCATTTAGGAGTATTTAAGAGAGGTGAGCAATGAGTATTGAACATTGTATCTTTAATGCTCGTTTGGCTTAGCTTTATCAATTTTTTTGAAATGCTGATTTTTCAACGCTCTATGAAGTTGCATTTAGGAGCGTTGAGCATTTAAGAGTTGTTTTATACATTATGATTGCACCTACAACTAAGTTACCAAACACGTTAACTGCTACTGCTTACGGCTACTGACCATTGCTAACTGCTATTTCTATTTTTTTTTTCTAAACACACCTATAAATATTACTAGTTCATTTGAAATATTATGAGAAGAAAAATAAATAAGCTAAAATAGTGACTACATCATTTAGATGTTTAAATACTTAAGCTGAATATAATAATGGATGAAATAAGAACTCAAACAGAAGACCTTGCTGCTTAAAAGACATGTAATCATAAAAAATTGATTGATATGCAAATTATAAGGTAGAAAACTTGTTTATTTGGATTAAAAAATACACGATTTGATTTAGCATGTAGTTTATTGGTAATAATTGATTGATTATATACATTTCTAAATATAATTTAATAATAAAGATAGCTTGTGAATTACAATTATAGTTGCTAATTCAAAAGATTCTTAATTGAAAATATTTGAATTATCAAATAGCTTGTCAAAACAATGACACATTTCTTAGTAAAGCATGTTTGGTGTCACAAGTCACAAGTCACAACCGTACCAAATATAATCAAATCATATATCGAATTGGTGTAAAGTCTAAACAAATACGTATCGTTTCGAACCCATACACATCAATTCGACTTAAAAAAACTTATGTTGAACAATGTCATTCCTAAACACAGATTTTTGTTAATCAGTGATGTTTTGGTTAAAAAAAAAGTTATTAATAAATAACCTTGAAATTCTAGAAACAAGACACGGTAACTGTGGAGACACCACTTAGAGCACAAGGTGTTTTGAGAGTCATAGGCTCGTGTTATAGCATTTTTTCTGGCACCTCAAAAATTCTTTTGTCTCCTGTAATTCAAAATATATATAAATTAACCGAAAAACAAATTTCTTCTATCACTCAAGATATAGGATACCTAATAGCTCACACTTTAACCTAATTAAAAAAGATAATAATAATAATAATAATAATAATAATAATAATAATAATAATAATAATAATAATAACTCTGGTGCTGATGGCGCGAAGGGCTATAACGCCAAGAGGGGTGTCGGTCGGCGCCATAAGACTATAACGCGCCCTATGACTCATTCTAAGTGCTCTAACATAAGTCTCTTGTGTTATATCTTTGGAGACAATACTAAAATAAGTGTTACAAAGCCTAGAACGAATCTTAGATATGCTTTTATTGTGTTATATGGCTTTCACTAAACTCGTAACTTAGCCAAAAAACACAAACATTGTCATGTAATACCAAACCTTTTTGGAGTTATTCAAGCTTGTTTGATTCGAGTTTTATCGAATAGGCTTGAGACAAACTTGAGCTTAGGACTAAAATCGACTTTTTGTTAAAGGTTTTCAAACCTTATGTAATACACTGATCAATTCAAGCTCAAGTAACTTGATAAAACAAATCATATTTTATCGAGTTGTTTTAACCTGAACTTGATCCGAGCTCATTCAAGTCTATTATACTATTCGTATATTAGTATTATAGTCAAACATTAGCGCGCTCTTGAATCAAGCTCGCTTATTCCAAATATGTACTAGTGAACAATTTCAACCGATCAGAGATCGATTCTTTCATGACATGCAATTGATGAACCATTAAACACAACTTGAACATTAACCTATGGTTGTTAAGTTAATCTCGTGCTCATCTATATTCATGTACAACACAGGATATAAACATCGTCACAAAAATGATTCTTACAACTTCTGGAAAAGTGAGTATGAAATTTGGAAAAAGGAAGAGACGCAAACGCAATTTTCTCGTTTCCATGAGACCAAATTTTGCTCTTGTCTCTATGGTGGCTTCTCCGTTATTTCTTGCTTTTAACTTATTCTCTGAATCTCACACCGACTTTTATTAAAAATTTAGCCTTCAAGATTACTAGGTGTGTACCCGTAAATAGCGACGGAAGTTTATAACGGCAAATGGTTATAGTTGAAATATTGTGATTAAGTGTTTCATGTAACGTTTAGCAATTGATGTTGGCAACTCTTCATTATCATCCAAGATGACAACAACATCATACAAGTTCCACCTTAAAATTTTGAGATTGAAATTTGGACCAGGGTAAGAAAATAATTGTGATGAATTTGTAAAAAAACTAAAAAATGGTATAGATTGGGTAAATTTTAGAAATAACATTAAATTTAGAAATAAAAACTATTTTTATGACAACTATTTCAAACAAAAAGTAAAAACATTTTTATATGAAAAGGTACATAAATGATTGAAATTTAAGTTTTAATTTGATATTTTGAGGATTTAACATTATTCATTTTTAAGTTTTTAAAGATTGAGAAAAAATATTTGTGTACTATATGCAGTAGAAAAATGATTATTTTCAAGATAGACACATTAAAAACATTACATCAAGATTATGTTCGTTTTGGATTGGAACATTGTCAGGAAAACAAATCAAAATTTTATTTGAAATATTATAAAAGAAAACTAAATAAGCTAAAATAGAGTGACTACATCATTTAGATGTTAAAATAATTAAAATATATTAACTTTTAATTAGGGAAGAAATAAAAACTTAAACGAATGACCATTGCTGCTTAAATATTCTAAATATAAGACAGCAAACTTGTTTATTCTGATTTTCTGATTTTGCAAGTAGCTTAATAATAATGATACGAATAATTGATTACATTAATTTCTAAATACATTTTAATAATAAAGATAGCTTGCAAATTATAATTATTGTTGCTAATTCAACGATTCTTAATGAAAATATTAAGTTACAAAATAGTTTGTAAAAAAATGACGTATTTCCTATGTCACGACCTTACAAAAATTGAACCGGTCTATCCAATATGTTATCGGCTTACTTTGAACCCAGACTCAAACAAGTCGTGTTTAGGTTGAGTATTGCCAAATAGCACCAGGTTCGCAACCCACAATCCGTGCACATTTGCCATCTCAGCAGTCATGTCTTGTTTCTGGTTAGTCATTTTTTTTATAACATATGGTTATGGAAAGCTAATAACCTTGTAACTCTAGAAACAAGACATTGTAATCCCTTAGTTTTGGAGTCCAAGTTTTTAAAATTATATGTACTAAAATATACATATACTCTTCTGAGAAAACTATCTTCACACAATAAAGCCATGAAAAGAAAAGAACAAAATAAGTTGCATAAAAATTCAAATACTAGACGTGTCACTGGGGACCCATTTACTCAAAGATGGTTTAGTTGACCATGACATTTTAATAGCTTTTGTACAGGTTGTCAAAGTCAAGTGAAAGCCTCTCCCACCAATTTTATCTACAACAATACTTATAGTAAACCACCATTTAAAATAGAGTTATGCTACATCCACAAAAAGACATTTATAAAAATAAGTTGACACGTTTTGATTGCTGGCTTTTTAAATAATTTCTCTCTTTTTCTTTTTGACTAACCCAATCAAAACATGCCACATAATTTTCGTGGATGTTTCTTTTCGATTCTTTTACGGATGTAGCATAACTCTTAAATAGTTAAAAACAACTAAACCAACATTTCAATAGTTAAAACAATGTACACAAGGTTCTAATAGCGGTTTTAGGCGACTTCTTTAATCTTTGTGTTAAGCAAGTTTCTCAATATTAAAGTCTGAAAAATCCTATAAAAAAGGAAAACAAACACAAGATAGTTGAGGGTTTGGTAGAAAACAAATACTTGAAAGAAAGAAAAAAAAAATAGTTAAAAGTTAAAACAATGTACACAAGGTTCTAATAGCGGTTTTAGGCGACTTCCTTAATCTTTGTGTTAAGCAAGTTTCTCAATATTAAAATCTGAAAAATCCTATTAAAAAAAGGAAAACAAAAACAAGATGGTTGAGGGTTTGGTAGAAAACAAATACTTAAAAGAAAAAAATAGACTACTTCAATTTTCCTATCCTTCTAGACAAATACTACTAGTAAAATGCTCTTCCAAGACTAAAAAGTCCCAAACTTATAGCAAAACCACTATAAATACATAAAGCTTATTCACAAGAGTTGTACCATAGTTTGGATTTTCAAATCTCAGCTCTGGATTAAACTAATAGCCCTATTATTTAATACTTCCATGTGTGTGTATAAATATAAAATCAACCCAGGTGTTAGAAGCCTGCAAAGATAATAAGTGGTTTGTTAACCTTAGACTTTTTTGTGCTAAGAATCTTCCATACAGAAACCTCACCAACTTCTATCTTCACATTTTTTCAAATCATTTGGTTGGTTCACCCCTAAACCTGACCAGATTAACCCCTCATATGAAGTGTTTCACACCTACTTATACTCATAATCAACACTACCATTGCTAACATACACATTCATTCATTCTCATCTCTCATGGCTCCAAGAAAAAGCAGCCCATGGAAAGCTATTCTATTTGGTTGTTTCACAAACAAGACAGTTAACATTGATCCTCAGATTCTTGCTCCTAAACCTGGTGTTTCACAAAGGTTATCGATATCCGATGTTAGTTCATCATTATCACAAATCAAAGATCTTTCGCATTCTGTTCTCGGGTGGGACCTTCATGAGTTTACTCTAGCTGAGTTGACAATGATCACACATGATTTCGCCTCTAGTAACTACCTTGGTGAAGGTGGGTTTGGACCAGTTCATAAAGGGTTCATTGATGATAAGCTTAGGCCCGGGTTAGAGGCTCAACCAGTTGCAGTCAAGTTACTAGATTTGGATGGTGGTCAAGGTCACAATGAATGGCTGGTATGTTAATATTTTTATAAATAATACAGTAGTATAATTTTATTTATTATAATTCACTTCTAGAAAGTATTTGCTGATTATGGGTTGTTAATGTTATTATTATAGGCTGAAGTGACCTTTTTGGGGCAATTAAGGCATCCACACCTTGTGAAGTTGATTGGTTATTGCTGTGAAGACAAGAACAGGCTTCTTGTTTACGAATACATGGCAAGGGGCAATTTGGAGAGTCAACTGTTTAGAAGTAATTTTCTACATAATATTTTTCAAGTTGCAAATTTAAATATCATTTATATAACATAATGTTATCATCGATGGAATATTAATAATTTCTTTGTGATTTTATGGATTCAGGGTATTCGATTTCATTGCCATGGCTGACTAGGATTCAAATAGCACTTGGGGCTGCTAAAGGACTAGCTTTTCTTCATGGAGAGGAAAAGCCCGTCATTTATCGTGACTTCAAAACTTCAAATATATTACTGGGATCGGTAATTCCCTATTTTAACGAATCTTTATATTAACTATGTTCTGTTTCTGCAATTGCAAGTATGCATGCTAAATGTTATGTTTTGTTTTGAACAGGATTATAAGGCTAAACTATCAGACTTTGGGCTAGCAAAGGATGGTCCTTCAGGAGATGAGACACACGTCAGTACTCGTGTGATGGGGACGCATGGATATGCTGCTCCCGAGTACATCATGACAGGACATCTCACAACCATGAGCGACGTCTATAGTTTTGGGGTGGTTTTACTAGAGTTACTGACAGGAAAACGGTCAATGGACAAAAAACGACCCAATAGAGAGCAATGTCTAGTGGAATGGGCGAGACCACTTTTAAAAGATCCAAACAATCTTGAAAGGATAATGGACCCTAAACTAGACGGCCATTATCCAATATTAGCAGCTAAGAAAGCAGCGGCTTTGGCTAGCCGATGCCTAAGCCACCACCCTAAATTGAGACCTAACATGAAGGAAGTGGTCAACACCTTAAAGCAAGTATTGGAATTAGACGATTTCCCTACTGGTTCCTTTGTGTATATTGTTCCTAAGGAAGGAGAAAAGAGAAGTGAACATTCAAGTGTAAAGACAGAAAAAAGTGAAGAAAAGGATGGACAACAGAAAGAACTAGATAATGACAATACCAGTAGTGGTGGTGACGAGAAGGTGGAGGTGACGGTTGAAAAGAAAGAAAATAGCCGCCGGCGGGAACCTGAAAGGAAAGGTCACAGGCATAAACACAAGATAAGATCAATGAGATCTCGAGCTGTGTACTCGGATACAGCTCTGTATAAAAACTTTAAGGGTACCAATTCGCCACTCTTGCCTCAACCCAAAGATAACGGGGCTGTGAATTTAATCAAGTGTTAATTTTACTTATTACTATTAGGGTAGTTTTCTAAGGTTGGTATTATGTTTACATACCTTTTGAAAAGAAAAAAAAAAGGTGTATTTGGTTTGTATTTGGTATCGAGATTTAGTGTAAGCAGGAAGTCATCTTCAAAGGAAGATTTGTAATAGCATATCAAATGTTAATTTGTAAAATATGTGTCAAATACTTAACAAATCACTAAAACTAACGACAGATGTAGGTTTCACCACATGGCATCACTCCACAATGAGAGAGAGGTTCGAAACTTTGGTTTACTCCTTCCGTGGGCCATGGTATTCTCCCCTAAGATTTGATTGATGAAATGGTTGACAACATGGCTAACCCAAACAGATGCTACCCACTCAAAACTAAAGGAAGAAGAAGATGTTTTTCTAATGTTTTGTGTCTGTTTTTTAAAAGCTCGAAAATTATTAATTCCTAACGCTTCGTGTAACTAAGTAGAACTAAAACAGTCCTACCAAACACCTCATGTCTTAACTTATTTTCTAAGCTAAACATGGAATAAACCGCTCATATGTCGTAACCACTTTCCGAGTCCCCCTTAAGCCGAAGTCGCCTTTCAAGCCATAGTTTTTCCTTCCGAATTATTATCTTCTTCAACTTAAAACTAAGCTTTGCTAAGGTCAACTCAGAACTACTTTCTTTTTTCTTCCAAGTATTTACTTCAATGACGGTTTAATTCTACTTTACATAGCTTTCTACAAGGGAATGTAAACCATATATAAAAGCAAAGACCTTTTACACTAAAGTCTCAAACTTGGAATCGAGACACTTTGAAATAAAAGATTAAATGCTTTCATACAATTAGACTTCCCGAAGTCAATTGGACCAATTCGATAAGAAACTTCACAGCACTTGCTACGTGGAAGAATACTTGATTTAAATTCGTAACACGATACACATTATTTGAATTTAAAACTAGAGTTTTGTTTTCTCAAAGCTGTAAATGACGGTACATCCCCCACCCCGAGGCACTAGGTTTGCAAATTATTCATCCTAAATTAAATACTCCACCCGGTCAAGAAAGGAGTTTAATTTAAAAAAAAAATAATAAAAAAAAAAAAAAAAAAAATTGCAGGACAATAACATATAAATAAAACTACTTGATTATTTTTATCAAGCTTTAAAACATGGGTTACTAAGGAACTTACATTAGTTTATATTATTATATAGATAATTACATTGTCATCTATATATAATTTCATAGAGTTGGTGGTGGGCGGTAGAATATTAGGCATGCAACAATATATTGACCTTTTTATTAAAAATAGCATTGCAGTTGCTAACTCAAAATATGATTAATTCTTCTAATCTACTTTAATAAGGTCCAAATAATCTTCTAATAGATTTAACTCGCAAAACGAGCCTGCACCAAAGATGTATTGAATTTTGAAGCAAAAGTCAACAATTAAAGGTCATCTAAGACCGGGCATGTCCGCATGTATACTTATATAAGGCTGTCTTAAAATACTTTGATAAACATAAAAATAAGACACATTCCTACTCTTGATAAATAGGGTAATTAACAAGCAGATGGATATACCACATCAATAAACATGCCGTTTCAGTTTAATTAGACATTTGGTACCAGAATTAAAAACAAGTACAGTGAGATTCTATATAGATAAAGAAAAGCAGGAAGAACAGTTAAATAACTATTTAATGTAATAAAAATAGAGCAATAGATTCTACATGCAGACACCTAAATGAGCACGAAAGATAATCACAGCTTAACAACTCTAGTTGAAACTCTTTATGCTTTGCATGATAGAGACAGACAAACTACCTGTATTCTAGAACTTCGATGAAACTTCAGGAAATAGAAAAGGATAAAAACACGTGTCCCATCAGTTTAGGTGATAATATAAGATAACCTAAGTTCACCTGCTCCATGAGATTCTATTTACCACTAGACTGCTAAACAAGTCTACATCAGTTACGCTCAGCAGCCTCTTTTGCTCCAATTTCAATTTCCTGACCCCACCTATTAGTCCATAATCTAAAGTTAATGCATGTAAAAAACATGGAGATAGAAAGGCTGGTAATCTGTGGTTTTGTATCTGGCTGATGAAGAAGTTACAGTGTACAGTGTACAATGAAACAAGTTATAACTCAGTGACTATCATTATTCTTTAGAACTCAAACCTTGTACCACGTGTCTTCACCGTGTCTAGTTTCATCCAGTAAATTAAATAGCTAATTATATATTTTAGTCACTTTCACAAGATAATCGGAAATGAAATAATTAAAATACAAATTAGTAACAGACTACATAGGATGCCTGCACGGTATGCATGTTCACAAAAAATAGAAACATCCTTCCGTTCCAAATATATATAATAAATAAACATATCCAACCAACACAAATAACATTTCTCATTATAACTTATGCTGCATTCCAAAAGTAGTTGCACATACCTTGATTCATGAGAATGATAACTTCAAGGTGAAGCAGTTTAGTTGGTCCCTTAGCAATGGAAATTGGTGGTGCAGGAAATACAACCCTGAATCTGCAAAATAGTAAACCAAGAACCGCTAGAAGATGTTCTTTGGGTAGAATCGTCGAAAAGAGAATTTTTTGCAGTTTGCTACCATACTGGGGCAGCCCTGTTCTTGTTGTAGTTTCTTATTTGTTAAACTGAGACCAACCGTATTTATCTTTTTCGAGGAAAAGCGCACACTATCTCTCTACTAAACCAAACCAATCCGACCAAAATCATCCTTTCCGGCGGCCGGTTTTGGCCGGCCGTCCGGATCTTCCTTTTGTTCTTTCCTTTTCCACAATAAAGACTTTGCTGTAGATCTGTCATCTCCCTTTTTTGTAGTTGCTGCTGTTGTTGCTGCTGCCGCCGCGGTTCTCTGCTCAGATCCGTCCCCAGTTGGTCTCTTCTGCTCAGAGCTGTTGTGGTCTGTCATCGACGGCTTGTTGCTGCATAGGGATCTGTCTTTAGATCTGTTAGGTTTTGGTCTAGCTCCTGTTAGGATGCTTACTTTTTTCTTCTTTGTATGTTTTATGTACTTAGTGTACTTTTGTCAAGCTACACCTTTAAATGGTTGTGCTTACAAAAAGCTCACTTTGGTGATTCCCCCCACCTCTGAATGGTGTTGCTATAGTGTGTCACAGCTATTTTGGTGTATGTCTTGTTTTAGCTTAACTTGTTATGTTATATTTTCCTCCTTTTGTGAGGTGTGATAATGATATCTCTGTTCAAAAAAAAAAAAAAAAAAAAAAAAAAAAAAACTGAGACCAACCAGCTCAGAGTGAAAGCTATTTAATTTTAAATGAATATGACATCATCTATGTTTAATTTTACATGAATATGACATCATCTATGTTTAATTTTAAATGCAAAGTTGCTCTAGGAGAATTTTACACCACAAAAAATTCTTCCTCCTTAACAAATATTACCATGCATTGAAAGAAGTAAACAAATTTTAAATTAACTTGTATACAAACAGATGAACAATAGAGACAGCCTTCTCCAAAAATATTAATCTAAAAATTAGATTAAAAAAACTACAGTTAACCCCCACCCCCGGAGTAGAATAAACTTTTTTGTCTAATACATAAAGAAGATATACAGATCTTTAATATATAGTTACAGAATTAAAGTGAAACGAATAATTAGTGAATGTTAAGCCCAATGAGTAAGAATTTAACAACCATAGATCTTACTGAAACTTAAGGCATAATGATTCACTCTACGTAATCACTGTTACCAACACAAAGATGCGAATCTGGCAAAATCCATCTGACATCACTAAAATAAACTAGACAAATAACCTGTTTTTGAACTTTATAAAAAGTCTATCAATCACAATTTCTCCCATTTTGCAACCAAAAGCATAATATTACCTTTTTAGAAACCCACTGCATTGATCTCTTCGCTTATTTTTCACTCTAAAACCACAAATTAACACAATGTCCTAAAATCAGTTCCTTGCAACTGCAAGCTCTACTAGATACTACCGATAGTCAATCTGATCGATATATATACTACTGCAAATTAACACCTTATCTCAAAATTAGTACCTATTGATGTTACATGTAGGAATTTCTTCAACCAAAAACTTTTAAACCGGTTTGAATACTTGCTAACTTTTTGAATTTAAATTAATTTTGAAGCCTTACAATATTTGGGGCCTAAAGCCGGTTGATCGGGGCCTTAAATAATCTTTGACGGCCCCCACTTAATGGAGCTGGCTCAATATTGTGCTTGTTTAATAGTGATCATCCACAGCCGGCATTAAGATATACTAGTAAGTAAATGAGCTGATACATATTAATACAAAAATTGACCAATACCTAGTACTATAAACTTTATGTTATTGTCTGCAGTATCATCGTTTTAGACTTTTCTTGAATATATTAATTTGTTATGTTTATTATATATTATCCACTTATGTTAATTCAACAATACAATCCAATCTCTTCTTCACTCTTTTCATAAAAAAAAAAAAAAAAAATGGAATCAAATGACTTGATATCCCATGCAACTGTATTACTAGCCTCGGTGGTACTCCTCCTCTTTGCCCGCCACCTCCTTCGACCTACGACTAAGCTCAATCTACCTCCCGGCCCCAAACCCTGGCCCATTATTGGCAACCTTAATCTCATGGGTCCACTTCCTCATCGTTCAGTCCATGAGCTCTCTAAAAAGTACGGACATATCATGCACCTCAGATTTGGATCCAAAAACGTAGTCGTGGGATCCTCGATGGAGATGGCGAAAGTCTTCTTGAAAACCATGGATGCTAACTTTGCTTGCCGTCCAAAAAACGCTGCTTGAAAATACACCGCCTATGTTGGAAGTAAATTAATCAAGAAACATAAGTCTTTAAAGTATAAGGACCATATATGTATTATAGATAGTTAATAACTATATTTCTGTATATTAGTGATAGGGTATAACGTTTAGAAGATATCTCTTAGGAAGAGTCACATCGGTTCATTCATACCGATTGACATCCTATATATACTCATGTATTGTAATCGTTTTTATGGTGGAATAATAATATTGTGTTTATCATATCAAAGTTCCCACCCTCTCTCTGTTTATCAAACGAGTCACTGCATAACAGATTCTTATGCATACTCATACTCTTATTGTTTTCATTATATATGTCCATCCATGATTGATCCAAGATCCGACAAAGACCTGCACAAAAGCCTATAATTACTCAGATATCTCATGGTCCGCTTATGGACCTTACTGGCGTCAAGCTCGTAAGATTTGTGCTGTAGAGTTGTTCAGTGCAAAAAGGTTGGAATCACATGAGTACATTAGAGTAGAGGAAATGAAGTCTCTTTTAAAGGCGGTTTATAAGTCATCGGGCGAGGAGATTGTGTTAAAGGATGTGTTGTCAACGTTGAGTTTGAATGTAATTAGTCGGATGGCGTTGGGGAAGAGATATTTAGATGAATCGGAGGCTGGAGAGTTAATGGTGAGTGGGGAGGAGTTTAAGAAGATAATGGATGAGTGGTTTTTGTTGAATGGGGTGCTAAATATTGGAGATTGGATACCATGGATGGGTTTCATGGATCTTCAAGGGTATGTGAAGAGAATGAAGGCGGTGAGCAAGAAATTTGATCGGTTTCTCGAGCACGTGTTGATTGAGCATGATGCAAAGAGGAAGGCGGAGGGGGAGAGCTTTGTCCCGACAGACATGCTTGATCTGTTACTACAGATTGCTGATGATAGCACGCTTGATGTTAAGCTCGAGAGACATGGCATCAAGGGATTTATTCAGGTAACCCTAAAAAATACATGTGTATAATGTCATTAAAATAATTAATTAGTTACGATTAAAATCAGTTTTGACCCAACATCATTAACTTATATTCTTAGATCAGAAAAATTATTATAAACACAAATATCTAATACCACTAATATAAAATACTAATCAATTATCTTAGAGAGTAGGAATGCTTTTTTTACATGCCCAAATTAATTAGTACTACATTGTAAGTTAGTAAATTTGGATATGTACAGGACTTGCTTACCGGTGGAACAGAAAGTTCGGCAGTAACAGTGGAATGGGCAATTGTGCAACTCCTAAAGAAACCAGAAATTTGTAAAACCGCAACAGATGAGCTCGATCAAGTGATAGGTCGACATAGATGGGTCAAAGAAAAAGACATGTCCGGCCTTCCTTATATCAAGGCAATTGCTATGGAGACAATGAGATTACATCCGGTGGCACCATTGCTATCTCCTAGAAGGACACGCGAGGATTGTAAAGTTGATGGTTATGATATTCCAAAAGACACATGTGTGATGGTTAGCATACGAACCATAGGGAGGGATCCAATGTTGTGGGATAAACCCGAAGAATTTTGTCCTGAAAGATTTATTGGAAAGGAAATGGATGTGAAAGGTAATAGCTTTGAGTTATTGCCGTTTGGCGCAGGACGAAGGATGTGTCCTGGTTATAATTTAGGACTAAAAGTGATCGAGTCAAGCTTGGCTAATTTGCTTCATGGGTTTAGCTGGAAACTGCCCAGTAGAATGACAAAAGAGGATTTGGATATGGATGAAATATTCGGGTTAACGATTTCTAGAAAAAACCCACTAGTCACAATTGCTAATCCAAGGCTTCCTCTTGAAATGTACTCGTAGTGAACACATATATCATGCCATTGCAACATATATACGACGTCTTTGTGTAATATAAAGCTTTATCAATAAACTCTATGAATTTTTAGTTTTATTTGCTTATTCTATTAGATGCCTTGAGATCCTTTATGAAGGTCTAATATCAAGTAACAATCAGTTAGGTTTAATATATTGCCTATAATGCATTACACACTATCCTCCTCCTACATCTATAACTTCCTAAAACAGTTATCTTAAGTAGTATGCTTAGTAATGAAACATGTACAAACATGGTAAACATGCAATAAAAGTGTTTCCTCAAACGCCCAAACTATTAAAACCAAACGCCCAAACTATCATAACCAAATGAGTAAAAGTCTTAGACAAGTAAAAGACTGTAGGATGCTTGCACAGAAGCGTGAACACATGAAAAAAAAAAAAAAAATAAAAAAAAAAATAAAAAAATAAAAAAAAAACTGAACATGTCCAACCTACACGTATAGCATCTTCTCAGAACAACTTACGCTGCATACGAGAAAGTAACTGCACATGCCTTTATTCATGAGAATGGCCCCTTCATGGTGAAACAGCTTAGTTCCCCGCTTAGCAATGGACAATGGTGGTTCAGGAAATACAACGCTCACTTTGCATTATCAGTAAACCAAGAACCTCTCAACAGCGTTCTTTGGGTAGAAAAGAAAATCTCGGTTTCTACCATACTAGGCCAGCCCTGTTCTTGCTGTATGTGCCAGATTTTTTAATTTGTTAACTGAGGCCAACTAGCTCATGAGGAGTACTATTATTGAAATCCTATAATTTGGCTTCAACACTTCTACTAAAGCTCCAGATAAGTGTACTGAATCAACGGTGTAATAGTGTATTTTGAGGGCAAAGATCAGTTATTGTCTGTTTTCTGTTCTTTCTTTCTAGATCTCCTTCTTCGGGTTCTTCTGCTGATTCCATTGCCACTTCGATCTTGTAGCCAGTCCTCATGGAACATTTCATCATAGGGAACAACACATCCATCAATTAGTGGTTCTCCTGTGAAACAGAACATTGAGTTTTAACATTGCATTACATCTCAAACTAAGTTGTAATGAAAGTGCATTCAAAAGATAGTATGTTATGTAATGATGAGCACATAAGTTAGAAGTTCATCAAGTTAAGCCTCAAGAGAAAGAAAGTGTATGGAAAAAAGGGTGAAAGCCTTTAAGTACGATGCTGGTTGCAAATAGGATGGAAATTTTAAAACAGAAATACAGGTTTCTCGTATAGAAGTCAACTTCACTTTCTATTATGGAAATTATGTCCACCAGAATCCGACTTCTATTATTGAATAGGGTACTAAGTAAGTTTTCTTTACTCATATAGAAGTCAAAATGGTGTTTAGGTTGCTACCATAGATCTCCGTATTCCATAAACTTAATCCACCATATGTAGGGAAGTTAATATTGAACATATAGGTGCACCTACAGGGGTAAAATATGATCCTGGTTTTAAATGACTACCAACTGTTATTTTTTTAGACAGCAAGGAATACACCTTGTCACCTTTCCTCAGCACCAGGCAGAGCAGGAACGCTCATGCACTTCAATTGTGCAGATATAATGGGTGCTGAACATGTTTAGGGTATTGTATAAGAAAAAGTAGCTTGGGGCTGGTACTTTCTGATACATGGAGCAACGTCTTGAGGGCCAGAGAGTCATAGGTTTGCATGAATACAGCCTCTTTTTGCAAGTTGCAAATCGAAAACTGTCCTCATCCACCTTAGGTTGTCAACTTCATAGCTCAAAAATACATTAATATATTCAGACAAATTACTGAACTTGGTCGTCCTAAGATTATCACTGAATCATTGGTCTTATGGTCTATTCATATCAAACGAGTGTAATAACGTACACCAAATCTACCTACATTACCGATTAAGCAGAATGCAGAATTGCAATAACATTTTCTTTCAAACTTTTATAGAAATAACATAGAATCCCAATCACAGTTCAGCCGATTCTACAGTCTAAGGCATACACTAGAAAGATACAGAAACAAATCTTTCATATACAGCTAAAGGATCAAAGTGAAACGTCTAATTGATGCACGTTAAGCACAATAACTAAGAATTTAAATGCCTTGAAAACTTAAATAATACACAATTACACACACCTCCATAATCATTCTTATCGAGACGAAGATGAGAATCTGGCAAAATCCATCTGACATTAGGCATAGCTGCAAACAAAGAGTGTAAGCATCACTACCGTAAACTTAATTAATAACCTATATCTATCTAAATTTTATAAGAAAAATTGAATTAGAATGAGAGATCCCTAGGTTCGAACATTTGATTTACTCCTTGTGTTGGCCATGACATTCTCCCCTAAGATTTGATTGACGAAATGGTTGACAACATGGCTAACCAAACAGAGATGCTACCCACTCAAAACTAAAGGAAGAAAAAGATGTTTTTCTAACGTTTCGTGTCTGTTTTTTAAAAGCTTGGAAATTATTAATTCCTAACGCTTCGTGTAACTAAGTAGAACTAAAACAGTCCTAGCAAACACCTCATGTCTTAACTTATTTTCTAAGCTAAGCATGGAATAAACCGCTCATATGTCATAACTAGTAAAAACTTATACAAATGACCATTGCTGCTTAAATATTCTAAATATAAGACAGCAAACTTGTTTATTCTGATTTTCTGATTTCGCAAGTAACTTAATAATAATGATACGAATTATTGATTACATTAATTTCTAGATACATTTTAATAATAAAGATAGCTTGCAAGTTATAATTATTGTTGCTAATTCAACGATTCTTAATGAAAATATTAAGTTACAAAATAGTTTGTAAAAAAATGGCGTATTTCCTACTAAGCATGTTTGGTGTCACAACCTTACCAAAAATTGAACCAGTCTATCCAATATGGTATTGGCTTATTTTGAGCCAGACCCAAACGAGTCGTGTTTAGGTTGAGTGTTACCAAATAGCACCAGGTTCACAAACCACACAATCTGAGCAGAGTTGCCATCTCTGCAATTAATATTCACCGTCATTCAATACACCTATAACGCATTTTAGACAAATTACGTCACTCAGAGAAAAACTACATTTAGATACTGGTTAATCGTTTTTCTTTATAACATATGGTTATGGAAACTGGAAAGCTAATAACCTTGTAATTCCAGAAACAAGACATGGTAATCCCTTAGGTTTGGAGTCCAAGTTTTTAAAATTATATGTACTAAAATATACATACTCTTCTGAGAAAACTATCTTCACACAATAAAGCCATGAAAAAGAACAAAATAAGTTGCATAAAAATTCAATACTAGACGTGTCACTGGGACCCATTTACTCAAAGATGGTTTGTTGACCACGACATTTTAATAGCTTTTGTACAGGTTGTCAAAGTCAAGTGAAAGCCTCTCCACCAATTTTATCTACAACAATACTTATAGAGTTATAGACTTACAGCAAACAACCATTTTAAAGTTAAGAGTTATGCTACATCCACAAAAGAATCATAAAAAAACATCCGAAAAATGAGATGACAAGTTTTGATTGCTGGCTTTTTAAATAATTTCTCTCTTTCTCTTTGATTAGCCTAATCAAAACATGTCACCTCATTTTTGTGGATGTTTTTTTGTGGTTTTTTTCGGATGTAGCATAACTCTTAAATAGTTAAAACAACTAAACCAACGTTTAAATAATTAAAACAATGTACACAAGGTTCTAATAGCGGTTTTAGGTGACTTCTTTAATCTTTGTGTTAAGCAAGTTTCTCAATATTAAAATCTGAAAAGTCCTATAAAAAAGGTAATCAAACACAAGATAGTTTAAGGTTTGGTAGAAAACAAATACTTGAAAGAAAAAAAAAATAGTTAAAACAATGTACACAAGGTTCTAATAGCGGTTTTAGGTGACTTCTTTAATCTTTGAGTTAAGCAAGTTTCTCAATATTAAAATCTGAAAAATCCTATAAAAAAGGTAATCAAACACAAGATAGTTTAAGGTTCGGTAGAAAACAAATACTTGATAGAAAAAAAAATAGTTAAAACAATGTACACAAGGTTCTAATAGCGGTTTTAGGCGACTTCTTTAATCTTTGTGTTAAGCAAGTTTCTCAATATTAAAATCTGAAAAATCCTATAAAAAAGGTAATCAAACACAAGATAGTTTAAGGTTCGGTAGAAAACAAATACTTGAAAGAAAAAAAAATAGTTAAAACAATGTACACAAGGTTCTAATAGCGGTTTTAGGCGACTTCTTTAATCTTTGTGTGAAGCAAGTTTCTCAATATTAAAATCTGAAAAATCCTATAAAAAAGGTAATCAAACACAAGATAGTTTAAGACAGTTAACATTGATCCTAATCAACACTACCATTGCTAACATACACATTCATTCATTCTCATCTCTCATGGCTCCAAGAAAAACCAACGCATGGAAAGCTATTCTATTTGGTTGTTTCACAAACAAGACAGTTAACATTGATCCACAGATTCTTGCTCCTAAACCTGGTGTCTCACAAAGGTTATCGATATCCGATGTTAGTTCATCATTATCACAAATCAAAGATCTTTCGCATTCTGTTATCGGATGGGACCTTCATGATTTTACTCTAGCTGAGTTGACCATGATCACACATGATTTCGCGTCTAGTAATTACCTTGGTGAAGGTGGGTTTGGACCAGTTCATAAAGGGTTCATTGATGATAAGCTTAGGCCCGGGTTAGAGGCTCAACCAGTTGCAGTCAAGTTACTAGATTTGGATGGTGGTCAAGGTCACAATGAATGGCTGGTATGTTAATATTTTTATAAATAATACAGTAGTATAATTTTATTTATTATAATTCACTTCTAGAGAGTCATAGGTTTGCATGAATACAGCCTCTTTTTGCAAGTTGCAAATCGAAAACTGTCCTCATCCACCTTAGGTTGTCAACTTCATAGCTCAAAAATACATTAATATATTCAGACAAATTACTGAACTTGGTCGTCCTAAGATTATCACTGAATCATTGGTCTTATGGTCTATTCATATCAAACGAGTGTAATAACGTCCACCAAATCTACCTACATTACCGATTAAGCAGAATGCAGAATTGCAATAACATTTTTCTCACAAACTTTTGAAAAAAATAACATAGAATCCCAATCACAGTTCAGCCGATTCTACAGTCTAAGGCATACACTAGAAAGATACAGAAACAAATCTTTCATATACAGCTAAAGGATCAAAGTGAAACGTCTAATTGATGCATGTTAAGCACAATAACTAAGAATTTAAATGCCTTGAAAACTTAAATAATACACAATTACACACACCTCCATAATCATTCTTATCGAGACGAAGATGAGAATCTGGCAAAATCCATCTGACATTAGGCATAGCTGCAAACAAAGAGTGTAAGCATCACTACCGTAAACTTAATTAATAACCTATATCTATCTAAATTTTATAAGAAAAATTGAATTAGAATGAGAGATCCCTAGGTTCGAACATTTGATTTACTCCTTGTGTTGGCCATGACATTCTCCCCTAAGATTTGATTGACGAAATGGTTGACAACATGGCTAACCAAACAGAGATGCTACCCACTCAAAACTAAAGGAAGAAAAAGATGTTTTTCTAACGTTTCGTGTCTGTTTTTTAAAAGCTTGGAAATTATTAATTCCTAACGCTTCGTGTAACTAAGTAGAACTAAAACAGTCCTAGCAAACACCTCATGTCTTAACTTATTTTCTAAGCTAAGCATGGAATAAACCGCTCATATGTCATAACTAGTAAAAACTTATACAAATGACCATTGCTGCTTAAATATTCTAAATATAAGACAGCAAACTTGTTTATTCTGATTTTCTGATTTCGCAAGTAACTTAATAATAATGATACGAATTATTGATTACATTAATTTCTAGATACATTTTAATAATAAAGATAGCTTGCAAGTTATAATTATTGTTGCTAATTCAACGATTCTTAATGATAATATTAAGTTACAAAATAGTTTGTAAAAAAATGACGTATTTCCTACTAAGCATGTTTGGTGTCACAACCTTACCAAAAATTGAACCAGTCTATCCAATATGGTATTGGCTTATTTTGAGCCAGACCCAAACGAGTCGTGTTTAGGTTGAGTGTTACCAAATAGCACCAGGTTCACAAACCACACAATCTGAGCAGAGTTGCCATCTCTGCAATTAATATTCACCGTCATTCAATACACCTATAACGCATTTTAGACAAATTACGTCACTCAGAGAAAAACTACATTTAGATACTGGTTAATCGTTTTTCTTTATAACATATGGTTATGGAAACTGGAAAGCTAATAACCTTGTAATTCCAGAAACAAGACATGGTAATCCCTTAGGTTTGGAGTCCAAGTTTTTAAAATTATATGTACTAAAATATACATACTCTTCTGAGAAAACTATCTTCACACAATAAAGCCATGAAAAAGAACAAAATAAGTTGCATAAAAATTCAATACTAGACGTGTCACTGGGACCCATTTACTCAAAGATGGTTTGTTGACCACGACATTTTAATAGCTTTTGTACAGGTTGTCAAAGTCAAGTGAAAGCCTCTCCACCAATTTTATCTACAACAATACTTATAGAGTTATAGACTTACAGCAAACAACCATTTTAAAGTTAAGAGTTATGCTACATCCACAAAAGAATCATAAAAAAACATCCGAAAAATGAGATGACAAGTTTTGATTGCTGGCTTTTTAAATAATTTCTCTCTTTCTCTTTGATTAGCCTAATCAAAACATGTCACCTCATTTTTGTGGATGTTTTTTTGTGGTTTTTTTCGGATGTAGCATAACTCTTAAATAGTTAAAACAACTAAACCAACGTTTAAATAATTAAAACAATGTACACAAGGTTCTAATAGCGGTTTTAGGTGACTTCTTTAATCTTTGTGTTAAGCAAGTTTCTCAATATTAAAATCTGAAAAATCCTATAAAAAAGGTAATCAAACACAAGATAGTTTAAGGTTCGGTAGAAAACAAATACTTGAAAGAAAAAAAAATAGTTAAAACAATGTACACAAGGTTCTAATAGCGGTTTTAGGCGACTTCTTTAATCTTTGTGTTAAGCAAGTTTCTCAATATTAAAATCTGAAAAATCCTATAAAAAAGGTAATCAAACACAAGATAGTTTAAGGTTCGGTAGAAAACAAATACTTGAAAGAAAAAAAAAATAGTTAAAACAATGTACACAAGGTTCTAATAGCGGTTTTAGGCGACTTCTTTAATCTTTGTGTGAAGCAAGTTTCTCAATATTAAAATCTGAAAAATCCTATAAAAAAGGTAATCAAACACAAGATAGTTTAAGGTTTGGTAGAAAACAAATACTTGAAAGAAAAAAAGAAAATAGTTAGAACAATGTACACAAGGTTCTAATAGCGGTTTTAGGCGACTTCTTTAATCTTTGAGTTAAGCAAGTTTCTCAATATTAAAATCTGAAAAATCCTATAAAAAGGTAATCAAACACAAGATAGTTTAAGTTTCGGTAGAAAACAAATACTTGAAAGAAAAAAAAAATAGTTAAAACAATGTACACAAGGTTCTAATAGCGGTTTTATGCGACTTCTTTAATCTTTGTGTTAAGCAAGTTTCTCAATATTAAAATCTGAAAAATCCTATAAAAAAGGTAATCAAACACAAGATAGTTTAAGGTTCGGTAGAAAACAAATACTTGAAAGAAAAAAAAAAAATAGTTAAAACAATGTACACAAGGTTCTAATAGCGGTTTTAGGCGACTTCTTTAATCTTTGTGTGAAGCAAGTTTCTCAATATTAAAATCTGAAAAATCCTATAAAAAAAGGTAATCAAACACAAGATAGTTTAAGACAGTTAACATTGATCCTAATCAACACTACCATAATCAACACTACCATTGCTAACATACACATAATCAACACTACCATTGCTAACATACACATTCATTCATTCTCATCTCTCATGGCTCCAAGAAAAACCAACGCATGGAAAGCTATTCTATTTGGTTGTTTCACAAACAAGACAGTTAACATTGATCCACAGATTCTTGCTCCTAAACCTGGTGTCTCACAAAGGTTATCGATATCCGATGTTAGTTCATCATTATCACAAATCAAAGATCTTTCGCATTCTGTTATCGGATGGGACCTTCATGATTTTACTCTAGCTGAGTTGACCATGATCACACATGATTTCGCGTCTAGTAATTACCTTGGTGAAGGTGGGTTTGGACCAGTTCATAAAGGGTTCATTGATGATAAGCTTAGGCCCGGGTTAGAGGCTCAACCAGTTGCAGTCAAGTTACTAGATTTGGATGGTGGTCAAGGTCACAATGAATGGCTGGTATGTTAATATTTTTATAAATAATACAGTAGTATAATTTTATAATTCACTTCTAGAAAGTTTTTGCTGATTATGGGTTGTTAATGTTATTATTATAGGCTGAAGTGACCTTTTTGGGGCAATTAAGGCATCCACACCTTGTGAAGTTGATTGGTTATTGTTGTGAAGACAAGAACAGGCTTCTTGTTTACGAATACATGGCAAGGGGCAATTTGGAGAGTCAACTATTTAGAAGTAATTTTCTACATATTATCTTTCAAGTTGCAAATTTAAATATCTTTTATATAACATCATGTTATCTTGGATGGAATATTAATATATTTTTTTTTTTGTGATTTTATGGATTCAGGGTATTCAATTTCATTGCCATGGCTGACTAGGATTCAAATAGCACTTGGGGCTGCTAAAGGACTAGCTTTTCTTCATGGAGAGGAAAAGCCCGTCATTTATCGTGACTTCAAAACTTCAAATATATTACTGGGATCGGTAATTCCCTATTTTAACAAATCTTTATATTAACTATGTTCTGTTTCTGCAATTGCAAGTATGCATGCTAAATGTTATGTTTTGTTTTGAACAGGATTATACGGCTAAACTATCAGACTTTGGGCTAGCAACGGATGGTCCTTCAGGAGATGAGACACATGTCAGTACTCGTGTGATGGGAACGCATGGATATGCTGCTCCAGAGTACATCATGGCAGGACATCTCACAACTATGAGCGACATCTATAGTTTTGGGGTGGTTTTACTAGAGTTACTGACAGGAAAACGGTCAATGGACAAAAAACGACCCAATAGAGAGCAATGTCTAGTGGAATGGGCGAGACCACTTTTAAAAGATCCAAACAATCTTGAAAGGATAATGGACCCTAAACTAGACGGCCATTATCCAATATTAGCAGCTAAGAAAGCAGCGGCTTTGGCTAGGCGATGCCTAAGCCACCACCCTAAATTGAGACCTAACATGAATGAAGTGGTCAACACCTTAAAGCAATTATTGGAATTAGATGATTTCCCTACTGGTTCCTTTGTGTATATTGTTCCTAAGGAAGGAGAAAAGGGAAGTGAAAATTCAAGAGTAAAGACAGAAAAAAGTGAAGAAAAGGAGGGACAACAGAAAGAACTAGATAATGACAATACCAGTAGTGGTGGTGACGAGAAGGTGGAGGTGACGGTTGAAAAGAAAGAAAATAGCCGCCGGCGGGAACCTGAAAGGAAAGGTCACAGGCATAAACACAAGATAAGATCAATGAGATCTCGAGCTGTGTACTCGGATACAGCTCTGTATAAAAACTTTAAGGGTACCAATTCGCCACTCTTGCCTCAACCCAAAGATAACGGGGCTGTGAATTTAATCAAGTGTTAATTTTACTTATTACTATTAGGGTAGTTTTCTAAGGTTGGTATTATGTTTACATACCTTTTGAAAAGAAAAAAAAAAGGTGTATTTGGTTTGCATTTGGTATCGAGATTTAGTGTAAGCAGGAAGTCATCTTCAAAGGAAGATTTGTAATAGCATATCAAATGTTAATTTGTAAAATATGTGTCAAATACTTAACAAATCACTAAAACTAACAACAGATGTAGGTTTCACCACATGGCATCACACCACAATGAGAGAGAGGTTCGAAACTTTGGTTTACTCCTTCCGTGGGCCATGGTATTCTCCCCTAAGATTTGATTGATGAAATGGTTGACAACATGGCTAACCCAAACAGATGCTACCCACTCAAAACTAAAGGAAGAAGAAGATGTTTTTCTAATGTTTTGTGTCTGTTTTTTAAAAGCTCGAAAATTATTAATTCCTAACGCTTCGTGTAACTAAGTAGAACTAAAACAGTCCTACCAAACACCTCATGTCTTAACTTATTTTCTAAGCTAAACATGGAATAAACCGCTCATATGTCGTAACCACTTTCCGAGTCCCCCTTAAGCCGAAGTCGCCTTTCAAGCCATAGTTTTTCCTTCCGAATTATTATCTTCTTCAACTTAAAACTAAGCTTTGCTAAGGTCAACTCAGAACTACTTTCTTTTTTCTTCCAAGTATTTACTTCAATGACGGTTTAATTCTACTTTACATAGCTTTCTACAAGGGAATGTAAACCATATATAAAAGCAAAGACCTTTTACACTAAAGTCTCAAACTTGGAATCGAGACACTTTGAAATAAAAGATTAAATGCTTTCATACAATTAGACTTCCCGATGTCAATTGGACCAATTCGATAAGAAACTTCACAGCACTTGCTACGTGGAAGAATACTTGATTTAAATTCGTAACACGATACACATTATTTGAATTTAAAACTAGAGTTTTGTTTTCTCAAAGCTGTAAATGATGGTACATCCCCCACCCCGAGGCACTAGGTTTGCAAATTATTCATCCTAAATTAAATAGTCCACCCGGTCCAGAAAGGAGTTTAATTTAATTTTTATTTTTTTAAAATTAAAAAAAAAATAAAAACTAAAATAAAATAAAAATAAAAAAATTGCAGGACAATAACATATAAATAAAACTACTTGATTATTTTTATCAAAGCTTTAAAACATGGGTTACTAAGGAACTTACATTATTTTATATTATTATTATATAGATTATTACATTGTCATCTATATATAACTTCATAGAGTTGGTGGTGGGCGGTAGAATATTAGGCATGCAACAATACATTGACCTTTTTATTAAAAATAGCATTGCAGTTGCTAACTCAAAATATGATTAATTCTTCTAATCTACTTTAATAATGTCCAAATAACCTTCTAATAGATTTAACTAGCAAAACGAGCCTACACCAAAGATGTATCGAATTTTGAACAAAAGTCAACAATTAAAGGTCATCTAAGACCGGGCATGTCCGCATGTATACTTATATAAGGCTGTCTTAAAATACTTTGATAAACATAAAAATAAAATACACATTCCTACTCTTGACAAATAGGGTAATTAACAAGCAGATGGATATACCACATCAATAAACATGCCGTTTCAGCTTAATTAAACAGTTGGTACCAGAATGAAAAACAAATACAGTGAGATTCTATATAGATAAAGAAAGGCAGCAAGAACAGTTAAATAACTATTTAATGTAATAAAAATAGAGCAATAGATTCTACATGCAGGCACCTAAATGAGCACGAAAGATAATCACAGCTTAACAACTCTAGTTGAAACTCTTTATGCTTTGCATGATAGAGACAGACAAACTACCTGTATTCTAGAACTTCAACGAAACTTCAGGAAATAGAAAAAGATAAAAACACGTGTCCCATCAGTTTAGGTGATAATATAAGATAACCTAAGTTCACCTACTCCATGAGATTCTATTTACCACTATACTGCTAAACAAGTCTACATCAGTTACGCTCAGCAGCCTCTTTTGCTCCAATTTCAATTTCCTGACCCCACCTATTAGTCCATAATCTAAAGTTAATGCATGTAAAAAACATGGAGATAGAAAGGCTGGTAATCTGTGGTTATGTATCTGGCTGATGAAGAAGTTACAGTGTACAGTGTACAAGGAAACAAGTTATAACTCGGTGACTATCATTATTCTTTAGAACTCAAATCTTGTACCACGTGTCTTCACCGTGTCTAGTTTCATCAAGTAAATTAAACAGCTAATTATATATTTTAGTCACTTTCACAAGATATTCGGAAATTAAATAATTAAAATACAAATTAGTAATAGACTACATAGGATGCCTGCACGGTATGCATGTTCACAAAAAATAGAAACATCCCTCCGTTCCAAAAATAGGGTTAGGGTTCATGGAATAAATCGACCCCCCCCAAAATTAGGGTTAGGGTTTCGAAAAAAGTAAAAAAAAACAAAACCCTAGATCCAAAACATGTATCTAAAACAATCAAAATTCGTTTTTTATGTGTTTTATGTAATCAATTACATGTTATAGCAAGCTCGTGATACCACTGTTAGAATTAAATAACATGACAATCATAAATAGGTAAACACATTTTCGGAAGCGTAGGAACATCTATAACACATAAGAGATTAACATAAATTAAATAGGAACGTACCGTGGTGATTCTAGCCCGAACAAGAATCAAAAGCAATTGTCTTTAACAATATGAAGAACCCTAATTAGGGTTTATATGGATCAATGATTAACCCCTTACCGTTTTGTTAATCGATCCTTTGATAATTACTAAAGTAATTAATTACCTCGTTCTTGTACACACAAACTACCAACGAATAAAGGTTTGATGCAAGTAAACAAAAACACTTATATTTTGGATTAACCAAAATCGACCCAAATCCCTTTGGAGGGGGGTTGGACGATCGGCCAAGAAAGAGACACAAGAAGAAAAGATTTAGGGTTTAGTGTGTGTGCACAAAAGATGTGAAACCCTAATCCTTGGCCTTGTATATATACTAGAGGATATCTTGGTGACCAAGAAAGCATGGGTCGACCCAATGGTGTGGGCTTCGACCGGCCATAGCATCCATAGGGTGTTTCTAGATCTTTCTTGACTCCCAAGTTACACTCTAGTCCTTATCTTTCGTCACTAATGATAGTTAGTCCATACGGTTAATAACTAACGACCATTTAGTCCATTAAGTGTTTATAAATACATATATACGGTACATTTAACATATATATATTTATTATTCATTATTCTTTTTTGTAATGTGTGCAATCCCGAGGTCTCGGGTTCGATACTAGACATTTACATATTAATATTTATCCATATATTTAACAGAAAGGCTGGTAATCTGTGGTTTTGTATCTGGCTGATGAAGAAGTTACAGACTTACAGTGTACAGTGTACAATGAAACAAGTTATAACTCAGTGACTGTCATTATTCTTTAGAACTCAAATCTTGTACCACGTGTCTTCACTGTGTCTAGTTTCATCAAGTAAATTAAACAGCTAATTATATATTCTAGTCACTTTCACAAGATATTCAGAAATTAAATAATTAAAATACAAATTAGTAATAGACTACATAGGATGCCTGCACGGTATGCATGTTCACAAAAAATAGAAACATCCCTCCGTTCCAAAAATAAATAATAAATAAACATATCCAACCAACACAAATAACATTTCTCATTAGAACTTATGCTGCATTCCAGAAAGTAGCTGCACATACGTTGATTCATGAGAATGATAACTTCAAGGTGAAACAGTTTAGTTGGTCCCTTAGCAATGGAAATTGGTGGTATAGGAAATACAACCCTGAATCTGCAAAATAATAAACCAAGAACCGCTAGAAGGTGTTCTTTGGGTAGAATCGTCGAAAAGAGAATTTTTTGCAGTTTGCTACCATACTGGGGCAGCCCTGTTCTTGTTGTAGTTTCTTATTTGTTAAACTGAGACCAACCAGCTCAGAGTGAAAGCTATTTAATATCTCAGCCATTTGCCTCAAGATAGTTATACTGAATCATCAGTGTATTTTGAGGGCCAAGATCATACATTGTCTATTTTCTGCTCTGTCCTTCTAGATCTCCGTCATCAGCTTCTCCTCCCAATTCCATTGTCACTTTAACCTTGTAGCTACTCATGGAACTTTTCATCATAGGGTACAATATATCCATCTATTCGTGGTTCTCCTGTGGAACAGAACACTGGATTTTAACTCTGCCTACATCTGAAACTAATTTTTAATGCAAAAGCATTTAAAAGATGGTATGCTGTGTGATGATTAGCATTAGAGGTGGCAATCACAACCCAACAAAACGTATGAAAACATAAGAAAACGGACGAATACTGCGTCGACCCAACCCAAACCATCTGACCCATGACCCGTTAAACCTATTTCTGAAACATGGCCTGTTTCAACCATGATCCGTTTGACCCAAACCGACCCATTTGCCATCTCTAATTAGCAAAGACTCTGGAAAAAGGGTGAATGCTTTAATGTATAGAACTATAGATACAGGTTTCATATTGGATGAAAAGTATAAAAAAGAGGAATATAACCACCGAATTTTTTACATCAGAATCCATTTTCTCCTATTGATGAATCAGGTATTTCTTTAAGTTTTCTTTTCTCTTATTGAACTTAATGGTGATTTTGGTGGCGCATTTTAGGTGTTTACCATAGATCACCCCCGTGTTCCAAACCACCTAATCCAACATAACATGACTTGCAGTAAGATAACTATATAGCTAAGAATTTGTTTCCCTAGCCTGAGAGATGGAAATCAGTTACTACTATATTTTTAGATAAAACTGTCTGTCAACTTTATGGCTCCTAAAATATGTAACTTTAAAATATAAACTTTATCTGGAGTCGGGAATACGAATGAACATGGGATCTCAGCAGTTACTGTCAGTCGCACAAATTATTATAGAGCAAACTTCATATGCTCGTCTTAAAAAATGAAGTTATTGTTACACTGTCCAATCTGTTTCAGATTTATTCCCTTCTCTCCCATCCCAAGTTTTGTATCGTTTACATGAATATGACATCATCTATGTACAATTTTAAATGCAAAGTTGCTCTAGGAGAATTTTACACCACAAAAAATTCTTCCTCCTTAACAAATATTACCATGCATTAAAAGAAGTAAACGAATTTTAAATTAACTTGTAAACAAACAGATGAACAATAGAAACAGCCTTCTCCAAAATTATTAATCTAAAAATTAGATTAAAAAAACTACAGTTAACCCCCACCCCCGGAGTAGAATAAACTTTTTTGTCTAATACACAAAGAAGATATACAGATCTTTAATATGTAGTTACAGAATCAAAGTGAAACGAATAATTAGTGAATGTTAAGCCCAATGAGTAAGAATTTAACAACCATAGATCTTACTGAAACTTAAGGCATAATGATTCACTCTACGTAATCACTGTTACCAACACAAAGATGCAAATCTGGCAAAATCCATCTGACATCACTAAAATAAACTAGACAAATAACCTGTTGGAAAACATAATCCATTAATATTTGTTTTTCAAGAAAAAGGCCGCATATATTTTCTGGTTTGGGCCAACAGGCCAACAAACCCATTATGCAGAATCGTATGGTAGTTAGTTAGGTATTTAGGAAACATTATAACGTTTCTTTTAGGGTTATAACGTTTAGTTTTAGGTTATGTCGATTACTTTTACAGAAATGGTATTCCTCTCTTCTCTAAGGTGCCGTTTCATCAGTATATATAGTGTAGGAATTCTGTAAAACATATTCAACCCATTCATTCATTCAATATCAATATAAAGGGTTCAATCCCAATCTTCCTGTTTCTATTTTTTTTCGATTCTTGTATGATGTTGGCATGAGTTGTTATGATCATTCGATCCTGGAATCCTCCCATACAACCTGTGGAACATTGGTATCAGAGCTTCAAGGGATGTAACAACATCAAAACATGTCTTTACAATCATCAATCAAGATCAGAGATGCTTTTAAAATCGCAGAAGAAAAGAAAGCAACCATGGAAATAATGGATGCAAATAACATTTGAAGAAGATATGATCAAACCTGGACTTAAGGAAGATCACAACAATGATGGTGGGAATAACCAGAATTGTATCAAACGATAGAAGAGATTAAGATTCAAGAAAGCATCAAGAAACAAGAGGATTGAAGAAGAAACAAAGATTAATAGATTAGGGAGGAATATGTTGGAAAAATAATCCATTAACCTTTGTTTACAAGAAAAGGCTCTGTATATTTTGTTAGGGCTACAGTAATTCGACACAGACAAAGGAACCAAGATGGGTCAAAAACAAGAAAAAGGCCGCATATATTTTCTGGTTTGGGCCAAAAGGCCAACAAACCCATTATGCAGAATCGTAGGGTAGTTAGTTAGGTATTTAGGAAACATTATAATGTTTCTTTTAGGGTTATAACGTTTAGTTTTAGGTTATGTCGATTACTTTTACAGAAACGGTATTCCTCTCTTCTCTAAGGTGCCGTTTCATCAGTATATATAGTGTAGGAATTCTGTAAAACATATTCAACCCATTCATTCATTCAATATCAATATAAAGGGTTCAATCCCAATCTTCCTGTTTCTATTTTATTTCGATTCTTGTATGATGTTGGCATGAGTTGTTATGATCATTCGATCCTGGAATCCTCCCATACAACCTGTGGAACATAACCTGTTTTTGAACTTTATAAAAAGTCTATCAATCACAATTTCTCCCATTTTGCAACCGAAAGCATAATATTACCTTTTTAGAAACCACTGCATTGATCTCTTCGCTTATTTTTCACTCTAAAACCACAAATTAACACAATGTCCTAAAATCAGTTCCTTGCAACTGCAAGCTCTACTAGATACTACCGATAGTCAATCTGATCGATATATATACTACTGCAAATTAACACCTTATCTCAAAATTAGTACCTATTGATGTTACATGTAGGAAGCTTTATTCTTTAATATTTCTTGACGTAGATTCCTTGATAACACTTTTATAGCCAATTTCTTCAACCAAAACTTTTAAATCGGTTTGAATACTTGCTAACTTTTTAAATTTAAATTAATTTTGAAGCCTTACAATATTTGGGGCCTAAAGCCGGTTGATCGGGGCCTTAAATAATCTTTGACGGCCCCCACTTAATGGAGCTGGCTCAATATTGTGTTTGTTTAATAGTGATCATCCACAGCCGGCATTAAGATATACTAATAAGTAAATGAGCTGATACATATTAATATAAAAATTGACCAATACCTAGTACTATAAACTTTATGTTATTGTCTGCAGTATCATCGTTTTAGACTTTTCTTGAATATATTAATTTGTTATGTTTATTATATATTATCCACTTATGTTAATTCAACAATACAACCCAATCTCTTCTTCACTCTTGTCATCACAAAAGGAAAAAAAAAAATGGAATCAAATGACTTGATATCCCATGCAACTGTATTGCTAGCCTCGGTGGTACTCCTCCTCTTTGCCCGCCACCTCCTTCGACCTACGACTAAGCTCAATCTACCTCCCGGCCCCAAACCCTGGCCCATTATTGGCAACCTTAATCTCATGGGTCCACTTCCTCATCGTTCAGTCCATGAGCTCTCTAAAAAGTACGGACATATCATGCACCTCAGATTTGGATCCAAAAACGTAGTCGTGGGATCCTCGATGGAGATGGCGAAAGTCTTCTTGAAAACCATGGATGCTAACTTTGCTTGCCGTCCAAAAAACGCTGCTGGAAAATACACCGCCTATAATTACTCAGATATCTCATGGTCCGCTTATGGACCTTACTGGCGTCAAGCTCGTAAGATTTGTGCTGTAGAGTTGTTCAGTGCAAAAAGGTTGGAATCACATGAGTACATTAGAGTAGAGGAAATGAAGTCTCTTTTAAAGGCGGTTTATAAGTCATCGGGCGAGGAGATTGTGTTAAAGGATGTGTTGTCAACGTTGAGTTTGAATGTAATTAGTCGGATGGCGTTGGGGAAGAGATATTTAGATGAATCGGAGGCTGGAGAGTTAATGGTGAGTGGGGAGGAGTTTAAGAAGATAATGGATGAGTGGTTTTTGTTGAATGGGGTGCTAAATATTGGAGATTGGATACCATGGATGGGTTTCATGGATCTTCAAGGGTATGTGAAGAGAATGAAGGCGGTGAGCAAGAAATTTGATCGGTTTCTCGAGCACGTGTTGATTGAGCATGATGCAAAGAGGAAGGCGGAGGGGGAGAGCTTTGTCCCGACAGACATGCTTGATCTGTTACTACAGATTGCTGATGATAGCACGCTTGATGTTAAGCTCGAGAGACATGGCATCAAGGGATTTATTCAGGTAACCCTAAAAAATACATGTGTATAATGTCATTAAAATAATTAATTAGTTACGATTAAAATCAGTTTTGACCCAACATCATTAACTTATATTCTTAGATCAGAAAATTATTATAAACACAAATATCTAATACCACTAATATAAAATACTAATCAATTATCTTAGAGAGTAGGAATGCTTTTTTTACATGCCCAAATTAATTAGTACTACATTGTAAGTTAGTAAATTTGGATATGTACAGGACTTGCTTACCGGTGGAACAGAAAGTTCGGCAGTAACAGTGGAATGGGCAATTGTGCAACTCCTAAAGAAACCAGAAATTTTTAAAACCGCAACAGATGAGCTCGATCAAGTGATAGGTCGACATAGATGGGTCAAAGAAAAAGACATGTCCGGCCTTCCTTATATCAAGGCAATTGCTATGGAGACAATGAGATTACATCCGGTGGCACCATTGCTATCTCCTAGAAGGACACGCGAGGATTGTAAAGTTGATGGTTATGATATTCCAAAAGACACATGTGTGATGGTTAGCATACGAACCATAGGGAGGGATCCAATGTTGTGGGATAAACCCGAAGAATTTTGTCCTGAAAGATTTATTGGAAAGGAAATGGATGTGAAAGGTAATAGCTTTGAGTTATTGCCGTTTGGCGCAGGACGAAGGATGTGTCCTGGTTATAATTTAGGACTAAAAGTGATCGAGTCAAGCTTGGCTAATTTGCTTCATGGGTTTAGCTGGAAACTGCCCAGTAGAATGACAAAAGAGGATTTGGATATGGATGAAATATTCGGGTTAACGATTTCTAGAAAAAACCCACTAGTCACAATTGCTAATCCAAGGCTTCCTCTTGAAATGTACTCGTAGTGAACACATATATCATGCCATTGCAACATATATACGACGTCTTTGTGTAATATAAAGCTTTATCAATAAACTCTATGAATTTTTAGTTTTATTTGCTTATTCTATTAGATGCCTTGAGATCCTTTATGAAGGTCTAATATCAAGTAACAATCAGTTAGGTTTAATATATTGCCTATAATGCATTACACACTATCCTCCTCCTACATCTATAACTTCCTAAAACAGTTATCTTAAGTAGTATGCTTAGTAATGAAACATGTACAAACATGGTAAACATGCAATAAAAGTGTTTCCTCAAACGCCCAAACTATTAAAACCAAACGCCCAAACTATCATAACCAAATGAGTAAAAGTCTTAGACAAGTAAAAGACTGTAGGATGCTTGCACAGAAGCGTGAACACATGAAAAAAAAAAAAATAAATAAATAAAAAAAAATAAAAAATAAAAAAAAACTGAACATGTCCAACCTACACGTATAGCATCTTCTCAGAACAACTTACGTTGCATACGAGAAAGTAACTGCACATGCCTTTATTCATGAGAATGGCCCCTTCATGGTGAAACAGCTTAGTTCCCCGCTTAGCAATGGACAATGGTGGTTCAGGAAATACAACGCTCACTTTGCATTATCAGTAAACCAAGAACCTCTCAACAGCGTTCTTTGGGTAGAAAAGAAAATCTCGGTTTCTACCATACTAGGCCAGCCCTGTTCTTGCTGTATGTGCCAGATTTTTTAATTTGTTAACTGAGGCCAACTAGCTCATGAGGAGTACTATTATTGAAATCCTATAATTTGGCTTCAACACTTCTACTAAAGCTCCAGATAAGTGTACTGAATCAACGGTGTAATAGTGTATTTTGAGGGCAAAGATCAGTTATTGTCTGTTTTCTGTTCTTTCTTTCTAGATCTCCTTCTTCGGGTTCTTCTGCTGATTCCATTGCCACTTCGATCTTGTAGCCAGTCCTCATGGAACATTTCATCATAGGGAACAACACATCCATCAATTAGTGGTTCTCCTGTGAAACAGAACATTGAGTTTTAACATTGCATTACATCTCAAACTAAGTTGTAATGAAAGTGCATTCAAAAGATAGTATGTTATGTAATGATGAGCACATAAGTTAGAAGTTCATCAAGTTAAGCCTCAAGAGAAAGAAAGTGTATGGAGAAAAGGGTGAAAGCCTTTAAGTACGATGCTGGTTGCAAATAGGATGGAAATTTTAAAACAGAAATACAGGTTTCTCGTATAGAAGTCAACTTCACTTTCTATTATGGAAATTATGTCCACCAGAATCCGACTTCTATTATTGAATAGGGTACTAAGTAAGTTTTCTTTACTCATATAGAAGTCAAAATGGTGTTTAGGTTGCTACCATAGATCTCCGTATTCCATAAACTTAATCCACCATATGTAGGGAAGTTAATATTGAACATATAGGTGCACCTACAGGGGTAAAATATGATCCTGGTTTTAAATGACTACCAACTGTTATTTTTTTAGACAGCAAGGAATACACCTTGTCACCTTTCCTCAGCACCAGGCAGAGCAGGAACGCTCATGCACTTCAATTGTGCAGATATAATGGGTGCTGAACATGTTTAGGGTATTGTATAAGAAAAAGTAGCTTGGGGCTGGTACTTTCTGATACATGGAGCAACGTCTTGAGGGCCAGAGAGTCATAGGTTTGCATGAATACAGCCTCTTTTTGCAAGTTGCAAATCGAAAACTGTCCTCATCCACCTTAGGTTGTCAACTTCATAGCTCAAAAATACATTAATATATTCAGACAAATTACTGAACTTGGTCGTCCTAAGATTATCACTGAATCATTGGTCTTATGGTCTATTCATATCAAACGAGTGTAATAACGTACACCAAATCTACCTACATTACCGATTAAGCAGAATGCAGAATTGCAATAACATTTTCTTTCAAACTTTTATAGAAATAACATAGAATCCCAATCACAGTTCAGCCGATTCTACAGTCTAAGGCATACACTAGAAAGATACAGAAACAAATCTTTCATATACAGCTAAAGGATCAAAGTGAAACGTCTAATTGATGCACGTTAAGCACAATAACTAAGAATTTAAATGCCTTGAAAACTTAAATAATACACAATTACACACACCTCCATAATCATTCTTATCGAGACGAAGATGAGAATCTGGCAAAATCCATCTGACATTAGGCATAGCTGCAAACAAAGAGTGTAAGCATCACTACCGTAAACTTAATTAATAACCTATATCTATCTAAATTTTATAAGAAAAATTGAATTAGAATGAGAGATCCCTAGGTTCGAACATTTGATTTACACCTTGTGTTGGCCATGACATTCTCCCCTAAGATTTGATTGACGAAATGGTTGACAACATGGCTAACCAAACAGAGATGCTACCCACTCAAAACTAAAGGAAGAAAAAGATGTTTTTCTAACGTTTCGTGTCTGTTTTTTAAAAGCTTGGAAATTATTAATTCCTAACGCTTCGTGTAACTAAGTAGAACTAAAACAGTCCTAGCAAACACCTCATGTCTTAACTTATTTTCTAAGCTAAGCATGGAATAAACCGCTCATATGTCATAACTAGTAAAAACTTATACAAATGACCATTGCTGCTTAAATATTCTAAATATAAGACAGCAAACTTGTTTATTCTGATTTTCTGATTTCGCAAGTAACTTAATAATAATGATACGAATTATTGATTACATTAATTTCTAGATACATTTTAATAATAAAGATAGCTTGCAAGTTATAATTATTGTTGCTAATTCAACGATTCTTAATGAAAATATTAAGTTACAAAATAGTTTGTAAAAAAATGACGTATTTCCTACTAAGCATGTTTGGTGTCACAACCTTACCAAAAATTGAACCAGTCTATCCAATATGGTATTGGCTTATTTTGAGCCAGACCCAAACGAGTCGTGTTTAGGTTGAGTGTTACCAAATAGCACCAGGTTCACAAACCACACAATCTGAGCAGAGTTGCCATCTCTGCAATTAATATTCACCGTCATTCAATACACCTATAACGCATTTTAGACAAATTACGTCACTCAGAGAAAAACTACATTTAGATACTGGTTAATCGTTTTTCTTTATAACATATGGTTATGGAAACTGGAAAGCTAATAACCTTGTAATTCCAGAAACAAGACATGGTAATCCCTTAGGTTTGGAGTCCAAGTTTTTAAAATTATATGTACTAAAATATACATACTCTTCTGAGAAAACTATCTTCACACAATAAAGCCATGAAAAAGAACAAAATAAGTTGCATAAAAATTCAATACTAGACGTGTCACTGGGACCCATTTACTCAAAGATGGTTTGTTGACCACGACATTTTAATAGCTTTTGTACAGGTTGTCAAAGTCAAGTGAAAGCCTCTCCACCAATTTTATCTACAACAATACTTATAGAGTTATAGACTTACAGCAAACAACCATTTTAAAGTTAAGAGTTATGCTACATCCACAAAAGAATCATAAAAAAACATCCGAAAAATGAGATGACAAGTTTTGATTGCTGGCTTTTTAAATAATTTCTCTCTTTCTCTTTGATTAGCCTAATCAAAACATGTCACCTCATTTTTGTGGATGTTTTTTTGTGGTTTTTTTTCGGATGTAGCATAACTCTTAAATAGTTAAAACAACTAAACCAACGTTTAAATAATTAAAACAATGTACACAAGGTTCTAATAGCGGTTTTAGGTGACTTCTTTAATCTTTGTGTTAAGCAAGTTTCTCAATATTAAAATCTGAAAAATCCTATAAAAAAGGTAATCAAACACAAGATAGTTTAAGGTTTGGTAGAAAACAAATACTTGAAAGAAAAAAAAAATAGTTAAAACAATGTACACAAGGTTCTAATAGCGGTTTTAGGCGACTTCTTTAATCTTTGAGTTAAGCAAGTTTCTCAATATTAAAATCTGAAAAATCCTATAAAAAAGGTAATCAAACACAAGATAGTTTAAGGTTCGGTAGAAAACAAATACTTGAAAGAAAAAAAAAATAGTTAAAACAATGTACACAAGGTTCTAATAGCGGTTTTAGGCGACTTCTTTAATCTTTGTGTTAAGCAAGTTTCACAATATTAAAATCTGAAAAATCCTATAAAAAAGGTAATCAAACACAAGATAATTTAAGGTTCGGTAGAAAACAAATACTTGAAAGAAAAAAAAAATAGTTAAAACAATGTACACAAGGTTCTAATAGCGGTTTTAGGCGACTTCTTTAATCTTTGTGTGAAGCAAGTTTCTCAATATTAAAATCTGAAAAATCCTATAAAAAAGGTAATCAAACACAAGATAGTTTAAGACAGTTAACATTGATCCTAATCAACACTACCATTGCTAACATACACATAATCAACACTACCATTGCTAACATACACATTCATTCATTCTCATCTCTCACGGCTCCAAGAAAAACCAACGCATGGAAAGCTATTCTATTTGGTTGTTTCACAAACAAGACAGTTAACATTGATCCACAGATTCTTGCTCCTAAACCTGGTGTCTCACAAAGGTTATCGATATCCGATGTTAGTTCATCATTATCACAAATCAAAGATCTTTCGCATTCTGTTATCGGATGGGACCTTCATGATTTTACTCTAGCTGAGTTGACCATGATCACACATGATTTCGCGTCTAGTAATTACCTTGGTGAAGGTGGGTTTGGACCAGTTCATAAAGGGTTCATTGATGATAAGCTTAGGCCCGGGTTAGAGGCTCAACCAGTTGCAGTCAAGTTACTAGATTTGGATGGTGGTCAAGGTCACAATGAATGGCTGGTATGTTAATATTTTTATAAATAATACAGTAGTATAATTTTATAATTCACTTCTAGAAAGTTTTTGCTGATTATGGGTTGTTAATGTTATTATTATAGGCTGAAGTGACCTTTTTGGGGCAATTAAGGCATCCACACCTTGTGAAGTTGATTGGTTATTGTTGTGAAGACAAGAACAGGCTTCTTGTTTACGAATACATGGCAAGGGGCAATTTGGAGAGTCAACTATTTAGAAGTAATTTTCTACATATTATCTTTCAAGTTGCAAATTTAAATATCTTTTATATAACATCATGTTATCATGGATGGAATATTAATAATTTTTTTTTTGTGATTTTATGGATTCAGGGTATTCAATTTCATTGCCATGGCTGACTAGGATTCAAATAGCACTTGGGGCTGCTAAAGGACTAGCTTTTCTTCATGGAGAGGAAAAGCCCGTCATTTATCGTGACTTCAAAACTTCAAATATATTACTGGGATCGGTAATTCCCTATTTTAACAAATCTTTATATTAACTATGTTCTGTTTCTGCAATTGCAAGTATGCATGCTAAATGTTATGTTTTGTTTTGAACAGGATTATACGGCTAAACTATCAGACTTTGGGCTAGCAACGGATGGTCCTTCAGGAGATGAGACACATGTCAGTACTCGTGTGATGGGAACGCATGGATATGCTGCTCCAGAGTACATCATGGCAGGACATCTCACAACTATGAGCGACATCTATAGTTTTGGGGTGGTTTTACTAGAGTTACTGACAGGAAAACGGTCAATGGACAAAAAACGACCCAATAGAGAGCAATGTCTAGTGGAATGGGCGAGACCACTTTTAAAAGATCCAAACAATCTTGAAAGGATAATGGACCCTAAACTAGACGGCCATTATCCAATATTAGCAGCTAAGAAAGCAGCGGCTTTGGCTAGCCGATGCCTAAGCCACCACCCTAAATTGAGACCTAACATGAATGAAGTGGTCAACACCTTAAAGCAATTATTGGAATTAGATGATTTCCCTACTGGTTCCTTTGTGTATATTGTTCCTAAGGAAGGAGAAAAGGGAAGTGAAAATTCAAGAGTAAAGACAGAAAAAAGTGAAGAAAAGGAGGGACAACAGAAAGAACTAGATAATGACAATACCAGTAGTGGTGGTGACGAGAAGGTGGAGGTGACGGTTGAAAAGAAAGAAAATAGCCACCGGCGGGAACCTGAAAGGAAAGGTCACAGGCATAAACACAAGATAAGATCAATGTAACAATTCACATTTTTCAGGATAATTACCATTCCCGGAAAATTTCACTATTCACTTTTACTATTCATTTTTCCCGAAACTTTCCCGAAAGTTGATTTTTATTTGATATTCTCGAGTGATAAATCATTTCCATGACAAATTAAAAGTTTGACATTCATAAGCTCATTTTCGTGAAAGTTATTAAGGAATTACACGTTTTAGGGTAAAACGTCAATCAGAAATTCTATGCACAACGAAATTCCACCCCGTCAGGTGACCCCACATCAGAAAAATGTTTGACACACTCATGATTTATTTGAGAATTAATCGTGACTGAGAAAAACATGACCAAAAACTTCCCAGCAGGTCACCCAAACCTGTACTAATCCCGCACGAGCACGCTTAACCGTTTGGGCGATTAACCGTTAGACCACAAAACGAGTTTCTAAGAAGATTTGAGTTTTCAACTTATTAGAAAAAGTCAACATATTCTTTCCCTCCTCCATTGACCAAAAATGATCCCTTGATGTTATAAGTCATTTCGTGATTTTTAGGCTTACGGTTTGATGTCTAAAAGACATTTAATACCAACCGACACTAGACTGAGCCCAGTCTAGACATTATAAGTCATTTTAAATCATTTTTATAACATTAGAAAAGTAACATTTTACTTTTCTCAATTTTACGCAATATTCAGCGTTTTACGCGAATTACGCGTTTTAGACTCGTGTTTCCAGTTTTTAGCAGGGTTTTACACCCAAATGGAACCTACCACTCATTTTATATTTTATTATGGAACTTATTGACATGTTTATCAATACTTTCAAATTCCATAATTTTACGACACCCGGTTTTACGTTTTGAGGCGTAACAACTTACGGTTTGCAGTTTTCGGAGTCAAAACACACTAGATATCTTGGATAATATCATCCAAAGTCCAACCCTTGTTCTCCAAGGTCTTGAAACCGGCCTAGGGGGGGGGAGTCATCCCCATGTGGCTTCAACTCATGAATTTACCCCTAAAATCAACACTTAATTACAACTTGGTCACCAAGTTGTAACACTTTCCTAGTAAGCTTCCTAACTTGGACTATAAAAGCCCCCATTCCCCCCTTTTGGTGCCGTGCATCCCCAACCCCAAATCCCTCTCATCCTTAGTTCATTTCCTTCTAATTTCTAGCAAGATTCAAGTGAAGTTCAAGTATAGAAACCCTAGCTTAGTTTCTAGTAATCAAAACTCTTCCAAACCCTAATATAATTGGTGATTTCTCTTGAGTTTAAATCCACTCAATTCACCTAAACCTTCATCATCCATCTTTCAAGAATACCAAGGGTAGAAAGATTGCATGAAGTGAAGTGGGTTGAAGCAAGTCTATCAAAGTCCTATCCTTACATGTTAACTTCCTTTCATCTTTGAAAGCCAAAAGTTGTGAGCCAAACCCTAACTTGATTCTTGTTAAATAATCATGTTCATGTTATTTACATGTTATTCTTGCTATATTATGTCTTGTAGTTATGTCCATGATGTATAAAAGTGAGCAAAACAAGTTATTGTTATTGATTGTTACAACAAGTTACTAAAACAAGCAAACTAGTGACTTTCTTGGAAAACCACGACCAAAATGGTAAAAATATGATATTTGATTATTACATATTGTGGTAGAGGACCTAACAAGGAAACCATAGCAATTTGAACCACCCAAAACGAGTATACGAGTCAAAAGTTATGGCGATTTGAAATTACCAAAGATTTCCGGCAAAACTGCCAAATAGCTTCCTGATCAAATTTGGGTTTTGAAAGTCACACTTCTGGTCCGATTCATCAAAAAGTTAAAACACGAAAGTTGTCCGGAACGACGTTTTCGTTCAGGAACAAAGAAGCTCGAGCCCTAAAAACGCTTTCTGAGTGATAAATTTCTTCAAATTCTAAACAGCCCATTTTTAGCCAAAGTCATTACATATAAGTTATGGTTTATGAAGACCAAAGGGGTCTTATGACCTAGAATCAAGACACAACCATGGCTAGAGCCAAGGTTGAGTCTCAAGACCATGGAACAATGACCAAAGGTCATGGCTAGGCCATGACGAAATGACCATACAAGCTTACCAAGGCAAATACATGAACTAGAGAAGTTGGCGATAACTTGAACATACAATTTGGATCTACTTCATCTAAAGGAACCATGAGATATTACCAAGAGAAAATGGTCATACAAAAGTTATGAAACATACCCTAATAACAATCTTCATGTACTAATAAACTTTCCTAAGTTTATTCAAATATCGGACATGTAACCTTTCGGATCAAAACTTATATCTATATATTTCATCAACTACTACAATAGTAGGGAGCCTCATGTGAGGAGTTCATTATGTAAGCCGTCGAGTTGAGTTGTGGATTTACGAGTTAAAGTGTCCTGGCTCCTCGAACGCTTACTAACATGACTTCTGAATTATGTCGGCCCGAACGGTAGTAAACGATATACAAAACATACATGTTTCATGAATCTTTTCTTTCAAGGACTTACAATATACATCATACCACATCATGGACTATAATGCAAGATATATATATATATATATATATATATATATATATATATATATATATATATATATATATATATATATATATATATATAGGCACTACTTCATATTCATTACTCCGATCCTAAGTCACAACATTCTATTATAGGTTGCTCGTAGAAACCTTCGCGATTCGACCGTTACATTCATTACTTGCTATCTTACTTAAGGTGAGTTCATAGCCCCACTTTACATTATTACAATGTTTTACAAACCCTTGGGGGGAATACATGCTATTTTAACCGAGCACAATGTTTTTAAATTGTATGCTTACCTGATTGTTTTATTATCACTAAGTACCAGCCTTGCTAAACCGATATCCTTGATTATGAACCATTTAATCACTAGCAATAGTGAGCGCGAATATTAATAATAGGCCTATTGGGATTGACGAATCCCATTTGTTTTGACTAAGTGCAAACAAATGCATTAATATTTGAGATTTAGGTATGTTAGCAACATACCTACCGGGATAAAACCGCCGATTGATATTGGTACACGTTAACGTTATGGTGTCATAAGCTTAGTGTATAATACATGTTCCGGGCGTATAATAACGTAGCCTACCTGTTTGTTTTCCAAACATTGGTGTGAGCCTATAACTCACACTACCAACATATTGTGTTCAATCGATTTAACAAACTCTATGAATATCACTCAACCTTTGTGTTGACCTCTCAAGCATGTATTTCAGGTTCATGACGATCAAGGATGGCACGGAAGGACACGGATACACAAGAGGGCTATAAATTTTATTATCATTCAAAACTCATTTGTTATACATTGTAAACATGGAACCAATTGGGACCTCATTTTGAAATCTCTGATATTTATATAATTTGAATGATACATCTTTTAAAACGACTCAATTGGAGTTCGTTTTCTATTATTGTGACTATTGTGCCGTCGAGTAACACCCAGTTTGAATTCCGCTGCATCCATGAATTGGGGGTGTTACAATCAATGAGATCTCGAGCTGTATACTCAGATACAGCTCTGTATAAAAACTTTAAGGGTACCAATTCTCCACTGTTGCCTCAACCCAAAGATAACGGGGCTGTGAATTTGATCAAGTGTTAATTTTATTTATTACTATTAGGGTAGTTTTTTAAGGTTGGTATTATGTTTACATACCTTTTGAAAAGAAAAAAAAAGGTGTATTTGGTTTGTATTTGGTATGGAGATTTAGTGTAAGCAGGAATTCATCTTCAAAGGAAGATTTGTAATAGCATATCAAATGTTAATTTGTAAAATATGTGTCAAATACTTTTTTTTTGGGTAAAAGGTCAACGACCCGGTAAATGTATTACTCAAAAAACGTTTAAGTACAATGGATTTGGGTGAATCCCAAATCTCAGCCCGTTACATAGGCGATAAGCTTACATAACAAGATACTTCCTATTTTCTAAAAACGAAAACAAACCACAACTCACATGATAACACACTACATTGACAAAGATGAAAAACTACTTCCTACGAGCTTGGAGTTTAGTGCCATACATGGCATTAAAAGCGTCCAAGTTCCCTGGAAGATCATAAATTAGCTTAGAATAATCATCATAGTCATCATAATCATCATACTCATCCTCACGATCATGACCACCACCACCAAATAGGTTTGCTGACTCATCAAACATGTCCACAACCTCCTCGTCGTCAGTATCAGAAACCATAACCTCACCCACCTTTGAAAATGGGTTAGACCGCTTAGTGGTAGATGTAGACGGAATAGGTTGACCAGCATCATCCACAAGAGTAGCTTTCCCATCGATTATTAGCTTTTCAAGCTTACTAATTTTCTCAACAATAGGAGTAGAACCAGCTTCCCTTGTTCCCATAGAATCACTCACAAACGGTTGTTGCATATCACTCACAAGAGGGACTTGTGATGTAGTACCAGTCTTAACCGACTCATCCTTATTAACTTCCATTATATTGCCAGTATCCACATCCATGTTAGTAACAACCTGAGGAATACCAAAACCAACTGTATCATCCATGTTAAGAGCGTCAAACTGATTAGAAGTAGTGATCTTGGTTCCACTCGTACTAGCCACATCAGAAGCCTTATTCTTAGTTCCATCCACCTTCTTAAGTACAAGGGGGTTCTTTTTGGGTTGGTAATGAAATTGCTTACCCACAACTGGTTTAGTAAAGCCTCCTTTACCCTGATTAGTAGAGCCACCTTGTTTACCTTTCTTATTGTTATTGACAGCCGTGAAACCATCATTAACCGGCTTACTAGGTTGAACTGGAGGAACAACAACTTTCGGACAATCAAGAATAGTATGACCAAAAACCTTACACTTATCACAACGCGGAGGTTTCCACTCATATTCAACCCGAATCTTCTCAATAGTCGAACCCGTACCATCGAGTAAAGGTATCTCAACAGTAATGCTATCCCTAAGCATCTCATCCGACTTTACTTCAATCATGCATCTAGCAAAGCTACTACGGCCCCACGAATCCTTGCACATTTGGCTGGTAAAAGCATCTAACCTTTTGGGTGTCCCAATCAAAGTAGCAAGAAGACTAAGCCCGTCATCCGAGAACATTGCTAAAGGAACATCATGGAATTTAACCCACACTGGAATGTTAGTTAAATCCTCTTTAAGCAAGTTTGTGTTCAATGTCCATGGTTTAAGAATAATAGGAACATTACGAATCAACCAAGGACCATTATCAAGAACATCATCGACACCTTTCTTCGAGTTAAACTTGAAGAAAAAGAACCCTTTAGCATTCATCATAACCTTTTGTAAACCATACTTAGACCACGCATTGCGAACATAATAATCAACAACAGGAAAAGCAAGACGTTGACCAAGGAAATAACCGTATAGAGTATTTTCAAACCTCATATTCACCTCTTCTACTACTTTCAACGGGATTGAAAGGTCAATATCATCCTTCTTTTTGCTGCATATCAGCACCTGGCATCACAATCCACACTGAGATCCCTAGGTTCGAACCTTTGATTTACTCCTTGTGTGGGCCATGACATTCTCCCCTAAGATTTGATTGACGAAATGGTTGACAACATGGCTAACCAAACAGAGATGCTACCCACTCAAAACTAAAGGAAGAAAAAGATGTTTTTCTAACGTTTCGTGTCTGTTTTTTAAAAGCTAGGAAATTATTAATTCCTAACGCTTCGTGTAACTAAGAAAAACTAAAACAGTCCTACAAAACACTTATTTTCGAAGCTAAACATGGCATAAACCCCTCGGATGTTGTAACCACTTTCGGAGTCCCCCTTAAGCCGAAGTCGCCTTTCAAGACATAGTTTTTCCTTCCGAGTTATTATCTTCTTCAAGTTAAAACTAAGCTTTGCTAAGGTCAACTCAGAACTACTTTCTTTTTTCTTCCAAGTATTTACTTCAATGACGGTTCCATTCTACTTTACATAGCTTTCTACAAGGGAATTTAAGCCATATAATGAAAGCGAAGACCTTTTACACTAAATTCACAAACTTGGAATTGAGTACTTTGAAATAAAAGATTAAATGCTTTCATACAATTAGACTTCCCCAAGTCAATTGGACCAATTCGAAAAGAAACTTCACAGCACTTGCTACGTGGAAGAATACTTGATTTAAATTCGTAACACGACACACATTATTTGAATTTAAAAACTAGATTTTTTTTTTTTTTTTTTTTTTTTTTTTTTTTTTTTTTCTCAAAGCTGTAAATGACGGTACATCCCCCACCTCGAGGCACTAGGTTTGCAAATTATTCATCCTAATTTAAGTTTAAAAAAAAAAAAAAAAAAAAAAAAAAAAAAAAAATCCAATTTTAGAACTTCAATGAAATTTCAGGAAATAGAAAAAGATAAAAACACGTGTCCCATCAGTTTAGGTGATAATATAAGATAACCTAAGTTCACCTGCTCCATGAGATTCTATTTACCACTAGACTGCTAAACAAGTCTACATCAGTTACGCTCGGCAGCCTCTTTTGCTCCATTTTCAATTTCCTGACCCCACCTATTAGTCCATAATCTAAAGTTAATGCATGTAAAAAATATGGAGATAGAAAGGCTGGTAATCTGTGGTTTTGTATCTGGCTGATGAAGAAGTTACAGACTTACAGTGTACAGTGTACAATGAAACAAGTTATAACTCAGTGACTGTCATTATTCTTTAGAACTCAAATCTTGTACCACGTGTCTTCACTGTGTCTAGTTTCATCAAGTAAATTAAACAGCTAATTATATATTCTAGTCACTTTCACAAGATATTCGGAAATTAAATAATTAAAATACAAATTAGTAACAGACTACATAGGATGCCTGCACGGTATGCATGTTCACAAAAAATAGAAACATCCCTCCGTTCCAAAAATAAATAATAAATAAACATATCCAACCAACACAAATAACATTTCTCATTAGAACTTATGCTGCATTCCAGAAAGTAGCTGCACATACGTTGATTCATGAGAATGATAACTTCAAGGTGAAACAGTTTAGTTGGTCCCTTAGCAATGGAAATTGGTGGTACAGGAAATACAACCCTGAATCTGCAAAATAATAAACCAAGAACCGCTAGAAGGTGTTCTTTGGGTAGAATCGTCGAAAAGAGAATTTTTTGCAGTTTGCTACCATACTGGGGCAGCCCTGTTCTTGTTGTAGTTTCTTATTTGTTAAACTGAGACCAACCAGCTCAGAGTGAAAGCTATTTAATATCTCAGCCATTTGCCTCAAGATAGTTATACTGAATCATCAGTGTATTTTGAGGGCCAAGATCATACATTGTCTATTTTCTGCTCTGTCCTTCTAGATCTCCGTCATCAGCTTCTCCTCCCAATTCCATTGTCACTTTAACCTTGTAGCTACTCATGGAACTTTTCATCATAGGGTACAATATATCCATCTATTCGTGGTTCTCCTGTGGAACAGAACACTCGATTTTAACTCTGCCTACATCTGAAACTAATTTTTAATGCAAAAGCATTTAAAAGATGGTATGCTGTGTGATGATTAGCATTAGAGGTGGCAATCACAACCCATAAAAACGTATGAAAACATAAGAAAACGGACGAATACTGCGTCGACCCAACCCAAACCATCTGACCCATGACCCGTTAAACCTATTTCTGAAACATGGCCTGTTTCACCCATGATCCGTTTGACCCAAACCGACCCATTTGCCACCTCTAATTAGCAAAGACTCTGGAAAAAGGGTGAATGCTTTAATGTATAGAACTATAGATACAGGTTTCATATTGGATGAAAAGTATAAAAAAGAGGAATATAACCACCGAATTTTTTACATCAGAATCCATTTTCTCCTATTGATGAATCAGGTATTTCTTTAAGTTTTCTTTTCTCTTATTGAACTTAATGGTGATTTTGGTGGCGCATTTTAGGTGTTTACCATAGATCACCCCCGTGTTCCAAACCACCTAATCCAACATAACATGACTTGCAGTAAGATAACTATATAGCTAAGAATTTGTTTCCCTAGCCTGAGAGATGGAAATCAGTTACTACTATATTTTTAGATAAAACTGTCTGTCAACTTTATGGCTCCTAAAATATATAACTTTAAAATATAAACTTTATCTGGAGTCGGGAATACGAATGAACAGGGGATCTCAGCAGTTACTGTCAGTCGCACAAATTATTATAGAGCAAACTTCATATGCTCGTCTTAAAAAATGAAGTTATTGTTACACTGTCCAATCTGTTTCAGATTTATTCCCTTCTCTCCCATCCCAAGTTTTGTATCGTTTACATGAATATGACATCATCCATGTACAATTTTAAATGCAAAGTTGCTCTAGGAGAATTTTACACCACAAAAAATTCTTCCTCCTTAACAAATATTACCATGCATTAAAAGAAGTAAACAAATTTTAAATTAACTTGTATACAAACAGATGAACAATAGAGACAGCCTTCTCCAAAAATATTTATCTAAAAATTAGATTAAAAAAACTACAGTTAACCCCCACCCCCGGAGTAGAATGACTTTTTGTCTAATACACAAAGAAGATATACAGATCTTTAATATATAGTTACAGAATCAAAGTGAAACGAATAATTAGTGCATGTTAAGCCCAATGACTAAGAATTTAACCACCATAGATCTTACTGAAACTTAAGGCATAATGATTCACACATCTACGTAATCACTGTTACCAACACAAAGATGCAAATCTGGCAAAATCCATCTGACATCACTAAAATAAACTAGACAAATAACCTGTTTCTGAAGTTTATAAAAAGTCTATCAATCACAATTTCTCCCATTTTGCAACCAAAAGCATAATATTACCTTTTTAGAAACCCACTGCATTGATCTCTTCGCTTATTTTTCACTCTAAAACCACAAATTAACACAATGTCCTAAAATCAGTTCCTTGCAACTGCAAGCTCTACTAGATACTACCGATAGTCAATCTGATCGATATATATACTACTGCAAATTAACACCTTATCTCAAAATTAGTACCTATTGATGTTACATGTAGGAAGCTTTATTCTTTAATATTTCTTGACGTAGATTCCTTGATAACACTTTTATAGCCAATTTCTTCAACCAAAACTTTTAAATCGGTTTGAATACTTGCTAACTTTTTAAATTTAAATTAATTTTGAAGCCTTACAATATTTGGGGCCTAAAGCCGGTTGATCGGGGCCTTAAATAATCTTTGACGGCCCCCACTTAATGGAGCTGGCTCAATATTGTGTTTGTTTAATAGTGATCATCCACAGCCGGCATTAAGATATACTAATAAGTAAATGAGCTGATACATATTAATATAAAAATTGACCAATACCTAGTAGTATAAACTTTATGTTATTGTCTGCAGTATCATCGTTTTAGACTTTTCTTGAATATATTAATTTGTTATGTTTATTATATATTATCCACTTATGTTAATTCAACAATACAACCCAATCTCTTCTTCACTCTTGTCATCACAAAAGGAAAAAAAAAAAAAAAAAAAAAGGAATCAAATGACTTGATATCCCATGCAACTGTATTGCTAGCCTCGGTGGTACTCCTCCTCTTTGCCCGCCACCTCCTTCGACCTACGACTAAGCTCAATCTACCTCCCGGCTAGGGGTGTAAACGAGCCGAGACAACTCGCGAGCAACTCGAGATCGACTCGAAAAATACTCGATTCGACTCGATTTTAAACGAGCCGAGACAACTCGCGAGCTACTCGACTCGACTCGATTACACATTTACACCCCAAAATATATATATATATATATATATATATATATATATATATATATATATATATATATATATATATATATATATATATATATATATATATAGGGGTGTAATCGAGCCGAGACAACTCGTGAACAACTCGAGATCGACTCGAAAAATACTCGACTCGACTCGATTTTAAACGAGCCGAGCTCGAGTATGTCAATACTCGGCTCGACTCGGCTCGTTTACACCCCTACTCCCGGCCCCAAACCCTGGCCCATTATTGGCAACCTTAATCTCATGGGTCCACTTCCTCATCGTTCAGTCCATGAGCTCTCTAAAAAGTACGGACATATCATGCACCTCAGATTTGGATCCAAAAACGTAGTCGTGGGATCCTCGATGGAGATGGCGAAAGTCTTCTTGAAAACCATGGATGCTAACTTTGCTTGCCGTCCAAAAAACGCTGCTTGAAAATACACCGCCTATGTTGGAAGTAAATTAATCAAGAAACATAAGTCTTTAAAGTATAAGGACCATATATGTATTATAGATAGTTAATAACTATATTTCTGTATATTAGTGATAGGGTATAACGTTTAGAAGATATCTCTTAGGAAGAGTCACATCGGTTCATTCATACCGATTGACATCCTATATATACTCATGTATTGTAATCGTTTTTATGGTGGAATAATAATATTGTGTTTATCATATCAAAGTTCCCACCCTCTCTCTGTTTATCAAACGAGTCACTGCATAACAGATTCTTATGCATACTCATACTCTTATTGTTTTCATTATATATGTCCATCCATGATTGATCCAAGATCCGACAAAGACCTGCACAAAAGCCTATAATTACTCAGATATCTCATGGTCCGCTTATGGACCTTACTGGCGTCAAGCTCGTAAGATTTGTGCTGTAGAGTTGTTCAGTGCAAAAAGGTTGGAATCACATGAGTACATTAGAGTAGAGGAAATGAAGTCTCTTTTAAAGGCGGTTTATAAGTCATCGGGCGAGGAGATTGTGTTAAAGGATGTGTTGTCAACGTTGAGTTTGAATGTAATTAGTCGGATGGCGTTGGGGAAGAGATATTTAGATGAATCGGAGGCTGGAGAGTTAATGGTGAGTGGGGAGGAGTTTAAGAAGATAATGGATGAGTGGTTTTTGTTGAATGGGGTGCTAAATATTGGAGATTGGATACCATGGATGGGTTTCATGGATCTTCAAGGGTATGTGAAGAGAATGAAGGCGGTGAGCAAGAAATTTGATCGGTTTCTCGAGCACGTGTTGATTGAGCATGATGCAAAGAGGAAGGCGGAGGGGGAGAGCTTTGTCCCGACAGACATGCTTGATCTGTTACTACAGATTGCTGATGATAGCACGCTTGATGTTAAGCTCGAGAGACATGGCATCAAGGGATTTATTCAGGTAACCCTAAAAAATACATGTGTATAATGTCATTAAAATAATTAATTAGTTACGATTAAAATCAGTTTTGACCCAACATCATTAACTTATATTCTTAGATCAGAAAAATTATTATAAACACAAATATCTAATACCACTAATATAAAATACTAATCAATTATCTTAGAGAGTAGGAATGCTTTTTTTACATGCCCAAATTAATTAGTACTACATTGTAAGTTAGTAAATTTGGATATGTACAGGACTTGCTTACCGGTGGAACAGAAAGTTCGGCAGTAACAGTGGAATGGGCAATTGTGCAACTCCTAAAGAAACCAGAAATTTGTAAAACCGCAACAGATGAGCTCGATCAAGTGATAGGTCGACATAGATGGGTCAAAGAAAAAGACATGTCCGGCCTTCCTTATATCAAGGCAATTGCTATGGAGACAATGAGATTACATCCGGTGGCACCATTGCTATCTCCTAGAAGGACACGCGAGGATTGTAAAGTTGATGGTTATGATATTCCAAAAGACACATGTGTGATGGTTAGCATACGAACCATAGGGAGGGATCCAATGTTGTGGGATAAACCCGAAGAATTTTGTCCTGAAAGATTTATTGGAAAGGAAATGGATGTGAAAGGTAATAGCTTTGAGTTATTGCCGTTTGGCGCAGGACGAAGGATGTGTCCTGGTTATAATTTAGGACTAAAAGTGATCGAGTCAAGCTTGGCTAATTTGCTTCATGGGTTTAGCTGGAAACTGCCCAGTAGAATGACAAAAGAGGATTTGGATATGGATGAAATATTCGGGTTAACGATTTCTAGAAAAAACCCACTAGTCACAATTGCTAATCCAAGGCTTCCTCTTGAAATGTACTCGTAGTGAACACATATATCATGCCATTGCAACATATATACGACGTCTTTGTGTAATATAAAGCTTTATCAATAAACTCTATGAATTTTTAGTTTTATTTGCTTATTCTATTAGATGCCTTGAGATCCTTTATGAAGGTCTAATATCAAGTAACAATCAGTTAGGTTTAATATATTGCCTATAATGCATTACACACTATCCTCCTCCTACATCTATAACTTCCTAAAACAGTTATCTTAAGTAGTATGCTTAGTAATGAAACATGTACAAACATGGTAAACATGCAATAAAAGTGTTTCCTCAAACGCCCAAACTATTAAAACCAAACGCCCAAACTATCATAACCAAATGAGTAAAAGTCTTAGACAAGTAAAAGACTGTAGGATGCTTGCACAGAAGCGTGAACACATGAAAAAAAAAAAAAATAAAAAAAAAATAAAAAAATAAAAAAAAACTGAACATGTCCAACCTACACGTATAGCATCTTCTCAGAACAACTTACGCTGCATACGAGAAAGTAACTGCACATGCCTTTATTCGTGAGAATGGCCCCTTCATGGTGAAACAGCTTAGTTCCCCGCTTAGCAATGGACAATGGTGGTTCAGGAAATACAACGCTCACTTTGCATTATCAGTAAACCAAGAACCTCTCAACAGCGTTCTTTGGGTAGAAAAGAAAATCTCGGTTTCTACCATACTAGGCCAGCCCTGTTCTTGCTGTATGTGCCAGATTTTTTAATTTGTTAACTGAGGCCAACTAGCTCATGAGGAGTACTATTATTGAAATCCTATAATTTGGCTTCAACACTTCTACTAAAGCTCCAGATAAGTGTACTGAATCAACGGTGTAATAGTGTATTTTGAGGGCAAAGATCAGTTATTGTCTGTTTTCTGTTCTTTCTTTCTAGATCTCCTTCTTCGGGTTCTTCTGCTGATTCCATTGCCACTTCGATCTTGTAGCCAGTCCTCATGGAACATTTCATCATAGGGAACAACACATCCATCAATTAGTGGTTCTCCTGTGAAACAGAACATTGAGTTTTAACATTGCATTACATCTCAAACTAAGTTGTAATGAAAGTGCATTCAAAAGATAGTATGTTATGTAATGATGAGCACATAAGTTAGAAGTTCATCAAGTTAAGCCTCAAGAGAAAGAAAGTGTATGGAAAAAAGGGTGAAAGCCTTTAAGTACGATGCTGGTTGCAAATAGGATGGAAATTTTAAAACAGAAATACAGGTTTCTCGTATAGAAGTCAACTTCACTTTCTATTATGGAAATTATGTCCACCAGAATCCGACTTCTATTATTGAATAGGGTACTAAGTAAGTTTTCTTTACTCATATAGAAGTCAAAATGGTGTTTAGGTTGCTACCATAGATCTCCGTATTCCATAAACTTAATCCACCATATGTAGGGAAGTTAATATTGAACATATAGGTGCACCTACAGGGGTAAAATATGATCCTGGTTTTAAATGACTACCAACTGTTATTTTTTTAGACAGCAAGGAATACACCTTGTCACCTTTCCTCAGCACCAGGCAGAGCAGGAACGCTCATGCACTTCAATTGTGCAGATATAATGGGTGCTGAACATGTTTAGGGTATTGTATAAGAAAAAGTAGCTTGGGGCTGGTACTTTCTGATACATGGAGCAACGTCTTGAGGGCCAGAGAGTCATAGGTTTGCATGAATACAGCCTCTTTTTGCAAGTTGCAAATCGAAAACTGTCCTCATCCACCTTAGGTTGTCAACTTCATAGCTCAAAAATACATTAATATATTCAGACAAATTACTGAACTTGGTCGTCCTAAGATTATCACTGAATCATTGGTCTTATGGTCTATTCATATCAAACGAGTGTAATAACGTACACCAAATCTACCTACATTACCGATTAAGCAGAATGCAGAATTGCAATAACATTTTCTTTCAAACTTTTATAGAAATAACATAGAATCCCAATCACAGTTCAGCCGATTCTACAGTCTAAGGCATACACTAGAAAGATACAGAAACAAATCTTTCATATACAGCTAAAGGATCAAAGTGAAACGTCTAATTGATGCACGTTAAGCACAATAACTAAGAATTTAAATGCCTTGAAAACTTAAATAATACACAATTACACACACCTCCATAATCATTCTTATCGAGACGAAGATGAGAATCTGGCAAAATCCATCTGACATTAGGCATAGCTGCAAACAAAGAGTGTAAGCATCACTACCGTAAACTTAATTAATAACCTATATCTATCTAAATTTTATAAGAAAAATTGAATTAGAATGAGAGATCCCTAGGTTCGAACATTTGATTTACTCCTTGTGTTGGCCATGACATTCTCCCCTAAGATTTGATTGACGAAATGGTTGACAACATGGCTAACCAAACAGAGATGCTACCCACTCAAAACTAAAGGAAGAAAAAGATGTTTTTCTAACGTTTCGTGTCTGTTTTTTAAAAGCTTGGAAATTATTAATTCCTAACGCTTCGTGTAACTAAGTAGAACTAAAACAGTCCTAGCAAACACCTCATGTCTTAACTTATTTTCTAAGCTAAGCATGGAATAAACCGCTCATATGTCATAACTAGTAAAAACTTATACAAATGACCATTGCTGCTTAAATATTCTAAATATAAGACAGCAAACTTGTTTATTCTGATTTTCTGATTTCGCAAGTAACTTAATAATAATGATACGAATTATTGATTACATTAATTTCTAGATACATTTTAATAATAAAGATAGCTTGCAAGTTATAATTATTGTTGCTAATTCAACGATTCTTAATGAAAATATTAAGTTACAAAATAGTTTGTAAAAAAATGGCGTATTTCCTACTAAGCATGTTTGGTGTCACAACCTTACCAAAAATTGAACCAGTCTATCCAATATGGTATTGGCTTATTTTGAGCCAGACCCAAACGAGTCGTGTTTAGGTTGAGTGTTACCAAATAGCACCAGGTTCACAAACCACACAATCTGAGCAGAGTTGCCATCTCTGCAATTAATATTCACCGTCATTCAATACACCTATAACGCATTTTAGACAAATTACGTCACTCAGAGAAAAACTACATTTAGATACTGGTTAATCGTTTTTCTTTATAACATATGGTTATGGAAACTGGAAAGCTAATAACCTTGTAATTCCAGAAACAAGACATGGTAATCCCTTAGGTTTGGAGTCCAAGTTTTTAAAATTATATGTACTAAAATATACATACTCTTCTGAGAAAACTATCTTCACACAATAAAGCCATGAAAAAGAACAAAATAAGTTGCATAAAAATTCAATACTAGACGTGTCACTGGGACCCATTTACTCAAAGATGGTTTGTTGACCACGACATTTTAATAGCTTTTGTACAGGTTGTCAAAGTCAAGTGAAAGCCTCTCCACCAATTTTATCTACAACAATACTTATAGAGTTATAGACTTACAGCAAACAACCATTTTAAAGTTAAGAGTTATGCTACATCCACAAAAGAATCATAAAAAAACATCCGAAAAATGAGATGACAAGTTTTGATTGCTGGCTTTTTAAATAATTTCTCTCTTTCTCTTTGATTAGCCTAATCAAAACATGTCACCTCATTTTTGTGGATGTTTTTTTGTGGTTTTTTTCGGATGTAGCATAACTCTTAAATAGTTAAAACAACTAAACCAACGTTTAAATAATTAAAACAATGTACACAAGGTTCTAATAGCGGTTTTAGGTGACTTCTTTAATCTTTGTGTTAAGCAAGTTTCTCAATATTAAAATCTGAAAAGTCCTATAAAAAAGGTAATCAAACACAAGATAGTTTAAGGTTTGGTAGAAAACAAATACTTGAAAGAAAAAAAAAATAGTTAAAACAATGTACACAAGGTTCTAATAGCGGTTTTAGGCGACTTCTTTAATCTTTGAGTTAAGCAAGTTTCTCAATATTAAAATCTGAAAAATCCTATAAAAAAGGTAATCAAACACAAGATAGTTTAAGGTTCGGTAGAAAACAAATACTTGAAAGAAAAAAAAATAGTTAAAACAGTGTACACAAGGTTCTAATAGCGGTTTTAGGCGACTTCTTTAATCTTTGTGTTAAGCAAGTTTCTCAATATTAAAATCTGAAAAATCCTATAAAAAAGGTAATCAAACACAAGATAGTTTAAGGTTCGGTAGAAAACAAATACTTGAAAGAAAAAAAAATAGTTAAAACAATGTACACAAGGTTCTAATAGCGGTTTTAGGCGACTTCTTTAATCTTTGTGTGAAGCAAGTTTCTCAATATTAAAATCTGAAAAATCCTATAAAAAAGGTAATCAAACACAAGATAGTTTAAGACAGTTAACATTGATCCTAATCAACACTACCATTGCTAACATACACATTCATTCATTCTCATCTCTCATGGCTCCAAGAAAAACCAACGCATGGAAAGCTATTCTATTTGGTTGTTTCACAAACAAGACAGTTAACATTGATCCACAGATTCTTGCTCCTAAACCTGGTGTCTCACAAAGGTTATCGATATCCGATGTTAGTTCATCATTATCACAAATCAAAGATCTTTCGCATTCTGTTATCGGATGGGACCTTCATGATTTTACTCTAGCTGAGTTGACCATGATCACACATGATTTCGCGTCTAGTAATTACCTTGGTGAAGGTGGGTTTGGACCAGTTCATAAAGGGTTCATTGATGATAAGCTTAGGCCCGGGTTAGAGGCTCAACCAGTTGCAGTCAAGTTACTAGATTTGGATGGTGGTCAAGGTCACAATGAATGGCTGGTATGTTAATATTTTTATAAATAATACAGTAGTATAATTTTATAATTCACTTCTAGAAAGTTTTTGCTGATTATGGGTTGTTAATGTTATTATTATTGGCTGAAGTGACCTTTTTGGGGCAATTAAGGCATCCACACCTTGTGAAGTTGATTGGTTATTGTTGTGAAGACAAGAACAGGCTTCTTGTTTACGAATACATGGCAAGGGGCAATTTGGAGAGTCAACTATTTAGAAGTAATTTTCTACATATTATCTTTCAAGTTGCAAATTTAAATATCTTTTATATAACATCATGTTATCATGGATGGAATATTAATAATTTTTTTTTTTTGTGATTTTATGGATTCAGGGTATTCAATTTCATTGCCATGGCTGACTAGGATTCAAATAGCACTTGGGGCTGCTAAAGGACTAGCTTTTCTTCATGGAGAGGAAAAGCCCGTCATTTATCGTGACTTCAAAACTTCAAATATATTACTGGGATCGGTAATTCCCTATTTTAACAAATCTTTATATTAACTATGTTCTGTTTCTGCAATTGCAAGTATGCATGCTAAATGTTATGTTTTGTTTTGAACAGGATTATACGGCTAAACTATCAGACTTTGGGCTAGCAACGGATGGTCCTTCAGGAGATGAGACACATGTCAGTACTCGTGTGATGGGAACGCATGGATATGCTGCTCCAGAGTACATCATGGCAGGACATCTCACAACTATGAGCGACATCTATAGTTTTGGGGTGGTTTTACTAGAGTTACTGACAGGAAAACGGTCAATGGACAAAAAACGACCCAATAGAGAGCAATGTCTAGTGGAATGGGCGAGACCACTTTTAAAAGATCCAAACAATCTTGAAAGGATAATGGACCCTAAACTAGACGGCCATTATCCAATATTAGCAGCTAAGAAAGCAGCGGCTTTGGCTAGCCGATGCCTAAGCCACCACCCTAAATTGAGACCTAACATGAATGAAGTGGTCAACACCTTAAAGCAATTATTGGAATTAGATGATTTCCCTACTGGTTCCTTTGTGTATATTGTTCCTAAGGAAGGAGAAAAGGGAAGTGAAAATTCAAGAGTAAAGACAGAAAAAAGTGAAGAAAAGGAGGGACAACAGAAAGAACTAGATAATGACAATACCAGTAGTGGTGGTGACGAGAAGGTGGAGGTGACGGTTGAAAAGAAAGAAAATAGCCGCCGGCGGGAACCTGAAAGGAAAGGTCACAGGCATAAACACAAGATAAGATCAATGAGATCTCGAGCTGTATACTCGGATACAGCTCTGTATAAAAACTTTAAGGGTACCAATTCTCCACTGTTGCCTCAACCCAAAGATAACGGGGCTGTGAATTTGATCAAGTGTTAATTTTATTTATTACTATTAGGGTAGTTTTTTAAGGTTGGTATTATGTTTACATACCTTTTGAAAAGAAAAAAAAGGTGTATTTGGTTTGTATTTGGTATGGAGATTTAGTGTAAGCAGGAATTCATCTTCAAAGGAAGATTTGTAATAGCATATCAAATGTTAATTTGTAAAATATGTGTCAAATACTTAACAAATCACTAAAACTAACAACAGATGTAGGTATCAGCACCTGGCATCACAATCCACACTGAGATCCCTAGGTTCGAACCTTTGATTTACTCCTTGTGTGGGCCATGACATTCTCCCCTAAGATTTGATTGACGAAATGGTTGACAACATGGCTAACCAAACAGAGATGCTACCCACTCAAAACTAAAGGAAGAAAAAGATGTTTTTCTAACGTTTCGTGTCTGTTTTTTAAAAGTTAGGAAATTATTAATTCCTAACGCTTCGTGTAACTAAGAAAAACTAAAACAGTCCTACAAAACACTTATTTTCGAAGCTAAACATGGCATAAACCCCTCGGATGTTGTAACCACTTTTGGAGTCCCCCTTAAGCCGAAGTCGCCTTTCAAGACATAGTTTTTCCTTCCGAGTTATTATCTTCTTCAAGTTAAAACTAAGCTTTGCTAAGGTCAACTCAGAACTACTTTCTTTTTTCTTCCAAGTATTTACTTCAATGACGGTTCCATTCTACTTTACATAGCTTTCTACAAGGGAATTTAAGCCATATAATGAAAGCGAAGACCTTTTACACTAAATTCACAAACTTGGAATTGAGTACTTTGAAATAAAAGATTAAATGCTTTCATACAATTAGACTTCCCCAAGTCAATTGGACCAATTCGAAAAGAAACTTCACAGCACTTGCTACGTGGAAGAATACTTGATTTAAATTCGTAACACGACACACATTATTTGAATATAAAAACTAGATTTTTTTTTTTTTTTTTTTTTTTTTTCTAAAAGCTGTAAATGACGGTACATCCCCCACCTCGAGGCACTAGGTTTGCAAATTATTCATCCTAATTTAAGTTTAAAAAAAAAAAAAAAAAAAAAAAAAAAAACCAATTTTAGAACTTCAATGAAATTTCAGGAAATAGAAAAAGATAAAAACACGTGTCCCATCAGTTTAGGTGATAATATAAGATAACCTAAGTTCACCTGCTCCATGAGATTCTATTTACCACTAGACTGCTAAACAAGTCTACATCAGTTACGCTCGGCAGCCTCTTTTGCTCCATTTTCAATTTCCTGACCCCACCTATTAGTCCATAATCTAAAGTTAATGCATGTAAAAAACATGGAGATAGAAAGGCTGGTAATCTGTGGTTTTGTATCTGGCTGATGAAGAAGTTACAGACTTACAGTGTACAGTGTACAATGAAACAAGTTATAACTCAGTGACTGTCATTATTCTTTAGAACTCAAATCTTGTACCACGTGTCTTCACTGTGTCTAGTTTCATCAAGTAAATTAAACAGCTAATTATATATTCTAGTCACTTTCACAAGATATTCGGAAATTAAATAATTAAAATACAAATTAGTAACAGACTACATAGGATGCCTGCACGGTATGCATGTTCACAAAAAATAGAAACATCCCTGCGTTCCAAAAATAAATAATAAATAAACATATCCAACCAACACAAATAACATTTCTCATTAGAACTTATGCTGCATTCCAGAAAGTAGCTGCACATACGTTGATTCATGAGAATGATAACTTCAAGGTGAAACAGTTTAGTTGGTCCCTTAGCAATGGAAATTGGTGGTACAGGAAATACAACCCTGAATCTGCAAAATAATAAACCAAGAACCGCTAGAAGGTGTTCTTTGGGTAGAATCGTCGAAAAGAGAATTTTTTGCAGTTTGCTACCATACTGGGGCAGCCCTGTTCTTGCTGTAGTTTCTTATTTGTTAAACTGAGACCAACCAGCTCAGAGTGAAAGCTATTTAATATCTCAGCCATTTGCCTCAAGATAGTTATACTGAATCATCAGTGTATTTTGAGGGCCAAGATCATACATTGTCTATTTTCTGCTCTGTCCTTCTAGATCTCCGTCATCAGCTTCTCCTCCCAATTCCATTGTCACTTTAACCTTGTAGCTACTCATGGAACTTTTCATCATAGGGTAAAATATATCCATCTATTCGTGGTTCTCCTGTGGAACAGAACACTCGATTTTAACTCTGCCTACATCTGAAACTAATTTTTAATGCAAAAGCATTTAAAAGATGGTATGCTGTGTGATGATTAGCATTAGAGGTGGCAATCACAACCCATAAAAACGTATGAAAACATAAGAAAACGGACGAATACTGCATCGACCCAACCCAAACCATCTGAGCCATGACCCGTTAAACCTATTTCTGAAACATGGCCTGTTTCACCCATGATCCGTTTGACCCAAACCGACCCATTTGCCACCTCTAATTAGCAAAGACTCTGGAAAAAGGGTGAATGCTTTAATGTATAGAACTATAGATACAGGTTTCATATTGGATGAAAAGTATAAAAAAGAGGAATATAACCACCGAATTTTTTACATCAGAATCCATTTTCTCCTATTGATGAATCAGGTATTTCTTTAAGTTTTCTTTTCTCTTATTGAACTTAATGGTGATTTTGGTGGCGCATTTTAGGTGTTTACCATAGATCACCCCCGTGTTCCAAACCACCTAATCCAACATAACATGACTTGCAGTAAGATAACTATATAGCTAAGAATTTGTTTCCCTAGCCTGAGAGATGGAAATCAGTTACTACTATATTTTTAGATAAAACTGTCTGTCAACTTTATGGCTCCTAAAATATATAACTTTAAAATATAAACTTTATCTGGAGTCGGGAATACGAATGAACAGGGGATCTCAGCAGTTACTGTCAGTCGCACAAATTATTATAGAGCAAACTTCATATACTCGTCTTAAAAAATGAAGTTATTGTTACATTGTCCAATCAGTTTCAGATTTATTCCCTTCTCTCCCATCCCAAGTTTTGTATCTTTTACATGAATATGACATCATCTATGTACAATTTTAAATGCAAAGTTGCTCTAGGAGAATTTTACACCGCTAAAAAATTCTTCCTCCTTAACAAATATTACCATGCATTAAAAGAAGTAAACAAATTTTAAATTAACTTGTATACAAACAGATGAACAATAGAGACAGCCTTCTCCAAAATTATTAATCTAAAAATTAGATTAAAAAAACTACAGTTAACCCCCACCCCCGGAGTAGAATAAACTTTTTTGTCTAATACACAAAGAAGATATACAGATCTTTAATATGTAGTTACAGAATCAAAGTGAAACGAATAATTAGTGAATGTTAAGCCCAATGAGTAAGAATTTAACAACCATAGATCTTACTGAAACTTAAGGCATAATGATTCACACATCTACGTAATCACTGTTACCAACACAAAGATGCGAATCTGGCAAAATCCATCTGACATCACTAAAATAAACTAGACAAATAACCTGTTTCTGAACTTTATAAAAAGTCTATCAATCACAATTTCTCCCATTTTGCAACCAAAAGCATAATATTACCTTTTTAGAAACCCACTGCATTGATATCTTCGCTTATTTTTCACTCTAAAACCACAAATTAACACAATGTCCTAAAATCAGTTCCTTGCAACTGCAAGCTCTACTAGATACTACCGATAGTCAATCTGATCGATATATATACTACTGCAAATTAACACCTTATCTCAAAATTAGTACCTATTGATGTTACATGTAGGAAGCTTTATTCTTTAATATTTCTTGACGTAGATTCCTTGATAACACTTTTATAGCCAATTTCTTCAACCAAAACTTTTAAATCGGTTTGAATACTTGCTAACTTTTTAAATTTAAATTAATTTTGAAGCCTTACAATATTTGGGGCCTAAAGCCGGTTGATCGGGGCCTTAAATAATCTTTGACGGCCCCCACTTAATGGAGCTGGCTCAATATTGTGTTTGTTTAATAGTGATCATCCACAGCCGGCATTAAGATATACTAATAAGTAAATGAGCTGATACATATTAATATAAAAATTGACCAATACCTAGTACTATAAACTTTATGTTATTGTCTGCAGTATCATCGTTTTAGACTTTTCTTGAATATATTAATTTGTTATGTTTATTATATATTATCCACTTATGTTAATTAAACAATACAACCCAATCTCTTCTTCACTCTTGTCATCACAAAAGGAAAAAAAAAAAATGGAATCAAATGACTTGATATCCCATGCAACTGTATTGCTAGCCTCGGTGGTACTCCTCCTCTTTGCCCGCCACCTCCTTCGACCTACGACTAAGCTCAATCTACCTCCCGGCCCCAAACCCTGGCCCATTATTGGCAACCTTAATCTCATGGGTCCACTTCCTCATCGTTCAGTCCATGAGCTCTCTAAAAAGTACGGACATATCATGCACCTCAGATTTGGATCCAAAAACGTAGTCGTGGGATCCTCGATGGAGATGGCGAAAGTCTTCTTGAAAACCATGGATGCTAACTTTGCTTGCCGTCCAAAAAACGCTGCTTGAAAATACACCGCCTATAATTACTCAGATATCTCATGGTCCGCTTATGGACCTTACTGGCGTCAAGCTCGTAAGATTTGTGCTGTAGAGTTGTTCAGTGCAAAAAGGTTGGAATCACATGAGTACATTAGAGTAGAGGAAATGAAGTCTCTTTTAAAGGCGGTTTATAAGTCATCGGGCGAGGAGATTGTGTTAAAGGATGTGTTGTCAACGTTGAGTTTGAATGTAATTAGTCGGATGGCGTTGGGGAAGAGATATTTAGATGAATCGGAGGCTGGAGAGTTAATGGTGAGTGGGGAGGAGTTTAAGAAGATAATGGATGAGTGGTTTTTGTTGAATGGGGTGCTAAATATTGGAGATTGGATACCATGGATGGGTTTCATGGATCTTCAAGGGTATGTGAAGAGAATGAAGGCGGTGAGCAAGAAATTTGATCGGTTTCTCGAGCACGTGTTGATTGAGCATGATGCAAAGAGGAAGGCGGAGGGGGAGAGCTTTGTCCCGACAGACATGCTTGATCTGTTACTACAGATTGCTGATGATAGCACGCTTGATGTTAAGCTCGAGAGACATGGCATCAAGGGATTTATTCAGGTAACCCTAAAAAATACATGTGTATAATGTCATTAAAATAATTAATTAGTTACGATTAAAATCAGTTTTGACCCAACATCATTAACTTATATTCTTAGATCAGAAAAATTATTATAAACACAAATATCTAATACCACTAATATAAAATACTAATCAATTATCTTAGAGAGTAGGAATGCTTTTTTACATGCCCAAATTAATTAGTACTACATTGTAAGTTAGTAAATTTGGATATGTACAGGACTTGCTTACCGGTGGAACAGAAAGTTCGGCAGTAACAGTGGAATGGGCAATTGTGCAACTCCTAAAGAAACCAGAAATTTTTAAAACCGCAACAGATGAGCTCGATCAAGTGATAGGTCGACATAGATGGGTCAAAGAAAAAGACATGTCCGGCCTTCCTTATATCAAGGCAATTGCTATGGAGACAATGAGATTACATCCGGTGGCACCATTGCTATCTCCTAGAAGGACACGCGAGGATTGTAAAGTTGATGGTTATGATATTCCAAAAGACACATGTGTGATGGTTAGCATACGAACCATAGGGAGGGATCCAATGTTGTGGGATAAACCCGAAGAATTTTGTCCTGAAAGATTTATTGGAAAGGAAATGGATGTGAAAGGTAATAGCTTTGAGTTATTGCCGTTTGGCGCAGGACGAAGGATGTGTCCTGGTTATAATTTAGGACTAAAAGTGATCGAGTCAAGCTTGGCTAATTTGCTTCATGGGTTTAGCTGGAAACTGCCCAGTAGAATGACAAAAGAGGATTTGGATATGGATGAAATATTCGGGTTAACGATTTCTAGAAAAAACCCACTAGTCACAATTGCTAATCCAAGGCTTCCTCTTGAAATGTACTCGTAGTGAACACATATATCATGCCATTGCAACATATATACGACGTCTTTGTGTAATATAAAGCTTTATCAATAAACTCTATGAATTTTTAGTTTTATTTGCTTATTCTATTAGATGCCTTGAGATACTTTATGAAAGTCTAATATCAAGTAACAATCAGTTAGGTTTAATATATTGCCTATAATGCATTACACACTATCCTCCTCCTACATCTATAACTTCCTAAAACAGTTATCTTAAGTAGTATGCTTAGTAATGAAACATGTACAAACATGGTAAACATGCAATAAAAGTTTCCTCAAACGCCCAAACTATCATAACCAAATGAGTAAAAGTCTTAGACAAGTAAAAGACTGTAGGATGCTTGCACAGGAGCGTGAACACATGAAAAATAAATAAATAAATAAATAAATAAATAAATAAAAAAGGTCCAACCTACACATATAGCATCTTCTTAGAACAACTTACGCTGCATACGAGAAAGTAACTGCACATACCTTTATTCATGAGAATGGCCCCTTCATGGTGAAACAGCTTAGTTCCCCGCTTAGCTATGGACAATGGTGGTTCAGGAAATACAACGCTCACTTTGCATTATCAGTAAACCAAGAACTTCTCAACAGCGTTCTTTGGGTAGAAAATAAAATCTCAGTTTCTACCATACTAGGCCAGCCCCGTTCTTGCTGTATGTGCCAATTTTTTTAATTTGTTAACTGAGGCCAACTAGCTCATGAGGAGTACTATTATTGAAATCCTATAATTAGGCATCAACACTTCTACTAAAGCTCCAGATAAGTGTACTGAATAAGCGGTGTAATAGTGTATTTTGATGGCAAAGATCAGTTATTGTCTGTTTTCTGTTCTTTCCTTCTAGATCTCCTTCTTCGGGTTCTTCTGCTGATTCCATTGCCACTTTGATCTTGTAGCCAGTCCTCATGGAGCATTTCATCATAGGGAACAACACATCCATCAATTAGTGGTTCTCCTGTGAAACAGAACATTGAGTTTTAACATTGCATTACATCTCAAACTAAGTTGTAATGAAATTACATTCAAAAGATAGTATGTTATGTAATGATGAGCACATAAGTTAGAAGTTCATCAAGTTAGGCCTCAAGAGAAAGAAAGCATATGGAAAAAAGGGTGAAAGCCTTTAAGTACGATGGTGGTTGCAAATAGGATGGAAATTTTAAAACAGAAATACAGGTTCCTCGTATAGAAGTCAACTTCACTTTCTATTATGGAAATTATGTCCACCAGAATCCGACTTCTATTATTGAATAGGGTACTAAGTAAGTTTTCTTTACTTGTATAGAAGTCAAAATGGTGTTTAGGTTGCTACCATAGATCTCCGTATTCCATAAACTTAATCCACCATATGTAGGGAAGTTAATATTGAACATATAGGTGCACCTACAGGGGTAAAATATGATCCTGGTCTTAAATGACTACCAATTGTTATTTTTTTAGACAGCAAGGAATACACCTTGTCACCTTTCCTCGGCACCAGCCAGAGCAGGAACGCTCATGGTCTTAAATCCACCTACATTACTGGAATCCAGAATTGCAAATGAAGAGCGGATTTTAACAATTACTGTCAGTAGCACAAATTATTACAAAAGCAAACTTTTTGTGCCTCTCTAAGAAAGGGAAGTTATTTGTTGCAATGTATAATATCGGATAAGTCCATTCACTTTCAGATTGCAATAACATTTTTCTCACAAACTTTTGAAAAAAATAACATAGAATCCCAATCACAGTTCAGCCGATTCTACAGTCTAAGGCATACACTAGAAAGATACAGAAACAAATCTTTCATATACAGCTAAAGGATCAAAGTGAAACGTCTAATTGATGCACGTTAAGCACAATAACTAAGAATTTAAATGCCTTGAAAACTTAAATAATACACAATTACACACACCTCCATAATCATTCTTATCGAGACGAAGATGAGAATCTGGCAAAATCCATCTGACATTAGGCATAGCTGCAAACAAAGAGTGTAAGCATCACTACCGTAAACTTAATTAATAACCTATATCTATCTAAATTTTATAAGAAAAATTGAATTAGAATGAGAGATCCCTAGGTTCGAACATTTGATTTACTCCTTGTGTTGGCCATGACATTCTCCCCTAAGATTTGATTGACGAAATGGTTGACAACATGGCTAACCAAACAGAGATGCTACCCACTCAAAACTAAAGGAAGAAAAAGATGTTTTTCTAACGTTTCGTGTCTGTTTTTTAAAAGCTTGGAAATTATTAATTCCTAACGCTTCGTGTAACTAAGTAGAACTAAAACAGTCCTAGCAAACACCTCATGTCTTAACTTATTTTCTAAGCTAAGCATGGAATAAACCGCTCATATGTCATAACTAGTAAAAACTTATACAAATGACCATTGCTGCTTAAATATTCTAAATATAAGACAGCAAACTTGTTTATTCTGATTTTCTGATTTCGCAAGTAACTTAATAATAATGATACGAATTATTGATTACATTAATTTCTAGATACATTTTAATAATAAAGATAGCTTGCAAGTTATAATTATTGTTGCTAATTCAACGATTCTTAATGAAAATATTAAGTTACAAAATAGTTTGTAAAAAAATGGCGTATTTCCTACTAAGCATGTTTGGTGTCACAACCTTACCAAAAATTGAACCAGTCTATCCAATATGGTATTGGCTTATTTTGAGCCAGACCCAAACGAGTCGTGTTTAGGTTGAGTGTTACCAAATAGCACCAGGTTCACAAACCACACAATCTGAGCAGAGTTGCCATCTCTGCAATTAATATTCACCGTCATTCAATACACCTATAACGCATTTTAGACAAATTACGTCACTCAGAGAAAAACTACATTTAGATACTGGTTAATCGTTTTTCTTTATAACATATGGTTATGGAAACTGGAAAGCTAATAACCTTGTAATTCCAGAAACAAGACATGGTAATCCCTTAGGTTTGGAGTCCAAGTTTTTAAAATTATATGTACTAAAATATACATACTCTTCTGAGAAAACTATCTTCACACAATAAAGCCATGAAAAAGAACAAAACAAGTTGCATAAAAATTCAATACTAGACGTGTCACTGGGACCCATTTACTCAAAGATGGTTTGTTGACCACGACATTTTAATAGCTTTTGTACAGGTTGTCAAAGTCAAGTGAAAGCCTCTCCACCAATTTTATCTACAACAATACTTATAGAGTTATAGACTTACAGCAAACAACCATTTTAAAGTTAAGAGTTATGCTACATCCACAAAAGAATCATAAAAAAACATCCGAAAAATGAGATGACAAGTTTTGATTGCTGGCTTTTTAAATAATTTCTCTCTTTCTCTTTGATTAGCCTAATCAAAACATGTCACCTCATTTTTGTGGATGTTTTTTTGTGGTTTTTTTCGGATGTAGCATAACTCTTAAATAGTTAAAACAACTAAACCAACGTTTAAATAATTAAAACAATGTACACAAGGTTCTAATAGCGGTTTTAGGTGACTTCTTTAATCTTTGTGTTAAGCAAGTTTCTCAATATTAAAATCTGAAAAATCCTATAAAAAAGGTAATCAAACACAAGATAGTTTAAGGTTTGGTAGAAAACAAATACTTGAAAGAAAAAAAAAATAGTTAAAACAATGTACACAAGGTTCTAATAGCGGTTTTAGGCGACTTCTTTAATCTTTGAGTTAAGCAAGTTTCTCAATATTAAAATCTGAAAAATCCTATAAAAAAGGTAATCAAACACAAGATAGTTTAAGGTTCGGTAGAAAACAAATACTTGAAAGGAAAAAAAATAGTTAAAACAATGTACACAAGGTTCTAATAGCGGTTTTAGGCGACTTCTTTAATCTTTGTGTTAAGCAAGTTTCTCAATATTAAAATCTGAAAAATCCTATAAAAAAGGTAATCAAACACAAGATAGTTTAAGGTTCGGTAGAAAACAAATACTTGAAAGAAAAAAAAAAATAGTTAAAACAATGTACACAAGGTTCTAATAGCGGTTTTAGGCGACTTCTTTAATCTTTGTGTGAAGCAAGTTTCTCAATATTAAAATCTGAAAAATCCTATAAAAAAGGTAATCAAACACAAGATAGTTTAAGACAGTTAACATTGATCCTAATCAACACTACCATTGCTAACATACACATAATCAACACTACCATTGCTAACATACACATTCATTCATTCTCATCTCTCATGGCTCCAAGAAAAACCAACGCATGGAAAGCTATTCTATTTGGTTGTTTCACAAACAAGACAGTTAACATTGATCCACAGATTCTTGCTCCTAAACCTGGTGTCTCACAAAGGTTATCGATATCCGATGTTAATTCATCATTATCACAAATCAAAGATCTTTCGCATTCTGTTATCGGATGGGACCTTCATGATTTTACTCTAGCTGAGTTGACCATGATCACACATGATTTCGCGTCTAGTAATTACCTTGGTGAAGGTGGGTTTGGACCAGTTCATAAAGGGTTCATTGATGATAAGCTTAGGCCCGGGTTAGAGGCTCAACCAGTTGCAGTCAAGTTACTAGATTTGGATGGTGGTCAAGGTCACAATGAATGGCTGGTATGTTAATATTTTTATAAATAATACAGTAGTATAATTTTATAATTCACTTCTAGAAAGTTTTTGCTGATTATGGGTTGTTAATGTTATTATTATAGGCTGAAGTGACCTTTTTGGGGCAATTAAGGCATCCACACCTTGTGAAGTTGATTGGTTATTGTTGTGAAGACAAGAACAGGCTTCTTGTTTACGAATACATGGCAAGGGGCAATTTGGAGAGTCAACTATTTAGAAGTAATTTTCTACATATTATCTTTCAAGTTGCAAATTTAAATATCTTTTATATAACATCATGTTATCATGGATGGAATATTAATAATTTTTTTTTTGTGATTTTATGGATTCAGGGTATTCAATTTCATTGCCATGGCTGACTAGGATTCAAATAGCACTTGGGGCTGCTAAAGGACTAGCTTTTCTTCATGGAGAGGAAAAGCCCGTCATTTATCGTGACTTCAAAACTTCAAATATATTACTGGGATCGGTAATTCCCTATTTTAACAAATCTTTATATTAACTATGTTCTGTTTCTGCAATTGCAAGTATGCATGCTAAATGTTATGTTTTGTTTTGAACAGGATTATACGGCTAAACTATCAGACTTTGGGCTAGCAACGGATGGTCCTTCAGGAGATGAGACACATGTCAGTACTCGTGTGATGGGAACGCATGGATATGCTGCTCCAGAGTACATCATGGCAGGACATCTCACAACTATGAGCGACATCTATAGTTTTGGGGTGGTTTTACTAGAGTTACTGACAGGAAAACGGTCAATGGACAAAAAACGACCCAATAGAGAGCAATGTCTAGTGGAATGGGCGAGACCACTTTTAAAAGATCCAAACAATCTTGAAAGGATAATGGACCCTAAACTAGATGGCCATTATCCAATATTAGCAGCTAAGAAAGCAGCGGCTTTGGCTAGCCGATGCCTAAGCCACCACCCTAAATTGAGACCTAACATGAATGAAGTGGTCAACACCTTAAAGCAATTATTGGAATTAGATGATTTCCCTACTGGTTCCTTTGTGTATATTGTTCCTAAGGAAGGAGAAAAGGGAAGTGAAAATTCAAGAGTAAAGACAGAAAAAAGTGAAGAAAAGGAGGGACAACAGAAAGAACTAGATAATGACAATACCAGTAGTGGTGGTGACGAGAAGGTGGAGGTGACGGTTGAAAAGAAAGAAAATAGCCGCCGGCGGGAACCTGAAAGGAAAGGTCACAGGCATAAACACAAGATAAGATCAATGAGATCTCGAGCTGTATACTCGGATACAGCTCTGTATAAAAACTTTAAGGGTACCAATTCTCCACTGTTGCCTCAACCCAAAGATAACGGGGCTGTGAATTTGATCAAGTGTTAATTTTATTTATTACTATTAGGGTAGTTTTTTAAGGTTGGTATTATGTTTACATACCTTTTGAAAAGAAAAAAAAGGTGTATTTGGTTTGTATTTGGTATGGAGATTTAGTGTAAGCAGGAATTCATCTTCAAAGGAAGATTTGTAATAGCATATCAAATGTTAATTTGTAAAATATGTGTCAAATACTTAACAAATCACTAAAACTAACAACAGATGTAGGTATCAGCACCTGGCATCACAATCCACACTGAGATCCCTAGGTTCGAACCTTTGATTTACTCCTTGTGTGGGCCATGACATTCTCCCCTAAGATTTGATTGACGAAATGGTTGACAACATGGCTAACCAAACAGAGATGCTACCCACTCAAAACTAAAGGAAGAAAAAGATGTTTTTCTAACGTTTCGTGTCTGTTTTTTAAAAGTTAGGAAATTATTAATTCCTAACGCTTCGTGTAACTAAGAAAAACTAAAACAGTCCTACAAAACACTTATTTTCGAAGCTAAACATGGCATAAACCCCTCGGATGTTGTAACCACTTTTGGAGTCCCCCTTAAGCCGAAGTCGCCTTTCAAGACATAGTTTTTCCTTCCGAGTTATTATCTTCTTCAAGTTAAAACTAAGCTTTGCTAAGGTCAACTCAGAACTACTTTCTTTTTTCTTCCAAGTATTTACTTCAATGACGGTTCCATTCTACTTTACATAGCTTTCTACAAGGGAATTTAAGCCATATAATGAAAGCGAAGACCTTTTACACTAAATTCACAAACTTGGAATTGAGTACTTTGAAATAAAAGATTAAATGCTTTCATACAATTAGACTTCCCCAAGTCAATTGGACCAATTCGAAAAGAAACTTCACAGCACTTGCTACGTGGAAGAATACTTGATTTAAATTCGTAACACGACACACATTATTTGAATATAAAAACTAGATTTTTTTTTTTTTTTTTTTTTTTTTCTAAAAGCTGTAAATGACGGTACATCCCCCACCTCGAGGCACTAGGTTTGCAAATTATTCATCCTAATTTAAGTTTAAAAAAAAAAAAAAAAAAAAAAAAAAAAAAAAAAAAAACCAATTTTAGAACTTCAATGAAATTTCAGGAAATAGAAAAAGATAAAAACACGTGTCCCATCAGTTTAGGTGATAATATAAGATAACCTAAGTTCACCTGCTCCATGAGATTCTATTTACCACTAGACTGCTAAACAAGTCTACATCAGTTACGCTCGGCAGCCTCTTTTGCTCCATTTTCAATTTCCTGACCCCACCTATTAGTCCATAATCTAAAGTTAATGCATGTAAAAAACATGGAGATAGAAAGGCTGGTAATCTGTGGTTTTGTATCTGGCTGATGAAGAAGTTACAGACTTACAGTGTACAGTGTACAATGAAACAAGTTATAACTCAGTGACTGTCATTATTCTTTAGAACTCAAATCTTGTACCACGTGTCTTCACTGTGTCTAGTTTCATCAAGTAAATTAAACAGCTAATTATATATTCTAGTCACTTTCACAAGATATTCGGAAATTAAATAATTAAAATACAAATTAGTAACAGACTACATAGGATGCCTGCACGGTATGCATGTTCACAAAAAATAGAAACATCCCTGCGTTCCAAAAATAAATAATAAATAAACATATCCAACCAACACAAATAACATTTCTCATTAGAACTTATGCTGCATTCCAGAAAGTAGCTGCACATACGTTGATTCATGAGAATGATAACTTCAAGGTGAAACAGTTTAGTTGGTCCCTTAGCAATGGAAATTGGTGGTACAGGAAATACAACCCTGAATCTGCAAAATAATAAACCAAGAACCGCTAGAAGGTGTTCTTTGGGTAGAATCGTCGAAAAGAGAATTTTTTGCAGTTTGCTACCATACTGGGGCAGCCCTGTTCTTGCTGTAGTTTCTTATTTGTTAAACTGAGACCAACCAGCTCAGAGTGAAAGCTATTTAATATCTCAGCCATTTGCCTCAAGATAGTTATACTGAATCATCAGTGTATTTTGAGGGCCAAGATCATACATTGTCTATTTTCTGCTCTGTCCTTCTAGATCTCCGTCATCAGCTTCTCCTCCCAATTCGAACTGGGTGTTACTTGACGGCACAATAGACACAATAATAGAAAACGAACTCCAATTGAGTCGTTTTAAAAGATTTATCATTCAAATTGTATAAATATCAGAGATTACAAAATGAGGTCCCAGATGGTTCCATGTTTACAAATTAAATGAGTTTTGAATGATAATAAAATTTATAGCCCTCTTGAGTATCCGTGTCCTTCCGTGCCATCCTTGATCGTCATGAACCTGAAATACATGCTTGAGAGGTCAACACAAAGGTTGAGTGGAATTCGTAGAGTTTAGTTAAATCGTTTGAACACAATAATCGTAATGTGAGGTAATTAATCACACATTCATAGTTAGAAAACAAAATCGTTATTTATTTCACTAAGCTCATACAACCAAAGCGTTAACATCGAACCAACAAAATTGGCATTATAGAAGCCCTATCAAGGTAATTTTGCCGTTATACCGCTAAATCTCAAATATAGTGCATTTGTGTGAACTCATCGTTGTTCAACACAAATGGGATTCGTCAATCCCAATAGATCTATTCACAATATTCGCGCTCACTAAAGGTAGTGACTAATGGTTCATGATATAGGGACTTCGAACATGGCAATCGTTACTTAGTTATAATAAAACATCGTCGGGTAGCATACAGTAGAAAGCATCGTGTTCGAGTAGAAAAATAATAGCATGTATTCCCCCCATGGGTTTGTAAAATAGTTAAACAATAGAAAGTGAGGCTACGAACTCACCTTAAGTAAGATAGCAAGTAATGAATGTAACGGTCGAATCGTGAAGGTTTCTACGAGCAACCTATAATAGAATGTCGCGACTTAGGATCGGAGTAAAAAATATAACGGAGTGCCTATATATATATCTTGCATTTAGTCCATGATGTGGTATGATGTATATTGTATGTCTTTGAAAGAAAAGATTTATGAACATGTATGTTTGGTATATCGTTTACTACCGTTCGGGCCGACATAATTCAGAAGCCATGTTAGTAAGCGTTCGAGGAGCCAGGACACTTTAACTCGTAAATCCACAACTCAACTCGACGGCTTACATAATGAACTCCTCACATGAGGCTCCCTACTATTGTAGTAGTTGATGGAATATATAGATATAAGTTTTGATCCGAAAAGTTACATGTCCGATATTTGAATAAACTTAGGAAAGTTTATTAGTACATGAAGATTGTTATTAGGGGTAGTTTCATAAGTCTTGAATGACCATTTTCTCTTGGTAATATCTCATGGTTTCCTTTTAGGTGAAGTAGATCCAAATTGCTTGTTCATGTTGTCGTCAATTCTTTGTTTCATGTTTTCGCCTAAGTAAGTTGGTATGGTCATTTCGTCATGGCCTAGCCATGACCTTTGGTCCTTGTTCCAAGGTCATGAGACACAACCTTGGCTCTAGCCATGTTTGTGGTCTTGATTATAGGTCATAAGACCTCTTGTTCCTTTCATAGTATAACTATAATCTGGTGACTTTCGCCTAAAAATGGGATGTTTAGAATTTGAAGAATTTTATCACTCGGAAAGCATTTTTAGGTCTCGAGCTTCTTTGTTCCTGAACGAAAACGTCGTTCCGGACAACTTTTGTGTTTTAACTTTTTGATGAATCGGACCAGAAGTGTGACTTTCAAAACCCAAATTTGATCAGAATGGTCTTTGGCAGTTTGCCGCAAAGTTTTGGTAATTTCAAATCGTCATAACTTTTGACTCGTATATTCGTTTTAGGTGATTCAAATTGCTACGGTTTCCTTGTTAAGTCCTCTACTGTATTATGTAATAATCCAATATCATATTTTTACCATTTTGATCAGGTTATACTAACAAAGTCACTAGTTTACTTGTTTTATGAACTTATATTAACAATCAATTACAACAACTTGTTTTGCTCATTTTTATACATCATGGACTTGCATACAAGACATACTATAGCAATAATAATAGGTAAATAACATGAACATGATTATTTAACAAGAAGCAAGTTAGGGTTTGCTTACAACTTGTGAAGAAACTAACTAGAACCAAGATCAAGACCAAGACCAAGAACTACTACTTAATCTTCCAAATATTTTCCAAATATTTTCCAACCATAGCCAAGCTTCCATATCAAAAACCCTATCTTATAATCCCTTGATAAACACTAATCTAACATAAAAACAACCTTTAGTAAAAATCTTCACTAAGAACACTTGGAAATTGGATGAGTTTTTGTGGTGATTTTATGAAGTTTTATGGGTGAAAAGGTGTTAAGGATCAACTAGGAACTATGCCTTGAACTTGTGATGGATTGAATAAGCAAGATCAATGATCAAATGGGGTATTTTAGGGTGCTTGGGTCGTTGGTATTGAGAGAAAAACAAAGAGATGAGATGAAGTCTTTTTTTTTTAGGATATATGACTAGTTTAGGCATTATATAGACCAAGGGCAATTTTGTAATTTCAATGAAAGGGTATAATGGTAATTTTAGCAACAAGTGAAAGTATCTAGATATTTGTTAGATATTTAGGAGGAGTATGAAGGAAGTTTGATAATATCTCGTTTGCGGAGTCAGTTTTGGTTCCGATAATCGCTAACCGTAAGTTTTTAGGCCACGAAACGTAAAACCGGGTATCGTAAAAATACGAAACTTGGAAGAATGGTTAAACTTGTCATAATACTCCATAATAAAATATAAAATGAGTGATAGGTTCCATTGGGGTGGTAAAACCCTGCTAAAACTGGAAACTCGGGTCTAAAACGCGTAATACGTAAAATATACGAATATTGCGTAAAATTGAGAAAAGTAAAATGTTACTTTTCTAATGTTATAAAAATGATTTAAAATGACTTATAATGTCTAGACTGGGCTCAGTCTAGTGTCGGTTGGTATTAAATGTCTTTTAGACATCAAACCGTAAGCCTAAAAATCACGAAATGACTTATAACATCAAGGGATCATTTTTGGTCAATGGAGGAGGGAAAGAATATGTTGACTTTTTCTAATAAGTTGAAAACTCAAATCTTCTTAGAAACGCGTTTTGTGGTCTAACGGTTAATCGCCCAAACGGTTAAGCGTGCTCATGCGAGAGTAGTACAGGCTTGGGTGACCTGCTGGGAAGTTTTTGGTCATGTTTTTCTCAGTCACGATTAATTCTCAAATAAATCATGAGTGTGTCAAACATTTTTCTGATGCGGGGTCACTTAACGCGGTCGAGTTTCGTTGTACGTAGAATTTCTGAATGACGTTTTACCCTAAAACGTGTAATTCCTTAATAACTTTCACGAAAATGAGCTTATGAAAGTTAAACTTTTAATTTGCCATGGAAATGATTTATCACTTGATAAAATCAAATAAAAATCAACTTTCGGGAAAGTTTCGGGGAAAATGAATAGTAAAAGTGAATAGTGAAATTTTTCCGGGAATGGTAATTAACCTGAAATTGCGAATTGTTACAGTCTCTACCCCTTACGGGGAACTTCGTCCCGAAGTTCTATGTGTGTCATATGTTGGAGTGGTGTCGATAAAGATGTGTGGTTACTTATGAGGACCAAAGTCCGGAATTACCAGTGATGTAATTTGATTTGTCATTTCAGTGTATGGTGTAGGATGAGGCTTACTTTTATATAGGAAAGGTATGGTAATAGTCGAATATCAAAGGAAATTGATATAGTAGTCGAATATTAATAGGAATTGATATAGTAGTTGAATATCAAATAGAACTTGATATAGTTGTCAAGTATCAATAGCAATTGATATAAGAATCGAATCATGGAATAAGCGTTGAACATGTGGTTGGACCAAGTCCTGTTTGAATTGTACGGCTGCCCATGCATATGGCTACATGACTTCACAATAAGTTTGGTATGACTGCCCATGCATATGGCTACATGGCCCCGTAATGAGTTTGGTACGACTGCACATGCATATGGTTACATGGCCTCGCAACGAGTTTGTTTGTTATTGCACTATCATTATGAAAACCAAAGTGTAAACCTCGTACTAATGGAAATTGGGATAGTCGTTGCAATCATAGCCTAGTAGGTAATCGGTTGTTGTACCTAGTGTTTATGTCATGGTTTGAAGCGATGTCGGTGAAAAGATAGGATTTCTTGTGGCGAATAAAATGTAGGTATCATGCCATACCCGAGCAATGTAATGTAGGTATCAAGCCATACCCGAGCAATGTAATGTAGGTATCAAGCCATACCCGAGCAATGTAATGTAGGTATCAAGCCATACCTGAGCAATGTAATGTAGGTTGACTTCATACTTATGTTATTTCGGATACAAATAAGCCCACTTGTTTATAATTCTTTATTTACATAGAGAGGCATCCCAAACAATGTAACTAAAGGAATATAAACGTATGGTTCGATGATTTATAATTTCTTTATTTAAATAAAAAGGCATCCCAATCCATTCAAATAAGGACATTATAAATCATCCTACTCAAGAATTTCCGACACAACATTCATACTTAGCCGGTGAGTTACAAGGTAGTGTATTACGAGATGATACTGGTGTTCCAAAAGTACAAGATGAATATTCAAACTTTTAAAGCTGATAAGGGTGCTTGTGGTGTAACTAAGGATGATTTGAGCTTTAAAAGTGCATCAAGATCTGTTAATGAGCTTGTGTTTGTAACGGTTGTGAAGATAATGATGTGATATGTTGATGAACAAAAGTGTGTAGTGTATGCTTAACATTAATACTCTTAGGTATCGATGTTGAGTTTGCTTTAAAAATCTTAAGAGATTTTTAAAAGTTTATGACGGAATGGTATCCTAAACAGGATGGTACTTCCACGGGATGAAGAGAAGAATTGATAACTATCCCAAGATAGTCGTTCGGATTATCTCATAAATGAAAATTTTCAAGAATGAATTTAGATCATACAAATAAGGTGTTAAGATCTTGCTGAGTGGTAAGGCACTATCGTGTCTTTAGATTGTTTTAATGTATTCTGGTGGTTTATCGTGTTCATGTAGGAAATCAACCTAAACATAACCCTAGTACAACTATTCTCAGTATTGGAAAATTTTAAGTCGAATATAGTTAGTCAGACTATATTCCACTGTCCCAAGGTTAAATATAGGTGACTAGTCTATATTTAGCCAAGGTTCGATAAAATTTTCAAATACCTAAATTAGGTATACTTTTGATATGTCCGTTGCTTTCGGGAAACTGTCCACCAAACAAAGGCAATGTCAAACCCTTCAATTGCAAGTCCCGGCCATATAAGACTTGTAACCCATGTTTTCACATTCCATTGCATAGAAGATAGTAAGGGTAGGTACGTATGGAAAGGAAGTTTTTAAGTAGTTCTAAAATAGAACATACTTGGCCAGGATCACGAACTTTTAATAATGAAGGTTTCATAAGAAAACTTTGGTGAATGTAGAGAAAGTTCAGCTTTTGTCGATGATGGATTAGTTTGTCCTTTAGAAATCTCATATTTCTTGTTTTGAAATCGATAGATTGTGACGGGTTTTTGATATCATAAGAAATGATATTAATGATGTGATGGAATAATTCTAGAGACCATTTGCACAAAACACAATGTCTCGGAAGTAGGTTAGACCATTGTGCAATTCACAATGTCTGGGAAGTAGGTTAGACCATTGTGTGACTCAAAACATTTGAGAAATGGTTAAGACCATTGTATAATACAATGTCTTGGAAAATGAATGAGACCATTGTAACTCACAATGTCTTGAAAAATGAATGAGACCATTGTATCTCACAATGTCTTGAAAAATGAATGAGACCATTGTATCTCACAATGTCTTGGAAAATGAATGAGACCATTGTAACTCACAATGTCTTGGAAAATGAATGAGACCATTGTATCTCACAATGTCTTGGAAAATGAATGAGACCATTGTAACTCACAATGTCTTGGAAACTGAATGAGACCATTGTATCTCACAATGTCTTGAAAAATGAATGAGACCATTGTAACTCACAATGTCTTGAAAAATGAATGAGACCATTGTAACTCACAATGTCTTGGAAAATGAATGAGACCATTGTATCTCACAATGTCTTGAAAAATGAATGAGACCATTGTATCTCACAATGTCTTGGAAAATGAATGTTGGAGTAGGAACATGATTGGGAGAGTGTGGCTGTGCCGAAATGCCTTAGAATAGGCATACACAGATATGTTTAGTCCATTGTTTAGATAAATGATTGAAAATAAACCGAGTTTACATATCAATATACTAATATGTTCATGTAGCATAAAATGCCTAGTGTGTATATATCAATATACAAATATGTTCATGTAGCATAAAATGCCTAGTGTGTATATATCAATATACTTATGTGTGTTCATGTAGCATAAAATGCTTAGTGTGTATATATCAATATACTTATACTTACGGGGAAATGCTCAATTATGTTTAGGGTACATATATCAATATGCAATTATGTTTGTGTAGCATAACATGCTTACTAAGTCCATAATCGTCTTGGAGGATGGAAGACACGGAGAGTGGAAGGCTATAAAATGTTTTTGCTTGTACATGTGGTTATAGTTTAGGTCTCAATTAGACCCGTTTCTCTATAACCATGGCTCTGATACCAATCTGTAACACCCCCAATTCATGGATGCAGCGGAATTCGAACTGGGTGTTACTTGACGGCACAATAGACACAATAATAGAAAACGAACTCCAATTGAGTCGTTTTAAAAGATTTATCATTCAAATTGTATAAATATCAGAGATTACAAAATGAGGTCCCAGATGGTTCCATGTTTACAAATTAAATGAGTTTTGAATGATAATAAAATTTATAGCCCTCTTGAGTATCCGTGTCCTTCCGTGCCGTCCTTGATCGTCATGAACCTGAAATACATGCTTGAGAGGTCAACACAAAGGTTGAGTGGAATTCGTAGAGTTTAGTTAAATCGTTTGAACACAATAATCGTAATGTGAGGTAATTAATCACACATTCATAGTTAGAAAACAAAATCGTTATTTATTTCACTAAGCTCATACAACCAAAGCGTTAACATCGAACCAACAAAATTGGCATTATAGAAGCCCTATCAAGGTAATTTTGCCGTTATACCGCTAAATCTCAAATATAGTGCATTTGTGTGAACTCATCGTTGTTCAACACAAATGGGATTCGTCAATCCCAATAGATCTATTCACAATATTCGCGCTCACTAAAGGTAGTGACTAATGGTTCATGATATAGGGACTTCGAACATGGCAATCGTTACTTAGTTATAATAAAACATCGTCGGGTAGCATACAGTAGAAAGCATCGTGTTCGAGTAGAAAAATAATAGCATGTATTCCCCCCATGGGTTTGTAAAATAGTTAAACAATAGAAAGTGGGGCTACGAACTCACCTTAAGTAAGATAGCAAGTAATGAATGTAACGGTCGAATCGTGAAGGTTTCTACGAGCAACCTATAATAGAATGTCGCGACTTAGGATCGGAGTAAAGAATATAACGGAGTGCCTATATATATATCTTGCATTTAGTCCATGATGTGGTATGATGTATATTGTATGTCTTTGAAAGAAAAGATTCATGAACATGTATGTTTGGTTTATCGTTTACTACCGTTCGGGCCGACATAATTCAGAAGCCATGTTAGTAAGTGTTCGAGGAGCCAGGACACTTTAACTCGTAAATCCACAACTCAACTCGACGGCTTACATAATGAACTCCTCACATGAGGCTCCCTACTATTGTAGTAGTTGATGGAATATATAGATATAAGTTTTGATCCGAAAAGTTACATGTCCGATATTTGAATAAACTTAGGAAAGTTTATTAGTACATGAAGATTGTTATTAGGGGTAGTTTCATAAGTCTTGAATGACCATTTTCTCTTGGTAATATCTCATGGTTTCCTTTTAGGTGAAGTAGATCCAAATTGCTTGTTCATGTTGTCGTCAATTCTTTGTTTCATGTTTTCGCCTAAGTAAGTTGGTATGGTCATTTCGTCATGGCCTAGCCATGACCTTTGGTCCTTGTTCCAAGGTCATGAGACACAACCTTGGCTCTAGCCATGTTTGTGGTCTTGATTATAGGTCATAAGACCTCTTGTTCCTTTCATAGTATAACTATAATCTGGTGACTTTCGCCTAAAAATGGGTTGTTTAGAATTTGAAGAATTTTATCACTCGGAAAGCATTTTTAGGTCTCGAGCTTCTTTATTCCTGAACGAAAACGTCGTTCCGGACAACTTTCGTGTTTTAACTTTTTGATGAATCGGACCAGAAGTGTGACTTTCAAAACCCAAATTTGATCAGAATGGTCTTTGGCAGTTTGCCGCAAAGTTTTGGTAATTTCAAATCGTCATAACTTTTGACTCGTATATTCGTTTTAGGTGATTCAAATTGCTACGGTTTCCTTGTTAAGTCCTCTACTGTATTATGTAATAATCCAATATCATATTTTTACCATTTTGATCAGGTTATACTAACAAAGTCACTAGTTTACTTGTTTTATGAACTTATATTAACAATCAATTACAACAACTTGTTTTGCTCATTTTTATACATCATGGACTTGCATACAAGACATACTATAGCAATAATAATAGGTAAATAACATGAACATGATTATTTAACAAGAAGCAAGTTAGGGTTTGCTTACAACTTGTGAAGAAACTAACTAGAACCAAGATCAAGACCAAGACCAAGAACTACTACTTAATCTTCCAAATATTTTCCAAATATTTTCCAACCATAGCCAAGCTTCCATATCAAAAACCCTATCTTATAATCCCTTGATAAACACTAATCTAACATAAAAACAACCTTTAGTAAAAATCTTCACTAAGAACACTTGGAAATTGGATGAGTTTTTGTGGTGATTTTATGAAGTTTTATGGGTGAAAAGGTGTTAAGGATCAACTAGGAACTATGCCTTGAACTTGTGATGGATTGAATAAGCAAGATCAATGATCAAATGGGGTATTTTAGGGTGCTTGGGTCGTTGGTATTGAGAGAAAAACAAAGAGATGAGATGAAGTCTTTTTTTTTTTAGGATATATGACTAGTTTAGGCATTATATAGACCAAGGGCAATTTTGTAATTTCAATGAAAGGGTATAATGGTAATTTTAGCAACAAGTGAAAGTATCTAGATATTTGTTAGATATTTAGGAGGAGTATGAAGGAAGTTTGATAATATCTCGTTTACGGAGTCAGTTTTGGTTCCGATAATCGCTAACCGTAAGTTTTTAGGCCACGAAACGTAAAACCGGGTATCGTAAAAATACGAAACTTGGAAGAATGGTTAAACTTGTCATAATACTCCATAATAAAATATAAAATGAGTGATAGGTTCCATTGGGGTGGTAAAACCCTGCTAAAACTGGAAACTCGGGTCTAAAACGCGTAATACGTAAAATATACGAATATTGCGTAAAATTGAGAAAAGTAAAATGTTACTTTTCTAATGTTATAAAAATGATTTAAAATGACTTATAATGTCTAGACTGGGCTCAGTCTAGTGTCGGTTGGTATTAAATGTCTTTTAGACATCAAACCGTAAGCCTAAAAATCACGAAATGACTTATAACATCAAGGGATCATTTTTGGTCAATGGAGGAGGGAAAGAATATGTTGACTTTTTCTAATAAGTTGAAAACTCAAATCTTCTTAGAAACGCGTTTTGTGGTCTAACGGTTAATCGCCCAAACGGTTAAGCGTGCTCATGCGAGAGTAGTACAGGCTTGGGTGACCTGCTGGGAAGTTTTTGGTCATGTTTTTCTCAGTCACGATTAATTCTCAAATAAATCATGAGTGTGTCAAACATTTTTCTGATGCGGGGTCACTTAACGCGGTCGAGTTTCGTTGTACGTAGAATTTCTGAATGACGTTTTACCCTAAAACGTGTAATTCCTTAATAACTTTCACGAAAATGAGCTTATGAAAGTTAAACTTTTAATTTGCCATGGAAATGATTTATCACTTGATAAAATCAAATAAAAATCAACTTTCGGGAAAGTTTCGGGAAAAATGAATAGTAAAAGTGAATAGTGAAAATTTTCCGGGAATGGTAATTAACCTGAAATTGCGAATTGTTACATATACTAAGCGAATGGTTGTGTTTCGAACCATCGCGACTGTTCACAAAAGGTTGTGTTTGTTGCTGCTTCATTCGAACAGTCACAAGCCAAACATCACACCTTTTCGGTTCTAACTAAATTCTATAAATAACTAACTTAACTAACTTAACCGCTATTCGGTTATTTACTTTATAACTAACACGTTTGGTCCTTGGAGTTTCTTGTATCCGAGAAGTATCATGTAAGATTACACGCTCACATTCTCCTCCTTAATCTTGAATGTTGCTTCGTCCTAAGTCTTGAACTCCGAGCATTTGTCGCATAGTTGCAAACTTGAGTCTTGCTAAGGCTTTTGTTAAAATATCTGCTCGTTGTAGTTCTCCATTTACGTGTTCAACTTTGATATGACCATTCTCTACACATTCCCTGATGAAATGATAGTGAATGTCAATGTGCTTGCTTCTTCCATGAAATACTGGGTTCTTCACGAGTTGTATAGCTGATATGTTGTCAACTCTAAGTGTTATCCTTTTTTCTTCTGATCCAGTCAATTCACTAAGTAAGCGTTTTAACCATAAAGCTTGACATGCTGCTGCAGTAGCTGCCATGAATTCTGATTCACATGATGATAGTGCCACTGTCGATTGTTTCTGAGTACACCAAGTAATAGGTGACTCTCCAAAGTAAAATACTATGCCAGTAGTTCCTTTTCCTTGATTGGTGTTGATTCCATAACTACTGTCGCTGTAACCTGTAATTTTGCAGCCGCCTTCTTTCTTGTATATTATTCCATGCTCCTTTGTTCCTTTGATATATCGGATTACTTGTTTAACTGCCTTTAGGTGAATTTCCTTCGGGTCTTGCATGAATCTGCTGAGTAGTCCGACTGAGTAACTAAGATCTGGTCTTGTGTGCAGTAAGTACCTAAGACTTCCAATTAAGCTACGGTAGTAAGTTGCGTCAACTGGGTTTCCACTATCTTCCGCCTTGACCAACTTAGTGCCGGGATCCATAGGTATCTTTGTATCATTATTGTCCGTCATAGTTGTTTCCTTCAAGATCTTGTTAATATATCCTGTCTGCTTGATTGTAATTTCTCCTCCTGTCTGTGTAACTTCTATCCCAAGGTAGTAAGCTAGCAACCCTAAGTCGCTCATTTCGAATTTATCTTCCATCTGGGATTTGAACAAGTCTAATTCTTTCTTTGGAGTGCCGGTGATTATCAAATCGTCTACATATACTCCAACAATAAGCGTAGAAGTCTTGCTTATCTTCGTGTAAATGGCTTGTTCGAGATTACATTTCTTGAAATCTAATGACTTCAATGTTTGATCAAGCTTCATGTTCCAAGCTCTAGGTGCTTGACTTAAGCCGTACAAAGCTTTAGTTAGCTTGTAGACTTTATCGGTGTTTCCTTGCTGAATAAACCCTTCTGGTTGTTTGACATAGACTTCTTCCTTCAATTCTCCATGTAAAAATGCTGATTTTACATCTAAGTGGTGTACTGGCCAACCATTATATGCTGCTAGTGCTAATATTAATCGAACTGTTTCTATCCTAGCAACTGGTGCGAATACTTCATCGAAGTCTATTCCTTGTTCTTGTACATATCCTTTCGCCACTAATCTTGCCTTGTACTTAATGATCTTACCGTGTGCATCTCTTTTGGTTTTGTAAACCCATTTAAGTCCGATTGCTTTCTGGTCTTCAGGCAATGTAGTAAGAGTCCATGTGTTATTCTTGTTGATCGAATCTAATTCTAATTCCATGGCCTCAATTCATTTCTTGTCTGATGATGTTTCCTTGTAGTTACGAGGTTCTTCTTCTGTGAAGAGTAAACTAGGTGTTTCTATTATGCTTGCTGTTTCATAAATTGCTCTTAAGTCCTTTAAACCTCTAACCGGTGTATGATCATATCTTCCTGAGCTTCCTAACGAGCTTCTAAGTGAACTAATAGTAGCGTCTCTTTCACTTTCTGAGTTGGGTTCGTAAGTGTATGTTGGTGGTGTAACTGGTGATTCGGGATCTGGTATTGCATCTGGTATTGCATCCTCTACATGATACGTGTCATCAACATTTTCAATGTTGATTGGTGTAGGAGTTTCAGTGTCAACTTCGTCTACTACAAAACTAGTCCAAAAGGTGTCTTGTGTACTTGTATCATCTTCATTATTATCCCAATTCCACGGTTTCGTTTCCATAAACTTTACGTCCCTACTAACATGTTTCTTCTTTCTTACTGGATCATATAGCCTACATGCTTTCGATCCTTCCTCTACTCCTAAATAAACCATCGGTATGCTTCTATCATCTAACTTCTTCAAGTGAGGTATCGTTATTTTAGCATAAGCTGTGCATCCGAATATTCTTAGGTATTCCAGATTCGGTTTTCTGTTGTAGAGTGCTTCATATGGTGTTTTATCTATCAGGGCCTTCGTAGGTACCCTGTTGAGTATATAAATGGCGTGTCGTACTGCTTCCGCCCAAAAAGTTAAGGGTAACTTCATTGCTTTCATCATACTCCTAGTCGTCGATAAAACTGTCCTATTCCTTCTTTCTACTACACCATTTTGTTGTGGTGAGTATGGTGCTGTTAGCTGTCTAGCTATACCATTCTCCTTACAGTACTTGGTGAATTCATTAGATGTAAATTCACCTCCTCTATCCGTTCTTAGCATCTTTAATTTCAATTTCAACTCCATTTCAACCTTTAGTCTAAATTCCTTAAATGTATCAAATGTCTGATCCTTCGATGTAAGAAAATAAGTCCACATGAATCGTGTACAATCATCTACTAATAAGAAGATGATCTTCTTTCCAGAGTGTGTGGCTGGACTTATAGGACCACAAAGATCTCCATAAACTAAGTCTAACGGATTCTTTGATCTGAATTTAGCTTGATTCGGAAATGGTGTTCTAATGTGTTTTCCTAATAAACATGCATCACAAACTTGTCCTGCATGACTTATTCGGGGTACTCCATCTACTAAACCCTTTCTCGTCATCTTGTTTATAACATCAAAGTTAAGATGACCTAATCTAGCATGCCATAACCATGCTTGGCTGTCTATATTTGCTAAGAGGCATATAGGTGTTTCAATATGTAGTCTAATACTGTAAAGTCGATTCTTAGATCGTTCTACTTTTATCAACAACTTCTTGTTCTTATCATACAAAGTCAGTATATTTTCATCCATGATGATTTTGCAACCTATTTCGGTAAGTTGTCCTAGACTAAGTATGTTACTCTTGAGGTTTGGAATGTAGTAAACGTCCGATACTATCTTTTGTTCTTGGTTTCTACATCCTAATAATATTGAACCTCTACCCTTTATCTCTACATACGATCCATCTCCAAAACGAACGCGTCCCGTGATGCTTTCGTCAATATCTTTAAAATGACTCTTGGTTCCGGTCATATGGTTACTTGCACCATTATCTAAATACCATATGCTAGCATCTGTTGTAGCATACTTTTGGGGTTGTATCTGACCTTCGTTTAATAGAACTTCGTGAGTTTCGTGTTTAGCCATTAATAGTGATGGTTCATCGTCTTCTAAGATAAGGTTTGATTGCTCTTGATTTGTTGATGGTTTTCTACATTCATTCTTTACATGTCCTAATTTTCCGCAGTTGTAACATGTAACTTTACTCTTATCCCACCTTGGTTTATTGTTTCTATCTCTATGGGATGAGTTTCCGCCATTCGAGTCATTTTTATTTCCCTTATTCTGCCAGTTTCCTCGTGAGTAGTTTGATCTACCACCGCGTTTGAAAAAACGTTTTCCTTTCTTAAAGTGTTCACCTTGTGTGAATAGTAAATTATCCTGGCTTTCTACTTGTCCTCTCTTTCGGAGTTTAATCCTTTCCTCGAATGCCTTAAGTCTACCAACAATCTCATCTAACGTAGTGTTATCGAGATCATTTGTCTGTTCTATGGATGCTACTACTTGAATGAACCTATCTGGTGTGGAGTCTAATAGTTTTCGTACTAAAAGTGATTCATCCAAAGTCTTTCCTAATTCTTTTGCCTTCGTGGCATAACCATTTAATTTGGCTGTAAATGCATCCACCGTGTCATCCTCCTTCATTTGAAGAGTCTGAAATCCAATCATCAATGATTGTAATCGTGCTTGTTGCACTTTTTCTTCTCCAACGTGTCTCCTTTTTAATGATTCCCATAATTCTTTCGCCGTTTTACAACTAGCCACTTGTAATATTACATCTTCGGTCAAGGCTTGATATAAGAAAGCTAATGTTGATTTATCCTTCTTATCATCTAGTTGTGTACCTTCCTTAGTTTCTATTGTATCCCATAAGCCTTGTGCTTCTAGTATAACCCTTATTTGTATAGTCCAAACTGTGTAGTTTGTGGTTTTAAGTTTTGGGCATGTGTATTGTGCAAAAGGTGTTACGAGTTTTGGTAATGATGTGCTAGTGTCTTCTCCGGACATTTTTCTAGAGTTTATAATCTTCACTTCTATGTGTGGGAATTTCTAACTTGTGGTAACGCTTAAAACTACGGGAACAAGATATAGTTTTCGGGAAAACTTAATAGGCACTATGGATTTCTAATAGTATAAACTATGTATCTATACTAAAATATGAAATGAAATCCAAAAGAGGTGTTTCGAATTTTTGACCTTGTGTGTTTAACACACGCGTTTCCTTTGATGTTGATATGTGAATGAACCAACTAACTTTTCCCTCGTTTTTCCAAATTCAATCCGTGTATACTTGTTACTCGACTTGGATTCTTCACAATTTACCACTCTTCTTCGTACCACGTTGTAATTCGACTTGTAAAGATGTCCTAAATAATGTTTTCTTGTCTCGGTTTCTTTTCCAAGTCGTGTCTTGTCCAAGATAAACAAGTGCTGTCCTTGTCTTCTTTGTTCCAAAACGTTGCGGACTCTCGAGCCCTCCAAAATACTCTTCGGTATTCTGTTCCAAAAGACCAAGCGGACTGCTTGTCTTTGTTGTCCTTCTCGACTGTATTCTGCCAACAAGTATCGTCCTTGTTGCTTCTTCGTTGCTTGTATTCTCAATATGTTCCACACCTTTTCTGTATCGCTAGCGTCAAAGTCAAAACAATCTTCAATTGTTTTCTGCTTTTATTTTCTCACGGTATACCCTTCTTCTCTCCAAGCAAACGTCTCTTCTTTTTTCCTTTTCCAGGCGTACGTCTTCTCTTCTTTCCTCCTTTGTCCGCGACAAAGAGTCGTATGTTGTATGAAAACTTGAAGGCCAACAGAAAGTATACAAAGTTCTCTTTGTATAAAAATCTGTTGCGTCCAAAAATCAATCCAACAATCAAGTCACCACTTCGTTTGGTGCTTATTCGAATGCAATTTCTACACAAGTACGGTCGTGCACTACTTTCCTCGCGTCTAAAGTTATCTAGTATCACGTATATAAGGTCTATACGCTACGGTTTTGTTTTAGTTTTCCTGAAAACGATATGTTTCCAGTAACTTGTTTTTCTTTGGTTCTCGGTTTGTTTCAACTGGTTTGTAATTCGGTTTGTGAAAGACAAACGTTGGCTCTTGATGCCAAATGTTGGTCCCAAAGTTGTGTATGGTGAGAGAGATTCGATAATATGAAATTGCAATATATAATGATAACTTTGTAAATCTTTCCAACTATTGTAAAGTTGCAGAATGTCAAGTACTTATACTAAGCGAATGGTTGTGTTTCGAACCATCGCGACTGTTCACAAAAGGTTGTGTTTGTTGCTGCTTCATTCGAACAGTCACAAGCCAAACATCACACCTTTTCGGTTCTAACTAAATTCTGTAAATAACTAACTTAACTAACTTAACCGCTATTCGGTTATTTACTTTATAACTAACACGTTTGGTCCTTGGAGTTTCTTGTATCCGAGAAGTATCATGTAAGATTACACGCTCACACTGACCCCACCTATTAGTCCATAATCTAAAGTTAATGCATGTAAAAAACATGGAGATAGAAAGGCTGGTAATCTGTGGTTTTGTATCTGGCTGATGAAGAAGTTACAGACTTACAGTGTACAGTGTACAATGAAACAAGTTATAACTCAGTGACTGTCATTATTCTTTAGAACTCAAATCTTGTACCACGTGTCTTCACTGTGTCTAGTTTCATCAAGTAAATTAAACAGCTAATTATATATTCTAGTCACTTTCACAAGATATTCGGAAATTAAATAATTAAAATACAAATTAGTAACAGACTACATAGGATGCCTGCACGGTATGCATGTTCACAAAAAATAGAAACATCCCTCCGTTCCAAAAATAAATAATAAATAAACATATCCAACCAACACAAATAACATTTCTCATTAGAACTTATGCTGCATTCCAGAAAGTAGCTGCACATACGTTGATTCATGAGAATGATAACTTCAAGGTGAAACAGTTTAGTTGGTCCCTTAGCAATGGAAATTGGTGGTACAGGAAATACAACCCTGAATCTGCAAAATAATAAACCAAGAACCGCTAGAAGGTGTTCTTTGGGTAGAATCGTCGAAAAGAGAATTTTTTGCAGTTTGCTACCATACTGGGGCAGCCCTGTTCTTGTTGTAGTTTCTTATTTGTTAAACTGAGACCAACCAGCTCAGAGTGAAAGCTATTTAATATCTCAGCCATTTGCCTCAAGATAGTTATACTGAATCATCAGTGTATTTTGAGGGCCAAGATCATACATTGTCTATTTTCTGCTCTGTCCTTCTAGATCTCCGTCATCAGCTTCTCCTCCCAATTCCATTGTCACTTTAACCTTGTAGCTACTCATGGAACTTTTCATCATAGGGTACAATATATCCATCTATTCGTGGTTCTCCTGTGGAACAGAACACTGGATTTTAACTCTGCCTACATCTGAAACTAATTTTTAATGCAAAAGCATTTAAAAGATGGTATGCTGTGTGATGATTAGCATTAGAGGTGGCAATCACAACCCATAAAAACGTATGAAAACATAAGAAAACGGACGAATACTGCATCGACCCAACCCAAACCATCTGAGCCATGACCCGTTAAACCTATTTCTGAAACATGGCCTGTTTCACCCATGATCCGTTTGACCCAAACCGACCCATTTGCCACCTCTAATTAGCAAAGACTCTGGAAAAAGGGTGAATGCTTTAATGTATAGAACTATAGATACAGGTTTCATATTGGATGAAAAGTATAAAAAAGAGGAATATAACCACCGAATTTTTTACATCAGAATCCATTTTCTCCTATTGATGAATCAGGTATTTCTTTAAGTTTTCTTTTTCTCTTATTGAACTTAATGGTGATTTTGGTGGCGCATTTTAGGTGTTTACCATAGATCACCCCCGTGTTCCAAACCACCTGATCCAACATAACATGACTTGCAGTAAGATAACTATATAGCTAAGAATTTGTTTCCCTAGCCTGAGAGATGGAAATCAGTTACTACTATATTTTTAGATAAAACTGTCTGTCAACTTTATGGCTCCTAAAATATATAACTTTAAAATATAAACTTTATCTGGAGTCGGGAATACGAATGAACAGGGGATCTCAGCAGTTACTGTCAGTCGCACAAATTATTATAGAGCAAACTTCATATACTCGTCTTAAAAAATGAAGTTATTGTTACATTGTCCAATCAGTTTCAGATTTATTCCCTTCTCTCCCATCCCAAGTTTTGTATCTTTTACATGAATATGACATCATCTATGTACAATTTTAAATGCAAAGTTGCTCTAGGAGAATTTTACACCGCTAAAAAATTCTTCCTCCTTAACAAATATTACCATGCATTAAAAGAAGTAAACAAATTTTAAATTAACTTGTATACAAACAGATGAACAATAGAGACAGCCTTCTCCAAAATTATTAATCTAAAAATTAGATTAAAAAAACTACAGTTAACCCCCACCCCCGGAGTAGAATAAACTTTTTTGTCTAATACACAAAGAAGATATACAGATCTTTAATATGTAGTTACAGAATCAAAGTGAAACGAATAATTAGTGAATGTTAAGCCCAATGAGTAAGAATTTAACAACCATAGATCTTACTGAAACTTAAGGCATAATGATTCACACATCTACGTAATCACTGTTACCAACACAAAGATGCGAATCTGGCAAAATCCATCTGACATCACTAAAATAAACTAGACAAATAACCTGTTTCTGAACTTTATAAAAAGTCTATCAATCACAATTTCTCCCATTTTGCAACCAAAAGCATAATATTACCTTTTTAGAAACCCACTGCATTGATATCTTCGCTTATTTTTCACTCTAAAACCACAAATTAACACAATGTCCTAAAATCAGTTCCTTGCAACTGCAAGCTCTACTAGATACTACCGATAGTCAATCTGATCGATATATATACTACTGCAAATTAACACCTTATCTCAAAATTAGTACCTATTGATGTTACATGTAGGAAGCTTTATTCTTTAATATTTCTTGACGTAGATTCCTTGATAACACTTTTATAGCCAATTTCTTCAACCAAAACTTTTAAATCGGTTTGAATACTTGCTAACTTTTTAAATTTAAATTAATTTTGAAGCCTTACAATATTTGGGGCCTAAAGCCGGTTGATCGGGGCCTTAAATAATCTTTGACGGCCCCCACTTAATGGAGCTGGCTCAATATTGTGTTTGTTTAATAGTGATCATCCACAGCCGGCATTAAGATATACTAATAAGTAAATGAGCTGATACATATTAATATAAAAATTGACCAATACCTAGTACTATAAACTTTATGTTATTGTCTGCAGTATCATCGTTTTAGACTTTTCTTGAATATATTAATTTGTTATGTTTATTATATATTATCCACTTATGTTAATTCAACAATACAACCCAATCTCTTCTTCACTCTCGTCATCACAAAAGGAAAAAAAAAAAAAAAAAAAAGGAATCAAATGACTTGATATCCCATGCAACTGTATTGCTAGCCTCGGTGGTACTCCTCCTCTTTGCCCGCCACCTCCTTCGACCGACGACTAAGCTCAATCTACCTCCCGGCCCCAAACCCTGGCCCATTATTGGCAACCTTAATCTCATGGGTCCACTTCCTCATCGTTCAGTCCATGAGCTCTCTAAAAAGTACGGACATATCATGCACCTCAGATTTGGATCCAAAAACGTAGTCGTGGGATCCTCGATGGAGATGGCGAAAGTCTTCTTGAAAACCATGGATGCTAACTTTGCTTGCCGTCCAAAAAACGCTGCTGGAAAATACACCGCCTATAATTACTCAGATATCTCATGGTCCGCTTATGGACCTTACTGGCGTCAAGCTCGTAAGATTTGTGCTGTAGAGTTGTTCAGTGCAAAAAGGTTGGAATCACATGAGTACATTAGAGTAGAGGAAATGAAGTCTCTTTTAAAGGCGGTTTATAAGTCATCGGGCGAGGAGATTGTGTTAAAGGATGTGTTGTCAACGTTGAGTTTGAATGTAATTAGTCGGATGGCGTTGGGGAAGAGATATTTAGATGAATCGGAGGCTGGAGAGTTAATGGTGAGTGGGGAGGAGTTTAAGAAGATAATGGATGAGTGGTTTTTGTTGAATGGGGTGCTAAATATTGGAGATTGGATACCATGGATGGGTTTCATGGATCTTCAAGGGTATGTGAAGAGAATGAAGGCGGTGAGCAAGAAATTTGATCGGTTTCTCGAGCACGTGTTGATTGAGCATGATGCAAAGAGGAAGGCGGAGGGGGAGAGCTTTGTCCCGACAGACATGCTTGATCTGTTACTACAGATTGCTGATGATAGCACGCTTGATGTTAAGCTCGAGAGACATGGCATCAAGGGATTTATTCAGGTAACCCTAAAAAATACATGTGTATAATGTCATTAAAATAATTAATTAGTTACGATTAAAATCAGTTTTGACCCAACATCATTAACTTATATTCTTAGATCAGAAAAATTATTATAAACACAAATATCTAATACCACTAATATAAAATACTAATCAATTATCTTAGAGAGTAGGAATGCTTTTTTACATGCCCAAATTAATTAGTACTACATTGTAAGTTAGTAAATTTGGATATGTACAGGACTTGCTTACCGGTGGAACAGAAAGTTCGGCAGTAACAGTGGAATGGGCAATTGTGCAACTCCTAAAGAAACCAGAAATTTTTAAAACCGCAACAGATGAGCTCGATCAAGTGATAGGTCGACATAGATGGGTCAAAGAAAAAGACATGTCCGGCCTTCCTTATATCAAGGCAATTGCTATGGAGACAATGAGATTACATCCGGTGGCACCATTGCTATCTCCTAGAAGGACACGCGAGGATTGTAAAGTTGATGGTTATGATATTCCAAAAGACACATGTGTGATGGTTAGCATACGAACCATAGGGAGGGATCCAATGTTGTGGGATAAACCCGAAGAATTTTGTCCTGAAAGATTTATTGGAAAGGAAATGGATGTGAAAGGTAATAGCTTTGAGTTATTGCCGTTTGGCGCAGGACGAAGGATGTGTCCTGGTTATAATTTAGGACTAAAAGTGATCGAGTCAAGCTTGGCTAATTTGCTTCATGGGTTTAGCTGGAAACTGCCCAGTAGAATGACAAAAGAGGATTTGGATATGGATGAAATATTCGGGTTAACGATTTCTAGAAAAAACCCACTAGTCACAATTGCTAATCCAAGGCTTCCTCTTGAAATGTACTCGTAGTGAACACATATATCATGCCATTGCAACATATATACGACGTCTTTGTGTAATATAAAGCTTTATCAATAAACTCTATGAATTTTTAGTTTTATTTGCTTATTCTATTAGATGCCTTGAGATCCTTTATGAAAGTCAAATATCAAGTAACAATCAGTTAGGTTTAATATATTGCCTATAATGCATTACACACTATCCTCCTCCTACATCTATAACTTCCTAAAACAGTTATCTTAAGTAGTATGCTTAGTAATGAAACATGTACAAACATGGTAAACATGCAATAAAAGTTTCCTCAAACGCCCAAACTATCATAACCAAATGAGTAAAAGTCTTAGACAAGTAAAAGACTGTAGGATGCTTGCACAGGAGCGTGAACACATGAAAAAAAAAATAAATAAATAAATAAATAAATAAATAAAAAAAAAAAAAAAAAAAAAAAAAGGTCCAACCTACACATATAGCATCTTCTTAGAACAACTTACGCTGCATACGAGAAAGTAACTGCACATACCTTTATTCATGAGAATGGCCCCTTCATGGTGAAACAGCTTAGTTCCCCGCTTAGCTATGGACAATGGTGGTTCAGGAAATACAACGCTCACTTTGCATTATCAGTAAACCAAGAACTTCTCAACAGCGTTCTTTGGGTAGAAAATAAAATCTCAGTTTCTACCATACTAGGCCAGCCCCGTTCTTGCTGTATGTGCCAATTTTTTTAATTTGTTAACTGAGGCCAACTAGCTCATGAGGAGTACTATTATTGAAATCCTATAATTAGGCATCAACACTTCTACTAAAGCTCCAGATAAGTGTACTGAATAAGCGGTGTAATAGTGTATTTTGATGGCAAAGATCAGTTATTGTCTGTTTTCTGTTCTTTCCTTCTAGATCTCCTTCTTCGGGTTCTTATGCTGATTCCATTGCCACTTTGATCTTGTAGCCAGTCCTCATGGAACATTTCATCATAGGGAACAACACATCCATCAATTAGTGGTTCTCCTGTGAAACAGAACATTGAGTTTTAACATTGCATTACATCTCAAACTAAGTTGTAATGAAATTACATTCAAAAGATAGTATGTTATGTAATGATGAGCACATAAGTTAGAAGTTCATCAAGTTAGGCCTCAAGAGAAAGAAAGCATATGGAAAAAAGGGTGAAAGCCTTTAAGTACGATGCTGGTTGCAAATAGGATGGAAATTTTAAAACAGAAATACAGGTTCCTCGTATAGAAGTCAACTTCACTTTCTATTATGGAAATTATGTCCACCAGAATCCGACTTCTATTATTGAATAGGGTACGAAGTAAGTTTTCTTTACTTGTATAGAAGTCAAAATGGTGTTTAGGTTGCTACCATAGATCTCCGTATTCCATAAACTTAATCCACCATATGTAGGGAAGTTAATATTGAACATATAGGTGCACCTACAGGGGTAAAATATGATCCTGGTCTTAAATGACAACCAATTGTTATTTTTTTAGACAGCAAGGAATACACCTTGTCACCTTTCCTCGGCACCAGCCAGAACAGGAACGCTCATGGTCTTAAATCCACCTACATTACTGGAATCCAGAATTGCAAATGAAGAGCGGATTTTAACAATTACTGTCAGTAGCACAAATTATTACAAAAGCAAACTTTTTGTGCCTCTCTAAGAAAGGGAAGTTATTTATTGCAATGTATAATATCGGATAAGTCCATTCACTTTCAGATTGCAATAACATTTTTCTCACAAACTTTTGAAAAAAATAACATAGAATCCCAATCACAGTTCATCCGATTCTACAGTCTAAGGCATACACTAGAAAGATACAGAAACAAATCTTTCATATACAGCTAAAGGATCAAAGTGAAACGTCTAATTGATGCACGTTAAGCACAATAACTAAGAATTTAAATGCCTTGAAAACTTAAATAATACACAATTACACACACCTCCATAATCATTCTTATCGAGACGAAGATGAGAATCTGGCAAAATCCATCTGACATTAGGCATAGCTGCAAACAAAGAGTGTAAGCATCACTACCGTAAACTTAATTAATAACCTATATCTATCTAAATTTTATAAGAAAAATTGAATTAGAATGAGAGATCCCTAGGTTCGAACATTTGATTTACTCCTTGTGTTGGCCATGACATTCTCCCCTAAGATTTGATTGACGAAATGGTTGACAACATGGCTAACCAAACAGAGATGCTACCCACTCAAAACTAAAGGAAGAAAAAGATGTTTTTCTAACGTTTCGTGTCTGTTTTTTAAAAGCTTGGAAATTATTAATTCCTAACGCTTCGTGTAACTAAGTAGAACTAAAACAGTCCTAGCAAACACCTCATGTCTTAACTTATTTTCTAAGCTAAGCATGGAATAAACCGCTCATATGTCATAACTAGTAAAAACTTATACAAATGACCATTGCTGCTTAAATATTCTAAATATAAGACAGCAAACTTGTTTATTCTGATTTTCTGATTTCGCAAGTAACTTAATAATAATGATACGAATTATTGATTACATTAATTTCTAGATACATTTTAATAATAAAGATAGCTTGCAAGTTATAATTATTGTTGCTAATTCAACGATTCTTAATGAAAATATTAAGTTACAAAATAGTTTGTAAAAAAATGGCGTATTTCCTACTAAGCATGTTTGGTGTCACAACCTTACCAAAAATTGAACCAGTCTATCCAATATGGTATTGGCTTATTTTGAGCCAGACCCAAACGAGTCGTGTTTAGGTTGAGTGTTACCAAATAGCACCAGGTTCACAAACCACACAATCTGAGCAGAGTTGCCATCTCTGCAATTAATATTCACCGTCATTCAATACACCTATAACGCATTTTAGACAAATTACGTCACTCAGAGAAAAACTACATTTAGATACTGGTTAATCGTTTTTCTTTATAACATATGGTTATGGAAACTGGAAAGCTAATAACCTTGTAATTCCAGAAACAAGACATGGTAATCCCTTAGGTTTGGAGTCCAAGTTTTTAAAATTATATGTACTAAAATATACATACTCTTCTGAGAAAACTATCTTCACACAATAAAGCCATGAAAAAGAACAAAATAAGTTGCATAAAAATTCAATACTAGACGTGTCACTGGGACCCATTTACTCAAAGATGGTTTGTTGACCACGACATTTTAATAGCTTTTGTACAGGTTGTCAAAGTCAAGTGAAAGCCTCTCCACCAATTTTATCTACAACAATACTTATAGAGTTATAGACTTACAGCAAACAACCATTTTAAAGTTAAGAGTTATGCTACATCCACAAAAGAATCATAAAAAAACATCCGAAAAATGAGATGACAAGTTTTGATTGCTGGCTTTTTAAATAATTTCTCTCTTTCTCTTTGATTAGCCTAATCAAAACATGTCACCTCATTTTTGAGGATGTTTTTTTGTGGTTTTTTTCGGATGTAGCATAACTCTTAAATAGTTAAAACAACTAAACCAACATTTAAATAATTAAAACAATGTACACAAGGTTCTAATAGCGGTTTTAGGTGACTTCTTTAATCTTTGTGTTAAGCAAGTTTCTCAATATTAAAATCTGAAAAATCCTATAAAAAAGGTAATCAAACACAAGATAGTTTAAGGTTTGGTAGAAAACAAATACTTGAAAGAAAAAAAAAATAGTTAAAACAATGTACACAAGGTTCTAATAGCGGTTTTAGGCGACTTCTTTAATCTTTGAGTTAAGCAAGTTTCTCAATATTAAAATCTGAAAAATCCTATAAAAAAGGTAATCAAACACAAGATAGTTTAAGGTTCGGTAGAAAACAAATACTTGAAAGGAAAAAAAATAGTTAAAACAATGTACACAAGGTTCTAATAGCGGTTTTAGGCGACTTCTTTAATCTTTGTGTTAAGCAAGTTTCTCAATATTAAAATCTGAAAAATCCTATAAAAAAGGTAATCAAACACAAGATAGTTTAAGGTTCGGTAGAAAACAAATACTTGAAAGAAAAAAAAAATAGTTAAAACAATGTACACAAGGTTCTAATAGCGGTTTTAGGCGACTTCTTTAATCTTTGTGTGAAGCAAGTTTCTCAATATTAAAATCTGAAAAATCCTATAAAAAAGGTAATCAAACACAAGATAGTTTAAGACAGTTAACATTGATCCTAATCAACACTACCATAATCAACACTACCATTGCTAACATACACATTCATTCATTCTCATCTCTCATGGCTCCAAGAAAAACCAACGCATGGAAAGCTATTCTATTTGGTTGTTTCACAAACAAGACAGTTAACATTGATCCACAGATTCTTTCTCCTAAACCTGGTGTCTCACAAAGGTTATCGATATCCGATGTTAGTTCATCATTATCACAAATCAAAGATCTTTCGCATTCTGTTATCGGATGGGACCTTCATGATTTTACTCTAGCTGAGTTGACCATGATCACACATGATTTCGCGTCTAGTAATTACCTTGGTGAAGGTGGGTTTGGACCAGTTCATAAAGGGTTCATTGATGATAAGCTTAGGCCCGGGTTAGAGGCTCAACCAGTTGCAGTCAAGTTACTAGATTTGGATGGTGGTCAAGGTCACAATGAATGGCTGGTATGTTAATATTTTTATAAATAATACAGTAGTATAATTTTATAATTCACTTCTAGAAAGTTTTTGCTGATTATGGGTTGTTAATGTTATTATTATAGGCTGAAGTGACCTTTTTGGGGCAATTAAGGCATCCACACCTTGTGAAGTTGATTGGTTATTGTTGTGAAGACAAGAACAGGCTTCTTGTTTACGAATACATGGCAAGGGGCAATTTGGAGAGTCAACTATTTAGAAGTAATTTTCTACATATTATCTTTCAAGTTGCAAATTTAAATATCTTTTATATAACATCATGTTATCATGGATGGAATATTAATAATTTTTTTTTTTTGTGATTTTATGGATTCAGGGTATTCAATTTCATTGCCATGGCTGACTAGGATTCAAATAGCACTTGGGGCTGCTAAAGGACTAGCTTTTCTTCATGGAGAGGAAAAGCCCGTCATTTATCGTGACTTCAAAACTTCAAATATATTACTGGGATCGGTAATTCCCTATTTTAACAAATCTTTATATTAACTATGTTCTGTTTCTGCAATTGCAAGTATGCATGCTAAATGTTATGTTTTGTTTTGAACAGGATTATACGGCTAAACTATCAGACTTTGGGCTAGCAACGGATGGTCCTTCAGGAGATGAGACACATGTCAGTACTCGTGTGATGGGAACGCATGGATATGCTGCTCCAGAGTACATCATGGCAGGACATCTCACAACTATGAGCGACATCTATAGTTTTGGGGTGGTTTTACTAGAGTTACTGACAGGAAAACGGTCAATGGACAAAAAACGACCCAATAGAGAGCAATGTCTAGTGGAATGGGCGAGACCACTTTTAAAAGATCCAAACAATCTTGAAAGGATAATGGACCCTAAACTAGACGGCCATTATCCAATATTAGCAGCTAAGAAAGCAGCGGCTTTGGCTAGCCGATGCCTAAGCCACCACCCTAAATTGAGACCTAACATGAATGAAGTGGTCAACACCTTAAAGCAATTATTGGAATTAGATGATTTCCCTACTGGTTCCTTTGTGTATATTGTTCCTAAGGAAGGAGAAAAGGGAAGTGAAAATTCAAGAGTAAAGACAGAAAAAAGTGAAGAAAAGGAGGGACAGCACCTGGCATCACAATCCACACTGAGATCCCTAGGTTCGAACCTTTGATTTACTCCTTGTGTGGGCCATGACATTCTCCCCTAAGATTTGATTGACGAAATGGTTGACAACATGGCTAACCAAACAGAGATGCTACCCACTCAAAACTAAAGGAAGAAAAAGATGTTTTTCTAACGTTTCGTGTCTGTTTTTTAAAAGCTAGGAAATTATTAATTCCTAACGCTTCGTGTAACTAAGAAAAACTAAAACAGTCCTACAAAACACTTATTTTCGAAGCTAAACATGGCATAAACCCCTCGGATGTTGTAACCACTTTCGGAGTCCCCCTTAAGCCGAAGTCGCCTTTCAAGACATAGTTTTTCCTTCCGAGTTATTATCTTCTTCAAGTTAAAACTAAGCTTTGCTAAGGTCAACTCAGAACTACTTTCTTTTTTCTTCCAAGTATTTACTTCAATGACGGTTCCATTCTACTTTACATAGCTTTCTACAAGGGAATTTAAGCCATATAATGAAAGCGAAGACCTTTTACACTAAATTCACAAACTTGGAATTGAGTACTTTGAAATAAAAGATTAAATGCTTTCATACAATTAGACTTCCCCAAGTCAATTGGACCAATTCGAAAAGAAACTTCACAGCACTTGCTACGTGGAAGAATACTTGATTTAAATTCGTAACACGACACACATTATTTGAATTTAAAAACTAGATTTTTTTTTTTTTTTTTTTTTTCTCAAAGCTGTAAATGACGGTACATCCCCCACCTCGAGGCACTAGGTTTGCAAATTATTCATCCTAATTTAAGTTTAAAAAAAAAAAAAAAAAAAAAAAAAAAAAATCCAATTTTAGAACTTCAATGAAATTTCAGGAAATAGAAAAAGATAAAAACACGTGTCCCATCAGTTTAGGTGATAATATAAGATAACCTAAGTTCACCTGCTCCATGAGATTCTATTTACCACTAGACTGCTAAACAAGTCTACATCAGTTACGCTCGGCAGCCTCTTTTGCTCCATTTTCAATTTCCTGACCCCACCTATTAGTCCATAATCTAAAGTTAATGCATGTAAAAAACATGGAGATAGAAAGGCTGGTAATCTGTGGTTTTGTATCTGGCTGATGAAGAAGTTACAGACTTACAGTGTACAGTGTACAATGAAACAAGTTATAACTCAGTGACTGTCATTATTCTTTAGAACTCAAATCTTGTACCACGTGTCTTCACTGTGTCTAGTTTCATCAAGTAAATTAAACAGCTAATTATATATTCTAGTCACTTTCACAAGATATTCGGAAATTAAATAATTAAAATACAAATTAGTAACAGACTACATAGGATGCCTGCACGGTATGCATGTTCACAAAAAATAGAAACATCCCTCCGTTCCAAAAATAAATAATAAATAAACATATCCAACCAACACAAATAACATTTCTCATTAGAACTTATGCTGCATTCCAGAAAGTAGCTGCACATACGTTGATTCATGAGAATGATAACTTCAAGGTGAAACAGTTTAGTTGGTCCCTTAGCAATGGAAATTGGTGGTACAGGAAATACAACCCTGAATCTGCAAAATAATAAACCAAGAACCGCTAGAAGGTGTTCTTTGGGTAGAATCGTCGAAAAGAGAATTTTTTGCAGTTTGCTACCATACTGGGGCAGCCCTGTTCTTGTTGTAGTTTCTTATTTGTTAAACTGAGACCAACCAGCTCAGAGTGAAAGCTATTTAATATCTCAGCCATTTGCCTCAAGATAGTTATACTGAATCATCAGTGTATTTTGAGGGCCAAGATCATACATTGTCTATTTTCTGCTCTGTCCTTCTAGATCTCCGTCATCAGCTTCTCCTCCCAATTCCATTGTCACTTTAACCTTGTAGCTACTCATGGAACTTTTCATCATAGGGTACAATATATCCATCTATTCGTGGTTCTCCTGTGGAACAGAACACTCGATTTTAACTCTGCCTACATCTGAAACTAATTTTTAATGCAAAAGCATTTAAAAGATGGTATGCTGTGTGATGATTAGCATTAGAGGTGGCAATCACAACCCATAAAAACGTATGAAAACATAAGAAAACGGACGAATACTGCGTCGACCCAACCCAAACCATCTGACCCATGACCCGTTAAACCTATTTCTGAAACATGGCCTGTTTCACCCATGATCCGTTTGACCCAAACCGACCCATTTGCCACCTCTAATTAGCAAAGACTCTGGAAAAAGGGTGAATGCTTTAATGTATAGAACTATAGATACAGGTTTCATATTGGATGAAAAGTATAAAAAAGAGGAATATAACCACCGAATTTTTTACATCAGAATCCATTTTCTCCTATTGATGAATCAGGTATTTCTTTAAGTTTTCTTTTCTCTTATTGAACTTAATGGTGATTTTGGTGGCGCATTTTAGGTGTTTACCATAGATCACCCCCGTGTTCCAAACCACCTAATCCAACATAACATGACTTGCAGTAAGATAACTATATAGCTAAGAATTTGTTTCCCTAGCCTGAGAGATGGAAATCAGTTACTACTATATTTTTAGATAAAACTGTCTGTCAACTTTATGGCTCCTAAAATATATAACTTTAAAATATAAACTTTATCTGGAGTCGGGAATACGAATGAACAGGGGATCTCAGCAGTTACTGTCAGTCGCACAAATTATTATAGAGCAAACTTCATATACTCGTCTTAAAAAATGAAGTTATTGTTACATTGTCCAATCAGTTTCAGATTTATTCCCTTCTCTCCCATCCCAAGTTTTGTATCTTTTACATGAATATGACATCATCTATGTACAATTTTAAATGCAAAGTTGCTCTAGGAGAATTTTACACCGCTAAAAAATTCTTCCTCCTTAACAAATATTACCATGCATTAAAAGAAGTAAACAAATTTTAAATTAACTTGTATACAAACAGATGAACAATAGAGACAGCCTTCTCCAAAATTATTAATCTAAAAATTAGATTAAAAAAACTACAGTTAACCCCCACCCCCGGAGTAGAATAAACTTTTTTGTCTAATACACAAAGAAGATATACAGATCTTTAATATGTAGTTACAGAATCAAAGTGAAACGAATAATTAGTGAATGTTAAGCCCAATGAGTAAGAATTTAACAACCATAGATCTTACTGAAACTTAAGGCATAATGATTCACACATCTACGTAATCACTGTTACCAACACAAAGATGCGAATCTGGCAAAATCCATCTGACATCACTAAAATAAACTAGACAAATAACCTGTTTCTGAACTTTATAAAAAGTCTATCAATCACAATTTCTCCCATTTTGCAACCAAAAGCATAATATTACCTTTTTAGAAACCCACTGCATTGATATCTTCGCTTATTTTTCACTCTAAAACCACAAATTAACACAATGTCCTAAAATCAGTTCCTTGCAACTGCAAGCTCTACTAGATACTACCGATAGTCAATCTGATCGATATATATACTACTGCAAATTAACACCTTATCTCAAAATTAGTACCTATTGATGTTACATGTAGGAAGCTTTATTCTTTAATATTTCTTGACGTAGATTCCTTGATAACACTTTTATAGCCAATTTCTTCAACCAAAACTTTTAAATCGGTTTGAATACTTGCTAACTTTTTAAATTTAAATTAATTTTGAAGCCTTACAATATTTGGGGCCTAAAGCCGGTTGATCGGGGCCTTAAATAATCTTTGACGGCCCCCACTTAATGGAGCTGGCTCAATATTGTGTTTGTTTAATAGTGATCATCCACAGCCGGCATTAAGATATACTAATAAGTAAATGAGCTGATACATATTAATATAAAAATTGACCAATACCTAGTACTATAAACTTTATGTTATTGTCTGCAGTATCATCGTTTTAGACTTTTCTTGAATATATTAATTTGTTATGTTTATTATATATTATCCACTTATGTTAATTAAACAATACAACCCAATCTCTTCTTCACTCTTTGTCATCACAAAAGGAAAAAAAAAAATGGAATCAAATGACTTGATATCCCATGCAACTGTATTGCTAGCCTCGGTGGTACTCCTCCTCTTTGCCCGCCACCTCCTTCGACCTACGACTAAGCTCAATCTACCTCCCGGCCCCAAACCCTGGCCCATTATTGGCAACCTTAATCTCATGGGTCCACTTCCTCATCGTTCATGTTGTCCCAATGTTTCTGGATCGATTTATGAATTGCAAAGTAATATGAATAAGTAAATCTAAAATTTCATTAACCATTGTAAAGTTACATGTAATTACATATATATAAGGTTTCAACCATTGTGTTGAACCATTGTGACTTTTCATAGAATGGTTGTGACCATTCGATCTAGCCCTAACCATTGTGACCATTCGGTTTGGCCTTAGTCCAACCGAATTAACTATAAGTTAGTTATTAAGTTTCTACTTAACATAATTGGTCCTTCTAACTTCTAACTAACTAAACATTAATACTAATATGCAATGAAGAAGATTATATCGGGTCACATTCTCCTCCTTAATCTTCATCGTTGCTTCTTGTTAAATCTTGAACTCCGAGCATCTGTCGCATTGTCATGAACTTCAATCTTGGTAGAGCCTTTGTTAGTATATCTGCTCTTTGTAGTTCTCCTCTGACATGTTCTATGTTGATGTGTTCATTCTCTACGCATTCTCGAATGAAATGGTATCGAATGTCGATGTGTTTACTTCTTCCATGAAATACTGGGTTCTTCACTAATGCTATTGCTGAAACGTTATCGATCTTCAACGTTATCTTTTGTTCTTCATTTCCAGTTAATTCACTGAGTAATCTTTTCAACCATAGTGCTTGACATGCTGCTGCTGTAGCCGCCATAAATTCTGATTCACATGATGATAGTGCCACTGTCGGTTGTTTCTGAGTGCTCCATGTAATAGGTGACTCTCCAAAATAAAATACTACGCCTGTAGTTCCTTTTCCTTGATCAGTGTTGATTCCATAGCTACTATCACTATATCCTGTAATCTTGCAGCCGCCTTCTTTCTTGTAAATTATGCCATGCTCTCTTGTTCCTTTGATGTATCGGATTACTTGCTTTACTGCTTTCAGGTGATGGTCTTTTGGTTCTTGCATCCATCTGCTGAGTAGTCCGACTGAATAACTAAGATCTGGTCTTGTATGTAGTAAGTACCTGAGACTTCCAATTAAGCTTCTGTAATAAGTTGCGTCAACTGATTCTCCATCTTCCGCCTTGACCAACTTAGTACCGGGATCCATTGGTATCTTCGTATCATTACTATCTTCCATGTTTGTTTCCTTCAAGATCTTGTTAATATAACCTGTTTTCTTGATTGTAATTTCTCCTCCTGTCTGTGTAACTTCTATCCCAAGGTAATAAGCTAACAATCCTAAGTTGCTCATTTCAAATTTTTCTTCCATCTGGGATTTAAATAATTCTACTTCTTTCTTTGGAGTGCCCGTAATTATTAAATCATCTACATAAACTCCAACGATAATTGTTGAGTTCTTGGTTCTCCTTGTATATACTGCTTGTTCGAGGTTACACTTCTTGAAATCTAATGACTTTAAGGTTTGATCAAGCTTCATATTCCAAGCTCTCGGTGCTTGTCTTAATCCATATAAAGCTTTAATAAGCTTGTACACTTTTCCTGATTCTCCTGGTTGTACGAATCCTTCTGGTTGTGTAACGTAGACTTCTTCTATGATAATATTTCCATGTGCATCTCTTTTGGTTTTAAATACCCATTTGAGTCCAATTGCCTTTTGATTTTCTGGCAATGTAGTAAGAATCCATGTGTTGTTCTTGTTTATTGAATCCAATTCAATCTTCATGGCCTCAATCCATTTATGATCTTTTGATGCTTCCTTGTAGTTACGAGGTTCTTCTTCTATGAAGAGTAAACTAGGTGCTTCAACGACACTAGCTTTTTCGTAGATTGCTTTCAAATCCTTTAATCCTCTAACTGGTGTATGATCAATTCTTCCAGAGCTTCCTAACGAGCTTCTAAGTGAACTAATAGTAGTTTCTATTTCACTTTCTGAGTTAGGTTCGTAACTATATGTTGGTGGTGTGAATGGTGAGTCTGGTTGAGAGGGGGAGTTTGGTTCTGATGATGAATCTGCTTCTGATGTTGGATCTGGTAAAGGATCCGGTATTGGAAATACATCATCATTTCCTATGTTGACGGGTATTTGGTTTGCATTGTCAACTTCCTCTACTACAAAACTATTCCAAAAAGTGTCTTGTGTACTTGTATCCTCTCCATTCTTGTCCCAATTCCACGGTTTAGTTTCCATAAATTTAACGTCTCTACTAACATATTTCTTCTTGGCTATTGGATCATATAACCTACATGCTTTTGATCCTTCCTCTACTCCTAAATAGATCATTGGTATGCTTCTATCATCCAGCTTCTTTAAATGAGGTGTTGTTATCTTAGCATAAGCTGTGCATCCAAATATCCTTAGGTTTTCTAGGTTTGGTTTCCTACTGTAGAGTGCCTCATATGGAGTTTTATCTACTAGGGCTCTTGTAGGTACCCTATTTAGTATGTAAATAGCGTGTTTCACTGCTTCCGCCCAAAAAGTTAAAGGTAACTTCATGGCTTTCATCATACTTCTAGTGGTTGATAACACTGTCCTATTTCTTCTCTCCACTACTCCATTCTGTTGTGGTGAGTATGGTGTTGTCAATTGTCTAGCTATCCCATTATCCTTACAGTATTGTGTGAATTCATTTGATGTAAATTCACCACCTCTATCTGTTCTAAACATCCTTATTTTCAATCTTAATTCCATTTCTACCTTATGCTTAAATTCCTTGAATGTACTAAAGGCTTGATCTTTTGAAGTAAGAAAGTAAGCCCACATAAAACGTGTACAATCGTCTACTAACAAGAATATAAGTTTCTTGCCTGAGTGTGTTGCTGGACTTATAGGACCGCAAAGGTCTCCATATATTAAATCCAACGGGTTCTCTTATCTGAATTTAGCTTGGTTTGGAAATGGTGTTCTACTATGCTTTCCCAATAAACATGCATCGCAAATCTGTCCTACATGATTTATTCTAGGTAATCCATCTACTAGACCCTTTCTAGTCATCTTGTTGATATCGTCAAAGTTTAGATGACATAATCTAGCATGCCATAACCATGCTTGGTTATCTATATTTGCTAATAGACATATAGGTGAGTCTATTCGTAGTTTAATACTGTAAAGTCTGTTCTTAGATCTTTCTACTTTCATCAACAACCTTCTGCTCTTGTCATACAAAGTCAATTTATTCCCATCCATTATAACTCTACAACCTATTTCTGTAAGTTGTCCTAGACTTAGTATGTTGCTCTTGAGGTTCGGTATATAATATACATCCGTTACTACCTTTTGTTCTTGGTTTATACAACCTAATAATATAGAGCCTTTTCCCTTTATTTCTACATACGACCCATCTCCAAAACGTACTCGTCCTGTTATCTTTTCATCTATATCCTTAAAATGAGTTTTGGTTCCTGTCATATGGTTACTCGCACCGTTATCTAAATACCATACGCTTTCATCCTTTGAAGCATATTTTCCTGGTTGAATTTGGCCTTCATTCAACAGTACTTCTTCATATTTGGTTTCATGTACGGTCATTAATAGTGATGGTTCTTCATCTTCTAAGATAAGGTTTGAATGTTCCTGAGCTGTTGTGTTTGATCTACATTTGTTCATGAAATGTCCAAGTTTATTGCACTTGTAACATCTTACGGTACTCAAATCCTTATTATTTGTATTCTTATTTGGGTTTCCCTTATAGTTTGAGTTTCCTTCATGTGAGTTATTTCTATGTCTGTTTTTTCGCCAGTTTTTCTTTGAATAATTTTGTCTACCTCCGCGTTTAATAAATTTCTTTCCTCTATCTGAGTGTTCACCCTGTGTGAATAGTAAATTATCCTGGCTTTCAACTTGATTTCCCTTACGGAGTTTTATTCTTTCCTCAAATGCCTTGAGTTTTTCAGTGATCTCATCTAGGGTAATATCATCTAGATCACTAGTCTATTCTATGGATGCTACTATTTGAATGAATCTATCTGGTGTGGAGTCTAATAGTTTTCTAACTACGAGTGATTCATCCAATGTTTTGCCTAGTTCTTTTGCCTTAGTAACATAACCGTTTAACTTATCTGAAAATGCATCCACGGTTTCATCATCCTTCATCTGAAGGGCATTAAATCCTATCATTAAAGATTGCAACTTTGCTTGTTGCACTTTCTCTTCTCCTACGTGTCTCCTTTTTAGTGAATCCCATAATTCTTTTGCCTTTTTACAACTTGCTACTTGTAAAATTACATCTTCTGATAACGCTTGATATAGAAGGGCAATAGTTGACTTATCCTTCTTATCATCTATTTCTACGCCTGCCTTAGGTTCTATTGTATCCCATAAACCATGTGCTTCTAATATAACTTTAATTTGTATAGCCCATACCGTATAATTTGTGTTTTTCAACTTAGGGCATTGGTATTGTGCAATAGGTGTTATGGGTTTTAATGTAGTTGTTGCGTTTGTGTCATCGCCCATATTGAAAGTGTTAATGATCTTCACTTTCTAATCCAATGAGAATTTCTAACCTTTTGTGGTATACTTAATACTACGGGAACAATAATAGTTTTCGGAAATCCTAGTAATAATACGAGTATCTATAATATGAAATGTAACGAAATTCAAAAGGTTTGAATTTTGTTTTGTGACCTCGTTGTGATAATTCACGGATTTGAATTTCCTTGTGTGTTCCCTTGTTTTTTTGCTTCGTTGTCTTTGGTTCAATTCGACTTTGATCTCCAACCCAAATTAATTCGGACTGAATTTTTTTTCTTTTCCTTCTTGTCTTCTGCTTCGGACCAGAAATAACAACCAAGTTTCTGTCTTTTTCTTTGTGTCGAATTGGTGCTGTCGAACCAAAAAGTTTCCAGAAGTTCGATTAGATCAACGAAAACAAACACCACTTTACACGTTCTATGTTACCACGCCTTGGTAACTCTTGAAACAAATCAATCTCTTTGCTTGTTCCTTTTTCTTCTTTGCAGCGAAAAAACAAAACAAAGTTTCTGGTTTTTCTGTTTTGTTGCTGCGTACGTTGTTGTTGTTGTTGTGTTAAACTCGACACAACAAAAGTCTCCACACACTTATCTCCAATATCTTCAATTCCTACGTATACGTTTTCTTTCACAACAACGTTTTTGCTTTGTGTTAATCTCCAACTAGTTGTCTCTTGTTCTACACAAAGTCTCCTCTTTTCTTCCTCGACACCAATACGCTTGATGTTGGCGTTTGCAATTCCTTACGTAAACTAGATCGTGCACTATCTTTTCTACGCGTTTCTTATTCAATTTTCTTATGTTTTCTTTGGAAGAATAGAAAGAAAACAGATTTGTCTCTCTCGCTCAAGAAGAAAGTCGAGTTGTCCTTCTCCTTTTCCTGCGTTTTTGCTTGGCTTCGGTTTCTAAATATATGTGATAATGTTTGCAGAATTTCTGTTTTTATTTCGGTGTATTGAATCCTTGCTCTTGATGCCAATTGTTGTCCCAATGTTTCTGGATCGATTTATGAATTGCAAAGTAATATGAATAAGTAAATCTAAAATTTCATTAACCATTGTAAAGTTACATGTAATTACATATATATAAGGTTTCAACCATTGTGTTGAACCATTGTGACTTTTCATAGAATGGTTGTGACCATTCGATCTAGCCCTAACCATTGTGACCATTCGGTTTGGCCTTAGTCCAACCGAATTAACTATAAGTTAGTTATTAAGTTTCTACTTAACATAATTGGTCCTTCTAACTTCTAACTAACTAAACATTAATACTAATATGCAATGAAGAAGATTATATCGGGTCACAGTTCAGTCCATGAGCTCTCTAAAAAGTACAGACATATCATGCACCTCAGATTTGGATCCAAAAACGTAGTCGTGGGATCCTCGATGGAGATGGCGAAAGTCTTCTTGAAAACCATGGATGCTAACTTTGCTTGCCGTCCAAAAAACGCTGCTGGAAAATACACCGCCTATAATTACTCAGATATCTCATGGTCCGCTTATGGACCTTACTGGCGTCAAGCTCGTAAGATTTGTGCTGTAGAGTTGTTCAGTGCAAAAAGGTTGGAATCACATGAGTACATTAGAGTAGAGGAAATGAAGTCTCTTTTAAAGGCGGTTTATAAGTCATCGGGCGAGGAGATTGTGTTAAAGGATGTGTTGTCAACGTTGAGTTTGAATGTAATTAGTCGGATGGCGTTGGGGAAGAGATATTTAGATGAATCGGAGGCTGGAGAGTTAATGGTGAGTGGGGAGGAGTTTAAGAAGATAATGGATGAGTGGTTTTTGTTGAATGGGGTGCTAAATATTGGAGATTGGATACCATGGATGGGTTTCATGGATCTTCAAGGGTATGTGAAGAGAATGAAGGCGGTGAGCAAGAAATTTGATCGGTTTCTCGAGCACGTGTTGATTGAGCATGATGCAAAGAGGAAGGCGGAGGGGGAGAGCTTTGTCCCGACAGACATGCTTGATCTGTTACTACAGATTGCTGATGATAGCACGCTTGATGTTAAGCTCGAGAGACATGGCATCAAGGGATTTATTCAGGTAACCCTAAAAAATACATGTGTATAATGTCATTAAAATAATTAATTAGTTACGATTAAAATCAGTTTTGACCCAACATCATTAACTTATATTCTTAGATCAGAAAAATTATTATAAACACAAATATCTAATACCACTAATATAAAATACTAATCAATGATCTTAGAGAGTAGGAATGCTTTTTTACATGCCCAAATTAATTAGTACTACATTGTAAGTTAGTAAATTTGGATATGTACAGGACTTGCTTACCGGTGGAACAGAAAGTTCGGCAGTAACAGTGGAATGGGCAATTGTGCAACTCCTAAAGAAACCAGAAATTTTTAAAACCGCAACAGATGAGCTCGATCAAGTGATAGGTCGACATAGATGGGTCAAAGAAAAAGACATGTCCGGCCTTCCTTATATCAAGGCAATTGCTATGGAGACAATGAGATTACATCCGGTGGCACCATTGCTATCTCCTAGAAGGACACGCGAGGATTGTAAAGTTGATGGTTATGATATTCCAAAAGACACATGTGTGATGGTTAGCATACGAACCATAGGGAGGGATCCAATGTTGTGGGATAAACCCGAAGAATTTTGTCCTGAAAGATTTATTGGAAAGGAAATGGATGTGAAAGGTAATAGCTTTGAGTTATTGCCGTTTGGCGCAGGACGAAGGATGTGTCCTGGTTATAATTTAGGACTAAAAGTGATCGAGTCAAGCTTGGCTAATTTGCTTCATGGGTTTAGCTGGAAACTGCCCAGTAGAATGACAAAAGAGGATTTGGATATGGATGAAATATTCGGGTTAACGATTTCTAGAAAAAACCCACTAGTCACAATTGCTAATCCAAGGCTTCCTCTTGAAATGTACTCGTAGTGAACACATATATCATGCCATTGCAACATATATACGACGTCTTTGTGTAATATAAAGCTTTATCAATAAACTCTATGAATTTTTAGTTTTATTTGCTTATTCTATTAGATGCCTTGAGATCCTTTATGAAGGTCTACTATCAAGTAACAATCAGTTAGGTTTAATATATTGCCTATAATGCATTACACACTATCCTCCTCCTACATCTATAACTTCCTAAAACAGTTATCTTAAGTAGTATGCTTAGTAATGAAACATGTACAAACATGGTAAACATGCAATAAAAGTGTTTCCTCAAACGCCTAAACTATTAAAACCAAACGCCCAAACTATCATAACCAAATGAGTAAAAGTCTTAGACAAGTATAAGACTGTAGGATGCTTGCACAGAAGCGTGAACACATGAAAAAAAAAAAAAAAAAACTGAACATGTCCAACCTACACATATAGCATCTTCTCAGAACAACTTACGCTGCATACGAGAAAGTAACTGCACATGCCTTTATTCATGAGAATGGCCCCTTCATGGTGAAACAGCTTAGTTCCCCGCTTAGCAATGGACAATGGTGGTTCAGGAAATACAACGCTCACTTTGCATTATCAGTAAACCAAGAACCTCTCAACAGCGTTCTTTGGGTAGAAAAGAAAATCTCGGTTTCTACCATACTAGGCCAGCCCTGTTCTTGCTGTATGTGCCAGATTTTTTAATTTGTTAACTGAGGCCAACTAGCTCATGAGGAGTACTATTATTGAAATCCTATAATTTGGCTTCAACACTTCTACTAAAGCTCCAGATAAGTGTACTGAATCAGCGGTGTAATAGTGTATTTTGAGGGCAAAGATCAGTTATTGTCTGTTTTCTGTTCTTTCTTTCTAGATCTCCTTCTTCGGGTTCTTCTGCTGATTCCATTGCCACTTCGATCTTGTAGCCAGTCCTCATGGAACATTTCATCATAGGGAACAACACATCCATCAATTAGTGGTTCTCCTGTGAAACAGAACATTGAGTTTTAACATTGCATTACATCTCAAACTAAGTTGTAATGAAAGTGCATTCAAAAGATAGTATGTTATGTAATGATGAGCACATAAGTTAGAAGTTCATCAAGTTAAGCCTCAAGAGAAAGAAAGTGTATGGAAAAAAGGGTGAAAGCCTTTAAGTACGATGCTGGTTGCAAATAGGATGGAAATTTTAAAACAGAAATACAGGTTTCTCGTATAGAAGTCAACTTCACTTTCTATTATGGAAATTATGTCCACCAGAATCCGACTTCTATTATTGAATAGGGTACTAAGTAAGTTTTCTTTACTCATATAGAAGTCAAAATGGTGTTTAGGTTGCTACCATAGATCTCCGTATTCCATAAACTTAATCCACCATATGTAGGGAAGTTAATATTGAACATATAGGTGCACCTACAGGGGTAAAATATGATCCTGGTCTTAAATGACTACCAACTGTTATTTTTTTAGACAGCAAGGAATACACCTTGTCACCTTTCCTCAGCACCAGGCAGAGCAGGAACGCTCATGCACTTCAATTGTGCAGATATAGTGGGTGCTGAACATGTTTAGGGTATTGTATAAGAAAAAGTAGCTTGGGGCTGGTACTTTCTGATACATGGAGCAACGTCTTGAGGGCCAGAGAGTCATAGGTTTGCATGAATACAGCCTCTTTTTGCAAGTTGCAAATCGAAAACTGTCCTCATCCATCTTAGGTTGTCAACTTCATAGCTCAAAAATACATTAATATATTCAGACTAATTACTGAACTTGGTCGTCCTAAGATTATCACTGAATCATTGGTCTTATGGTCTATTCATATCAAACGAGTGTAATAACGTACACCAAATCTACCTACATTACCGATTAAGCAGAATGCAGAATTGCAATAACATTTTCTTTCAAACTTTTATAGAAATAACATAGAATCCCAATCACAGTTCAGCCGATTCTACAGTCTAAGGCATACACTAGAAAGATACAGAAACAAATCTTTCATATACAGCTAAAGGATCAAAGTGAAACGTCTAATTGATGCACGTTAAGCACAATAACTAAGAATTTAAATGCCTTGAAAACTTAAATAATACACAATTACACACACCTCCATAATCATTCTTATCGAGACGAAGATGAGAATCTGGCAAAATCCATCTGACATTAGGCATAGCTGCAAACAAAGAGTGTAAGCATCACTACCGTAAACTTAATTAATAACCTATATCTATCTAAATTTTATAAGAAAAATTGAATTAGAATGAGAGATCCCTAGGTTCGAACATTTGATTTACTCCTTGTGTTGGCCATGACATTCTCCCCTAAGATTTGATTGACGAAATGGTTGACAACATGGCTAACCAAACAGAGATGCTACCCACTCAAAACTAAAGGAAGAAAAAGATGTTTTTCTAACGTTTCGTGTCTGTTTTTTAAAAGCTTGGAAATTATTAATTCCTAACGCTTCGTGTAACTAAGTAGAACTAAAACAGTCCTAGCAAACACCTCATGTCTTAACTTATTTTCTAAGCTAAGCATGGAATAAACCGCTCATATGTCATAACTAGTAAAAACTTATACAAATGACCATTGCTGCTTAAATATTCTAAATATAAGACAGCAAACTTGTTTATTCTGATTTTCTGATTTCGCAAGTAACTTAATAATAATGATACGAATTATTGATTACATTAATTTCTAGATACATTTTAATAATAAAGATAGCTTGCAAGTTATAATTATTGTTGCTAATTCAACGATTCTTAATGAAAATATTAAGTTACAAAATAGTTTGTAAAAAAATGGCGTATTTCCTACTAAGCATGTTTGGTGTCACAACCTTACCAAAAATTGAACCAGTCTATCCAATATGGTATTGGCTTATTTTGAGCCAGACCCAAACGAGTCGTGTTTAGGTTGAGTGTTACCAAATAGCACCAGGTTCACAAACCACACAATCTGAGCAGAGTTGCCATCTCTGCAATTAATATTCACCGTCATTCAATACACCTATAACGCATTTTAGACAAATTACGTCACTCAGAGAAAAACTACATTTAGATACTGGTTAATCGTTTTTCTTTATAACATATGGTTATGGAAACTGGAAAGCTAATAACCTTGTAATTCCAGAAACAAGACATGGTAATCCCCTAGGTTTGGAGTCCAAGTTTTTAAAATTATATGTACTAAAATATACATACTCTTCTGAGAAAACTATCTTCACACAATAAAGCCATGAAAAAGAACAAAATAAGTTGCATAAAAATTCAATACTAGACGTGTCACTGGGACCCATTTACTCAAAGATGGTTTGTTGACCACGACATTTTAATAGCTTTTGTACAGGTTGTCAAAGTCAAGTGAAAGCCTCTCCACCAATTTTATCTACAACAATACTTATAGAGTTATAGACTTACAGCAAACAACCATTTTAAAGTTAAGAGTTATGCTACATCCACAAAAGAATCATAAAAAAACATCCGAAAAATGAGATGACAAGTTTTGATTGCTGGCTTTTTAAATAATTTCTCTCTTTCTCTTTGATTAGCCTAATCAAAACATGTCACCTCATTTTTGTGGATGTTTTTTTGTGGTTTTTTTCGGATGTAGCATAACTCTTAAATAGTTAAAACAACTAAACCAACGTTTAAATAATTAAAACAATGTACACAAGGTTCTAATAGCGGTTTTAGGTGACTTCTTTAATCTTTGTGTTAAGCAAGTTTCTCAATATTAAAATCTGAAAAGTCCTATAAAAAAGGTAATCAAACACAAGATAGTTTAAGGTTTGGTAGAAAACAAATACTTGAAAGAAAAAAAAAATAGTTAAAACAATGTACACAAGGTTCTAATAGCGGTTTTAGGCGACTTCTTTAATCTTTGAGTTAAGCAAGTTTCTCAATATTAAAATCTGAAAAATCCTATAAAAAAGGTAATCAAACACAAGATAGTTTAAGGTTCGGTAGAAAACAAATACTTGAAAGAAAAAAAAAATAGTTAAAACAATGTACACAAGGTTCTAATAGCGGTTTTAGGCGACTTCTTTAATCTTTGTGTTAAGCAAGTTTCTCAATATTAAAATCTGAAAAATCCTATAAAAAAGGTAATCAAACACAAGATAGTTTAAGGTTCGGTAGAAAACAAATACTTGAAAGAAAAAAAAATAGTTAAAACAATGTACACAAGGTTCTAATAGCGGTTTTAGGCGACTTCTTTAATCTTTGTGTGAAGCAAGTTTCTCAATATTAAAATCTGAAAAATCCTATAAAAAAGGTAATCAAACACAAGATAGTTTAAGACAGTTAACATTGATCCTAATCAACACTACCATTGCTAACATACACATTCATTCATTCTCATCTCTCATGGCTCCAAGAAAAACCAACGCATGGAAAGCTATTCTATTTGGTTGTTTCACAAACAAGACAGTTAACATTGATCCACAGATTCTTGCTCCTAAACCTGGTGTCTCACAAAGGTTATCGATATCCGATGTTAGTTCATCATTATCACAAATCAAAGATCTTTCGCATTCTGTTATCGGATGGGACCTTCATGATTTTACTCTAGCTGAGTTGACCATGATCACACATGATTTCGCGTCTAGTAATTACCTTGGTGAAGGTGGGTTTGGACCAGTTCATAAAGGGTTCATTGATGATAAGCTTAGGCCCGGGTTAGAGGCTCAACCAGTTGCAGTCAAGTTACTAGATTTGGATGGTGGTCAAGGTCACAATGAATGGCTGGTATGTTAATATTTTTATAAATAATACAGTAGTATAATTTTATAATTCACTTCTAGAAAGTTTTTGCTGATTATGGGTTGTTAATGTTATTATTATAGGCTGAAGTGACCTTTTTGGGGCAATTAAGGCATCCACACCTTGTGAAGTTGATTGGTTATTGTTGTGAAGACAAGAACAGGCTTCTTGTTTACGAATACATGGCAAGGGGCAATTTGGAGAGTCAACTATTTAGAAGTAATTTTCTACATATTATCTTTCAAGTTGCAAATTTAAATATCTTTTATATAACATCATGTTATCATGGATGGAATATTAATAATTTTTTTTTTTTGTGATTTTATGGATTCAGGGTATTCAATTTCATTGCCATGGCTGACTAGGATTCAAATAGCACTTGGGGCTGCTAAAGGACTAGCTTTTCTTCATGGAGAGGAAAAGCCCGTCATTTATCGTGACTTCAAAACTTCAAATATATTACTGGGATCGGTAATTCCCTATTTTAACAAATCTTTATATTAACTATGTTCTGTTTCTGCAATTGCAAGTATGCATGCTAAATGTTATGTTTTGTTTTGAACAGGATTATACGGCTAAACTATCAGACTTTGGGCTAGCAACGGATGGTCCTTCAGGAGATGAGACACATGTCAGTACTCGTGTGATGGGAACGCATGGATATGCTGCTCCAGAGTACATCATGGCAGGACATCTCACAACTATGAGCGACATCTATAGTTTTGGGGTGGTTTTACTAGAGTTACTGACAGGAAAACGGTCAATGGACAAAAAACGACCCAATAGAGAGCAATGTCTAGTGGAATGGGCGAGACCACTTTTAAAAGATCCAAACAATCTTGAAAGGATAATGGACCCTAAACTAGACGGCCATTATCCAATATTAGCAGCTAAGAAAGCAGCGGCTTTGGCTAGCCGATGCCTAAGCCACCACCCTAAATTGAGACCTAACATGAATGAAGTGGTCAACACCTTAAAGCAATTATTGGAATTAGATGATTTCCCTACTGGTTCCTTTGTGTATATTGTTCCTAAGGAAGGAGAAAAGGGAAGTGAAAATTCAAGAGTAAAGACAGAAAAAAGTGAAGAAAAGGAGGGACAACAGAAAGAACTAGATAATGACAATACCAGTAGTGGTGGTGACGAGAAGGTGGAGGTGACGGTTGAAAAGAAAGAAAATAGCCGCCGGCGGGAACCTAAAAGGAAAGGTCACAGGCATAAACACAAGATAAGATCAATGAGATCTCGAGCTGTATACTCGGATACAGCTCTGTATAAAAACTTTAAGGGTACCAATTCTCCACTGTTGCCTCAACCCAAAGATAACGGGGCTGTGAATTTGATCAAGTGTTAATTTTATTTATTACTATTAGGGTAGTTTTTTAAGGTTGGTATTATGTTTACATACCTTTTGAAAAGAAAAAAAAGGTGTATTTGGTTTGTATTTGGTATGGAGATTTAGTGTAAGCAGGAATTCATCTTCAAAGGAAGATTTGTAATAGCATATCAAATGTTAATTTGTAAAATATGTGTCAAATACTTAACAAATCACTAAAACTAACAACAGATGTAGGTATCAGCACCTGGCATCACAATCCACACTGAGATCCCTAGGTTCGAACCTTTGATTTACTCCTTGTGTGGGCCATGACATTCTCCCCTAAGATTTGATTGACGAAATGGTTGACAACATGGCTAACCAAACAGAGATGCTACCCACTCAAAACTAAAGGAAGAAAAAGATGTTTTTCTAACGTTTCGTGTCTGTTTTTTAAAAGCTAGGAAATTATTAATTCCTAACGCTTCGTGTAACTAAGAAAAACTAAAACAGTCCTACAAAACACTTATTTTCGAAGCTAAACATGGCATAAACCCCTCGGATGTTGTAACCACTTTCGGAGTCCCCCTTAAGCCGAAGTCGCCTTTCAAGACATAGTTTTTCCTTCCGAGTTATTATCTTCTTCAAGTTAAAACTAAGCTTTGCTAAGGTCAACTCAGAACTACTTTCTTTTTTCTTCCAAGTATTTACTTCAATGACGGTTCCATTCTACTTTACATAGCTTTCTACAAGGGAATTTAAGCCATATAATGAAAGCGAAGACCTTTTACACTAAATTCACAAACTTGGAATTGAGTACTTTGAAATAAAAGATTAAATGCTTTCATACAATTAGACTTCCCCAAGTCAATTGGACCAATTCGAAAAGAAACTTCACAGCACTTGCTACGTGGAAGAATACTTGATTTAAATTCGTAACACGACACACATTATTTGAATTTAAAAACTAGATTTTTTTTTTTTTTTTTTTTTTCTCAAAGCTGTAAATGACGGTACATCCCCCACCTCGAGGCACTAGGTTTGCAAATTATTCATCCTAATTTAAGTTTAAAAAAAAAAAAAAAAAAAAAAAAAAAAATCCAATTTTAGAACTTCAATGAAATTTCAGGAAATAGAAAAAGATAAAAACACGTGTCCCATCAGTTTAGGTGATAATATAAGATAACCTAAGTTCACCTGCTCCATGAGATTCTATTTACCACTAGACTGCTAAACAAGTCTACATCAGTTACGCTCGGCAGCCTCTTTTGCTCCATTTTCAATTTCCTGACCCCACCTATTAGTCCATAATCTAAAGTTAATGCATGTAAAAAACATGGAGATAGAAAGGCTGGTAATCTGTGGTTTTGTATCTGGCTGATGAAGAAGTTACAGACTTACAGTGTACAGTGTACAATGAAACAAGTTATAACTCAGTGACTGTCATTATTCTTTAGAACTCAAATCTTGTACCACGTGTCTTCACTGTGTCTAGTTTCATCAAGTAAATTAAACAGCTAATTATATATTCTAGTCACTTTCACAAGATATTCGGAAATTAAATAATTAAAATACAAATTAGTAACAGACTACATAGGATGCCTGCACGGTATGCATGTTCACAAAAAATAGAAACATCCCTCCGTTCCAAAAATAAATAATAAATAAACATATCCAACCAACACAAATAACATTTCTCATTAGAACTTATGCTGCATTCCAGAAAGTAGCTGCACATACGTTGATTCATGAGAATGATAACTTCAAGGTGAAACAGTTTAGTTGGTCCCTTAGCAATGGAAATTGGTGGTACAGGAAATACAACCCTGAATCTGCAAAATAATAAACCAAGAACCGCTAGAAGGTGTTCTTTGGGTAGAATCGTCGAAAAGAGAATTTTTTGCAGTTTGCTACCATACTGGGGCAGCCCTGTTCTTGTTGTAGTTTCTTATTTGTTAAACTGAGACCAACCAGCTCAGAGTGAAAGCTATTTAATATCTCAGCCATTTGCCTCAAGATAGTTATACTGAATCATCAGTGTATTTTGAGGGCCAAGATCATACATTGTCTATTTTCTGCTCTGTCCTTCTAGATCTCCGTCATCAGCTTCTCCTCCCAATTCCATTGTCACTTTAACCTTGTAGCTACTCATGGAACTTTTCATCATAGGGTACAATATATCCATCTATTCGTGGTTCTCCTGTGGAACAGAACACTCGATTTTAACTCTGCCTACATCTGAAACTAATTTTTAATGCAAAAGCATTTAAAAGATGGTATGCTGTGTGATGATTAGCATTAGAGGTGGCAATCACAACCCATAAAAACGTATGAAAACATAAGAAAACGGACGAATACTGCGTCGACCCAACCCAAACCATCTGACCCATGACCCGTTAAACCTATTTCTGAAACATGGCCTGTTTCACCCATGATCCGTTTGACCCAAACCGACCCATTTGCCACCTCTAATTAGCAAAGACTCTGGAAAAAGGGTGAATGCTTTAATGTATAGAACTATAGATACAGGTTTCATATTGGATGAAAAGTATAAAAAAGAGGAATATAACCACCGAATTTTTTACATCAGAATCCATTTTCTCCTATTGATGAATCAGGTATTTCTTTAAGTTTTCTTTTCTCTTATTGAACTTAATGGTGATTTTGGTGGCGCATTTTAGGTGTTTACCATAGATCACCCCCGTGTTCCAAACCACCTAATCCAACATAACATGACTTGCAGTAAGATAACTATATAGCTAAGAATTTGTTTCCCTAGCCTGAGAGATGGAAATCAGTTACTACTATATTTTTAGATAAAACTGTCTGTCAACTTTATGGCTCCTAAAATATATAACTTTAAAATATAAACTTTATCTGGAGTCGGGAATACGAATGAACAGGGGATCTCAGCAGTTACTGTCAGTCGCACAAATTATTATAGAGCAAACTTCATATGCTCGTCTTAAAAAATGAAGTTATTGTTACACTGTCCAATCTGTTTCAGATTTATTCCCTTCTCTCCCATCCCAAGTTTTGTATCGTTTACATGAATATGACATCATCCATGTACAATTTTAAATGCAAAGTTGCTCTAGGAGAATTTTACACCACAAAAAATTCTTCCTCCTTAACAAATATTACCATGCATTAAAAGAAGTAAACAAATTTTAAATTAACTTGTATACAAACAGATGAACAATAGAGACAGCCTTCTCCAAAAATATTTATCTAAAAATTAGATTAAAAAAACTACAGTTAACCCCCACCCCCGGAGTAGAATAACTTTTTGTCTAATACACAAAGAAGATATACAGATCTTTAATATATAGTTACAGAATCAAAGTGAAACGAATAATTAGTGCATGTTAAGCCCAATGACTAAGAATTTAACCACCATAGATCTTACTGAAACTTAAGGCATAATGATTCACACATCTACGTAATCACTGTTACCAACACAAAGATGCAAATCTGGCAAAATCCATCTGACATCACTAAAATAAACTAGACAAATAACCTGTTTCTGAACTTTATAAAAAGTCTATCAATCACAATTTCTCCCATTTTGCAACCAAAAGCATAATATTACCTTTTTAGAAACCCACTGCATTGATCTCTTCGCTTATTTTTCACTCTAAAACCACAAATTAACACAATGTCCTAAAATCAGTTCCTTGCAACTGCAAGCTCTACTAGTTACTACCGATAGTCAATCTGATCGATATATATACTACTGCAAATTAACACCTTATCTCAAAATTAGTACCTATTGATGTTACATGTAGGAAGCTTTATTCTTTAATATTTCTTGACGTAGATTCCTTGATAACACTTTTATAGCCAATTTCTTCAACCAAAACTTTTAAATCGGTTTGAATACTTGCTAACTTTTTAAATTTAAATTAATTTTGAAGCCTTACAATATTTGGGGCCTAAAGCCGGTTGATCGGGGCCTTAAATAATCTTTGACGGCCCCCACTTAATGGAGCTGGCTCAATATTGTGTTTGTTTAATAGTGATCATCCACAGCCGGCATTAAGATATACTAATAAGTAAATGAGCTGATACATATTAATATAAAAATTGACCAATACCTAGTAGTATAAACTTTATGTTATTGTCTGCAGTATCATCGTTTTAGACTTTTCTTGAATATATTAATTTGTTATGTTTATTATATATTATCCACTTATGTTAATTCAACAATACAACCCAATCTCTTCTTCACTCTTGTCATCACAAAAGGAAAAAAAAAAATGGAATCAAATGACTTGATATCCCATGCAACTGTATTGCTAGCCTCGGTGGTACTCCTCCTCTTTGCCCGCCACCTCCTTCGACCTACGACTAAGCTCAATCTACCTCCCGGCCCCAAACCCTGGCCCATTATTGGCAACCTTAATCTCATGGGTCCACTTCCTCATCGTTCAGTCCATGAGCTCTCTAAAAAGTACGGACATATCATGCGCCTCAGATTTGGATCCAAAAACGTAGTCGTGGGATCCTCGATGGAGATGGCGAAAGTCTTCTTGAAAACCATGGATGCTAACTTTGCTTGCCGTCCAAAAAACGCTGCTGGAAAATACACCGCCTATAATTACTCAGATATCTCATGGTCCGCTTATGACCTTACTGGCGTCAAGCTCGTAAGATTTGTGCTGTAGAGTTGTTCAGTGCAAAAAGGTTGGAATCACATGAGTACATTAGAGTAGAGGAAATGAAGTCTCTTTTAAAGGCGGTTTATAAGTCGTCGGGCGAGGAGATTGTGTTAAAGGATGTGTTGTCAACGTTGAGTTTGAATGTAATTAGTCGGATGGCGTTGGGGAAGAGATATTTAGATGAATCGGAGGCTGGAGAGTTAATGGTGAGTGGGGAGGAGTTTAAGAAGATAATGGATGAGTGGTTTTTGTTGAATGGGGTGCTAAATATTGGAGATTGGATACCATGGATGGGTTTCATGGATCTTCAAGGGTATGTGAAGAGAATGAAGGCGGTGAGCAAGAAATTTGATCGGTTTCTCGAGCACGTGTTGATTGAGCATGATGCAAAGAGGAAGGCGGAGGGGGAGAGCTTTGTCCCGACAGACATGCTTGATCTGTTACTACAGATTGCTGATGATAGCACGCTTGATGTTAAGCTCGAGAGACATGGCATCAAGGGATTTATTCAGGTAACCCTAAAAAATACATGTGTATAATGTCATTAAAAGAATTAATTAAGTACGATTAAAATCAGTTTTGACCCAACATCATTAACTTATATTCTTAGATCAGAAAAATTATTATAAACACAAATATCTAATACCACTAATATAAAATACTAATCAATTATCTTAGAGAGTATGCTTTTTTACATGCCCAAATTAATTAGTACTACATTGTAAGTTAGTAAATTTGGATATGTACAGGACTTGCTTACTGGTGGAACAGAAAGTTCGGCAGTAACAGTGGAATGGGCAATTGTGCAACTCCTAAAGAAACCAGAAATTTTTAAAACCGCAACAGATGAGCTCGATCAAGTGATAGGTCGACATAGATGGGTCAAAGAAAAAGACATGTCCGGCCTTCCTTATATCAAGGCAATTGCTATGGAGATAATGAGATTACATCCGGTGGCACCATTGCTATCTCCTAGAAGGACACGCGAGGATTGTAAAGTTGATGGTTATGATATTCCAAAAGACACATGTGTGATGGTTAGCATACGAACCATAGGGAGGGATCCAATGTTGTGGGATAAACCCGAAGAATTTTGTCCTGAAAGATTTATTGGAAAGGAAATGGATGTGAAAGGTAATAGCTTTGAGTTATTGCCGTTTGGCGCAGGACGAAGGATGTGTCCTGGTTATAATTTAGGACTAAAAGTGATCGAGTCAAGCTTGGCTAATTTGCTTCATGGGTTTAGCTGGAAACTGCCCGGTAGAATGACAAAAGAGGATTTGGATATGGATGAAATATTCGGGTTAACGATTTCTAGAAAAAACCCACTAGTCACAATTGCTAATCCAAGGCTTCCTCTTGAAATGTACTCGTAGTGAACACATATATCATGCCATTGCAACATATATACGACGTCTTTGTGTAATATAAAGCTTTATCAATAAACTCTATGGATTTTTAGTTTTATTTGCTTATTCTATTAGATGCCTTGAGATCCTTTATGAAGGTCTAATATCAAGTAACAATCAGTTAGGTTTAATATATTGCCTATAATGCATTACACACTATCCTCCTCCTACATCTATAACTTCCTAAAACAGTTATCTTAAGTAGTATGCTTAGTAATGAAACATGTACAAACATGGTAAACATGCAATAAAAGTGTTTCCTCAAACGCCCAAACTATTAAAACCAAACGCCCAAACTATCATAACCAAATGAGTAAAAGTCTTAGACAAGTAAAAGACTGTAGGATGCTTGCACAGGAGCGTGAACACATGAAAAAAAAAAAAAAAAAAAAAAAAAAAAAAAACTAAACATGTCCAACCTACACATATAGCATCTTCTCAGAAGAACTTACGCTGCATACGAGAAAGTAACTGCACATACCTTTATTCATGAGAATGGCCCCTTCATGGTGAAACAGCTTAGTTCCCCGCTTTGCAATGGACAATGGTGGTTCAGGAAATACAACGCTCACTTTGCATTATCAGTAAACCAAGAACTTCTCAACAGCGTTCTTTGGGTAGAAAATAAAATCTCAGTTTCTACCATACTAGGCCAGCCCCGTTCTTGCTCTATGTGCCAGTTTTTTTAATTTGTTAACTGAGGCCAACTAGCTCATGAGGAGTACTATTATTGAAATCCTATAATTTGGCATCAACACTTCTACTAAAGCTCCAGATAAGTGTACTGAATCAGCGGTGTAATAGTGTATTTTGAGGGCAAAGATCAGTTATTGTCTGTTTTCTGTTCTTTCCTTCTAGATCTCCTTCTTCGGGTTCTTCTGCTGATTCCATTGCCACTTCGATCTTGTAGCCAGTCCTCATGGAACATTTCATCATAGGGAACAACACATCCATCAATTAGTGGTTCTCCTGTGAAACAGAACATTGAGTTTTAACATTCCATTACATCTCAAACTAAGTTGTAATGAAAGTGCATTCAAAAGATAGTACGTTATGTAATGATGAGCACATAAGTTAGAAGTTCATCAAGTTAGGCCTCAAGAGAAAGAAAGCGTATGGAAAAAAGGGTGAAAACCTTTAAGTACGATGCTGGTTGCAAATAGGATGGAAATTTTAAAACAGAAATACAGGTTCCTCGTATAGAAGTCAACTTCACTTTCTATCATGGAAATTATGTCCACCAGAATCCGACTTCTATTATTGAATAGGGTACTAAGTAAGTTTTCTTTACTCATATAGAAGTCAAAATGGTGTTTAGGTTGCTACCATAGATCTCCGTATTCCATAAACTCAATCCACCATATGTAGGGAAGTTAATATTGAACATATAGGTGCACCTACAGGGGTAAAATATGATCCTGGTCTTAAATGACTACCAACTGTTATTTTTTTAGACAGCAAGGAATACACCTTGTCACCTTTCCTCAACACCAGGCAGAGCAGGAACGCTCATGCACTTCAATTGTGCAGATATAGTGGGTGCTGACTGCTGAACATGTTTAGGGTATTGTATAAGAAAAAGTAGCTTGGGGCTGATACTTTCTGATACATGGAGCAACGTCTTGAGGGCCAGAAAGTCATAGGTTTGCATGAATACAGCCTCTTTTTGCAAGTTGCAAATCGAAAACTGTCCTCATCCACCTTAGGTTGTCAACTTCATAGCTCAAAAATACATTAATATATTCAGACTAATTACTGAACTTGGTCGTCCTAAGATTGTCACTGAATCATTGGTCTTATGGTCTATTCATATCAAACAAGTGTAATAACGTACACCAAATCCACCTACATTACCGATTTAGTGGAATGCAGAATTGCAATTCTCACAAACTTTTGCAGAAATAACATAGAATTCCAATCGCAGTTCAGCCGATTCTACGGTCTAAGGCATACACTAGAAAGATACAGAAACAAATCTTTCATATATAGCTAAAGGATCAAAGTGAATCGTCTAACTGATGCACGTTAAGCACATGACTAAGAATTTAAATGGCTTGAAAACTTAAATAAACACAATTACACACACCTCCATAATCATTGTTATTGAGACGAAGATGAGAATCTGGCAAAATCCATCTGACATTAGGCATAGCTGCAAACAAATAGCGTAATCATCACTACTATAAACTTCATTAATAACAAGTATTTATCTACATATTATAAGAAAAAATGAATTAGAATGCTACATTTGACTCTCTGGATCACATTTTCGTCTATTCTGCAACCGAAAGCATAGTAATACTTTGTAGAAACTGAGTACATCGATCTCTTCGCTTCTTCTTCACTGTAAAATCAACCACTCCAATATCACAAACAAACAAACACCGGTAACAATACTCTACTAGTAAACTAACCTTATAAACTAAATCATTCAGTGTCGACACAATTTAACTATGAATTAACACCACCTCATCTCAAAATCAGTTCTTAATCTACACTAATCAAAAGTTAACAGAAGATTAAAAAAACACGTAAAAATGCATCATCTCATCAAGTAGATTAACCTAATCAGTTATAGTTATACATTACCTGTTGTTAATATAATCAGTTTAACATTAACGGTGTAAACTACATTATCCTGCTTTTAGAATACAATTGGTTAAAATTAACAGTATAAACTACATTACACTAATGCTAATATAATCAGTCGTAATTTATGAATTAACAGTATAAACTTTGTTATTCGTCTGTCAACTTCCTTATAGTGTATGTTCAGCAAGGAGCATTTGAGAGCGTTTAGGAGCATTTAGCGTTTTTGAATCAAAAGCGCGAGCGTTTACCTTTTCTAAACACTACTTTTAAAATGCTACTTGAAGAAGCATTTAGCGTTTAGCTTTTTCGTCATTTTACACTTTATAATTACTTTGATAAATCAAACGGCTACTACTGCTAACTACTCCTAACCGTTTGATATTATGTTATAAACTATCGGCATAAACTACACTATTCTGCTGTTAACTCCCTTACAGAATAACGATATAAACTTCATCGTTATGCTGCTAATATAATCAGTTATAAACTAACGACATAAACTTCATATATCCGTTAGTTGTAAATTAGCAATACGAACTGCATTATTCTAGTTGTCGTTATAATCATCCGTACATTAAACTGCATATAATCAGCTACACATTATTATTATGCCGCTAATATAATCGGTTATAAAATAACGGCATAAACTTCACATTATTATTGATATTACATTACACAATAACTCCTAATCGCCAACGCCAATGTTAGCGATACGAACTACATTATTCAGTAATCGATATAATAATCAGTTATAAATTAACAGTATAATAAGCTACATTAATCAATTATATAATAACAAGGAGTTGTTAATAAATATATACCTGCCTAATGCAGAAGCTAGGGTTTGTAAAAAACGTTCAACGATTTGAATTCGGGTCGGGTAACCTAACGGAGGATCCATAACCACAAGCCAGTGCTTGTAATCACAACCGTCGATTGCTGACGTGGCCGGTTCGAGCTTTTGAACGGCGGTTGATGAAAACCGGTGAAGGATTTGAGGACGGTTAAAGTAGTTAGAAATGGCGGTTACTGGTTGTCTGATGAAGGTTCGAATCATTTTGGTGTTTGGTGAGGAGGGGAGGGAGGGAGGGTAATAGTATGGGTAGTAAATGAATTGCTAGCCCAACTCTCCCCGCAATTCCCTACCCGCCTAGCTACTGAATTCGTTTCACAACACTCCGAATGTATATGTGTTTGCCTGTGTTTCCCGTAGCTTTCCTGTGACATCATTATTCCCGTATATAGAATGATCCTCACAATCTCTTTCCCGTCAAACACTCACCCAAAAGTATATGATTTTGACGAATCAGTATTGATTGAAATAAAGGTTAAAGTTGTAAAATTTTGAATAAAAAAAACCCACTAAAAATCTAAAAACTAAAAACTCATAAATATATATAAAAATGAATGTTGAATTAAAGAGCACAAAATTTAAAAAAATATGGTGAAATTAGATAATTAAAAAAATAAATAGATAAATAGATATTTCAATTTGAAAATAAAGGTGAATTTTAAGTTGGAAAGTGATACATGTCACCTTATTATTGGAGCTCCTTATCTTAATTTTTGGTTAGGAGTGGCTTGGAGTTAGTTGAGAAGTGACACATGCCACCTCATGATTGGAGTTCCTTATCTTAATTTTTGGTTAGGAGTTAGGCTTGGTTTATCCATGCATTATATAATACTAGTCTATTACCCGTGCACAGCTGCGGTGATAAATATAATAAATGAATTGTTAGCCCAACTATTCCCGTAATTCCGTACCCGCTTAGTGAATTGAAAAAGTTTCACAACACTCCAAATGCATATGTTTTGTATGTGTTTGTTTGGGTTTCCCGTAGCTTTTCCGTGACATCATTATTCCCGCATATAAAAGATCCTCGCAATCTGTTACCCATTAATCACTCCTCCAAAAGTATATGATTTTGACGACTCAAGATTGTATTGATTGAAATGAAGGTTAAAGTTGCAAAAAATTTAAATGAAAAAATAAATAAATAAAACCTACTAAAAATGTAAAAACTAAAAGCTCATAAAAATATATCAAAATGGATGTTAGATTAAAGAGCGTAAAATTTTAGAAAATATGGTGAAATTAGATCATAAAAAGAATGAATAGATAAAAAGATATTTCAATTTAAAAATAAAGGTGAATTGTTAGTTAAGAAGTGACACATGTCACTTCTTGATTGGAGCTCCTTATCTTAATTTTTTGTAGAGCCCACAACTTAAATGCTTTATATAGTAGTATAGATATAGATATAGATGTATATATTTAGGAATGTTGGGAAGGGTCGGAAATGGTTACGGGATTAAATAGGCGACGCCGCGTGCAAAGGCTCGGTGTCTTCGAGTAAACTGAATAAGGAAAACTTTATAGTGGTTTAATCCCGTGATGCTACGTGTGTTTGAGTAAAAGATGTTCGATCTCTTTGAGTAACTAGAATAAAGAAAACCTTATGCGTTTACCCGTGTTTTATCTATCGAATGATAAGTAGAATTAAATAAGCTCGCAATACCAAAAATAAGCGCAAACAAACACCGTCAACTATTATATATATTGCGTATAAAGACAAAAACATATTTAATTAAAACTTATAAACTTAAAAAACGTAAAAAATAAGTAATATTGTTAAACTTAAAATCTTTTTGATTTTTAGTTATAAAAGTCATCTATCAAATATTTAAATAATTAATTACAATTTAATCAATTAATTTTTTTTCACTTCTACTCGCTACACACTCATGCATACAAAAAAAAAAAAAAAAAAAAAAAAAAAAAAAAAAAAAAGTGTGTAATACACTGTTGTTGATATACGCGAATAATTGTTTATCAAATGTTTAGGAAAAACTACAATGTAATCTAAAAAATGGAAAACCAACTTGAAACTTATTTTGTTTTCGGCTCTAGTTAATTAATTTTGTATTAACATATAGATTTAATAGGATGGATATTATTGTGTACGGTTTGACTTGACTCTGCTAGTAGGATGTTGACGATGAGAAATTAGGCTATCAAGCGTTGTGGATATTTATTTCAAATTATTTTCTGTTTGTTTGATAACAGACTAGACATACGCGTGTTGTGGTGGAGTTAATTTTATTTTATTTTACTATTATTTTTTTATTTTTTTAAGGTTATATTTGTTACTCCCTCCGTCCCATTTAAAGTGTCCACAATGGAATCTTTGCATGTCCCATTTAAAGTGTCCACTTGTACCTTTCAACCAATAAGATGAGAGTTTAGTGGGTAAAAGTAATATTTGATTGGTGGAGAGTTTAATTAGTGGAATCTTCTAAAACTTTGTACATTATGAAAGTGGACACTTTAAATGGGACGGAGGTAGTATATGGTTTGAGCTTTCTACAATTGGTTTGCAAGACATTGGCCTTTTTTTTAGAAACTTAATCCGATGCAAATTCGTTTTTTTTTTTTTTTTTTTTTTTTTTTTTTTTTTTTTTATGAAAATTCAGTTATATACGCATAAGCTTATTTATACATTTAGACAAAGTAAGGTTTGGTAACTAATATCCAAATGTTACATAATCGAACAAAATCTATTACTATATATATTAAAGAGCATTTAAAATGTTGTTGTTCTATGAACAGTATTCAATGCTGGATTCTTTTTTTTTTTCCGCAACCCATAACATGATCCAAAGCCCATTTGTTTCTTTTATTATTGATCCATCTCCATTGATATAGCGTAGGTTATCCAGAAATTTCGATAACTTTCTGTCACACACAAACTCCAGAACCCTCTTATCCATTAAATCTGTGACTAATTAATCTCTATAGTTCCCACTGACTTCGTCTTCGTCTTATATTGTGGCACGAGATTGATCAACCTTGGGTTGTGGTTGATAGAAGTAAGTTAGTAAGTGAATTTAGTTTGATGAAAAAAAGAACTATCAACGTAGGCACGCATATCAGGAGTTTTCCCAACTTTTGCGTTATTTTATAGTATGCAAAATGAAACCCTAAATTTGTTTTCGGGTTTTTACAGGAATTGAATGTCTCAAGGCCGGAATTGCTATGGATTATTAGTCGGGATTTGTTAATGTTTCCAAGTAAGTTTTTATCTTTTTTTTCTGCGTTTTTCGGATCTAAGTTCTGTTTTGGTGTGCTGGGCAAATGATTAACGGGGTGTTTGGATTAGTTTATTTTACCGGCTTACGGACACATTTGTTTTTGGAAAAGCCCATGAGGTGTATGTGACAACTGGCAAATTAGGGAGCCATTTTGAAAACCCGCATTACATTAAAGTTCGTTTATAAATTTATATTTAAAGTTTTTATTCGTAACGAACTTGTAAGACCTATATTATGGTTGATTATATTTTAAACTCTTTGTGAAATTGAGATTTCTTTAATGATTCGATATGAAAATATATGTGGTGATGTAATTTTGAAATTCTCATTTGGTACTACGTTGACTCCGGCACTAGGATAACTTAACAGAAATTTTATGTCTTGAGTTTACGGATTCGACTATATATATTTATTTATGGAACGTCTCGTGAGATATTAAACGATTTGAAACGAGTTACGGGTTTTGGTCCGCGGAATTTACACCTACCCATCTTACCCTTAATATTAATAACACTACTATTATTATTATTATTAATAATATATTATTTTTAAAGAGTATATACAAAACGTCCTTGTGGTTCCTGGATTTTCACACAAACACAAACAACAAATACACCATCTCTTTCATCTCCCACCTCTCTCCCTTGCTAACCCTAGCCGCCACTCAAATCCGGCCACCATAGCCGCACCGCCGGTTATCACCACACACGAACACCACCACCATAATCCACTCGTTCTTCTCCACCTATTGACCCACACCACGTGTAAAACCCAGAAATTTTAAACATGTAAAATACCCAAAATACCCCTCTAATTTATAACCCAAGACGTCTTTTAAGTTAATACAAAATTACTTAACGTTTAATCTACGTTAAGAATTAAATAAATTGGAATGTGACAACCCTAGGTTATTTAACAAGAAAAGACTAATTTAAATTCTAAACACAAAGTATTACACGATCAAATGTTGCATTGGATAATATATATTTTGTACACATGAGCCAAATTGGAAAGTATCATCACAATTAATCACGTTGACAATCACAGCATGAATCTCGGCCCTATAATCTCGACCTCAATCTCTGCTATCAAAGTGTAATATACAACTTGCCTTACTTAGTCACCCTTACATGTTTCTATATCATCGATCTCCATATCTCCATTAAAAAGAAAAAGAAAACTTGCATATACCCTATTGTCCCATGCGTACACTTTGAGAATGATCATACCTCTCTCATTTTACTTCATGAGTTTTCTTGAAAACAAAATAACAATCTCATCCATTTTCTCCCTTTACGTGAAAGTTGGAAGACAAACATACATACAACAACAAAAGCAAACTGACCCTTGTTATTTCCCAAGAAACGACCAGTAGTTGAAGGAAATTTTCTTTCATGGGAGGTTTAGTTCGAAGGGTGTTGAGGAAGAGTGGTTCGTTGCGATCCCGTTCGAAGGAGCTTTGATTGGTTGTAGTCGTTTATGGACTGATCGTTCGTAATACCTCATTGGTTTTGTTTTTGCCACTCTAAACCTGGTCTAAGGTATTACCTCACTTGTCATAAACGTTTCTTGAGTATCTGTTCTTGTTCGTATAAGAAAACATAACTAGGGTTCGTAAATAAAGGTTATACGACAGACATATGTTAACATGACTCGTAAATCTGTTTTACTTGAATAAGTGATATTAAACGAACCGTATATTGAATCGGATTTGAACATATGTCACAAGGTTTAAGGCTGTTTTTGTGTCGCTATATGTGGCTCCTTTGAGTCGCGTTGTGTGACTATTTTTGTGTGGTGTTTTACTAAACTTTTGTCGGCCGTTATCACGTACAAAACGCACCCTAAGTAATCGAGTAAACCTGTTTGGAAACATGCGTGTTTTGACCTGTTGTGTCGCCTGATTGATAAGCTATGACGATTTTTTTTTTCACTTATGAAGCGCACCCTTTAAAAAAAATATAATAATAATAAATTGCCTTAAAACCTTCATTTGATCAGTATTATACACAAGAGATAACAAAAAATGGGAACCCCTAACTAGTCATGTGAACAAGATGATGTGTGATTATATATATTTAAGATTGTCATAAGAGTTTGTACGTGCATGCGAAATGGTCGTATTAAATATTCGAATTGGTGAGGGTGCATGAGATTACATTACACATAAATATTTTTATACTATTGTTGATACTTGTAAAGTGAGTAAATATACATATACAAGTGAGATGAATGGACATGAGGTGTGAGTACTGTTGTGTGTCGAGTATAAATACGAGTCATGCATATGATAAATATTTTTGGTCGTTGTGGTCTAAATTTTAATGCAAAGGGTACGTTATATAAATCGTGAATAATGGGGCCTAAAATTATCATTTTGATATAAATTATAGTATAAACCTTAGAATAACTTTATTTTGACATTTTAAGATTTAATTTTGATAACTTTCGTTTATGACTCTAAACTTTACTAAGTTGACGTGTTTAACCCTAAACTATTATAATGGTCATTTGTGACCCTAATCTATAAAAGTTGCTAATACGGAAAAGCTACTAAATATGGCTAATTAATAAAAATGGAAAGCCGACAAAAACGAGTAATCTGATTTGAACAAGTTATTAATAATAGGCCGATCATTAATTCGTGTAGATTCGCTGAAGAAGGAGTTTGCTTCCGATCTTTATGTTTTCTATTGTGTTTGCACTTGCGGTCTAAGGTACAGATATTCTAACCTTTCAGTAAGGTTTCTCATGACTCGTGATCCGGTTCCTTTGACACTACTATGACTTCTGACCTTTGTATATCTGATATCTTTGGTTCATTTTATATGATAATTTGGTATGAAAACCTTTTAAAAATATAACTTGATGTTATGGAGGAAAACTGTTTTGAAATGACACTATGATTTTGATACGAAACCAGTTTTAAATGAAAGATTAATTGGCTTTATGAAGAATGTTTCTAAAAAGGGATATCTTAGTGATAGAAATAGATAAATGATTTGTAAAGTTTTTAAATATGTTTCCTCTTAACTCTTTCACGTTTTATTATGAACTTATGAAATTAGATAATGAATCTTTTGAAATTAACCTTTGAGAATGAACCTTTGATAATCTGAACCATTGATATGACTTATGATATTATGACCTTTGATATTTTGAACCTTTGATATGATCCATTTGAATTGAACTTTTGCTATGAACCTTATGCTATGAACCTTTGATTTGAACTCTGATTATGAACCCTGTCAATTGTAAACCTTTGACCTGAACCTTTGCTATGCACCTTTGATTATGGTACTTTGATTTGACTTATACCTTGCTATTTGATTTGCCTTTGACCCTTCAGTAATATACCCGAGCATTTTCCTAGCCATGAAGGTAACATGGCCGTCGCATTGATGCACCAATGTCATGACTCCAGTGTGGTCGAGTGATGTTCCACACCGTCCCTTTGTTTGATCTGCATTTGGTTTGGGTAGGGGCGTATGGATGCATCCTAGATTTGCTTTGATTTGATTTGCTACTACATTTGGTTTGGTGTCTGGTACTGTGTGCAATACATGCCTTTCACAATATTTGGGAGCTAGCTACTCCAATCTGGTTACTTGAGGTCTCCCCTCCTACTACATTTGGTATTCTGAGGTCACCCCTTTGAGTACATGGTTACTATGCGGAAGACTTTGATTTGATTTGATTTGTTTGGCTCGTGGTAGAATACTGATACAATCTTAACATTTACCTTTACTGTTACCTTTACCTTATACTTATAGCATACCTTTGAGTTCCCCAATGCAACATATATTCTATTTCTCATTTCTATTTCATATTATTTTGTTGTTATATCTGTTCACTGAGCTTTTTAAGCTCAGCCGCATTTCTTTTACCGCCACAGGTTTTAGAAGGAAGCTGGGTTTTGGGTGAAGAGTGCAAGTAGGAGCTTTTAGAGAAGACTATACCATTGATAGCTACCATGGATTAGAATTGAATTGAAGACGTTTTGTATTAGATATTTTGTACCTTAGTTTTGTTTTGTAATTTTTGGCCTTAGAATTCCTTTGTAACCTTTGTATCTGATTATATTATTGAAGTCTTATGCTTGTGTATGTTCTGTTTGACACCATGAATGTGATATCTTAGCCCTTGTCGGGTTGGGGTGTTACAATTATGGTATCAGAGACCAGGCTACGACTTATGATACAGATAACCTTGACCTGTGAGTTTTGGACCATTAGGCTTCCACTGTAGGAACATAAGAGGACACCTTTGAGAACTTGCTTTAGGATTTCCAAGTATGAACTTAAGTTTTGACCGGTGAGGATTGGGTAGACTATAAGGCATTTATTTAAGTATAATTGCTTCCGCATCACTCTGATTCGTTCCTTTCTGTTAGTTATGCCTATTAGGATCACTCTTTTGGAGATTTGGAACTTATGATTTGCGCAACCTCTGATTTGTGACCAAGTGAGTTTTGAATGCATTGAGAATTGCAATATAATGTTTGACACTATTTGATCCTTATCTTTAGATTCTGACTTTGTTCTTTGATTCATCTGTTAACTATTCTGATGCCTCTTCGGCCATTCTGAAAATCTCTTTGATGATGATGTATTTGATACATTCTGTGACGTGTCTCTTGCTTTTGATAAGGATATATAAGCCTTCTGATGTTATTTGATTTTGCCTTACCATCTCTATTCTGAAGAGAAGTCTTGTGGTGTTAACCACTAGTGTAAGAAGATTTTCCCTCTCTTTTGACCGATAAGATTCGCTATGTTGATCTGTTTTCTTTGGAAAGTTAAATTGATTTCATTCCCGTAAGGATTTGGTTGATTTGAGCATTCAAGATGCTGACGACTATCTATTTTTGTCTCACCTTGATATTTCGAATCATTTTAAACTCCTTACCTTGTGTTCCAATTGTTAAACTTCTGTTATCGTCACTGCTCTGGAGACTCGTACATTACTTTCGCAGATATGAAGTTTTGTTTGCATCTAATTTGTATGCCAAAGAATGAATCTCACCTTGAGGGTTATTGAGCTATCTGAATTTTCTCGACATGGTCCCTGAATGAAACCCAATATTTCCATCGGAGTGTGAAGTTGGACTGACATAATGCTGAGAGATTGTCTAGTCACCACGCGATGATGTCTTTGAGAAGTGTCTGAGATCTCACCAGTTGAATTAAGAGAACGGAAGGAGCAACAACCGAAGACTAGGAAGTGAGTTGCTTGTTTGAGTATATCTCCTTGGCGTGTGTCAGTTTTATTTCGCGATGAAGAAGGATGGTAACAGGAGATTACGCATTGACTTCTGGAGGTTGAACCGTATTTCTGTTTGAAGACCATTGTTTTCCCAGCTTCGAATCGACTATGTATCTGTTTAGCTTTAGGACACCAAGTTTGATGATTTGAAGTTATTCCTGGATTTTGCCTTTTGTATTTGTAACGACCACAATGATGGTTAATGATGCTAATAGTATTAGCTAATGCTTTGACTGTCGTATGAATTTGATAAGTTACACCTTTCGTGAGTACTTAGACATTGTCATTGAATAACATTCAGAGAAGGAGGAAGAACATGAGAACCATTTTCGTACTTTGTTAGGAATCCGAGGAACCTCTGCATACTCTGGAAGTTTGATAAGTGTTGAGAACCTTTCTATGGATTCTACGAGATTTGAAACCATCACCAAGCGACCAAGACCGATAATAGTTATAGGAGCTGGAATCCCTTGATCTTTGCAGAAGGATGGTGGAAGATGGTTACGACTTGCGTTATTGCTGAAGGATTTTGTAAGAAGGAAGAAACTACTTAGTCTGAAGAAGAATAGAGTTTTTTTTTTTTCTTTTTTTTTTTCTTTTTTTTTTTTTTTTTTGTTTGAAAAGCTAAAATAGAGATTTGCTTCCAAACTTTCGGGCGGTACAAATTCGGGACATTTCAAGAAGAGTTGGTTATGACCTCATACAACACACGAAGATTTTGCTTATCCATCAAGGCGATTAGAACAGTATGAAGAGGGCTATTCTACACATGACCTAGAGTTGACAGCAACAGTGTTACCTTGATGATTTTGAAAGACATCTTCTTGCAAGGTAGTAGTAGTGGTGAACAAAGAAGAAGAATATAGTCGAGAGAGTGAACCTGGAGCTGAGCTAGAAGACCTGACAAAGACATGCAATTTCACTTCCCTATTCATCTTGGTTGTACTAAGATGAATTGAGAATGGAAGCAGACTTGCTAACATAAGAAGGCTTAATGATCGTGCCAGAAGTTCACATGACACCACCACAATTTCAAGAAGAACTACAGAAGGCTTGAGGAACCGGTCTCAAGTTCATGATTTTTTATTTCACTCTAAGATTAATGATCAGACATTGACAGGCTACTCAGACTTGAGAAGATTTGAAATCATGTGTTTTGAATGGATGACTACTGAAGCAAACATTTATGTCTTTGAGTTAGATTCTATGGAAGATTTGGGATTATGCATTTGCTGACGTAATTCATTTCTGTTTGACCTATTTAGATCTCCGTTACCTTACGATAGGATCTGTTTTTCCCTAGGTTATTTTGATAATGATGTTTGAGGTATCGTATGATAATTAGGAAGACTTGACTTTAGTTCTGATAGGTTGTTCACGACTCGAGATAAAGCATGACCATCATGAGGGCATATTTATGTGATGCTGGTATTATTACGCCTGATCAACGTAATAATACTTACATCATATAACGTGCACTTATTGTGGGCATAGGATATCTTGAGGAGTTCCTAAGAAGCTTAGAATCTAACCTCTGTTGAACATTATCCGCGATTAGTGAGGCTTTAGGTTCATTCTACCAATGCGTCTGCTTTACCTTCATTTGTTAGATATCTGGATGAGTTAAATCTTCGACATGCGTTTTGGACGACTTTTGTGCATCTGTTAAGAACCTTCAGTTTCTTTGTAGAGCTTCCTACTGTTTGATATTGTCATTCAATCTGATTTCTGTCTATGTTTTCGTATGTTGTTCTAAGAAATTTCACCTACCATCTGTTATATGTTGCATTTACCCTTTTGACCAGATTCAATCCGATTTGTCTCTTTGAGAAAACCGGAGCTATATTTTATTTGGATCGAGTCATGAGGAACAAACTATTCCATTGTGAAGATTTTTTGGGAAGAACCTCCCTGAGCGTAAGGTTAATTGTGACGTTCTTTTGTGATTTGCTACGTCACCATCTATCTTTGCGACTTCAATTTTCGCGGACGAAAATTTTCTTTTTAGAGGGGAAGAGTTGTAAAACCCAAAAATTTTAAACATGTAAAATACCCAAAATACCCCTCTAATTTATAACCCAAGACGTCTTTTAAGTTAATACAAAATTACTTAACTTTTAATATACGTTAAGAATTAAATAAATTGGAATGTGACAACCCTAGGTTATTTAACAAGAAAAGACTAATTTAAATTCTAAACACAAAGTATTACACGATCAAATGTTGCATTGGATAATATATATTTTGTACACATGAGCCAAATTGGAAAGTATCATCACAATTAATCACGTTGACAATCACAGCATGAATCTCGGCCCTATAATCTCGACCTCAATCTCTGCTATCAAAGTGTAATATACAACTTTCCTTACTTAGTCACCCTTACATGTTTCTATATCATCGATCTCCATATCTCCATTAAAAAGAAAAAGAAAACTTGCATATACCCTATTGTCCCATGCGTACACTTTGAGAATGATCATACCTCTCTCATTTTACTTCATGAGTTTTCTTGAAAACAAAATAACAATCTCATCCATTTTCTCCCTTTACGTGAAAGTTGGAAGACAAACATACATACAACAACAAAAGCAAACTGACCCTTGTTATTTCCCAAGAAACGACCAGTAGTTGAAGGAAATTTTCTTTCATGGGAGGTTTAGTTCGAAGGGTGTTGAGGAAGAGTGGTTCGTTGCGATCCCGTTCGAAGGAGCTTTTATTGGTTGTAGTCGTTTATGGACTGATCGTTCGTAACACCTCATTGGTTTTGTTTTTGCCACTCTAAACCTGGTCTAAGGTATTACCTCACTTGTCATAAACGTTTCTTGAGTATCTGTTCTTGTTCGTATAAGAAAACATAACTAGGGTTCGTAAATAAAGGTTATACGACAGACATATGTTAACATGACTCGTAAATCTGTTTTACTTGAATAAGTGATATTAAACGAACCGTATATTGAATCGGATTTGAACATATGTCACAAGGTTTAAGGCTGTTTTTGTGTCGCTATATGTGGCTCCTTTGAGTCGCATTGTGTGACTATTTTTGTGTGGTGTTTTACTAAACTTTTGTCGGCCGTTATCACGTACAAAACGCACCCTAAGTAATCGAGTAAACCTGTTTGGAAACATGCGTGTTTTGACCTGTTGTGTCGCCTGATTGATAAGCTATGACGATTTTTTTTTTCACTTATGAAGCGCACCCTTTAAAAAAAATATAATAATAATAAATTGCCTTAAAACCTTCATTTGATCAGTATTATACACAAGAGATAACAAAAAATGGGAACCCCTAACTAGTCATGTGAACAAGATGATGTGTGATTATATATATTTAAGATTGTCATAAGAGTTTGTACGTGCATGCGAAATGGTCGTATTAAATATTCGAATTGGTGAGGGTGCATGAGATTACATTACACATAAATATTTTTATACTATTGTTGATACTTGTAAAGTGAGTAAATATACATATACAAGTGAGATGAATGGACATGAGGTGTGAGTACTGTTGTGTGTCGAGTATAAATACGAGTCATGCATATGATAAATATTTTTGGTCGTTGTGGTCTAAATTTTAATGCAAAGGGTACGTTATATAAATCGTGAATAATGGGGCCTAAAATTATCATTTTGATATAAATTATAGTATAAACCTTAGAATAACTTTATTTAGACATTTTAAGATTTAATTTTGATAATTTTCGTTTATGACTCTAAACTTTACTAAGTTGACGTGTTTAACCCTAAACTATTATAATGGTCATTTGTGACCCTAATCTATAAAAGTTGCTAATACGGAAAAGCTACTAAATATGGCTAATTAATAAAAATGGAAAGCCGAAAAAAACGAGTAATCTGATTTGAACAAGTTATTAATAATAGGCCGATCATTAATTCGTGTAGATTCGCTGAAGAAGGAGTTTGCTTCCGATCTTTATGTTTTCTATTGTGTTTGCACTTGCGGTCTAAGGTACAGATATTCTAACCTTTCAGTAAGGTTTCTCATGACTCGTGATCCGGTTCCTTTGACACTACTATGACTTCTGACCTTTGTATATCTGATATCTTTGGTTCATTTTATATGATAATTTGGTATGAAAACCTTTTAAAAATATAACTTGATGTTATGGAGGAAAACTGTTTTGAAATGATACTATGATTTTGATACGAAACCAGTTTTAAATGAAAGATTAATTGGCTTTATGAAGAATGTTTCTAAAAAGGGATATCTTAGTGATAGAAATAGATAAATGATTTGTAAAGTTTTTAAATATGTTTCCTCTTAACTCTTTCACGTTTTATTATGAACTTATGAAATTAGATAATGAATCTTTTGAAATTAACCTTTGAGAATGAACCTTTGATAATCTGAACCATTGATATGACTTATGATATTATGACCTTTGATATTTTGAACCTTTGATATGATCCATTTGAATTGAACTTTTGCTATGAACCTTATGCTATGAACCTTTGATTTGAACCCTGATTATGAACCCTGTCAATTGTAAACCTTTGACCTGAACCTTTGCTATGCACCTTTGATTATGTTACTTTGATTTGACTTAGACCTTGCTATTTGATTTGCCTTTGACCCTTCAGTAATATACCCGAGCATTTTCCTAGCCATGAAGGTAACATGGCCGTCGCATTGATGCACCAATGTCATGACTCCAGTGTGGTCGAGTGATGTTCCACACCGTCCCTTTGTTTGATCTGCATTTGGATTGGGTAGGGGCGTATGGATGCATCCTAGATTTGCTTTGATTTGATTTGCTACTACATTTGGTTTGGTGTCTGGTACTGTGTGCAATACATGCCTTTCACAATATTTGGGAGCTAGCTACTCCAATCTGGTTACTTGAGGTCTCCCCTCCTACTACATTTGGTATTCTGAGGTCACCCCTTTGAGTACATGGTTACTATGCGGAAGATTTTGATTTGATTTGATTTGTTTGGCTCGTGGTAGAATACTGATACAATCTTAACATTTACCTTTACTGTTACCTTTACCTTATACTTATAGCATACCTTTGAGTTCCCCAATGCAACATATATTCTGTTTCTCATTTCTATTTCATATTACTTTGTTGTTATATCTGTTCACTGAGCTTTTTAAGCTCAGCCGCATTTCTTTTACCGCGGCATGTTTTAGAAGGAAGCTGGGTTTTGGGTGAAGAGTGCAAGTAGGAGCTTTTAGAGAAGACTATACCATTGATAGCTACCATGGATTAGAATTGAATTGAAGACGTTTTGTATTAGATATTTTGTACCTTAGTTTTGTTTTGTAATTTTTGGCCTTAGAATTCCTTTGTAACCTTTGTATCTGATTGTATTATTGAAGTCTTATGCTTGTGTATGTTCTGTTTGACACCATGAATGTGATATCTTAGCCCTTGTCGGGTTGGGGTGTTACACCACGCGCCGTAAACAAGAAACCACCACCTCTTGGTTGTTCCACAGCCGCACGTACACCCCACACCATCATCATTTTCAAAGTTTTGGATATAGATCCAGGTATTGGAAGGTGAGAAAACGCGTTTTTACGCGTGGGTTTGGCTAAACCGAGTCAAACTCGGATTATTTTGTGATGGGGTTTAATGCTACATGTTTCTTTTAAAGATTTTGATAAGAAAAATAAATCGGTATCCATTTTGGGTGTGGTTTTGACTCGGATTTGTATAAATCCTTGTTAGGGTCTTGCTTGGATTGATTATATGATTGAGTTTGGTTGTTTTTGGGTTCATGTCGCGACCCTAGGAGCCGTTTGGCTCGGTTTTGGTTCAAGGGAAATCAAGCCGAGACCCCTTTGGGCTCGTGCCTTATGTTTTCTTTTGGATCCGAGGTTAGCCGTGTCCCACTTGGGTCCGTCAATGGTTAAGTTTGTTTCTAGTTACTACATTTTTCTTTTGATATGGTTATCTACTTGTTGTGTTGTGATTTTTTTTAGTCAAAGTATTTTGTTGACTGTAGATGATGTTTATCATTGTTGATGTTGTAGTATATTGATATTGGTATTGTTGTGATCCTTTGTTTTGGCCGAATACTTTGGATTGGTCGAGACCATTGTGGTCTCGACAATGGAGATAATGTGATAATTGAGGAGTTGTTGTCGAATGGTAAATGTGGGGACCGATTGTGAGACGGTCAAATTAGATGACGGAGATAGGTTAGTCGGGTACCGTAGTCGGACCTCGTTGTTGTAGCACGTGATATGGGTATTGTTTGGACGGAGTTGGAGTGATTGATTTTGACTTGGTTATTTTTATTTCGGACTTGGACAATGAGCCGAGAGTGATGACTCGGACATGTGACCATTTCGTATGACTCGATAAATATTTATAATTAAACGCAAATAATTAAAGTCGTAATAATATTACTGGTAATATAAACGTTTATATAAATATATAGACGTGAATAACGTATATATAAATATATAAATGCGTATATTAAAAATAAAAAGATCACGAGTAATATTATAACAATAACGTGCTATAAATATTATGCTATGAAAGTAGTGTAATAATATTGGGAGCGTTATTATGATTAAACGCTATAAATAACGATGAAATCTTGACGTTGAATAAATTAAAATAAAATAATATCTTTTAATAAACGAGGAAAACTATCGAGTTATACGGGATCGTGGTCACTTGAGTCCAAGTGGATTATTATTTGTGACGTTTGTGTTGTCACGGATATATGACAATTAATACACTCACTTTCGATAACTACGTAACTTATTTAATAGACGGGTTAAATAAAAGCTCTTTAGTTATTTAAATTGAGTATATTAATGGGCATCGTATCCTACGACGCCCATAGATTGTGGTATGTGTACGAGAATAATAAATTACTAAGTATCTCGTGAGGTTGCCAAATTGACGAATTTGGTAAGCTTAACGGCATAATTAGAGAATTTATTAAACTTTGATGTATACCATATAGTACTTTATGTGCAATGTGTGACCTAGGAGTCGGGTATAATTTTAGAATGGTACATTAAGTAATTAAATATGGGGGATTACCAAATCAACGGATTTGATAAACTTCAATGATTTATTTAAATAATATATTGGGCTAATATTAGACTTATAGATTGTTTTTATTATTCTCTTTGTGTGACTTCTTGGTTTGATTGTGTCGACCCACCACCCGTATGGATACCAAACGTCAAACTCCAAACGAATATGAGATTTATACGAGAAATGGATTTTTGGAAGTAAAATGGAATACGTTCGGGTTTGGGAATATTCGATTTTGAGGAAATGGTTTCTGAACTCGTTGATATTGTTAGGTCGTGCCGAGTCCGTAGTTGCCATCTTTTGAGTTATTATACGTCTTACTTCTACCGATTTCTTCTTGCTGATTTCTGGACTTGAGGTGAGTCATAGCCCCACTTTTTACTCTTGAACTATGTTTTCAATACTTGGGGTGAGAAACGTGCAAATTATTTTATGTGGACTATTGTCGCTTTTATATTCTTTTCAAAACTTGCTATGCTTATATAACTAGGAAGAGCGAGGCCTAGCCTAGAGTTAGGTAAGCTATACAACGAGGCCTAGACTAGATCTAGGTAAGTTGTACATGTCGTATCCTTACGCATGTTGGGTATGTCGTATCCTTACGCATACAGATTGATTTGATTGGATTCGATTGTTTGACTATAGTGTGCACCTATAGGTTATTGATACTTCAGAGGTTATCCGAGTATTTATGAAATTACGGGAGGTACCCGTGTATCTATGTTGTGGCGGAGGGTATCCGCAGGTTTATTACGGAAGGTATCCGTGTATTTAAGATGGAGCGGAGGGTATCTGCAGGTTTTAGTGAATCCCTAGTATAGCTAGCAAGCGTTTTGCATATATGTCCACTATATTGAACTATGAATTTAAACCTATGATCTCACCAGCGAAAGCTGACTTTTAGCACGTTTTCTCAGGTAATTAAGCGATGATTTGGATGCTTGGATTGGAAGGCTTGGCTATGGTACCTAGTTTATGGATCTATTTTCTACAACTCTGATATTTGATCGTGGACCTATGTTTATTTCTTTTGGGTCTGACTTTGGATGAATTTGGGATAAATGTAAACTTTAAAACTCCGTTTGGTTGTGTTTTTCTTATGTTTACTTTATCTCGTTTTTTTATGTCTTATGTTGGATACCAATCCCCGTAACACCTCGAAAGCTTGTTGAGTCTTCCGCTGTACCAAATTTTGGGGGTGTTATAGATTGGTATCAGAGCCAAGGTTATAGAGAACTAGGTAAATAAACACCTAAACTATAACCGATTTTTATAGAAAACGATCCTCGACCATTGCCCGCCAGCCCACCAAGCCAAAGCATCTTCGATTATATTGAGGTATTATGAGATAATGATTTGAAATGAGATTTTTTTTAGATGATTGAGAATATGGGATATATTGATTTAGTGATATGATGCCGTTTTGAGGAATTATATGGCTTAATTGTTTTATAAATATTTTAGTAATGCGGTATTTGAAATTCTTTATTGAGATTATATGATTGAAATTATATGAGGATTTTTGATACGGTATTTTGAGTTCGCGCTTTAGTTGTTTTGAAACACTTACACCTACCCTACGCCGTTGTCACAGACTATGGCCTCCCGTATGTTTTACGTTGTTGAGGATATTCTTACTGCACCTGTACGCCTAGCACAGATCACCATGGCTCCTGATGATCCTTACAGGATTGCCATGCATTCAGCTACTTCATCACCGACAGCTTCTACTTCTGCACCACCTGTTGCATCTACTTCTCAGGGACCCTCATCTTCTCTAGGGCTCCCTGGTACTTCGAGACAGCTTACTCTTCATCAGGCTTTGGCTCGTGTGGCTCCACGTTTTGCCCACCGAGCTACGGCACGTATGTCGGTACGCCCTACTTCACCACCTTTACACTTGGATCCTCACACTCTCCTGTCAGATGCACCACCTACATCATTGCATAGTCGTCCTAGATCACCTACCCCATCTCCATATGGTTCACCTGTTAGGAGACGACGATTGATGGTTTACTCTTCCGATGAGGAGGAGGAGGAGTACGAGGGTGAGGATGAGGCTGATGACCCTCAGGAGGAGGAGATGCCTAATGATGATGGTTTGTTAGTGCCGCCAGCTCAGGCTGAGGAGCCTGATTCACCTATACATCCGATAGAGCCTGTTTCACCTGATCATCCATTTCTGTTTGATTTACCACCTGGTAGTCCCGTGGCGTCGGACGCGCCATCTGAGGTTTCTGCTGAGCATGCAGAGTTAGGTGAGACTGGTAGGATGTGGGCTCAGATTACTGCACAGGGCGAGAGGATCTTGCGGATGTCTGACCGACTTGAGATGGTTATTGGAGAGTTTATCGCTGAGCTGAGAGTTGATATGACCGCTGTCGTGGGCAGGACGACGACGATGAGGAGAGGTTTGATGGAGATTCATGAGCATATCGAGAGCTTATAGCGAGGTTTTATCACAGCTCGAGAGGCCGACCGCAAGTTATGGCAGAGGAATACCGAGCTAGAGAAGGAGGTGGCAGACCTCAAGAGAGATAGCGACACCCATAGTGTGGAGTTAGGATCATTGTAGAGAGAGCTTGATGGCTTGAGGCAGGAGTTGAAGAGCCTCCGCCAGCAGCGTGGCTAGATGTTTGGGTTATGTTGTCTTGTTGCTTTCTACACCGAGGAGTGTTCGGTTAGAAAAGCTAGTTATCTTATTTGATGTATTTTCCGTTGGTTATTCGTCTCGTTTGGAACTATTAGTATCTTTTGTGTTTTCGGTAGTTGGAACGATGTTGGATCACTATTGTATGGATGATGGTTATTATTATATGATAGTATGTAGTTTTTGGATGTTATGGAAATTGAGTCCCTATTCGCCTTATTGATGTCTTGTAGTGTATTGTTGATGTTCTTTCCATGATTTGGCTTCATTGATTTAATTCTTGTTGAGTGTATGATAAGTTCTATTGGAGACTTACGAACCTTGTATGATGTTTCAGATCAATGGCCCCACGATGAAACCCTGTTAGAGCTACTAGAACTGGTCCTGCAGTGACTACCTCTTGTCGCCGAGGACGCCGTCCTACTCGAAATGTTGAAACCCTTACTCCTGATAACCTGGACACTACTAACCGCAACAACAGGACTCAAAATATTGATGTTCAGGGAGACAATGATCATGTTCCACCTAATGCACCTACTGTGGATCAAGCAATGATCAATCAACTTGTGGAGCAACGAGTTGATGAGCTACTAGCTGAGTCACATCATTCCAACAATTCTGCTAGAACATTTCCACCTGTTCGTGCTAATGGATGTAACTACAAGGAGTTTCGAATTTGTGGACCTATTGAGTTTGGTGGAACTGAAGGAGTGGTCTACTTGGTCAGGTGGATAGAGAAAACTAAGTCAGTGTTTAATGTCAGTGGCTGTGCGGAGAACGCAAAGGTAAAGTTTGCTTCTTTTACCTTTAAGGACGAAGCTTTAACTTGGTGGAACAATTACCGGAATTCGGTTAGGAGTGATGTGGCTTATGCTATGACTTGGGAGCAATTTAAGTCTTTGCTGATTCACTTGCCCAAGAAATGAGGTTAAGAAACTGGAGATTGAGTTCTGGAATCACAAAGTGAAGGGTACTGATATGGCGACTTACAATCGTCGCTACCAGGAGTTGGCCTTGCTTTGCCCAGATATGGTTAGAACTGAGACTCAAAAGATTGAGCGGTATACCGATGGGTTGCCTGTGGCTACAAGGAATGATGTGATTGCTGCTAGACCTGCAAATATCCATGAGGCCATCACAATCGCTCAAAAATTAATGGATTCGTTGGAATTGGAAGGAGCTGATAAGGATAAGAATGGAAAGAGAAAGAGAGACCATCACTCTAAGGGTAATAATCACCGAAACAAGCGACAAGCTGTTGCTAAAGCTTATGCTATTGGGGATGGAAATAAGAAGAACTATAATGGTGATGCACCCAAGTGTGGTCATTGCTACAAGAATCATACAGGACAATGTACTGTGATTTGTCAGAGTTGCTCAAGGAGAGGACATGTAGCTAGGGATTGTAGAGCACGACCTCTTGCTATCGTTCAAGCTACTCCTGAAGTGAGAAGTAAGGCAGATGTTACTTGTTTTGGGTGTGGAAAGAAAGGACACTATAGGAGTGAGTGTAGAGGATCGTGGAACCGAGGAAATCAAGGCTCGGGTGGTAATGGGTATAATCATGGAAATCGTGTAGTTGGAGGAAACCGTGGACGTCAAGACAATGAGGACCAACGTGTGGAAGTAGGAGCTGCTCATGGGAGAGTGTATGCACTCGGGAATAAGAGAGGAGAAGATCCGAACGTCGTTACTGGTACGTTCCTTCTCAATAATCGTTATGCTTCCATACTATTTGATACTGGTGCCGATAGAAGTTTTGTGTCCACTACATTTGCACCCTTACTAGAGAAACCCCCGATGGCCTTAGGAATTGGTATGATATAGAGTTAGCTAATGGGAACATGGAAAGTATTAAGACTATCATTCGCGGTTGCACGTTAAATTTCTTGAATCACCCTTTCAACATAGATCTTCTACCCGTCACGTTAGGAAGTTTCGATGTCATCATTGGTATGGATTGGTTGTCGAAGTATCGTGCTCACATACTTTGCGAGGAGAAGATTGTGCGTGTGCCTTATGGAACTAAATATACAAGGAGATCGAAAAGGTTCGAGGAGCCCATCCCGATTAACAGTCATTTCTTGCACTAAGCTACCGAAGCTAATGGAAAAAGGATGTTACCTTTTCTTAGCTCAAATCTCTGAGAAAGGAGGGAAGGAAAAGAAAGAAAGATGCATTGGAGATGTGCCTATAGTTCGTGATTTTCCTGATGTATTTCCCGATGATTTTCCGGGAATCCCGCCTACTAGACAAGTGGAGTTTCAGATTGAGTTGATACCTGGTGCTGCACCTGTGGCACGAGCACCTTATCGACTTGCACCCACTGAACTGGAAGAGTTGTCGAAACAATTAGCGGAGTTAGCCGAAAAAGGATTTATAAGACCAAGTTCTTCACCTTGGGGAGCCCCGGTCTTATTTGTGAAGAAGAAGGATGGATCGTTTCGTATGTGTATTGATTACTGAGAGCTGAACAAGTTAACGGTGAAGAATAGATACCCGTTACCGAGGATCGATGACTTGTTCGATCAGCTTCAAGGATCGAGTGTGTATTCGAAGATCGATTTGAGATCGGGATATCATCAGCTTCGAGTTCGCGAGGAAGATATTCTGAAAACGGCTTTCAGAACCCGTTACGGGCATTACGAGTTTCAGGTGATGCCGTTTGGGTTGAATAACGCACCGGCGATATTCATGGATCTCATGAATCGGGTGTGTAAGCCTTACTTAGATAAGTTTGTAATCGTGTTCATTGACGATATTCTAATCTACTCGAAGAGTGAGAAAGAGCATGAGGAGCATCTAAGGCTTATCTTAGAATTGCTCAGGAGGGAGAAACTGTATGCCAAATTCTCCAAATGTGAATTTTGGATTCCGACGGTACAATTTTTGGGTCATGTGATTGATAGTCAAGGAGTTCATGTAGATCCCGCTAAGATTGAAGCTATTAAGGATTGGGCTGCACCGACAACCCCGACTGAAGTTCGTCAATTTTTGGGTTTAGCCGGTTATTACCGAAGATTCATTGAGGGATTTTCGAAGATAGCAAAACCGTTGACCAAATTAACTCAAAAGAGTGTTAAATACGAATGGGGAGATAAGGAAGAGGAAGCATTTCGATTACTTAAGGAGATGTTGTGTAGTGCTCCTATCTTAGCGTTACCTGAAGGTAATGAGGACTTTGTCGTCTATTGTGATGCTTCGCATAAAGGTTTGGGAGCTGTGTTAATGCAACGAGAGAAAGTAATAGCTTACGCTTCCCGACAGCTCAAGAAGCACGAGAAGAACTACACCACCCATGATTTGGAGTTAGGTGCTGTGGTTTTTGCCTTAAGGATATGGAGACATTACTTGTACGGAACCAAGTGTGTTGTATTTACCGACCACAAAAGTCTACAACACATCTTGAATCAGAAAGAGCTCAACATGAGACAACGACGTTGGATTGAGTTGCTAAGCGATTATGATTGCGAAATTCGCTACCATCCTGGTAAAGCAAATGTTGTTGCTGATGCTCTTAGTCGAAAGGAAAGGATACCACCGTTACGAGTTAGGTCATTGGGAATGACTATCGTATCGCCGTTACCGTCTCAAATGTTTAAAGCTCAAACGAAAGTGCTGAAAGCCGAAAACCGACCTGCTGAGAACATATTTGGGATGGCTGAAAATGAGAAAGGATTTGTTAAGCGTTCTGATGGAGTATTATGTTTTGGAGATCGGATTTGGGTACCATTGTATGGAGGAATTCGAGAGTTGATTATGCATGAGTCGCATAAGTCAAGGTACTCTATTCATCCTGGGTCTGACAAGATGTACCAGGATTTGAAAAAGTTATATTGGTGGCCAAATATGAAGGCAAATATAGCATTGTACGTTAGTAAGTGCTTGACATACTCTAAGGTTAAGGCCGAACATCAAAGACCGTCAGGATTATTGACGTAGCCAGAACTCCCAGTTTGGAAATGGGAGCGGATTACAATGGACTTTATTACCAAATTACCAAAGACAGCTAGCGGCTGTGACGCTATATGGGTAATTGTGGACCGATTGACTAAGTCTGCTCATTTCCTGGCGATTAGTGAAGATGATAGTGTCGACAAACTTGCGAGGTTGTATGTGAAGGAAATTATTTCTCGTCATGGAGTTCCGATATCGATTATTTCTGATCGCGACAGCCGCTTCACATCAGCTTTGTGGCGATCACTTCAAACTGCTTTGGGGACGAAACTTGATATGAGTACTGCATATCATCCCCAAACCGACGGTCAAAGTGAGAGAACTATTCAGACTTTGGAGGATATGCTTTGTGCATGTATAATAGACTTTGGTAAAGGCTGGGAGAAATATCTACCCATTGCGGAGTTTTCCTATAACAATAGCTACCACACAAGTCTTAAGGCTGCACCATTTGAATCTTTATATGGTCGTAAATGCCGTTCGCCTATTGGTTGGGCTGAAGTTGGAGATAGCCAACTCACAGGCCCCGAGCTTATATTGGAGACTACTGAAAAAGTGACTCAAATTCGTGATTGATTACAAGCAGCTAGAGATAGGCAGAAAAGTTACGCCGATCTGAGACGTAAACCCCTAGTGTTCCAGGTTGGAGACAAAGTGATGCTGAAAGCCTCGCCTTGGAAAGGTGTGATACGTTTCGGGAAACGTGGGAAACTCAACCCCCGCTACATTGGACCATTTCTTATTTTGGAAAGAATTTGGCCCGTGGCTTATCGGTTGGAATTACCACAGGAACTAAGTAAAGTTCACGATGTGTTCCATGCTAGTAATTTGAAGAAGTGCCTTTCTGATGAGACGCCGGTTATACCGATGAAGGATATTCGTGTTGATGAGAAACTGAATTTTGTGGAATAGCCGATTGAGATCTTGGACTGAGAGATTAAATGACTCAAGCGAAGTCGCATTCCACTCATCAAGGTTCGTTGGAACTCCCTACATGGACCGGAATTTACATGGGAGCATGAGGACGAGTTCCGAAAGAGATATCCGAAGCTTTTCACTTCGTAGATGGATTTGTTCCGAGAGAAACCCGGGACGGGTTTCTTCTGAGGCCGGGAGGATGTGATAACTGGAAAATTAGGGAGCCATTTTGAAAACCCGCATTACATTAAAGTTCGTTTATAAATTTATATTTAAAGTTTTTATTCGAAACGAACTTGTAAGACCTATATTATGGTTGATTATATTTTAAACTCTTCGTGAAATTGAGATTTTCTTTAATGATTCGATATGGAAATATATGTGGTGACGTAATTTTGAAATTCTCATTTGGTACTACGTTGACTCCGGCACTAGGATAACCTAACAGAAATTTTATGTCTTGAGTTTACGGATTCGACTGTATATATTTATTTATGGAACGTATCGTGAGATATTAAACGATTTGAAACGAGTTACGGGTTTTAGTCTGCGGAATTTACACCTACCCATCTTACCCTTAATATTAATAACACTACCCTTGCTAACCCTAGCCGCCACTCAAATCCGGCCACCATAGCCGCACCGCCGGTTATCACCACACACGAACACCACCACCATAATCCACTCGTTTTTCTCCACCTATTGACCCACACCACGCACCGTAAACAAGAAACCACCACCTCTTGGTTGTTCCACAGCCGCGCGTACACCACACACCATCATCATTTTCAAAGTTTTGGATATAGATCCGGGTATTGGAAGGTGAGAAAACGCGTTTTTACGCGTGTGTTTGGCTAAACCGAGTCAAACTCAGATTATTTTGTGATGGGGTTTAAAGCTACATGTTTCTTTTAAAGATTTTGATATGAAAAATAAATCGGTATCCATTTTGGGTGTGGTTTTGACTCGGATTTGTATAAATCCTTGTTAGGGTCTTGCTTGGATTGATTATATGATTGAGTTTGGTTGTTTTTGGGTTCATGTCGCGACCCTAGGAGCCGTTTGGCTCGGTTTTGGTTCGAGGGAAATCAAGCCGAGACCCCTTTGGGCTCGTGCCTTATGTTTTCTTTTGGATCCGAGGTTAGCCGTGACCCACTTGGGTCCGGCAATGGTTAAGTTTGTTTCCAGTTACTACCATTCTTCATTTTTCTTTTGATATGGTTATCTACTTGTTGTGTTGTGATTTTTTTTAGTCAAAGTATTTTGTTGACTGTAGATGATGTTTATCATTGTTGATGTTGTGGTATATTGATATTGGTATTGTTGTGATCCTTTGTTTTGGCCGAATACTTTGGATTGGTCGAGACCATTGTGGTCTCGACAATGGAGATAATGTGATAATTGAGGAGTTGTTGTCGAATGGTAAATGTGGGGACCGATTGTGAGACGGTCAAATTAGATGACGGAGATAGGTTAGTCTGGTACCGTAGTCGGACCTCGTTGTTGTAGCACATGATATGGGTATTGTTTGGACGGAGTTGGAGTGATTGATTTTGACTTGGTTATTTTTATTTCGGACTTGGACAATGAGCCAAGAGTGATGACTCGGACATTTGACCATTTCGTATGACTCGATAAATATTTATAATTAAACGCAAATAATAAAACTCGTAATAATATTACTGGTAATATAAACGTTTATATAAATATATAGACGTGAATAATGTATATATAAATATATAAATGCGTATATTAAAAATAAAAAGATCACGAATAATATTATAACAATAACGTGACTATAAATATTATGCTATGAAAGTAGTGTAATAATATTGGGAGCGTTATTATGATTAAACGCTATAAATAACGATGAAATCTTGACGTTGAATAAATATTAAATAAAACAATCTCTTTTAATAAACGAGGAAAACTATCGAGTTATACGGGGTCGTGGTCACTTGAGTCCAAGTGGATTATTATTTGTGACGTTTGTGTTGTCGCGGATATATGACAATTAATACACTCACTTTCGATAACTACGTAACTTATTTAATCGACGGGTTAAATAAGAGCTATTTAGTTATTTAAATTGAGTATATTAATGGGCATCGCATCCTACGACGCCCATAGGTTGTGGTATGTGTACGAGAATAATAAATTACTAAGTATCTCGTGAGGTTGCCAAATTGACGAATTTGGTAAGCTTAACGGCATAATTAGAGAATTTATTAAACTTTGATATATACCATATAGTACTTTATGTGCAATGTGTGACCTAGGAGTCGGGTATAATCTTAGAATGGTATATTAAGTAAATAAATATGGGGGATTACCAAATTGACGGATTTGATAAACTTCAATGATTTATTTAAATAATATATTAGGCTAATATTAGACCTATAGATTGTTTTTATTATTCTCTTTGTGTGACTTCTTGGTTTGATTGTGTCGACCCACCACCCGTATGGATACCAAATGTCAAACTCCAAACGAATATGAGATTTATACGAGAAATGGATTTTCGGAAGTAAAATGGAATACGTTCGGGTTTGGGAATATTCGATTTTGAGAAAATGGTTTCTGAACTCGTTGATATTGTTAGGTCGTGCCGAGTCCGTAGTTGCCATCTTTTGAGTTACTATACATCTTACTTCTACCAATTTTTCTTGCTGATTTCTGGACTTGAGGTGAGTCATAGCCCCACTTTTTACTCTTGAACTATGTTTTCAATACTTGGGGTGAGAAACGTGCAAATTATTTTATGTGGACTATTGTCGCTTTTATATTCTTTTCAAAACTTGCTATGCTTATATAACTAGGAAGAGCGAGGCCTAGCCTAGAGTTAGGTAAGCTATACAACGAGGCCTAGACTAGATCTAGGTAAGTTGTACATGTCGTATCCTTACGCATGTTGGGTATGTCGTATCCTTACGCATACAAATTGATTTGATTAGATTCGATTGTTTGACTATAGTGTGCACTTATAGGTTATTGATACTTCGGAGGTTATCCGAGTATTTATGAAATTACGGGAGGTACCCGTGCATCTATGTTGTGGCGGAGGGTATCCGTAGGTTTATTATGGAAGGTATCCGTGTATTTATGATGGAGCGGAGGGTATCCGCAGGTTTTAGTGAATCCCTAGTATAGCTAGCAAGCGTTTTGCGTATATGTCCACTATATTGAACTATGAATTTATACCTATGATCTCACCAGCGAAAGCTGACTTTTAGCACGTTTTCTTAGGTAATTAAGCGATGATTTGGATGCTTGGATTGGAAGGCTTGGCTATGGTACCTGGTTTATGGATCTATTTTCTAAAACTCTGATATTTAATCGTGGACCTATGTTTATTTCTTTTGGGCCTGACTTTGGATGAACTTGGGATAAATGTAAACTTTAAAACTCCATTTGGTTGTGTTTTTCTTATGTTTACTTTATCTCGTTCTTTTATGTCTTGTGTTGGATACCAATCCCCGTAACACCTCGAAAGTTTGTTGAGTCTTCCGCTGTACCAAATTTTGGGGGTGTTACAGTGTAGAACTTTTGCTGCCTAATTATATTCATTACCTATGACATTGATATGCAATGATCAAAACTACAATCTATAACTCACAATGCCAAGTTACAGTATTCAGGCCGTACACGGTTCATATACATGTGAGTATCAAGCCCAAACATTACTTCCACATGTTGTTAGTAGGTGTTATTTAATAATTTTTTATTATTATTATTATTATTATTATTATTATTATTATTATTATTATTATTATTATTATTATTATTATTATTATTATTATTATTATTATTTAAAATTTTTGTGCTTAACTGCTAATTCACTTATGAGTGTATGACTGTATAGTTCTTTTTAGATAAGCGTTTGTATCGTGACTTTTTATAGAACAACTTATTGGGGCCGAATGAGCTGACAATCCTCATTATAAGCTGGCTGTTTAGATACTCTTAACAAATCTAAAGTTATAAATTGCTTTACTAAGCTTACCAAAACACGTCCTTAAAGCAACATAGGCCTATTAGTCATTTTGTAGATAAGCATAACATGTGCAAAATATTTTCCCAAATGCCTCTTTAACAGTCTTATTGCAATTTGTTACAACAGACAAACGGTTTGTAAGTTTGAGCTTACATAAACTATTGACTGTTAGATATATGATCAGCTACAAATGAACCAGGTTGTTCTTTGTTCTGAATAAGCTATTCATAGAATTCTCATTTTTAAATAGCAGTATGTACAAGGAAGACACCTTTCTTTTTTTGTTTGGTATTGCTCATTAAAGGTTTTCTCTGCAATAGATAATCGCTTTGCATTTATAAAGATATTTATAATATTTTGCTATTTAGTGTGGAGCGAAACAACTTACTCATGTTGTTTAAGTAGTTTAAAAGGCAATTTGAATAAAGATATTTGAATATTTGCATTATTTATATGTACCAGACAATAGTTTTAATGAAGATTGTCAACTGTTAGATTTGTGCATAATTTTACTTACATTCACTTTTTGGAATTTTGTTTGTATTGCAGCCACTGATGACATTAATATGTGTACAAATAAATGGCTATCTACGGGTCGATAGGAATGCATGTGCACATTATGTATTTGTCACAAATGGATATGATTTGGTTGAAGACAGAGGAGGGAAAACATGGATATCAACATATGCGGCTGTATACGATGTGTGGTGTTCTGATTATATTCGTGTATGTCCTAGCTGTTTTAAAAATTGCACTTGGAAAGAAGCTGTCAATGTGCTCAATGTTTGTGGTTCTTTTTTACGTTAGTATTTGTTAAGTTAATGGCTGCCAGTAGCTTCCTTGATTCATTGTCCAAAAGTGCAGCAAGATGATAGCCATTGAACATGATGCTGTCGCGCAGGTAAAACCTACAGACGTTAACAAGCCCATCGAGGTTAAAGTTTATCAAAAATGGACTACCAGAAATGTGCGCAATCTTAGACGAAAAAGTAAGCCAAACAAACATGTTTCATAAACCAATAATTGTCTTATAGTAAAATGCTTTTATTTCTTTCTTAACAATAACTGTCACTTTCTCATTACACGGCCACAACTACATTCAACATATCAGGTTCGAGGGTTCGGTTGTCGGAAAATAGAGAGATGGCAGTAAACACTTGATGACGAAATGACCTAGGTCTTTGGTAAGTACACACAGGTATATTGAAAACCAATAAACCTATAATATTGGTGGGTTTCAATATACGTTGTTTATAATTGGTTTTGCTTCTGTATTTGCAAACCTGAATCTTATAGGTATCTATGAAATTCTGTGAATTGTAGTAATTTATTGGAGTTGTATCTTGGCGGGCCAACCACGGCCAAGTTGTGGTTGCAGCCTTGGCGGGCCAGCCACATCGTCATCCTCTGTACAAGTACTTTCAGTACAAGTTAGAGGCAATTAGGAAAATGAATTGCCGATATAACCTCACACACTCCATAGGCAAATGCCCGAAGGTTTAGCTCTATACTTAGATATATTGTCACACTTTTTTTCAAAACCCTTTGCTATTGGTTGTTCGGTTATCCCATTTTTTATGATCTTAGGGCAAAGACCTTCGCAGCGAGCCCGTAGGCAGGCTGGTGCTCTGCCATTGTGCAAATGCTTATCACAAACATTTCAGGCATCAGGCGGTAGCGGTTCACCAATGCCGGAACATCGGCCATTTCTCCTTCAAAATGTCTCCTCAACATATGACAGCCGGTGTTCAACCAGGTATATATATGTTGTTAATTATGACCACATACAGCCGGTGGTCAACAACCTCTGATGCAACCCCCTCTGCCATGCCTGTGCGATCAGCTACTACTTGACGCACATCAATTCCAGCTGGACATACAATGCACAGACCTTCAACAATGCAGTCTCGTACAGGTTTGTGACACTCTTTATATCAATTCCAGCTAGACATACAATGCACAGATCATCCTCAACTTCACAAAGAGATCCTCAAGAAGGAATAAGGAATTAGAGAGCCTTTTCGTGTTTTTCACCTTCCCTGTTTAACTATGTATTTATTGTACTCATTAAATTTTTATTCAAAGTTGTTATTTTTGGGTTTCCAGTCTCTTAATACCTCGAGATTAATGGTCATTTAAGAAGTATGATTGTTACCCAGAAACAGAAACCCATACCAAAAATTTGCTAAGAAAATACCCAAAAAATTGCGAGAGAAAAACCCGCTAGGCCGCAACGCGACCGTCGCCATACTCGTTTACACCGTTTACAGTCTTAAAATAATATTAAAAGCTAATGAAACTGTTGCATAGTGATGAAAATGTAAAGGAAAAAATGACTCTAAGGCTGCCCACAGTAAGGCGATCCAATCCCCCTATTTTTTCTTGCCACATCAACTTTCTCTCTCTAGCGACCTACAGGCGATTGGGTGCCCCAGTAAGGGCGACCAAGTTCAATTTTTCTTTTAAACATTTTTAACACAAAACTAAATTTAAAAAAAATTAACTTATTATCACTTGCCACAACCCACTTTACCAACTTGAATATATATATATATATATGGGCTTTATTTTCAGAACCCTGTTAAGTGTGGGAACTGCGAGAACTCCAATTTTGCATTAGAAAACATGCAAGTTCATATAAAACATGTATGTTTTCTTACATACACCTTAATACACATGCCTGAGTATTAAGGTGTATGTAAGAAAACATACATGTTTTATATGAACATGCATGTTTTCTAATGCATAATTGGAGTTCTCGCAGTTCCCGCATTTAACATGGTTAAAAAAAAAAAAACCATTTTGCATTGATCTATTGCACTTAACAGGTTTGTATATAAACATGTATTATGTGTATTAAGGTGTATGTAAGAAAACATACATGTTTTATATGAACATGCATGTTTTCTAATATAAAATTGGAGTTCTCGCAGTTCCCGCATTTAACAAGGTTCTGAAAATAAAGATACACTATTATATATATATATATATATATATATATATATATATATATATATATATATATATATATATATATATATATATATATATAAAGACTTCATCTTCCTCGACATACACACACACACTAAACCGGTCAAAACAAATAAAAGGCAAAGCAAATGGATCAAAAAGGCCAATATATATATATATATATATATATATATATATATATATATATATATATATATATATATATATATATATATATATATTAATCGGTCGAGATCACGACCTCAATCCCATGTTTTCGTCCCTCAACTCGGTCGCGACCCAATCCCCACAATAAGGCCGACCGAGATCGACCTACACGACCGACTCGGTCACCTCTCCTTCTGTGGGCAGCCTAATAGTTTTCTACTTTAAGCTTTTCCCCAAAATAAGTACTCTACTAATTTTACCATGATGTAAGTACTCTACTTAATGTTAGCTCCTACTTGTTCATAATTTGGTCAATAAACCGGTAAGTTTGTAAATATATGTCAAATATTTACTGAAGTTGCAGTAGTTTTAGAAGTTAAATTAGTCATTACCATTCCACTCTTGTTATATATGCAATCAACTACATTAAACAACTTATCTTCAATGTTCAAGAGACCATCAAATATGGCAGCCACTATATCCCTTCTCCATCAACACTCCAACCCCGACAATCATCTTTACTCATCTTTCCACTTTGGCATTTCGTTTCACCACCTCATCTTTCAAGGCAACCACTACAACAAGCAACACCCCTGCCTTACCCCTTCTTATTTTTTCAGATTCAAAGTTTTGGCTATAGATACATTTCATGTTCGATTTCTTGGCAGACACATTGCCTTCCGCATGTCAAAGATTACATCAACTTTTTTTTCCTTTTTCTATTTTTGTTAATGTAATTGTTTAGTAAAGTTTTTAACAAGTTGTTAGAAGTAGAATACCCAACATACATACAAACATAGTAGAGTACTTACATTCCAGCTACACAAAATCAACCCGCGTAACACAACCACATAGCAGTCCTACTTACCCCCCCCCCCCCCCACCCCCCAAAGATACGCGAATGCGTGAGCTACACCCATAGATTTCACACGCTCTAAAAATTTACATCAATAGCTTCACATAAGCAAAGCATCATCAAAGTAAATATGACAACAGCGGCATGGCTGCAAAAGTCATACATTATAAATTATAAATTTATTTAAAGCCCATATAAAGCGACGTCGTATTGTGGTATCAAATTAAGCGTCACAACAGTGTTCTGTCCCCACTACCTACAGTTGGGTGGCGTTGAAGTTATAGTGCCACCTAAAATGGCACCGTTGCAAAAGGCATACATTTTCAGACAGAAAACTAATCTAACCCTCACAGAACTAAACAATCTTGAAAGTCATAAACATGTAAGACAACATGTATGACCACAATGGGCACAAGTTAGCAAACATGAGATAACATGCATCCAGTCACCAAAATGTTGCAACAAATAATTAGGCTCAGATCTGTATATATTATTCAACTTACAAAGTTGTTTCTATTCCGTATTGGCTGCAAACAAACACGATTGCAAAGCAAGTATTTGAACTATGCCATCCGTTTGTTGCCACGCCAAGTTATGGTCAGATAACAGAAATCATCACAACCTATGGAATGTGTGTGTTAGCGGATAAAAGGATATGTGAACCTGCCATGGATGCATAAACAAATGTATTCGTGATGCCCGCCAAGATACAGACTACTTTCATCCATCGTAATCCAGCTACACAAAATCCATACAATACTCAGCTTAGTATCTACCAAAAAAAATAATAAAAAAAAAAAAAAAAAAAAAAAAAAAAAAAAAAAACATAAAATTTATAAATATATGTGCAAAACACCATATTGTCTCAAAAGTTCAAAACGACATTTGTTACCGTGGCTCAACAAACGAAACAACACCATTACAAAAAGGCCTGCCCCACGACGGTCATAAACATCAAGCACATGTACCATAGACATAAAGAATATTGCCATTGAAACTTAGTTATGTTTAGAGCATTAGCTGCATATCAACGATTTCCTAGCATATGGTTAGCAACTAATGCTCTAAGCACAAATAAGTTGCTTAAAAGCAGCAAACTTGTTTATTTGCCTTAACATCCACATTAAACACTTGCAATATAAGATACTTACAACTGAGAAGCTTTCTAACTTCGTAATGACAAACAATAAGGCTATCGTGGATGAAACAACCAACAGACTGTTTAAGAAAATGTCACACGAACCAGGACTCACCCAAAACTACTTTGATACATGTAAATCGCATGTAGTTTAGTCTAAAAGTACTCAGATTTGCGCATGACGTACGGTTATTGTAGTTAGGGTTTCACTGTAGCTAGGGTTTCCAGATCAGTGAACTCTTCTAGAAAAAGACATATAAAGAGGTACACACAGAAAACCAAATCCAAGAAGAACGATCCAATCCCCAAGATGTGCCTGATTTGAGAGAAAACTATGCGTGTTTTTTAGAAAGAGAGCATAACCTTATCGAATGTTCTAGGGGATGGGAGTAGTTTTGTTTTGTTTGTTTGTTTTTTTCTGTTTTGTTTTTGTTTTTTTTTTTTTTTTTTTTTTTTTTTTTTTGTTTTTTGTTTTTTTAATACCTTTTTGTGGATCACTTGCTTTAGCAATATTATGAATACGATGCCATTTTGGGAGCAAACATACAAAGACAGTGCCGTTTTAGGTGGCACTGTAACTTCAACGCCACCCCACTGTAGATAGTGAGCAAGGAGAACTGTAGGGACGTTTAATTTTTTTCACACAATACGACGTCGTCTTTTATGGGCTTTAAATAAATTTATAATACGCATAGCAATATTCCAATTTTTTCTACTTCGGTGGTGCCATACGACATCTTAATGCGTTTTCTGGGACGTCATATTCCGTGCAGAGATTGTGTTCATCGTTCCAAACTTCAAGATACAACTCCTGTACCAGGTATCGCCATTATGATTGTAGACCTCAGATTTCACATGCCCTTTGCACTCCATGATTTAGGACGCTAATTGAAGAATATTACATTAATGTACCATAAATTTGTGTTAAAAGTTCACATTGTGGCAATAAAATAATTCGAATGGGACATTTTTTAATAAATCATATGTACCAAAACATAACAAATGAGAAGTAGGTTGATTTTAAGGCAAATAAACCCATTACATCACAAATTCAATAATCTTTAAACCTCGTATATTTTCATCGCGTGACTAGATCACTTGATGGAGCTTCTCAGGAGGTCTCACTACCTAATACTAATCCAATCAAGGTCTCGGATTGTGGATTTCATTGTGTGGGATCCAATGCATCACACAAAAACATCGACTTTCTTAACAAAATTTCAATAAGCCGATACAACTTATACACCCTGCACATGTGTCATTGTTATCAAGGATTAATGACTTACCGCGTGAACAAGGATAACAAAATAGTTTTCAATCAAATAAAAGATATAATCGCTATTTATATATAAATATTTTCTAAACTAACCTCTTTATAAATGGTTCAAAATTACCTCAAGTGAATGGCTTCACATATGCTGCTTCGAATGAGTCAGTTTATGAAATGAAACACTGCATTCTTCATAAACTTTCAACTTCTTACTTATTTTTTGAGATTCTTTATCGCCTTTCTCTTTAATTTTATCCTAAATGAACACATACATTACAAACTTTTAATCCTTACATATACATATAACTAACACATTTAATTAAAGTTAATTCTTGTTCATCCAATAAAAGGAGTGCTTGGATTAACTTATTCAATATAGATTGCACTTATTAATTTAACAACCTCTTTTAGATAAGCACATCCAAAGCAGTAAGTTGTTCAAAATATAATAAGCTATCATGTATCTGAGATTGCATATCTTAAAGTGCTAAATAAATAATAACATACATAGCAACATGCTTACTCTTACGTGCTTACTTGAGTGTAAGATAAACAAATAAGCAGTTCATCCAACACAAACTGGTAAACTAAGAAGTCTAGCTTAGCTTATTTAAAAGCAGCTTATGCTTATCAGCTCAGCTTATGAACTTAATAATCCCATTTAAATTAACAGCGGTTAGTTGTTTACAATGCAGTAAGCTAATAAAGCAGGTTCTACCAAAACCTTCACTTATGGTTTAGGAAGATCCAACATTAGAACTTCACGACACTAGCCTAATCAAAACCTTCACTCATGGTTTCGATTAGACCCAACCGGCAGCAACCAACTCAGAGTTACCCATATCAGAATCTCTCAAACCCTAATTTGAAAAATTAGGGTTTTTACTCATTAACACCTCAATACCCCCAATCCACATGTCGCTAATAAGAGCCACAAGCAATACCCGAACCCTATAAATTAGGGTTTCAAGAAAAAAGGGAAAACGGGGAGATTAAGAGCCTATAGCTCTAATACCATGTGAGATGATATCAAATAAGTATGTAAACAATCATGGGGAAGAACAATAGTCGGCTTGATTGATCCTAGCCGGACGTTTATTGGTAAATTATTGAGAGTACAATGATTGTCTTGTGAGATAAAGACCTCACTAATGAATACAAAAGGTTACATGATCAAACGATTGTAGGTAAAAATAACATAGAGTGGTATGGGAGAGATCGGGTGTTTGATGATGATGGTGATGATGATATGTGTCTTAACCCTATATTCTCAAGTTTAATTTTAAGAGGAAAAGAAAAGAAATGAAAAGATGCATAAAAATTTGTGTTCTCAAATTTGTGGAAGGAAGATTTGTGTGTTTTTACTCTAATATCTTCCTTTCACTTTTGGAAGAAAAAGAAGAGAACTCTCTTCCTTTCTTTCCTCCCCAATCTCTTCTCTTTTTCTGAATAATTAACTCGAGAACACGACGTAAAAAGAAAGACATGTATGTAATGCTAAAATGAGCAAACTAGCCATATTGACCATAAAATTTCTAATGCCCAGCAATCACCATCAAGATTCCAAGAATTACAAAGAAGCGTTTGAAATAATTTCAACACAAAATAAGCACAAAGATAAGCATAGCAATAATCAGATTATAATCCTTTATTTTAAGCAAAGCAATAATCAGATTACCATCAGCCAGAGATTGTTTGGTATTGCATTGCTTATAGTTGTTATTATATATTATTATATATATGAGTACTACTTAGAAACGAACACGTAGCAATATTTGAGTCTTTATTGTCCATAAATTTTAAAAGAGTCTTTTACAAATGGATATTAATAATATCTCCATCATTGACTTGTCTACAAAACGCTAGGTCCAAATCACCTGGGAGAAAATAAATAAAAGAATAGTTTGTTTTAAAAAATAAGGAGATGTGTACTAAAACTAAAAGTTCCATAAAGACATGTCAACACAAGATTCCACATCATCAAAAAAGTTACTACCATATCCAACATTACTGATATGAGGTGGTGGTAGCATGAGTGCTTCAGCCATGCTATCAAGAAAACCTGGCAACTCATCTTCATGCATGTAATAATCCATAACAACTTCCGGTTTCGTATGTCGAAAAGCCTCTGCTGCTTTGGCTGCTGCCTTTTGGATATCCGCTACATGATTAGACTCCGGGACAGGCAGTCGCCATACTGAGTCAGCAAAGTTCAAACACGCGTACTTTGGCCCTCTCATGGCTAAAATCGCCACGTCGTGAGCCCGGGCTGCCATTTCAGCATTTGGATGAGTCCCTAGCCAAACCCTCGACTGAGTGATCGGGTGTCTCACCTCACAAACCCATTTCCCTTTACCCCTACTCCTTACTCCCCTGTAAACCGGATGTCGGGTTTCTTTAAATTTTTTCCTTCCGGCTCTCTTCTTTGGGTTCTCTGAGGCTAGCATAAGTACTTGATCAAGTTCTGACGAAAAGCTACCACTTCCGTCAGGACACGTTAAAGGTGTTTCAGTAGACGACGATGACGAAGACGGAAAAGAATTATAAGATTCATTGGAGGCGTTCATATCCATGCAGGTTTTTTGTGCTCGTACGGAGTATTAAGCTAGTTGTAAGTTATCAGTGAAGTAGTGATTGCTTGAGTTTTAAGTTATTGATATTCGAATGTTGAAATATCTTTTATATATAGGGACAAATATTTGTCTGAGCGTGTGAAAATTACACTCTATTTTATTATTATTATTATTTTGTTTTATTTCATACGCGTGGACACGTGGTGCATATAAAGGAAGGTCATATAGGAAGGTCGTTTTTTTTACGTACATGTTGTTTCTTAGTGGTGCATATAAAGGAAGGTCATATACGTACCCTCAATGACGTACATATTTATAATTGCTTGTTAAAATTTAGTGATCAAACTGTTATCGGTGTATTCCTTAAGTAGTACGGCAAACGTTCAATTAATTGTTAACAAGAAGTTTTAATACCACAACTTGGCGGAAACTACACAATATCTAATAACTAACTTAACGGACTTAATTATAACTCTACGTTACTATATCTGCTGACACGTGTACATGCTTCTACTTAGCATGATCTTAATCTTGTGAGGAGTTCTTGAGTGAATAGTATTTGCATTGTTTCTGTGTACATTCTGAACAGAGTGTTTGGTTTGTTGTTTTGCGGCTTGAGTAGAGTGTTTGGACAAGCTGTTAGTACTTGTACCATTAGTAAGTTTATTTTGTAAGTTTTGATTACTTTCTCGAGACATGTGTGTGTTGCTTATTGTCAACATTAAGGATTATTGCATTTAGTTTTATGGAATGAATTGATGAGATTTTTTTTTTTTTTTTTTTTTTTTTTTTTTTTTTTTTTTTAATCTCTGCTAGTCTGGTATAAAAACTTTTTAACCGTAAAAAAAACTATTAACCTTACCAATGATTAGGTACATTTTAAAAGTTAAATGTTCTTTATGTTCTGATTACTTTGGCCCTAAAAAATTATAAGATCGCATCCAAATAGGAAGAATAATAGAAAGATAAAAGATAATGCATAAAGTACATCGTATTTATATTTGATACATACATTATATGAAGTCATCTAATTAAAATTAATGCAATGGTCTACTACCCAAATAACATGTGTTTAAAAATGTTTAGAAGTTCTAGTGATGAAAAGCATGTCAAACGTTAGACAACTACCGATTTCGATAACTAGATATTAGCACAATTTTAATAAAGCAGCTAAACTTGAAAAATCATGAAGTGTTGTCGAGATGATAAATAAGTCCACATGTATTGGTTAAAATTATTTCACAAAAATGATCAGATGGAGGTACCACGTGTGTTCGTTTGCCATAAATAATAACGGTAATGCAGAAGAAAGAAATAAGTGCTTCTATTGTTGGAGTTTGATAATTGCAGTCTCTAAATCCGGCTTAGCTAGTAATTTGGAGGTGGAATTTTGAGTTTGATTGCTTGGAACTTTGTTGGTAAAACAGAAAATTAGCTATTGCTGCATCAAAATTTTTTATTCAGCATTAGCATTGCACTAGAAATTTATAAAGTTGAATATTTTGGTAATCATACCCTCCACCAATATTTCCGACTGATATGTTTTCTTGTATTATGGTGCTAATTGAAATGCAATAAATTCTTCTATATTTTTTTCTTGCAATAAGTAAAACAAGAGCTAATTAAACAAAAAGTGAAAAGAAAGACTGTCTAGACTAACATCGTTGGGAAGTGCTAATGAGGAGGTGTATTTAAAGAGGATAAATAGGCACAGAAGCACGATCTTACTTGAACAAGATCTATTCTATAGGCTCATACAGCCTTATGGTCTTGGCCATGGCATTAGCTCATCAAATGTGGTTCTTGGCATACTTACATGGTTGCCTGACAGACAAAACTCAAAATTTTTTTGCGTTCAATATAACTAGAGCGTGATTAACCTAGCCTTATGGTCTTGGCCATGACTCAGTAGAGGATCGTTATCAGATCATCTAATTGGGTCTTGGTATGGTTACAAAGTTGTTTGACAGACAAAACTGAAACCTTTTTTTGCATTCAGTCTACATCATATAATCGTTTTTCTCACTTGAACTATTGACATGTTTGAAATCATATAGGAAATTATTGAGAGTACAATGATTGTCTTATAAGATAAAGATCTCACTAATGAAATTCAAAATGTTACACGATCAAGAAGTGATCAAACGATTGTTTGTAAAATAAGAAACAGAGAGTGGCGTGCGAGGGATCGGGTGTGTCTTAACCCTTAAGGGAAGACACATATATAATACTAAAATGAGCAGACTAGCCCTCCAAGATGCAATCTTCACATATTGTCCATAAAACTTCTAATGCCCAAGAATTACCTTCAAGAATCAAGAATTACAAAGAAGCCTCTTAAATAATCTCAATACAAACTAAGCAAAGCAATAATCATATGATAAGCCCTTATTTTAATAGTAAGTTATCTTTTTCTTGATCACGTGCTTTTGATCTGCCATCGTCAAGAAGAGATTGTTTGGTATTGCATTCCTTATAATTCTTACTACCTCCGTCTAATAATTATAATCTACTGTTTACTTTTTAAGTCTTTATTTTGCAACTTTGCCTTTATGTGTTTTTATTTTTCTTATATAATAATTGATTAAAATTATACCAATGAAAATACATTTAAAACTCAATTTATTTATACATTTTGCATCAAGTAATATATAACACAAATAAAAATATTTAAAGTCAAAAATAAAAATTAAAGATTTCAAAAGTCTACATTTGCCTATATTTATAAGACGGAGGGAGTATATACTACTTAAAAACATCAAGAATTAACACGTAGCAATATTGTTGTCTTTATTGTCAGCCATTAATATTAAAATGACTTTTACAAATGGATATTAATAATATCTCCATTGACTTGTCTACAAAACGCTGGGTCCAAATCACCTGGGAGAAAATAAATAAAAAAATAATTGAATCTTGTTTTAAAAAATAAGGAGATGTCTACTAAAGATTTAAAACTAAAAGTTCCATAACGACATGTCAGCATAAGATTCCACATCATCAAAAAAGTTACTACCATATCCAACGGTACTGATCTGAGGTGGTGGTAGCATGAGTGCTTCAGCCATGCTATCAAGAAACCCTGGCAACTCATCTTCATCATGCATGTAATAATCCATAACAACTTCCGGTTTCGTATGTCGAAAAGCCTCTGCTGCTTTGGCTGCTGCCTTTTGGATATCCGCTACATGATTAGACTCTGGGACAGGCAGTCGCCATACTGAGTCAGCAAAGTTCAAACACGCGTACTTTCGGCCTCTCATGGCTAAAACCGCTACGTCGTGAGCCCGAGCTGCCATTTCAGCATTTGGATGAGTCCCTAGCCAAACCCTCGACTGAGTGATCGGATGTCTCACCTCGCAAACCCATTTCCCTTTATCCCTACTCCTTACTCCCCTGTAAACTGGATGTCGGGTTTCCTTAAATTTTTTCCTTCCTCCTCTCTTCTTCGGGTTCTCTGAGGCAAGCATAAGTACTTGATCAAGTTCTGATGAAAAGCTTCCACTTCCGTCGGTACACGTTAAAGGTGTTTCAATGGACGACGATGACCAAGACGGAAAAGAGTTATAAGATTCGCTGGAGGCGTTCGTATTCATAGTAAGTAGGTTTTATGTGTTCGTACGTACGTTGTATTAAGCTAGTTGTAAGTTATCAGTGAAGTTGTGATTGCTTGAGTTTTAAGTTATAGATATTAGAATGTTGAAATATCTTTATATATATATAGGGACAAATATTTGTTTGAGCGTGTGAAAATTACAATTTATTTTATTATTTTTATTCTGTTTTATTTCATATGCGTGGACACGTGTTGCTTGCACTTGCATATAAAGGAAGGTCATATATTGTACATCAACTGTTCTAAGGAAAGCAACTTATTAGTTAGTAGTATTACTTTACTATAGTACCATATTGTACATCAACTGTTTTAAGGAAAACCGCTCGCTAGTTATTACTTTACTATATACCATATTGTACGTCAACTGTTTTAACGAAAACTACTTATTACTATAGTGGGTTAATCATAGGTTGTGCATTCGCACAACCCGTTACTTTTGATAGATAGGTGACGTGTAATGTCGGAAAAAGTTATTTACATCAAATTGTTATCGTTGTATTCCTTAGATAATACCGCAAATGTTTAATTGAATGTTAATAAGAGTTTTGAGAAAAAAGATCAGAAGTTTAGTTTCAATTTCTAGTTAAAGATCAATGAAACACGTATCTATTGTTTGGGTCTAGAGTAAAGAGGAAAATTAGTTGGCACTCCAAAGGGTGTCCGATGTCAAGACTTCTCCGTTAATTAAACCTTTTGAGAGATTTGTTATTATTATTATTATTATTATTATTATTATTATTATTATAAAAACATCACTTTCATTAAAAACAAAACCATGGGATTACAAGAAATTAGCGGGTAGCCTCGAAACTATCTGGGTCCCCCACACCTTTAGCAATAGCAAAACTAATCCTACTGAAGATATGAGAAATTTCGGATCCGCTTAAGTAAGGTCACCGCATCTGCCTCAAGTTCCCCTAAAGAGGAAAACAAGAAAGGGATGAACCCATATCCAATATTCGCACATTTAGCTCCGTACTTGACACGTTTGCGTTTGGCGGCTTCAGTCACCACACGACCTGGCACAAAATTAATCATACCAGTTTGCATAAAGGGAGACGACCCGGTTAAATCGACACATACGTCTTGCCCTCAATCCCAAGAATAGAGCAAGATATCTGCAGGCCGTAAGAATTGCTCCTTTTCTCCACCCAACCCAATGTTGACCTCTTTACGTGCCGAGACCCCAGATCGAGAACATATATCAACCAAAGTATCGCGCACCATGTTGTGCCGATGTTTAACACAAATAGTGCCATAAAACGATACAACATGGTCCCCATAAATATCCCCCGTGAAAACCTTAGAGCAAGCTGAGCACGGAATCTGAACAGAGAAAAGGGGGACGCCTAGTCGATAACATAATACGCACCTGTAGGTTCTGGCATTCATAGTCTGTCCTAGCCCAGATATCAGAACAACCCTAAGCTAGTCTGAAGTATAATCCTCCTTTTGCGACCTCCAGAGTGCCATTTGTCGAAAAGATAGGCAAAATGTGGATTCAACCATTTTGGTAACACGTTTGAAATATAGATCTACCAATTTCTTCATGAGTTTGGGGCAGCGATCTCATCCAGGTTACCCAGAAGGTCAATCTTCATTTTCACATTAAAAGCGCTCAAGGCCTCTTCGAAGGAAGGTCCAGAGGTTACAATATCAGAATGTCTGAGGAGCTTAGTCTGTAGTTTGGCAGATTGGAGTCTAGACGCAATGAATGCATAGTTCAAGGAATCCCTGCTGAATAAACGCTGAGCCCCCCCAAATACAAATGGCAGGGTGGCCAGCCTCCATTGCCAATCACCAAATTTAGGGCCAGAAGCAGTAACAATACATTCCAGAGAAGAACGCAGTGCCGCATCAAATGCAATGTGAGCACGCTTAAAGACCCGAGGCGGACATGTGCGCATAGAGAAGTATAACTTTGAAATACCGGCACAAGCACGAAGGAGCAAAAGCTCACATTGGGGGTCCCTAAGTTTAGCAACAACATCCATGAGCTCAATAGTTTTAGCAACTCTTTTCATAACAAGTTTACTGCTAAACTCAAGGTCTATGCTAGCGGGGCCACCCAATAATTTGACACCATGCGTCGGTCTAGCAATATTGGGCGGGAAAACACCTGGAAGAAAGCTTATGGGGTCTTCCTTTGGCAAAAAAACGTTGGTTTTATCAACGTTGAGATGTAGGCCGCGCTGTGGTCCATCCAATATAATAAGCTCTAAGGCCTTCTCACGACCAAGGTATCTCCAATAATAGTACCAAGATACCAAGCTTGGAGGGAAAGACTAAAGGAGTCACTAATCTTACATATCAAAGGATGTAATACGAGAGCGAAGAGAAGAGGTCCAAGTGGATCACCTTGCTGTACACCCTGGTGCGACCATAACGTGTGTTCTCCATAATATAATCTTGCTGGGCTAGAGTAACAAAATTCCACCCAACGTGAAATGGCAGGGCAATGTATGCGAACCTCCTGTAGCATGACCTCTTGATCCACCAAGTTGGAGGCGTTTTTGAAATCCACCAATAACATCGAAAGACCTTCCTCGCCACCTCGGTCCTCAATAAACCTATTCACGGCATGAAGAATAGCCTCCCCACTCCAGGGACCCCCACACCAAACTGGAGATCATTAAAATAAACGTCTAAGGAGTGACCGATCATAGAAGCACCAACCTTGGAGACTAAACGCCTCCAAACAGTCCCTACAACAATGGGACGGATACCACCTCCAACTTTGATCAGCAGTGTGAGTGGAGCACTAGCAATATACTCACCCAATGCCCTAGGGCATTTACCATCAAGAAAAAGAATCACCACATGGGTTATAGAGTCAATTAACTCATCGGAAATAGCCACAACAGCACCACTAAAACAATCCAAAAGGTGTTGGGCGTGCAGCCCATCTCGACCACAAGATGTACCGCGGGGAAATCTCTTGATCATATCAAGGACCACAGCAGGAGATGCAATGAGATTATGATGATCGATAGGTATATCCGGTAGGGAAAGAGCAGATTTGAAGGGGTGCTTAGCTTTTAAGTCCTTAAGAGTGGTATCATAATAACGAGCAACACCCGAAGAAGAGAGAACTCTGACAAACGCAGTATAATGGCCATCACAGATCTTCCTCTTACATTGCCTGACATTACGTTCACCTAAGTCCAGGTTCTCCTCATCAATATTATTATTATTATTATTATTATTATTATTATTATTATTATTATTATTATTATTATTATTATTATTATTATTATTATTATTATTATTATTATTATTATTATTATTATCATTATTATTAGACAATCGAATTATCATAAAGATTAACATCAAAGACGAAATCAAGATTTAGTAATAAGAGGGGTCGCTTTTTCCTAAATCAACAAAGTCATATAACTTAAAAATAAAATGACAGGTTTTAGTGATCACATACGCCAATATACGCGGATTACTAACTTAAAATTTTGATAAGAAAAAGGAATGAAATCTAACAAGAAAAGATTAGATTAAAGCCTTGTATATGAAATGGTGTTATGTCTCTCTTAATTTTTTGATGTCTAAAAGTTAGGGGGTAATTTATATATCTATAGTTAGGCCATGGACTTAAATTTTATAAGATAGATAACAAACTACAAACAGATAGAGTTAATTTTATGAGATAGATAACAAATTACAAACCGATAGAGTTTGTTGGAGGGGGACGATCACCCTCTAGTTCCTCGTGTCTCTGCCCCCGTGTAACATGTAATGTGTTTCTAACTCTGTAGTTATACAAAGTACCAAAAGAGAGAAAAAAAGGACCCCATATAAAATAAAAACAACAAAATGAGTGGGATGCAAGAAAGAAACATTAATAGTTAACATCTTCATTTACATGAGTGCCAAACACTATTTCCATTCCTTCAAGAAAGTAAATTTCTCTTGTCTCCTATCTATCTCTTCACACAATCTAGATCTGAGGCGTAACGCCTTGAATGTCATTAGACATTTCTAGCTCGGGAAAAAATGTTCACTCAACTCTAGATCTAAGGCGAAATAGGATAATAGTATTTGAGGTTCATGGGTGAATAAAGTTAGACAACTACCACTTTCGATAACAAGATATTAGCACTATTTTAATAAAGCAGCAAAATTTGATCCTTTCCCATGCCTATGGTAATCTATTTGCTATGACAGGTAGCGAGAGATGTTTTCCATTTCCATATTGTGATATATACTTTATTACACCCGAGAGATGTGAGTATCTAAACACTATTTGTGAGGTGCTAGTGTATGACCTCCGTGCTTGCTTTTAGTTTTTAGTGGAACGATTATTTGTTGTAATTACTTTTATATTAGTGTTAAATGACCCCTAACTTGTATTTTGATTAGAATAAAAGCGCATTTGCTTGAGAACAAGCAAATCTCAAGTGTAAGGGTATTTGATGAGGCGAAAAGTGTACCGCTTTTAAGGGGTCATTTAAGCCCGAATTCGTGATTATTTGATCAAATATTGCCCTAAACCGTTTCTTTTGTCATTTTAGGTACTTTTGAGGAAGAATCTGGAAAAGAAAGCATTTTGGACGTTTTTGGAGCATAAAAGTGAAGAAAACGGCAAAGTCTCAAATTTCCTTGTTGGGAACAGTACCTGACGGCGTCAAGCCTTTGTACATGACGACATCAAGAGTTATAAAAGAGGTGGAAGTGGAAAATATACGTGACGATCCAGAGAGTTTTTAAGCTTAGAGCCTGACGGCGTCACCAAGGCTGTCAGGGTCCAATTACACATGACGGCCCAGAGTAAATTCCTACATGACGGCGTCACAAATAGATCTAGGCAATACGATTTTATCAAGGCGGCGAGTTGACGGCGTCACGATCTAACACATGACGCCGTCAAAGTGTAAAGTCTATATATAGTTTTCCAAAATTCATTCATTAGTTTGCAACTTTGAGGGAATAAACCCTAGTCAGAATTTTATCAGTTTTTCAAGGGTTCCAACCCCTTGATTCTTCCATGTTCAATTGAAGATAAGTATTCATTCAAATCATTCAATATGTCTATGTGTTGTGTGATTACATCTTACGCTTTTCTTCTCTTTAACATGTTAGGCTAGATCTTTATTGTGTTTGCTTAGATGTAGTGAAACCTAGATTTTGATTATGGGTTGATTGTTTGTTTATAATTGTTACGGATGATTATATTTGATGTTAGGCTTAAGAAAACTGGCAGACTTCTATTGGTAACTTGCTTGAACGTCTTAAGAAACATGATCGAAGGTGTACTACGATTTTTGGTTGTATTTAACACTGGTACAAAAAGTGCTATTGGTCACGCCAAAAATGTGTGACGATATGCATATAGTCACGCACGTTTTTTCGTCATGTGTGACAAAAGGTCCCGCCACCGTAGGTGGCATATGGTCACATTGTTGAGTTCGTGGCCTTTTCCATCGAAAAAGAGTGACCAAAACCCCGAATATGTGTGACAAATTAGGCACAAGTTTTGTTGGATTAGTCATTATCAATGACCGTAAACACCTTATAGTAACACAAATGTTTTTTGAGAGTGACTATTTTTCGTCCTTTGGCCACATAAATATATAATATATGTGACATTTGAGATGATATATTCAAGTAAATGTGTATTTTGTGTGACTATTGATAATCCAATGGCCACATGAATATAGAATAAATGTGATGTTTGTGATGATTTAGTCACACAATGGGTGTTATTTTTTTGGAGTTAGTCACATATAATTTAACACAAAGTGGCCAAAAATGTGAATAAGTGTGACAATATGCTGTTTAAAGTGAAAAAATATGTATTTTGTGTGACTATTGATCATCCAATGGCCATATGAAGTTTATGTTTGCGTGGCCTTTTGTAATATTTAGTCACACAAAGCATGTTTGTTTTGGGTATTTAGTCACATATCATTAAGCAAGCAATGGCCAAAAGTGTGAATAAGTGTGACCATATGCTGTTTAAAGTGAAGAAATGTGTATTTTGTGTGATTATTGATCATCCAATGGCCACATGAAGTTTATGTTTGCGTGGCCTTTTGTAATATTTAGTCACACAAAGCATGTTTGTTTTGGGTATTTAGTCACATACCATTAAGCAAACAGTGGCCAAAAGTGTGAATAAGTGTGACCATATGCTGTTTAAAGTGAAGAAATGCGTATTTTGTGTGACTATTGATCATCCAATGGCCACATGAAGTTTATGTTTGCGTGACCTTTTGTAATATTTAGTCACATAAAGCATGTTTCTTTTGGGTATTTAGTCACATACAATTAAGCAAACAGTGGCCAAAAGCGTTAATAAGTGTGACCATAAGCTGTTTAAAATGAAGAAATGTGTATTTTGTGTGACTATTGATCATCCAATGGCCACATGAAGTTTATGTTTGCGTGGCCTTTTGTAATATTTAGTCATACAAACCATGTTGTTTTGGGTATTTAGTCACAGACAATTAAGCAAACAGTGGCCAAAATCATTAATAAGTGTGACCATAAGCTATTTAAAATGAAAAAATGTGTATTTTGTGTGACTATTGATAATCCAATGGCCACATGAATTTTATATTTGTATGGCCTTTTGTAATATTTAGTCACACAACGCATGTTTTTTTTGGGTATTTAGTCACATACAATTAAGCAAACAGTGGCCAAAAGTATTAATAAGTGTGACCATATGCTGTTTAAAATGCAGACATGTGTGTTCTGTGTGACTAATGTTAATCCAATGGTCACATGAATTGTTAATTCGTGTGGCATTTGGTAATATTTAGTCGCACATCGAATTAAAGAAAAGAGTGACCAACGATGTTAGTATTGCTAGTACTAAGTTACTACTGCTGGATCAGAGTTACTACTACTGGATCAGAGAAATAAAACTGCTAGTATATAAATAAAACAAAATTAAAAACAAAAAGCAATTTCAAATTCCATACAATTCGAATGTATATAAATAAACAAAATATATATAGAATTTTAATGTCGCATGTAATGAAATTGTCAACTACTATAAGTTAAAACCTTTTGAATCTTCCCCGGACCCCTAGCTTGCTTTTGCACTTCTGCACTAGAGACATAACTTCTGTGCTTCGGTTGTAGTTTTGGTCCAGGAATCGGTTCACTAACTTTTCGTTTCGTAGTTGGTGGTGTAACCTGTAGTAAACAAAAGACGCTTGTATCAAACATTGAATTTAATATGAAGAATTATATATATATATATATATATATATATATATATATATATATATATATATATATATATATATATATATATATATATATATATATATATATATATATATATATATATATATAGGTTGAAAAAACACATGTATGTACCTCCTCATGATCAGCAAGAATAACTTGATCCTTTGGCCATGCAAAGAAACAATTCAAGCCTTCCCTAACTGTTTTTAACCTAAGATTCCCTATGTCCGGTATGCATGCTGCATCCACTAACGATTTATCAATTGAGACTTTGTAGCAATCATTCGGGAGTGGTTTGTTATGTATCATTTGTTTTCCTGGAATGTTGTGTATGCGACCCAAAGCAACAATATTTGATTTCTGTATATGCCACAGTTTGCAATTGATTGTCTAAAAAAAAGAATTTTTGCATACGTATATATCAGAAATTATTTAAACAAAATTAAGAATAACAAGAAGAAACATGTTGAAATACATACTTGTGCTTGTGTTGTTGGAGACACATTATCCTGCGATAGGGAAGCTGGAGACCCGTTTTGTCGTGATTTACCCGTTTTCTTAGGTACGACATTTGTAACAGGTTCGTATACGTATATATAAAACACGGTACATTATTTTAAAAATAAAATAACAAGAAACATGTTGCATGAAATACTTACTTTTGGTAGTTCTTTTGTTGGAGATGCATCTCCTTGCGATTGGGAATCTGCAGCCCGTTTTGTCGTGTCTTTGGTGTTTTCTTAACATTGTTAACACGTTCTTATATGTATATATAAAACACGGTACATTAGTCATGTAGGTAAAATTAAAAAATCAAAGGGGGATAATGTTTTACTCCTTACCATTGTTTCCATTACCGGTTCCAAAGTTTCAATCCCAGCTGTAGGCTTCTTCTGAATTATCACATCTTTATCACGTGCACGTACACCAACACAGGACTGAGTTCCGTCGACCACCTGATGATCATTAGCGCTGATATGTATATTATCAATGGCCATTAGAGTCGTCACCTGCAATATAATTAAATTATATTAAGAAATACATTGGTGTTAGCATTAGAAAATGAAATTGTTAACAACATAAAAAATGGCTTACATCTGAGTCTAATGGAAATTGAGATGGCATATCCAACTTAATCTCTTGTGAACTCAAAATACTCAGCATTTTAGAAACCATTCCGTTTGTATCTGCCATCTCAGCGGACAATTGCTTGACCTGGTCATCTTTTTGTGACATCTCGGTGGACAGTTTCTTGAGCATTAGATCTTTTTTTTTACGCTCGCTTCTCTCATTATCAAGTTGAGTTTGAAGTAACTCAATTCTTTTATCAGTTTCTTTTCTGGTTCGAGGAAGATTAAAATACCTCTTATATGTAACTCCATTTCCCACTCCTCTTGCATAACCTCCCTTTTCCTTACCAAACACAACTGTCATGGCATCAGTGCCATCATCAACAGCCAAGGTTCCTTCCTTGATCTTTTCATCAGCTTCTCTCTTCAAAAAAATATGGGAATTGTTGGTATTAAAAGTTAGTATTGCTAGTATACAAGTTAGTACGGCTAGTACAAAGTTAACGCTGCTGGTATATAAGCATAATAATAGAATTTGCAGTCAAATTTACAAGTTTATCTGCCACCTAACTAATCTCAGCATCTGGAGATTCTCCGTCTTTGTTTTGCCTTCCTTTGACCCACAATACACCACGCGGCGGTTTAACATCTGCTTCAATTTCTTTTTTTTTCGATCTAATGGACATCAAGTGCATACACATATATGTAAAGTTAAACCAAGATAATCTGATCAATTAGTAAAACAACTAGTATGTATAACCTTACCATTTTCTCTTTAACAAAAACATATCCACCTCGTCCCATTTTATGCTGATAAATATTTTTGGAACGCGACAGTTTAGCTTTATCTGATTTCTCCTAAGAAACACAAAATCATAAGGCATTTAGATATGCGGTAATGCTGCAAACTAAAAATTATGAAATGACATATAAACTAAATAAAGATGACTAATTAAAACCTTGTATTCATTGGTGGTCGTGTAGGTTACAAACTCAACCCATTGTTCTTGTGTCACAATTGTACTATACTTTTCCGGCCTTTCATTCATTTTCTCAGGTGTATCTAGGTTGGGCAATATGTATTTTTCCCTGAGTTTCATTCTGAAATTCCTTAGCAGTTGACCAAGACGATTCATTACCACCTTTTCGAATGTCACGTCAACATCAAAATATCGCTGCAAAGATTAACACAATGTTTTTAATTAGTTGTAGATAATTGATAAATTAAACTTATATACTGGGTTAAAAATTAGTATATATGTACCGTGATTTCATCCCATAATTTTTGTCTTGATTCTTTATCCACCTTCTTCCAGGATAGAACCTTCAAACCTATGTGCTCACGAACCGCATCTCCTAAAAAAATCGCAAAAAGTGTTCTGTTTAACCCTGTAACCCTATTCAACGCATCGATGGTTACCTTGTGCTTTACTTGACCAGGATGGCCATATTGAAGGCGAAACTTAGCTAGCCTGGTTATGCCCCTATTAGATATTTTTCTATTTAATTGGTTGTCGTCATTTTCTTCATCAGATGAAGCATATGTTTCGTCCGCATATTGTATTGTGTTAACATCAGCTTCATTATCTGGAAGCAAAATATCAGTATCAATGTCTTCAACCATTTCCATGACGACTCTCGAGCAACAATGTGTACAAGAAAATGATTCTGGCTTTGAGAGTAATGGTGATTAAAGATTTGATTTTTGTGTTTTGGTTGCAGTGTTTAGTTTAATTAGGAGACAAAACAGAGTATTTTCATGAATATGGACTCTTATTTATGTTAAATGCCAAATAATTAGGTGATTTAAAAATTTTGGATCGAAATTTTGGCTCCAAATTCTTGTAAATTATTTTCAAAAAATTTCGCTTATGAACACAAAATACTTTTCTTTTCTCCAAGATCATGAGTACTATTGAGTCAGGCGGCTTCTTCGATCAGAAAACCGAGGAGAGTAATTAAAAGTTAAAACAGTAATCATAGATGATGATAAATACTAAGTATTAATATTGTTGTTGTTTTACCCTTTAAGTCTTTCTTTTACAACTTTCACCTTAAGTTTTCTATCTTGTGTTATATAATACTTTTAGATGGATGGATTGTGTTTTAATTTAAATGTATTTTCATCAAATATTATACAATACAAATACAAATATTTAAGGTCAAAGTTATAAAAGAAAGACTTAAAAAGTTTCTAACAAATCGGTTATAATTTTATTCGGGTCATATCACATGCATAAAAAACGTGTAAAAACAAACATAAATGAGTAAAAACGTATGGAAACGGATGAAAATGGACTAAACGTGTAAATCGTGTTGTTGGATTAGTTCGGTCTCATTAAATCGGTTATAATTTTATTCGGGTCATATCACATGCATAAAAAACGTGTAAAAACAAACAGAAATGGGTAAAAACGTATGGAAACGGATGAAAAGGGACTAAACGTGTAAATCGTGTTGTTGGATTAGTTCGGTCTCATTAGCCACTACCACCACCAGCCACCACCACCACCACCACCACCAACCACCACCACCACCAGCCAAAACCAACAACCACCACCACCAGCCAAAACCACCAGCAGCAACCACCACCACCATTAGCCACTACCACCACCAGCCACCACCACCACCACCACTACCACACCACCCGCCACCACCACCACAACCAGCCACCACCACTACCACACCACCACCACCACCACCTGCCACCACCACCACCACCACCACCACCACAACCACCAACCACCAACCACCACCACCACCACCAGCCAAAACTAGCCACCACCACCACCACAACCAGCCACCACCACCAGCAGCAACCACCACCACCATTAGCCACTACCATCACCAGCCACCACCACCACCACCACAACCAGCCACCACCACCACCACCACCACTACCACACCACCACCACTACTACCACCACCACCACCACACCACCACCACCACCACCACTACCAACCACCACCACCAACATTAGCCACTACCACCACCAGCCACCACCACTACCATTAGCCACTACCACCACCACCACCAGCCACCACCACCACCACCATAACCACCAGCCAAAACCAGCCACCATCACCAGCCAAAACCAGCCACCACCACCACCACTACCACCACCACCACCACCAACCACCACCAACCACCACCACCACCATCTTTTTTTGTCATCTTTATCATAAGTATTAAATGTAGTGATCATTTAAAATATAGTTATTCATATATCAGAATCTTTTTAACATGTTATATATATTTTGAATTTGATGTTGTATCAAATAAAGCACAAATTACCTTTAATTACTAGAGTGTCATAATTTGGACTAAATTATACATTAATTAAGACTTACAAATTAAAAACTTAAATAGTGATTTGATTGATATGCATGAGAACATGAGCAGACTGCATGGGAAGACTCAATACTTTGAATTAGTACTGTGTAATTACTTTTTGCAATGATTTAGTTTACACAGCCACATATATATGTTTGGAGAGTAGATTATTCATTAATTACTGTATCTATAAGTTTCATCCCTAGCCACATAAATCATCATCAAAAAACACAATTTCTTACTTAACCTTTAATTATCAAATCATCATCTAAAAACATGTCTGGATCTCCTAATCTCGATGAACTGAAAGATTTGTGTGGGTCTGATAAACTTCACAAATGTCTCAAGTTCCTCTTCAGTCAAGAAATTCCTCTAAATGAAGTAATGATCCAGTGTTTGGGTGAGAAGCGTGATGAGCTGCGGATAGGTGTTGATAAGCGCACCGAGAGAATGGCTGAGGTTTTAGATCTTAACTTTGATGAAGAAGAAGCTGCTGCTGATGGTTATGAGTCCCTTGAGGAGGTTCAAGTGATGGAGCGCCATTTGCTGAAGTCCCTTTCGGCCATTTTGGTTGACCTTCGTGCTCTGGTATCCAAGAAGGAGGAAGCCATTGCCGATATGGATTATTATGATCAGAGCTCCAGTTGAATGGTTGTTTAAGTAGGGTCTTTTTGGTTGGGTTTCGTGGTTCCTTAGCTTGTTATGTTTTTTGTTGTTGTTTTGAAGGAACAACTGGTACATGTAATCACCCTCCTTAATCTTTAATAGTAATAAATATGATTTAAGTTTTTAAGTATGTCATCATCTTGTGTTTTTATTTTAAGAGCTTGATTGTTTATCATCATTACAGGCATCCATATAAGAGCTTGATTGTTTTATCACAATGAAATCAAGCAATAAATAATCAAAATAAACGCTCTATATAAGAGCTAGCTTGATTGTTTTATCATCATTACAGGCATCCATTTGGGTGTTTATCAAGTCATTCATGTATTAGTTTTTTAATTGTATGCTAATAAGATTTTTAAGTTGATTAGGTTACGATTTTTTGTGTGCTTCGGATGGATTATTAAGGGTTGCTTGATTCTTATTGTCTGCTATAGATGTTATAGAGTGTTTAGGATGGATTATTAAGGGTTCGGATGGATTATTAAGGGTTGCTTGAAATTGATGTTTGGATATGTTTGCAAGTTAATTAGATTATTTGTGTTTAAGTAGCTTGTTTAGTTAGTACTTAGGTCAATCATGTTCCATTGTGGCTAGTCTTCGTTGGCGACTAATGTATTTATAGTTCTGTCAAGAATTATAATCATTCATCCCTGGCAAATGCTCGTCCCAATGGATCATGATTGGCCAGAAGATGTTGTGAAGGTTCAAGCCAGTCTGCATATAAAACTTTCACCCCACTTTTGGGAGAAACTGATGCTACTAGTAATGTTGAAGAAATGGCTAAGGTGGTACAACAAGACCAAGTTTCTACTGCTGTAGAGGTTTGGATTGTATGTTATTCTTTGTATCTGATCTTGGGAATGCCCATATCAGCAATTGTTAATGTTGTAAAAAAAACTTTTGGTAAGTAATATAATTCACCTTTTGTGAGATTACAACTGCTGTAGAGGTTTGGATTGTTTGTTCTTCTTTGTATCTGATTTTGAGAATGCCCATATCAGTTTCTACACCCTTTTTTCCTTCCTGAAATAGTGAATTTTATTAATTAAGGAACCAGCAACTTACAAAGATTATACAAGCAGTCAAATTGAACACACTCATTTGACTGATACAATATAACAGATACATTCTACACAATCATTCACGAATCACAAAACTAGCTGATTCAATATCCACCATTCTTCTAGACTTAGCAACTACATGCTAACATCTAGGCAACCATGGAGGAATATCCCTTATTGGCTACATTTCCACTAAACAATTACCCTTCCTAATTCCATCCTAGTCAGCTTCTATAGTTTAGTTGTTTAGATTTTGTAACAAAATGAAAAAAATAGTCTACAAGAGGAATATAAAAATAGTCTATAAGAGGAATATAAAACACCTGTGGCTCCCTTTTTTGGTATGTCCTCCCCAAAATTTTTGAAAAGCCCTCTATATTTTTTTCACCAAATTTTGAATTCTCCCTCCACCCATTTCCATCTCCACCCACGTTTCTTACATTTCTCACCAATCACCACGCACAGCCACCAATCAACAATCACCAATCACCAATCACTAATATATCACCAATAACCAGTTACATCACAGCCACCATTCACCAGCCACCATCAATCATATCACTTGTTGGTCCGGCCATATTCAACAACGGAGGGAGGTTCATTTAGATATAAATTAGGTACTTTTTTGAATTAGGAATTCATATTGGAATTTTAACTTATTATTCATTTTCATTGTATATTTTATTTGTTATGGATTTGTTGGTTTCTTGTTTCTTTGGTAATGTTAACTTATCGTGTTTTTGGCTGAATCGTTTAATTAACCAACAACACAATAAAGATAACATGTTGTAATTTACACATTTTTCTTAATATACGTTTTCATATTTGACATTTGAAGCTTAATTAGATTGATGCCCAATACATTAATTCCATTGTGTTGTTACAATTCTTATTGTAAACCTATCTTATTAATTAGCTAGACACTTGTGACTTGAAATTGGAACTTCATCAATCTAAATTGATGCGTGGGAATCGCAACAGGCTTTATCTCTCGAGGGATCTCGAGAAGCTTACAACCCCCACCAGGCAGTGTACCTGATCGTTGTAATATAGTATAGTGACAAGTACCGGGGGATTGATCGTTCAGCTTGGGAATAGTGTCGTTAGGATTACAAAACCTAATTACTAGTTCTAAAGATGAGGGATGATTATTTTTGTGTTTTTATATTTTTTTGAAAGCAATTAAAATATCGGTTTTTGGAAGAGTGGGCGGAATTAGTTGCTATTCAACTAACCCAAAACTAAGATACAATCAAAATAAAATAATAAAAATGAAATTAAACTAATTTATACTAAGGTTGTGAGCAGTAATTGGAGAAAATGTGTTTACTTAGATTTCACTACTCCCTAGATATCTTTTACACGTTAATTACTTGTTATAATTGTATGGATGACGGATTGTATTCCTTAATACCATTCATGGGGTGGCATACATAACTCCCCAATTCTATGAGCTCTTATCTCCTCCTACACCATGACCCAGCACAACTATAGGGATTGTAAACAGTGGCTCATGCATTAAATACAACCAATAAAGACCTAGTACGCCTCGGTTCATGTTTCTTAAGACGTTCAAGCATGTTACCATTTGGAGATCTGCCAGTTTTCTTAAGCCTAACATATAAAATCATTCATCCAAGACAAGAATAAACAAGTAATCAACACATAATCAATATCTAGGTTTCATTAGATCTAAGCAAACACAAGAGAGATCTAGCCTAGCATAATGGAATTGAGACAAGAACAAGATATAGACAACCAACACATAGACATATTGATTGAATTAGAAGAACACTTATCTCAATTACAATGCAAGGTATCAAGGGTTTGGAACCCTTGAAAAACCTGTAAAAGTTGCACCAAATTCGTCTTTAGGGTTTCTCCAAAACTTCTCTCTTTTTTAATGTGAAAAACTAGAAAACTATATATAGGAAAACAAGGGTGACGGCGTCAAGAGCAAGGGTGTGACGCCGTCATCTCGCCGCCAAATACTTCCTCGGACGGCCTTGATCTACTTATGACGGCCTATGTGACGCCGTAATCAACCACGGTATTTTATTCTTGGGACTTTGACGCCGTCAAGAACAACTCTTGACGCCTTCAAGTACTGTTCCCAGCATAGAAATTTGAGACTTTGCCGTTTTCTTCACTTTTATGCTCCAAAAACGTCCAAAATAGCTTCTTTTCCAGAATTCACTCTCCAAGTACCTAAAATCACAAAAGGAACGATTTAGGGCAATATTTGATCAAATAAAGTCGGATTCGGGCTTAAATGACCCCCTAAAAACGGATCATTTTTCGCCTCATCATATACCCTTACACTTGAGATTTGCTTGTCCTCAAGCAAATGCGCTTTTATTCTACTCAAAAGACAAGTTAGGGGTCATTTAACACTAATATAAAAGTAATTACAACAAATAATCGTTCCACTAAAGACCAATAGATAAGCACGGAGGTCATACACTAGCACCTCACAAATAGTGTTTAGATACTCACATCTCTCGGGTGTAATAAAGTAATATAACATTATGGAAATGGAAGATATCTCTCACTACCTGTCATAGCAAAATGGATTACCATAGGCTTGGGAAAGGATCAAACCTCCACCACATGGCGTAAGCACCTAGGATAAACTATCAAAGAGGTCTTTTAAAGGGTTGTAACGTTAGGTATAGGGATATGAATTACACGGTTTTGTTGGACAAATGAAGTTTTACTGGTGGCGAGTTAACAATCTTAGTTAATTACATGTACAAGATGGCGTTGCTAAGCCAAGACTAAACTCGACTTAAGCTAATAAATGAAAAAAAAAAAAACAAAAACATAAAATGAACATAGAATGAAAAGGGATGGTAGTCCGTATGTCTTTTCTCTCTTTTTTTTTTTTTTTTTTTTTTTTTTTTTTTTTTTTTTTTTTTTTTTGTACACACACTCTTATCTTCCCCATTGCACCCATGAGTCCCAATCGTCCCAAAACAATATGTACAATGATATGACTCGACTTAGCAACCATGTAATCAATTAGATAGTTAACTTAGGGTTTAAACAAATAACAATAATGCACTAAAAATGAGCGCATACACGGAAGGCTAAGGCGATTTGGTTGTACATTTAAGTGGGGTGTAACAAATTCTTCCTTTAAGTAAGATGCTTAAAGTTAGAAATGAAAAGATAGGCTCGGAGGGGTGTACTAGGGGTTTCGTGTACTAAAAATGAGTACAACGCTAAGGGTGTGGGAAAAATTAGTTGACTTAACTAGCCAAGTAATATGACTTAAATGGTCAAGTAATTATGATACGGGTTTAACACAAGGGTGATCCTAATGCCTCTTATCATGTAGTAAATCCTACTACACGAATGTAGTCTCACTAGCGGTCTCGGGATGCATCACTAACGCAAGTTCTAGAATCTAAATGCTACCGGTACACTCATAAGCACTAATAGTAAATGCTTTTCCTATCAAATCTAAAGGCGAACCTCACATTTTTGGGTGGAAATTTTTTCTGAATATACGGTTATGTGCTAGTCATACAATCTCCTATCCATGAGACGCTTGCTATGGCTAAAGTTTCACTCCTAAATGTTGTAAAAAATTTTAAATTTGGCGCTAAAATTGCACTAACAAGTATTTCTCATAGTTTTATTACACATCTACCATCAAACAAAACAAACTCAAGCGAAAGTGCATATGTAAGGTATCATCTTTTTACCCTCCCCTTACACTTAAGATGAACATTGTCCCCAATGTTCAAGTAAAGAATGTAAAAGTGAAAAAGTAAAGAGAATGAAATCAAATACTCCCCTGATTCGCTCGGTATGGATTATAGGTTGGCCAGGTTAGATCTTCCTCCAAGAAAATGAACAATCAAAGCTTCCCTTCCAGAATATAAATCATCTCCTTGTCGAACATAACCTGTAAATCCTGACAAAAATAGACAAGACAACCTCGCGTAAAATCGGCGGCATCCTATATAAGTTACTAAATCCTAGAAAACAAGATAAGATATAATGTTTGTGGAATGAAGTTTGCAGATTTCCTGGAGATTATAAAACTTAATAATTCACAAAAACCATAAGACTCCGTTAGAAAAACAAAACCGGTAAAATTTCCAGATTTTAACTCCTGACGCCGTCAAGAGTAATCCTCTGACGCCGTCAGAATGGACCTGCAGAAATTCTTATGTTAAGTTTCCGGAAAATTTCTGGAAAAACTTGGTTCTACTTCCTGGAAAATCCTGCAAAACTTCATTATGACTCAATACAAGCATTTGACTCTAACAAATACGAATATACATGCTCATTTAATATTGTGGAGAATCATGATCGGTTTGTTTCTTAAAAACATATTTGGGGTTTCCCCTTACACTTATCTTTTGCAAAAATATTTTTAAGTTGGAGTTAAGACTAGGCCAAACAACATAGTAAAGTATTTACACATTTTAATTTAGAGACATGATCAACCAACAATAAAAATAAAACATGCATACGGAAGCAAATAACAATCAAACAAATAAAATCACACAAAACATGGGTTGCAAAGATTAACCAACAATAAAATTAAAAGCCGAACATGCATAATATTTGTTAAAAGAAAAAAATAGAAAGTGTCCAAAGCCAACAGAGGCTGAATGCTAAACTATTACAAGACCAAATGTTTCGAATCATACAACCGAGAATAAATTGTTCAAGAATCACAGATATCAAAATGAATCACTGAGGGGGAGGACCAAAGCGATAATCGTAGCCAGGTGGGAGGTGCCCAGTATACCCATAGGGAGGGTAGTCAGTCTCTCGGCCTGGGAAAGGGTCAATCTGCAGGTGAGGCTCAAGCTGATCTCGGGTGGAGAGGTGCTGCATCTGGCGGATGGTATGATCGTACATGCAATCAAAGCGCTGGTCAGTAGTGGCTCACCACGCATCCATCTTACCCATCCAGGCACCCTGGTGTGCCTGCCAGTCTCCCCGACTCATGTGTCGGTAGAAGTCAGCCGTCTCCTCCTCATACCCAGCAAACTGATGCTGCTGGGGCATTCCCTCATCATCATCATCATCATCATCATCATCATCCTCACCATCAGGCCCTGCTGTCACGTACCAGGTGTAGGACCCATCCACCATCTGCATCACAATGGTCATCTGCCTGAGGGATTTCGCCCTCACTATCCTGCAGTTCCCGCAGTCGCTCAAGTACCCCATGATCTGAGGAGTAAGAAGACCATAGGAACGAGCCAACCGGGTCACGAACATCCCCCCATACACCTTGTCAATATCCCTCTCACCCACACTGGTCCTCAAATAACTGGCCACCCAAAACGGGATGTTGCAGTAGACATCCGCAGAAAAGATGGTGTACAAGTAGAACAGGTCCGAAGCAGTGATACGGTGAGTAGTGCCATGACGTGCAGACAGGCTGTATGTGATGCACCTGTGAACTAGCCTAACAATGGGGTCCCTGATCGATGCAGCCCCAGTAGTCGAGGTGTAAACCCCATCCCCTATGGTCGGCCAAAAAGTGACACACCTCATCTCACTCCTCTGAGTCTCTCCATGTAGCAACCTCTGCAGAAACGTCCCATCAACCTCCTCACTAGTATATAACCCAAGCCTCCAACCAAACTCAGCCACTGAACATGACCGCAACTCTCCCCCTAGCTTAAAATACACAGTGGTGCCCCCCATATCTGCCCTAACCTCAGCCTGATCAAAACGGAAGGTCGCAAAGAACTCCCTCACTAACTCACTATACACTGTCTCTCTAATCCTAAACAACCTCTCCCACTGCGGACCTGCAAACCCATCTGTGCGGATCCTCCCTAAAAATGCAGCCTCCAACCCACTGGCTCTCAGAAAATCCCAGTCAACCACAGCCCCAACATCAATATGGTGGTTACACAACTCTGCATACTTGGTGTTAGTACCAACATCGTCAAACTCGCTCCAACTATGAACTAGTTCTCCATAATTGACCCTTGAGATCTAGAGGAACTGCCCTTATGTTGACGAGATCTTTTGCTCATTTTCCTGGAAAAAGGTGGAGTGAACGGAAACGATTAGAACGAGAATTTTGATGAACTTTATGCAGTCAGACACATCTGACGCCGTCAAGAGTAAGCCTGACGCCGTCAGATGGATCAGAATCAGAACCATGCCAATGCGAGGGAAAAAATCAATTTTCAAACTCTTAACCCATTACCCAAACGCTCCTTTAATCGGGAAACAGGGGTGGGGGGTTAAAGAATCCGAGGCATGATGGTTTTTTTCTAAATTAATGCATGATTCGAGTGAGACAATCATCATCAAATGGTAACCCCATGATTACAAATCACCAATTGGATGGCATTACGATTTGCAAATAGTGGGTCAAGAGTGGGGTTTCGGGCGAAAGGGGGTTTTCAAATTGATGGGTCCTAAGGATAATTGATCGACAAAGGATGAAGAAAACTTACTTACAAAGTGGAGATTGGATGCGGAAGACATCGAATTGGGAGGTGGAGAATCGGAGTAGCAGCAGCACCTTGGGTGAGATTTGTGGGGTATGGGTTGAAAGTGATTGGTTTTGGGTTAATATTGCTGATCCGTCGAGCTGACGGCGTCAAGAGTTAAATCTGACGCCGTCAGATGCCCGTGTAAGGTGAGGTTTGGAGTAGTTTCATGTTCAGTCCCTGCTCTTTGCGTGAATAACTAAACATTAGTAAAACCCATGAGTAGCTATTCCGTTAACGAGGTTCACCAGGGTCGAACGTCTCATTACTGTCACGGAAAGAGGTAAGGTTGTAGAAGGGGTCGGGTGACGTTTTGGTTAAGTTGATCCTTATGCACGGGTCATTGGTGTGAGAAGAAAGATGTTGTTCCATAGGGGGTTTCAAATCAGTGGTGTTTTTGAGGTGCGACCTCTTTACACCGGGTTTAAAACCAAAAGAACGTTTTTTGGATGAGATCGGGAATGTAGTTCGCAAACATCCAACGAAAATGTTATGTAATTGCGAACTTTTCTCTGTATGGGGGTGTTCATGAGAACAGGGGGTAGTTAATGGTAAAGCATTTGAGGAAAATTGCCCGCTATCCTCTTGGTCAAACACCAAAGGGGTTGACACCTCGAAGATTTTTTCAATTTTTTTAGGTATGGAATTTTCTTTGATCTTTTTTCTGACCCTTGATATGAATTGGTCTGCGAAATTCATAAAAGCTTTATGAGTGCTTTCCATGCGTGCCTCTAGGTGCTGGATTTGTTTTTCCTGATTATCCATGAAGGTTACCATTATCCCTTCGAATTCCTCTTGTCGTGAGCGTTCAGGAAAATTTTGGTTGATAACCGTATTCCTACATGGATTAGGATTCCACACGGGTTTAGCAGCAAGTTTCTCAATACTCATCAATTCTTTTACCTGCTTCTCGATGCTTCCTAACAATTGTTCTTGGGTGGCACATGCGTAATCAAGTTTTACCTTGCTTGGGAGCATCGGGTCCTCCCATCCTTCCTCTTCGTACTGTGCCAACTCCTCAAGAACTTTCCAGCACTTGTCAACGCTAAGTCTATCTAGCCTACCCTTGGCTGCGTAATCAATGGCTTTCCTTGTTTGATAGTCAACCTTATCGTAAAAGATTTGGATCTGAAGCCATGGTTCGATCCCATGATGAGGAACTTTTCGGAGTAGGTCTTTATATCGAATCCATGCGTCATAAAAGGTTTCATTTTGACGTTGTTGGAACATCAAAATGTCATTTCTAAGCTTCGTAGTTCTCCCTGGTGGGAAAAATTGAGCAAGGAAACGAGTGGTGAGATCATCCCATGTGGTGATGGATCCCGCGGGTAAACGCTCAAGCCATTGACTAGCTTGATCCCGTAGAGAGAATTGGAATAGGCGTAAACGGGTAGTTTCTCTAGTTTCAACACCTAGGTCTATGGAATCTACGATTTTGAGAAAGTCCTTAAGATGTTGGTTTGGATCTTCGGAACGAAGTCCATGGAATGCACATCCGCTTTGCACCAACCGGATGGTGTCGGATCGCAAGGGGGTCACATTGGCTCCGGTGAGCTCAATGGTGTTTCGGTAGCCTTGGTGGCTAGGTCGGGAATAGTCTCCTAAGGTTCGGGGCCTAAGGGGTTCTAATGGTGGGTTTTGTTGTGGTGGGATGACGGGTTCAAAGATGTTACCACCTTCCATGATGTCGGATGGTAAAGAGTTACGAACAAAGGCACAAAGAAATAAGATAGACTAAAGAAGACCTAAAAATAAAAATAAAATCTTACTAGAAAGGAATCTAGCAAGTAGACCTAATAAAAAGAAATTCTAACCTAGACAATAACTATTCCCCGGGCTGCGGCGCCAAAAACTTGATGCGTGGGAATCGCAACAGGCTTTACCTCTCGAGGGATCTCGAGAAGCTTACAACCCCCACCAGGCAGTGTACCTGATCGTTGTAATATAGTATAGTGACAAGTACCGGGGGATTGATCGTTCAGCTTGGGAATAGTGTCGCTAGGATTAGAAAGCCTAATTACTAGTTCTAAAGATGAGGGATGATTATTTTTGTGTTTTTATATTTTTTTTTGAAAGCAATTAAAATATCGGTTTTTGGAAGAGTGGGCGGAATTAGTTGCTATTCAACTAACCCAAAACTAAGATACAATCAAAATAAAATAATAAAAATGAAATTAAACTAATTTATACTAAGGTTGTGAGCAGTAATTGGAGAAAATGTGTTTACTTAGATTTCACTACTCCCTAGATATCTTTTACACGTTAATTACTTGTTATAATTGTATGGATGACGGATTGTATTCCTTAATACCATTCATGGGGTGGCATACATAACTCCCCAATTCTATGAGCTTTTATCTCCTCCTACACCAAGACCCAGCACAACTATAGGGATTGTAAACAGTGGCTCATGCATTAAATACAACCAATAAAGACCTAGTACGCCTCGGTTCATGTTTCTTAAGACGTTCAAGCATGTTACCATTTGGAGATCTGTCAGTTTTCTTAAGCCTAACATATAAAATCATTCATCCAAGACAAGAATAAACAAGTAATCAACACATAATCAATATCTATGTTTCATTAGATCTAAGCAAACACAAAGGAGATCTAGCCTAGCATAATGGAATTGAGACAAGAACAAGATATAGACAACCAACACATAGACATATTGATTGAATTAGAAGAACACTTATCTCAATTACAATGCAAGGTATCAAGGGTTTGGAACCCTTGAAAAACCTGTAAAAGTTGCACCAAATTCGTCTTTAGGGTTTCTCCAAAACTTCTCTCTTTTTTATGTGAAAAACTAGAAAACTATATATAGGAAAACAGAGGTGACGGCGTCAAGAGCAAGGGTGTGACGCCGTCATCTCGCCGCCAAATACTTCCTCGGACGGCCTTGATCTACTTATGACGGCCTATGTGACGCTGTCATCAACCACGGTATTTTATTCTTGGGACTTTGACGCCGTAAAAAACAACTCTTGACGCCTTCAAGTACTGTTCCCAGCATAGAAATTTGAGACTTTGCAGTTTTCTTCATTTTATGCTCCAAAAACGTCCAAAATAGCTTCTTTTCCAGAATTCACTCTCCAAGTACCTAAAATCACAAAAGGAACGATTTAGGGCAATATTTGATCAAATAAAGTCGGATTCGGGCTTAAATGACCCCCTAAAAACGGATCATTTTTCGCCTCATCATAAATCTTCATATATGCTTATATTGGTTTAACTTGTAACTTGTAGGATATATACGTTATCGTTTGACCTCAACAATAATAGCATGGACAAGTCTTGGATGACAACTTGTAGGACCAACAAAGAATATATTGATGGAGTAGCAGCGTTTATTAAGTATGCACTACACAACTTTCAGAAGATGAAGAACATCGACCCACGAGTTAATATACGACAGCTTAAGATGCCATGTCCATGTACCACATGTTTAAACAAAATAGAGCAAACAGTGGATGATGTGGAGTACCATTTATTCTACTACGGGATTAATCTTAGATACAGAAAATGGGTTAAACATGGAGAAAAGGATGAGCAAGCAACAACAGCCCAAATACCTGATAATGCAGTATCAGAGTTTGTTGACGACACGGATTTCGACATGGAGTCACATTCAGAAATTCCAATAGATGGCCCAGCAACAGTAGAAATGGTTAATGCTACAAGAAAATTTTGATGAGGATGACCTTGCCATGTTTCAAAATCTATTATTAGACGCGGAGAAGCCACTTTATAAAGGATGTCCTGACTTCACAAAGTTGTCTGCAATAGTTAAACTACTCAACTTGAAGGGTAAGTATGGAGCTTCTGATAAGTTCTTTACTGAATTACTAGGATTGATAAAAAAATGCTACCGGCTGGTAACGAAATGGTTGAAAAAACTTATCAGGCCAAAAAACTAATGAGAATGATGGGATCAGGATACGAAAAGATACATGTATGTAGCAACAACTGCATTCTATACTGGAAGACTAACAAGGAGTTGACTGTTTGTCCAACTTGTGGGATATCAAGATGGAAGGTGGATAATAAGACACGTAAAGTGTATGAAAACATTTCGGCAAAGGTCATGTGGTACTTTCCAATTATACCAAGACTGCAACGACTCTTTAAGTTAGAGAGTATTTCAGAAGATCTAAGATGGCACGCCATAAGGGGGTAACAGATGGTGTTTTACGTCACCCTGCAGATTCACAGGCATGGCGTACCATAGATGAAAAATTCCCCCACTTTGCACAAGATCCGAGAAATCTACGGCTAGGAATATCGGCTGATGGGGATGACATCAACTCAGGAACTAGGCATCACAGTGTATGGCCAGTTTTATCTGTCATATACAACCTTCCTCCATGGTTGTGTATGAAAAGAAAGTTTATCATGCTTTCGGTATTGATATCGGGATACCCGGGAAATGATATCGATGTATTTTTAGAACCGTTGGTTAATGATCTGCATATCTTATTCGAGGATGGGGTTGATACATATGATGCTTGTACAAAAGAAATGTTTAAGCTGCGTGCTGCTGTGTTGTGGATGATAAATGATTACCCTGCACTTGGTACATTATGTGGCTGCCCATACAGTGGATTCAAAGGTTGTGTTGTATGTAGGAAAGATACACACTGTGTTAGACTTTCCGCCTCATCCAAGCAAAGTTATGCTGGACACAGACGATATCTACCATACAACCATATGTTCAGAAAGCAAAAGGCGGCGTTTAATGGAAAAGAAGATTTTCAGCTTGCTCCAACTCCATTGACTGGGGAACAAATATACAACGAGGTACAACTAATTGAAAATAAGTAGGGAAAAGGAAAACGAACAAACAATAACACCTCGAATAACAAGAAGATATGAGAGGCAGTGGTGGGAAGATTACAACACAAAAAAGGAAAAGAACAGAAGCAGAGGGTAGTGCAAGCCAAGTAAATGAACCATATTGGAAAAAAATTCAACATTTGGTATCGAAAGCTAAGGTATTGGAGACATAATGCTGTTCCACATTGTATTGACTTCATGCATGTAGAAAAGAATGTTGCTGAGAGTCTAGTCAGAACTTTGCTGAATGTTCCTGGAAAGACAAAAGATGGAATGAATGCTCGATTGGATCTGGAAGAGTTGGGGATAAAAAAAGAATTGTTTGTTAGGAAAGAAGCAGACAAAACAACACTACCTCCTGCAGGTTACACATTAACGAATGCTGAAAAAGACATCTTTTGTGAAATGTTAAGCAACATCAGGGTACCACAAGGCTATTGTTCAAATTTCTCTAGTTTGGTCAACCAAAATGATAAGAAGCTCATTGGCCTTTAATCGCATGACTATCACATGCTAATGCAAGAGTTTTTGCCCATTGCTATACGTTCAATCATGCACCCACCCACACGATTTGCTATTATCAGGTTTTTCTTTTTCTTTAAAGCTATATGTAGGAAAGAAATCATCTTGCAAGAACTAGATAAGATGCAACAAGAACTTGTTGTGACACTGTGCCTTCTCGAGAAGTTCTTTCCTCCCTCATTTTTTGATATTATGATACACTTGACAGTGCACCTAACTAGGGAGGTAAAATTATGTGGTCCCGTATGCTTTTGGTGGATGTATCCCTTTGAAAGATGTATGAAGGTTATTAAAGGACATGTGCGAAACAGAAATAGACCAGAGGGATGCATTGCTGAGGAGACTATCGCGGAAGAAACAATAGAGTTTTTTAGCGAGTATCATAAAACCATGAAAACTATTGGTATCCCACCTGATAAACATGTAACCAATGAAAATGAGGATGGAAAGCCATTGACGGCCAGCAAAACAAATGTACTTACCAGAGATGTCTTTCAGAAAGCACATTTGTATGTAATACATAATACAGATGAAATTGTGCCGTATATCGAGTAAGTATTACTAACACATGTCTATTTCGTTGCTTAAAATGTTGTATCAAATATAATAATCATATAAATTGTTTTGTTTTAGCCGACACAAGCGATTTTTGAAAACAAAATACCCGGGTAGAAAAATGGCATTGCTGGAGAATGAGCACACTAAATCTTTTGCTAAGTGGTTACACGAAGATGTAATTACTCGTATGTTGTTAATACTACTTGTTCGTTTGTTGATAAATATAAGTGAGTTGTTCCTGCAATTTAAAGGTAATATATACTTGTTATGAAATTCAGGTTGAGAGAGAGTTAGCGATATCCAAAGATAGTGTATCAGAAACTGTGAGGTGGATATCATTTGGACAACGTGCCAACGTAGTGAAATACGAGTCATATAACATCAATGGGTATACATTTCGTACGAAAAGTAATGATGGCATAGTTTACCAGAACAGTGGGGTTAGTGTTGAGGAAGCAGATCTTCACATATCCAAAGAAGTTGCAACCACAAGAAAAGCATTTTATTATGGGATTTTACAAGAGATATGGGTACTAGATTACCGTTTCAGGCAAATTCCTCTTTTCAGATGTGATTGGGTTAATTCAAAACATGGTGGGGTCAAACGTGATACTCTTGGTTACACATTGGTAGACCTGAATAATTTAGGCCACAAGAATGATCCGTTCATATTAGCCTCACAAGCACGACAAGTGTTTTATGTGAAAGACCAGGCAGATAAAAAATTGTCTATTGTCTTTAAAACACCTACCAAGAATTACAAAGATATGTATGACGATGTCGATGAGGAATTTAGTACAGTCATTCACGAGCAAAATGATAACATATTGCCGCAAATAAATCCACAAGCAAAAGATGCCTACTATCGAACCGACTGCGAAGGTATTGTTATACGAAAATCAAAGTGAAGCATGTGTCATTCTCAAGCTGTAACACTCTGTTTAGGGATTTATTTTTGTCTGTAGAACCTATTTAAGCTTTTATTTTGTTGCAAATACTCTTTTAAAGGATTTATGTTGTTGTTGTTGTTGTGTTAATTGTTTAGTTCGTACTTGCGAATACTCTTTTAAAGGATTCTAGATTATACAAAACTATAACTTCTGGCAGCATAAACTGTGTACTAGCAGTATTAACTATGTACTAGCAGTAGTAAACACCCTGCATATTTTTGTTACAGTTGTCTTGTATATGCAGTTTTTATGTATGTGGTTATGCCTTTATATAGTGCAGAGTTGAAAAAAAAATAGTGTTTGGTATGAAAGATTCTCAATTTCAGGTACAATTTGTTGAAAAAACAGTGGTTGAAAAACTAGTCAATATGCAGTCATGACTAATAGACTGAACTCAATTAAGTGAATATCAAATTACATAAGTTATTAGAAATGTGTGACCATATTTATCGAATTGTGACTATGCTTAAGTAATGTGTGACAAAATATGACTATGATTTAGTCACACAAAAACTCAATGTGACTAATATCAAGGTTAATGATAACTCATGACTTCACACTTTGCTATAAATAATGGTCACATGAATATTTCACAATGTGACTATTTTGAATGTATTGGTCACATAAAATACCCTTATAATGTGGCCATAAACATCATTTAGATACACATTTGTGATATGGTGTGACTATTGTAAAGCCTATAGTCACATGATCGTGCTTCAATTAAGTGTGACTATACACATTAGGATTTGGCAAGCAAACATACACTAAACTTTAGACACACTTATTAACTTACATGACCATATGTATCGAATTTTCGTTACACTTAATCATGTTTCTATGGTTTAGTGTGACCATATATGACATTTGGTCACACTCGTCAACTGTGTGACATATATTTGTCACTATTAAATGCATATCGTGACTAACTCTTCAAACTTACTTTTCCGTTGTCACACATTTCAAACGCTATGTGGCTAAATATTCAGCAAAGAATAGCAGTCACGTTTAAATAATGCGTGACAAACTTGACTATATAATTTAGCCACATACACAATTACCTCATGTGACCATATACCTATTTTGGTCACACTTTTAAATTGTGTGACATATATTTGTCACATATGTATATCTATAGTGTGACTAATGTTTCGAGCTTATTTGTATCTGTCACACGTCTCGAATTAAAAGTGATTAAATAATCCAATTTTTTTTCCAGTTACCTCTAGTCACATAAATATTCAAATGTGTGACAATAGAATTCCCAAATGGTCACACAAGTCGGATCAAGTGTGGCTGTTCATTTTATTCTTGTACATTTATTCACGTATAAATGTTACAGTGTGACATTTCAAAATCAACCATGCGTGACCAATAGAACTTTTTGTACTAGTGTAATGCATAAGAGAATTCTAATGATCCCATGTTAGGAGCTTCTAATGGCTCGACATAGGAGTGAAGTAGGATCTTATAGAGTTATGGAATATTGTACACGGCCCTACGACTAGTATTAAGGAATATGACCCGTCATCCATGCAATTGTAACAAATTAATCAACCTGTAAAAGATATCTAGGGAGTAATGAAATCAAAGTAAACACAAATTTCCTCATTGTTGTTTCCACCACATTAGTTTAATAGTTTTATTTTCATTTCTTTTATCTTATTTTGATTGCATTAGTAGTTCACTGGGTTAGTTGGCTAGCAACTAATTTCGCCCACTCCTTCAAAACCCGAGATTTTACTTGCTTTCACAAAAATATAAAAATACAAAAAGAATCATCCCTCACCTCTAAACCTAGTTTAATAGGCTTCCTAATCCTAGCGACACTATTCCTGAGTTGAACGATCAATCCCCCGGTACTTGTCACTATACTATACTACAACGATCAGGTACACTGCCTGGTGGGGATTGTAAGCTTCTCAAGATCCCTTGAGAAGTAAAACCTGTTACGAGGGCGCAATTCCCACGTATCAGTGGTGGTGAGTAACCACCTCGAAGAGCTCGATCTTTTTCCACTTCAGGTTCATGGTGTTTCAGAAAGTCATACAATAAGCCATATGGTGCATCATGAAGATTTTTGGTTTGACGAATAATGTCACATACTTTTGCCAATCCGGACCAAGACTACCGACGAATTTGGTATTTACTGCAATCCTTGGTATTGTAATTTTGTGTCATTCCAGATCATTAACCACATTAGTGAAACGGTGATAATAGGATTCAGGTGACTCCCCTGGTTCAATTGTGATGTTAGTGTATTCCATGTAGAGTTTTGATTCCATATCATCTTTGTTCAGTTGAGTGCCTTTCATTAGTAGATGAACATGTTCCCACATGGCTTTAGCCATTTTCTGAGCATCAACACTTCGATAGATTGGATTTGGAATTCCTTGAAGTATGTAGATCATGGCATACTCATCTGCTTCACGATGTAGTTTCTGTTCTTCTGTGAGTAGAGATTCTGAAAGAAGTTTCTCTACAGGAGCACGTGGAGGATCAGCAGATGGATCACCACCTTCAAGTCTGGTTGGCCACTGAAATGGTCCTCCAAGTATCACTTGTTTCAAGAATTTCCCATGGGGTTTCCTAAGTTCAATAAACCGTAAGAATCGACTTGCCCACTGAACATAGTTCCCAGGTGTAAGCATTGGGGGTGTATCAAGTGATCCTGCCTCATGTCTGGATTGTTGAGTTGTAATAACTTCACACATCTGATCAAACCAGTGAGGTTGTTTGGACGAATACGGAATTGGTTGTTGTGACATTGGATATGGTTGTTGTTGAGGAATGATTTGATGTTGTTGCATCATGAGATATTGTTGTTGTGGATGAAACGGTTGTTGATGAAAGTGTGATTGTGATGGTTGTTGATACGATTGTTGCTGATGGTATTGCTGTTGCTGATACTGCTGTTGCTGAGGAGTAGAGAAGAAGTAACGTGGTTGTAACACCCCCAAAATTTGGTACAGCGGAAGACTTAACAAGCTTTCGGGGTGTTACGGGGATTGGTATCCAACACAAGATATAAAAGAACGAGATAAAGTAAACATAAGTAAAACACAACCAAAATGGGGTTTTAAAGTTTACATTCATCCCAAATTTATCCAAGTAAGGCCCAAAAGTAATAAAAGTAGGTCCAACATTACATATCAGAGTTTTTAGAAAAATAGATCCTTAACCGTATTGCCATGCCAATCCTCCAATCCAAGCATCCAAGTTCATCACTTAATTACCTGAGAAAACGTGCTTAAAGTCAGCTTTCGCTGGTGAGATCTTAGGTTTATATTCAATATCAAATCAAGTGGACATATACGCAAAACGCTTGCTAGCTAGACTAGGCCTCAATCCTCAATGCAAAATCCTATAGGTGCACACTATAGTTCATCCAAATCCTCAAATAAGCCAATCTCATAATCCAACCATTATTTAGTTCACACGCGATGGTTCACTATGTGACTAGGGTTGATGTACTCATCTAACCAAATCTAGTCCACACGCGATGGTTCACTATGTGACTAAGGTTGTTATAACATTCGTCTAACCATATCTAGTCCACACGCGATAATTCACTATGTGACTAAGGTTGACATAATATCCTAGTTCCATAAGCATAACAAGTTTTGAAAAATAAAAGCGATAATAGTCCACATAAAACAATTTGCACGTTTCTCACCCCAAGTATTGAAAACAAAGTTCAAGTGTAAAAGTGGGGCTATGACTCACCTCAAGTCCATAAATCAGCAAGAAGAAATCGGTAGAAGTAAGATGTATCACAACTCAAAAGACGGCAACTACGGACTCGGCACTTCCTAACAATGTAAACTCGTTTCAGGATCATTTACTCAAAATCAATTATCCTCAATCCCGAACGTATTCCATTTTACTTTCCGAAAATCCATTTCTCGTATTATTCTCGTATTAGTAGTTTGGCGTTTGGTATCCATGCGGGTGGAGGGTCGACACAATGCAAAATCAAGAAATCATGAATAAAAGAAATAGTAGTAACAACCTACGGGTCTAATATTAGTCCAATATATTACCTAAATAATTCGTCGAAGTTTATCAAATCCGTCGACTTGGTATCCTTCCACAACTTATTTACCTAATATATTATTCTAAGATCATACCCAAAACCTAGATCACATTGCACGTATAGTACTATATGGTATGTATCAAAGTTTAATAAATTCTCTAATTACGTCGTCAAGCTTACCAAATTCGTCAACTTGGCAAACTTCACGAGATATTTAGTAATCCATTATTCTCGTACACATACCACAACCTATGGGCGTCGTAGGATACAATGCCCATTAATATACTTATTTTATATAACTAAATAGATCCTATTTAATCCGTCGATCAAATAAGTTACGTAGTTATAGAAAATGGATGTATTAACGTTACATATCCGTGACAAACACAAAAGTCACAAAATAAACAATATGGCCCACTTGGACTCAAGTGACCACGACTCCGTATAACTCGATAGTTTCCTCGTTTATTTAAAAAAAAAAGTATTTTATTTAATATAATTATCCAACGTTATAGATTTCATCGTCATGTATAGTTGTTTAATTATAATAACGTTCCCGACATTTATTACACTATTCACATAGTATAATATATATCATCGCGTTATTATAATATTACTCGTGATCGTTTTATTTTTAATATACGCACTTATATAGTTATATATACGTTTTCACGTCTATATACTTATATAAACGTTTATATTATTAATAATATTATTACGAGTTTTATTATCTATGTTTGATTATAAATAATTATCGAGTTATATAGATGGTCACATGTCCGAGTCATACTCTCGGCTCATTGTCCAAGTCCAAGTAATAATAACCAATATAACCAAGTAATCCATCTCCATCCAATAATTCCCACATCACCTGCTACAACAATAAGGTCCGACTATAGCACCCAACTAACCTATCTCCTTCAATCTAATTTGACCGTCTCACAATCGGTCCCCATATCATTCTTGTCCACAACTCCACAAAACAACCATTATACCATTAATTTTTTGGCTCCCAAGCAAACGACAATAACATCAACATGGGGTGACTCAAACGAGGGGTTAGGGGTGTTTGGGTCGCGCGTGTAGTACACCAAAAGAAAGAGGGTGATGAGAGGGTTGAGGTGGTGGTGGTCGTGTATGGTGGAGAGCGGCGGTGTGGTGGTGACGGCCGGCCAAAGGTGGCGGCTAGGGTTTTGGTATTAGAGGGGGGAGAGAGAGACGAGATGAAGTGGTGAGGTTGTGTGTTTGGTTGTGTGTGAACCGGCCCAACCACAAGGACCATTTTGTAGTTTATTTATTTTTTAAAAAAAAAATATTAATAAATAATAATAATAATAATAGTATTATTAGTGTGGGGGTAAAGTGGCTAGTCATAAAACGCAAGGACAAACCCGTAAAATTTTCAAAGTGTTTCGACATACTCAAACCAAGCTCGTTCCAAATTATTTAATATCCCACGAGACGTTCAAATAATTATATAATCGAACCGTAAATTCAAAACATTAAATTTTTGTTAGGTTATCTAGTGCCGGAGTCAACGTAGTGCCAAATGAAAATCTCAAAATAAATTCATGTCACATCGATAATCCAAATCTCGATTCCATAAAGATTTTAAATATAATCAACCACAGTTTTACAAGTTTGTTACGAATAAAATTTCAAACATAAATTTATAAACGAACTTTTAACGTAATGCGAGTTTTCAAAATGGCTCCCTAATTTGCCAGTTGTCACAGTGGTGGTTGAGACATATTAGAACACTTGTGTAATTTTGGATCTTGTAGAAGGTATAGGTTGAGCCAATTCTCGAAACTAAGCACCAAACAAAATTCTCGAAACTTTGTCTTTAGAAAATTCTCAAAATTTGAGTTTTCGAAAAAAGTTCTTAAGGTTCTCGAAAAGTATGGTATTTTCGAAACTTTGTATTCTAGAAACTATGTTCTCGAAAATGTTGTATTCTCAAAACTTTGTGTTCTAGAAACTGTGTTCTCGAAAATGTTGTATTCTCGAAACTTTTCAAGTTTTTTCGAGAATGCAAGCACCCCAAAATTTTCGAAATTATCCAATTTCGAAAATATGCCAAAAGTCAAAGTGTTTTCTATCTTATACAAGAGAGAAAACACTGAGTAACCGATCGGTAACATGAATGAAGCAACGACAAGGATTCCCGAAAGTGTGACAATATGGTGTTCTCGAAACTTGGTACATTTTTTTTTTTTTTTTTTTTTTTTGAAAGAAAGCTTACCAAAAACAAGGTTTTACTCAAAGATTTTTGTACTTCTAGCTATAAGATGATGAAATCTTAAAGAAAGTTGTGAACTTGATAAATTTTTCAAAAATAAAAGTATTCTCGAAAAAAGTACAAGTAATACGATTCTAAAAATTTTCAAGAAAAAAGTGAAACTTTTTGTTTGTATTGATTTAGAGCACAAATTTGTAAGCAAAAGTGTGATAGAAATCATAAACACAAACAAAGAACTACAAAACTAACGAGTAAAAGAATGGTTTTTTTTTTGGGTCGAATTCTATGAAAACAAAACACTACACCTTCTTCCGGCGAATGATACCACTTGTTAGGTCACCATTTGTGTAAACACAAGTAATAGAATGATAGAAATGAGATGAAGATAAGAGATGGTTGATTATGAGAATGAGAGAAAAGTAAAAGCAAGAGTTTCCTTAAGATATTCAAATAACCAACAACTATTATGAGCTACATAAGGTCCTATTTATAGGAGAAGGCGCTAGGGCAACACTTCCTACTCCCCTCCTTTCCATTCGAATGTGCTTAAGGCCCTTGGGCTTTCATAAGCCTTACAACATAACATAAACATAAGTAATAATAAACTAAGCAACCTAATATTTATTACAAATGACCGAGACTTGACAAAATATTAAAACTACGTTACCAACAATAACCTCCCGGTCAACCAAATTGAAAGCGTTTTTGAAATCCACTAGTAGCATCGAAAGGCCTTCCTCGCCACCACGATCTTCAATAAACCTATTCACAGCATGAAGGATAGCCTCCCCACCACCAGGTACCCAAACGGCAAACTGAAGATCATTCAAATAGCCGTCTAAGGAATGGCCAATCATAGAAGCACCAACCTTGGAGACTAAACGCCTCCAAACAGTCCCCACAGCGATGGGACGGATACCCCTCCGGGCTTGATCAGCGGTGTGAGAGGAGCACTAGCAATAAACTCACCCAACGCCCTAGGACATTTACCACCAAGGAAAAGATTAACCACCTGGGTGACAGAATCGATTAACTCATCGGAAATGGCCACAACCACACCACTAAAGCAATCCAAAAGGTGTTGGGCGCGCAACCCATCACGCCCACAAGAGGTATCACGGGGGAAACTCTTGATCATATCAAGAACCACAGTAGGAGGTGCAATGAGGTTATGATGATCAAACATTAATCAAAACGCATCTAGCATTAAACCCCCAATATACATCTAGCATTAATCAAAACCCCCATAATACATACCGACCAAAACATCTAACTAAGCTGATATGTGGTACATAACAGACACAAAAAACAAAACCCATGACACAATAAGATATTTCTTCAATCTTGCTCTTTCTTGCTCAAGATCTTGTACCATTGCTTGATGATTGTTCAGGGACCTTAATAACCCAGGTATAATTACCACAAAATGTTGACACATTTCGGGGTCAAACCAATCAATAAACCTGTTACAATCCTGTAAAACAAAATAAAACAACTGCTTAATTGATTTGATGATTATCACAATATTGCGTTCAATTACATAGTAAAACCATAAACACGTACCATTTGGGGACAACCATAAAACCTTCGACCTGGGTTTCGACTAGTCCATGATGTTTTGACAACGGCAACTGAGTGACAACGAGGACATCTAGCCATTTTGTTGATTTGATTTGAGAGTACTCTAGGGTTAAAGATAAAGACGTTAGGTGGGTGGGTGGGGATTAATAAAGTTGAGATGGGAAATGACAAAAATACCCCCTTAAAAATCCTAAGTAACGAGCGTTAGTGGGATTTAGTGGGCCCAGTTGGATGGAGGGACAAACGGTGCATAACGTTTCTGAGTTAAGGCTGAACGGTGCAATTTTTTTGTTCAAAAGACCATAGACTGCGGTCAACGCAAACCACAAGGACGAACGGTGTAGTTTACTCTAATCATATTTTACCATGGTATCTTCTCTTGAGTAGCTTTAGCCGTGGTAGGTCCTAATTTAATTCAACACATTCACAACTAATTAAATATTATCTTACACAGATTAAAATGAACTAAGATATCATTTATATTCTAGAGGTAAAACACTGGCTTAACAATTTGGATTTGATAAATGGATTGAGCATAATAGACTAAAACTCAAGTACTAATTACTTTTAATTACTAAAATCTGATTAAGTGGGGTTTTAGCATGACAAAGAACAAAACTTGTATTTTAGAAATTAAAATTTGTGTATGACAGTACAGTTTGTAAGTTCGTTTTGTATTGTAGTACATCTTTATGGGAGAATTGTTGGGATAAATCATGTTAGACATCATATAATTATGTAGAGTAAAATTCGCAAAAGATCATAATTATTCATAAGCAGACTTTGATTTATTATATTCACAATTACAAAAGACTAGACGAGTACCTGAGATTTTGTAGCGGCAGATAGTTTTAGTGATAAAAAAAGCTTATGAATTATAAACGAAAAATAATAAAAGTTTGAGTAAAAAAAGAGAATATAAACCGGGTCAACCCAACGGGTTAGGTCGAAAACGGGTCAAATTATACCTGGTCAACCCGGTTTTGGAATTGTTCATAATTGGTCGCAAACGGGTCAAATTGTTCATAATTAATTGTTTCAATATTTATTTTTTAATTTTTTTAACATTTCACTTTCTTGACTTTTTTCTTTTCACTTTGACCATTTTTGTTTTATAAATAGTATAGATATCCAAGCAAATCTTGTTATTATTTTTTTGGAATGTAAAGGCGAACAAATCAATTAGTGTTAATTTGTTTAATTTCATCAATCAGTCCACGCATAAAAGATTCACATCTTGCGCGACTTAAAAAACCAAGAACAGGTTATATTGGTCATCGAAAGGCTGTTGCTAGTCCTTGACTTCTGTTGTCGTAGCTGTAATTCAACGGCATTTCAATTAAGCTTGTTGGAGTACAGACAACAGGAGGAAACACGGGCGCTACAATACTAGGATCAGCATTTTGGCAAAATGATTGAACTTTTAACGACTTGTTGATAGGTTGTATGTTGATCTGCTGGAGAGTGATGCCTTTACAACTCCCACTATTCGCACTACACCTGATCTCAATCGCATTAGGTAATGAAGAAGTCCCCTTTATGTCAAAGAATAAAACACCATTTATTTTAACCACGGGTGTCTGTTCATAAGGTAACAAAAACAATGTTATGAAATTAATCCATTAAAGTTATACGTAGATGTGAATTTGACATGATATAATTAACAACGTACAATATCCATGCATCTGCTACGATCCTCGACACAATAAAATTGGGTGAGTAAAATCGGATGTTCAACATTTGTCATTCTTATGTTACTAAACAATATCTGGCTTGCAGAACCTGACCCTCCCTGAAGCATTAAACCATACTTGTATAATATTAACTACATGCAGATAATTATTTATAGTTTTAAAAGAAGAATGTATGTAATCTCTATAAGTTGTTAGTACCGGCACAGTTTTGATCCTAACACCGTTTTGAGTACCAGTGAAGGTGCAGCCAACGACCCTGATGTTACTAACAACATCATCTCTATCACCATTTCTTCCTAGACTTCCGACGCTTTAAGAAGAAGAAGAAGAAGGAAAAAAAAAAGGAGAGCAATTATTAAGTTAATTATACAAAACCATATTATGTAGGTAATCAATTTGTTTGATAATTAATTGTTGCAAAACAAACCTTATACCATGACCAGGGCCACAATTTAGATTAGTAATGTTGATATTGAAGCTGCCTCCATTGATTGCAATGCAATCGTCTCCTAATTAATTTATAAGAGCAATACATAAATGTAGTCTTTTACATAATACTCCTTTAGTAATACAGCATACATACCTGTCCCGATGTTTCCACCATTTATTTGAACACCGTTTGTATTAGAAATATCGATGCCATCGGTATTAGGACTATCTGCGGGGGCGTTTATATTAATGTTGGAGATGACAACTCCGTTGCTTTCACTTATAGATATATGATTTCTCGGACTATCTTCTGAGGTAACTCCTATGAGCTTAAGTCCTTTACAAGCATTAAACGCCAATGCCTGCAAGATAAGTAATTAAACATTGACACAATGATTATATTTGACAAAAAAAATATATATATAAAAACAAAAGAAAAGCTCTATTGGAGGTGTTATGTAAGTTATTAACTTACAGTAGGGTTTTTTTCACAAGTCTTTGCCTGAAAGAATTGAACAAATTACCAATAATATTAGTCTTGGTATATAGCTAAATCAAGGAAACAAATTAAATGATCATTCACCTGCTTGCATAAATCCCACCATCCTGTCATTCCTTGACCTTTAAAATGTCCAGTTCCGGTCATAATAAGATTATCGATATTCTTAAAAAGAATCCAAGTAACGACATTTTTAGGCCAATCCTTCATGGATGGCGCTATAACGTTCCCTGTTACCTATGATCATATAAGCAAATAATGTAATGTAATTCCAAAACACGTATATGTCGGTTGTTTTTCAATTGAAAGTAATCAGTTTTACCTACATTAACAATTACTGTATTAGCTTTGCATGGACCTGAGAAAATTGATGGTTGAACTACAAAGTTTCCAGCAGGAAACGTAAACCGCCCAGTAGAACTACATGCTTCATTCCATGCATCGTTCACCGCCTACAACCAAACGACACATATCAAAATTTTAAAATGTAAATTGACCCAAAACCAAATTATTATTATTATTATTATTATTATTATTATTATTATTAGTTTTTTATTTTTTTTAGTGGCACGTTTGAGTATATATGTTTAAATGATCAAGTTTGAGTATGACCTTAAAGAGTTTTTTGCCATTATAAAAGCTAAAAAAGATATAACAAAAGTTACCAAAGTATCATCAGTTATTCCATCTCCTATAGCTCCAAAATCCTTTACTTCAATTTCTGAATTACTTGAATTTTGAAGTTTCGATACACCGATGAGTCCAATAATCATGAAAAGGCACGCAATTGCAAGCAGTGTATAAGTAGCCTGCATGTATTTGATGAATATATATAGCAACAAAGTTAAAGAACTTTTTTGATTAATTAGTAGAACAAAGGAGAAGATGAAGCAAAGCTTACCATGAGTACAACTAGATATAATTACGAACAAATGAATATGCTTTAAGTTATTGGATATCGTATGCTAGGTCCTGGCATTTATAGGTGTGATTATTGAATACATGCACGTAATTGGAGACATAATTTTCTACGATAATTTAATGTTTATGTTTCACACCATTAGACAAGCTATGTGTCATTATTATTATATGATGGGAGATATAGAAATTCAAGTTCAAAGCTTATATCAAAAGCTAAATACATACTGATCACATAAAAAGTTGTATTTGTAAATTCTTACAAAAACTATTCTGTATATAAACATGACTCTATTCAATTTAGGGGTGTGCACGGTTCGGTTTAGGTCGGTTTTTGGCTAAAACCGAAACTGAACCGAGAAATTCGGTTTTTATAAAATCTAAAACCGAAACCATTCGGTTTTTGGCGGTTCGGGTTTTAGCGGTTCGGTTTATTGCTTTTTAACCGCTTATATTTGTATGTAGCCAATTTATACCAACAAACTTTATTTTCGTTGGGAAATTGGTTATTTTTATTTACTTTTTTTTTTAATCAAGATTAGCCTAATAATGTTTATCTCATAATTCTACAATTACTTACGTATAGATGAGATACACATATGCTAGTGAATTTACACATAGCATGATCATCGTCACATAAATATTGATATATTGTAAAGTAAACACACGCACACGAAAAACAAACATATAGACGTTAAGATAAATATATTATAAATTCACCTACAAAATTAATATGAATTTATAAATTTGATTTGTTTAGTTATTTATGTACATTATAATAGTTATATACTATTATATAATAGAAGTGGTTCGGTTCGGTTTTTACGATTCGGTTTTTGGACAAAACCTGAAACCGAACCGAAACTTTTGGTTTTTGAAAATGTAAAAACCGAACCATCGGTTTTTAGTTTCGGTCAGTTATTTTGGTTCGGTTTTTTCGGCTTTCGATTCGGTTTCGGTTTTTCCAGTTTTTTTTGCTCACCCCCTGCTATTCATTGCTTATTCGTGCATTGTACAATGGTAGCAACGATTTGGAGCTTGGTGAAGGCTTGTTGGATCTTTAATAATTAATTATGGGAATTTATTGTCGGCTTAATCTCTTCGGGACATACGACCAAGATCTACTGTTCCAAAAAAAGGTAACATATCAATATCTAATTAATTAGAAATCTAAACTTTAATACGGTACGGTCAAGCAAAATCAATGTACATAAATATAAGATAGCATAATGATAAGCGAGCGAATTAGTCATTGTTAATGGTTGCTCCGTCTTCATCATACTTAATTAGGCTAATGAAAGATTAAGTCTCGTGGAAATATATGCTTATTGTGTATGATATTGAATTAGTCATTCCTTTGTTTGTCTTTTTGTTTTATTTTTTATTTCTCTTCTTAACAAATACCAAAACAAGAGTAACTAGTATGGGGATAACATCCTGCAATCACCAAGGAGTTACATGCTGCAAATAGCAAAAGATGGTCCTTAATTGTTCACATTGCAGTCTCTCAACTTTTATAATTATACACAACTGATCCTTAATTTATCCGTGATTTATGCCTAGCAGCAGCGAAGACCCCTGCTACAAACAACAAGGATTATTTTCCCTACTAGTATATATGGAAGGTTAATGGCGCATAATTGTGTATGCAGAATAATTGTGTAAACTAAGCTTATAAAAGGTTCATGTATAATTATTATTTACTCGCAAGTTTGAGTGAAAGGTACCCTGCAATTAAATTTTTTGATGATAAATGTTTTTTAGTTTTATTTTTCTCGATACAATAAATTTACTAATGATGACAATTTTAGGTATGAATAAAAATAAGCTCTATCAAACCAACTCATATAAAAATTGTATATTACCCTCGTGATATTGCTACAATACAAAGATGGTAGTTTGTAATATTATTGATATATGAGTAATTTATAATCGAAAGTGAGTAGGAGACAATGTCACTTCATTACATTTATATGGTATAAAAATATATAGTAAAACTTTTATAAATTAATACTCGATAAATTGATAACCTTGATAAAATTAATAATTTGTCCAGTCACAACTTGGGACAAGTAAAAATTTGGACCCCAATCAATAAAATAATAAGATAATATTTTTTTTGAAACCCATGTGTATAACTATTGGTCTCAATGAAACTATAAATTAATAAAACATTCTATAATTTCTTTATGCCTTGAATTTCGTACCATTTATTAGTATACATTCATTAATTCTTCAATGCTTCGAATTCATAAACTATTAATTGAAACTTTTCTAATTTATTTTTCATCTCTAACTAGTATACATTGTAACTAGTATATTTGACTTGAAAATTTAAAGGTCATGCGTAAAACTTCTTTAAACTAATAAATTATTTATTTATCAATACAATAAAATCCCGCTAAATTAATAAAATATATTAGGAAGTTAGGAACAATAGTTCTTCCGTAACCAAACCATCTTGGTTTGGTTTAAGTTAATTACTTTAACAACACACGTAATTCTTGATACTGGTCTAATGAGTTGATCAGGAAAAGAAGAAACATCTCTTATAAAGCATCCTTAAAAACATCCCTTGTATGCTAGTTTCTATACAACGTTACAAAGAATCATCGATACAAGCACAGCACTGATAGTGTACCTAGCTAGAGACCTAAGGGCGAAGTTTTTGCTGCCCGTTTTGTTGATACAATACTGATAGTATCAACACGATATATTCAAACTCAAAACCTCTCGACCATCCTGACTGCTCTAAATCACTTAGCGAAGCCAAACTAGACACCACACAAGGTTGTTACAAATAATTAGAACTATACATGTATAAATCATGTCACCTACTTTGAACAATGAACAAAGCTCATTTCTGAAGCTTAGAGAAAATATTTTTGTCAATCACGCCTTCACTTTATCATCCTACTGTCCATAATTTACAACATAATCTTTAACTCACTCCCCATGCCTGCAAAACACACAAGAGGGTAATAAAGATGAGATGCGTTAAATGGACTGAAAATTGGTCAAACTTAAGAGACTTTGTTTATCTCTAGTAGGGTGATTATTATTTTTTAAGTAATCATGTCAAAATAACTGTAATATGATTACTGTAATCTTTACATAAGCTAAAATACAGTAATCATAGCTGTAATATGATTACTGTAAATCGTTGTGTGCAAACATTGTTAGCTACGTTACCTGAATTATGCCATCATAGGTCCCTACCACTAAGAAATCTTCATTGCCGTCTAGAGCCATGCAGATAACTCTGTACAGGGAGTGTCCTTGCAAGTTGCAACTATCGTTTGTATGGGTGGAAAAATGAGCCGGTTGGGTAATAGGCAAGAACATGTTAAATTTTAGGGTGAGTCAAAATGGGTCAGGTTGACCCACCTGTAGTTATCCGTCTGTTTTTCTGATATAATAGGTAATTTATAAATTGTACATGATTACAGCAACTACTATTGAACTGATGATCTGACTTTTTGAATAAACCAGTTTAGGTAGTTGTTAAGACTATGCTTAATTGCTTTTTTGCTTATGCTTAGGGGACTTTGAAACTGTTAATAATTTTATAACTTTGACCCGTTAGTACAGTCCCTTTTGGTCAATTACTTTCAACATTTTCATGGTGCAAGCTAATACCTTTAATACAGTCCCTTCTATAGAAGAACTGTCTGAGTATATGAGTCTATCATGAACTTTCAAGGCATTGATCGGATTCGATTTTCCTAGTAACTTTCGTGACCCACTTTGAATGGAACTCAAAGTACCTATAGCTAAGTCGATTTCCTATAAAATGTGACAAAGTCCTATCTTTTTTGAGATTTAGTGGACCCCAAAAAAAGAAACCACGAAAATCATAACAAAATGAACCTGAATGCTATAATCTTGACATCCTGAATACAATCTCCCATGGACAAGAGCCAAACACTTGACGTATTTACTAGTATTAAGTAGCTTTGACGTTCCACTCCCTGAATGAATCTGATGACACATTTTGTAGACACTTTAACAACTGAAACGAAGGGGTGGTAGAATGGCGTATTGGGTGGGTTCATGTTAAAATGGGTCATTTTTTAGAATTTTGATGACCTATTCGATATGTTCTTATTAGCTGACTTTTTTATTTGACCCATTTTCAATAACACACAACTCAAGTTAAAGTATTCATAAGTACATTGATCGAAATTGCGACCTCTATTTAGAATGAAACCGTACTATTTAGACAAAAATTGTACCTAGATTCCAGCCCTTTGAGGGATAAAGCATGAGATGCTGTTTGCAACTAGTAGATTGTTAACATGATCTTTGACATCATACACTTGATCACATTGAATCATTTCCTTGTTAATAGACCACCCCTACTTGATTGCAAGAGACATAACTTCAGGATTTAACCATCAAATCATAAATAAATTTGCAATTAATAAGATAAGATCATATTTTACGTACCCTGACAGATTTATCATGTGAACCGCTATATAATGCATCCCCGGTTTGTAGAACAGTCAAGCTAGTGACTGCCTTTGAGTGTTCTCGAATTTCTTGGGTAGGATGTAGAACGCTACCTTTACCTGTTAGAAATAATGTGGCTCGTCCACTTGAATAACATGCTTGATACAAGTTGCAACAACTTGCTTATGCTAGTAAGGGTGATGAATGTGGAGCCATGTTGCTAGCAAGTTGAGATAGGTTTGAAGCCTATGAATACAAGGCTTTTCTAATGAGTTTAGCACACCAAAGCACACACAAGTATCCTTGTTGTCTTCTTAGTTTTTTCGTCTCTTTTGGTATAAGTTACATTCTCTTGTTCATTTTGGTATTGATACGCCTGGCCCGAGCCCATGGCCTATTTAGGTCTTAGGGTTTTACCCTACTTTGTCTTATAAATACTATTGTTATCATTTATTATATTCAATCAATCAAAGTTTAAGATCAATATTCTCTAGTTCTTCTCTTCTATTTCTTAAGGAGCTCGCACACGCTAAAAGTGGTGCCTTATCCTGATACAACCCCTAACCGGGTCGTATCAATTGGTGTTTTCATTGAGAGCTCTCGTTGAGAGGGTTTTTGATTAGGGTTCCAATCTTAAAAAAAAAAAAAAAAAAAAAAAACTGTTCATCGAACACTGTTAATCGGGTACTGTTCATCCCGGAGTACTGTTCTTCGTTCACTATTCACGGCTACAGTTCACGAGGTACTGTTATCCCGATACAACCCCTAACCGGGTCGTATCAATTGATGCTTTCATTGAGAGCTCTATTAAAAAAAAAAAAAAAAAAAAAAAAAATTACTGTTCATCGGCGCTGTTCATCCAAGGTATTGTTCACTGTTCATCGGCACTGTTCATCAAGGGTATTGTTCACCAGAACACTGTTCATCGAGGGTACTGTTCATCGTGGTACTGTTCATCGTGGTACTGTTCATCAAGATTTTTTTTTTTTTTTTTTTTTACTTATTAATCGCTTGAGTATTATTCATGGCATCCGGCGGCAGCGATCGGAACATGGAATACGCACTCTCTAAGCTCTTGCAAATGGGTACCGTGGCTGAATATGAGAGTGAGTTTGTGGTACTTGCAAATCGAGTAACAAGGATCTCTGAATCTTTACTTATATCGTTTTATATCTCCGGACTTAAACTTGATCTACAATGTTTACTCTTACGGTCAAATCCCAAAACTTTAGAAGAAGCTTTTTCATTGACCCGTGCGGCGGAAACACGCTTCGCAAACCTAGATATTTGGGAATTTTTGAGGTCCAATCCTTTAACTTTGGGAGAAGACTTCTTCAAAGCTCGTATCACCGAAGTTCGTTTTGAGACAATTGCAAGGGAAGAGAAAGAGCATATCGTTGAAAAGAAAATAGATGTCATTCTACCATTAGAGGGTGAATTTGCTTCACCTAAGACAGCTGAAGAGTCATTTAATGTTGATGAGTATATTGGAGTTGAAGAGGTTGTGGGTGGTGGCGAAGTGCTTAAAGTTGGCGAGGATGAGTTGAATAGAGTGATATCGACACTTAAGGATGGAGGTGGTGAATTTGATGGTCGTTTGGATGAAATAAATTTGGATTTAAGCGAGGAATTAACAGACTCTCAATCTGCATATTCTTCGTATCACCTTGAGGACAAGGTGATTTCGAAGGAGTGAGGAATGATACGCCTTTGGATATCTTTCTTTTAGTTAGTCGTATTCGAGTCATATTAGGAAAGAGTCATGTGAGTCATTATCTAGGAAAATATCTTTTATTTTATGAGTTTATCTTGTATCGACTTGTGATACAAGTTAGGGTTTATTCGGTATTTATATACCACGTCATTCATTAATGAAAAGTATGATTTGTCTAATAAAAATATATCTAGTTTTCTTCCTCTATTTTCTGACGGAGCCAGCACACGCTTGAAGTGGTGCCCTATCCCGATACAATCCTTAACCGGGTCGTATCAATTGGTGCTTTCATTGAGAGTACCGAACACTGTTCATCGGGTACTGTTCATCCCGGAGTACTGTTCTTAAGGATGGAGGTGGTATATCTGATGGTAGTATAGGTGAAATAAATTTGGATTTAATCAAAGAGTTTGTGATTAAGATGTTGGAGGGTAGAGATGTTCTCGGCAGGAGTTTGGTTGTTAGTTTGAAGTGGGTATATCGCAAGAAGGGTCGTGGGGCAGCAAAAGATGGAAGAATGGTGTTGTGTTATGTCCACGACAAAGGAATACGAAAGAAGAAAAAGGCGAAGGCTGCAATTCAAAGAAGATTATGGGATCCCGGATTACGCCAACGTTGCAGGAGGATGGACTGCCCAAACTACTCAAGAAGTCCAAAACGTATGGCATAAAGATTATGTCATATACTCTATCTTTATTTACGTGACTTTGTTTATGATTGTTTTCATGTTTATTTAGGGAAGTCAATTATGAATGTTTTAAGAAAACACCTTGAGGGTAAGGTGGTTTTGAAGGAGTGGAGAATGATACGCCTGGGCCCGAGCCCATGGCCTATTTAGGTCTTAGGGTTTTACCCTACTTTGTCTTATAAATACTATTGTTATCATTTATTATATTCAATCAATCAAAGTTTAAGATCAATATTCTCTAGTTCTTCTCTTCTATTTCTTAAGGAGCTCGCACACGCTAAAAGTGGTGCCTTATCCTGATACAACCCCTAACCGGGTCGTATCAGGTATTGTCTAATTTTCAATAAGCTAACATGAGTTATAGTTGTGGTGCTCAACCATTCACTCTTTACCTAGTCGGTGGAATATTATCGCGATTATTCCACAACAAGTGGTATCAAGACCGAGGTTATTCTTAGTATGCTATGTGGTTGTAATTTAATTTGATCTCAGAAAAGAATTTCGTTGGTTTTTGGTTATTAATTAGCTCAATTCTTATATGTGACAGTAGAACGTTTTATTTTCTTTGACAGTTTTTCCTAATGGGAAAATGTGTGTGTAACTATGGATGTCGAAACTGGCTGCTTAGACTGCTTGGTTAACGAGTGAAACTATTTATATTTTTATGATGATGTGCAAGTAAATTTGTTAGTCCGGTTTAAGGCGCGGCTAAAACATATCAGGTTGTGTTATGTTAATTCTTTTGCAACGTTACTAGGTTGAATTTGTGTTGTTTGAAACACAATTGGAATATATGCAACAAACATAAATTCATCTTGTAGACTTGCTATTCTTGTTGGAGTTACTAGTCTACAAGATGAGTCCTGTGTATTAGACATTTGTATCTGGATTCAAAAGCTAGTTATCATTTGTTTATTAGACATTTTTTTAAATGTTTTTTACGGAACCGTCAGGTGTCTTGGCTGTTAAAGATATATGTTAACTTGCACACAGGGTTTTCTCTTTTGTAAGAAGGAAGTCTTGTACAAACGATCCTCGTGCTAGTAATAAAACATAACTCATGTTAATTGATTGAATCTGTTTGTGAACACATGCCAATATCCGAAATGCATAATATTTCATAAGTCGCAAAAGCACATACTGAATTGGAAACTGCTTATTACAAGGTTGAACTATATATTAACTTAATCATACTTCGATAGAAGTCATAAGGTTAAACATGCGTACAATCTATCTATCTCCAGAAGAAATGTTGAACAGAATGTTGCCAATACAATACAAACATTAGCATTCCCAGAATCCCGGCTAAACCCCACGACGAGCTCCCTATTCTTAGGACCAATGACGACGAAGAATCACCTTCACATGATGATGTAGCACTTGATGATGATGCAGCACTGGATGATGAAGAAGAGGAAGCGGTCTTAATGGCGACAATTAGGCCTGCAAGAACCATAGGCAGGACTAACCCCGAGTTCCATAGCCTTGTTTCCAAATGAGTTTCCTTTTGACTACTATTCACATACAAAGGTGAAAGCACCACAGCCGTCAACATTGCTAGAGTCATGGCCACACCTCTTCTCTGTGATGCATTCTGCATCGAGCCGTAATCACAAGTACTCGTCGCCATTCAACATTCCTCCAATGGCCAAGAAAACAAGAAGGTTTTGAGGGAGGGTATGTGTGGATGGGATGGATATATATTTTACCAAATGTCTTCCACTTTTTATAGAAGAGGAAGGAAAGGAAGCAGGTAAAAGAATCTAAGGATTGCTTTTTAAAGTTTAATATTGTTTAAGAAAAAGATTCAAACAATTATTAAAAACCTAAAATCAAACTACTGTTTTTATTAAGACTTGAACCCGGCCACAATCTCTTAATAGATTTATTGCGCGTTTAGTGTTTGGACATCGACAAACTGATTTTTATCTCTTCATTTTCTTAAAGTTAACCAACTATATACCATTTTGTTGTACCTGATCATATCAAAACATACACTGATCACATTCAAAACAGAATTTCCAAAGTCATTATATTTTTGATGTTATTTAAAAATTTATGGTTTTTCAACACCAAGAGTCAAAATGGATCTAGTAATGATAAAAGAGAATGACAGCCGTCCAAAAAGGAAAAGAGACTAAAAGAAGAAAACATCATAATCTTCTCCAGCTTTTGTGGTTTTGGATCATATTTCAAACTTCCTATCCAAACAAAGAATCTTGTATTTTCTTTTCTTATTAGATATATATATAAATAATGTTTTCTTTCCATTTTAAAGTCCAAAAAAGATTGAAAATAAAATAAACCCTTGATGTAAAGTAGCTTCTCATGTTGTTTCTGTGCATGTGTGACATTGTTTATAAATAAAATGGAGTAAATTGCATAAATCGTCCTTAAAGTTTGTCCAAATTGCATGTTTCATCCCTAATGTTACGAAAGTGAAAGGATCGTCCATGTGGGGAAACCTATGTTGCAACTTGCAAGTATGGTCCTTTTTGGGGAAACTTTTGGTGCAAGTATCGTCCCTGTAGGGACGATACTTGCACCAAAGATTTTCTCACAGGGACCATCCTTGCACTTTCATAACATTAGGGACGAAATATGCAATTTGACCAAACTTTAGGGATGATTTATGCAATTTACTCTAAAGGCAAGACTAGGTTTTGTAGCTTCTCTTGTTTCAAAGTAGCAAATAAAGCTTCAAAGTAACAAACAATGCTTTTTGGCTACAAAGTAAGAACTGATACATTAGAAATCCTTAACTTGTGTTCAATTGGATGATGAAGCTCTCATATGTACTTAATAATTTGTTTCGTGTCACTCTAGCTCATCAACATTAACTTCAGATTGTTCGCCAGTCGACAGGATTTTGACACTAACCATACCTCTTTGCCACTCAGTGCTCCCTACAAGTATTAATGTACGTGCATTTATTCGTGCTGCTCGCTTAAACACCCTGACAAATACATATATACAATTAATTACAAACCATGTATGAGATAACGCAACAATCACCACCGTGCTTACCATCTAAGCGGTTTGTTTTCCAAAACTAAATCAATACATTGACCCTTTCCTCTAAGAATAGTAGCGACCTTAGCAGCTGCACCTTGAAGATCCGGATCCAAAGAACAAACAATGTTGTCGATTTCAAAAGGAAGTTCTGGCAAAAGTTTTTTCTCCTTGAGCAGCTACAAAAAGAATAGAATTAGTATTATAAATGTCCAAAACGATAGAAAATGAGAAAAGGAAAAAGTGATATAAACTCACTTCCACAATGACAGCATCACCAAATCCAAAGCCACATGCAGGAATGTCATCACCCTCGAAAGTAGAGAGCAAACGACCATAACGTCCACCACCACAAATGGCCCGTAACTTACCTTCTCTATCAAATGCCTGGACAAATAGCAACATTGGCGATTGGTGAAACTGTTCCTAATTGCTTAATAATATTTTCTCATAGTTGTTAAGACTTCAGAGATAGAAGAATAAGTGACCTCAAACACAATTCCAGTATAGTAAGCTAGGCCCCGGACAACAGATGCATCAAACTCAATCCATTCTGTGTAACCAAACTTTTCAGCAAGTGAGAATAACTGTTTCAATTCACTGACTGCTTCCCCCTGCGGCACTTCCAAGTTTTTCTGTAGAAAACACGCACATCATGTTAACATTTTGAATGTCATTCAGAAGTACTACTAATACTGATACAGAAAGCAAAAGTGGGATTACATAAATCAATTACGTAACCAAGATCACCAAGCAGATACAAGTTCTTTACTAGGACCAAGATAATATATTTTCAGAAATTGGATTGTATTATTAACAAATGCCGAACAAATTTTGCATGATAATAAATCCTACAGCAACCAATAATACCTTCCAACTCTGTCAAAGACTTGATTGAAAGAACTTGTAGTAGATCCTCAATAGCCTCGTTTGAAAGCTCAACCGCCTGCAGCTCTTTCTTCATCTCCTCCATGGGTATCTTCCCCATATTATGTTGAAGAATTAAGCAAAAACATAAACATGAGGCAAGTATATAATACACAACATTGTAACAAATTTGTTGGGACTGAATGAAAAACAAAAGTCAATAGTGAAAACTGTTTGCATTTAGATGTTGGAACATTAGACCACTAACCTTATCAACGATGATGAAAGCTTTGGTAAATGAAGCTTCTGGTACAGAATACAGACTCATCACTTCCTGTAAAACCTGTAATGAGAGAAAGGGAACAAGTTTACTACATTGGCAAATTTAGAGTTGTTGTCGAACAGCTGAAGTCATAGCAAATACTATGCAGTATGCACTATAAAAATTTGGTCCCCAGACACTTTAACCAAGAATATAATAGTATGCAATTAGTCCCAAGCCAACTGTATCTTTGCTATTAAACTAAAATTACAAAAGCTTTTTCCCTGTAATATGGAGCAACTAGCAAATTTTCTATTCTACAAAGTACAAACATTGCCTATCCTTGGCGATCCTGTTTTAGTTTAAACTCAACTGAAGTCACCTGGCTTTGTTAGCGCCAACACTTCCCATCCAACTTACAGGATTTATTTAAAGTCACGTCCATGCACATGGGGCATAACGGTCATAATCTTATGCCAAATTTTAAAAAACAACATATTTCAAAAATCAAATCTAAGATCATTTAACCCAACTCGAACCTTTGCTCACACCATTGAGCCTTGACAGGGTGCACATGTGAACATAAAAGGCCCAAACCTTTTTATTTGCTAGTGATACCAAAACCTATCACACCCCTCTAAAGCGGAAACACGAGGTGCAACAACTCAAGGTTCCATAGCATAAGTTAAAAGATAACCACCATAGAAAATTAAAAATTTGTACTGATCACATGTTTTAAACAATATATCAAAAGAAACAACATAATCGAAATACAAAATGCTGCAACAATAGTGTCTTCCTAAATGCCAACCTTACTGACGGAACCTAAAAAGAACGACAATTTAAATGGGTCAACTATTAAAATAGTTGGTAAGTTCACACAGGTTTTCAATAATATAACATTTTAATTTAAAATGTTATCAATCCGGCTATAAAGTGAATGAGTAACCAACTGTTTCAATGCACAAGGTAGAGTTGTATACATATACATTAATGCAATAGAGGCCACTACCAAACTAAATGGCTGAGATGCCCCAAGCTACATGTTTTATCGGTAACATGAGTAAAAGAGTGGTAACTATGCACTCAAGGTTCAGTGTAAATGGGGTGTTGCACATATTCACAGGAACTTAAGGCACATGCAATGAAGTGACAGAAAATCACAAGTAGTATGAACAAATAATGAGGGTTAACCCATACCTTTCTGCTAGATATCTTGAACCCAACATCTTTGGCAGTTATCCCAATTCGCTTGATAAATGTAACGATAGATGATATAAGCTCAGCTTCTCCCTATATGCAAACAATATATAGTTTAAGATGAATAATTAATAAGATCCAACCATACTGTTAAGTTGTAAGAGAAAGAAAAATATATCAAGCTTAATTATAGAAAATAAATATCACATCTAAACCATGTATACAAGACTACTGACTACAAGTGTATGTTATTTGTGATTATGATATTACCAATCTTTTGTTGAGATAAAAATAGTACTACATGTTACTCGTAATATGAATATATGTTTCTATGATCAAAGCGTTATGTGAGAGGCTATATGTAGCCCTTCTAAATTAGTAGCAATGTAGCACTACCGTCCTATAGAACTTATCTAATTACAACTTCAGCGGTACTTTCAATCAGAAATTTGCAGGCATTTATTTTTCCCTGCTTTTCATCTTCTATCAATTCATTCTTATCTGAAAACTGACTCTGATATTTAAAGGCACCATTATTCGTAACTACTTCATGTCCTGATCGACCACATTTACAACTTCCCTGGAAACACGCTAAAGTTGCTTCCGCATATTTTGTTTATTCTAATCTAATCTAAGTTCTTTAGTTGCCAAAATGTTTCTTCAAGGCTGCAACTTCGCATTAGTACAGTACCTAGTCGGCTAGTCTCACCTAAAAGCTACGCCACAGTGTATGTCCTCTCTCATATGCGCGCTCTTTTGGGCTCATGTATAGCACAAGGCCTCACGAACAACATTATTGGTCAGCTTGTATGCTTAATATGGTAAAGGCTAGGCCTGAAAAGCTCTTTTTCCATACATTATGTCTAGAATGGTAATGACAACAGTACACATTAGTGGAGCACCTAAGGCGAGTATACCCATCATCATTGTTTCCCTACTGTGACTCTTAACTGTTAGGAGCATCACATAAAGGCCTTTATGAATTAATATCATTTCTAATATGAACTAATGTTAATATCACACCATATAGCAAGAAGAGAAAATGAATGAACAAGTAAGAACATACAGTTACATCAGGCACACCAATTATATCCATATTCCATTGGTAGTGTTCACGACGACGTCCCCTGGTCATATTCTCATACCACCAACATTGTCCAATAGCAAACCATTTTATTGGAAGGGGTACAGATTTTCTGAACAGAAAAGAATAGGAAGATCAAATTCTGGCATGGATACACAAAATCGCATAATAATAAATAACTAGACACATGGCCCGTATCTTCAAACCTTAAACAAGTTCTCCACTAATATTGGAGATTGATATATTGGCAAAAGATACAAAATCAAACAAGACTAGTAGTACCCTTTCTGTATGACAAGCCTAGCTAACGAAGGAGCTAGTAAGCTCGGGCCTCAACGCAACTCTACGATTTCCTGAATCCTCAAAACAGTATAGCTGCACCATCAACACAGATAATTTTCAGTTTAACTTTTGTACGTTGTACTATTATGTTCCATATTATATTGTCATTTCAAAACTTTTATTGTTTATCATTGCATTCCTGTCGTAAAGATCTCACTATTCAAGTCTTACATAATTAACCACTTGCAACAAGAATTACTAAACATGATCTCGTATTTCCTCATCAGCTTTTCGTATATAAAGAGCCTCTGCTTCTAGCACGGGATAGTCAACCTTTTCAAATCCAAACAGTAGAGAAACCTAATAATATGCAAAAGCCGGTTATGATACTCATTATTTCAATCAAAATGCATGCAAAAACACCAAATAATTATACGGCATCAAGTGCACTTGTTGACTATCCAAAGCCTCATGCACAACTCTCTCGGATTCTGCATCAAGTGCACTTGTTGCTTCATCCAAAAGAAGAATATGAGGATCTTTAAGAATCGCTCTAGCGATAACAATTCTTTGCTTTTGTCCACCAAATAGTTGTGTTCCATACCATAGTACTATACCCAATCCTTCGGGAATCATAGCAACAACAACGCCGACATCAGCACGTTCCACATACTCATTGCCCATGTAAATCGCCTTAATAACACTTTTGCGGTCCTGAGATTGCTTAAAATATCATGCATTAGCAGGATTCATCACCATCCCGCCTCAAATAGCAACACATATAATATATAAAAGTAAACAGGCCAATCTAGGTACCTCAAACCATTTACATGTGAAGTTATCATTTGTTGTAGCCACCCTTCTCTTACGCAGTTCTGAGGTCGCAATTGCATCCATCACGAATGAAACATCAGATTTCTGTCAATATCGCATTAGTAAGTTAACATATAAGCAAACTTAACACCGTCGTAAGTAAGAATTGTGCAGTTGTTCATAGAACGATATTATTGACACGAACAAGTGATAATGAAGCAAAATGATCAACCTTTTTCTAGGTGTTCTTTCATGTTTCTTTGGCATTACTCATATTCTAATTTCAAAATAAAAGGCATAGTTGATAAGCCCATTGAAATAAATTGGTTAAATAAAGAGTAAATTCTAGAAATAGGATGATTTTATAAACCTATTCTAAAACTAGGATAACTTCCTTTTCTTATTCTAATTATAAGGTTAGCAGCTTTTCTTAATGTAAATGTAGGATATTTGCATTTTTTTTCTTCTTATAATTCCCTTTCATTCATTTCTTTTTTCATGCCTCGTTTCTTTTTCATTTATGGTTTTGTTTTCATCTTTTTGTTTACTAAATCTTTCTCAAATTTAATAGTTAACTACTTCTAAAGTGTTTGGTGTGTGGGTCTAGGAATGAGGACGTGAATAGAATAATGTTATTATTGAGATAATGATAGAACAATTGTATTGATTTTATTGTTGTTTGATACAAGAGGATAGGTACATATAGGGGGAATTACAAGAGTTGCAAATCACACTAATATACAACTCATAACATTAAATATGCCTACTAGACTCCAGGTAATATACGGTCTAACACTCCCCCGCAGTCGGAGCGGGAGGACACCGAACGCTTAAACTGGTACGAAATTCTTCAAATAGTGCTAATGGCAAGCCTTTGGTGAAAATATCAGCATACTGATAACGTGAAGGAACATGGAGAACCCGAACCTGACCAGTGGCAACCAAGTCTCGAACAAAGTGAATATCAATCTCTATATGCTTCGTACACTGATGTTGAACCGGATTACACGATAAGTAGACTGCACTAACATTATCACAGTAGACAAGTGTAGCGGAAGATAAAGGTGTGTGTAGCTCACGAAGTAAATTCCGTAACCAACAAGTCTCGGCAACTGCATTGGCAACCCCACGGTACTCTGCTTCTGCACTAGAACGAGAGAGAGTCGGTTGACGTTTAGAGGACCAAGATAGAAGGTTGTTGCCAAGAAAGAGCAGTAGCCTGAAGTCGATCTCCTAGTAGTAGGGAAACCAGCCCAATCCGCATCTGAATAGGCAACCAATGATGAAGTAGAAGAAGCAAACAACTGCAACCCATAGTCTAAGGTACCCCGTACATACCGCAAAATCCGTTTAAGAGCCGAGAAATGGGGTTCTCGAGGGTCATGCATGTGAAGGCAAACCTGCTGAACTGCATAAGATATATCTGGGCGAGTAAAGGTGAGATACTGAAGGGAACCTGCAAGACTCCTATATAAAGTAGGATCAGATACCGGATCACCATCATCCCCCAGTTTAGACTCAGTGTCAACAGGAGTCCGACTGGGATTACAATTAATCATATGTGCTCTCTCCAAAACCTCAATAGCATATTTCTTCTGAGATAAAAACAACCCTGAAGAATCACGTGTTACAGAGATACCCAGAAAATAATTAAGTGGACCCAGATCTGTCATAGCAAACTCTTGATGTAAGGGCCAATAATCTGCTGCAACAGACTCTCAGAAGAAGCGGTGAGAACAATATCATCAACATATAATAACAAGTAAGCAGTATCCGTTCCTTGTCTGTATATAAATAATGGTGAGTCACAGCGACTATGAGAGAACCCAACTCGAGTGATATAAGATGCAAATCGTTGAAACCAAGCTCTAGGGGCCTGCTTCAGTCCATACAGAGACCGCTGTAATAAACACACATAATCAGGATGCTCAGAATCCCGAAATCCTAGAGGCTGATGCATATAAACTGTCTCAGATAAGTCACCATGCAAGAAAGCATTCTTGACATCAAGCTGATGAATCGGCCAATGTCGAGAAGTAGCTAAACTCAGAACAGTTCGAATAGTGCCCGGTTTAACCACCGGACTAAAGGTCTCATCTACATCAACCCCCTCTAATTGATTACTACCATTCGCCACAAGACGAGCCTTGTAGCGACTAAGAGTGCCATCAGCCAAAAACTTATGGCGAAAAAGCCACATAGAACGAAGAATGTTGGCGTCTCTGGGTCTAGGCACTAGAGTCCAAGTTCCGTTCTTAATAAGTGCAGTGTATTCATCATGCATGGCATTTTGCCAATTTGGATTAGTAAATGCATCACGATAGGTTTTTGGTAATGGTGAAACCGAAGACACATGCATATTGAGACGTTCAATAGGACGATTAGTCCCGACACGAAATCGTGTGACTATGGGATGAATCGAGACAGGGTTTGGGTTGTGAGGAGGGTCCGGGATAATGTGTTGGTGTTGGTTTACGGGTGGTGACGGATTTGGTGTATGTTGTTGGGCGGCGGGTGGTGTTGGGGATGGGGATGGGTCATGGGCTGCATCATGTTCGGTTGTATTGGAACTGGTGGGAATTGGTCTTGTTGGCTCATTTGTGGGTTGAGGCACAATGGGGGCGGATGGAATGAATGGAGGATTTATATCGGGTAAGTCATCCAAAAAATTGTATTTGGGTGCCGATGTTGGTTTAGAGGTGCCATATGGAAAAACAGTTTCATCAAAGGTTACATGACGAGAAATGATGATTTTATCAGTATTTAATTCGAGGCAACGATACCCACGATGATTTGAAGCTTGACCCAAATAGATGGAGGGTGTGGCGCGTGGTTCAAGTTTGTGATTAGGGTATAAGTGGGGGTAACATAAGCAGCCAAATGTGCGTATGAGGCTATAATCCGGGTTTTGGCCAAATAGTTGGGTATAAGGGATTTCGTTGGCAATAGCAGTTGAGGGCAAGATATTGAGTAAGTGAACAGCCATATTGAGAGCTTCAACCCAAAATGTTGGTGGAAGGTTGGCTTGAAAAAGCAAGGTACGAATGAGATTATTGATGGTGCGAACCATCCGTTCAGACTTGCCATTTTGTTGGGATGTTTTGGGGCATGAAAAGCGAAACTGAATGCCATTGTCGGCAAAAAGTGTATGTAGGTTACGGTTGTCAAATTCACCACCATGATCACACTGAAGGGACCGGATTTCACTCTTAAATTGAGTGTGAACATAATTACGAAATATTACAAATTTAGACAGAACATCAGATTTGTTTATTAAAGGATAAACCCAAACAAAATGCGAATAATGATCCAAGAACAATACATAATATTTGAAACCTGAAAGACTCGGAATTGGTGAAGTCCATACATCTGAGTGAATGATGTCAAAACAAGCATTAACGACGGTATTGGAACTAACAAATGGAAGTCTAACGTGTTTACCAAGCTGGCAGGCATGACAAAGCACAGGAGGATTCTCTTTATTACATGAAATGAAATTATTTGAAACTAGACGACGTAACATTTCGCTTCCTGGATGTCCAAGACACTGATGCCACGTATGTTGACTGACTAGGAGGGCCTGAGGAATGGGAGACGGGGCTGTGACTGGATAAAGGTCCCCCGTGCTATCACATCGGAGAAGTACCCGACGTGTCATGAAATCCTTAACAGAAAATCCAAAAGGATCAAATTCAACTGTGCAGTTGTTTTCACGAACAAATTGACGAACAGATATTAAATTTTTGACAATATGGGGGGTAATAAGTACATTGTTTAGGTGAAGGGGTCGAAAGGGAGTAGGCAAAATACTATGACCCGTATTGGTGACAGGAATAGAATGCCCATCACCAACCGAGACGGACGGATACATGCACGTATTAAAAACATTACTAAGACTATTAACTGAAGCATTAAGGTGTGAGCTCGCACCTGTATCCATGTTCCATGCACCTGTGGCCGGATCATGAAGTGTCCCGGTAGTAAAGGCATGAGGTAGACCCGGATTATGTTGACCTGCAACTGGTGAACCAAAAATTATCTGACTCGCGACTGGTGTGCTTGACCTAATCTGACCCGAGATAAAATTACCCGCAGTATGCGAGTCCAAGGTTGTATGTTGCTGATACATTAAGGGATTGGGCTGGTGGGCTGTGGGAGTAATAAAACTCAGTGGGTAGGGTTGGGCTGGTGATGGTTGGAAGCCTGGTGGGCTGGTATATGTTGGGGAATGAAATGTGGGCTGTGAAGGCCAAAATGGTGGTGTTGAGTTCACATTAAATGACATAGGTAGGTAGGCATTACTCGTATTTTGTTGCATTGTACTAATACCACCACTTGGTAACACAGTAGGTGTAGCATTTATCCCTAACTTTGACAAAAGATCAACAACTTGTGCTAGAGACAAATTAAAACCATTTGAAGCCCCACTTTGTTGAGACATAGACCAAAAAGATGTCATGTTCATGTTACTATCGTGTACAAACTCACAACTTGATCGATATTAATAGGTTCGTGACCTAAAGCACGAACAACACCAACAAAAACGTGTGGATTTGTGACCTAAGCACAAATCACCAACACCAATTAGCAGTTAAAAAAAAACGCAGAAGTAACAGTAATGAATGTGTGGATTGTGACCTAGCACAAATCACCAACACAATAACAAATATGATGAAGGAATCATTGGTGGCTGGAAAAAAAAGCAAAAAAATAAAAAATTTGGAGCGGCAGTTTAGGGTGTGGACAGTGGAGGATCGTTATTATGGCTTTGATACCATGTTGTTATTGAGATAATGATAGAACAATTGTATTGATTTTATTGCTGTTTGATACAAGAGGATAGGTACATATAGGGGGAATTACAAGAGTTATATTTGGTAAATAGATATTTACCCACAAATCATGCAAATCACACTAATATACAACTCATAACATTAAATATGCCTACTAGACTCCAGGTAATATACGGTCTAACAAATAACACTGATAGTCATTGTTTGGTACAAGGTAACACATACGAGAAAACTCATAAAACAAACGTTTTCCCACTGAATGTGAGTGTAGATTGTTTAACTAGTATAAACGTCTAACTAGCACTCTATACGAGAATATAATTAGGCTCATTAAGAGGAGTTTGTTGTTGAGACGGTGCTTTGAAAACTGGCTGCTTCAATTGGAAAAAGACCCAAGCTGGTTTGCCTAATTCAACCGATGAAACTCGGAAAAAGGCGGGAACCAGAAAAAAAATCTGGTTTGCTTGGCGGCTCAGTTTAAAAAAACTGAGAAACGTTTGACATGATAAGTTAGTTTATTTATTAAGTTAACTAAAACAAACAAATTTGTGTATCTATTTTACTTGGCCAAGCACGTTAAACTGCATAGTTAAGTTATTAACTGAATGAACGAACACGGAACACATAATGACATACAAATGTCCATTTTGATAATTTATATTTATGACCCTTGAGAAATATGTTTACTAACTTTGTTTATGTATTACTCATCAAAATTAAGATATATCAATAAAGTAGCTTAACAAGTGTAAACAATTCTTGAATTGTGGAATTGACCACCGGTACTTGTTTTTAACGAAAACAGCTAAACTGTTTATAAAGTTATATCTAAATAACATGCATGTATTGGTTCAGTATATAAGGGTAGTGGCAGCCATGCCGCTAAGGCAGCGGTTTGCCCCCAAACCGCCGGGGAACACCGCCGCCACCCCAGCGGTTTGCCCCAGCGGTGAGGCTCAACGGGGAAGATCACTGCTGCGGTTTGAAACTTTGTATCCGTTGGAGCATTAAATGTAGTGAACGTTGGGGGCTAAATTTCAAAAAAAGCTTGTCATTTTGGCTAACCACGTACAGTAGCAAAAGAACCCATTTTTACAAAGGAGCATACTTGAAAAGCAAAACCCAGTTGAGATTATATAAAAAAAGGAGCATACTTGAAATCAAAGCAACACCATCTGAACCCACTTCCATATGAGTCTATTGAAGTCAATTATGTAAAGGAGAAGATGAAATGATCACGAAATGTGTATGTGTAGGACTGTAGGTGTAGATATATATAAAAGGAGAGGAGTATGGATTTGACCAAATGGGAATGCATTGTGATTTGACCAAAAAGGTGTAGATATATATAAAAGGAGAGGAGTATGGAGTATGAAAATAAAAAATAAAAAAATAAAAAGTTGGAGGTTTGGGAGGTATGAAAAAGTGACCATTGCCACTAAAATAAGGGTGGGAGGTATGAAAAAAGTGTGGGTGAGGTGGAATGATATTATTGGTTGGTTGGGAGGTATGAATTTTTTTGGGAGGTATGGTTGCCACCACCCTAATGAAATGAAAACAAGATCCTAGATAGGGGCGGAGCCAGAAAAAAACTCGAGGGGGGGGGGCAAATTTTTTTTTTTTTACGTCAATACGAAAGTAGAGAAAAAAAACAAAAAACAAGGCTGTCGTCGGCGATCTTTAAGGGTACCAAAGCAATGGTCGGGCGAACTTTAATGTTGTGGTCAGTGAACTTTATTGGTACTGAAAAAAAAAATGTTTAAGAAAAGTTGTTAAGTGGTCAGGCTAGAATTTTATTTGGACCTTCAATAATTTTACTACTTATACTTGAAGATCCAAGAAAGAAAGAAATAGAGAAAATAATTTACAAAGATAAAAAAAACTATTATACTAAGTAATAAAAGAAAAGACTTGAAAAGAACACCCTCCCCACGTGCTTGGACTACAAAACAAAACAAAGTTACTCTTTCTTCTTCATATAATGTACTCCTACTATTTTTCATTTTTCTTCTTCATTTACTATATGTGTACTGTACTCTTCTTCAACGGTGTCTCAAATTCATCATTCTAACAAATAAAACCACTTTGCAAAATCTGTTTTGGCTTTCAATTTAGACAAGGAAAACATTTTATAATGGGGGCAAATTACAAAAATATCTCAAATACGTAAGAAATTTACATTACGATTTTTTTGGGTGAGAGGGCACATGCCCACCATGACCCCCCTAGTTCGATCCTAGAATTAGAATGAAAAGGAAGATTATCCTAGTTTTAGAACCTAAGAAGGTGGATAGCACTAAGAAGAAGGCTTCTGATTTGCCTAGTATGAGTGGAATAAAGATTTCTACATCTAATCAGTTTGCTGCTTTTAATATGGATGACACAGATGCCTTTGGTATTCCGTCTAATGACAACAACATGGATGTGGTGACAACAACATGGAAGTTACTGCGGATGAGTCTACTAAGACAGGTAATACAACGGAAGTTAATGAGGAATAGTCTATTAAGATTGGTAGTGTTTCACAAGATCCTCTTGTGAGTGATTTAAAAGAGAAGGAGTCGGTTGTGGCTCCTACAACTGGTGTTTCTTCTTCTCCTCCTACCTCTTCTACTAAGAGGGTTAACCCTTTTTCTAAGGTGGGAGAGATCGTGGTTTCGGGTTCTGATGATGAGGTGGTTGTTAATCCATTTGATGAGTCTGCTAACTTGTTTGGTGGTGGCCATGAGTTTGAAGATGCTGATGATGACTATGACTACGATGACTATGCGAGCCAGATTTATGATCTTTCAGGGAATTTGGATGCCTTTAATGCCATTTATGGCACTAGGCTTCAAGGTCGTAGGAAGTAATTTATTTCGTTATTTCTTATGTTGTCATGTCAGTAATGGTGTGTTTTTCTTGTTTAAGAAAATAGGAAGTATCTTGTTATGTAAGTTTCCTATGTAACGGGCTGAGATATGGGATTCACCCATATCCATTGTACTTAAACATTTTGGTTTATATATTTATCAGGGTGCATGATTACTCCCTTTACCAAAAAAAATAAATAAAATAAAATAAAAAATAAATAAAAAATAAAAAAGTCATCATAGTTTTAGAACACTTTTCGAAACCAATCCTAGTTATAGAATTTTTTTCGTAAATAAAAGATTTTTGAAATTTATAAAAAAAAAAAAAATACTTTTTCTCAAAAATGAATTATATATTGTTATCAGCTCAAATATAAAATCAATAATTATTTATTGCTTATTTTTCCTTATTTAAAATCTTGAAAACCATATCCATTAAAAGATGTCACGTTACATTACATTATTTCTAACAAACTATGGACCATGTGTTTGTATAAATAAGCCTCATCGATCGTGATAGATTACTTTCAACCATCTTTCGTCTATTCGGAATGGTCCCTTTTGGTCTGTTATTTGAGTATTATCGATCTTGATAGTTTACGTACGTTGTTCATATTAATCCCATACAAGCACACTCAAAGAGTACTTACCAATACACAATTGAGAGTTAAGTTTAAATAAGGATCATAAAAACGTCACAGGTTTCCTAAAGAACAAGAAGTAAACTATTTTTGAAAGAGTAGTGATATATCTCCATTTCTGCATCTACAAGCTATAGATATATCTCTTGTTATAATCATGTTACACTTGAATGCAATTATCTCTATGTAACTTTCGTTGGTTGTTTTTCACACTTCTTTGCACTTTGCTTCTAACCAACACATCGTACGTTAAAGATGTTGCTTTAGCCATTGAACCGTTGGTTCCATGAAGTGGCGTCTTCTTTTTGGCTTTCATTGGCCCAACATTATCAGAGGGGTATCGGAGGGGTGTGCGCCGTCGTACATGGCCTCCACTTAAGGGGTCACATGTTTATTAGTTTTGCATATAAATACGTATGAAATATATGAGTATATAATTTAAGTTTATATGCAATTTCTCTTTATATTAAGTAGAGTGATTTTCTTTCAAAGTTCATAAATAACATAAGTACTTGATCAAGTTTTGATGAAAAGCTGCACGTTAAAGGTGTTTCAGTGGACGGCGACAAAGACGGAAAAGAGTTTTAAGATTCGTTGGAGGCGTTCATAACCATGTTAATAAGTAGCTAGGTTATTTGTGTTCGTACGTAGTATTAAGTTGTAAGTTATCAGTGAAGTAGTGATTGCTTGAGTTTTAAGTTATTGATATTAGAATGTTGAAATATCTTTTCTATATAGGGACAAATATTTGTCTCAGCGTGTGAAAATGACACTCTATTTTATTATTTTTATTTTGTTTTATTTCGTACGTGTGGACACGTGGTGCTTTCATATAAAGGAGAGGAGAGCCTCTGAGCCATTAGTTGCGCAGGTTCGAATCCAAGCCGGCCCCGGTTTTCATCCGACCGTTACTACAGTGAGTAATCTTGTGTGGAGGCGGTATGGTTTCCGGGCGGAAGCCGCTTAATCTCCAATGCCATCTTGGCAGGTGCGACAACATAGTCTGGGTATGTGGTGGAAGCACCACGTGTCCCCACTGCCTTTTGCCTAGCGTGGCCCCGGTTCAGACAACATAGTTTGGGTATGTGGTGGATGAGGGCATGCCATCTTGGCAGGTGCGACTCTAAACCAAAAATTGAAAGTCACATTCCAAAAAAAATATAGGAAGATCGTTTTTTTTACTGTGCGTGTTGTTTCTTAGTGGTAGGTCATAAAGCGTATATATACGTACCCTCAATGACATATTTATATTTGCTTGTTAAAATTTAATTGTTTACATCAAACTGTTATCGGTGTATTCCTTACGTAGTAGGGCAACCGTTCAATTGATTGTTAACGAGAAGTTTTAATACTACAACTTGGTGGGAAACTGTTAATACCAAGAAAAACGTTCGGGAGGTCGAGGTTGATCGAAATACATCATTGTTTTAGAGAGAGAAAGTAGAGAGAGAAAGGTGGAGAAAAGGTTTATATTAACAAAGAATAAATGAAACAATACACACATTTTCCCACACCCCTCATGAAGAGTCATGAGGGGTATTTATAGGCTCATTACAACATTACTTTGCCTACTTGACAATAGTAGTCCCTGTAGTATCTAATCTAGTCCATTTCACATGTGTGACGTTATCTTTATAAAAAAGCGAAGCTAACAATCTCCCTCCAAGATATCGTCACACATGAATGGATACAATGAGACCTATAAACACATAAACATGTAAATTACAACAATAGTAAACTATGTTGATGTTGTTGAAGCGCAGAGTCTCTGTAGTCTAGATATTGAGGCAGACTTGAAGTTCTCTCTCCCGACAATCTCGGCGTATGATCTTTGACACTTACGTCAAAGGTCTTTGTAGCTCTGAACTTCAACTGTAATGGTCTAGTTAGGTTATTACTCCCTCCTAACTAGTGAGCCTTTATTCTTTTTCTTCTGCTCCCTCCTGAACAGACAACTCTCTTCTCATCTCGTAGCGGATAAGGTAGATACTAATGAGTTTGCACCGTGGTTGTCGTTCTGGGAGCATCATAGCATAACTCACATAGTATTGCACAGAAGGTTGGTAATACGCTCCGATGTACACATCATTAGTACGTCTTCGGTTCTAGTGTAAGCACAATTCCCTCGATCAACCAACGTACAAGAGATGAAACACTACTTCTTTTGGCATGTTCTTCTCCCTCCTGATGGTTGCGATGTATCAAAATCATCATACTATTGTGTGTTCATGCCAAAATTACCCGTACTTTACACTTCTGATGCAATGTAGATAGACCATGAAAGCATAATTTGTGAGAATATGCTGATAGGATATGACTCTCTTTATTCTACAATCTCATCTCTTCTCTTCAACCTATAAGCGACCTCTTCAAATTCCAACAAGCTAGTAAATGACCACTGTATAGAGAGAACCCAATATAACCAATCTGAGTATGAAGTAAACATCTCATAGATATGTGACTTAATCTTGTACGAAGGTGTGACTAAGAACCTATACTTAGCACTACAACGTAACTCCTTTAAGCATAGGTAGATCCATATCCCCAAACCAACAAACAGTATATGAAATATCCACCTCTTGGAATCTCCACAACTTCATGTGACACTGAGTACTACAACGTAACTCCTTAAAGTGATAGCTATAACCCGTGAGTACTACAATGTAACTCCTTACATCGGGTATAACTAGATAATCCAAGTCTTAATCACTATCTCTTCCAGTGTTTGCCCAAACAAGTATCTCTGAAAGTCATGCATCCATCCACCCCTAGACTTTGAGATAAATAAGTACACATGCCCGTGAAATGAACTTTAAACCCAAATAAGCAATATCGTACAAAAACTCCGTAGTCACAAAAATCTGATACTAGCCGTTGTCATTTGAATGTGATTCTTGATCAGGATCATTTAAGCAATTCGTGGTGTGTTTTGGTGAAGCTTGAAATTCTATTTCGGGTGATTCGCAGTGATTTCGTATTTTCCCTCCAAAAATAAAATTGGAAAATTTTCTCGCCCATAATATGGAAATCACTACGAAATACAATTCTAAGGTTACCAGAAAAATTTGAGTTTTGAAAATTTTTACGCAAAATTTCACCGAAAAAATTTGAATTTTGGCCTAAAAATTTGAATTTCGGGCCAAAATTTTCAACGTTATACCAAAATTAAAATCTCGCGTAAAAATTGAACGTTTAGTCTCCTCTCAAAAATAAAATTTAATGAAATTTTCCCGCCAATTTTTTTATTTTTTTATTTATTTATTTATTTATTTTTTTTTTATTTTTTTTTTAACCTAACTCGATAACTTTGGTGCTTAACTCGATAACTTGGTGCTTAACTCGATAACTTGGTGCCTAACTCGATAAGTTGGTTCTAACTCGATAACTTGGTTCTAACTCGATAAGTTGGTGCTTAACTCGATAACTTGGTTCTAACTCGATAACTTGGTTCTAACTCGATAAGTCCATGAAATTTGGGCAGAGTTTCCCCTAACTCGATAAACGATAGACCTAACTCGATAAACGATTAGGTAAGACAGGCTAACTCGCCAAAGTTGAGTTCCAAACTCGATAAGTTTAACTCCTAACTCGATAAGAACAATGCACCTAACTCGATAGAATTGTACACCTAACTCGGTAACACTTACACCTAACTCGATAACTTACACCTAACTCGATAACTTTTTCTCCTAACTAGATAAACACCAAATCCTAACTCGCTAAGATATTACACCAAACTCGATAAGTCACAAAAACAATCCTAACTCGATATACTTTCACGATGAACAGTAACCGAGAATCTTAGAAAACCGAATTTTTTTCACCCACAAAACGATCTAAAACACCACGATTCGCCCCCGGTTAGCTCTGATACCACTTGTTAATACCAAGAAACACGTTCGGGAGGTCGAGGTTGATCGAAATACATCATTGTTTTAGAGAGAGAAAGTAGAGAGAGAAAGGTGGAGAAAAGGGTTTATATTAACAAAGAATAAATGAAACAATACACACACTTTCCCACACCCCTCATGGAGAGTCATGAGGGGTATTTATAGGCTCATTACAACATTACTTTGCCTACTTGACAATAGTAGTCCCTGTAGTATCTAATCTAGTCCATTTCACATGTGTGACGTTATCTTTATAAAAAAAGCGAAGCTAACAGAAACTGTTACAATTTGACAATCAAAGTATACGTATATGCGGAAGCTAGATCAAGTATAACACATAAATATTAACCAAAACATAATAGGAACGTACTGTGGTGATTCTAGCCCGAACAAGAATCAAGTATGTAAGTCTTGAACTTTAAAGTATTAGATCAATGATAAACCCCTTACCGTTTTGTTTATCGATCTCTTGATAATAACTATAATGAGTTATTACCTCGTTCTTGTACACACAAATTAAACCGTATTAAGGTTATGCAAGTAACTACACAAGAATGATTTTTGTTTAACAAAAATCGACCCACAACCCTAAGAGGGTGTTTGCCGATCGGTTATGTACCAAAAGAGAGAAGGAAAAAGTTAGGGATAATTGTGTGCACAAAAGATTATGAAAACAATGACCCTAGGTTTGTTTATATAGTAATTAGGTAGCTTAGGGAACAAGCTAGGCAAAAGGGTTTCCCCTTTGGTGGTGTTCGGCCGACCCAAGCCCAAGGAGGGGGTTCTAGACCCTTCCTTGGTTATCAAATTACATAAATACCATTTTTCCATCTTTCGTCTAACAATCGTTAGTCCCTTTTCTGTTAAGTACTAACGGTCGTTAATATCTCGTGTCTAATAATAAATATAATAAAACACTTATTATTTTTCCTTAATACTCATTTGTAATGTGTGCAATCCCGAGGTCTCGGGTTCGATACTAGACATTTACATATTAATATTTATACGAATATTTAACAGCTCCCACTCGTATATTTATTAATAGTAAAATGACATTGGTTGGCGTCTTGCAACACTCCAATGCCCCCAGCACGACTCGAGCTAGGTTTCCTGGAAAAACCTTTAATGATTCATCATTATAATTATCTTTTCGTTTCTAATACTACATTAATAAAGATGTGAGCTTCTTTATTAAATTTCTGTTTCTCGTCTCTTTATGATTGAACAAAATTACCAAAACATATGAACATATTCCAGATAGACTTTGGGCGTGGCCACGCAAACATTTTGTCAACCCTACGAGGGGTCCAGCAGTATTAAACTTCTGAACAAATCAGAATGAACAAATTCTTTCTTGACTATAAGAATAACCTATGAACTTTGCAACACTTCTGAAAACAACCCTTATAACTCCCTGTTGCGGTGAGCGGTAGATTGCTTCACAAAAATGCACTACATCCATGACTCTTATCTGGTATCTCAAGTTTGAGGATAACTTTAAATATGATTCTCACATTAAATATTAAATCATATTGTTGGGATAAGTCCTATACTCAATTTATTGAATATCATGTGAAATTGGTATGACTACGCATCCATATACTTTCAAGTATATCCTAAACCAATACTCAAATTTGTCTTAATTTAATGATATTCCCATATCATTAATCGACAATGGACAATTTAGAATAATAATTTATTCATGGATTTAAACATGCAAATATAGGATATATTATTAAGACAATGAATAAATAAACATAACCAATATTTTATTCTATTAAAATAATAATTGTACATTACATCCCTTATCCAAATATTAATCACAAATGGGCATGAAACTTTCAGCCAGTCTAAGTCCTACTCCTTCAGCATGCTTGTATAGCTTGGTGCCAAGTAGAGGCTTTGTTAACTGATCTACTAAGTTTTCATCTGTGTGAACTTTGAGCATTTCGATTTTACCTATTTCGACTTGTTCTCGAACATAGTGATGCTTAATCAGGAAATGTCTGGTGCCTTTCGTGATTCCAGGTTCATTGGCAAATGTAATTTCAGCTAAGTTGTCGCAATACATTTTTATAGGTCTTTGAATCGAAGGCATAACCCCAAGCTCTGAAACAAACTTCTAATCCAAACAGCTTCCATTGCAGCTTCTGAAGCAGCTATATACTCACTTTCTGTTGCAAACGGTACACTGCCTGGTGGGGATTGCAAGCTTCTCGAGATCCCTCGAGAGGTAAAACCTTTTGCGTAGGTGCAATCCCACGCATCAATCATCTACCGAGTTATCACCACATGAATCCTTCTAGTAAACCAACACCAACACTAACACCACTCACTTTATCTCTTAATATTCCAACTTCACTTCATATCTTCCTTCTAGGCATTATCTTGTAGGATTTTATCATTTTATATTCACATTTTTCTTATGACTGTATTTCTTATTAGAAGAATACACCTCATGAGATCTTCGATTTTATATCATTTATATATCACATATATATACATCATATTTTTTTTGTCAAAATGATGAATTATATTGCTCTAACTCTTTCATTGTAGGTTCACCATTTTATATTATATACTCATCTAAGGATGAAGTTTGCATATATTATTTTCTTATTTTAGGTGCTTATTGATATCTTCAAACAAGGAGGAATCTCTATCAAGCACTCATGTTGCATCGTCTATGCAATTAGTTGTAAGCATACATCGTAATGATCCTGTGAAGCAAGCTCAAAGATCATGAGTCATAAGCATAGCATACTTCATGATCCTCCAAGAAGGTTAGAAGATCTTGAAGTCATCATTCATTAAAGCATACCAACATATGAAGATTCAAGGGCACTTGACATCCTCAATGATTGAAGACTTCTTATTCAAGAAAATCATTTAGTATTAGACATGTATGTCTTGTATCATCACAATATATTCACCAAACTAGATTAGATGATTTATGTGTTTGTGCCATAAAATACAAGGTTTTCATGTTGGGCCACAAAACATAGCGGGAGTAGTTGTATCCTTGTAAAAGAAGTAGTAGGAGTGGTTGTACCTTTATAAAAGAACCCGGTATTTAGCTTTTTTCTGGAAAAAGTGTAAGCAGCGATTGTAAGGTTTTCTCTGCCGAGAAGGGAGCTTGTTGATCTAGTGAAGTAACTCTCGAGTTGGGTACTCGGGGAGTGGAGTAGGGCGGAGAGGAGATCCATTACCGAACCACTATAAATCCTCGTGTTCGGATTGCGCTTTCTTTTACTTATTACTTTGCTTTCATACTTGCATTATATCATTGCGTGTGGTGTGACTTGATGGTTATACTTGTTTGACAACTTGCTATATGCTTTATATTAGTCATAAGACTATTATTAGCATTTTACATATTATGGGAAGCATGATTGGAAATTTGATACAACAAATTTAAAGGTTTTAAACGGCAACTTATTCACCCCCCCCCCCCTCTACGTTTTCACAATTGATTTCACATAACGTATATGTGAAAAGGCCATTGTCCATATATGAACGTTTATTTACACATAAGGTAAGTTGTCATTTAAAGGAAAAATAAATTATAAATGGATTTGAAAACTAATTCCAAACCTCAACTATAAATATAAAGCTTATTGTCTTTCAAAAATAATTTTGTATAACATATATGTGTAAACATGTGCTATATGAAGTTATGAACCATTATATATATATGAATGGCTATATATGCGCATTATAAGTTGTTGTTTAACTTTATTTTACTTCATACCTATATATGTAAGAATGTGTATATTTGTGAATGTGTAAGTGCGACAAAAACATAGTAACGGTTATGGTTGTGGGAAATATGTGGGTACTTTCCCACCGTTTACCCACAGATACGATAATTCTGTAGGAACTTTATGGGTATTTACCCATGGATTTCTCATAGAAATAATTGTTATATGAAATTATGAACCATTATATAATAACATAATTGTGAGAAAATGAGTTTGAAAATGTTTATTATTATTATTATTATTATTATTATTATTATTATTATTATTATTATTATTATTATTATTATTACTACTACTACTAAAAGAGCCGTTTGTTATCGTTTAAATAAGACAAGGGGGTAAAATGATTTTTTTTAAAGTAATGGTAATATTAACGTTGAGGAGGGGGTAAATTGATTTTTTTATTCGATATGCAGCTTAATGCTGTGTGAACCTTATAACACACCACGTTAACGTGGATTTAACGCAGACCTCCGCTAATGTTTAACGCACATAAGTTAAGCAATAACGTGGGAGGACAGTGATCATATCATTTGCTCTAAGTTGATGGTCAACTTTATTATACTTCTATACCACTATATGTAAGAATGTGTATATCTGTGAATGTGTAAGTGCGACAAAAACATAATAACGATTAGTCATATGTTCGGTAACAATGTACAACACAACCAACATTACTCGTATACTCTTTTAGTAGCAATATTGTTGTATATTTTAGTTAATTGTTTACTAAATACTTAATTAGATATACTTGCCATTAAAAAACACATTGGCACTTTAACAAACATACTAATGCAATTAACAAAGAAAAATAAACTTTTAAGAAGATGGCATATTTCATAACATTTTGCCAAAACATATCTCAAATACGGAGTACAATTTTTATACTATATATGAATGACTCTTTAAAGTTGTGCAAAAATCCATTTTACTTGTGCAATATCTTTTTTCTATGCGTATATATTATTTTTGTATGGGAAGCATTTTCACCATTGGATTAATTTACAAGGATTGCCATCATGGCACTTTTAATGGGCAAGATGAGAGCACAACAAAAACAAATCCAATCTCTTCCTCTCTTTTGCTGTACTACCATTTTACCTCATCACTCTCACACACTAAAAAAAAACTCAAACATATCCCTTTCTTCATCTGTGACTCCCACAGCCACCGGACCCCCCACTTCGACCATCGTAGATCATGTACAGACACATACTCGTACCAACACCACAAGTAACCGTAGCCCATGTACAAGCACCCACGTCGTTGAACTGGACACTCGAACCATGGTCCATCTTTGTTAGATCTTGGATTCATCAGTGTAGATCTATGTACGTACATGGATATGCATATTTTGATGTGGCAATTCTTTATTATTTTATAATCAAATATCATTTTGCTGTTGTTGTGTATGTAGGATTGAAGTGTCAAATATGTTATAGTTAGTTCAATCATGTTGTGTTTTGTTTATAAGAGGTATTAATTTTTGATCTAAATAGATTTAATGTTTCTTTTTGTTGGCTTTTAATTTTGGGTTTATTCACTGTTTTGGTTATGGTGTTGTATTTGTTATGCACAGGTTCTTGAAGGTGCCTACATGTCTAAGATGGGATGTAATAAAGATCATGAATTATGAAAACCAAAGAAAAAGAAAAGATTATAAGTTTTTGTAATCTTAGAAAACATTATATACTGTAATGTTTGTTGTAATGGGTTGATTGAGCATATTTGTAAGTAATATGTGTTTTAATGGTATGCAACGGTTATTAAATAACGACTATGTGTTTCGTACGAATATTTTTTTTTATTTTATTTTTTTTTTTTTTTTTGGAAATTTGTGGTAAAACAAATCGTTGGAAAAATGTGGCAAAAAAACCACGGATGTGTGAAAAATGGCTACTAGAAACTGTGGAAAATTTCATGAGAAATCTGTGGGAGAAATTGTAGTGTGAAAATCGTTGGAAAACTATGGCAAAAAAATCATGGATATGTGTAGAAAATGCCTACTAGAAACTGTGGGAAATTTCATGAGAAATTTGTGAGAGAAATTGTAGTGTGAATATCTTTGGAAATCAGTGGCAAGAAAATCACGGATATGTGTGGAAAATGGCTACTAAAAAATGTGGGAAATTCGTGAGAAATCTGTGGGAAAATTATAGTGTGAAAATCGTTGGAAATCAGTGGCAAAAAAACCACGGATATGTGTGGAAAATGGCTACTAGAAACTGTGGGAAATTCGTAAGAAATCTGTCGGAAATTCCACGGATTATCCGCGGTAATATTTGTGGGAAAATAGTCAACGCCCGTGGGAATTCTCATGAGAAAATATATACCCGCGAGGTTTTTACACACGGATCGAATCCGTGTGAAATCTGTGGATAATGGCCGTTTCTCACTGATTTTCCCACGGATTTGGCGGTGGGTAAAACCACTTCTTGTAGTAGTGACCATATTGTACATCAACTGTTTTAACGAAAACCGCTTATTACTATAATAGGTTAATCATGGGATGTGTATTCGCACAACCCGTTCCTTTTGATAGATAGGTGACGTGCAAAGTTAGAAAAAAGTTGTTTACATCAAACTGTTAACATTGTATTCCTTAGATAGTGCCACAAACGTTCAATTGAATGTTAATAAGAATTTTGAGGAAATAGATCACGAGTTCAGTTATTATTATTATTATTATTATTATTATTATTATTATTATTATTATTATTATCGTTATCTATCATACTATAAGATTGTCCCCTCTAATTGAATGCAGAGGCGTCAAGATTGCATAGAGTACAACACGCTAATGCTGTTCATGATATAAATCCGAGTTATTATTTTTTCCTAATACTAATTACCAGCATATGAACAGACATGTGGTTACAAACCTCCTTGATGGGGGTTAATAGCTGCCTGCATACCTGCATATAAAGAGACATGTGGGTTACAAACCTTCTTAATGAAGGTTAGATGAAGTGCAAGGGTTGCCAAAATTGATTACATGGTATTTAGTATAGAATTAGAAGTTGGCTAGATGAAGTGTAAGGGTTTCCGGAATTGATTACATGGTTTTTAATATAGAATTAAAAGTTGGTTAGATGAAGTGCAAGGGTTGCATGAATAATTTATGATTTAACCTAATCCATGCCTATATAAACCGGCCAAAATCACATGCACAAACACAAAAGTTCGAATCTTCATTCTTGATTTTCAAAAGTTCAAATCTTTATTCCTGATTGCTTATATATTTTTGTGTTTTGGTTGATGTGTGTAGGTGATTCGTGACGATCTTTGACACAAAAGTTCGAATCTTCATTCTTGATTTTCAAAAGTTCGAATCTTCATTCATGATTTTCTTCTTTTTTTCGTGTGATGGTTATACAGCATATGAAGCGTTTTGATTCGTCCACATGTCTATAAATTGTTGCAGGTACACATATTGCATAAGTTATCTGGTCTATCTTCTTTTCTATTTAGTCTTATGGATTTAAAACAAGATTCTTAGCTTGAGAAAGGTAGGCATTGTTATCTTTTCAATTGTTTTTGCTTCTTCCTTTAATATATATTTGCATTAGATCTTTTCCTGTTTCTTATGCTTCTGATTTATATTTGTATAGTTTTTTTGGCAGGCTGCAAGATGATTAGTTAATCATGAAGGATAATATAATATTTGCATGAGTTGCATGAAAGAGCTTCATGAGCCGACTTTCAACAAATAATAATCTCATTCATACACACGAGATGTGCCACAAGTAAGCCATATAAAATATGCATGGGGATACATGAGGTCAAAAATTATTGTTTTTTACAAAGGTGAATACTTTATATGTATGACATGAATCTTTATATATTGGATTACACTAACTCTTAACATGTGGTATTGATAGGAAGATGTTGGAGTATTATGCAACAAAGATCAAAATTTAGCGTGGTTTTATTTCTTCAGTAAGAAGATCACATTTATCTCAAGTATAATTTTGAAGTGCAACAAAGAACAAAGAGGATTAGTTAATAATGAAGGATGAATCTTCATGTGTTATCTTCATGTAGTTTCTTATGAGATAGATCATTTATTATTCATTGCAACGAGATGGGCGACGATCCGCCGCGTTGCGGCGGGACGTTGTTTCATGTCGGTGATCATTACATCTATAATTCATTAAATTCTCAATGATAAGTTCTTGACATTTCATATGAATTTCTTAAGTGTATAAAGGTAGAGCAACGACGTGGTAAGAAAAACAAATCAATACAAAAGCAAAACCAAATTCAGCTGTCAACGATAGTAATACTCTATTTTACCTAGAGATGTACCTGTTCCAAGAAGGATTTGGTGCGGTGGAAAGCAGTGTGATGTACCTGCTCTAATTCACCGTACCGTACCAGACAAAATATAGCAGACATAAGCTGATTACTTGGGTGGCATCACACTGCTTTCCTGGTGCTTGTGTTTCTGCTTCTTGACATATGGTTGGTCTGTGTCTTGCTTCTCATCTTTAAAGAGCTCTCTGTGGACTGAAGCCTTGATCGGCGAGGTTTTTGCATATAGCTTCTGTGAGGAAGTACCTGACCAAAATAACATTTTTGACCCATTTGGCTTCTCTCCATTGGAAAAATACGATTTAAAATACCATTTGACCTGTTGGTGCACATCAAAAATGTCTGCTGGTATTAGTCACAGATATTTGCATCGTCAAGGAGATGTTTGCAAAGAAGAGAAAAAAAGAGCGTTAAGAAGATGTTTGTGCGTAGTCGTGATATTGTGATAATAAAACCAAATAAACAGCTTTAAATTATCAAATTTCCTATTGGCAGCCAAAAAACTAAGTTATTCAAACACCCCTTAGCCACCTAATGATTTATTGCCACTGTTATACTTCCAAATCTAACGTTTTTCAACAAATTTAATAGCCTAATAACATCAAAATCAGGCCGAAGTTTTCATAAGTGGAAGGGAACATCTTTTTGGAGACATAGCATACATACCTCATAACTGGTGGGATCTTCAGAGATGCTGCAAGCATGGACTGCTTACCCTTGAAGACCAGGGTAGGACCTACAGAACTATTACAATTTCCAATTACACTAAAAACTAAAGTGGAGAAAACAAAAAACTAAAAGCTTCACATGGTTACCCTTAACCTGCACGCTCAGATATCGCTACACTAACGACGTCGTATAAATGGGATTGAGCCCGATCTGCTTGCTGAACAACCTAATGCAATAAATTAAATTACAATTAATACGTAATTAACTGACAATGCTGGTTTAATACTTTAGCAAATGCTACGTTAAAATTGCATATAAAACTAAGTTAAAGAAGCCTACCTTTCCACCATTCTTATGCCAATCTACCTTGGTGTCTATAGCAACAGCTGATAAATTGAGCGAAGAGTGCTGGTGTTTGGTGGAGGCATTCAAACAATATCCCCTGTAGCATATACACTATGTATTGCAAATATATTGTTATATAAAAAATAGTTATAAGTTGTTTTTACATTCAATTACCTCACCAAATCAAGAAAATGCTTCCTTTAAGGAGTGATCATTGGTCTAATATGAAAGCCCTGAAAACATCCAAGATAAAATTATATTACAGCTTGTGGAAACAGAAACAAAAAATTGTCCTTTTATACAAAATAAACATCCAAGCAATATATCTTGAAGCTAATTTCACTTTTTAAGTGCTAAAAATTGTGTTTTTATACATAAAAAAAATAAAAGAAAAAAAAGAAAAAAAATCCAGCCGTTAATCTCAAAACTTGTCATACAGAACTTAGGTCAAATAAGTATATATTGGTAATGTTGGTAAGACAACTACCTTTGGTTAACCTGGTGCGTATGACAACAAAGACATAATTAGCACTTCTTTGTACAAAAGGAGTAACTGATGGTGTACATCAAATTGTGTTCGTAAACATTGGTCATAGTAAATTACTACTTTTCGGGCTACACATGGAAAACTTATTATAAAAGTTTAGTCACTTACTCACTTATGAGCTTTTCAATACCAATTGCCAACATCTGTTAGTTTGTATATAGATACACCTTAAAGTACTTGCATGCACATACATTTCATCAATAGATACAATATTGTGTATTGAAGCTTTTTATCATTAACTGATATAGAATCACATATACTCATACATTGATCATATGACAATATCATAGAGCAAACAAATAGCTCGATTGAGCTCAAATTTCAAAACATTTTGCGTTTATAGGCAAAGTGTTTCTGAAATACAATGTAAATCAACATATAACTAAAACTAATACTACTATTGAACTCATTGTAAAGAAACCGTAACAGGAACTTACTTGATACCAAGGTCGATGTGATCCTGAATACCAAAACCAAAGCAGCGATTGTCACTGAAGTTGCATCTGAAAAGCTCGGATTCCTTAAACTTCAAACAACTTTCCAAAAGCTGCATTGCCTTATCTCCTCTAACAGATGGACATCTGAAAAAATCAAATGGTTTGAGTAACATGAATACTTACAATTAAAGAATGCATAAATCCTGAAAAAAGGTATCTTCATACCTCAAACGTTAGATCCTCAATGTGGGAAAACTTAATCTAAGAGTTATATATCGCTAGAGAACTATAATTAGAAAAACTCACCCGAGATCCATTATACTCCTCAATTCATATGGCACACGAATATCGTACATCTTAACTGACCTGAAAACCCAAAAACATTCATCCGATATGAAAATAAGGCCATAAGCCTGATACCGTTTAGCATTCTCATATACAACCAAAACATATACACAATTCAAAAAACTTAATGACACACTATGTTTTAACATCACAAAATCAATAAAATAAACAAATTACCCTGGATTAGGCCACGCCCAATCTCCGTTTCGATCGCCCCGCGCCCTCCGCCTATACCACGCCTTCTGTCCCCTCCTCCTCCTTGATATCCACCTCCACCTAACATCAAACACCACAAATTCAATTCCATCAATCAATCAAAAAACCTACTAATATAACAAATCAATATTTTATAAATTACTTAAAATCAAACACAACAAATTTAATTACACCTTCCAATAATTACATAAAAAACACAATTAACTAAATAATTTAACAACCTCTATTTTGTGAATAACCACCACCAGTGGAAGAAGCTATGGAGATAATTCTGACTCTTGAATCTTCTAGCCTCTTCTTCATCGTATCATAAAATATATAAGGCGGCGTAAATTTGGATTGGGCTTGACACTGGATCGTGCGACATCTACCAGGCAAAAAAAAAAAAAAAAAAAAAAAAAAAAAAAAAAAAACAGCCCACAATGAGTACTGTAGATAGTGCGACGTCGTTTAGGATGATAAATAATATATATAGTAATGTTTCCATCTCCCATTATATTAGAGATTTTCATATTGAATTATTTTGTATTTTTTCCAAGACAAATATATTTATGTGCTATGTTGATTCTCTTAAAAAGTCTAATGCATTTCAAGATTTATGCAAGTATCTATAGTTTACGTAAATTATTTAGTATTTAAAACAAAATTTGACTTGCTGGACAACTTAATTATGCATGAGAATGGATCTAACTCAAACATATTTGTAAGTATCTAATGAATTTCAAGATTTATGCAAGTATTACGTAAAACAACATTTAAATGGTTAATTGATACTATTTAGCGTGATTAGTTTTTGTAAATAATTGCTTTCAAATGCTCTTTGAGAAATATTAGAATGAATTTATTGTGTGCAATTAAATTATTATTGAAAAGAAGAAGTCCGTGCATCGCAAAGTGTTTTCTTTTTCTATATGTAGAATATAATCATTATCGAGAAACCAATATTTACGCCCATTAAATGAGTTTGACATAATAGCAAAATACGACATATTAAAAATATCAACATTGAGTAATAAATAGAAAGGAAAAAATACATACTTTTGACTTAAAGCCGTTTGTAAATTATAATATCAAATAAAAAAGTTGAGTTTTAAACATAAGCAAAAGTTCAAACTTTTATCGAAAGACAAAACCGATGCATTTAATGTGAAGTATATACAACATCGAGATGGAAGTGCAAGGCTTGCCAAAATTTATCACATGATATTTAGTAATTAGTATAGAATTAAAAGTCGGTTATGAATTGAGATGAAGTTGAAAAGGTTGCAAGAATAATTGATGATTTAAACTAATGCAATATATATAGATATATGTATTATGTTAATGCATTTTCATATACAAGTAATTTATGTGTGTTTTATATTGATATAGCTCACATGTGCGAATTGATTCAAGAAAATGTGCACGAGCATGTATGTAAAGCAACATTTAAATGGTTAAATGATACTTTTTAGCGTGATTAGTTTATATAATCATGCAACTTGAATAATGAACAGTGTTCTAAAAGGCGCGCCAAGGCACGCCTCGCGCCACGAAATGGACCAAGGCGTGAAGTCTAGGCGTCGTGTGAAAAGGCGTGGAATAAGGCGCTAAAAGGCGTGCCAAGGCGCGCCTTATCGTATGGCATGGCGCCATTTTTAGAAGGGGATGATGTGGGCTTAAATTTTGGGCCTAGTAATTTCTAAACATATTTCAAATTTTCACTTTATTTCTTATGCATATCACTTTTTGTAAGCTCACCTTTTGTAAACTCGATATGCATATAAAATATGATATTATAACATAAATGATAAATATATAAATATTTTTTCGCCGCCTTAGTCACGCCGCAAAAAACGTCATGGCTTCGCCATGGCGCGTAAGGCTTGAGGCGTGGCCTTGCCGCCATGCCACGCCTCACGCCATTTATAACATTGATAATGAATATAAAAAAAAAAGTACATAATTTTTGCTCAAACCTATTTGTAAATTAAAAAAATTAAGTTTAAGACATAATAGTTGAGTCCAAAGGTTTTAGGAATTATTAATAGCGTGTTAATTAATATTATTTTGTTTAGCAATTTAGAATTGAGTTTATTGATAAAATTTGTTAATATTAGCTAGACTTCAATTTTAATTTTCAATGAAATTAGTTGTACAATAAAATGAGTTTAACTTACAGACTTAATAAAGAAAATATTTAACGTAAATTAAATTATGACCAATTAGATAGACCCTGTGTGCTTCATATTACCATGCAAAAACCATCTAATTGACAAGTATTGTAGGGCTAAGTAATAGACCAAAAGAAACAAAGCCATTTTTTTCATGCAAATAAGTAATAGGCCAAAAGAAACAAAGCCATCACAACTTAATAACCAAAAGCCCATTTATAAAATACAACACCAAAAACCAAAACAAAATCAAGCACTTTTTAATTTTTATACAAGAAAGTCAAAACGTTTCATAGTCCTCTAATTGAATGTGGAGGCATCAAGGTTGCATAGAGTACAAGATATCTAATGCTCGAAATTCAATGCAACCTCATAATAACTATACAATCATGAAAGTAGATGAAGTGCAAGGGTTGCCCGAATTGATCACATAACATTTAGTATAGAATTAAAAGCCGGTTAGATGAAGTGCAAGGGTTGCAAAAGGTTACAAGAATAATTAATAATTTAACCTAATTCATGCTTATATAAACCGGCCATAATCATATTTAGTATATACATTTGAAGATGATTCACACATCTTTTAGATCTTTGATTGTTGTTAACGGTATGAAAATTCTTTTTTGCAACATTTTGAAGATGATTCACACATCTTTTAGATCTTTGTAATTAACTTGGTTTTCTTTTTTCTTATTTTAGTTATCATACGCAGGTACCATGAAAATCACACAAGATCATGCATGCTCAGATAAATGGAACCAAAGATTGGGATACCAACTATTTTCTTTGTTTCTTACATATTTAGGTGATTGTTATAGATAAGCATATATATATATATATATATATATATATATATATATATATATATATATATATATATATATATATATATATATATATATATATATATATATATGTATGTATTATGTTAATGCACTTTCATGTACAAGTAATTTATGTGCGTTTTCTATTGATGTAGCTCACATGTGCGAATTAATTCAAGAAAATGTGCACGAGCATGTATGTAAATCAACATTTAAATGGTTAAATGATACTTTTTAGCGTGATTAGTTTATGTAAGTAGTTGCTTTCGAATGCTCTTTGAGAAATATTAGAATGAATTTATCGTGTGCAATTAAATTATTATTAAAAAGAAGAAGGTCCGCGAATCGCAAAGTGTTTTCTTTTTCTATTTGTAGAATCATTAGTGAGAAACCAATATTTAAGCCCATTAAATGAGTGACATAATAGCAAAATACGACATATTAAAAATATCACATGAGTAATAAATAGAAAGAAAAAAATACATAATTTTGACTTAAAGCCGTTCGTAAATTATAATATCAAATAAAAAAGTTGAGTTTTAAACATAAGAAAAAGTTCAAACTTTTATTGAAAAATAAAACCGGTGCATTTAGTGTGAAGTATATACAACATCGAGATGGAAGTGCAATGCTTGCCGTAATTTATCACATGATATTTAGTAATTAGTATAGAATTAAAAGTCGGTTATGGATTGAGATGAAGTTGAAAAGGTTGCAAGCTCCATGTGCGAATTGATTTAAGAAAATGTGTACGAGCATGTATGTAAAGCAACATTTAAATGGTTAAATGATACTTTTTAGCGTGATTAATTTATGTAAGCATGCAACTTGAATAATGAATATAAAAGAAAAAGTACTAAATTTTTGCTCAAACCTATTTGTAAATTAAAAAAATAACTTTAAGACATAATAGTGGAGTCCAAAGATTTTAGGAATTATTAATAGTGTGCTAATTAATATTTATTTGGTTAGCTATTTAGAATTGAGTTTATTGATAAAATTTATTAATATTAGTTAGACTTCAATGTTTATTTTCAATGTACAAGAGGATTTGTGCACAAAATTTTTTATTGATGTATATAAATTACTAAACAATTCGCACATGTGTGCTACATCAATAGAAAATGTGCGTTTTCTATTGATGTGCGCTTTCTATTGATGTAGCTCACATGTGCGAATTGATTCAAGAAAATGTGTGTTTTCTAGAATATATACTTTTTCTATTGATGTAATATCAAACATTTTTAAATTTTTATACAAGAAAGTCAAAATGTTTTATACAACATACTAAACAATAATTAAGCATATACTCGACAATACACATATAGAATATGCGATAGCCCGTGCGTAGCACGGGATCTGAATGCCTTGTTATTACTATTATTATCCCACAAGCGAATTGTCATAAAGATATGTGTAACATCATAGACGGAGTCAGGATTTAGCAATAAAAGTTGTCGAAATTCTTTTTCTCGAATCAACAAAATCATATAATTTAAAAATTAAATGACAGGTTTTAGTAGTGACATACGCAAATATATTCGGGTTACATACTTAAAATTTTGAGTAAAAAAACAAATGAAAACTAATTAGAAAAGATTAGATTAAAGCCTATCTATATAAATCAATAACAAAAAAAATCAACATAATAATATTTTAAATAAATTTATTATTAGATTATTATCTTAAATCTTGTAGCATAAATCCTAAACATAATTTAGGATCATTTTCTGAATCTAAAACCTTGATAATAAACTCTGTGAAAACAGAACAAAACTTATACATGAACTAATAATCAATACCAAATATAACTCAAATGTTTGCAGTAACCAAATATGCCAGCAACATCAGAAACAGAAATCATGAACATGGTTTTGCATGCAATAAGAAAACGAATGCAAAAAAATTAGCAGATCGATGACCGATAAGCACCCACATTAGGCGTGTATATATAGGCCCAGGATTAGGGTTTTGCAACCGTGGCCCAAAAGAAAACGTGTAATTCAAATATAGAAAAGATATCGAAGAGGATAACCATCGTTTTTAAGACCTTCTAGAACGTGCCTATCATATCGCTAGAGACTCCGCGACACCAAAGTTTCATCAAACACGCCCGGTTCCCAAAGGTTTTTTTATTCGAGTTTTCAACACGTCTACGTTTGGGGAGGCTCCTCAAAAAACACTTTGAACGTAGCGACATTCTCTCGATTGGGAAAACAATTAACCAATGAGAGGGCTCGATTTCAAAATGGAGCCCTCTCATTGGTTAAGCAAATCCCTCGATTTTGGCCAAAAGTGAGTTATCATATTATATAAAAGATAACTAACACATTTAATTAAAGTTAATTCTTGTTAATCCAATAAAAGGAGTGCTTGGATTAACTTATTCAATATAGATTGCACTTATTAATTTAACAACCTCCTTTAGATAAGCACATCCAAAGCAGTAACTTGTTAGAAATATAATAACCTATCATGTATCTCAGATTGCATATCTTTAAGTGCTTAATAACATACATAGCAACATGTTCTTACGTGCTTATTTCTGTGTAAGATAAACAAATAAGCAGTTCATCCAACACAAACTGGTAAACTGGGAAGTCTAGCTTAGCTTATTTAAAAGTAGCTTATGCTTATCAGCTCAGCTTATGAACTTAATAATCCCATTTAGATTAGCAGCGGTTAGTTGTTTACAATGTAGTAAGCTAATAAAACAATATCTACCAGAACCTTCACTTATGGTTTAGGAAGATCCAACATTAATACTTCACGACACAAGCCTGATCAAAACCTTCACTAATGGTTTCGATTAGACCCAACCAGCAACACCAAACTCAGAGTTACCCATATCATAATCTCTAAAACCCTAATCTGAAAAAACTTAAGGTTTTTCTCATTAACACCTCAATACCCCAATCCACATGTCGCCAATAAGAGCCACGTGCAATAACAGAACGCCATAAATTAGGGTTTCAAGAAAAAAGGAAAAACGTAGAGATTAAGAGCCTATTGCTCTAATACCATGTGAGATGATATCAAATAAGTATGTAAACAATCATGGGGAAGAACAATAGTCGGCTTGATTGATCCTATCCAAACGTTTATTGGTAAATTATTGAGAGTACAATGATTGTCTTGTGAGATAAAGACCTCACTAATGAATTACAAAAGGTTGGGTGTTTTATGATGACGATATATGTCTTAACCCTATGTTCTCAAGTTTAATTTTGAGAGGAAAAGAAAAGAAATGAAAAGATGCATAAAAATTTGTGTTCTCAAATTTGTGGAAGGAAGATTTGTGGTGTTTTTACACTAAAATCTTCCTTTCACTTTTGGAAGAAAAAGAAAAGAACTCTCTTCCTTTCTTTCCTGCCAAACCTCTTCCCTTTTTTTAAATAATTAACTCGAGAACACAACATAAAAAGAAAAACCCGTATATAATGCTAAAATGAGCAAACAAACCCTCTAAGATGCAATCTTCACATATTGACCATAAAACTTCTAATGCCCAACAATCACCATCAAGAATCCAAGAATTACAAAGAAGCCTCAAAATAAGCACAAAGATAAGCAAAGCAATAATCAGATTATAAGCCTTATTTAATATTAAATTGTATTTTTCTTGATCCACTACTTTTGGTCTACCATCAGCTAGAGATTGTTTGGTATTGCATTGCTTATAATTGTTACTCCCCCCGTCTCAAATTATAAGTCATTTTTATATTTTTGGTTGTCCTAAAATTTTTGTTCACTTTTCTATTTCAACCAATCAAATTTTATTTTAGTGGAGAAAAAAGAAATTTGATTGGTGAATAGTGTAGATAGTGAGAATTTCTTAAACTTTGTGCATCTTAAAAGTGGACTTATAATTTGGGACGGAGAGAGTATTATATAAATGAGTACTACTTAGAAACGAACACGTAGCAATATTTGAGTCTTTATTGTCCACAAATTTTAAAAGAGCCTTTTACAAATGGATATTAATAATATCTCAATCATTGACTTGTCTACAAAACGCTAGGTCCAAATCACCTGGGAGAAAATAAATAAAAGAATAATTGAATCTTGTTTTAAAAAATAAGGAGAAGTGTACTAAAACTAAAAGTTCCATAACGACATGTCACACTACAAGAAAAACCACCTTTAGTGACAAAACAGCTTTCGTCACTAACAGTACAAAAAATCGTCACTAAGCAGTTAGTGACCAAAAATATGGTCGTCACCAGTCGTCACTATAGCTCCGTCACTAAACCTGTTAGAGACCAAACTATGTGTGGTCACTAATTTGTGACGAGAATAGTCGTCACTGTTTACCCCGATTAGTGACGAAAAAATTCGTCACAGTTATAGTAGCGACGAAAATTTGGTCACTGATATTACTATCAGTGACGAGATAGTGGTCACAGACTACTGACTGTTAGAGACCAAATAGGTGGTCACTAATTATGATCATATAACAAAAAAAAATTGGCCCCAGTTTTCATTTGACTGCTTATTTATTTTTACAAATTAAAATCTAAAAATCTGTAATACCGAAAATCTTTAACACAAATCTCACTGAGTGCTAATTTATTTACAAAACACAAATAGTGTGGTCGAAACTCATACACAAACTAAACCAATAACAAATCAAATTCATCACAAATATATAGCATCAGAAGGGTGGGGGTGGGTGATCACATAGTTGGTTGCACCTTCTTTTCTGCTTTAGAAAAAGCATATTGTCTACTCGCGTTCTTGTCAAATCACAACATCTGCTAGCGTCAACTTCAATTTCAAATTCCCGATTTCAACTAGTATCTCTTCTTTAGAAGGATCTACTTTCAAGACAGCCGCCTTCTTATTAAATTTAGGAACATGCACCCGTCACCTGCCTTCCCAACTTTGCTACTTCATTCTGCAATTTAAACATAGTGATTATGAATCAAAGTCACAATTATGTAGTGTCCAGAACATAACAACGTAATGGATAAGTACTTAATTGGCGATTCTTGACATTGCTCGCACTTAACATTGTTGTATCGCTTTCTTTAGGTGTGGACTGACTGCTAAAGGAGGCCATTTTAGATGGCAGAGGACTACCATCTGCCTTAGAAGCTAAAACTGAGGATGCACGGCATTGTTGTACTACCACATGGAGGCCTATTAGACATATGCCAAGACCTATCATTAGACACACATACGATGATCTACCACATCTATAATTACAATCACAGTTATAATGCTCTACATGTTTCAAAACTAATAGCCAGGACACGTTGTATAGCATAGTTGTGAAATGAAAATTTGGCACACTGTGATGGACTCTGGATCATGATAGCAAAGCAGAGGCAAATTCTAATCGAGTAATTGATACATGCAATGTGTGTGCACTAATGTTACTTACATCTATTAATTATTCGAGTTCTACTGTGCAAGCAATGTCTAGACACACACAATAGTTACTCGTTACAGATAACAAAAGATTATTGAAGCTATTTAATAAAGACAAGAACAGACAACTAAATTTGTTCGAACTATAATGACAGGAAATAACTTAAGGGGAGCAGAAGCAGAGGCAAATTAAGAGCTAAATTTGTTACAGTGTTTCATCCATACCTGCCTGAACCCGACCCCCGAAGGGTTTGTGGCTTGTGTAATACGGGTTACAAAATCTATCATATCTATGGGCATAAGTGTTGTGGGCTCCTAGTATACATTTCATGGAAGCAATGCAAAATTGAAATGTATGAAAATCCATGAAAATTAAGGCAACTACATGACAGTTTCAAAGGTAAGTGAAAGGTACAAGCAATAATGTGATATTCTATATTTATAAGTTATAACAACAGTATATTCAGATAATAGTCTATTTAGGAAATACCATTGGTGAAGGTAAATAGACCATTGTCGATAAAAACTGAATGTTTTTATTAATTCTACCCAGAAGATCACACTAAAGAGTTCTCAGTATCTCACCTATGCTCGTCTGTCTCTTTCTTAAGAACAATGTTGGAGCATTTGCTTCTTAAACCACGTTTTTGATGAAGCCGATTCTGCAGAAGAAGAAAAAAAGTTCATATTCAGGTTAGCGATTCCTACTAATGCATCCTGAATGACTAATTGACTTTTATACGTGACCAGTGAAATCAGTCAAAAGCAATTAAAAAGAAACCCTTTGCAAATAGCTACTTTAAATGTCCAACTTAGAAGTCCAACTTAACAAGAAGAGCGCTAACCAATTACTCTTACAACTCAAGAGATTAAATTTCCCAAGTAAGCGGACCATTTTTACATATAATATGATGTTTGATACCCTTGTCTTAATTGCAACAGGTTGACAATTGCCACCCATTTAGGAATTTACTCGTCGTAAAGTGTGTGCACTCTGCTATAATTAGTGTATATTGAATCTTAATCACAGTTTTACATACTATCAAATGATTTATGATTCTACGTGCATTTTGAACACAAAAGAAAATAGAATACTAGACTGATTTTCCATTAAAAAAAAATCCTAATGAACAGTTTTTTGTTATCATCAAACATGAAAGGAGAGGGATACGAAAGCATTGCCTAATGAACAGTTTTTCACCCTGCATTCCACGCAACAAATACCTATTAACTACCCTAAATTGGGTTAGTAGTGAGAATTTCACAAAATAAGCAAATAAACAGTTTCATCCAACAATCAAAACTACAATCTACTATGAAAGTACAAGTAAATAAAGAAGTAACCATTCCAAGAAAGATAGAACAGAAGTTAAATAAATTTGATTTAATCCAAAAAATGTTACTCGTAAAACTTTTCCCTGCTTGGATCAGGATTGGTCTAAGATAAACCAACTGGCATCACTATGAAAGTACAACTAAATAAAGAAGTAACCATGCCAAGAAAGTAAATGATACCCTGTGTATGTGAAAGAGAATTCCTTCAACTTTCTCGCTAACTCAATTTCAGTGGCCGCGGCTCTGGGTACAATTCTACTGTCCCGACAAAATGCCTGAAAGAACATAAATAAATAATTACTGCTACAAGAAGCATAACCAGATACAATATATTATTAGTCATATAAGCTCCAAGTTGGAGGTTTAAGCACACAGTGTTCAAATTAATATTTTTACACCATAGACACCACCACAGCAAGTTTTTATTTTTTAACACTAGAAGATCCTCAAAAAGGTTTATAGTTTATGCATGTGCATTACTGCAATGTGCATGCCCCAACTTTTATAACTTTAACTTCAACATCTAATAACATATGAGACATCACAATTTGGGAATCCATTTTTAGCACTGTAATGGTATTGCATATCTTCAAAAAAAACTATCACTTATTGCGATTTATGGCTCTAAGAAACTGTTTACAAGATATAGATTGAAGTCTTACAGCATAAGTTTTAGGCCGCTTTAACGCTTCACGTGCAAGATTCTCATCCCCCTTACTAAGAGCAAGTTGTGCTCTTTTGTACCTACAGAAATAAAATTCAATTACATAATGATGTCATCAAAAAATAAGCCACCCCCAATTCGAGTAGTGTTCTAACAAGTGAAATAAAAAAATTACTCGTAAAAGGGGAACGCGTCATATTCATCTAGCAACTATTTTGGCTCGCTTGTGTAGTAAGTGTGGTTCTGTTCAATGTGGCTTCCCGTATTTCATTGTATATCTCGTTTATACCTTTTACTCAAAGAAAAGGGAACGGGGCAAACGGGTCGTAGTTGGCCACAGTCTATTTTTAATGCATGCAATCTCTTATATCGTTGTCTTAACATATTAACATCAGTATCATAATATGGAGTTCATGTGATCAAATTTTTTATGTTATAAAAAAGTAAACAAAAAAGGTGATTGCGGGTCAAGGAATCCCACACTACCTGTTTCAACCCATATACAAAACGCAATGTTTCAACCTGAACACATTTTGACCCGTTAATAGTTATTGAAAAAGGTCTTGGGTCACTCACCAATCCTCAGAAGCTTGCTCTGCAGCTTTATATTTGTTCTCCAATCGCTTTTGAGATGCCGAAACCTTCAAAAAAAAAAAAAAAAAAAAAAAAAAAACAGACAAATTTATGTTTTACACCAAAACAAATTATTTGAGTTTTGCATCCAAAAGTAAGAATATAATAAAAAATGCATACTTGGGCTGTAGCTTGACGCATCTTTATTAGATCGCCATTCATGTCAGTAACAGCTTGCTCTAAGATCTTTTCTGGGTCTTCAAAGGTGCTAATGAGTGCATTGGCATATGACTGCTCGTAACAGATCAAACAGACAGATTTGAACAAATGTTAGTCCATCGTGGACAAAAAATGAAGGTAAAAATACCAAAAAAAATTAGAAGGGCTTATAATCAAATCTTTTAACAATTTAACTAAACCCAATTTTAGTTAAAGTGTCGAATTTGCAGCATCCATAACAAAAATATCCCAAAATAACCTTAACAACTCGTGAAAAACGGTCAAAAAGATTCATCCGGATGCCATGACATTGTGTAGTATTAGGTCGAGCTAGCCGTAGTCCTCGAACCTTAAGGGCTCCAACTGCAAGAAAGATATGAAAATACACTAAATACAGAAAGTAGTCAAAGTAGTAATGTGAGCACAAACTACGAAACTCGTGATCATTCATTTACAATGAAGTAAATTGCAGGGAAATTTGGATGAGCATTTAATAAAACTATTGCCACTTAAAGTCGCCCCAGTTAATTGAGTGTGCTTTAGTCAGTGGTCATGATTTTTCTAATTTTCTAAGTATTCGCACAGTCAAAATAATTAGATTCGGAGAAGCAAGCAAAAAAGTTTATTGAGATAATCCTAATGTGCTTACTATTTACAAACTATCTCTAGCTCAAATCAAAGGGCAAACAATTAATGGAAAGCCAAAGGGCAAACAATTAACAGATGAGGATTTGAAGGATTTGAAGGATTTATACATACCATGGCAGCTGCTCGCCCATGGACAACTGAAAACCAAAATGTTCCATCAACCGAGGGAAAGCACCTGCACAAATCATGCATATTCAGTATCAACAAGATGTCACAAAAGTAGTAGGCAATGGAAATCTTCATAATATGATATAAAAGCCCATAGTGCATTTTCAATGATGCACATGTAATATTTCAAGAGATAAATACTCTGAGGAAACTCACTCAGATTAAGGATCCCTTTTCATATGGTTTTAAATAAGAGTACAAATGATCGTTAATGATTTATCTGTTTACATATTCGAAATGCGCAATGTAAATCACAGAGTATATTAGTAAATGAATGTCAGAGATGAGACCATATTTGTTAGGGTAACCACTTATTGCAATGAGTGAAGCGAACCATGTAAATGTATCCCATGCGACCGCTTCACCTAAGCACTCCTTCCATGTCACGACCCCAGTTATAAGGAGATCATAATCGAAGAGTATTGACCTTTTATGCCAATGAGTATTAAATGAACCTGCAAGTGATCCAAAACAGGGGAATGTGACGCATTTTGGCAACAATACTACACTGTACTGCTGTAGTAAGTAGTATGCATGTCTACAACTAGAACAAGGAAACATAAGGAGATAATTGTTCAATTAGTACTACAATACGATACGCAATCAGTTTGACAAACTGATACGCAATCCTATTCCCTAATCCAGTCCAAATAAAAAATCTCACGAAAAAAAGGCTAAAGCAATCAGCAGGGTATAAGATCACAGTAAGCGAAAAAAGCATAATATTATATAAGATCAAAGTTTTGGTCAAAACACACACGACAAGGACTATCAATGCAACTGCGCCTGATGGCAACGGTTGCGTAATTATACCTACAATTGGAGCTAAAAATATTGATAGTAATTGCCATGCATTTTTGGTTACAGCGTTTGGTGCCGGAATTAACCATAATATGACCCAGTCCGGCACTTCTAGACTGAAATAAACCAATATTTTGCTTATCTACTATCTAGCAGTTGAAACTCAAGTCAGGTTGTGGGCAGTCTAAACAACTTAGCGATGACGTTAAGTCCCAATGAAACTTCGACCTAATTCCACCTAAAACTACCTTGATCTAGACAACTATTACCCGTTATTAAAAACTTATATTCGTTGCAGAGTCATAAATATAAAACCACTAACAATATAAACAAAACTACGACCTAATTCCGCCTAAAACCAAATCAATGCAGTCAACTAGCTACTAAAGTTTTCATTGAGGCATTTCATCTACCAGTCCGCAAATCATATCAAACTTATCAAATTTCACCTAATTCATCTAATTTACTCAAAATCTACTGAAACATTTTACAAACCCTAATTTAGGTAAATCGTAAAAGCATAATAAAAAGTGAAGTAATAAAATCCGAACCGTAATTTGAGCTGATTTGAAGTAATAAAATGAGACCGACGGCGGTGATTGTGAAGGTGACGGTGTGACGACGGCGATGGTGAAGTGATTACGGGGATCTCGACGTCGCGACGCCGGTGATGCTGACAGTACTACGACGGTGATGATGGTTGTGTAATGGTGGTGATGGTAACGGGACGAAGATGGTGATGGTGATGGTGATGGTGATGTTGATGGTGATGGAGATACCGGCTATTGTCTGCTATGGTTTAATTTTTTTTATTTGAGATATTTTTGAAAAGGGGAATTTTGTGAATGACCGGTTAAAGCAAATTATCATGGAGTATTTATTTGTTCCGCTTTTTTTTTAACAAGATTTTTCTTTTCATTTCTCTAGTTATAAAAAAAAGGAAAATTTGCTAATATATGTGTTACTATTTATTGAACAAGTTGGGGGCACCCGTTGTGTTGCAGTGGGTAATTTTTGTTTGTTTTGCGAGGAATTAGTGTGCGATTTATTTGCTGCGTAAGGGGCACTGCGTTTTTTAAATTTTGTTTTAGTGTCCATTTTTTTTGTTGGATCGTCTTTGAGCGAGAGATTTAATTATAATTTCGTTTTGTTTAAGTGTGTGCCTTTTTTTAAGAAGTATGTTTGTACATTTTAACTAAAAGTATATTAAACGAATTATTTTTATTTTATTTTTGGTTGGTCAATTTGACAAATAAATCTACTTATATGAAGAAATGATACCAACTGAAAGTTTGGGTATGGCGCATTTTAATATTTTCCAAAGGAATATGGAAACCAAAACGGGCTAGAAGGCCATGGATTCCCGTAGCCCAGCGAAAAAGCCCAAAAAATAATATGGCATTATTCTTAATCATTTAATAAAGTACATATCTAAATGCCCTTTATTCTTAATCATTTAATAGAATTAGCAATATGTGAAATGGTGACCAAAATTTCGTCACTAATACTTAATGACGAAATTTCTCGTCACTATTTATGTAATTTTGTGACTAACTAGTGACCACTTATAAGTTTCGTCACTGACTTTCTACCGATGACCAAAAATAATGACGAAAAATTATATCGTCACTATTTTCATCAAAATAGTGACCAAAATAAAATTTCGTCACTGAAGTTTGGTCACTAAAGCCTCTTTTTCTTGTAGTGTCAGCACAAGATTCCACATCATCAAAAAAGTTACTACCATATCCAACAGTACTGATCTGAGGTGGTGGTAGCATGAGTGCTTCAGCCATGCTATCAAGAAACCCGGGCAACTCTTCTTCATGCATGTAATAATCCATAACAACTTCCGGTTTCGTATGTCGAAAAGCCTCTGCCGCTTTGGCCGCTGCCTTTTGGATATCCGCTACATGATTAGACTCTGGGACAGGCAGTCGCCATACTGAGTCAGCAAAGTTCAAACACGCGTACTTTGGCCCTCTCATGGCTAAAACCGCCACGTCGTGAGCCCGGGCTGCCATTTCAGCATTTGGATGAGTCCCTAGCCAAACCCTCGACTGAGTGATCGGATGTCTCACCTCACAAACCCATTTCCCTTTATCCCTACTCCTTACTCCCCTGTAAACCGGATGTCGGGTTTCTTTAAATTTTTTCCTTCCGCCTCTCTTCTTCGGGTTCTCTGAGGCTAGCATAAGTACTTGATCAAGTTCTGACGAAAAGCTACCACTTTCGTCGGTACACGTTAAAGGTGTTTCAGTGGACGACGATGACGAAGACGGAAAAGAGTTATAAGATTCGTTGAAGGCGTTCATATCCATGCAGGTTTTTTGTGTTCGTACGTACGTAGTATTAAGTTGTAAGTTATCAGTGAAGTAGTGATTGCTTGAGTTTTAAGTTATTGATATTCGAATGTTGAAATATCTTTTATATATAGGGACAAATATTTGTCTGAGCGTGTGAAAATTACACTCTATTTTATTATTATTAGTTTGTTTTATTTCTTACGCGTGGACACGTGGTGCATATAAAGGAAGGTCATATAGGAAGGTCGTTTTTTTTACGTACATGTTGTTTCTTAGTGGTGCATATAAAGGAAGGTCATATACGTACCCTCAATGACGTACATATTTATAATTGCTTGTTAAAATTTAGTGATCAAACTGTTATCGGTGTATTCCTTAAGTAGTACGGCAAACGTTCAATTAATTGTTAACGAGAAGTTTTAATACTACAACTTGGCGGAAACTACACAATATCTAATAACTAACTTAACGGACTTATAACTCTACTTTACTATATCTGCTGACAAGTGTACATGCTTCTACTTAGCATGATCTTCATCTTGTGAGGAGTTCTTGAGTGAATAGTATTTGCATTGTTTCTGTGTACATTCTGAACAGAGTGTTTGGTTTGTTGTTTTGCAGCTTGAGTAGAGTGTTTGGACAAGCTGTTAGTACTTGTACCATTAGTAAGTTGGTTTTGTAAGTTTTGATTACGTTCTCGAGACGTGTGTGTTGCTTATGCCAACATTAAGGATTATTGCATTTAGTTTTATGGAACGAATTGATAAGATTTTTTTTATAATCTCAACTAGTCTGGTAAAAAAAAAAAAAAAAAAAAAAACTATGGAGAATTTCATGTATATCTTTGTAAAAGTTTGATATTATGTTAATAAGTTTACGAATTTCCTAGTTTCATCAATATCTTTTCAAAACATTATAAATACTCGTATATATTAAACTAAATTAAGTTGTATTTATGATAATTTTAATTTGTAAAAGTAATATATAATACTAACTTAAATGCTATTTTACTATTTTATCTCTCTTACCCTAAACAAAATAATTAACTGACTTTGTTTCTCTTTTCCTCTCGTCTTTTCATATTCAGATGAGTCTCCATCTTCCAAATCTCAAAACAAGGCTATTGGTAAGTTGTTTAACTATCCTTGATTTATCTTTTGTTACTAGTTAAAGTGACAATGGAATATTCTTTCATGCATATTTTACGATGGCTTTTCATATTGATAGTCTTTTATAAATAGTCATATTTACCACATATTATCATCAGCTAAAGTGAATCTTTGTTGAATTTTGGTTAAAGATGGGCAATATTGTTGATGTTAATAACAGTGTTCAATAGCCGATTATCGAGTAAGTTTATATTATTCATTTTGTGTGAGGTGCTCATTTAAGTCCACTGGACATTATAGTTAGATGTTTGTTTATGTATATTATTTTCATCATCAGGAAAGTAGGAACGAAGTACAAGCTTAATTTGAAATATGGAGGCTTATTTCGATCGACAAGGAACTCATGTAGGAAAGTATATTGTTTCGGTAAAAGAAAGTGTATCCTCGTTGAGATAGGCTCATACCAGTTGAATCACCTACTTGAATAAGTAACAAAACAATATCAAATACATAGCGATGTTGTTTTGTCATTACTTTTTGTTAACTGATGTGCTATTTGTTAGTGCAAGTTTTAAATTAATAAGGATGAGTTACCAAATCTAGAAACAACACATACGAGCAAGTGTACTCGTCCGTTATAGCAAGATATGATGGTAAGTCGGGATCGTTCGCAGGGATTTGTGAGTGAATCGAAATATAAGTCTAAAAGTAAATCTCTAATGTACGCAAATAAGATAATAAGCAAATTCAATAAATTAAAGACTACACTTGCTTAGACTAGTTTTCTACTTAATGACACACATGATTGTGATAACTTTTGATAACATGTTGGTTGAGATAATTAGATGGTGATCTAATCTAATGTTTCTACAAGTTAAACCTTCGTCAAGATTTTTGTTCATAAAAACAAGCTTTAGGTGTAAACCAATCAATTCAAGATCTATCCAAGGTTCATAAGGTATGGTGGATATCTTAAACACAAGACAAACTTTTATTACAAATCAAATACTCTTAGGAAATGGTCAATACAAAAGGTAACCTCTTCATAGACAAAAAGGTCACAATTGTTTATAAACATTCAAACTTTCGCCCTACTAAAAGTTTACAAACAATCCGATTTGATGTTATAAAAGCATTCTCATTACAATCATACTTCTTGTTTCTTTGTTTAGTCAAGAATAATTATGGTGAAAAACAATCATTCATAGACAAATGATTATAACTAGTTGAGTAATAACAAATCTTTCGACCTTTGAAACTATTATCAATTAGTTAACCTTGGCTAAACAAATGTCACGATGAAACTTAAGGTACAATTGGTTCTTAGGATTGACTTGAAATTGAATTAAAACATGTTATCACAATCATAACTATCACTAAGTATAAAACATCATCAAAACAAGTGTAAAAAGATTACTAGCCACTCATAGCAAACATGCAAATAAACTCAGAATATTTAACATTAGAAACCATGGTTATAAGTCTTACAATGCTTTGTAATTGATAACAAATGACAAGGTATTGATAACCTAAGTGTTGGTGATGATTTCTTGAGATTTTGGCCTCCAAATGTTGCTTCCTTGGTCCTCCAAAGTTCCTGGTTTTTTCTGCACGAATTTTCCTCCTTAGAGAGCTAGAAGATGATAATAATTGTGTGTAGTAATGAGAGTAAATGGTATCTTCAATGGTGTCATGAATGGTGCACTTTTGAGGTCCTTATAGGCTTGTCCAACACTCTTGGTAATGAATAGGGACTTAAATGCTTGAACTTGGCCATTAAGACACTCTTGGTAATGAATAGGTTCTCATATGAATTACTTCACAGATTAGACTTTTGAGCTCGGGAATCTTCGTGTAATCGTGTATACTTCATTTTCTTCAATTTTTCTCCATTTTTCCTGTATTTGGCTACATATACTACAAAAACATACTTTGATACGATTTAGTGGCAAAAGCATATAAAAACAACCAAATAACATACACAAAAACACTAATAATGCTTATAAAAACATGTTAACTTTGAGCGTTATCAAATCCTCCACACTTAAACTTTGCTTGTCCTCAAGTAAATCTAGAAGAAAACTAAATATCCACATGGTAGCAAAAAATGATTAGAAAAATGTGATGCAAATCCACCAAGTACAAGTACAAGATAAGATTCATCATTTTTAAGCTTGAATGGTGAAAAATCGAGATGTTTGACAATACCCAATGATTCTCTTGCTTGATTAACATTTTTTAACACCTCACGAAAAAGGAACGAAGTATAATTCACTCAATCACTCATTTATTTAAGAAGTGGAGTATATATAAGAGAAATCAGACTCATTGCTCAGTCATGATCTAATTATTACCATAGGCTTGTACAAGAAACAAAACTACACCGCAATGGCGTAAGCACCAAGTCTACATATCAAAGAGGTCTTTTATCCGGGTTGTAATGTAAGGCTTCGGGTTGAACCTGGCTTATGTTCAAACATCTTATACAAAAAACACAATAGATTACTGGCGCGAGTTCTTGATTACTCAAAAACCGGATGGTCACTACAATATTCTTGCACTTGACATTCTCACAAAGCCATTACAATATCCATATAGATAAAGTAATTTGGTAAGGGTAGGGATAAGGCATGGGAATATTTATGAAATTGGTTTTAAAGAAAAATAAAATAAAGTCTAAGTCTCATTGTTGCTAGTCACCAAACAAACCACGAACCCGTAAATAATTATAGTTACAATCTTCCTCTTCTTCAAATATCGATACATCGATTCGCCATAACAATATTCTTCATACGTAGCACATTGGCTAGCAACATATCACAAAATTTCCTTTATTCATATATAGCACATTTGCTATAATTGTCATCTTATAATTGCGATGACTTATTTACTTATTATTTTTATTATTATTATTTTTTTTAATTTTTTTTATACTCAGAATTCCCTCACACTTCGCATAAGCATCACCAAAACAATACAAATAAGAAGCTGCAGTCTCAATCTTTGTCGGAATGGCACACACATAATTGGTGAAGTGTGGCTCGCTAATAATCATCATAAACTATCCAACAACCAAGCAACTAGCAACCCACCATTTAGACTTTGACAAGGGTTAGGCTAAGGTTTAAAGTGTAAAATCTTTTTGTATTTTTTTGGATTTATCAAAAACGAAAAGGATGGCTCGAAGGGTGTAACTAAGGGTATCTAGCACTAAAAATGAACGCTAACAAAAGGGTTAAAAATTGGAAATTAACTAATCAATTTGACTAGCTAAAAATAAATAATGAAGGCTATTTGGTTAAAATCCTAAGGTTTATCACGTATGTATACTTATATTACAAAAATGTAATCTCACAACGGTCTCGTAATGATTTACAAGGACAAGTTCTAGAATAAATAAAATCACCGGCACACTCATAACAAAAGATTCAAGCATAAAAGATGTATGCTAGATATGAAATAGGCTCAAATCCTCACAATTTAGTGAAAAGGGTTATAATATGCGCTAGCAAATGTAATCGATCCCAGAATGGATTGCAATATTAATCGGGACACATCTCAAATTTTTCAAAAATTACCGATTTTTGCCAGTGGATTGATCCAGTTATTCTAATAATTATTCTTAAAAGCGTGAAAACAACTAGATTATAAGAACAAACAAAACTTAAAAATTAAATTGATATTAGACTTAATTTCTTATTTTACCTACTCACCCCCCACACTTAAGTTAAACATTGTCCTCAATGTGATAAACGAAAAAGTATGAAAGTAGGGAAAATGAGAGAATAAACCATGATATTCGGTATTATGTTTCTATCCAATCTTTTGTTACTTGCAATCAACACCTGCATTATTAGAAACAAAAACAAACAAACAAAAAGCATTGCAGTTTTATTCAAAATAGTGGCACACCCCCACACTTAAGTTCGACAAAGTGGTAAAACTTTGGGGTATAAACACTGAAAAATAAAAACACACGGGTTGCCTCCCGAGAAGCGCTTGTTTTATTAACGAGTCCTCAGCCGGACTCAAACTTGGAAATCGATTATGAAGTTTTAGTGTTATGTTTCCTTTTAGGGATATACAACACATTTCCTATCACAATTCCCTCTCCTGTTTCATCTATGTTTTCCAATTGAACATTTTCCCATGCTCTAGGAAGAGCATCATGGATAAAACCATTACTGTGTGCCCAAGGAATCATTTCCTTGTGTGGAGCCATGAATGTGATAGCTTCATATTCAAATTCGGATGAAATTTCTTTATTAGAAATCACGTTTAATTGCTCCTTATCATAATAGAGTTTAATTCGGTGCCCATTTACAATGAAACTTCCACCATGTTTGTCATAAAGTTCAACATAACCTGATGGAAATCCATGTTTCACTACATATGGTCCAAACCATTTTGGCTTGAGTTTTGGAGCTTTAAACTTGTATTTCATATTGAAAAGCAGAACTTTATCTCCAGCTTTGAATTGTTTTCGAATTCTCAGCTTTCTATCGTGATATGCTTTGGTTCTTGCTTTATATAACTTTGAGTTTTCATAAGCTTGAAGTCTTAACTAATCAAGTTCATGTAATTGCAAAAATCTCTTTTCTCCAGCTATTTTTAAATCAGGATTACAGCTTCTTAACGCCCAGTAAGCACGATGTTCAAGTTCGAACGGTAGATGACATGTTTTCCCATACAAGAGTCTGTATGGTGTCGTACCAATTGGTGTCTTATATGCCGTACGAAATGCCCATAGAGCGTCGTCTAATTTCCTTGACCAAACGGAAGGATTGTCTTTAACTGTTTTTTCAAGTATTCTTTTTATAGCTCTATTGGTATTTTCGACTTGACCACTAGTTTGTGGATGATAAGCTGTAGCAAAACGATGATGAACTCCATATCGTTTCATTACTTTCTCCATTTGTTTATTACAGAAATGGGATCCTCTATCACTTATTAAAGCTTTAGGAATTCCATAGCGAGCAAAAAGCTTTTTGAGAAAGTTGACAACAACTCGTACATCGTTAGTAGGAAGAGCTTCAGCTTCAACCCATTTGGAAACATAATCGATTGCAATGAGAATATATTCGTATTTGTGTGATTTAGGGAAGGGTCCCATAAAATCAATTCCCCAAATGTCGAATATTTCACAGACTTGAATGCTCTTTTGAGGCATTTCGTCTCTTCGAGAAAGGTTACCGGATTTTTGGCACGCATCACAGTTTTGAACAAGAGTATACGCTTCTTTGAAAATTGTAGGCCAATAGAATCCAGCATCAAAAACTTTTCTAGCTGTAGTGGAAGGACCATAATGTCCCCCAGTTGGGCCATGATGACATTAATCAAGAATTTTTCTTGTTTCGGCACCCGAAACACATCTTCGTATCATTCCATCCTTGCACATCTTAAAAAGGTAAGGTTTCTCCCAATAATAGTGTTTTAGTTCTGAAAAGAACTTACTACGTTGGTAGTGACTCATCCCTTTTTTAAGAATATCTCCTGCAAGATAATTTGTGTAATTTGCAAACCATGGTATTTCCTCATCATCATCTTTATCTATCGTCATGAGAGTTTCTTCTGGAAAATAATCATTAATTTCATTTTCTTTTAATTCTTCCAAATTTAGATTCTCTAGACGTGATAAATGATCTGCTGCAAGATTTTCTGCTCATTTCTTGTCTTTTATTTCGATATCAAATTCTTGCAGTAATAAAATCCATCTGATAAGATGCGGTTTTGCATCTTGTTTGTTAAACAGATATTTGAGTGCGGAATGATCGGTAAAAACTATCGTTTTTGAAAGCACGAGATGAGATCTGAATTTGTCGAATGCAAAACCTACGGCTAATAATTCTTTCTCCGTAACCGTATAGTTTTGTTGAGCATTGTTGAGTGTTTTACTAGCAAAGTATATAGGACGAAAATGTTTTCCTTCACGTTGTCCTAAAACAGCTCCAACAGCGAAATCGCTTGCATCACACATGATTTCAAATGGTAGTGACCAATTAGGTGCAACCATAACTGGGGCACTAGTCAATTGACTTTTCAATGTTTCGAAAGCTTTAATGCAGTCAGCATTGAAATCAAATACAGAATCTTTTTCTAAAAGTTTAGTCATAGGACGTGATATTTTTGAAAAATCTTTGATAAATCGGCGGTAAAAACCGGCATGTTCTAGAAAACTTCTAACGGCTTTAACGTTAGTTGGTGGTGGTAATTTGGGGATAACATCTATTTTAGCTTTGTCTACTTCCATCCCTGAACTTGATATCTTGTGTCCTAACACAATTCCTTTAGTTACCATGAAATGACATTTTTCCCAATTAAGAACTAGATGTGCAGCTTCACATCTCTCAAGCATTTTATCGAGATTGGAAAGACAAGTTTCAAAAGAATCACCAAAAACTGAAAAATCATCAATGAAAACTTCCATAGATGTTTCAAGCATGTCTTGAAATATTTCGATCATACACCTCTGAAAAGTTGCAGGTGCATTACATAGACCAAAAGGCATACGCCGGTAAGCGTAGGTTCCAAAAGGACATGTAAATGTGGTTTTCTCTTGATTGGCTGGATCGATGGGAATTTGGAAATATCCCGAAAAACCATCAAGGAAGCAAAAGTATTTGTTTCCTGCTAATCTTTCGAGCATCTGATCCATGATGGGTAAAGGAAAATGATCTTTCCTGGTGGCTTTGTTAAGTTTTCTGTAATTAATACATACTCGCCATCCAGTGACAGTTCTAGTAGGAACTAATTCATTCCTTTCGTTTGTCACTACAGTCATTCCTCCTTTCTTTGGGACACAATGAACAGGACTCACCCATGGGCTATCCTCGATAGGATAAATAATTCCTGCGTCAAGAAGTTTGATGATTTCCTTCTTAACAACTTCTTTCATATTTGGGTTGAGTCGACGTTGTCTTTCTACAACGGGTTTAGTACCTTCTTCACAATTAATTTTGTGTTTGCAAAAGTCTGGACTAATTCCTGGAATATCAGAAGTTTTCCACGCAAAAGCGCGTTTATGCTTCCTAAGAACATAAATGAGCCTTTCTTTTTGATTTGTTTCGAGCAACGACGATATGACTACTGGAAGAAGTGAATTTTCTTCTAAGTAAGCATATTCGAGATTATTGGGAAGGGTTTTGAGTTCCCAATCAGTGGGTGGTTCTTCTAGAGATGATTTGATTTTCAATTGATCTTTCTCAGTGATATCTTCAAATTTCTCTTCTTCCTCTTCTTCTAATTTTATTTCCATGAATTCCTCAAATTCTTTATCAGAATCTGTTTCACTGATCTTTTCTGAAGTAGTCATGAATGGTTTCGAATCGTCAACTAATGCATCCAATTCTTCTTCAGTGACTTCATCAATTACATCGATGTTATAGCATGTGTCATCACTGGAATTTGGATATTTCATTGCTTTATCGATTAAGAATGTGATTCGATCTTCTCCTACTCCAAGATTGAGTTCTTTACCTTTAACTTTAATCATTGCATCAGCAGTGTTTAAGAAAGGTCTTCCTAAGATTAAGGGTACTCGACTATCTTCTTCCATTTCTAAGATGATAAAATCCACAGGAAAAACAAATTTACCAACTTGAACAAGCATATTTTCAGCAACCCCAACAGGATATTGGTATGTATGGTTGACTAATCTTATACTCATCTTAGTAGGTTTCAATGTATTGATGGAAAGTTTAGAATACAACGAATAGGGCATCAAATTGATACTTGCACCTAAATCGGCTAAAGCATCACATGTGATGTTGTTTCCTAATGTACATGGTATAAGAAAACTTTCGGGATCTCCAAGTTTTGGTGGAGTTTTGTTTTGAATTATAGCAGAGCATTCTTCATTAAGAACGGTAGCGGAAATTTGTTCTAACTTATTTCGATTATTAAGAAGTTCTTTCAAAAATTTCCCATAATTGGGCATTCCAGCTAGAACATCAACGAGGGGTACGTTAATTCTAACTTCTTTGATCATCTCTAAAAACTTCTTATTTCGATCCTCTCTTTTCTCTTTTCTTAGGGCTTGTGGATATGGTATCTTTGGTGTATAAGGCTTTATTGGTGGAATGGTTGGTTTTTGGGTTGGTTCTTCTTCAACTGCTTCTTCTTCAGCTTCTTCCTCCTCATCTTGAATAAGAGTGTTATCGGTAGGAATGGGTGGTGGATCATATGAGAGACCACTTTGAGTGAATACAGCATTGATATGCTCATTTCTGTTTTGTGATGGACGATAATTCTTATCGTTTGATCCAGATGGTTTTGGATTGGATTGGGTGTTACTTGGTAATGTACCAGGAATTCCTTCCGAGAAGAAAATTGATCAGAAAGTCTACCAAATTTTTGTTCAAGATCCTGGATAGAAGCTTGATGATTTTTCTGACCTTGCTCAACTTTGGTTTTGAGATTGAAAAATTGGGTTTTTACAAACTCATTTGTGGTTCTTTGAGCATTTACGAATTCTCGAATCATTTTTTCGAAATCAGATTCTTCCTTTTTATCTGAATTTGTTGGGTTTGGATTGTCTGTTCGAGGTTGAAAATCACGGTTATTATCCCTTTGTTGGCGATCTTGCCAATTTCTAGAACTTCTTCTGTAATAATTACCAAGAAAACCTCCTCCACGATATCCTCCTTGGACATAATTGTCTTCCCCTTCGTTGGGTCTATTCATAGGTTGGTCATCACACTCGGATGATGTGTGATTTCCTCCACAATTATTACAACCATCTCGCATTTCTTTCATTTCTCCTTTTATATCTTTGTATTGCGAGTCCATTTTAGAAGACAAGGCTTCTATTTTGTCCATGGGTTTTGAATTGTCTGAACTTTTGGCAAAAGCAACGGTTTTCCGTATAGGTTTGGTTTTGGAATCTTTTGACCAATTGAGTTTAAGAACTCGATCTTCAAGAAGTTGATATGCCTCGTTAGGTGTTTTGTAAAGGAAAATTCCTCCGGCATCAAGGATTGCTTGAGATGCTTCATCAAGACCATGATAAAAGATTTGGATTATTGTTCCTCGTCCTAAATTATGACCATGACAACTTCGAAGCAAATCTTTCATGCGAAGCCAAGCTTCAACAAGAGATTCATTAGGATTTTGTGAAAAAGCACGGATTTCTCCCATTAATCTATCATACATGGCAGGTGGAAAGAATCGGCTTACAAAAGCTTGCCTCATCTCTTCCCAAGTATTAATAGTTCTTGGGGTTAATTCGTTATACCATACTTTGGCATCTCCGGCGAGTGATGATGAAAAAAGTTTGAGCTTGATAGCATTGACATTAGTATATCCATAACGAAACATGCCACAAATTTCAATAAATTCGGCAATATGTTTGTGCGGATCGGCCCGCGAACGGCCATCGAATTGACGGTCTTTAATAATAGAAAGATGGTGACCTTTAACGGTAAAGTTTTAACCAAGGTCGGCGACAACAATAGCAGCTCCAGGAGTGGGTGCTACGGTTCTATTGGCGGCCCACATGGGTAAATCGTCAGCCATGGGTATTGGTTCAAAAAGATTAGAAATTGGGTGTTCTTCAGAAAGATTATCAAACCAATTAAGAATAGATGAAAATCTCTTCTTACGAAACAAACTTTCGGGATCGGATAAAGGTGTACTAAGCTTTTTAGTAGTAGAACGAGTGTTCATACAACTATCAAGAGAATCGAGTCAATTACCTAAACAAAAGATCAAGAAAATAAAAAAAATAAAAACAGAAAAATCTATCCGAATCGGTTGGATACCAAACCGATCGGATGGACGCTACGGTAAAATTAAAAATGTGGGAAACCGATCGGCTAGAAGTGAATCCGATCGGATGGATGCTACAGATTTTTTTTTATTATTTTTTTTTGTTTTTTGTTTTAGAAAACGAACACGAAAAGAAACGGACTTTTAAAACTTAAAGAAACATGATCAAAATCCCCGGCAGCGGCGCCAAAAACTTGATGTGCTATTTGTTAGTGCAAGTTTTAAATTTATAAGGATGAGTTACCAAATCTAGAAACAACACATACGAGCAAGTGTACTCGTCCGTTATAGCAAGATATGATGGTAAGTCGGGATCGTTCGCAGGGATTTGTGAGTGAATCGAAATATAAGTCTAAAAGTAAATCTCTAATGTACACAAATAAGATAATAAGCACATTCAATAAATTAAAGACTACACTTGTTTAGACAAGTTTTCTACTTAATGACACACTTGATTGTGATAACTTTTGATAACATGTTGGTTGAGATAATTAGATGGTGATCTAATCTAATGTTTCTACAAGTTAAACATTCGTCAAGATTTTAGTTCATAAAAACAAGCTTTAGGTGTAAACCAATCAATTCAAGATCTATCCAAGGTTCATAAGGTATGGTGGATATCTTAAACACAAGACAAACTTTTATTACAAATCAAATACTCTTAGGAAATGGTCAATACAAAAGGTAACTTCTTCATAGACAAAAAGGTCACAATTGTTTATAAACATTTAAACTTTCGTCCTACTAAAAGTTTACAAACAATCCGATTTGATGTTATAAAAGCATTCTCATTACAATCATACTTCTTGTTTCTTTGTTTAGTCAAGAATAATTATGGTGAAAAACAATCATTCATAGACAAATGATTATAACTAGTTGAGTTATAACAAATATTCCGACCTTTGAAACTATTATCAATTAGTTAACCTTGGCTAAACAAATGTCATGATGAAACTTAAGGTACAATTGGTTCTTAGGATTGACTTGAAATTGAATTAAAACATGTTATCACAATCATAACTATCACTAAGTATAAAACATCATCAAAACAAGTGTAAAAAGATTACTAGCCACTCATAGCAAACATGCAAATAAACTCAGAATATTTAACATTAGAAACCATGGTTATAAGTCTTACAATGCTTTGTAATTGATAACAAATGACATGGTATTGATAACCTAAGTGTTGGTGATGATTTCTTGAGATTTTGGCCTCCAAATGTTGCTTCCTTGGTCCTCCAAAGTTCCTGGTTCTTTCTGCACGAATTTTCCTCCTTAGAGAGCTAGAAGATGATAATAATTGTGTGTAGTAATGAGAGTAAATGGTATCTTCAATGGTGTCATGAATGGTGCACTTTTGAGGTCCTTTGTTAGAAACTAATAGCGTCAATAATAAGATAGTTTCTAGGACCGTTTTGGCTCAAGACAATTAAGTCTAATCTAGGAATAATAATGTTCATAAGATAAATCATAGCGGAATAAGAACAATATTATTAACAAGGTTTTTCTTCGTCATCATCTCTACTCTAACATACATCAAAGCCTCAATGCTACGTGATCAAGTGTAGCACGGTTACACTCTAACAGCTATCTAAGATAGTTGAGGCTTAACATCAATCTACCCTAGGTGTTTCCCATAAAACACCTGTACACACAAGTCTAGGCGTTTCCAACCCTAGACATACACTCACACGTTTTCTGTATATTACATTGTGGAAGACGTATTAAAACCTATTCCCTGTATCTCTTTATATAATAGAGATACTAGGGTTACAAAATACTACGAAGGACTATATTGAAATAACTTCTTTGTAAAGCAAGTCCTTTGTCTTTTGCATTCTTCACTTTGTCTTCATAAGTCCTTTATCTTTCATATTTGTCAATATCAACTCAAAGTATAATTCCCAAAAATCTTCCCCTAGTTGATATGACAAAAACAAGTATATGAAAGATGTCGTCTTCCCCTCAAACCATGCATATCATCACTTCAAGGTGTCGTCTTATATAGCACATTTGCTATAATTGTCACCTTATAATTGCGATAACTTATTTTTTATTTATTTATTTTAATATTATTATTATTATTATTATTATTATTATTTTATTTTATTTTTTTTATAAACCATCACTTTATTGAAAAACAAATAGGATTTTACAAGAAATTAGTGGGGAGCCGAGATACTAACTGAGCCCCCACACCTCTAGCTACAGCAAAACCAATCCTACTAAAATATGTGGAGCAGCACGTGCTCCAATGTCTTGGGTCATAGGGAATCGTCTAATGCGCTTTAATAAAGTCACTGCATCCTTTTCAAGTTCTCCAAAAGAAGAGAATGAAAAGGGGAAGAACCCATATCCGATATCAGCGCATTTAGCTGCGTACTTGACACGTTTACGTTGTGCGGCCTCAATAACCGCCTGACCAGGCATAAAATCAACCATACACGAACGCGTCAAAGGTGATGATCCTGTAAGATCAACACAAACATCAAGGCTCAAATAGTCCAACTATCCAACAACCAAGCAACTAGCAAAGTCGGTCTACAAATAGTCCAACTATGGAACTTCATACGAAATCTACAAACGTGATTGAATTAAGACGAGCTTTGAACCACTATGCACTCATAAATGAATTTGAGTATAAAATTGAGAAAATTGATTTGGAATGATTGACAACACGTTGTGAAGACAAAAACTGTGAGTGGATGATTCATGCTTCTCGAACCGAAGATAAAATTACTTTTCAGGTTAGTATATGTTTTGATATGCTCGTTTTGTCAACTGAATTTCAACTTTATTCTATAATTGTGTAGGTCGAAAAGTTCCTCAAAACACATTCATGTACTCGAACAAACAAGTGTGGTAATAAGAGAGCTACTCAAGGCTGGATTTCAAATGTTCTTGCTATTAAACTTAAATTTGATGGGGAGATATCCACTACGTAAATTAGGAAGTGGCTAATGACAAAATACAATGTTGATGTACCATATTTGAGAGCCTTTAGAGGTTAAGAACAAGCTTACACGGATATACATGGTAAGTGGGAGGACTCTTTTATGCATATGGATGTTTTCAAACATGAATTACTAACTAGAAACCTAGGAGGCATTGTTGAAATCGCCTTTGAGACGAAAGATGACAAAAAACATTTCCAAAGGTTTTTTATATGTTTAGCAGCTTGCTCCAGAGGTTTTCTTGCTGGTTGTCGGCCTTATATTAGTCTTGATGCATGTCATTTAAAAGGGAATTTTAATGGTGTATTAGCGCCGCCGTGAGTATTGATGGTAACAATAGTATATTTCCAGTAGCATATGCTGTCCTTGAATCAGAAAATACAAGTTCATGGGAATGGTTTCTCATGTCATTAAAAAAAGCAATTGGGAAGCCAAATGGTCTTGTTATATCATCAGACATGCAAAAAGGGTTAGAAGCAGCCATCACACAAGTTTATCCTGATTCCGAGCATCGAGAATGTATAAGGCACCTCTATAGCAATTTTAAGAAACATTTGCGTGCTGACTTTTTCAAGTTTAACATGTGGGGTGCTGCAAATGCTAGTTGTGTTAGTGAGCATAACCAGTTATTAGAGGCAATTGCTATTGAAAGTAAAGAGGTGATTGCGTACCTCAATCAACACCATAATAAAACATGGAGTAGAAGCTAAGGAACTGCCGGCCACTTTAAAGGACCGTCCCGACAGACGCTCCTCTTCTTGTCCTGACGTGGTGAAAATTTACCTGGTGAAGAATTCTTGTCGGTTTTGAGCAGGAAAAATGGCTGTTATGTGTAACACCCTCATTTTTCACTGATCGCAGTGGATTAAGTGTTTGGTGTATTACTTCATAGAATCACAGATACAGTAATAGAAAATGACTCGAAAAGAGACGTTTTGGAAATTTAGTTATCATTCATAATTATCAGAGTTTTAATTATAAAAGATATACTTTTATTTTTGATGAGGTCCCAAAAATCTAGGAGTTAGGTTGTGTTTGAATGATAACCATGAAAAGTCCTCCGAGTTCAGTACTGTAACACCCCGAAAATTTGATAAGCAGCGAAAGTCTAATCGGGGTCATTACAGTTTAGTACACAATCATATTCATAGAAAACAATTCAAACGATAGTCAATATCATTCCATGAAAACTCAAATAGTCAGAGTTACAAACATTTTTCCAAAATGTTAATTGTTTCGCAAAATAAGTGATGAGTTTGAAAAGAATGATATAATTATTGAAATAAAAAGGGAGGTCCTGTGTGCCCTTTTGCCAGCTTCGTGCCACCATGCATGCTAATTTCCTGAGATAAACATGCTTAAAAAATCAACACAAAGGTTGAGTGAATCTATAGTAGTTTAAATAGCAATAGTGTGAACACAAGTCAAGCATTTGAAATAAACAAGCCAAGATAGACAGGTCTTGACTAAACTGGTGAAATATTGCTCCTAAGCCTCACGAAACGCAAGCCTTAACATCGATTTGACTTATCATAAAGATAATAACAATCACCTACACCACAGAGGATGTAAATGACAAAGAGGGCCTTGGTGACAAGAAATATGCCAAATTTCCATGGTACCTCGAATATAGCACACCTCCTGCCAAGTGATCACCTTGACAGAGGTGGGCTGCCGTTCCGATAGATCTACCAACTATATTCGCGCTCACTCGCAAGTGATTAAGGTTCGTGATATGAGGGACTTGTAGCACGGGTGTCAACTTAGGCAATATCATATAGTAACAACATACAGAAAATACTTGTATTCGATTTATAGCATGTATCTCCCCACGGAGTTTAAAAACAATTAAAATGTGGGACCATGAACTCACCTGATAGGTGTGTGTGAATCACAACGGTGCTCAAAATTGATGGTGTACTGCTACGACTAGCAATGAAATTCCTCCGACGTGCGACCTATATATATATATATAGTCATTGGTGTCTTAGATTTGATTCGTAAATGACATTTGATATGTCTCGTGTATGGTGATATCCATTTGGGTGTCTTAACATATTCCAAAATAACCTTACGTAGTTATTTGTAAAGTTGTTTCAAAACGGTGTCTATTAAATATTTATTTATTTGTGAAGATAATATTGTTTAATAAAAACATTTATAATTAAATATTTTTAATAAAAATTCATATTTATTTTAAAAGTTACAATATATATGTTTATACAAAAAGTTAAAATGTGTAAAGTAGTAAAATATCCTTTTGTCAAAATTTACCCTTGACTTTAATAAAGTTACACTTTTTACCCTTTGGTAAAAAAGAATTACTTTTTAGTCCTTTTAGTACTTTTTACACTTTGTTCCTCAAGCTTTTGAAAATTACAGTTTTCACCCTCAACTTCTATTAGAAATCGATAATATGATATTTAGTCTGAAAGTTTTCATGATTTGTCACTTTTAGTCCTTTAACGAGACTTTTTGCAAAAATAGTCCTTGGTTAAGTTTTCGAAAAACAAACCTTTTTATTACAATAAAATGGTAATTATAACTTGTAGCAATCTTTAAAATCTGTTTTTATACCTCTCGCTATTCTCAAACTTTTGAATCGAAATTTCCTTTTGAAAAACTGAATGGGCTCGTTAGCCCATGCTAGGCCCAAGGGTGTTTTATTTTGCTTAAAAAAATTGCTCGACATTGATTTGGTTTAGGTTTAGTTTTCATAGTATACGATCGTGTATGGCTTGCATGTTAGTTAGGTTTGGTTAAGTGTGAGTCGAAGATGTAGGCTGTCGAAAAATATTTACATATCGTACGTGTAAAAATGAAATGGCGAGGCCCTTCCTCAAGGGTGTCGAGGCGTGTAAAAATAGTCATAAGTGTAATGAGTGTGTTATACTAAGAAAATAACGCGCATCGTGTGAGAATCTTAAAGTGATATGCATAAAACTAGAGTAGGAATTGAAAAGAGTGATGGTAACTTACAACACCAAAATGGTGGTGATGAGGTCGTGTGTACGAGACGAGCAAACGTGGTACCCTCTTTCATCTAGTGATCCTTTAACCAAAATAGTTACCCAACTCGTGTTCTTGATCCAAACCTTGCGTGTGTGTCCTAGATCCTCTCGACAGTAGATAATGAAAGAAATAGAGAGCTTGTGATTTGCAAACTTGGTGAAACTTGAGAGTGTGAGTATGTTAGCATTTAATGTGGCTTATATAGGATAGTTTGAGTGGTTTGAATGTTTCCTTGTGACACTACACACTCCGAGCGGTCTCTTCCTTTTCTCGACAAGGTTGTCTAGTTTCTTGAGTGTTGTCAAGTCGATTGTAAGGGTTTGGGGGCTACAATTCATGTCAACGCTAGGGGTTTAGAAGGGTATTAGGCATGTGTGTACTAATTGGATTTGTTTAAGGTTTGTGTTAGTGGTTTAAGAAACACAAGATCTAGTGGTTAAAGAGTTTTAGTGTGTAACATTGTTAACCAAAGGTTTGACGGCTTCAAATAGGTGCTCTTTGTCGCATGATACAATGTCAACGGAAGATTGCTTGTTTGTGTCGTGTGAGTAGGGAACAAAGTAAAATGAAACGTGTGTATATTCATGTTGTGTACCATCTTATTCGTGTGAGTAGCATGCAGCGCAAAGGAAGTAACAACCATATGGGCTTGCGCAAAAACTCGGCCCAAGTGCATCATAGAAATCAAAAGAGAACCGTGTGGGCTTGTGATGGTGTTTGGCCCGAATAAACATAGAAATAGAGATTGGTTGTTGGGCTTGTTGTGGTATACGGCCCATAGCTGAAGAAGAATATGGGGTGGGCTTAGGGTGATGATCGGCCCAAAAATAACGAGGTATCGGTGACTAGTATAATCGTGACTTTAGTTTCGGTATCGATGTCGGTTCGTGAAAACCATGAAAATATAAACGGTGTCGTTCATACGTATGTATATACTTATATATACATAGTGATAATAGTTCGTAATAATTAATATATATTTTGTTACATGTATATTAATAATATATCGGTGTCCAATCAGGGTGTCGGGTCGCAAGTGGGAGTTACCGGTGTTAACCTCATTGGGTGACATCCAAGAGTGACAATCGGGTGATATCAGGTGACAAAACATAATCGGGTGACAAACAAACGGTGATCAAAATAATGGGTGTCAAACAAACGGTGATCAAAATAATCGGGTGTCAAACAAACGGTGTCTCATATAAAAATTTCAAATTAGCCCGCAAAGATGGCTTAGTTTAGATTAGTGTCGAAATTAGCATTAATAAATGACCTGGGATTTTACGGAGTATTACAGTACCCACCCGTTAGATTGGATTCGTCCCAAAATCCAAAGTTGAATCGGTGCTCGGGGTTGTCTCATCAAATAGTTGTAGGTATTTGGCACGAATTTGATCCTCGCGCTCCCAAGTGAACTTGGGTCCTCTCTCAGAGTTCCATCTTACCTTAACAATGGGAATGTGACTATGATTAAGTCGTTTGACCTCCCTATCCATAATCTCAACGGGTTCCTCAATAAAGTTCAACTTATCGTCGATTCTGATCTCCTTCAACGGAATCACAAGGGTTTCATCCGATAAACACTTTTTCAAATTTGACACGTGGAAGGTGTTGTGTACTCTACTGAGTTCCTCAGGTAGTTCAAGTTTGTATGCCACGAGACCAATCCTTTCAATGATCTTGAAGGGTCCAACGTATCTTGGGTTTAACTTTCCACATTTTCCAAACCTAATCATCCCTTTCCAAGGTGATACCTTAAGCATGACCTTGTCTCCAACTTGAAATTCTATTGGTTTCCTTCGCACATCGGCATAACTCTTTTGCCGATCCCTGGCGGCTTGTAATCGTTGCCTAATCTTTACAATTTTCTCAGTAGTTTCAAGAATCAACTCGGGACCTGAGAGTTGTACATCTCCAATCTCAGCCCAACAAACTGGTGATTGACACTTTCTTCCATAAAGTGCTTCAAACGGTGCAGCCTTAATGCTAGCGTGATAACTGTTGTTATATGAGAATTCTGCTAATGGTAGGTGTTTATCCCAACCTTTTCCAAAATCAATCACACATGCCCTAAGCATGTCCTCTAGGGTTTGAATAGTCCTTTCACTTTGACCATCAGTCTGTGGATGGTAAGCGGTACTCATATCTAACTTAGTTCCCAAGGCTTTCTGTAAAGATCGCCAAAAGTTAGACGTGAAACTGCTGTCTCGGTCGGAGATAATAGAAATCGGCACTCCATGCCAGGAAACTATCTCCTTTAGGTACAAACGTGCAAGAACGTCCATATCATCAGTCTCTTTGATTGGCAAGAATTGCGCTGACTTCGTGAGACGATCGACAATAACCCAAATAGTGTCAAACCCACTCGATATCTTAGGTAATTTTGTAATGAAGTCCATTGTAATCCTTTCCCATTTCCACATTGGTAGCTCGGGTTGAATCAAAAGACCGGATGGTTTTTGATGTTCAGCCTTTACTCTTGAGCAGGTCAAACACTTACCGACATACTCTGTAATGTCAGCTTTCATGTTTGGCCACCAATACAACTTCTTTAGATTGTGATACATCTTGTCCGAGCCAGGATGAATGAAATATTTAGACTTATGAGATTCATGCATGATGAGGCCTCGTATTTCTCCATATAATGGAATCCAACTTCTGTCCTTGAAACACAGCCTTCCATCTGGTTTCTTGACAAATCCATTCGTGCTTTCTGGCATACCGTAAATCTTCTCGTGCGGTCTATTCTCTTCCTTAAGGGCCTCAGCTTGAACTTCAAGAATTTGAGACGGAAGTGGTGATCTAATCGTCATACCCAATGATCTAACTCTGAGGGTTCTAAGTCGTTCCTTTCGACTCAAGGCATCTGCTACAACGTTTGCCTTCTCCGGGTGATAACGAATCTCACAATCATAGTCACTTAGTAACTCTAGCCATCGACGTTGCCTCATGTTCAACTCCTTTTGATCTAAAATGTGCTGAAGACTCTTGTGATCGGTGAAAACCGTACACTTGGTTCCATATGGGTAGTGTCTCCAGATCTTAAGAGCGAATACCACCGCTCCTAATTCTAGATTATGAGTAGTATAGTTTTTCTCGTGGGGTTTAAGTTGTCTAGAAGCGTAAGCGATTACCTTAAGTCTTTGCATCAATACGGCACCCAAACCTTGGATTGATGCGTCACAATATACCACGAAGTCCTCACTTCCTTCGGGTAATGCTAATATCGGTGCTTCACAAAGCTTCTGCTTCAAAAACTGAAATGCCGATTCTTGCTCCTCTCCCCAGTCAAACTTCTTCTTCTTCTGTGTTAACTCAGTCAAAGGTTTAGCAATCCTTGAAAAACCTTCAATAAACCTTCGATAGTATCCGGCAAGACCTAAAAATTGGCGTATCTCGGTAGGACTCGCAGGTGACGCCCAATTTTTAACAGCTTCGATCTTGGCGGGATCAACATGAATACCCTTACTGTCGATAACATGCCCAATAAATTGTACCTTCTCAATCCAAAAATCACACTTGGAAAATTTGGCGTATAATTTCTCTTCTCTGAGCAGTGTTAGTATAGCTTTTAAGTGTTCTGCGTGCTCTTCCTTACTACGTGAATAGATAAGGATATCATCGATGAATACAATCACAAACTTATCCAAATATGGTTTGCACACTCTGTTCATTAAGTCCATAAATACAGCGGGTGCATTTGTTAGACCGAATGGCATTACTTGGAATTCGTAGTGACCGTATCTTGTCCTGAAAGCCGTCTTAGGGATGTCCTCTTCCCTAACTCCCAGTTGGTGATAACCCGATCTCAAATCAATCTTCGAGTAGACACTCGATCCTTGCAGTTGATCAAACAAATCGTCAATCCTTGGCAATGGATATCGATTCTTTACCGTAAGTTTGTTCAACTCACGATAATCTATACACATCCTGAAGGTTCCATCCTTCTTCTTTACAAACAACACAGGTGCTCCCCACGGTGACGAACTTGGGCGAATAAATCCTTTATCTGACAATTCTTGCAATTGCCCAGATAACTCCTTCATTTCCGACGGTGCTAGCCTATAGGGTGCTCGTGCTACGGGTGCTGCTCCTGGCATCAAGTCGATTTGAAATTCCACTTGACTAGTCGGCGGAATGCCAGGCAAGTCCTCAGGAAAAACTTCTGGAAAGTTTCCGACTACTGGCACATCCTCGAGTCGCTTCTCTTCCGACTTCTTCTCGGTGACTTGAGCCAAAAAGACTTGACATCCTCGTCCGATGTACTTCACAACTTTGATGCGAGAAACGATGCTCAGACGTGTTTTACTTCGCTCGCCGCGAACAATCAGGGTTTCGTTATTCAGGGGAATGTGAACGACCTTTTCCTCACAAATGATCATAGCGCGGTTCTTGGATAGCCAATCCATTGCTGTAACGACGTCGAAACTACCAAGTCTAATAGGCATAAGGTCAATGACAAATGGGGTGTCTAGTAGTCGTAGGGTGCAACCTCGGAGTATAGTGTTAGTGCTCACTAGCTTTCCATCGGCTAGTTCAATTTCATACGTGGTGTCTAGTTTGGTTGGTGTAATATAAAGTAGGGGTGCTAGGTAAATAGATACGAAACTTTGATTGGCTCCAGAATCAAATAAAACCTTAACAAGGCGGTTGTTTAGAAAGAACGTACCTGTGACTACGTTCGGATCTTGCTGGACATTTCCATCTCCCATCACGTATGCTCTCCCGCGTGCATTGTTGTCCTTATTTGGGCACTGACGCCTTTAGTGTCCTTTCTCTCCACAAGCATGGCATACTACAGCCACGGGTTGCAAGTTATCTCCTGTAGCCTTGCAATCTTGTATCTTATGTCCAGTCCTTGAACATTTCCCACACTTAGCATAGAAGGGTCCGGTGTGATGCATCTTACACTTGTCGCAAAATGGAAGAGGTCCAGCATACCTAACATCCTTAACTGGTGCGGCGGCATAAGCTCTGATAGCTTCCTGTCATCGGTTCTTTTGATTGTGGTGGGTGTTTCTGTCATGGTGATAGTTACGGTTGTTGTTGTTGCTGTTGTTGTTGTTGTTTGTCTTCCGATCATCAAACTTCCTCTTGTGATCGTTGTTTCCCTGAGCAGAGTTACGCTTAATCTCCCGGTCTAGCAATCTTTGGGCAATAGTCATTGCTTCTTCCAAAGATTGAGGCTTTGACGAGGTTACGTTTCCCTCAATGCTCCTGGGTAATCCCTCAATGTACCTCTCCAACAAATTTTCCAAATCGGGAACCTTTGAAGGGCAAAGTTTGGCAAGCTCCTGAAATCTCCTATCATAAGCCCTGAGATCATTTCCTTTCACGACCAACGTGTGAAACTCATCTTCTAACTTCTTGATCTCACCTCTAGGGCAGAACTTCTTCAGCATCTTCTCCTTAAAGCCAGCCCAGGTGATCTGATAGGCCTCCTCCACACCTATCTTCTGAGCAGTTGCGTTCCACCAAGACAACGCATCTTCCAACAATGTTCCAGTAGTAAACGAGACTCTGCTTTCAGCGGCACAACCGCTCCTCACAAACACAGTCTCAGTTCGCTCAAACCATCGAGCAAGCTCTGTCACTCCTTTAGTCCCTTTGAAGTGAGATGGTTTACAAGCTATGAAGTCCTTATAGGTGCACTTCCGAGTCGCAGCGGACTCGCTTTCAGCAGTGGCTCGGTTATTGCTACTAGTTCGTGCCATTGCGGCAGCCTGCTCTTCCAAAGCTGCAGCAACACTGTCGGCAACCAACTTTCTGATAGCAGCCTGGGTCATAGCGGGTGACGAGGTAGCAGTAGCGGTTTTCCTAGGGGCCATAACTCTATAAAATCGCAAGTGTATAAGTACAAATCCCAAACATCGATCAATAATAAGAGAAATAATGCAACCAAACTCATAATAGTCGAGATCATCACAAAGTACATATCACAACCACACCATGAATACATACATCAACATAAACCATATCATTCATAAATAATCATCACGACATGTAACAACACACATGGAAATTATAATATGAATCTCAATATGGGAGCATAATAAAAGATCAGACAACTAGAACATTATAAATCAATATCAATACAGTACAATCATAACCAACATAAAGTTTTAATCATTTTTAATTCATTGTTACAAAACAATAAGATACAACATTATTAATGCCATAGGCGGCAAGTTAAGATGTCTCTGAATGTAATGATATGTCATAGATCTATGAAGGTCCAGATGCGCCTCCTGATCTCCCCTCTAGCTCTCTGATGATCCTGATCATCTCTAACATCTCCAAATCACTGGATCTCTCGCGGGCCTGAATCTCCTTGATAGTGGCTGAAAGAGTGTGGATGGTAGTACTAGATGCGGCCAACTCCTGTGTCTGATGCTCCAGCATCTGCTGTGTGATGATCGCTATCGCTCTCAAATCCTCTATCTCATGCCTCTGAACATCTAGTCGATGACCAAACTCGGTGATAGTAGCCTATGCCTCCTCGATCTCTGTCCCCATCATCTCAAATACCATCTCTAAAGTTGTCCTATGTACTACGAGGCTCTCGATCTCCTCCTGCATACCCTCAATCCTCTCCAAGGATATCTCCTCGATAACGCCCAGCAGCTCATCAAGACGATCCTCATGTCTAACTAACCTAGCAGCCAAAAGAAGGATAGTATGGTGTATCGGCTCCCCAGTAACCGGTAATGCCGCTGAAGAGCCATCTCCAAACTCAGCAGCCCTAGGTGATCCCTCAACAAACCTCCATCTATGAATGTAATCCAACAAGAACGACCATCGGCGGGCATCAACCAATCTATGAATGCCGGGTGAGGTAAGGGTCTCGGTAGGAACAGGTGATGGTGATGGAATAGGTGATGAAGTAGGTGATGGTATCGGTACGGTAGTAGTCTGAGAGTAGAAAACTGTAGGTGGTGGCATGGGTGGCAAAACCTCAGAAGAGTGGGGTGCGGTGTAAGTAGGTAGCATGTAAGGATGAGGCTTAGGTGGGGGTGATACGGGTGATGGTGGAGGTGCTGGTGATGTCACAAGTGTCAGCTCTGGCATAGAAACAGGTGGTAGTATAGATGTGGGTGATGGTACAGATGTAGGTACAAGTGGTGTAACAGTAGAAGCAGGCAAAATACAGACTCGTTTCCGAGCCATGAATTTGCGGGTAAAGTCTCCCTCATGATATCGAAACAACTCTCCGAAAGGCTCAGGCTCATAGGGCTCAAGAATCCTCACTCGCTTGTGCCGACGAATCGGTGCAGGCGGGGATGGTGGTGGAATAGAAGCAACAGTGTCAGAAGTATCGGAGTTAGAAGACTCGTCATCAGCATCTGAACCGGTGTGGTGACTAGCAGGTGGTGTAGGACGGTCATCAGCTGCAAGAAACTGTTGAGACGTAAGGTACTGATCATAAAGGTACTGCCCCTGTGTCATAGGTCCACATACAGGACAAAAAAGAGGCTGAATAGCAAAAGAATCAGTGGGTGTAGAAGCAACCTCACCCTCCTCAAAGGGCTCAGTATCAGCAGATGGGTCTCCAGATGGAACAGGATATGGTATGGCAGGTGATACAGGTTGGGTGTCATGGTCAGAATCATGGGTGTCTCGGGTGTCATAGTCAGATAGGTCAATGGTGGGATAGGTGGATGATGCCGGCATGACGTCGTCACTGTCGGACAAAATAATAACCGGGGGTGACATGGTACTGTAATATCCCAAAATAGCAGTAATATAAGTCATTTAGTCTACATAATGCTACATGCATAGTGATCATAGTGTCATAGTGAACTAAATGCAATGGGTGCAAAAATCAAACCTTAAAACATGACGTTGGCAAGCGCTGGCACGGAGGGCACTTTGGTGATAAATAGTTTGTTTAGAAATCCGGTGAGGTTGTAGTCCAATGTTTTGAAAAATCATTTGGTTCTCTATAACCATGGCTCTGATGCCAATCTGTAACACCCCGAAAATTTTATAAGCAGCGGAAGTCTAATCGGGGTCATTACAGTTTAGTACACAATCATACTCATAGAAAACAATTCAAACGATAGTCAATATAATTCCATGAAAACTCAAATAGTCAGAGTTACAAACATTTTTCCAAAATGTTAATTGTTTCGCAAAAGAAATGATGAGTTTGAAAAGAATGATATAATTATTGAAATAAAAAGGGAGGTCCTGTGCGCCCTTTTGCCAGCTCCGTGCCACCATGCCTGCTAATTTCCTGAGATAAACATGCTTAAAAAATCAACACAAAGGTTGAGTGAATCCATAGTAGTTTAAATAGCAATAGTGTGAACACAAGTCAAACATTTGAAATAAACAAGCCAAGATAGACAGGTCTTGACTAAACTGGTGAAATATTGCTCCTAAGCCTCACGAAACGCAAGCCTTAACATCGATTTGACTTATCATAAAGATAATAACAATCACCTACACCACAGAGGATGTAAATGACAAAGAGGGCCTCGGTGACAGGAAATATGCCAAATTTCCATGGTACCTCGAATATAGCACACCTCCTGCCAAGTGATCACCTTGACAGAGGTGGGCTGCCGTTCAGATAGATCTACCAACTATATTCGCGCTCACTCGCAAGTGATTAAGGTTCGTGATATGAGGGACTTGTAGCACTGGTGTCAACTTAGGCAATATATGAGGGACTTGTAGCACTGGTGTCAACTTAGGCAATATCAGATAGTAACAGCATACAGAAAATACTTGTGTTTTATTTATAGCATGTATCTCCCCATGGGGTTTAAAAACAATTAAAATGTGGGACCATGAACTCACCTGACAGGTGTGTGTGAATCACAACGGTGCTCAAAATTGATGGTGTACTGCTACGACTAGCAATGAAATTCCTCCGATTTGCGACCTATATATATATAGTCATTGGTGTCTTAGATTTGATTCGTAAATGACATGTGATATGTCTCGTGTACGGTGATATCCATTTGGGTGTCTTAACATATTTTAAAATAACCTTACGTAGTTATTTGTAACGTTGTTTCAAAACGGTGTCTATTAAATATTTATTTATTTGTGAAGATAATTGTTTAATAAAAATATTTATAATTAAATATTTTTAGTAAAAATTCATATTTATTTTAAAAGTTACAATATATATGTTTATATAAAAAGTTAAAATGTGTAAAGTAGTAAAGTATCCTTTTGTCAAAATTTACCCTTGACTTTAATAAAGTTACACTTTTTACCCCTTGGTCAAAAAGAATTACTTTTTAGTCCTTTTAGTACTTTTTACACTTTGTTCCTCAAACTTTTGAAAATTACAATTTTCACCCTCAACTTCTATTAGAAATAGATAATATGATATTTAGTCCGAAAGTTTTCATGATATGTCACTTTTAGTCCTTTAACGCGACTTTTTGCAAAAATAGTCCTTGGTTAAGTTTTCGAAAAACAAACCTTTTTATTACAATAAAAATGGTAATTATAACTTGTAGCAATCTTTAAAATCTGTTTTTATACCTCTCGCTATTCTCAAACTTTTGAACCGAAATTTCCTTTTGAAAACCTCAATGGGCTCGTTAGCCCATGCTAGGCCCAAGGGTGTTTTATTTTGCTTAAAAACATTGCTCGACATTGATTTGGTTTAGGTTTAGTTTTCATAGTATACGATCGTGTATGGCTTGCATGTTAGTTAGGTTTGGTTAAGTGTGAGTCGAAGATGTAGGTTGTCGAAAAATATATACATATCGTACGTGTAAAAATGAAATGGTGAAGCCCTTCCTCAAGGGTGTCGAGGCGTGTAAAAATAGTCATAAGTGTAATGAGTGTGTTATACTAAGAAAATAACGCGCATCGTGTGAGAATCTTAAAGTGATATGCATAAAACTAGAGTAGGAATTGAAAAGAGTAATGGTAACTTACAACACCAAAATGGTGGTGATGAGGTCGTGTGTACGAGACGAGCAAACGTGGTACCCTCTTTTGTCTAGTGATCCTCTAACCAAAATAGTTACCCAACTCGTGTTCTTGATCCAAACCTTGCGTGTGTGTCCTAGATCCTCTCGACAGTAGATAATGAAAGAAATAGAGAGCTTGTGATTTGCAAACTTGGTGAAACTTGAGAGTGTGAGTAAGTTAGCATTTAATGTGGCTTATATAGGATAGTTTGAGTGGTTCGAATGTTTCCTTGTGACACTACACACTCCGAGCGGTCTCTTCCTTTTCTCGACAAGGTTGTCTAGTTTCTTGAGTGTTGTCAAGTTGATTGTAAGGGTTTGGGGGCTACAATTCATGTCAACACTAGGGGTTTAGAAGGGTATTAGGCATGTGTGTACTAATTGGATTCGTTTAAGGTTTGTGTTAGTGGTTTAAGAAACACAAGATCTAGTGGTTAAAGAGTTTTAGTGTGTAACATTGTTAACCAAAGGTTTGACGGCTTCAAATAGGTGCTCTTTGTCGCATGATACAATATCAACGGAAGATTGCTTGTTTGTGTCGTGTGAGTAGGAAACAAAGTAAAATGAAACGTGTGTATATTCATGTTGTGTACCATCTTATTCGTGTGAGTAGCATGCAGCGCAAAGGAAAGTAACAACCATATGGGCTTGCGCAAAAACTCGGCCCAAGTGCATCATAGAAATCAAAAGAGAACCGTGTGGGCTTGTGATGGTGTTTGGCCCGAATAAACATAGAAATAGAGATTGGTTGTTGGGCTTGTTGTGGTATACGGCCCATAGCTAAAGAAGAATATGGGGTGGGCTTAGGGTGATGATCGGCCCAAAAATAACGAGGTATCGGTGACTAGTATAATCGTGACTTTAGTTTCGGTATCGGTGTCGGTTCGTGAAAACCATGAAAATATAAACGGTGTCGTTCATACGTATATATATACTTATATATACATAGTAATAATAGTTCGTAATAATTAATATATATTTCGTTACATATATATTAATAATATATCGGTGTCCAATCAGGGTGTCGGGTCGCAAGTGGGAGTTACCGGTGTTAACCTCATTGGGTGACATCCAAGAGTGACAATCGGGTGATATCAGGTGACAAAACATAATCGGGTGACAAACAAATGGTGATCAAAATAATCGCGTGTCAAACAAACGGTGATCAAAATAATTGGGTGTCAAACAAACGGTGTCTCATATAAAAATTTCAATTTAGCCCGCAAAAAAGGCTTAGCTTAGATTAGTTTCGAAATTAGCATTAATAAATGACCTGGGATTTTACGGAGTATTACAAGTACCTCCTTCTGCCATGGCTCCATAGAAGTAATATACCTAGAATACATGCTTAAAAAGTCAACACTAGGTGTTGAGTGAGAATCATAGGTTTAGGGGTTAGTGAATACAAGTTCCCTGGGTCAGATGTTACACCCATCTGGGAAAGTGTAGGTTTTGTGATAATTTTTTGGGTAAAAGGGTTATTTCAACCCCGGTAAAATTCATTACACCAAAAAGCGTTGAAGTACAAAGGATGAGGATGACTTCCCTCATCTCAGTCCCTTAGGACACTTACAGACTCTCATATAAGAATGACACACCATTCTTATAACTTACATTGAACATAAACTTACATTGAATATAAACTACAACGACTATAAAGATAACACAAATTAAATGCAATTCAAGTAGACAAATCCTTGAATCTTCAAATCGTCATAGTAGTTCAAACTTCCAGCTTCAACCAATTGTGTCTTCTATTAGTATTATGCAAAAAAACATAATCTAACAACCTAATAAGAGTGACTTCCGTAGCAGACTTGATTGCTACGGAAACCCTAGTTAGGGTTTCGAGAGAGTGTAAGACTTTATCACGCTATGGCAGTTTGGATTCCGATTTACATGAAACCCTAGATAGGGTTTGTTTCTTTAATCTGCTGTAGCGATCTGTTTGCAAGTTAGGGTGTGTTATCACCCTATTTCACTCATATTACAAGCAGACTTGATTGCTGTTTTGAATTCGTATCCTGGTCTGTAGTATGAATTGATTGGATGTTAGGGTTCTTTCAGCCCTATGATTCTACTTTGATTATGATTGGTGCTGGAAACCCTATGGTAGTTTCATTATGGTCCGACGTTGCTGCATATGGATTATGATGATGATGGTGCTGGTGTTTCTTATGGTTCATTGATTGCATGGCAGTTTCTTGGTATGGTTATACCATTATTGATCCTTTTGCTAATAATATGTTTATATGTGGGGATTGTTCTGCTATGGGCATGACATGGGAGGTGAGTTGCATTGTGACTTGATCTTTGGATGTCTTCATGTGTTTCAATCGTATTTGTTGGAAGATTGGTTCAAGTTCGGATATGCTGGAAGGTTGGGTCGCTTAGACCATGTTTATGCTTCAAGTTCGTTTTAGGTTTTGTGATAATTGTGGTGCATGCACAATTATCAGGAGAGGGGTATGTTACACTAAGCTCATGAATCACACCTTAACAATCCGGGTCATGTGGGCTGCAGACCCAACATGAGGGGATGGGAAGGATAACTTGCCAAAGTTATTCCTTGAGTGGATTCAAATATAGTACTTATTGGTACCACCTAGTGGGGTGTTAATACCAACGAGAGTTGTCAAACTCCAATAGATCTATCAACTATACTTGCGTTTGTATGGGTAAAATATCATAGATGATTAGATTCATGATTTTAGTTATGTAGTGGTGACAGTTAGTTACTCGTGCAACAACCAAAGAAAAAGTCTTGTATTCGGTTTTAAGTAAAGCATTTTGCATGTATCCCCCTCACAGGGTTTATAAAGCATTTAAAGTGAAAGTATTTTAAAAAGTATGAGGCTATGAACTCACTTGGGTTTAGAGTAATCTAAGTGATGCAAATAGTGACTCGGAAAATAGACTGTCTTACTCACGTATCCTAGTGTGTTGTTGGTTTTGGATGTACGTCAAGCTTTAGTTATCTTGTTTATGTTTCTCAAGTTATTGTTTTTAGGTTTGTTAATGTTTTAGATATAACATAACACCGTTCAGGTCATTGTAATTCAGAAGTATATGACTCCTCACATGAAGCTCTCTACTATTGTATTATGTTATCAACATAATACCGTTCGGGCCATCATAATTCAGAAGTTAATACTCCTCATACAAAGCTCCCTATTATTGAGTTATGTTGTTATTAGGGTTTAGTTATAATCATATCACCGTTCGGGCCATCATATCTTAGAAGTATATGCAATAATCGTTCGAGGAGTTAGCGCACTTTAATTCGTAAACCCAACAAACTCGTCAAAACGAAATATCCACATAGTACTCCTCGCATGAAGCTCCCTATTATTGTGTTATGCTTCGAACTTTATTTAGGTTTTATACTTATATGATATTTTTACCTTATACCCTTATAATTTATATATTTACGTTTTCTATCCTAAACTTATAATACTTATATTATTTATACTAAATACTATCTATACTTGACACAACTAGTCCCTAGACTTCTATATTTTAAGTAACTAACTTTAGACTCTTAAGTTTTCTATATTTTTACCATTTAGACCATTAACTTTATAATATTGACGTATTTAGTCCTTTTTAGTTTATAACTTATTTTAATATCTATCCTAAAGTTTTAATATTATGCAAAACTAGTCCTTACACTTATAACTTCTAGGAAATGTCAAAACAGTCCCTAGACTTTATAATTTCAGGAATTTACGATATATACCCTTATGCATGTAAAGTTTTGCAAAACTAGTCCTAAATGCATGTAAGTTATATTTTATCTAGCAACTAAGTTATCTAGCTTATGTTTAACTTATTTTAACTTATCTAGGTTATCTATAACTAGTTTATGACTTATAGCATGCATGCAAGTATACGACTCAATCTAGGGTTTAAAAATAAAATCTAACTAGTTCTAGCCTTCAAGACTCATGCAAGGGTTCCTAGGTATCTAAGGCATCCTAATACTATACTAAGACTAAACTAAAGCTAAATAAAACTGAATGTAAGTCTTACTTGAATAGGGGAGGTTTTACGAGGGTTTAGGGTTTTCTAGGGGGTCTCTCAGCCAAAACCACAACACAACACTATCCTAGCTTCCAAAATTGACTCCTAGGAACTTAATACTATTGAATGTGTGTAAGGTAAAGAGAAGAGAGGGTGTGAAGAAGAATGGAGGGTGGAGGAGGGTATTTATACCCGCGTAGAGGCGGTTAGGGATGAAAACGGGGAATAGGTGTCGATAGGGGAGGGGAGGAGTAAGCAAGGCTAGAGGAGGGTTGTGGCAAGTCTAGTGGTGACGAGGAGAGGCTGGGAGGTAGCTAGGGGCTGAGATATGCCGGTTGTGGTGGAGAGAGGCCGAGGGAGGCGGTTTGATGGAAGTAGCTTACAAGGAGGTGACACACCTACTAGCTTGGTAGCTTAGAGGTGCTTGTAAGCTGCTTAGGGTGTTTAGGGATGGTTTAGGGTGATTAGGGGTGGATTAGTGGTGGATTAGTGATGGTTTAGGATGGATTAGGGGTGGATTAGTTTAGTAGGTGACAAGTAGGTGATGCACCTACTTGTGTGGGTGCTTAGAGGTGTTAGGGTGTGTGCTTGGGTATGACTAAGGTGTTAGGGTGCTAGGTTGAGGTGCTTGAGGTGCTTATGTTTAGGTTTTACTTGTTTTAGTTAAGTTTAGACCTAGTTCTACTTAATAAGTGTTTAAGGTTTTACCTAAAGTTTAGTGCCTAAGTTAAGTTCCTAAGAGTGTCTAGTGACTAATCCTAAGTCCTAAAGGGTTTATACTAAGTGAGGGTAACTTATGGGAATGTTTGACCTAGTTTTGTAACCTAAATGACCTAAGTGTGTTTAGTGAGAGACTAGGGTTTATTCTATGGTTTAGTACCTAGATTAGAACCTATGAGTGTCTAATAACTATTCCTAAGTTCTAAGAGGCTTATACTAAGTGGTAGTGACCTATGGGGAAGTTTTGGGATGGTTTAGACCTAATTCTAGTTAATTATGACATTGTTATGGTTTTGGGCTTAAGGGGTTTGTATCTAAGTTCTAAAGGGTTGTACTATAGCCTAATGGTCCTAATATTTCTAAGGAAACTCATACTTAAGCCTTGGACACTTTCATACTAGTTAAACTAAGCATATTGGTTCAAATAAGCACATAATCCTACTTAAGTTTTAGTTAGTGTTTATTAGGGTTTTGTGTTATGTTTAGTGTTTTAGATTGGTGAATTACTTATTATGGTGTTGTTATGATTTTATACTTGACATACCTGGGGTTTATAGGATGTGAGTGTTGAGTTATTTGCCTTGTGTAGATACGTGAGCAGGTCTAGTGAGTCATGCAAGTAATAATGCACATAAAAAGCAAAAATTTACATGTGAAATACCTACCATAAGTATTTGTAATAGGAATAATAGTAACGTATTTTTGTGGGTTGTTACATTATGCATTTGAAATTTGAAAACACCATCTTAATAAAATATTTCTTTAAATTATATAAAAATACTTTTGTAAAAATGTTTTGTGAGATGAAAATGTAATGTTTTGATGAAAAATAAAATTTGATCACATACACAAGTTAGTAGCTGTTTATACATACCTTAAGTAATGTTGAAATCGAGAATGAGTTTTCTCGATCAAAAACTAGTTAGTCATAGTTTTACGTAACATGTATTTATATTTTTGTGATTATCAAAACTAGTAGAGACCGAATAATGCAAATAACGTTTTTGACATTATTTGTATTAACACAGTACTTTTTAGGCAACTAAAATCTGCAAGTAACAAGTGTGACTTTACGGATTAAAAGGTATGGTAACTTGTGAACTTTTAGGGCAACTGGTGTACTTTTAGGTAACAGGCGGCTCTCATATCAGACACATGGCATCGTATGGTTGGATAAATTCGAGTTGCCTAGGCAACAAGGCTATATAAGAAAATACATTTGCAGACTAGATAATCTCAGCTATTAAGCAATCGTCGCATTTTTTGAATTGTCCTTTCAATAAATGAATACTACTAAAAACATCAAGAATGAACACGTAGCAATATTGTTGTCTTTATTGTCAGCCATTAATATTAAAATGCCTTTTACAAATGGATATTAATAATATCTCCATTGACTTGTCTACAAAACGCTAGGTCCAAATCACCTTGGAGAAAATAAATAAATAATAATTGAATCTTGTTTTAAAAATTAAGGAGATATACTAAAACTAAAAGTTCCATAACGACATGTCAGCACAAGATTCCACATCATCAAAAAAGTTACTACCATATCCAACAGTACTGATCTGAGGTGGTGGTAGCATGAGTGCTTCAGCCATGCTATCAAGAAACCCTGGCAACTCATCTTCATCATGCATGTAATAATCCATAACAACTTCCGGTTTCGTATGTCGAAAAGCCTCTGCTGCTTTGGCTGCTGCCTTTTGGATATCCGCTACATGATTAGACTCCGGGACAGGCAGTCGCCATACTGAGTCAGCAAAGTTCAAACACGCGTACTTTGGCCCTCTCATGGCTAAAACCGCCACGTCATGAGCCCGGGCTGCCATTTCAGCATTTGGATGAGTCCCTAGCCAAACCCTCGACTGAGTGATCGGATGTCTCACCTCACAAACCCATTTCCCTTTATCCCTACTCCTTACTCCCCTGTAAACCGGATGTCGGGTTTCCTTAAATTTTTTCCTTCCACCTCTCTTCTTCGGGTTCTCTGAGGCTAGCATAAGTACTTGATCAAGTTCTGACGAAAAGCTACCACTTCCGTCGGTACACGTTAAAGGTGTTTCAGTGGACGACGATGAAGACGGAAAAGAGTTATAGGATTCGTTGGAGGCGTTCAAATCCATGCAGGTTTTGTGTGTTCGTACGTACGTACTACGTAGTATTAGTGAAGTAGTGATTGCTTGAGTTTTAAGTTATTGATATTAGAATTAATGATGAAATATATTTATATATAGGGACATATATTTGTGTGAGCGTGTGAACATTACAATTTATTTTATTATTTTTATTCTGTTTTATTTCAAACGCGTGGACACGTGGTGCTTGCATATGAAGGAAGCTCATATTTTGCTGCAACTGTTTTAACGAAAGATGCTTATTACTATTATACTATATACTATACAAGGAAGGTCGCATACTATAAAAGGAAGGTCGCATTTTTGCTGCAACTGGTTTAATGAGAAAGCTGCTTATTACTTCGTACTATAATACTTCGTACTATAATAATAGGTGAATCATAGGTTGTGCGTACGCACAGCCCGTTACTTTTGATAGATAGTTGACGTGCAAAGTCAGAAAAAAATTGCTACAAAGTTGAGGTCTTTTTCCTTCAAAGGGATTATTACTGTACATGTTGTTTCTTATTGGTAGGTCATAAAGCGTATCTATAAGAGCCAAGGGTGTGGCTCGTTGGTTTGTCTCGCCACTCCTACGTGGCTATGCAAGTGAGCAAGTCACACCACTTCACCACACCATCCCAACCTCCTCATCCCTCTTGCTCATCCGCACAACGAAGGTAAGATCTGACATTGTGTACCTTTTTTTTTTTTTTTTTTTTTTTTTTTTTTGTAAGTGATAAATAAAATAAATGTGTATGTGGTGGGCCGCAAATGAGTAAGTTGAGGTTAGTTGTGAGTGAGGAGAAGATTAGTTGTGAAGATGTGTTGGGGTGATGTGGCACCCTTGGGCCTCAAATGACGAGGTGAAGCTTGTCATGGCACCCTTGGCTCTAAGTACCCACAATGACATATTTATAATTGCTTGTTTAAATTTAATAGTTTACATCAAATTGTTATCGGTGTATACCCTAAGTAGTAACGCAAATGTTTAGTTGATTGTTAATGAGAGTTTTGAGAAAATAGACCTATGAGTAAAGTTTCAATTTCTAGATAAAGATCAATAAAACATGTATCTATTGTTTAGGGCTAGAGTATTGATGAAAAATTAGTCGACACTCAAAAGAAACGTCTAAGGTCAAATGTCAAGACTTTTCCATTAATTTAAACTTTTTGAGAGATTTGTTAATACTAAAATCTTCACTCGAATTATTGTTATTATTTATTATTATTATTATTATTATTATTATTATTATTATTATTATTATTATTATTATTATTATTATTATTATTTTATTTATTTATTATAAACCGTCACTTTTCATTGAAACCAAGGAAATTACATGAAATTGGAGGGGAGTCTAGACACATTCTGTGCTCCCACTTCTTTTTGAATACACAAACTAACTCGATGAAAAATAAAAGCACTGCTCTTAACGTTGTTAGAGTGGCTGCTGGCAATAGTCCCGACACGCGAAAGTGTATTCAAAGCTTCCACATCAATTTCCCCAAACGTGGAAAAAGCAAAAGGGACGAACTTGTATCCATTGTCTTCACACTTTGACGCATACTTCTTCCTTTTCTTTTCCACAGCATTACTCAAAGCAGCCCCAAGAGCCCATGTCGTTAACCTAGTCCTAGCAAACGGGGAGACCCCAGTCACATCCAGACATGCGTCCTTACCATGGAACCAGTTAAACAATAGCACATCTACAGGACGTAATTCTCTCCCTTCCTCTGAAAGAAATCCCATTGGAGCCTCTTTACGCATCATAATCCCGGCTTTGGAACATATATTAACAAGGATATCACGCACCAAATTATGCCAGAACTTAACACCCACTTCGATAGCGCAGTGAACCGCGTGATCCCCCTACTGGTCCATACGGTGTACATTGCAACTCGGGCATAAGCTGCCTTCAGAGAATATAGGAACCGCAAGCCTGTAGCATAACACCGATCGAAATTGGCGAGGATTCATCCTTTGTCCGAGACCGTCAATAGGGATGGCGAAGAGGAAGTCCTGCGAGTGTGGGGCGCGGATACTGCTAAGTATAGCCACCTGCCTTGGACTTAGTGAGTACTTGAAAACAAGGTCTTTTTCAATGACACCGAAATAACACTTTGCCAAGGTTTTCATCATTTGGGGGGCAGAAGCACCCCCGGTGACAGTGAGGAAGTCGGTGTTACAATTATTGTTGAATATGTCCAAAGCATGCTTGAATGAAGGGCCATGTGTAACAATCCCCGTTTTGGTGAGTATCTTATCCTGCAAGTCGTTTGTTTGCATCCGAGAAGCAAGGAAAACATATTGGATGATATCCCCCGCTGAAAGGATGCCAAGACCACCGAGCTTTATTGGAAGAGTGGCAAGCCTCCACTGCCAATCACTAAACCCTGGCCCCGAAGCAGTAACAATTTTCTCCAAAGAGGCCCGTAACGTCTGATCGAACTGAGCTTGGGCCTCTGATAAGTGCAAGGGGGAGCATGTTCTCAAAGCATAAGATAATTTCGAAACTCCTGCACAATTACGCAAAAGGAGAAGCTCACATTGCGGATCATTAAGTTTGTTAATTGCCTCGATTAAATGTATGGTTTTGGAGACCCTTTTGGACGCCAAGTCCCGACAGAAACCTTCGTCCAAACTAACCGAACCACCAAGAAGTTTGACAGCATTGAGCGGGCGAGCGATATTTATAGGAAACACGCCCTCCACTCTACTTCTAGGGTCTTCGGCAGGCCAGAAGAGTTCAGTCTTGTCAACATTTAAAAACAAACCATGAGCGGGGCCCTCTGTCCTAATGATGTCAAGTGCCTTGGCGACCATGAGCGTATCTCCAACAATAGTACCATCATCAAGGTACCAAGCCTGAAGGGTAAGTTCACATGACTGATTGATAGCATGAATCAAAGGGTGTAAAGCTAGGGCAAACAACAAAGGGCCCAACGGTCACCTTGTTGGACACCCTGACATGACCAAAGGATGGAGTCCTCATAATAGAGCCTGGCAGGGCGCGCATAACAGAACTCAACCCATGGGGCAATAGAAGGGCATCGCCCCCTAGCTTCCTGAAGCAAGACACTCCTGTCAACAAGATTAAAAGCATTCTTAAAGTCCACTAAAAACATGGAAAGTCCAACTTCACGCCCCTTAGACTCAATGAGCCTATTTACAGAGTGGAGGACGGCCTCGCAACCCCTAGGGACTCCAACCCCGAATTGAAAATCCTGCAAGTAAGAGTTCATGCAATCACCGACCGAAGAGGAGGCAACCTTTGACACAAGCCTACGCCAAACAGTGCCAACAGTAATAGGGCGTATACCGCCGCCAGGCTTGACTAAGGGAGTCAAGGGGGAACTAGCGATATATTCCCCCAGTTGACAAGGGCACTTTCGACTACGGAACAGATTAACAACTCCAGTAATGGACCCAAGCAAGTCATCTGCAATAGTAAACGTCGCCCCTCCCAAAATATCCATCAGATGTTGGCCCGTAGCCCACCACGACCACATGACGTCCCCTTGGGGAAGCTGCGGATCCTGTTAAGCAGCAGGTCCTTGTCAACAGAAAGGGCGTCCTCATCAAGTGAAAAAGAGGACGGGGTCGGCTGGGGGGCATAAGGGTGTTTGGCCTCGAGCTCCAATAGAGTGTCAGGTGTGGATGGTGCGATGCCAGAAGACGTGAGCACCTTAATAGCAGCAGTAAAATGTCTGTCCCCAAGTTTACGCTTGCACTGACCCAGGTTGACTCCATCTTGATCCTTTAGCTTCGTCACCCCATTGAAAGATGGAGGCACTTCGACTAACCGATCCATCACCAGACCAAGCCTATCTACGGGATCCCTCCATCTGAGAATAGCACGAGAAATACTATTAACCTGGCATCGTTCTCTCTCACCGGAACGTCGTTGAGCTCTGTTTGTTGGCACAAAAGTGGTCAACACACAGGATGGTAGAATAAGAAGTTGCACCCATGCAGATAAGTCCCCTGGGCACGCAAGAACCTTATCCAACGCTCCGCGAAAAAGCTTAGCAAATCCAAGCCGCGCTCTGGGGGGGATACATTTAACCGTGCGTAGCTTCTTTGAGAAAACCCGATCAAGAAGGGTGAGGTCGTAAGTGGGATCAGCACCGGGAGAGGGCATCACAGAAGCAACACCCTCAATAACCTTATCAACAACGAGAGTACCATCTGACTCACCATCGACACTCTCCTCGACTATATTTAGGGCCGGCTTGACAGGCACAGGAATACTGTAAATTGCTACTTCGTCGAAATGAGGTGCAGTGACCACGTCACCAATGGCATGTTTGCAATTCTTACTAAAAGTGTGAGTGCAAAAACACTCCCCACAAAGCCAAATGCCCGCTTAATGAAGTTCCCGGTCAAGAATAGAAAATAAGGAGAAGTCCGTCGCTATACGAGCTTTGTGGTGAGCCTTCAAATCGTTAGTCTTAAAATGGCGGGTGCCCAAATGGTCTATAAAATATTTCTTAGTGAATCCCTTCCCACTGCACCCCTCGTGTCCTTGTAACGGACATGATATACGAAGGCCAGCCATAAAAATAACCCGTTGGAAAATTAAGCCCACGAAATAACAAACCAGCAGGCCCACTAAATGGCCACCAAAAGCCAATATCAAAGTCAAGAGGGGGTGGGACCACCTAAAACAACCAAACCGCTACACATGCACAATCAATAAAAACATATACGAGGGGCCCACCAAGGTGGCAGATGCAACACAAACCACCCAACTTGCTAAATAATGAACAAACCAAAAGGTAACCGCTACTGTTTTGTAATCACTGGGCAAACCGCAACAGACCTGAACCCACGAACAAACCGCAACCCCCCTTTCTTCCCAAAAGCGAAACACACTCAAGAAAAGTTGCAGAAAAACAGCCACCCCAGAACTAACAGTTATGTAGAATCCGGACGTACACGGAAGAAGAACTTATGGCAAAACCGAGTCTCGATCCAAGACCCACGAAAAAGACAATATTAAAACCCAACACTAGGCTCGAAATGAGTCTACCGGGTGAGCTATACAAAAAGAAACAAAACCTCAATCCAACTAAGGGAGTTGAATCATTATTATTATTATTTTATAGGAATGGGTGACACGATTACACTAAATTTTACTCCCGATTAATACAAGTTTTTTTTGGACTCATTTATCGAGGAAGTGAATAGGGTAGATGCTAAGAGTTATTATTATTATTATTATTATTATTATTAGACAACTGAATTTCATAAAGAAATGTGTAACATTAGAGATAGAGTCAAGATTTAGCAATAAGAAGAATTGAAATTCTTTCTCACAAATTAAGAAAGTCATATAACTTAAAAATTAAATGACGGTTTTTAGTGATCGATATCACACATGTTTGTGCATTCGGGTTACAACTTAAATTTTTTGATAAGAAAAATAAATGAAAACTAACTAGAATAGATGAACAGATTAGATTAATGTCATGTGCATGAAAAAGTGTTATTATTATTATTATTATTATTATTATTATTATTATTATTATTATAAATATCACTTTTATTAAAAACTTATAGGATTTACAAGAAATTAGTGGGGAGCCGAGATATTAACTGTGCCCCACACCTCTAGTAATAATAGCGAAACCAACCCGACTAAAAATATGAGCAGAAAAACTATTATTATTATTATTATTATTATTATTATTATTATTATTATTATTATTATTATTATTATTATTATCATCTAAAGGTTAGGGGGTCATTTATCTATAGTTAAACTATGGACTTAAATTTTATAAGATAAATAATAAAGTACAAATCGATAGAGTTTGGTGAAGGGGGACGAGCACCCTCCAACTCCTCGTGTCTCCGCCACCGTGTAACATGTAATGTGTTTTTAACTTTGTATCCTAGTTATAACATGTATTAAAAAAGAAAAAAAGTACCCTGTATAAAATACAAACAACAAATGTGCGGGATGCATGAAAGAAACGTTAACAGTAAACACCTTCCTCTACACGAGTGCCAAACGCTATTTCCATTACTTCAAGAAAGTAAATTTTCTCTTCTCTCCTATCTCTCTCTCTTCACAGAATCTAGATCTGAGGTGTAATGCCTTGAATATCGTTTGACATTCTAACACAGAAATATTGTTCACTCAACCATAGATCTGAGGCGTAACGGGTTGTGTAATACCATTTGAGGTTCATGGGCGAATAAAATAATAAATTGGTGAGGGAAAATTCCATAAAACGGGTAAGTAGCTGCATGGATGGTGTATTTGATTTTCATCATAAATAATTAGAGAAAAATACTAGATATACATGGAAGCTATTGCGTGTATAGTAAAGACGATCTTAAAAGGTGATTTTGTAATATATAGTAGATATACATAACTGAGATAAAGTCTTGGATCATTTTCACCAACACATCATTTTTTTAACCTAAATTTACTTTTTTACTTCGCGATTCATGAAATATTTAATTGTGTTCATCGTAGCAAGTTTACGAATATAGCTCAATTCGACCCATTTAGACAATGGACGTGTTGACACACTATGTGTGTACCTTAAGATGATTAGATATCATCTCATTGTTAGGAATCAAAGTATAAAATAAGCAGTGGCTCATTAGAGGTCGTGCCACACATCGTTGGAAAGCTCTTTGAGTTCTCTTTAACAAAAAAATAGTTTTAGTGTGTGAATCTTATTAGAATCTTAAAAGTATATATGAGAAGTAACGCAAGGTAACTTCAAGTTATGTTATGTTTCAAAAAAAAAAAAAAAAAAAAAAAAAAAATCTAATCAAGTATGAGCGTTTTAAATTAACACATCAAGATAAGATCATATGTCATTTTTGTTCAATGACTAATATCATAAGGATACGAAAATAAAGGGTCGCAAAATTAAAATTAAACAACCCACATTCACTTTCATTGGAATTACTATAATTATTAGAGATACTATCATCAGTAGACATTATAACAGATAAACAATAGACAAATAATCTTATAACAGATAAACAATAGACAAATAATCAATACCAGATAGTAAACATCAGATAATTAGCCAAACAGACAGATGAACAGAGACCGGATACTAACCAGATAAGTATAATAATGAGCTAATTAACGAAAAAAAAAGAAAGAAACATAACATATATAACCAGTAGGCAAAACGGAACTAGATAATTATAACCAACAGACAAAAACCAAGATCACATCAAAAAAATAAACACAAAGATCCTTGATTATATTCTGGATTACTAGTCTAGGATGCAAAAAATGGGGGTAGGTTGAGAATACTAACATACCATGCAGATGGCACATCGAAAAAGAAACAGGATCTACCAAAATATTCACTTATGGTTTAGGAAGTTCTAACAACAGAACTTCACGACACTAGCCTAATCAAAACCTTCGCTCAAGGTTTTGCTTAGACCCAACCAACAACACCCAACTCAGAGTTACCCAAATTAGAATCACCCAAACCCTAATTTGAAAATTTAGGGTTATTTTCACAAACACCTCAATAACCCAATCCACGTGTCACCAATATGAGCCATGAGCAATAACCGAACACCCGAACCCTTATCGAAAACTCCCAACTCATATGGATTACGATTTCACGAAAAAAAAGGAAAAACGGGGAGATTGAGAGCCTATAGCTCTTATACCATGTGAGATGATATCAAATAAGTATGTAAACAATCACAGGGAAGAACAATAGTCAGGTGGATTGATCTCAGCTGAATGTTTATTGATAAAATTAAGAGTACAATGACTGTCTTGTGAGATAAAGATCTCATTAATGAAATACAAAAGGTTACACTTTCAAGAAGTGATCAAATGATTGTAGGTAAAAAAACAGAGACTCGTGTGGGAGAGATTGGGTGTTTTATGATGATGACGATGATGATGATAATGTGCGTCTTAAACCTAAAAGGGAAGATGCAAACATAATGTTAAAATGGGCAGTTCTAAGATGCAATCTTCACATATTGATAATAAAACTTCTAATGCCTAACAATCACCATCAAGAATCCAAGAATTTCGAAGAAGCGGTTACGGGATTAAAAAAGGCTACACCCCTTGCAAAAGCTCGATGTCTTCGAATAACCTGAATAAGAAAAACCTTTGCACTCCATGATTTAGGAAGCTAGTTGAAGTTGCCGAATATTACAGTAATGTACCATAAATTTGTATTAAAAGTTCACATTGTGGGCAATAAAATAACTCGAATGGGACATCTTTTGATAACTCATATGTACTAAAATATAACAATTAAGAAGTAGGTTGATTTTCAGGCAAATAAAGCCATTACATCACAAATTAAAGAATCTTTAAACCTCGTATATTTTCATGGCGTGATTAAAGATCACTTGACGGAGCTTCTCAGGAGGTCTCCCTACCTTATACTAATCCAATCAAGGTCTCATATTGTGTAGTTCACTGTGTGGGATCCAATGCATCACACAAAACCATTGACTTTCTTAACAAAATTTCAATAAGTCGACACAACTTATACACCCTGCACATGTGTCATTGCTATAAAGGATTACCGCGTGAACAACTATAATAACATAGTTTTCATCTTCTTACTTTTTTTCTGAGATACTCTATCGCCTTATTTCTCATTAATTTTAACCTAAATTAGCACATACATTACAAACTTCTAATCCTCACATATTCATATAACTAACACATTTAATTAAAGTTAATTCTTGTTAATCCAATAAAAGGAGTGCTTGGATTAACTTATTTAATACAGCTTGCGCTTATTAGTGTAACAAACTCCTTTAGATAAGCACATCCAAAGCAATAAGCTGTTCAAAATATAATAAGCTATCATATTTCTGATCGAGATTGCATATCTTAAAGTGCTTAATAACATTCATACCAACATGCTTATTCTTAAGTGCTTATTTCAATGTAAGATAAACAAATAAGCATTTCATACAAACGCAAACTGGTAAACTGGGACGTCTAGCTTAGCATATTTAAAAACAGATTGTGCTTATCAGCACAACTTATGAACTTAATAATCCCATTTAGATTAGCAGTAGTTAGCTATTAACAATGCAATAAGCTAACAAATTATTGAGATTGCTCATTCTAAAGTGGTTATTTACTGAGCTAGCATACTGCTTGTCTTTAGTGTAATAGAATCATAAGCCGTTTCATCAAAACACAACCTTAAATTATAGCCTTTTTGATATGGTAAAAATAAATTTAATCAAATACCGCCTTGATTTTAATAATTAGTCCAAAATAACTTAATCACAGAAACTAGCATTTTTGTACAAACGACTAAATCATAACCAAAAACAAAATCACAAATCTTATAACTCACTACATGAAATAGGAGAACAGGCGACGAGAGTTATCCCGTCGACACAATGTCGATGGGACAATGCAGAAAACGACAAAACCGCCTCATGTCACCATTTTAATAGTAATCACGGAAACTAACAAAGATAAAGCAAAGCAATAATCAAATTATTAGCCTTTATTTTAATAGTAAGTTATATTTTCTTGATCATGTGCTTGTGGTCTACAATCAGCTAGAGATAGTTTGGTATTGCATTGCTTATAGTTATTATATGTTTAAATAAATGAATATTTACTTAAAAACGTCAAGAAGGAACACGTAGCAATATTGTCTCTTTATTGTCCACAAATATTAAGAAGCCTTTTACAAATGGATATTATGGATATTAATAATATCTCCTTCATGGACTTGTCGTCAAAAAGCTAGCACAAGTCACCTGTGAGAAAATAAATAAAAAATAATTGAATCTTGTTTTAAAAATTAAGGAGATATACTAAAACTAAAAGTTCCATAACGACATGTCAGCACAAGATTCCACATCATCAAAAAAGTTACTACCATATCCAACATTACTGATATGAGGTGGTGGTAGCATGAGTGCTTCAGCCATGATTTCAAGAAACCCTGGCAACTCATCTTCATCATGCATGTAATAATCCATAACAACTTCCGGTTTCGTATGTCGAAAAGCCTCTGCTGCTTTGGCTGCTGCCTTTTGGATATCCGCTACATGATTAGACTCCGGGACAGGCAGTCGCCATACTGAGTCAGCAAAGTTCAAACACGCGTACTTTGGCCCTCTCATGGCTAAAACCGCCACGTCATGAGCCCGTGCTGCCATTTCAGCATTTGGATGAGTCCCTAGCCAAACCCTCGACAGAGTGATCGGGTGTCTCACCTCACAAACCCATTTCCCTTTATCCCTACTCCTTACTCCCCTGTAAACCGGATGTCGGGTTTCCTTAAATTTTTTCCTTCCACCTCTCTTCTTCGGGTTCTCTGAGGCTAGCATAAGTACTTGATCAAGTTCTGACGAAAAGCTACCACTTCCGTCGGTACACGTTAAAGGTGTTTCAGTGGACGACGATGAAGACGGAAAAGAGTTATAGGATTCGTTGGAGGCGTTCAAATCCATGCAGGTTTTGTGTGTTCGTACGTACGTAGTATTAAGTTGCAAGTTATCAGTGAAGTAGTGATTGCTTGAGTTTTAAGTTATTGATATTAGAATTAATGATGAAATATATTTATATATAGGGACATATATTTGTGTGAGCGTGTGAACATTAGAATTTATTTTATTATTTTTATTCTGTTTTATTTCAAACGCGTGGACACGTGGTGCTTGCATATGAAGGAAGCTCAAATTTTGCTGCAACTGTTTTAACGAAAGATGCTTATTACTATATACTATAAAAGGAAGGTCGCATACTATAAAAGGAAGGTCGCATTTTTGCTGCAACTGGTTTAATGAGAAAGCTGCTTATTACTTCGTACTATAATAATAGGTGAATCATAGGTTGTGCGTACGCACAGCCCGTTACTTTTGATAGATAGTTGACGTGCAAAGTTAGAAAAAAATTGCTATAAAGTTGAGGTCTTTTTCCTTCAAAGGGATTATTACTGTACATGTTGTTTCTTATTGATAGGTCATAAAGCGTATCTATAAGAGCCAAAGGTGTGGCTCGTTGGTTTGTCTCGCCACTCCTATGTGGCTATGCAAGTGAGCAAGTCACACCACTTCACCACACAATCCCAACCTCCTCATCCCTCTTGCTCATCCGCACAACGAAGGTAAGATATGACATTGTGTACCTTTTTTTTTTTCTTTTTTTTTTTGTAAGTGATAAATAAAATAAATGTGTATGTGGTGGGCCGCAAATGAGTAAGTTGAGGTTAGTTGTGAGTGAGGAGGAGATTAGTTGTGAAGATGTGTTGGGGTGATATGGGACCCGTGGGCCTCAAATGAGGATGTGAAGTTTGTCATGGCACCCTTGGCTCTAAGTACCCACAATGACATATTTATAATTGCTTGTTTAAATTTAATAGTTTACATCAAATTGTTCGGTGTATACCCTAAGTAGTAACGCAAATGTTTAGTTGATTGTTAATGAGAGTTTTGAGAAAATAGACCTATGAGTTAAGTTTCAATTTCTAGATAAAGATCAATAAAACATGTATCTGTTGTTTAGGGATAGAGCATTGATGAAAAATTAGTCGACACTCAAAAGAAACGTCTAATGTCAAATGTCAAGACTTTTTCATTAATTTAAACTTTTTGAGAGATTTGTTAATACTAAAATCTTCACTCGAATTATTGTTATTATTTATTATTATTATTATTATTATTATTATTATTATTTTATTTTTTTATTATAAACCGTCACTTTTCATTGAAACCAAGAAAATTACATGAAATTGGAGGGGAGTCTAGACACAATCTGTGCTCCCACTCCTTTTTGAATACACAAACTAACTCGATGAAAAATAAAAGCACTGCTCTTAACGTTGTTAGAGTGGCTGCTGGCAATAGTCCCGACACGCGAAAGTGTATTCAAAGCTTCCACATCAATTTCCCCAAACGTGGAAAAAGCAAAAGGGACGAACTTGTATCCATTGTCTTCACACTTTGACGCATACTTCTTCCTTTTCTTTTCCACAGCATTACTCAAAGCAGCCCCAGGAGCCCATGTCGTTACCCCAGTCCTAGCAAACGGGGAGACCCCAGTCACATCCAGACATGCGTCCTTACCATGGAACCAGTTAAACAATAGCACATCTGCAGGACGTAATTCTCTCCCTTCCTCTGAAAGAAATCCCATTGGAGCCTCTTTACGCACCATAATCCCGGCTTTGGAACATATATCAACAAGAATATCACGCACCAAATTATGCCTGAACTTAACACCCACTTCGCTAGCGCAGTGAACCGCGTGATCCCCCAACTGGTCCATATGGTGTACATTGCAACTCGGGCATAAGCTACCTTCAGAGAACATAGAAACCGCAAGCCTGTAGCATAACACCGATCGAAATTGGCGAGGATTCATCCTTTGTCCGAGACCGTCAATAGGGATGGCGAAGAGGAAGTCCTGCGAGTGTGGGGCGCGGATACTGCTAAGTATAGCCACCTGCCTTGAACTTAGTGAGTACTTGAAAATAAGATCTTTCTCAATGACACCGAAATAACACTTTGCCAAGGTTTTCATCATTTGGGGGGCATAAGCGCCCCCAGTGACAGTGAGGAAGTCGGTGTTACAATTATCGTTGAATATGTCCAAAGCATGCTTGAATGAAGGGCCATGTGTAACAATCCCCGTTTTGGTGAGTATCTTATCCTGCAAGTCGTTTGTTTGCATCCGAGAAACAAGGAAAACATATTGGATGATATCCCCCGCTGAATGGATGCCAAGACCACCGAGCTTTATTGGAAGAGTGGCAAGCCTCCACTGCCAATCACCAAACCCTGGCCCCGAAGCAGTAACAATTTTCTCCAAAGAGGCCCGTAACGTCTGATCGAACTGAGTTTGGGCCTCTGATAAGTGCAAGGGGAGCATGTTCTCAAAGCATAAGATAATTTCGAAACTCCTGCACAATTACGCAAAAGGAGAAGCTCACATTGCGGATCATTAAGTTTGTTAATTGCCTAGATTAAATGTATGGTTTTGGAGACCCTTTTGGACGCCAAGTCCCGACAGAAACCTTCGTCCAAACTAACCGAACCACCAAGAAGTTTGACAGCATTGAGCGGGCGAGCGATATTTATAGGAAACACGCCCTCCACTCTGCTTCTAGGGTCATCGGCAGGCCAGAAGAGTTCAGCCTTGTCAACATTTAAAAACAAACCATGAGCGGGGCCCTCTGTCCTAATGATGTCAAGTGCCTTGGCGACCATGAGCGTATCTCCAACAATAGTACCATCATCAAGGTACCAAGCCTGAAGGGTAAGTTCACACGACTGATTGATAGCATGAATCAAAGGGTGTAAAGCTAGGGCAAACAACAAAGGGCCCAACGGTCACCTTGTTGGACACCCTGACATGACCAAAGGATGGAGTCCTCATAATAGAGTCTGGCAGGGCGCGCATAACAGAACTCAACCCATGGGGCAATAGAAGGGCATCGCCCCCTAGCTTCCTGAAGCAAGACACTCCTGTCAACAAGATTAAAAGCATTCTTAAAGTCCACTAAAAGCATGGAAAGTCCAACTTCACGCCCCTTAGACTCAATGAGCCTATTTACAGAGTGGAGGACGGCCTCGCAACCCCCAGGGACTCCAACCCCGAATTGAAAATCCTGCAAGTAAGAGTTCATGGAATCACCGACCGAAGAGGAGGCAACCTTTGACACAAGCCTACGCCAAACAGTGCCAACAGCAATAGGGCGTATACCGCCGCCACGCTTGACTAAGAGAGTCAAGGGGGCACTAGCGATATATTCCCCAGTTGACAAGGGCACTTTCCACTAAGGAACAGATTAACAACTCCAGTAATGGACCCAAGCAAGTCATCAGCAATAGCAGACGCCGCCCCTCTCAAAATATCCATCAGATGTTGGCCCGTAGCCCATCACGACCACATGACGTCCCCTTAGGGAAGCTGCGAATCCTGTTAAGCAGCAGGTCCTTGTCGACAAAAAGGGCGTCCTCATCAAGTGAAAAAGAGGACGGGGTCGGCTGGGGGGCATAAGGGTGTTTGGCCTCGAGCTCCAATAGAGTGTCAGGTGTGGATGGTGCGATGCCAGAAGACGTGAGCACCTTAATAGTAGCAGTAAAATGCATGTCCCCAAGTTTACGCTTGCACTGACCCAGGTTGACTCCATCTTGATCCTTTAGCTTCGTCACCCCATTGAAAGATGGAGGCACTTCGGCTAACCGATCCATCACCAGACCAAGCCTATATACGGGATCCCTCCATATGAGAATAGCACGAGAAATACTGTTAAGCTGGCATCGTTCTCTCTCACCGGAACGTCGTTGAGCTCTGTTTGTTGGCACAAAAGTGGTCAACACACGGGATGGTAGAATAAGAAGTTGCACCCATGCAGATAAGTCCCCTGGGCACGCAAGAACCTTATCCAACGCTCCGCGAAAAAGCTTAGCAAATCCAAGCCGCGCTCTGGGGGGGATACATTTAACCGTGCGTAGCTTCTTTGATAAAACCCGATCAAGAAGGGTGAGGTCGTAAGTGGGATCAGCACCGGGAGAGGGCATCACAGAAGCCCTCAATAACCTTATCAACAACGAGAGTACCATCTGACTCACCATCGACACTCTCCTCGACTATATTTAGGGTCGGCTTGACAGGCACAGGAATACCGTAAATTGCTACTTCGTCGAAATGAGGTGCAGTGACCACGTCACCAATGGCATGTTTGCAATTCTTACTAAAAGTGTGAGAGCAAAAACACTCCCCACAAAGCCAAATGCCCGCTTAATGAAGTGCCCGGTCAAGAGTAGAAAATAAGGAGAAGTCCGTCGCTATACGAGCTTTGTGGTGAACCTTCAAATCATTAGTCTTAAAATGGCGGGTGCCCAAATGGTCTATAAGATATTTCTTAGTGAATCCCTTCCCACTGCACCCCTCGTGTCCTTGTAACGGACATGATATACGAAGGCCAGCCATAAAAATAACCCGTTGGAAAATTAAGCCCACGAAATAACAAACCAGCAGGCCCACTAAATGGCCACCAAAAGCCAATATCAAAGTCAAGAGGGGGTGGGACCACCTAAAGCAACCAAACCGCTACACATGCACTATCAATAAAAACATATGCGTGGGGCCCACCAAGGTGGCAGATGCAACACAAACCACCCAACTTGCTAAATAATGAACAAACCAAAAGGTAACCGCTACTGTTTTGTAATCACTGGGCGAACCGCAACAGACCTGAACCCACGAACAAACCGCAACCCCCCTTTCTTCCTAAGAGCGAAACAAACTCAAGAAAAGTTGCAGAAAAACAGCCACCCCAGAACTAACAGTTATGTAGAATCCGGACGTACACGGAAGAAGAACTTATGGCAAAACCGAGTCTCGATCCAAGACCCACGAAAAAGACAATATTAAAACCCAACACTAGGCTCGAAATGAGTCTACCGGGTGAGCTATACAAAAAGAAACAAAACCTCAATCCAACCAAGGGAGTTGAATCATTGTTATTATTATTTTATAGGAATGGGTGACACGATTACACTAAATTTTACTCCCGATTAATACAAGTTTTTTTTGAACTCATTTATCGAGGAAGTGAATAGGGTAGATGCTAAGAGTTATTATTATTATTATTATTATTATTATTATTATTATTATTATTATCATCATCATTATTAGACAAGTGAATTTCATAAAGAAATGTGTAACATTAGAGATAGAGTCAAGATTTAGCAATAAGAAGAATTGAAATTCTTTCTCACAAATTAAGAAAGTCATATAACTTAGAAATTAAATGACGGTTTTTAGTGATCACACATGTTTGTGTATTCGGGTTACAACTTAAAATTTTGATAAGAAAAATAAATGAAAACTAACTAGACTAGATGAATAGATTAGATTAATGTCTTGTGCATGAAAAAGTATTATTATTATTATTATTATTATTATTATTATTATTATTATTATTATTATTATTAACATCACTTTTATTAAAAACTTATAGGATTTACAAGAAATTAGTGGGGAGCCGAGATATTAACTGTTCCCCACACCTCTAGTAATAATAGCGAAACCAACCCGACTAAAAATATGAGCAGAAAAACTATTATTATTATTATTATTATTATTATTATTATTATTATTATTATTATTATTATTATTATTATCATCTAAAGGTTAGGGGGTCATTTATCTATAGTTAAACTATGAACTTAAATTTTATAAGATAAATAATAAAGTACAAATCGATAGAGTTTGGTGAAGGGGGATGAGCACCCTCCAACTCCTCGTGTCTCCGCCACCGTGTAACATGTAATGTGTTTTTAACTTTGTATCCTAGTTATAACACGTATTAAAAAAGAAAAAAAGTACCCTGTATAAAATACAAACAACAAATGTGCGGGATGCATGAAAGAAACGTTAACAGTAAACACCTTCCTCTACACGAGTGCCAAACGCTATTTCCATTACTTCAAGAAAGTAAATTTTCTCTTCTCTCCTATCTCTCTCTCTTCACAGAATCTAGATCTGAGGTGTAATGCCTTGAATATCGTTTGACATTCTAACACAGAAATATTGTTCACTCAACCATAGATCTGAGGCGTAACGGGTTGTGTAATACCATTTGAGGTTCATGGGCGAATAAAATAATAAATTGGTGAGGGAAAAGTCCGTAAAACGGGTAAGTAGCTGCATCGATGGTGTATTTGATTTTCATCATAAATAATTAGAGAAAAATACTAGATATACATGGAAGCTATTGCGTGTATAGTAAAGACGATCTTAAAAGGTGATTTTTAAACATATAGTAGATATACATAACTGAGATAAAGTCTTGGATCATTTTCACCAACACATCATTTTTTTAACCTAAATTTACTTTTTTACTTCGCGATTCATGAAATATTTAATTGTGTTCATCGTAGCAAGTTTACGAATATAGCTCAATTCGACCCATTTAGACAATGGACGTGTTGACACACTATGTGTGTACCTTAAGATGATTAGATATCATCTCATTGTTAGGAATCAAAGTATAAAATAGGCAGTGGCTCGTTAGAGGTCGTGCCACACATCGTTGGAAAGCTCTTTGAGTTCTCTTTATCAAAAAAATAGTTTCAGTGTGTGAATCTTATTAGAATCTTAAAAGTATATATGAGAAGTAACGCAAGGTAACTTCAAGTTATGTTATGTTTCAAAAAAAAAAAAAAAAAAAAAAATCTAATCTAGTATGAGCGTTTTAAATTAACACATCAAGATAAGATCATATGTCATTTTTGTTCAATGACTAATATCATAAGGATACGAAAATAAAGGGTCGCAAAATTAAAATTAAACAACCCACATTCACTTTCATTGGAATTACTATAATTATTAGAGATACTATCATCAGTAGACATTATAACAGATAAACAATAGACAAATAATCAATACCAGATAGTAAACATCAGATAATTAGCCAAACAGACAGATGAACAGAGACCGGATACTAACCAGATAAGTATAATAATGAGCTAATTAACGGAAAAAAAAAGAAAGAAACATAACATATATAACCAGTAGGCAAAACGGAACTAGATAATTATAACCAACAGACAAAAACCAAGATCACATCAAAAAAATAAACACAAAGATCCTTGATTATATTCTGGATTACTAGTCTAGGATGCAAAAAATGGGGGTAGGTTGAGAATACTAACATACCATGCAGATGGCACATCGAAAAAGAAACAGGATCTACCAAAATATTCACTTATGGTTTAGGAAGTTCTAACAACAGAACTTCACGACACTAGCCTAATCATAACCTTCGCTCAAGGTTTTGCTTAGACCCAACCAACAACACCCAACTCAGAGTTACCCAAATTAGAATCACCCAAACCCTAATTTGAAAATTTAGGGTTATTTTCACAAACACCTCAATAACCCAATCCACGTGTCGCCAATATGAGCCATGAGCAATAACCGAACACCCGAACCCTTATCGAAAACTCCCAACTCATATGGATTACGATTTCACGAAAAAAAAGGAAAAACGGGGAGATTGAGAGCCTATAGCTCTTATACCATGTGAGATGATATCAAATAAGTATGTAAACAATCACAGGGAAGAACAATAGTCAGGTGGATTGATCTCAGCTGAATGTTTATTGATAAAATTAAGAGTACAATGACTGTCTTGTGAGAATGTGAGATAAAGATCTCATTAATGAAATACAAAAGGTTACACTTTCAAGAAGTGATCAAATGATTGTAGGTAAAAAAACAGAGACTCGTGTGGGAGAGATTGGGTGTTTTATGATGATGACGATGATGATGATAATGTGCGTCTTAAACCTAAAAGGGAAGATGCATACATAATGTTAAAATGGGCAGTTCTAAGATGCAATCTTCACATATTGATAATAAAACTTCTAATGCCCAACAATCACCATCAAGAATCCAAGAATTTCGAAGAAGCGGTTACGGGATTAAAAAAGGCTACACCCCTTGCAGAAGCTCGATGTCTTCGAATAACCTGAATAAGAAATACCTTTGCACACCATGATTTAGGAAGCTAGTTGAAGTTGCCGAATATTACAGTAATGTACCATAAATTTGTATTAAAAGTTCACATTGTGGGCAATAAAATAACTCGAATGGGACATCTTTTGATAACTCATATGTACTAAAATATAACAATTAAGAAGTAGGTTGATTTTCAGGCAAATAAAGCCATTACATCACAAATTAAAGAATCTTTAAACCTCGTATATTTTCATGGCGTGATTAAAAATCACTTGACGGAGCTTCTCAGGAGGTCTCCCTACCTTATACTAATCCTATCAAGGTCTCATATTGTGGAGTTCACTGTGTGGGATCCAATGCATCACACAAAACCATTGACTTTCTTAACAAAATTTCAATAAGTCGACACAACTTATACACCCTGCACATGTGTCATTGCTATAAAGGATTACCGCGTGAACAACTATAATAACATAGTTTTCATCATCTTACTTATTTTCTGAGATACTCTATCGCCTTATTTCTCATTAATTTTAACCTAAATTAGCACATACATTACAAACTTCTAATCCTCACATATTCATATAACTAACACATTTAATTAAAGTTAATTCTTGTTAATCCAATAAAAGGAGCGCTTGGATTAACTTATTTAATACAGCTTGCGCTTATTAGTGTAACAAACTCCTTTAGATAAGCACATCCAAAGCAATAAGCTGTTCAAAATATAATAAGCTATCATATTTCTGATCGAGATTGCATATCTCAAAGTGCTTAATAACATTCATAGCAACATGCTTATTCTTAAGTGCTTATTTCAATGTAAGATAAACAAATAAGCATTTCATACAAACGCAAACTGGTAAACTGGGACGTCTAGCTTAGCATATTTAAAAACAGATTGTGCTTATCAGCACAACTTATGAACTTAATAATCCCATTTAGATTAGCAGTAGTTAGCTATTAACAATGCAATAAGCTAATAAATTATTGAGATTGCTCATTCTAAAGTGGTTATTTACTGAGCTAGCATACTGCTTGTCTTTAGTGTAATAGAATCATAAGCTGTTTCATCAAAACACAACCTTAAATTATAGCCTTTTTGATATGGTAAAAATAAATTTAATCAAATACCGCCTTGATTTTAATAATTAGTCCAAAATAACTTAATCACAGAAACTAGCATTTTTGTACAAACGACTAAATCATAACCAAAAACAAAATCACAAATCTTATAACTCACTACATGAAATAGGAGAACAGGCGACGAGAGTTATCCCGTCGACACAATGTCGACGGGACAATGCAGAAAACGACAAAACCGTCTCATGTCACCATTTTAATAGTAATCACGGAAACTAACAAAGATAAAGCAAAGCAATAATCAAATTATTAGCCTTTATTTTAATAGTAAGTTATATTTTCTTGATCATGTGCATGTGGTCTACAATCAGCTAGAGATAGTTTGGTATTGCATTGCTTATAGTTATTATATGTTTAAATAAATGAATATTTACTTAAAAACATCAAGAAGGAACACGTAGCAATATTGTCTCTTTATTGTCCACAAATATTAAGAAGCCTTTTACAAATGGATATTATGGATATTAATAATATCTCCTTCATGGACTTGTCGTCAAAAAGCTAGCACAAGTCACCTGTGAGAAAATAAATAAAAAATAATTGAATCTTGTTTTAAAAATTAAGGAGATATACTAAAACTAAAAGTTCCATAACGACATGTCAGCACAAGATTCCACATCATCAAAAAAGTTACTACCATATCCAACATTACTGATATGAGGTGGTGGTAGCATGAGTGCTTCAGCCATGATATCAAGAAACCCTGGCAACTCATCTTCATCATGCATGTAATAATCCATAACAACTTCCGGTTTCGTATGTCGAAAAGCCTCTGCTGCTTTGGCTGCTGCCTTTTGGATATCCGCTACATGATTAGACTCCGGGACAGGCCGTCGCCATACTGAGTCAGCAAAGTTCAAACACGCGTACTTTGGCCCTCTCATGGCTAAAACCGCCACGTCATGAGCCCGTGCTGCCATTTCAGCATTTGGATGAGTCCCTAGCCAAACCCTCGACAGAGTGATCGGGTGTCTCACCTCACAAACCCATTTCCCTTTATCCCTACTCCTTGCTCCCCTGTAAACCGGATGTCGGGTTTCCTTAAATTTTTTCCTTCCACCTCTCTTCTTCGGGTTCTCTGAGGCTAGCATAAGTACTTGATCAAGTTCTGACGAAAAGCTACCACTTCCGTCGGTACACGTTAAAGGTGTTTCAGTGGACGACGATGAAGACGGAAAAGAGTTATAGGATTCGTTGGAGGCGTTCAAATCCATGCAGGTTTTGTGTGTTCGTACGTACGTAGTATTAAGTTGCAAGTTATCAGTGAAGTAGTGATTGCTTGAGTTTTAAGTTATTGATATTAGAATTAATGATGAAATATATTTATATATAGGGACATATATTTGTGTGAGCGTGTGAACATTACAATTTATTTTATTATTTTTATTCTGTTTTATTTCAAACGCGTGGACACGTGGTGCTTGCATATGAAGGAAGCTCATATTTTGCTGCAACTGTTTTAATGAAAGATGCTTATTACTATATACTATAAAAGGAAGGTCGCATACAATAAAAGGAAGGTCGCATTTTTGCTGCAACTGGTTTAATGAGAAAGCTGCTTATTACTTCGTACTATAATAATAGGTGAATCATAGGTTGTGCGTACGCACAGCCCGTTACTTTTGATAGATAGTTGACGTGCAAAGTTAGAAAAAGATTGCTACAAAGTTGAGGTCTTTTTCCTTCAAAGAGATTATTACTGTACATGTTGTTTCTTATTGATAGGTCATAAAGCGTATCTATAAGAGCCAAAGGTGTGGCTCGTTGGTTTGTCTCGCCACTCCTACGTGGCTATGCAAGTGAGCAAGTCACACCACTTCACCACACAATCCCAACCTCCTCATCCCTCTTGCTCATCCGCGCAACGAAGGTAAGATATGACATTGTGTACCTTTTTTTTTTTTTTTTTTTTTTTTTTTTGTAAGTGATAAATAAAATAAATGTGTATGTGGTGGGCCGCAAATGAGTAAGTTGAGGTTAGTTGTGAGTGAGGAGGAGATTAGTTGTGAAGATGTGTTGGGGTGATGTGGGACCCGTGGGCCTCAAATGAGGATGTGAAGCTTGTCATGGCACCCTTGGCTCTAAGTACCCACAATGACATATTTATAATTGCTTGTTTAAATTTAATAGTTTACATCAAATTGTTCGGTGTATACCCTAAATAGTAACGCAAATGTTTAGTTGATTGTTAATGAGAGTTTTGAGAAAATAGACCTATGAGTTAAGTTTCAATTTCTAGATAAAAGAAACGTCTAATGTCAAATGTCAAGACTTTTTCATTAATTTAAACTTTTTGAGAGATTTGTTAATACTAAAATCTTCACTCAAATTATTGTTATTATTATTATTATTATTATTATTATTATTATTATTATTATTATTTTAAAACATCACTTTATTTTTATTATTATTATTATTATTATTATTAGACAACTGAATTTCATAAAGAAATGTGTAACATTAGAGATAGAGTCAAGATTTAGCAATAAGAAGAATTGAAATTCTTTCTCACAAATTAAGAAAGTCATATAACTTAAAAATTAAATGACGGTTTTTAGTGATCACACATGTTTGTGCATTCGGGTTACAACTTAAAATTTTGATAAGAAAAATAAATGAAAACTAACTATAATAGATGAATAGATTAGATTAATGTCTTGTGCATGAAAAAGTGTTAGTTTTATTATTATTATTATTATTATTATTATTATTATTATTATTATTATTATTATTATTATTATTATTATTATTATAAACATCACTTTTATTAAAAACTTATAGGATTTACAAGAAATTAGTAAGGAGCCGAGATACTAACTGTGCCCCCACACCTCTAGCAATAATAGCGAAACCAATCCGACTAAAAATATGAGCAGAAAAACTATTATTATTGTTATTATTATTATTATTATTATTATTATTATTAGGGCAAATGACACAAAAAGGAATCAAAGTTAGGGTCCATTTCCAATCAAGGTATCAAACTTTTTTTCTTGCATAAAAAGGTTCTCAACTTTTTTTTTTGGCGGATTTGGGTTTTTTTCTAACTTTCGTTAACTCACTTCGTTAGAAAATTACATGTTTTGTCCTTGCATATGTATAACCATTTTATGCACAGTCCATACCCAAAAAAAATTCCAAAAAAATATTTTCGAAAAAAAATATGAAAAGAAATTTTTAAAAAAATAGAAAATCAAAAAAATCAGAAAATAAAAAAAAATCCAAATTTTTTTAAAAAATTAGAAAATAATTTTTTTTAAATTCAAAATTTTTTTTTTTCGAAAATATTTTTTGAATTTTTTTTATTATTTTCTAATTATTTTTAGAAAAAATTTTTGAAAAAAAATTTTCAAATTTTTTTTTCGAAAAATTTTTGAAAATAAAAAAAAAAAAAAAAAAAAAAAAAAAAAAATTCGAAAATTTTTTTGAAAATAAAAAATTTTTATTTTCGCAAATTTTTTCTTATTCTGGTGATCGTTATTTCATTTCTGCTGATCGTTATTTCATTTCTGCTGATAAGCTTAGTGACAGTTTAGCAACAGATCAGTGACAGAAAAAGTGTCGCTAATCAGTTCAGTGACAGATTTTGCAATAGTTGAAGAGTGTCACAAAACTGTTGCAAGGACCAAACACAAATGTTAAATTTTTGTTATATTTCCACGGATCCATGCCTCAACAGTTGAAGAGTGTCACCTAACACCCAACCCATTTTCATGCCTCAAAAATCAAAATAAACATCAATATCCCTATATTCTTTCTTCAATTCCAACACAAATATTAACAAACAACCTAAAATTCTAAATCCATAAAAGCCAGATCTATAATTCCATAAATACAAAGAATAGTTAATTTTATGAAAACCCACAATAATAACAAAGAAAAAGAAATAAAAAATATATATGGTGGTGGTAGTGACAACGGTTCTGCCAATGGTCGAAGGTGGTCGTGGTGTGGTGGCTTCAGGTAGGTGGCGGAGGTACGACGGTCAATAGATACCCGAACAAAAATAACGGATCTTGAAAACCCACTATAAAACTCAACAAAAACCACAAAAATAACGGATCTTGAAAACGAACGACAAGATCTTGAATTTATGGCGGTCAACAATGGTTTCTTTTAGATCTTTGAGTTCTCGGTTTAGAAAATATTTCAAAAGGTATTGTGGGTTTCAACTTTATGGCGGTGAACATTAAATTTCTCAAATCGGTGAAAAATTTTGATGTTTTTTTTAGTTGGGTTTGTTTCTTGATGTTTTATGATTTATTGAGAGTTGTGGCAAGCATAAACAAAAAGGAAAGCACTATATTTTTTATTCAAATCTTTGGTATTGTTTCTTGATGTGAGGATAGAATAAAGAAACAACATTCTTTTGTTTAGTGTTTTTGTTTGTGACGTTTGGTAGCAGGAAGAAAAGAAACACAAGCATTATTGTGTTTTGCTTTTAGTTTGTTTAAATGTGTGTGAGATCTTGTGTATAATCTTGTTATAATAATAAATTTAATTTTAGGATTCAATAAAATTAAATTTATTAAAAGTGAAATACCCAGGACCAAAAAAGTAGTTAACTCAAAAAAAAAAATTTTATGGACTGTGCATGAAATGATTATACATACTCAGGGACCAAACATGTAAATTTTTAACAAAAGGGTTAACGGAAGTTAGTAAAAAACCTAAATCCGCCAAAAAAAAAGTTGGCCGCCGTTTTGTGCAAGAAAAAAAGTTGAGTACCTTGATTGGAAATGGACCCTAAGTTGAGTACCTTTTTGTGTCATTTGCCCTTATTATTATTATTGGTTAGGGGGTCATTTATCTATAGTTAGACTATGGACTTAAATTTTATAAGATAAATAATAAAGTACAAATCGATAGAGTTTGGTGAAGGGGGACGAGCACCCTCTAACTCCTCGTGTCTCCGCCACCGTGTAACATGTAATGTGTTTTTAACTTTGTATCCTAGTTATAACACGTATTAAAAAAGAAAAAAAGTACCCTGTATAAAATACAAACAACAAATGTGCGGGATGCATGAAAGAAACGTTAACAGTAAATACCTTCCTCTACACGAGTGCCAAACGCTATTTCCATTACTTCAAGAAAGTAAATTTTCTCTTCTCTCCTATCTCTCTCTTCACAGAATCCAGATCTGAGGTGTAATGCCTTGAATATCGTTTGACATTCTAACACAGAAAAATTGTTCACTCAACTATAGATCTGAGGCGTAACGGGTTGTGTAATACCATTTGAGGTTCATGGGCGAATAAAATAATAAATTGGTGAGGGAAAAGTCCATAAAAGGGGTAAGTAGCTGCATGGATGGTGTATTTGATTTTCATCATAAATAATTAGAGAAAAATACTAGATATACATGGAAGCCATTGCGTGTATAGTAAAGACGATCTTAAAAGATGATTTTGTAATATATAGTAGATATACATAACTGAGATAAAGTCTTGGATCATTTTCACCAACACATCATTTTTTTTAACCTAAATTTACTTTATTACTTCGCGATTCATGAAATATTTAATTGTGTTCATCGTAGCAAGTTTACGAATATAGCTCAATTCGACCCATTTAGGCAATGGACGTGTTGACACACTATGTGTGTACCTTAAGATGATTAGATATCATCTCATTGTTAGGAATCAAAGTATAAAATATGTGGCTCGTTAGAGGTCGTGCCACATATCATTGGAAAGCTCTTTGAGTTCTCTTTAACAAAAAAATAGTTTCAGTGTGTGAATCTTATTAGATTCTTAAAAGTATATATGAGAAGTAATGCGAGGTAACTTCAAGTTATGTTATGTTTCAAAAAAAATCTAATCTAGTATGAGCGTTTTAAATTAACACATCAAGATAAGATCATATGTCATTTTTGTTCAATGACTAGTATCATAAGGATACGAAAATAAAGAGTCGCAAAATTAAAATAAAACAACCCACATTCACTTTCATTGGAATTACTATAATTATTAGAGTTACTATCATCAGTAGACATTATAACAGATAAACAATAGACAAATAATCAATACCAGATAGTAAACATCAGATAATTAGCCAAACAGACAGATGAACAGAGACCGGATACTAACCAGATAAGTATAATAATGAGCTAATTAACGAAAAAAAAAGAAAGAAACATAACATATATAACCAGTAGGAAAAACGGAACTAGATAATTATAACCAACAGACAAAAACCAAGATCACATCAAAAAAATAAACACAAAGATCCCTGATTATATTCTGGATTACTAGTCTAGGATGCAAAAAAAGGGGGTAGGTTGAGAATACTAACATACCATGCAGATGGCACATTGAAAAAGAAACAGGATCTACCAAAATATTCACTTATGGTTTAGGAAGTTCTAACAACAGAACTTCACGACACTTGCCTAATCAAAACCTTCGCTCAAGGTTTTGCTTAGACCTAACCAACAACACCCAACTCAGAGTTACCCAAATTAGAATCACCCAAACCCTAATTTGAAAATTTAGGGTTATTTTCACAAACACCTCAATAACCCAATCCACGTGTCGCCAATATGAGCCCTGAGCAATAACCGAACACCTGAACCCTTATCGAAAACTCCCAACTCATATGGATTACGATTTCACGAAAAAAAGGAAAAACGGGGAGATTGAGAGCCTATAGCTCTTATACCATGTGAGATGATATCAAATAAGTATGTAAACAATCACAGGGAAGAACAATAGTCAGGTGGATTGATCTCAGCTGAATGTTTATTGATAAAATTAAGAGTACAATGACTGTCTTGTGAGATAAAGATCTCACTAATGAAATACAAAAGGTTACACTTTCAAGAAGTGATCAAATGATTGTAGGTAAAAAAACAGAGACTCGTGTGGGAGAGATTGGGTGTTTTATGATGATGACGATGATGATGATAATGTACGTCTTAAACCTAAAAGGGAAGACACATACATAATGTTAAAATGGGCAGTTCTAAGATGCAATCTTCACATATTGATAATAAAACTTCTAATGCCCAACAATCACCATCAAGAATCCAAGAATTTCGAAGAAGCGGTTACGGGATTAAAAAAGGCTACACCCCTTGCAAAAGCTCGATGTCTTCGAATAACCTGAATAAGAAAAATCTTTGCACTCCATGATTTAGGAAGCTAGTTGAAGTTGAAGAATATTACAGTAACATACCATAAATTTGTATTAAAAGTTCACATTGTGGGCAATAAAATAACTCGAATGGGACATCTTTTAATAACTCATATGTACCAAAATATAACAATTAAGAAGTAGGTTGATTTTCAGGCAAATAAAGCCATTACATCACAAATTAAAGAATCTTTAAACCTCGTATATTTTCATGGCGTGATTAAAGATCACTTGACGGAGCTTCTCAGGAGGTCTCCCTACCTTATACTAATCCAATCAAGGTCTCATATTGTGGAGTTCACTGTGTGGGATCCAATGCATCACACAAAACCATTGACTTTCTTAACAAAATTTCAATAAGTCGACACAACTTATACACCCTGCACATGTGTCATTGCTATGAAGGATTACCGCGTGAACAACTATAATAACATAGTTTTAATCTTCTTACTTATTTTCTGAGATACTCTATAACCTTATTTCTCATTAATTTTAACCTAAATTAGCACATACATTACGAACTTCGAATCCTCACATATTCATATAACTAACACATTTAATTAAAGTTAATTCTTGTTAATCCAATAAAAGGAGTGCTTGGATTAACTTATTTAATACAGCTTGCGCTTATTAGTGTAACAAACTCCTTTAGATAAGCACATCCAAAGCAATAAGCTGTTCAAAATATAATAAGCTATCATGTTTCTGATCAAGATTGCATATCTCAAAGTGCTTAATAACATTCATAGCAACATGCTTATTCTTAAGTGCTTATTTCAATGTAAGCTAAACAAATAAGCACTTCATACAAACGCAAACTGGTAAACTGGGCCATCTAGCTTCGCATATTTAAAAACAGATTGTGCTTATCAGCACAGCTTATGAACTTAATAATCCCATTTAGATTAGCAATAGTTAGCTATTAACAATGCAATAAGCTAATAAATTTTTGAGATTGCTCATTCTAAAGTGCTTATTTACTCAGCTAGCACACTGCTTGTTTTTAGTGTAATCGAAACATAAGCCGTTTCATCAAAACACAACCTTAAATTATAGCCTTTTTGATATGGTAAAAATAAATTTAATCAAATACCGCCTTGATTTTAATAATTAGTCCAAAATAACTTAATCACAGAAACTAGCATTTTTGTACAAACGACTAAATCATAACCAAAAACAAAATCACAAATCTTATAACTCACTACATGAAATAGGAGAACAGGCGACGAGAGTTATCCCGTCGACACAATGTCGACGGGACAATGCAGAAAACGACAAAACCGCCTCATGTCACCATTTTAATAGTAATCACGGAAACTAACAAAGATAAAGCAAAGCAATAATCAAATTATTAGCCTTTATTTTAATAGTAAGTTATATTTTCTTGATCATGTGCTTGTGGTCTACAATCAGCTAGAGATAGTTTGGTATTGCATTGCTTATAGTTATTATATGTTTAAATAAATGAATATTTACTTAAAAACATCAAGAAGGAACACGTGGCAATATTGTCTCTTTATTGTCCACAAATATTAAGAAGCCTTTTACAAATGGATATTATGGATATTAATAATATCTCCTTCATGGACTTGTCGTCAAAAAGCTAGCACAAGTCACCTGGGAGAAAATAAATAAAAAATAATTGAATCTTGTTTTAAAAATTAAGGAGATATACTAAAACTAAAAGTTCCATAACGACATGTCAGCACAAGATTCCACATCATCAAAAAAGTTACTACCATATCCAACATTACTGATATGAGGTGGTGGTAGCATGAGTGCTTCAGCCATGATATCAAGAAACCCTGGCAACTCATCTTCATCATGCATGTAATAATCCATAACAACTTCCGGTTTCGTATGTCGAAAAGCCTCTGCTGCTTTGGCTGCTGCCTTTTGGATATCCGCTACATGATTAGACTCCGGTACAGGCAGTCGCCATACTGAGTCAGCAAAGTTCAAACACGCGTACTTTGGCCCTCTCATGGCTAAAACCGCCACGTCATGAGCCCGTGCTGCCATTTCAGCATTTGGATGAGTCCCTAGCCAAACCCTCGACAGAGTGATCGGGCGTCTCACCTCACAAACCCATTTCCCTTTATCCCTACTCCTTACTCCCCTGTAAACCGGATGTCGGGTTCCTTAAATTTTTTCCTTCCACCTCTCTTCTTCGGGTTCTCTGAGGCTAGCATAAGTACTTGATCAAGTTCTGACGAAAAGCTACCACTTCCGTCGGTACACGTTAAAGGTGTTTCAGTGGACGACGATGACGAAGATGGAAAAGAGTTATAAGATTCGTTGGAGGCGTTCATATCCATAGTAAGTAGGTTTTTGTGTTCGTACGTAGTATTAAGTTGTAAGTTATCAGTGAAGTAGTAATTGCTTGAGTTTTAAGTTATTGATATTAGAATGTTTGAAATATATATAGGGACAGATATTTTTGTCTGAGCGTGTGAAAATTACAGTTTATTTTATTATATTTTATTTTGTTTTATCTCAAACGCGTGACGGTACGTGCTTGCATATTAAGGAAGGTCACATATTGTACATCAACTGTTTTAACGGAAGCTCCTTTATTACTTTACTACTATAAAGGAAGGTCGAATTTTTACTGCAACTGTTTTACCGAAAGCTGCTTATTAGTATAATAAGTCAATCATCCGTTACTATTGATAGGTAGGTGACGTGCAATAAAGCGTAACGGATTCAGTTAGTTTGGAAGACATGAAATGCCCTCTTTGCAACATCGTTCGTGACTCTCTTTCACACTTGTTTTTCGAGTGTGGCATCTCCTTTCAGGTATGGCAAATGGTGAAAGTTCTAATCTGCATTCCTGATATTGGAAACTCTTGGAGGTCGGTTGTTAATACCATCCAGTCTAGTGCTCACAAAAGGTTGGCTCGAGTCGTTGTGGCTAAAGCTCTTTTTAGTGCTACGATTTACTACATTTGGCAAGAAATAAATAATAGGCTTTTCAAGAAGGAGGTGCGCCAAGTTGATCAAATCTTTGAGTTAATCTTCTCAACAACTAGGTTAAAGTTAATGTCCCTCAATATGAAGAATTCGGATGATGTGGTTCGTATAAGGAGGGAACGGAACATTACTAGGACCACTTAGTCATATTGTGTCTTGTTTTCTTTCTCCTAGATGTTTTGATGATCTATTCATCCTTATAGGCCTTTAGATTCACTATTGCCTTTTGAACTTTCATTGTATTGTTTTATTATTCTTTAATAATATTCACTGGGGTAACCCCTTACCCCCATAAAGCATATCTCTATACGTACCGACAAGGAGTGTTATACACCCACGATTCATGGGATGGAAAGAGCCAATAAGATAGCAACTCAGGGAATTCACGATGAGATAACCATCTTGCTTATCTTTTATTTAGGTGTTAGGATAAGTGTCGTGAAAGTCATGTTTAAGGTATGTTTGAGTCGTATTTGTCTTTGTTTAAGATTATCTTGTTACGAGTATTTAAACTCATCGTGATGAATCAAATCAGTATGTTTGTGATCAATAATATTCTGGTTCTTCTTCTCTTTTCTTTCGGAGCCCGCACACACTATAAGTGGTGCAACTATCAGTACTAGTAACCATTTCTATAGTATAGGTTCAATTTAACTTTTTGAAACAAACTTTAACTTTAAAATAATTGTTTGTATTATATAACACTGGATAAAAATTATATCAAATGAAAATATATTTTAAATTCAATTTATTTCTATATTTTGCATCGAATATTATATAATATATACAAAAATATTTAATGTCAAAATTGATTCAAAAAGTCATATTGGACTTATATTTTGGGACGAAGGGGTTATTTATAATTGCTTGTTTAAACTTAATTGGTTACATCAAAGTGTTATCGGTGTATTCCTTAAGCAGTATCGCAAGCATTCAATTGATTGTTAATGAGAGTTTTGAGGAAATAGATTACGAGTTCATGTTTAGTTTCTAGTTAAAGATCAATGAAACATGTATTTATTGTTTGAGGCTAGAGTATCGAGGAAAAATTAGTCGGCACTCAATAGAAGCCTTCGATGTCAAGATTTCCCCAATAATTTTAACCTTTTGAGAGATTTGTAAATATTAAAATTTTCATTTGAATTATTATCATTATTATAAAGACATGTGAAACATTAGAGACGGAGTCAGGATTTAGCAATAAGAGGAGTCAAAATTCTTTTTTCCAAATCAACAAAGTCATATAACTTAAAAATTAAATGACACGTTTTAGTGATCACACAAGCTAATATATTTGGGTTGTGAACTTAAAATTTTGATAGGAAAAACAAATGAAAACTAATCGAAAAGATTAGATTAAAGCCTTGTGCATGAAACGGTGTTGAGCCTCTCAATTTTTTTTGTTGTCTATGCCTCCGTGTAACATGTAATGTGTTTCTAACTTTGTATATGTAGTTATAAAAGTATTCAAAAAGAAAAAAAGTACCTCGTATAAAATACAAACAACAAAGTAAGCGGGATGCAAGAAAGAAACGTTATCATTTAACACCTTCCTCTACACGAGTGCCAAACACAATTTCCATTCCTTGAAGAAAATAAATTTTCTCTTCTCTCATATCTCCCTCACAAAATCTAGATTTGAGGCGTTATGCCTTGAATGTCGTTTTACATTTCCAACTTAAGAAAAAAATGTTCACTCAACTGTAGATCTGAGGCGTAACGGGTTGTATAATAGCATTTGAGGTTCATGAGTGAGTAAAATAATAAATTGGTGAAGGGAAAAGTCCATAAAAAGGGTAACTAGCTGAATAGATGGTGTACTTGATTTTGTTTATAAACAAGTAGGGAAGTTGTTGCGTGGAGAATGATCAGCTTAAAAGCTGATTTTTTATAAATAGTTGATATAACTGACTGAGATAATGTGTTGGAGACCATATATATATATATATATATATATATATATATATATATATATATATATATATATATATATATATATATATATATATATATATATTGTAGGAGAATGGATAAGTTGCTTATCTTAGCATGGAACATGTAAATATTGTACTAGGGACGATCTCACATATATAATGCTAAAATGAGCAGACTAGCCCTCTAAGATGCAATCTTCACATATTGACCATAAAACTTCTAATGCCCAACAATCATCATCAAGAATCCAAGAATTACAAAGAAGCCTTAGAAATAATCTCAACACAAAATAAGGAAAGAAATAATCAGATTATAAGCCTTTATTTTAATAGTAATTCACTAGTACAAACATGTTAGACGGATGAGTCGAGATAATTTCGTAGTACAAGACATGTTAAACAGATGAGTCAAGATTGTATTGATATACATCACAAATTTGGCACCAAAAGTTCCCGCACTTTATGGACTCCAAAACCTGGTTAACTTTTATCCTCACAAATTTGGCGCCAAAAGTTGTCGCCAAAAGCTCCCACTTTTTTTCATAAAAGCATATTTAACTATTATCCTCATAACTACCAACACATTGCACACTCTTATCATCACAACCACCAACATACACACTGTTATTATGAAGATGGTGCCATATGAAGCTTTTGCATGTCCTTGTGGACGAGGAAATGTAGTTCTGTGAGAATCGCATCAACCTCATACATGTGGTAAACTATACTATGCACGTCCTTTATCAAAGGTGAACAATCACATGTTTTTTATTTGTATAGTATATAAATAATTTTGTTAGTTGTTAAAAATAATTTGCTTTACTCTTTAACAGCCTCGGTCAACCGATTATGGATGTCATTTTTTTATGGAAAGAGGAACGACTCCATCTACTAACGAGTTCTACTTGAGCTTTAACGCCTCCAAGTTATTCTACATGACCTTGAACACCTCCAAGTTATCCTGGAAATGCAGAGTGCACGAACTGCAAGTTCTTGACTTGAAAGTTAAAGGTACTCGAGGCAATACTAGAAATGTATATGCATCCGGAAAACCACACACTTTATTCAACTGAACTATTTCATGAGCTTTATAATGACATGGGAAAATTTGGTTTGGACTAATTCGTATGCTTTAATGTTTAAACTTTTATCGATATATGATGTAATTCGTATGCTTTAATGTTTGAACTTTTATCAATTTATTATATAATTTGTAAGCTTTAATGTTTGAACGTTTATCGATTTGTAATGTAATTCGAATGTATTTTACTTCTTTGTTACTTTAACACCGCGGAACATAGTGCAACAACAATAGACACTTTAATGTTTGAACTTGTTATTTTATCTTGGCCTAACTCTACGTTTTAACACCACATGGATATAGTCATGAGTAATTATGGCTAATCAAACATCTAAAAAAGCTCAACATTTTGGTCAATCTTTTCCCGAGGATATGTCCTCGGCAAAACCTCTATTTTGTCGGGTTGTAGCATTGACGGGATAAAGTAAATAACTGGAGGGAGTGTAAAATTATTTTCCCGATAACATCGTCGGGAAAACTAAGTGACACGTCACCTACCCTATTTAATTTCTATTATTCATGGTCAAACTTTCCCCCAAAGACATGTCCTTGGAAAAACTTTGGCGAGAAACCTCACCGCCAAAATATTCGATGAATAACCTTTTTTAAAAGAAAGTCAAAGTTGACCATATTATTCCCGAGGACATGCCCTCGGGAAAACTCTCAGCAAAATATTCAACATATGCAAGTCTCGGTCAATGATTTTTTTTTTCGTTTAGCGACTTTCGACGACGACATAGTATCCTCGGGAAAAGATTCCTTGCTAGTTCTGATTTTTTTGGTAGTGAGTTATCTTTTTCTTGATCGTGTGCTTTTTGTCTACCATCAGCTAGAGATTGTTTGATACGACCCGTTTAGGGGTCGTATCAGGATAGGACACCACTTTAAGCGGACGCGAGCTCCTTAAGAATATAAGAGAAGAAAACCAGAGATATTTTTATTAGACAAATCATACCCTTCATTAATGAATGACGCAGTATATAAATACCGAATAAACCCTAAGTTGTATCACAAGTCGATACAAGATAAACTCACAAAATAAAAGATACTTTCCTAGATAATGACTCACATGACTCTTTCCTAATGACTCGAATACGAATAACTAAAAGATAGTGATCCAAAGGCCTATCATTCCCCACTCCTTCGGAAATCACCTTCTCCTCAAGGTGTTTCTTCAAAATCTCGCCTCATGTAGTTCTAGGATCCCACACCTTCACTTGTATTTCACCCTCTTTTAGATTATAAGAAAACGGCATAAAGTGCATCAAAAAGCTTTGCCAAGGTTGTCCATAATTTAATGACTGGTGTCCAAATTCAGCCCGCCATATACAACTTTATTCTGCCCAACTTGAATCACAACATAAAACTTTGATTTCATCCACATGAGAGGCACCTCATCTCTTTTCTTTCTCTTAATGGTTTCCGGTGGAGGTAGTTCAACAGTACTTTTACGGGTCTTTGTCAACAAAGGTAGTTTAACGACGGTTGTAGGTTTCTGGTTTTGCGATCCGTTGTTGCTACTACTCACTTTGTTGCTGAAAGAAGACGACCGTTGATCTTCAAAACGTTCTTCTATTATGCGGGCCAAGGGTAAGGCTTCTCCCAAAGTTGTAGGATTCAACCTCAACAGTTCCCAAAGTTGTAGGTCCGTGAAGCATGCTTTCGTTGCACGAGCTAATGAAAAAACTTCCCCTAAAGTTATGGGGTTTGACCTTAAGAGTGTGCATTGTAGAGCTGGTTTAAGTTCAGAGATATAAAACGATTTAAGTAAGTTTTCAGAGATCCCCGTTACTTGATTTATAAGTACCTTAAACTCACTATGATATTCGGCCACGGTACCTATTTGCAAGAGCTTAGATAACGTGTCTCGATGCCATGAACAATATCTCGAAGAAGAAAAAAAATTCTGATGAATAGTAGCTCGTGAACAGTAGCCGTGAATAGTGATCGACGAATAGTTGATGAGGCGAAAAATGAACCGTTTTTAAGGGGTCATTTAAGCCGGAATTGGAATTTATTTGATTAAATATTGCCCTAAATCGTTCCTTTTGTGATTTTAGGTACTTTGGGAGTGAATTCTAGAAAAGGAAGCATTTTGGACGTTTTTGGAGTATAAAAGTGAAGAAAACGGCAAAGTCTTAATTTTCCTTGCTGGGAATAGTACCTGACGGCGTCAAGAAGAATTTTATGACGGCGTCAAGAGCAAAATGGATGACGGCCCAGAGAAAACGTGACGACATCAGAACAAGGGCGTCAAGAGTAAATGTGGTGACGGCCCAGAGTAGAATTACACGTGACGGCGTCAGCTGTGGACCTAGGCAGTCCGAGAACTTTATTGGCGGCGAGATGACTGCTTCAGATTTTTCCTCTTGACGCCGTCACCTCCTAAAATCTATATATACTTTTCTATTTTTCATTCATAAGAGAGGAACTTGTGTGGAGAATATTAGGGTCGAACTTTATAAACCCTAGCTCGTTTGTAACAGTATTTTCAAGGGTTTTCACCCCTTGAAACCCTTCATGTTCAGTTGAGATAAGTTTTCCTTCAATTCATTTAATATGTCGATGTGTTGTTTGAATATATCTTACACTTGTCTTGATTTTAACATGCTAGGCTAGATCTATTGTGTGTTTGCTTAGATGTAATGAAACCTAGATGTTGATTATAGGTTGATTGCTTGTTTATAGTTGTAATGGATGAATGATTTCAATGTTAGGCGTAAGAAAACTGGCAGATCTCCATTGTGTAACTTGCTTGAACGTCTTAAGAAACATGAACCGATGTGTATTAGGTTTTTATGGTTGTATTTAATGCATGAGCGAATTCTAGTGATCCCATGTTAGGAGCTTCTTAGCCGGCTCGACATAGGAGTGAAGTAGGAGCTTATAGAATTGGGGAAGTAAGTACGCCACCCCATGAATGGTATTAAGGAATACAATCCGTCATCCACACAACTGTAACAAGTAATTAACCTGTAAAAGAAATCTAGGGAGTAGTGAAATCTAAGTAAACACAATTCTCCCATATATTGTTCACACCACCACCTTAATTTAGGTTATTTTCATTTTTGTTATTTGATTTTGATTGCATCTTAGTTATTGGGTTAGTTGACTAACAACTAATTCCGCCCGCTCTTCCAATACCCGAGATTTTTAATTGTTTTCATAAAATATAAAAATAAAAAAGAATCATCCCTCACCTCTAGACCTAGTTTTTAGGCTTTCTAATCCTAGCGACACTATTCCAGAGTTGAACGATCAATCCCCCGATACTTGTCACTATACTATACTACAACGATCAGGTACACTGCCTGGTAGGGGTTGTAAGCTTCTCGAGATCCCTCGCGAGGTATATCCTGGTGCAATTCTCACGCATCCAGTTTTTGGCGCCGCAGCCCGGGGAATAGTTATTGTCTAGGTTAAGATTTCTTTTTATTAGGTCTACTTGCTAGATTCCTTTCTAGTAAGATTTTATTTTTATTTTTAGGTTTTCTTTAGTCTATCTTTTTCTTCGTGCCTTTGTTCGTAACTTCTTACCATCCGACATCATGGAAGGTGGTAACATCTTTGAACCCATCAACCCATCACAACAAGACCATCCACAAAACCCACCACTAGCTAACCAACCTCTTAGGCCCCGAACCCTAGGAGATTACTCCCGACCTAGCCACCAAGGATACCGAAACACCATTGAACTCACCCAAGGAGCCAATCTATCTCCCTTACAATCCGACACCATCCGGTTGGTGCAAAGCGGATGTGCATTCCATGGACTTCGTTCTGAAGATCCTAATCAACATCTCAAGGACTTCCTTAAAATCGTAGATTCTATAGACCTTGATGTTACAACTAGAGAGACGACTCGATTACACCTATTCCAATTCTCTCTACGTGATCAAGCTAGTGAATGGCTTGAACGTTTACCCGTGGGATCCATCACCTCATGGGATGATCTCAACACTCGTTTCCTTGCTCAATTTTTCCCACCGAGGAGAACTACCAATCTTAGAAATGATATCTTGATGTTCCAACAACGTCAAGGTGAAACTCTATATGAAGCATGGACTCGTTTCAAGGACTTACTCCAAAAAGTCCCCCATCATGGCATAGATCTTTGGCTCCAAGTCCAAATCTTCTATGACCATATCGATCTCTCCACAAGGCGAACCATTGACCAATCGGCCGGTGGCAAGCTACGTGATCTTAGTGCGGAAGAATCATGGGAACTCATAGAAGATCTTGCTCTCTATGACAACGAAAGTTGGAATGATCCCCGTGATTTGAAAAAAACGGTCAAGGCAATATCTTTGCCTTCGAACAATTCTAGCACTTCCGACCATAAGATCATGGAACTTGAGGACCAAGTCAAGTTTCTCATGAAATCTTACGAAGCTCCTAAGCCTTCAGGCCAAGTGAACAAAATCACTTCTTCGTGTGAATTATGTAGTGGTCCCCATGACACTCGTGATTGCGTGGAACTCCCCGGAACAACTTTTGCGGACTACGCATCCTCGCGTACCGACGAAGCGGGAGATAAGTGGTACACTTTCAAACTCGAGCCAAACCCTTATGGTGATTCCTACAACCCTTCTTAGAAAAATCACCCAACCCTTAGGTGGAAACTAAACCAAAACAATTCTTCTAATCCGCCTAATCGTTACCAACCAAACGGTCCACCCTCCAACCGTACTTTCAACAACAATCCTTCTAACAACTATGGTGGTACCAACAATCTTGAAGGATTGATGTCCAAGTTTATGGCATCTCAAGAAGCTCGCATATCTAAGTTTGAAGCCGATTTCAAACAAAAGCAAAACGAGAGGACCACCAAAATTGACACATTGTTGAAAGTTCTCAATGACCGAGAAATGGGAGCACTCCCAAGCGACACGGTCAAGAACCCGAAACTAAACGTTAATTCCATATCATCAGTTTCGTCACCCACTTCTTGTCCGCAATACTACTCGGTTAAATCAGCGAGCACGTGTTTCAAACAAAACCAAATTTTTCAAAAGGACCAATCAAATAAAACACCCGATATAAAACCGGTCAAAAGCATAGTTGAAACACCTCCTACGCAAGACCTTGACGATGAATTTAAGGAGCTTCACCTTGAACGCCCCGTCATTGATGTCTTAGCCCGTGCTCCCTACTATAGTGCCCTCTTAGAAAAATATGAGAAATTTAAACTAGGTAAAAATGGGACCGCCTTCATTCAAAACAAGTTGCAAAAGCTTGATGATCCGGGTATATTTGTTTTGCCTTGTAAGATAGGAAAATCCGAAGCTTTCGACACACTAGCCGATTTAGGGTCAAGCCTCAACTTGATTCCCTTATCCCTTTTCTCCACTCTCAAGCTAGGAAAGTTAGAGGAGACGGAGGTATTAATTGGTCTAGCGGATGGGAGTATTGCCCACCCGGTTGGGATGATTAAGGATATAGTTGTTCACGTAGAGAAGTTAACTATTTAAGTGGATTTTCACGTCCTAGACATGGTTAGTGACACTACATGCCCATTATTAGTAGGAAGAGGATTTTTAGCAACCGCTAGCGCCATGATAGATTGTAAGGAGTCTAAGATAGCGGTAGGTGAGGGCGATACTTGGTCGGTATATGATGTCAAGAAACATAGCTATAATTGTGAGGATGAACCGATACCACATTGGGTAGAGATGAATAGGAGACCATCTAGATATGGACCTTGGATAGAAAGAAACTTTATAGGACCTCAATGCCCATTCTATCTAGAAAAAGATTTCATCGATAAAACACATTCGGTGGAACAACTCATAGCTAGAGATGAAGAGCTAGACCTTTTTGAGGACCCCCTAGTCTTTAGGAAAATGATTGAGTTCTTGAGCGTAATGCCCATTAACATAGAGATGAACAAGTGGAAAAGAGAGGGGGATAAGCGTAAATGGAGGTGGGACAAGCCACCTAAGGAAGGTGACGGATCATGGCATTTGAAGATGATTTTGTATGATCCGGATGGTGAAAAGTTTGAAAGGTCATACCATACTAAGAAAATCGATAGGAAGTTGAAACCTAAGTTTGATCCCAAAGATGTCCTCAATGAGGAACTCACTTATGTCACGTAGTAACTCATGACCTTGAGACTAGCTACAGACTCGTAAATAAAGAAAAGCGCTTCTTGGGAGGCAACCCATGATTTGTGTGATTTTTATTTTGTTTGATTGTTATTTGTTTCCGTATGCATGCTTTATTTTTATTGTTGGTAGATCATGTTTCAAAACTAAAATGGTAAAAATACTTTATTTTGTTGTTTGGCTTTGTCTTAACTTCATCTAAGGGTATTTCGCAAAAGATAAGTGTAAGGGGAAACCCCAAATATGTTTTTAAGAAACAAGCTTGATCATGATTCTCCACAATATTAAGTGAACATGTATATTTGTATTTGTTAGAGTCAAATGCTTGTATCAAGTCATGAAGATGTTTTGCAGGATTTTCCAGGAAGTAGGACAAGGTGTTTTTCCAGAAATTTTCCGGAAACTTAACATAAGGATTTCTGCAGGTCACTTCTGACGGCGTCAGGAAGAAATTCCTGACGGCGTCACGTGTAAAAATCTGAAAATTTTACCAATTTTGTTTTTCTAACGGAGTCTTAAAGTTTTTGTTGAATCTTTAGTTTTATAATCTCCAGGAAATCTGCAAACACTCATTCCACAAGCATTATATCTTACATTGTTTACTAGGATTCGTAGCATATATAGATTGCCACCGATTTTACGCGAGGTTGCCTTGTTTGTTTTCTCAGGTTTAACAGGTTATGTTTGACAAAGAAGATGATTTATATTCTGGAAGGGAAGCTTTGACTGTTCATTTTCTTGGAGTAAGATCTAACCTTGTTACCATACTATCTATACCGAGCGAATTAGGGGAGTATTTGATTTCATTCTTTTACCTGTTTTACTTTTACATTCTTTAATTGAACATTGGGGACAATGTTCATCCTAAGTGTAAGGGGAGGGTAAAATGATGATACCTTATAGTATACACTTTCGCTTGAGTTTGTTTGTTTGATGGTAGATGTGTAATAAAACAATGAGAAATACTTGTTAGTGCAATTTTAGTGCCAAATTTAATTTTTTTTACAACATTTAGGAGTGACACTTTAGCCATAGCAAGCGTCTCATGGATAGGAGTTGTATGACTAGCACAAAACTGTACCACTCAGAAAAATTTTTCACCCAAATATGTGAGGTTCGCCTTTAGATTTGATAGGAAAAGCATTCATTATTAGTGCTTTTGAGTATACCGGTAGCATTTAGATTCTAGAACTTGCGTTAGTGATGCATCCCGAGACCGCTAGTGAGACTACATTCGTGTAGTAGGATTTACTACATGATAAGAGGCATTAGGATCACCCTTGTGTTAAACCCGTATTATAATTACTTGACCATTTAAGTCGTATTACTTGGCTAGTAAAGTCAACTAATTTTTCCCACACCCTTAGCGTTGTACTCATTTTTAGTACACGAAACCCCTAGTACACCCCTCCGAGCATATCTTTTCGTTTATAACTTTAAGCATCTTATTTAAAGGAAGAATTTGTTACACCCCACTTAAATGTACACCGAAATCGCCTTAGCCTTCCGTGTATGCACTCATCTTTAGTGCATTATTGTTACATGTTTAAACCCTTAGTTAATTATCTTATTAATTACATGGTTGCTAAGTCGAGTTATATCCTTGTACATATTGTTTTGGGACGATTGGGACTCATGAGTAAAGTACTTATGTTATGGAGTAATGGGGAAGAACATTATATATTACCCCCATATGTGCGTTAATCTTAAAGGTACTCCAAGTGTTTTGATTATCTTAATTCGAGTCATTAGATTAGTTTATTGTAAAGTATGTAAAAATTCAAGTATAAGGGGAATGTTCATTCCCTATGATGTATTATTTTGGATGGTAGGGTAAGAGTGTATGCACCAAAACCGTGTATTCCATATCCCTATACCTAACATTACAACCCTTTTAAAAGACCTCTTTGATAGTTTATCCTAGGTGCTTACGCCATTTGGTGGAGATTTGACCATTTCCAAAGCCTATGGTAATCTATTTTGCTATGACAGGTAGTGAGAGATGTTTTTCATTTCCATACTGTGATATATACTTTATTACACCCGAGAGATGTGAGTATCTAAACACTATTTGTGAGGTGCTAGTGTATGACCTCCGTGCTTGTCTTTGGTCTTTAGTGGAACGATTATTTGTTGTAATTACTTTTATATTAGTGTTAAATGACCCCTAACTTGTATTTTCACTGAAATAAAAGCGCATTTGCTTGAGGACAAGCAAATCTCAAGTGTAAGGGTATATGATGAGGCGAAAAATGAACCGTTTTTAGGGGGTCATTTAAGTCGGAATTGGAATTTATTTGATTAAATATTGCCCTAAACCGTTCCTTTTGTGATTTTAGGTACTTTGAGAGTGAATTCTGGAAAAGGAAGCATTTTGGACGTTTTTGGAGCATAAAAGTGAAGAAAACGGCAAAGTCTTAATTTTTCTTGCTGGGAACAGTACCTGACGGCGTCAAGAAGAATTTTATGACGGCGTCAAGAGCAAAATGGATGACGGCCCAGAGAAAACGTGACGGCGTCAGAACAAGGGCGTCAAGAGTAATTGTGGTGATGGCCCAGAGTAGAATTACACGTGACGGCGTCAGCTGTGGATCTAGGCAGTCCGAGAACTTTATTGGCGGCGAGATGACGGCGTCAGATTTTTCCTCTTGACGCCGTCACCTCCTAAAATCTATATATACTTTTCTATTTTTGATTCATCAGAGAGGAACTTGTGTGGAGAATATTAGGGTCGAACTTTATAAACCCTAGCTCGTTAGAAACAGTATTTTCAAGGGTTTTCACCACTTGAAACCCTTCATGTTCAATTGAGATAAGTTTTCATTTAATTCTTTCAATATGTCTATGTGTTGTTTGAATATATATCTTACACTTGTCTTGATTTTAATATGCTAGGCTAGATCTATTGTGTGTTTGCTTAGATGTAATGAAACCTAGATGTTGATTATAGGTTGATTGCTTGTTTATAGTTGAAATGGATGAATGATTTCAATGTTAGGCTTAAGAAAACTGGCAGATCTCCATTGTGTAACTTGCTTGAACGTCTTAACAAACATGAACCGATGTGTACTAGGTTTTTATGGTTGTATTTAATGCATGAGCGAATTCTGGTGATCCCATGTTAGGAGCTTCTTAGCCAGCTCGACATAGGAGTGAAGTAGGAGCTTATAGAATTGGGGAAGTAAGCACGCCACCCCATGAATGGTATTAAGGAATACAATCCGTCATCCACGCAACTGTAACAAGTAATTAACCTGTAAAAGATATCTAGGGAGTAGTGAAATCTAAGTATACACAATTCTCCCATATATTGTTCACACCACTACCTTAATTTAGGTTATTTTCATTTTATTTATTTTATTTTGATTGCATCTTAGTTATTGGGTTAGTTGACTAACAACTAATTCCGCCCACTCTTCCAATACCCGAGATTTTTAATTGTTTTCATAAAATATAAAAATAAAAAAAGAATCATCCCTCACCTCTAGACCTAGTTTTTAGGCTTTCTAATCCTAGCGACACTATTCCTGAGTTGAACGATCAATCACATGGTACTTGTCACTATACTATACTACAACGATCAGGTACACTGCTTGATGCAGGTTGTAAGCTTCTCGAGATCCCTCGAGAGGTAAAGCCTGGTGCAATTCCCAAACATCAACAGTACTCTGAGATAAATAGTGTAGATGAACAGCTACCTTTTTTTTTTTTTTTTTTTTTTTTTTTTTTTTTTTTTAACCCTAATCAAAAACCTTCTCAACGAGAGCTTTCAATGAAAGCACCAATTGATACGACCTGATTATCGGTTGCATCAAGATAGGGCACCACTTCAAGCGAGCGCGAGCTCCTTAAGAATAATAGAAAAGAAAACCATAGTTTTTTTTAATAGACAAATCATACCCTTCATTAATGAATGACGCAGTATATAAATACCGAATAAACCCTAACTTGTATCACAAGTCGATACAAGATAAACTCACAAAATAAAAGATACTTTCCTAGATAATGACTCACATTACTCTTTTCTAATATGACTCGAATATGACTAACTAAAAGATAGTTATCCGAAGGCGTATCATTGTTTAGCATGATTGCTTATAGTTCTTATATATTTAGACAGATGAATACTAATATGGACGGAACCAGGACTAAATATGATCGGGCGCACAAAAAAAATTGAATACTAATACTAAAAACAGATTTCAATAGACAGGGTACATTTAAAATAACTTTATGAAAAATCAAAGTTTTTTTCAAAAATTAGTAATACATTGAATAAATCTATAGCGTGCATGGGCACTCGCGGGAACCCAAAAACCACTTAAAAACGTCAAGACTGAACAAGTAGCAATATTGTGTGTTTATTGTCGGCCATAAATATCAAAAAGCCTTTTTACAAATGGATAATTAATAATATCTCCTTCATTGACTTGACTGTATATAAAAAGCTAAGTACAAGCCACCTGGGAGAAAATATATAAAAGAATAGTTTGTTTTGAAAAATAAGGAGATGTGTACTAAAACTAAAAGTTCCATAACGACATGTCAGCACAAGATTCCACATCATCAAAAAAGTTACTACCATATCCAACAGCACTGATCTGAGGTGGTGCTAGCATGAGTGCTTCAGCCATGCTATCAAGAAACCCTGGCAACTCATCTTCATGCATGTAGTAATCCATAACAACTTCCGGTTTCGTATGTCGAAAAGCCTCTGCCGCTTTGGCTGCTGCCTTTTTGATATCCGCTACATGATTAGACTCCGGGACAGGCAGTCGCCATACTGAGTCAGCAAAGTTCAAACACGCGTACTTTGGCCCTCTCATGGCTAAAACCGCCACGTCGTGAGCCCGGGCTGCCATTTCAGCATTTGGATGAGTCCCTAGCCAAACCCTCGACTGAGTGATCGGATGTCTCACCTCACAAACCCATTTCTCTTTATCCCTACTCCTTACTCCCCTGTAAACCGGATGTCGGGTTTCCTTAAATTTTTTCCTTCCGCCTCTCTTCTTTGGGTTCTCTGAGGCTAGCATAAGTACTTGATCAAGTTCTGATGAAAAGCTTCCACTTCCGTCGGTACACATTAAGGGTGTTTCAGTGGACGACGACGACAAAGACGGAAAAGAGCTATAAGATTCGTTGGAGGCGTTCATATCCATTCAGGTTTTTTGTGTTCGTACGTACGTAGTATTAAGCTGTAAGTTATCAGTGAAGTAGTGATTGCTTGAGTTTTAAGTAATTGACATTAGAATGTTGAAATATCTTTATATACAGGGACAAATATTTGTCTGAGCGTGTGAACGTTACACTTTATTTTAGTATTTTAATTTTGTTTTATTTCATACGCGTGGACACGTGGTGCTTGCACTTGCATATAAATTAAAGGAAGGTCATATATTGTACATCAACTGTTCTAAGGAGCCGCTTATTAGTTAGTAGTATATTTATTTTACTATATACCATATTGTACATCAATTGTTTTAAGGAAAACCGCTTAGTAGTTATCTATATCTTCTAATAAATCTGAAAAAGTTACAACTCAATTAAGCACCCAATGTAATAAATGTGATGATGTGTCTTTCATGTGATTGATCCAATATTAATTTCGTACAACACCTAAATGCACTACCCATCCACACATTCATTCCGGAAAAAAATGAAGTAATATTTTTAGAATCTAATTAAATTGTTTCACACGCTCCTCCTTCATTAAATGGTCAAACAAACCTATCCTAACGCCTCCATACACACGCTCCTCCTTCATTGACCATCCCCCTTCAAACGGAAAACGTATCCATCCATTAATTGGTTTGTAACTGATTGTAAACAAACCTACCAATCCCAAAATTTCGTTTTCTAATTGATTGTAAAGTTGGCAATCAAGATTCTATAATAAAACATTATCAATCGACCCAAATAATTGAAACCCTAAACAAGGCAATGATCCTCATTCTTCCCAATCTTATTATTGGTTTTGATTGTAAGTTTCTTCCCATAATTTTGATTATTAATTTATTTTTCTCATATTTTCTCATATGTATAATTTATATTTAGGGCTAATGATTATTTTTTTTAAAGGCTAATTTATGTGTCCAGTATTATTTTTTAATTGTATGTTTACTTATTATTTGGTATTTGTTAATGAATAATTTTTGTTTGATTGTTCATATATATTCAGTTTGACCCCGAAATAATTATTTTGGGAATGTTTAATTTATGATTTATAATAATTCGCCAATAGTTATTTAAGGAAGTGTAGCCTGTAGTTCAATGTCTACTCCCAATTTTTAGTAGCAGATTTGTAATTTTTTCTGGGCTGGAATCCTAAAATTAAAAACCTTCTACAAATAATTAGCCCTAATTGTTATAATTTGCCTATATAATGCTTCACATCATTGACCTAAATACTCACATCCTGATTTGTACGCTTAAAGGCATATATCATAAAAAAAAATGGTCCAATTCGTGAATGGCTACATCAATGATCTTTCTGCTGTTAAGGACAATGTGATACTGCGCGTAAGAGTTCTGCGCAATTGGATGCAGCCTGTATTTGGCAAATCCCACATCATCAATATGGAGCTTATTGTAATGGATGAACAGGCAAGCCAATTTGATTGTTTTTAACATTTTATGTTTTAACTTGCATAGCTGTTTATAATGGATGAACCAGCAAGTGTTTTTTAATTAGTTTTTTTTTTGGGTTTTTTTTTTAATCAATTTTCTTTTTCATGTCGACAGAATACCAAGATTCAGGCTACAATTCGGATGAAACTGGTTGATAAATACAAACACCAACTTGAAGAGGGTAATGCAGTGACGTTGCAACGATATGCACTGGGCGAGATACAGCCCAAATTCAGGCTTCTAAAAAATGGGCTCCGGCTAAGCTTCTTAGCCGATACATTTGTTCAAAAATGTAATGACTTTACTGGCACTATGTATGGTTTTGACTTTAGAGCTTTTAAAACAATAACTAATCTAGGAGTTGAGGAGGTCGGCCAATTTGGTAAGTACTCATGTTCATTAAACTATACTTTCTAATGTTGTATATTGCATTTAATTTTCGTTTGAAAAAATGTGCTGCATCTGGTTATTGTTTTTAACATTTAATGTTTTAACTTGCATTGCAGTTTATAATGCATCCGGTTATTGTGTCCAGATGTGATAGGCCAGGTTATCGCTTGCGATGATCTTGATTGCTTTGACAAGAATGGTAAACCTGGGAAGAAGAAACCGCTCACCCTTTTTGATGCGGAGTAAGTCAATATTGTACATTATATAATATATAAAATTTTCGTTGTACATGTTCACTTTCGAAGATATAGGCATGTCCACCATCTTTAATTTTTCGTGCAGGGGGACTGAAATGAGGTACACACTGTGGGGATCTTTTGCGCAACAGTTTTCTGACTTCCTTCAAGGATGTGATGACCATTCAAATATCATTGCTGTTCTTCATCTTGGGATGATGAAAAGGTGGGACGGTAGGCGCTCATCCTATAACATAAGTCGTAACTTTTGTATTCATCTTATATGTGTACACCTAACCATACATAAATTTGATTTGCATAGGGAAAATGGGTCTTCAGAATGGTTACAATGCAACGAGGTTGTTCCGGTTTAGCGGAAAGGAAAGTATAACAGCATCTGAATTTAAAGATGTTGAGGACTTTAGACAACTGTATGTATAAAATGATCACAAAAAAAAAAAAAAAAAAAAAAAAAAAAAAAAAAAAAAAAAAAAAAAAAAAACACTTTCCTATTAAGTTATATATGCACCTGCTTATGTTATATTAAAAAAATTTGTATATAGGTTGCTTGCTAAGAAGGCAGATGAAACATCTGAACATACAATAAGCATGTCCACCGCCTCAAGATACTCAACAAAAGAAGATTTTACCACTTCTGCAGAAATGAGGCACATTGTCGATCTCTTGGATATTCCAAAGGTACAACGTCCTACTATCATAAGCTAGAATAACTATATGATGTTGACTATTTTATTATAGAATATTATATTGTTTCTTATCATATTAATAGGGTACGCCATCTGTAATCGTTGGCACTATCATTGATAGGAAAAACAAATGAAAACTAATCGAAAAGATTAGATTAAAGCCTTGTGCATGAAACGGTGTTGAGCCTCTCAATTTTTTTTGTTGTCTATGCCTCCGTGTAACATGTAATGTGTTTCTAACTTTGTATATGTAGTTATAAAAGTATTCAAAAAGAAAAAAAGTACCTCGTATAAAATACAAACAACAAAGTAAGCGGGATGCAAGAAAGAAACGTTATCATTTAACACCTTCCTCTACACGAGTGCCAAACACAATTTCCATTCCTTGAAGAAAATAAATTTTCTCTTCTCTCATATCTCCCTCACAAAATCTAGATTTGAGGCGTTATGCCTTGAATGTCGTTTTACATTTCCAACTTAAGAAAAAAATGTTCACTCAACTGTAGATCTGAGGCGTAACGGGTTGTATAATAGCATTTGAGGTTCATGAGTGAGTAAAATAATAAATTGGTGAAGGGAAAAGTCCATAAAAAGGGTAACTAGCTGAATAGATGGTGTACTTGATTTTGTTTATAAACAAGTAGGGAAGTTGTTGCGTGGAGAATGATCAGCTTAAAAGCTGATTTTTTATAAATAGTTGATATAACTGACTGAGATAATGAGTTGGAGACCATATATATATATATATATATATATATATATATATATATATATATATATATATATATATATATATATATATATATATATTGTAGGAGAATGGATAAGTTGCTTATCTTAGCATGGAACATGTAAATATTGTACTAGGGACGATCTCACATATATAATGCTAAAATGAGCAGACTAGCCCTCTAAGATGCAATCTTCACATATTGACCATAAAACTTCTAATGCCCAACAATCATCATCAAGAATCCAAGAATTACAAAGAAGCCTTAGAAATAATCTCAACACAAAATAAGGAAAGAAATAATCAGATTATAAGCCTTTATTTTAATAGTAATTCACTAGTACAAACATGTTAGACGGATGAGTCGAGATAATTTCGTAGTACAAGACATGTTAAACAGATGAGTCAAGATTGTATTGATATACATCACAAATTTGGCACCAAAAGTTCCCGCACTTTATGGACTCCAAAACCTGGTTAACTTTTATCCTCACAAATTTGGCGCCAAAAGTTGTCGCCAAAAGCTCCCACTTTTTTTCATAAAAGCATATTTAACTATTATCCTCATAACTACCAACACATTGCACACTCTTATCATCACAACCACCAACATACACACTGTTATTATGAAGATGGTGCCATATGAAGCTTTTGCATGTCCTTGTGGACGAGGAAATGTAGTTCTGTGAGAATCGCATCAACCTCATACATGTGGTAAACTATACTATGCACGTCCTTTATCAAAGGTGAACAATCACATGTTTTTTATTTGTATAGTATATAAATAATTTTGTTAGTTGTTAAAAATAATTTGCTTTACTCTTTAACAGCCTCGGTCAACCGATTATGGATGTCATTTTTTTATGGAAAGAGGAACGACTCCATCTACTAACGAGTTCTACTTGAGCTTTAACGCCTCCAAGTTATTCTGCATGACCTTGAACACCTCCAAGTTATCCTGGAAATGCAGAGTGCACGAACTGCAAGTTCTTGACTTGAAAGTTAAAGGTACTCGAGGCAATACTAGAAATGTATATGCATCCGGAAAACCACACACTTTATTCAACTGAACTATTTCATGAGCTTTATAATGACATGGGAAAATTTGGTTTGGACTAATTCGTATGCTTTAATGTTTAAACTTTTATCGATATATGATGTAATTCGTATGCTTTAATGTTTGAACTTTTATCAATTTATTATATAATTTGTAAGCTTTAATGTTTGAACGTTTATCGATTTGTAATGTAATTCGAATGTATTTTACTTCTTTGTTACTTTAACACCGCGGAACATAGTGCAACAACAATAGACACTTTAATGTTTGAACTTGTTATTTTATCTTGGCCTAACTCTACGTTTTAACACCACATGGATATAGTCATGAGTAATTATGGCTAATCAAACATCTAAAAAAGCTCAACATTTTGGTCAATCTTTTCCCGAGGATATGTCCTCGGCAAAACCTCTATTTTGTCGGGTTGTGGCATTGACGGGATAAAGTAAATAACTGGAGGGAGTGTAAAATTATTTTCCCGATAACATCGTCGGGAAAACTAAGTGACACGTCACCTACCCTATTTAATTTCTATTATTCATGGTCAAACTTTCCCCCAAAGACATGTCCTTGGAAAAACTTTGGCGAGAAACCTCACCGCCAAAATATTCGATGAATAACCTTTTTTAAAAGAAAGTCAAAGTTGACCATATTATTCCCGAGGACATGCCCTCGGGAAAACTCTCAGCAAAATATTCAACATATGCAAGTCTCGGTCAATGATTTTTTTTTTCGTTTAGCGACTTTCGACGACGACATAGTATCCTCGGGAAAAGATTCCTTGCTAGTTCTGATTTTTTTGGTAGTGAGTTATCTTTTTCTTGATCGTGTGCTTTTTGTCTACCATCAGCTAGAGATTGTTTGATACGACCCGTTTAGGGGTCGTATCAGGATAGGACACCACTTTAAGCGGACGCGAGCTCCTTAAGAATATAAGAGAAGAAAACCAGAGATATTTTTATTAGACAAATCATACCCTTCATTAATGAATGACGCAGTATATAAATACCGAATAAACCCTAAGTTGTATCACAAGTCGATACAAGATAAACTCACAAAATAAAAGATACTTTCCTAGATAATGACTCACATGACTCTTTCCTAATGACTCGAATACGAATAACTAAAAGATAGTGATCCAAAGGCCTATCATTCCCCACTCCTTCGGAAATCACCTTCTCCTCAAGGTGTTTCTTCAAAATCTCGCCTCATGTAGTTCTAGGATCCCACACCTTCACTTGTATTTCACCCTCTTTTAGATTATAAGAAAACGGCATAAAGTGCATCAAAAAGCTTTGCCAAGGTTGTCCATAATTTAATGACTGGTGTCCAAATTCAGCCCGCCATATACAACTTTATTCTGCCCAACTTGAATCACAACATAAAACTTTGATTTCATCCACATGAGAGGCACCTCATCTCTTTTCTTTCTCTTAATGGTTTCCGGTGGAGGTAGTTCAACAGTACTTTTACGGGTCTTTGTCAACAAAGGTAGTTTAACGACGGTTGTAGGTTTCTGGTTTTGCGATCCGTTGTTGCTACTACTCACTTTGTTGCTGAAAGAAGACGACCGTTGATCTTCAAAACGTTCTTCTATTATGCGGGCCAAGGGTAAGGCTTCTCCTAAAGTTGTAGGATTCAACCTCAACAGTTCCCAAAGTTGTAGGTCCGTGAAGCATGCTTTCGTTGCACGAGCTAATGAAAAAACTTCCCCTAAAGTTATGGGGTTTGACCTTAAGAGTGTGCATTGTAGAGCTGGTTTAAGTTCAGAGATATAAAACGATTTAAGTAAGTTTTCAGAGATCCCCGTTACTTGATTTATAAGTACCTTAAACTCACTATGATATTCGGCCACGGTACCTATTTGCAAGAGCTTAGATAACGTGTCTCGATGCCATGAACAATATCTCGAAGAAGAAAAAAAATTCTGATGAATAGTAGCTCGTGAACAGTAGCCGTGAATAGTGATCGACGAATAGTTGATGAGGCGAAAAATGAACCGTTTTTAAGGGGTCATTTAAGCCGGAATTGGAATTTATTTGATTAAATATTGCCCTAAATCGTTCCTTTTGTGATTTTAGGTACTTTGGGAGTGAATTCTAGAAAAGGAAGCATTTTGGACGTTTTTGGATTATAAAAGTGAAGAAAACGGCAAAGTCTTAATTTTCCTTGCTGGGAATAGTACCTGACGGCGTCAAGAAGAATTTTATGACGGCGTCAAGAGCAAAATGGATGACGGCCCAGAGAAAACGTGACGACATCAGAACAAGGGCATCAAGAGTAAATGTGGTGACGGCCCAGAGTAGAATTACACATGACGGCGTCAGCTGTGGACCTAGGCAGTCCGAGAACTTTATTGGCGGCGAGATGACTGCTTCAGATTTTTCCTCTTGACGCCGTCACCTCCTAAAATCTATATATACTTTTCTATTTTTCATTCATAAGAGAGGAACTTGTGTGGAGAATATTAGGGTCGAACTTTATAAACCCTAGCTCGTTTGTAACAGTATTTTCAAGGGTTTTCACCCCTTGAAACCCTTCATGTTCAGTTGAGATAAGTTTTCCTTCAATTCATTTAATATGTCGATGTGTTGTTTGAATATATCTTACACTTGTCTTGATTTTAACATGCTAGGCTAGATCTATTGTGTGTTTGCTTAGATGTAATGAAACCTAGATGTTGATTATAGGTTGATTGCTTGTTTATAGTTGTAATGGATGAATGATTTCAATGTTAGGCGTAAGAAAACTGGCAGATCTCCATTGTGTAACTTGCTTGAACGTCTTAAGAAACATGAACCGATGTGTATTAGGTTTTTATGGTTGTATTTAATGCATGAGCGAATTCTAGTGATCCCATGTTAGGAGCTTCTTAGCCGGCTCGACATAGGAGTGAAGTAGGAGCTTATAGAATTGGGGAAGTAAGTACGCCACCCCATGAATGGTATTAAGGAATACAATCCGTCATCCACACAACTGTAACAAGTAATTAACCTGTAAAAGAAATCTAGGGAGTAGTGAAATCTAAGTAAACACAATTCTCCCATATATTGTTCACACCACCACCTTAATTTAGGTTATTTTCATTTTTGTTATTTGATTTTGATTGCATCTTAGTTATTGGGTTAGTTGACTAACAACTAATTCCGCCCGCTCTTCCAATACCCGAGATTTTTAATTGTTTTCATAAAATATAAAAATAAAAAAGAATCATCCCTCACCTCTAGACCTAGTTTTTAGGCTTTCTAATCCTAGCGACACTATTCCAGAGTTGAACGATCAATCCCCCGATACTTGTCACTATACTATACTACAACGATCAGGTACACTGCCTGGTAGGGGTTGTAAGCTTCTCGAGATCCCTCGCGAGGTATATCCTGGTGCAATTCTCACGCATCCAGTTTTTGGCGCCGCAGCCCGGGGAATAGTTATTGTCTAGGTTAAGATTTCTTTTTATTAGGTCTACTTGCTAGATTCCTTTCTAGTAAGATTTTATTTTTATTTTTAGGTTTTCTTTAGTCTATCTTTTTCTTCGTGCCTTTGTTCGTAACTTCTTACCATCCGACATCATGGAAGGTGGTAACATCTTTGAACCCATCAACCCATCACAACAAGACCATCCACAAAACCCACCACTAGCTAACCAACCTCTTAGGCCCCGAACCCTAGGAGATTACTCCCGACCTAGCCACCAAGGATACCGAAACACCATTGAACTCACCCAAGGAGCCAATCTATCTCCCTTACGATCCGACACCATCCGGTTGGTGCAAAGCGGATGTGCATTCCATGGACTTCGTTCTGAAGATCCTAATCAACATCTCAAGGACTTCCTTAAAATCGTAGATTCTATAGACCTTGATGTTACAACTAGAGAGACGACTCGATTACACCTATTCCAATTCTCTCTACGTGATCAAGCTAGTGAATGGCTTGAACGTTTACCCGTGGGATCCATCACCTCATGGGATGATCTCAACACTCGTTTCCTTGCTCAATTTTTCCCACCGAGGAGAACTACCAATCTTAGAAATGATATCTTGATGTTCCAACAACGTCAAGGTGAAACTCTATATGAAGCATGGACTCGTTTCAAGGACTTACTCCAAAAAGTCCCCCATCATGGCATAGATCTTTGGCTCCAAGTCCAAATCTTCTATGACCATATCGATCTCTCCACAAGGCGAACCATTGACCAATCGGCCGGTGGCAAGCTACGTGATCTTAGTGCGGAAGAATCATGGGAACTCATAGAAGATCTTGCTCTCTATGACAACGAAAGTTGGAATGATCCCCGTGATTTGAAAAAAACGGTCAAGGCAATATCTTTGCCTTCGAACAATTCTAGCACTTCCGACCATAAGATCATGGAACTTGAGGACCAAGTCAAGTTTCTCATGAAATATTACGAAGCTCCTAAGCCTTCAGGCCAAGTGAACAAAATCACTTCTTCGTGTGAATTATGTAGTGGTCCCCATGACACTCGTGATTGCGTGGAACTCCCCGGAACAACTTTTGCGGACTACGCATCCTCGCGTACCGACGAAGCGGGAGATAAGTGGTACACTTTCAAACTCGAGCCAAACCCTTATGGTGATTCCTACAACCCTTCTTAGAAAAATCACCCAACCCTTAGGTGGAAACTAAACCAAAACAATTCTTCTAATCCGCCTAATCGTTACCAACCAAACGGTCCACCCTCCAACCGTACTTTCAACAACAATCCTTCTAACAACTATGGTGGTACCAACAATCTTGAAGGATTGATGTCCAAGTTTATGGCATCTCAAGAAGCTCGCATATCTAAGTTTGAAGCCGATTTCAAACAAAAGCAAAACGAGAGGACCACCAAAATTGACACATTGTTGAAAGTTCTCAATGACCGAGAAATGGGAGCACTCCCAAGCGACACGGTCAAGAACCCGAAACTAAACGTTAATTCCATATCATCAGTTTCGTCACCCACTTCTTGTCCGCAATACTACTCGGTTAAATCAGCGAGCACGTGTTTCAAACAAAACCAAATTTTTCAAAAGGACCAATCAAATAAAACACCCGATATAAAACCGGTCAAAAGCATAGTTGAAACACCTCCTACGCAAGACCTTGACGATGAATTTAAGGAGCTTCACCTTGAACGCCCCGTCATTGATGTCTTAGCCCGTGCTCCCTACTATAGTGCCCTCTTAGAAAAATATGAGAAATTTAAACTAGGTAAAAATGGGACCGCCTTCATTCAAAACAAGTTGCCTAAAAAGCTTGATGATCCGGGTATATTTGTTTTGCCTTGTAAGATAGGAAAATCCGAAGCTTTCGACACACTAGCCGATTTAGGGTCAAGCCTCAACTTGATTCCCTTATCCCTTTTCTCCACTCTCAAGCTAGGAAAGTTAGAGGAGACAGAGGTATTAATTGGTCTAGCGGATGGGAGTATTGCCCACCCGGTTGGGATGATTAAGGATATAGTTGTTCACGTAGAGAAGTTAACTATTTAAGTGGATTTTCACGTCCTAGACATGGTTAGTGACACTACATGCCCATTATTAGTAGGAAGAGGATTTTTAGCAACCGCTAGCGCCATGATAGATTGTAAGGAGTCTAAGATAGCGGTAGGTGAGGGCGATACTTGGTCGGTATATGATGTCAAGAAACATAGCTATAATTGTGAGGATGAACCGATACCACATTGGGTAGAGATGAATAGGAGACCATCTAGATATGGACCTTGGATAGAAAGAAACTTTATAGGACCTCAATGCCCATTCTATCTAGAAAAAGATTTCATCGATAAAACACATTCGGTGGAACAACTCATAGCTAGAGATGAAGAGCTAGACCTTTTTGAGGACCCCCTAGTCTTTAGGAAAATGATTGAATTCTTGAGCGTAATGCCCATTAACATAGAGATGAACAAGTGGAAAAGAGAGGGGGATAAGTGTAAATGGAGGTGGGACAAGCCACCTAAGGAAGGTGACGGATCATGGCATTTGAAGATGATTTTGTATGATCCGGATGGTGAAAAGTTTGAAAGGTCATACCATACTAAGAAAACCGATAGGAAGTTGAAACCTAAGTTTGATCCCAAAGATGTCCTCAATGAGGAACTCACTTATGTCACGTAGTAACTCATGACCTTGAGACTAGCTACAGACTCGTAAATAAAGAAAAGCGCTTCTTGGGAGGCAACCCATGATTTGTGTGATTTTTATTTTGTTTGATTGTTATTTGTTTCCGTATGCATGCTTTATTTTTATTGTTGGTAGATCATGTTTCAAAACTAAAATGGTAAAAATACTTTATTTTGTTGTTTGGCTTTGTCTTAACTTCATCTAAGGGTATTTCGCAAAAGATAAGTGTAAGGGGAAACCCCAAATATGTTTTTAAGAAACAAGCTTGATCATGATTCTCCACAATATTAAGTGAACATGTATATTTGTATTTGTTAGAGTCAAATGCTTGTATCAAGTCATGAAGATGTTTTGCAGGATTTTCCAGGAAGTAGGACAAGGTGTTTTTCCAGAAATTTTCCGGAAACTTAACATAAGGATTTCTGCAGGTCACTTCTGACGGCGTCAGGAAGAAATTCCTGACGGCGTCACGTGTAAAAATCTGAAAATTTTACCAATTTTGTTTTTCTAACGGAGTCTTAAAGTTTTTGTTGAATCTTTAGTTTTATAATCTCCAGGAAATCTGCAAACACTCATTCCACAAGCATTATATCTTACATTGTTTACTAGGATTCGTAGCATATATAGATTGCCACCGATTTTACGCGAGGTTGCCTTGTTTGTTTTCTCAGGTTTAACAGGTTATGTTTGACAAAGAAGATGATTTATATTCTGGAAGGGAAGCTTTGACTGTTCATTTTCTTGGAGTAAGATCTAACCTTGTTACCATACTATCTATACCGAGCGAATTAGGGGAGTATTTGATTTCATTCTTTTACCTGTTTTACTTTTACATTCTTTAATTGAACATTGGGGACAATGTTCATCCTAAGTGTAAGGGGAGGGTAAAATGATGATACCTTATAGTATACACTTTCGCTTGAGTTTGTTTGTTTGATGGTAGATGTGTAATAAAACAATGAGAAATACTTGTTAGTGCAATTTTAGTGCCAAATTTATTTTTTTTTACAACATTTAGGAGTGACACTTTAGCCATAGCAAGCGTCTCATGGATAGGAGTTGTATGACTAGCACAAAACTGTACCACTCAGAAAAATTTTTCACCCAAATATGTGAGGTTCGCCTTTAGATTTGATAGGAAAAGCATTCATTATTAGTGCTTTTGAGTATACCGGTAGCATTTAGATTCTAGAACTTGCGTTAGTGATGCATCCCGAGACCGCTAGTGAGACTACATTCGTGTAGTAGGATTTACTACATGATAAGAGGCATTAGGATCACCCTTGTGTTAAACCCGTATCATAATTACTTGACCATTTAAGTCGTATTACTTGGCTAGTAAAGTCAACTAATTTTTCCCACACCCTTAGCGTTGTACTCATTTTTAGTACACGAAACCCCTAGTACACCCCTCCGAGCATATCTTTTCGTTTATAACTTTAAGCATCTTATTTAAAGGAAGAATTTGTTACACCCCACTTAAATGTACACCGAAATCGCCTTAGCCTTCCGTGTATGCACTCATCTTTAGTGCATTATTGTTACATGTTTAAACCCTTAGTTAATTATCTTATTAATTACATGGTTGCTAAGTCGAGTCATATCCTTGTACATATTGTTTTGGGACGATTGGGACTCATGAGTAAAGTACTTATGTTATGGAGTAATGGGGAAGAACATTATATATTACCCCCATATGTGCGTTAATCTTAAAGGTACTCCAAGTGTTTTGATTATCTTAATTCGAGTCATTAGATTAGTTTATTGTAAAGTATGTAAAAATTCAAGTATAAGGGGAATGTTCATTCCCTATGATGTATTATTTTGGATGGTAGGGTAAGAGTGTATGCACCAAAACCGTGTATTCCATATCCCTATACCTAACATTACAACCCTTTTAAAAGACCTCTTTGATAGTTTATCCTAGGTGCTTACGCCATTTGGTGGAGATTTGACCATTTCCAAAGCCTATGGTAATCTATTTTGCTATGACAGGTAGTGAGAGATGTTTTTCATTTCCATACTGTGATATATACTTTATTACACCCGAGAGATGTGAGTATCTAAACACTATTTGTGAGGTGCTAGTGTATGACCTCCGTGCTTGTCTTTGGTCTTTAGTGGAACGATTATTTGTTGTAATTACTTTTATATTAGTGTTAAATGACCCCTAACTTGTATTTTCACTGGAATAAAAGCGCATTTGCTTGAGGACAAGCAAATCTCAAGTGTAAGGGTATATGATGAGGCGAAAAATGAACCGTTTTTAGGGGGTCATTTAAGTCGGAATTGGAATTTATTTGATTAAATATTGCCCTAAACCGTTCCTTTTGTGACTTTAGGTACTTTGAGAGTGAATTCTGGAAAAGGAAGCATTTTGGACGTTTTTGGAGCATAAAAGTGAAGAAAACGGCAAAGTCTTAATTTTTCTTGCTGGGAACAGTACCTGACGGCGTCAAGAAGAATTTTATGACGGCGTCAAGAGCAAAATGGATGACGGCCCAGAGAAAACGTGACGGCGTCAGAACAAGGGCGTCAAGAGTAATTGTGGTGATGGCCCAGAGTAGAATTACACGTGACGGCGTCAGCTGTGGATCTAGGCAGTCCGAGAACTTTATTGGCGGCGAGATGACGGCGTCAGATTTTTCCTCTTGACGCCGTCACCTCCTAAAATCTATATATACTTTTCTATTTTTGATTCATAAGAGAGGAACTTGTGTGGAGAATATTAGGGTCGAACTTTATAAACCCTAGCTCGTTAGAAACAGTATTTTCAAGGGTTTTCACCACTTGAAACCCTTCATGTTCAATTGAGATAAGTTTTATTTAATTCATTCAATATGTCTATGTGTTGTTTGAATATATATCTTACACTTGTCTTGATTTTAATATGCTAGGCTAGATCTATTGTGTGTTTGCTTAGATGTAATGAAACCTAGATGTTGATTATAGGTTGATTGCTTGTTTATAGTTGAAATGGATGAATGATTTCAATGTTAGGCTTAAGAAAACTGGCAGATCTCCATTGTGTAACTTGCTTGAACGTCTTAACAAACATGAACCGATGTGTACTAGGTTTTTATGGTTGTATTTAATGCATGAGCGAATTCTGGTGATCCCATGTTAGGAGCTTCTTAGCCAGCTCGACATAGGAGTGAAGTAGGAGCTTATAGAATTGGGGAAGTAAGCACGCCACCCCATGAATGGTATTAAGGAATACAATCCGTCATCCACGCAACTGTAACAAGTAATTAACCTGTAAAAGATAGCTAGGGAGTAGTGAAATCTAAGTATACACAATTCTCCCATATATTGTTCACACCACTACCTTAATTTAGGTTATTTTCATTTTATTTATTTTATTTTGATTGCATCTTAGTTATTGGGTTAGTTGACTAACAACTAATTTCGCCCACTCTTCCAATACCCGAGATTTTTAATTGTTTTCATAAAATATAAAAATAAAAAAAGAATCATCCCTCACCTCTAGACCTAGTTTTTAGGCTTTCTAATCCTAGCGACACTATTCCTGAGTTGAACGATCAATCACATGGTACTTGTCACTATACTATACTACAACGATCAGGTACACTGCCTGATGCAGGTTGTAAGCTTCTCGAGATCCCTCGAGAGGTAAAGCCTGGTGCAATTCCCAAACATCAACAGTACTCTGAGATAAATAGTGTAGATGAACAGCTACCTTTTTTTTTTTTTTTTTTTTTTTTTTTTTTTTTTTTTTTTTTAACCCTAATCAAAAACCCTCTCAACGAGAGCTTTCAATGAAAGCACCAATTGATACGACCTGATTATCGGTTGCATCAAGATAGGGCACCACTTCAAGCGAGCGCGAGCTCCTTAAGAATAATAGAAAAGAAAACCATAGTTTTTTTTAATAGACAAATCATACCCTTCATTAATGAATGACGCAGTATATAAATACCGAATAAACCCTAACTTGTATCACAAGTCGATACAAGATAAACTCACAAAATAAAAGATACTTTCCTAGATAATGACTCACATTACTCTTTTCTAATATGACTCGAATATGACTAACTAAAAGATAGTTATCCGAAGGCGTATCATTGTTTAGCATGATTGCTTATAGTTCTTATATATTTAGACAGATGAATACTAATATGGACGGAACCAGGACTAAATATGATCGGGCGCACAAAAAAAATTGAATACTAATACTAAAAACAGATTTCAATAGACAGGGTACATTTAAAATAACTTTATGAAAAATCAAAGTTTTTTTCAAAAATTAGTAATACATTGAATAAATCTATAGCGTGCATGGGCACTCGCGGGAACCCAAAAACCACTTAAAAACGTCAAGACTGAACAAGTAGCAATATTGTGTGTTTATTGTCGGCCATAAATATCAAAAAGCCTTTTTACAAATGGATAATTAATAATATCTCCTTCATTGACTTGACTGTATATAAAAAGCTAAGTACAAGCCACCTGGGAGAAAATATATAAAAGAATAGTTTGTTTTGAAAAATAAGGAGATGTGTACTAAAACTAAAAGTTCCATAACGACATGTCAGCACAAGATTCCACATCATCAAAAAAGTTACTACCATATCCAACAGCACTGATCTGAGGTGGTGCTAGCATGAGTGCTTCAGCCATGCTATCAAGAAACCCTGGCAACTCATCTTCATGCATGTAGTAATCCATAACAACTTCCGGTTTCGTATGTCGAAAAGCCTCTGCCGCTTTGGCTGCTGCCTTTTTGATATCCGCTACATGATTAGACTCCGGGACAGGCAGTCGCCATACTGAGTCAGCAAAGTTCAAACACGCGTACTTTGGCCCTCTCATGGCTAAAACCGCCACGTCGTGAGCCCGGGCTGCCATTTCAGCATTTGGATGAGTCCCTAGCCAAACCCTCGACTGAGTGATCGGATGTCTCACCTCACAAACCCATTTCTCTTTATCCCTACTCCTTACTCCCCTGTAAACCGGATGTCGGGTTTCCTTAAATTTTTTCCTTCCGCCTCTCTTCTTTGGGTTCTCTGAGGCTAGCATAAGTACTTGATCAAGTTCTGATGAAAAGCTTCCACTTCCGTCGGTACACATTAAGGGTGTTTCAGTGGACGACGACGACAAAGACGGAAAAGAGCTATAAGATTCGTTGGAGGCGTTCATATCCATTCAGGTTTTTTGTGTTCGTACGTACGTAGTATTAAGCTGTAAGTTATCAGTGAAGTAGTGATTGCTTGAGTTTTAAGTAATTGACATTAGAATGTTGAAATATCTTTATATACAGGGACAAATATTTGTCTGAGCGTGTGAACGTTACACTTTATTTTAGTATTTTAATTTTGTTTTATTTCATACGCGTGGACACGTGGTGCTTGCACTTGCATATAAATTAAAGGAAGGTCATATATTGTACATCAACTGTTCTAAGGAGCCGCTTATTAGTTAGTAGTATATTTATTTTACTATATACCATATTGTACATCAATTGTTTTAAGGAAAACCGCTTAGTAGTTATCTATATCTTCTAATAAATCTGAAAAAGTTACAACTCAATTAAGCACCCAATGTAATAAATGTGATGATGTGTCTTTCATGTGATTGATCCAATATTAATTTCGTACAACACCTAAATGCACTACCCATCCACACATTCATTCCGGGAAAAAATGAAGTAATATTTTTAGAATCTAATTAAATTGTTTCACACGCTCCTCCTTCATTAAATGGTCAAACAAACCTATCCTAACGCCTCCATACACACACTCCTCCTTCATTGACCATCCCCCTTCAAACGGAAAACGTATCCATCCATTAATTGGTTTGTAACTGATTGTAAACAAACCTACCAATCCCAAAATTTCGTTTTCTAATTGATTGTAAAGTTGGCAATCAAGATTCTATAATAAAACATTATCAATCGACCCAAATAATTGAAACCCTAAACAAGGCAATGATCCTCATTCTTCCCAATCTTATTATTGGTTTTGATTGTAAGTTTCTTCCCATAATTTTGATTATTAATTTATTTTTCTCATATTTTCTCATATGTATAATTTATATTTAGGGCTAATGATTATTTTTTTTAAAGGCTAATTTATGTGTCCAGTATTATTTTTTAATTGTATGTTTACTTATTATTTGGTATTTGTTAATGAATAATTTTTGTTTGATTGTTCATATATATTCAGTTTGACCCCGAAATAATTATTTTGGGAATGTTTAATTTATGATTTATAATAATTCGCCAATAGTTATTTAAGGAAGTGTAGCCTGTAGTTCAATGTCTACTCCCAATTTTTAGTAGCAGATTTGTAATTTTTTCTGGGCTGGAATCCTAAAATTAAAAACCTTCTACAAATAATTAGCCCTAATTGTTATAATTTGCCTATATAATGCTTCACATCATTGACCTAAATACTCACATCCTGATTTGTACGCTTAAAGGCATATATCATAAAAAAAAATGGTCCAATTCGTGAATGGCTACATCAATGATCTTTCTGCTGTTAAGGACAATGTGATACTGCGCGTAAGAGTTCTGCGCAATTGGATGCAGCCTGTATTTGGCAAATCCCACATCATCAATATGGAGCTTATTGTAATGGATGAACAGGCAAGCCAATTTGATTGTTTTTAACATTTTATGTTTTAACTTGCATAGCTGTTTATAATGGATGAACCAGCAAGTGTTTTTTAATTAGTTTTTTTTTTGGGTTTTTTTTTTAATCAATTTTCTTTTTCATGTCGACAGAATACCAAGATTCAGGCTACAATTCGGATGAAACTGGTTGATAAATACAAACACCAACTTGAAGAGGGTAATGCAGTGACGTTGCAATGATATGCACTGGGCGAGATACAGCCCAAATTCAGGCTTCTAAAAAATGGGCTCCGGCTAAGCTTCTTAGCCGATACATTTGTTCAAAAATGTAATGACTTTACTGGCACTATGTATGGTTTTGACTTTAGAGCTTTTAAAACAATAACTAATCTAGGAGTTGAGGAGGTCGGCCAATTTGGTAAGTACTCATGTTCATTAAACTATACTTTCTAATGTTGTATATTGCATTTAATTTTCGTTTGAAAAAATGTGCTGCATCTGGTTATTGTTTTTAACATTTAATGTTTTAACTTGCATTGCTGTTTATAATGCATCCGGTTATTGTGTCCAGATGTGATAGGCCAGGTTATCGCTTGCGATGATCTTGATTGCTTTGACAAGAATGGTAAACCTGGGAAGAAGAAACCGCTCACCCTTTTTGATGCGGAGTAAGTCAATATTGTACATTATATAATATATAAAATTTTCGTTGTACATGTTCACTTTCGAAGATATAGGCATGTCCACCATCTTTAATTTTTCGTGCAGGGGGACTGAAATGAGGTACACACTGTGGGGATCTTTTGCGCAACAGTTTTCTGACTTCCTTCAAGGATGTGATGACCATTCAAATATCATTGCTGTTCTTCATCTTGGGATGATGAAAAGGTGGGACGGTAGGCGCTCATCCTATAACATAAGTCGTAACTTTTGTATTCATCTTATATGTGTACACCTAACCATACATAAATTTATTTGCATAGGGAAAATGGGTCTTCAGAATGGTTACAATGCAACGAGGTTGTTCCGGTTTAGCGGAAAGGAAAGTATAACAGCATCTGAATTTAAAGATGTTGAGGACTTTAGACAACTGTATGTATAAAATGATCACAAAAAAAAAAAAAAAAAAAAAAAAAAAAAATCAAAAAAAAAAAAAAAAAAAAACTTTCCTATTAAGTTATATATGCACCTGCTTATGTTATATTAAAAAAAAATTTGTATATAGGTTGCTTGCTAAGAAGGCAGATGAAACATCTGAACATACAATAAGCATGTCCACCGTCTCAAGATACTCAACAAAAGAAGATTTTACCACTTCTGCAGAAATGAGGCACATTGTCGATCTCTTGGATATTCCAAAGGTACAACGTCCTACTATCATAAGCTAGAATAACTATATGATGTTGACTATTTTATTATAGAATATTATATTGTTTCTTATCATATTAATAGGGTACGCCATCTGTAATCGTTGGCACTATCATTGCAATATGTGAAGATAAGGGGTGGTGGTACCTAGGTTGTGGCAAATGCAAAAAGAAGGTTGTTAAGGCCAGTGACATTGTGGATCTGGAAGACGATTCCCCGAAAAATCAGGTTGGTGGGCCAACCGAATGGTGGTGTACTAAATGCAATGCCGTATGTTCGAGCCTCAAAACAATGTGAGTTTTTGCTTACAATGAAATCTACGGGTATTTACTTACATCATTGGGCAACACCATACTTAATAAGGTTTTTGATTTTTTTTTTTTTTTTTTTTTTTTAATTTAGGTACCGGCTTCAGGTACGCGTTCAAGATTCAACGGGTACATGCTCTGTCTCTCTATTTAACGATGAGGTGCAAGCGTTTGCTGATAGATCAGCCTACCAGCTGTGTGACAAATGTGGCAAGGTACCTTAACACGTTTTGTATAAGTTTTTTTATTTATTCACCTTTAGCGGAAAAGCATACCTTTTTAATTATTTAATATGTAGGTCAGTGATAGTGATTTTGTCCCCCCTGAGATTACAAAGATTGTTGGAACCAAGTTTGCCTTTAAGATCTTCATGGATAAATTCAATGCAACAAAGTTGTTACCTGTCTTCAACATCATGCGTATGTCCGCTGATAATCAAATTATTGACACACTTCACGCAAATGCAACCCCAGTCAAGGTACTAATTTTCTTGCTGTTTGAATTACATTTGTCTAAACTCCGCATGTCTATTATTATGGATGGCAGCTGATTGTACATTTGGACTTTTTTAGCAGCCGGACACCGAAGCTACAAGTTCCATTGTACCAGATGTCCCACCATTGGTAAGTTTGTTTAACATCACCTAAAATAGCACCACCTACATTAGAATCATTTTCTGATCAACTGATCCTGTATTTCGTATTGCTAAGGAATTGGAATCTCAAACGGATGAGAACACCACTCCATCAAATGCAGACAAAACTACAGCTAAGAACAAGCGTATAGCAGATGAGCAGGCAGAAGGGAGCATGTCTTCTAATTCAAAAAAGACAGCTGTAGAAATCAAAGTTGAAAAGGATCCATGAATGATGGCCTTGGAGTCTTGAAGCCTTTTAAGTCTTGCAATTTATATTCTCTCTATCAGAATGTTTTAATATCTTTTTTTTACAACTGTTATTCACTCTTTGTGGTTGGGGAGTCCCAATTCACTTGCAATAAGCATCTGAACATACAAGTTTTATTCAGTCTTTGTGGTTGGGGAGTCCCAATTCACTTACACAATGTTTATGGCTTATGAAACACTTTTATGAGACAATTTTTATTCAGACTTTCACACACTCATTATGAATGTGTTATTCAGGTAATTCTAAGATTGTTAGGACTATCAATGCAATTGCCAAAACCATACTATTGTTTGTGTCTTTATTGACTTTTATTTTTGCAATTTTTTTTTGTAGTTTTTGTTGCAGGTTATAACTGAATTTTTATGCATCTTAGACATCCTTTGGTTGGTTCTTTTTTTTTCTCCTTTTCAGGTTACTTACCGTTACATTATTGGACAAGTTGATGTGCGGATCAAATTATAATTTAGCAAGTATATGTAAATACATAGTTTAATTATTTTAGAGGGCTTTTCTATCAAGTTTGTTTGTATTTATCAACAATATACTTTTCAGTTATATACTACCTTTTTAATGACATTCTCATCTTTATTGATGTTTTGTTACCACAATTTGATCCATTTCGCATCTTTAATAAACAATTGCATAAAAAAAAAGCATCTACATTTTGGATTTAAATATCCAATGGGGCAATCTTTGAATCATGAACATTCTGTTACAAACCAGTAACCACAATGATGCACATAAAAGTAAACATATCATTATTTTGTAAAATTCAATCAAAATAATAAATAACCCAATATTTTAGCAGGTCAACTAAATTATTTGGCATGTATTTACAAACGAATTTATTTTTAATTATTGTCAATCAGTTTTGAAATTTCAAAGAATTAATTTATTCTCAAAAATAGCTAGCCTTAAATGTTTCCAAATCTATTCTAAAAGTATATCACCGTTTGAGTTATATAAATAACTCCCACATCTTCATCATATACACTGTACTGATTCATCTTTAGCTTCCAATTAAGCACAATAATATGCCTTTACGATTCAACACGGGGAATCGCAGGATTCGTGCTTTCAAGTAACTTTTGTTGTTTATTTTCTTGTGTTTCTTTTATTATGTCCTTCACTTACATTGATTCTTGCAGTGAATCGGGTGAGGCTCCTCCTACTATTGACATATGCATTCATCATGGCGGTAGAGTTGTTACAACAAACGTGCTTTATGATTATTGGGGCGGTGATGAACTAATGCTATGCAACGTACCTACACACAATCTAACATTATCCATGCTTAGACGCTTAGTCGCTCACCATCTAAGTCAGTATAATGACGTTTTCGCATACTATATGCGTGTTCCCACGGTGAAAATGGAAGAAGATTGGAGTCTTCGTAAGATAGAACAAGAATGGTACATTGATTCGTGGCTATGTTCGATTGATGTTGAACATGCTTTGGATGTTTACTTAGCTCATCGACATTATCCGACACTTATCGACCCAAATCCTCAAAGGTGGATGGAAAGAAGATGGGAAAGAAATGGATGGATAAGTGGCCATGTCGTAGCTAACCGAATGGCTGCTTTTGTTAGGGCTGCTCCTACCCGAAATGAATGAATTGTAACATTTTCATTTTTCTTTTTATCTATTTCCATCGTATAATTTTAAAACTCACAAATAAACATTTTGCGCGACTAACGCTTTTGCATAAATGTTTATGCATGTTACATACATTATAATACCAAGTGACAAACATAATACTACTAATACTAATATAATTTTACTACCATAACTTATAATCCATAACAAACCAACATCTAAACAAAACATAGTCTTAAATTATTCAGTAACATTAAAACCTAATAAGTTTTAAACATAGTCATTACCATGAAACCGTCAAGCTGAAACCATAAAATATGCTTGCCGACACATGTTTAACATAGGTGAAACACCGGAATTTGCCCCATTGCTGGTCCTTCCAGATCGTTCAGGAGATACATGTACTTGAACCGTATCATCTTTTGATAGCCAAACCCACATTCATCAGCAAACTCCCTCCATTCCCCAAATACGTTTATATGATTTGTCCGATCTGGGTCCTCCGTATGAAACTCCATCTTCACAGTCATTGTGTATTCAACATTTTGGTGTTTCATCAGCGCATGTGTATACATGTGCATTGGATGGTGCACCAAAAAATCTGCCGGTATTGTCTGTAATATTACCAAGAGGAACATACAACAATAACTAAGTATCTTAAAAGACTTAACTTAAATTCAAATATATAAACGAATGTTCCTTACCAGCCATTTCATAACCACGATATAAGAATATCTCTTATAGAATGTATCTTCAGATTCACCAAAATGGTCGCGGTGAGCTGGCCAGCGACATATGTGGTGCATTCGGTCATCCGCTACAAATACATTTACAAAATTTTTAAGGATCTTTAGAATTATAAGGAACTGTCAATATAAACTTTTAAACCCTCACATGAACAAGAAAGTGCATCAAAAGCCTCTTACATACAATCATAGTATCATAAGCGAGTATATAAATATAGATATGTTTTAGTTGATTATAAAGTAAATTTATATCGAACCTTGATCTTCAAAAGCTAATTTCGGTTGTATCCGATGTAGTGTTGTTGCCCCAAAAAAATGTGAATTTGTATGTGGACTTCCATTACCATTAAAAGCCATCATCCAAAACTGAGTATTTTGCACCTTTGTCAACACCACAATCATTCCCGCTTTCAAATGTAACGTTTCTTTAATAAGTTCCCAACTGTCAGTGAACACTTGATATTCATTTTCATTGTTGACTCCTTGACCATTAACACGATCCAAATGAACTGTAAACCTGTGACCCTCCACGTTAATCCTAATACTTCCTGCTTGCCCTAAACCGGTTAAGAAAGAAGCCGGAATTCTCTGCAAATCAAGTTAACATTTTACATGTTTATTATTCAAAGTTAATATATTAATACAATAACTAAAAAAAACACTTTTAACTGTTGTATTAACGTGTACCAGAGGTTGAAGTGCTGAAGCCCAAACACGAGTTTGGAACCTTGAATAACGACCATCTATATCTTCATATCCTACAGCTTCATGTCCACCACTATGATATCCTGTAACATGCCATGTATCATCGCCTTCTTTGATAAAATGTAACAACCAAACATGGTTGGTGATATTTTCCTTAGCAAATCGATTCCATTTGTTACCTTTGAGCATTACAGGTCCATGGACAGGTGTCACAAAGTTCACTTTAGTACGAACCCTTCCGGAGTTGATTAAGTATACATGTTTGTTCATGTTGAACCCATCTTCCGAAAAACATGGCGGCAGAGCCTGAAACAATAGTCTATACGTTTAAATCATCATAACTAATTTCAAGCAAATGCCATTATCCTAAGTAATAATAAAAAATGGCATTACTAGATATGTTTAAGGTATGGTATATGTTAGTATTACCAGTGCTTTCTGATACGTTCGGTGGTTACACCAAACACAAAATTCAAATGGAGCCATGTTCCTACAAAAACATTAATTGTGCATATACCAAATTAGTTTACATTTCGCAAATAAAGTAATAAACAACAGATTATTGATTTCATTATACTAATATATCAACAAAGAAAATTCTTTTAGTATATTTTGTATCATATGAAAACCACTAAAACCACATGCATCTTTTCCCTAACTGAAAATCCTATTTTGATTTACAAGTGCTACATAAGAGATATATGGTTTTTCATTACTTTCACAAATCTGATTCATTACTATCACACTAACCCTGCCTGATCTAATAATCTTATACAACCTAAAAGGACCTTCCATCATACTAAAAATTAACATCATGCATTTTAGACCATAAGAAGCTACCTACTTTTCATTCGACTACAAATCAAGTATCTATATTGCATCTTTTTAGCATGTTTTGTATCATATGAAAACAAGTAAAACCACATGCATATTTTCCCTAACTGAAAATCCTATTTTGATTTACAAGTGCTACATAAGAGATGTATTGTTTTTCATTACTTTCACAAATCTGATTCATTACTATCACACTAACCTTGCCTGATCTAATAATCTTATACAACCTAAAAGGACCTTCCATCATACTAAAAAATAACATCATGCATTTTAGACCATAAGAAGCTACCTACTTTTCATTCGACTACAAATCAAGTATCTATATTGCATCTTTTTAGCATGTTTTGTATCATATGAAAACAAGTAAAACCACATGCATCTTTTCCCTAACTGAAAATCCTATTTTGATTTACAAGTGCTACATAAGAGATATATTGTATTTCATTACTTTCACAAATCTGATGCATTACTTAATCACATTAACCCAGCCTGATCTAATAATCTTATACAACCTAAAAGGATCTTCGATCATCCTAAAAAATAACATCATGCATTTTAGATCATAAGAAGCTACCTACTTTTCATTCGACTACAAATCAAGTATCTATATTGCATTCCAATATAGAAGTATGATTTTAAACAACTGCTACTAACTATTAAACGGTTTTGATTTAAAAAAAAATTATGGAAGCTGACCTTTGAGTATCTTCAAAGATTGATGATCGAATTCCCAGTGCATTAACTTGAAAAGACTAGGCGTTTTCAAGTGGTAAAAAATCTACTTTATGAGATTATAGGTAGTCAATATGTTTTTAAAGGACCGGTCAAAATAAACCACGTCTTCTTGGGCTAACCTACAATAGGATGTTCAGTTATTGGGCCTTATACATATTACCTAATTAGACTTATATATATGTATTTTCAGTTATTGGCCCTTATATATACCTGATAGGATACATAGTCAAATTGAAGTATAACCGGACTTATAAGTAAGTGAGTTGCTCAAAAACTTCGACTTATAAAAAAACCAAACACATTAACAAATTCAACTAAAACGAAACATCAATGTCTTAAGTATGTTAGTTATTCAAAAAATTCAACATGCTCAAATATAAGTCTTCAACATGTAACTTAGTAAAACACATCATACTTCAACTACATAAGATTACCACATACTCACACCATGCTGATCAGTTTTACCAGCATATTCAGTTTCGGATAATTTAAGTTAAAACATGTTTCTTTAACCAATTTAATTTATAACTAACCATCAATTGTATATATTATTAATAAACACACAAAATGCATAAAAATAAATTACCTTTGTGTCTTATCGATAAGCTACACAATTCACATAAAAGTATTCAACATCTCAGCATACATGATGAAATTGACCTATAACCAAACTTATAAGTCTTAAGTATGCCACTTATTAAAAAATTCGACTTAAAAAAACAAAAACAACCAAGTATTCAAACCACAAAACAAAAACTTGAATCATCCTTCAAGTTCCATCAACACATATCAAAAACCCGCAAAAGTACCGGAAACTCTTTATCAACTGTTTCATCCAAAGATTCCATGAAAGATACGAGCTTGAACCTAATCATTTTGTCTTTCCGGAATCGGCACTGCCTGTTAATCTGCTTCCATTTCTTATCAGCTATCATTGTCACATGGTTGTTGCGGTTTTTACGTTTCGATTTCTTTTTATTCCTTTGTAGATCCAGTTTCACCAAGAACTCCTTACCATCATGCCGAACGAGTGCGTTGTCAAAAGTGAACATCTCATTTTTTCTAACAAAAGCTGCTGGTATGGTCTGCCTTTAAAGTAAATCTATAATCATATTCATTTTTTAAGACATCTTCTTAAATGTCAGAAGAAGTAATCAATTAAATAAAATTGCCAAAATACACTTACCAAACGGTTTCGATCTTTGACGTAATCAAGCATTGGGCTATAAAAACATTCGTCTTTGTTCAGATCATGTTTATGTCCTTCCCAATCACAGATATGAAACATCCTTTTGTCTATTTGTCATTGTGAATCACACAAGTATGTTCAAAATTTGCCACAATTATAATTCATCACAACTATCTACAAAATTGGAAAATTACTTTAAAATAATACCTTTGTCCAAAGGCCCTCGGATTATTGGAACAGAACGATTCAAAATCGTTCTTGGAATGTTTTCGAAACCAAGAACAAGACCATTAGATGCAAACGAAATTAATCCAACTGAATTTCCACCGAGATTTGTAAAAACTACTCTCTTGCCAGCCATCAAGTGTTGACTCTCAACAACCTCAGCCCAACCTCCACCAGAAAACATGTTCCCATATTTTGCCGGCTTACCTGTTCCAGGTATGGGAAAATGACGATGCCTCACAGTAGCTAAAAACATGCCACCCACTTTCACATCATATTCCTTACTCACTATATCTTGCAGGAAATCACCAGGAAGCACCTACGTACACATTTTAGCAACATCTTCTTTATAACTAAAGGATAAGATAGTTATATAATTTACATAACTGATATATTAACATGTCATTGAATTTTGCACTTACAGGAGAAATTCCAAGATCATTTTGAATCGTAGCCAAGCATCTCATTTGGCGGGCTCCAATCTCCGTGCGGTTATAGCCACCACATTCAGATCCATCTTCACCGTAAGCAGTTACATAGTATGTATCCGCTTCTTCCTGAATAAAGTGTAATGCTGCTACATTAGTATACGAACTGTCTTTAACAAATGCTTCCCACTCTTCTCCGTACAGTCTGAAGTTGTTTTGACACTTTTTCTCAATCCATACTTTGTGTTTTGTTCCTTTATTGTGTATCAAGTATAACCACGGACTTCCTTTGTAAAAACTTTCAGTGAAGAGAGACGGAAGACGCTGTAAATGACAAAAACATCAAACATTTTTTAGAGGATTTTGTATATGAAAACACATAATGTTAATAGGAAATGAATTGTAAAATAACTTATGACAAAATTACAATACCTGTGTCTTGGATAATTTTCCTTTCTTCACAGAAAAAACAAATTGAAGGCTCATTCTGTTAAATCATTGTTCAAATAAACAAAAAGTAAGGTAAGTTATTCGTCATCTACAAATAACGTGATAAACAAACACTAAATGTTTTAGACCTTATTAACGATAACAATGTTTATATTTCCATTGGCTAAGTGTAGTTGACTCTAAATCCCTACTCATATCACTTTTAACATGAATATAATCAATCATATTCACAATCATATTTACAAAGTTTAAGCACGGAATTAAAACACGTACAAGTAAACATATTCATATTTAAAAAACATACATACAGACTTTTACAGTAACATTGTTAACCGAATAGCGGCATACAAGGTACTCCCATTACATACACGTTTTCTATAACAAGCGAATTGCATAATACAACAAAAGTAAATCGTATTTTGGTTTACTTCATAGTTGATGAGTAAAAAATACCTGGTGCGTTTAAGTCGAATTTACCAAGAGTATGAAGATTTCGGTGTGCTCTCACTGTTACACGAAAGAGGGTTTTAAAATAACCAAGAAGATGTAATTTCGCTAATATTAAAAGTGTATAACTGTTTCCATTCATGAGATATGCCTTTTAATAAAAAACATCCTTTCCTAAATTATATTTCATCACATTGTTTCAGCCCAATATATTTAGCAAATATTACACAATCAATTTGACAGCTATTCGGTTATGAAAGTGTATTACTAATTAAATCAAAATACCATAATTGCTACATAATATTAGTTGAAAATAGATGATCAATAGTTGACTGTATACATTATTATTTATACGGTTTTCTCTATAAATATTGTTTCACCACAAACTCATTTATCACAAACACACAATTTGGCAAGTATCTTCCATGGCAACATCTAAAGAAAAAAGTGTTTCAGAAATGTTCGAAAATTTATGTGTCACTAAACCATTTGATGCCTGCTCATCCATAGATGATGATGATAAAGAAACTGTATGCTCCAATGAAGATGTTGGATTAAAAACAAGTTGGATCAATTGATCAAGGATGTCAAAGAATTAAAACTTTTTGGACGTGTTCAAGCAGGTAATGTTTATAAATTTTTTTATATACCAATTTTTGCATTCATACAAGTATACTTTACTTAGAATGTGACCTTTACATGCACTTCAAACTAACTTCAACATAACATTTGCAGTCATATACACTGTTAAGTTTCAGAAGAGAGGCCTCCCTCATGCCCATATATGTTTATTTTTGCATAAGGATGACAAGATTCCGAATGCTGCACATATCGAAAAGTTCATATGTGCTGAGATACCTGATCCGAACGAGGATCCTGATTTGCACAAATTAGTTTCTGATTTTATGATGCATGGTCCTTGCGGTACTGATGAGCCAAATCAAGTTTGCACCACTGACGGGAAATGTACCAAACACTTTCCAAAAAATTTCATTGAACATAGTTCAGTTTCCTCCGACGGGTACCCAATTTATAGAAGACGTGACAACGGAAACTATGTTGAAAAGAGTGGACACAAGTTGCATAACGGATATGTTATCCCTTACAATGCTATGCTTCTCAAACGTTATCAGTGTCACCTTAATGTTGAATGGTGTAATCGGACGGGTTCAATCAAGTATTTGTTTAAGTATATAAACAAAGGTCCAGATCGAGTCTATGCACAATTGTATGAACCGGCTACAACGGTAGAAGGTCAGCCAAGTGGTAAACCAGTTGATGAGATTAAGGCCTTCTATGGTTGCCGGTACCAGTCAGCGTGTGATGCTGCTTGGAGGCTGTTTAAGTTCGAGATTCATTATAGAACACCAAATGTTGAAAGACTTTCTTTTCACCTGGAAGGAGAGCAGCGAATTGTATATGACGAGAACTCGGATCTTGAAACAGCTGTCAACAAGCCATCAGTAGGGGCAGCTATGTTTGATGCTTGGATGAAAATGAATGAGAAGTATCCTGCAGCAAGGGAACTTTTGTATGTGGAGTTTCCTACAAAATTTGTATGGAATGACGAAAAAAGAATGTGGACATTCAGGAAGAAAGGCTACGCAATTGGTAGAATTCATAATGTTCCTATTTCAACCGGTGAAGCTTACTATTGTAGGATGCTATTAAATTGCCAGAAAGGATGTATGAGTCATGTTGAAATAAGAACCTGGGACGATGTTGAATATCCTACATACAAAGAAGCTTGCTATACAGCGGGTCTTTTAGAAGACGACAAGGAGTATATTGAAAGTATTAAAGAAGCAGCACACTGGGCGTCCGCTGAACATCTACGCGATCTTTTTGTAACATTGCTTTCTCAAAAGGAACTTCAAACTCCTTTGAGTGTCTGGTTACAAACATGGCACTTGCTTGCCGAAGATGTCGAGTACAAAAGAAGTCAAATTTTAGGAGTACCAGGTACACAATTGACTGTTCCTATAATTTTATAGTTTTAATAAACTTATCTTTATAGTTGTCATGTTCAGTTATTTGTCTCATATTTGATCACCTCTAACAGTAACCATAAGAAATTTGGAGTAGTATAGTCTTCAATATTCTTAATAGACTTACATAAACAAGTGTACATACAACCAACTGTTTCCCAAACTATTGAATAGTCATAATGTCATGAGGGAAACGTAACTAAGTTTTGCTTCTATGTATATATATAAACAAACTACTCTGATCCACCACAGAAAAAAAAGTAAAACAATGCACTTCATACTTTAGTTTACTTTCTTTTGAAAACTAAAAGACTTACTGAAAATGTGTGTTTTCTGATAACATGTTTTACATTCAAAAGGTTATAAATAGGTACGAATTAGCTTAATACCAAAACAGTTTATTTATAAACCTACAATGGAATTTATAAAAAAAAATATCATACCTACCAGGTCAATACACTAATCTTAAGGTTAGAGTAAGTTAACCACTTAACAAACAAGGTAAATTAAACAGACGAGAAGCTAGCAACAACCTTCTAAGATCAGATTATGACCAAACTGAAACTGAATATATGCAAAACAAACATTCCTTATGGTGAACTTGCAGAGCAAAATGCACTAATGAAATAAGCTAACGAAGTCCAAACAAAGCACAAATGTAGCGACCATGTAGTATAAACTTCTAACAAAAAAAATCTCAGACCATAAGTTCAGCTGAGTTAACTGAACTGAGCTTTTGAAATTAGGCTGACGAGCGAAAATAGACTGGTGTAGGGCTTACAAAGCCTCTAACAGCTCACTTTCACCTTGATTTCTAAGAAACACATGCTATCCAAATTAATATTTTCTTTTTTATAATGATGCACAAGCAACAAAATAACAAACAAATCCAATTTTTAGCAATTTCCAATTATTAATAAACTCTAAATTGAACCTTATGTTAAGCTGTACTTCGACTTTTTTTAATATAAGATACAGAATTACATATTTGTCCAGTCTAATGTTTTACTAATGTTGCTTTTAGTTGACTATTAAAAATCATTTATGCAGGCTTGCGACTTAGTGATGATGAAAAGCAAAATGTAGCTTTGTTCTGGATCGAAGAACTTATGCGATCAAGAGGCACATCATTGAGACGTTTCCCTGAGATGCCATTGCCAGATGATAGATACATAGCTCAGTTTGGTAATCGACTTCTATATGATGAGACTCATTATAATGCAGAAGAGTTACAATCTGAGTATGCCCGTCTTTACACAACTTTAACCACAGAACAGAAAACCGTATATGATACTATCGTGACATCCGTTGAAACAGGTAAAGGAAGTGTATATTTTGTATATGGATACGGTGGTACTGGGAAGACATATTTATGGAAAACCCTTGCTGCTGATATTAGAAGGAACGGTGATGTAGTCATAAACGTCGCATCAAGTGGTATTGCATCTTTACTGATGTCAGGTGGCAGAACTGCTCATTCAAGATTCCATATTCCAATCAATATTGATGAGACTTCTACTTGCTCTATCTGCCCTCAAAGTGATCTTGGAGAGTTGTTAAAGAAATGCAAGCTAATTATTTGGGATGAAGCACCAATGACCAACAAACTTTGTTTTGAGGCTTTGGATAGGACATTGCGCGATGTTCTACGTAAGACGAGGTTTGACATTTGCCAAACGCCTTTTGGTGGAATGACAGTGGTATTTGGTGGTGATTTTAGACAGGTTCTTCCTGTTATCCCAAAAGGTTCCCGACAAGACATTGTAAGTGCTTCTTTAAAGGAATCATATTTGTGGGACCATTGCACGGTTCTGAAGTTAACTGCCAACATGAGGCTAACCGTTGGATCTCGCCCTGAGGATGTTAACGAGATCCATGAATTTGCTGAATGGATACTAAAAATAGGAGATGGAAACGTCGGAGATGCACCAGACGGAGAGGTTGAAATAGATATACCCAAAGATATTCTAATACATGACTCTTCGGACCCAATAAAATCCATTGTAGATTTTACGTACCCAAACCTTTTGACTCACATAGACGATCCGTCCTATTTTCATGAAAAGGCCATTCTTGCTCCGACCAATGAAGTGGTCGACACTATTAATGATCATTTGCTAAAGACATTTCCAGGTCAAGAGATGGTTTACCTTAGTTGCGATAGTATTGATAAAAGTGATCGGGGGTCATCAATAGATGAATCTGTTTTCTCAACAGATTTTATAAATGGACTAAAGTTCTCAGGTGTTCCAAATCATAGGCTGGTGTTAAAAGTTGGTGTCCCTATAATGTTGCTTCGTAATCTGGATCAATCCAATGGATTGTGTAACGGGACAAGACTTCAGGTTTTACGCTTATCACGTACTTCAATTCAAGCGCAGATCATTAATGGAACACATTTTGGACATAAGGTTATCATACCACGCTTGAGAATTACTCCATCTGATAAACGTTTTCCTATCAAGATTATTAGGAAACAATACCCCGTTTCTGTGTCATTCGCCATGACAATAAACAAGAGCCAAGGCCAATCTCTTTCAAAAGTCGGATTGTACCTACCACGTCCTGTATTCACACATGGACAGCTATATGTGGCTCTTTCACGTGTCAAAAGCAAAAAGGGTTTGAAAGTTGCTGTTTCGGATGCCGAGGGTAACCTATCCACTACTACTATGAATGTAGTATATAAAGAAGTTCTTCATGGTCTATGATCAAATGATCAATAGGTATGTACATCATATATGTTAGATGTTTATATGATTCTTTTTATTTACAATTATTATATATCCAAAATTTATACGACTTACACTTTTTTTTTTAAACTTTCAGATGTTGACGGAAAGGATGTTATGTTCAACTGTTATACTGGCCACTACATGCATTTAACAAGACCATGTATCAAGGGGAGGTGCAAAATGGATGATATTGACAATAAATCTGTATTATAATAAAGTGGATGTTATTTAAAAGCATTGTATTTGATATTTTCAGCCATTTATAACTTATAGTTCCGTTTTAAAAATATTGCATACCGTTTATGTTCGTTCATCTTGCTTACTTTATAACCGCACGTAGCTTATTTTAATCAAAAGCCCTCTAAAATCCCGTGGATTCCACGGGTCTATAAGCTAGTTATATATATATATATATATATATATATATATATATATATATATATATATATATATATATATATATATATATATATATATATATATATACTAAACATGAGAATCCCCGTTTTACACAAAACGGACACAAAACGCGTTTTTATTGGCTGAAACCCTATAAAACACTGTTTGAAACACTGTTCATGCTTTTCCTCCCGTTCCAACACTTCTCCCGTTCCGTTTTACCTGGATATTTTCCCCTAACCCTAGAACCTTCTTCCATTCATTATCATCAAAAAAACAGACAGCTATTTCATCACCAAAAATATATTCTAAAACCCAAAACATACCATCTTCCATTTGATATAAAACCCACCTTATCTTCTTCCACACAAATTCCAGATCCCTCCAGAATTCACACACATATCATACACATCTTGAAGCTTCTCTCTAAGGTATGTTCTAATTAAATTATCTATTTTCATTGTTATTCTATTTTCAAGTTTTTTTTTGTTTTTTTTATTTTTTTTTATTTATTTATTTTTTTTTTTTCCGATTTTGGTTTTTGATTATGGGTTCCGGGTCAAAATCACAGAAGCGAGTATGGGGTTTATAATGGTGTATTTGGATGTGTAAGTTTAGATAAAATAATTTGATTTCCATTATACCTTAAAAAATTTTGGGTTGGTTTGTGTTAATTATTCTGGGTTTTTGGAATTAAGGGTTATTGGTTTGCAAAAAATTGTTAGTTATCGGAATTAGGGATTATTGTTTTGGTAAAAATTGTTAGTAATTGGAATTATGGGTTATTGGTTTTTTTTATGCTGCTAAACCAAACCATATAAACACGGCTGATGATACCTGGGTTATGTTTATCTTAGTTAGATTTGGGGTTTTTAACTGGATTACAACTATTTTTATGATTAATGGTTCTGGATCATGTTTATTTTTGCTTTATTTTACATGAAATTGGTTTAATTCATGGTTTTCGGTTATTTAATGGAGTGTTTATTTTCCTCAATATGTTGAAGGTCAATTAGGAAGTGTGGCTGTGGTTGTGGTTATAGTGAAAAAAGTGTAGAACAACATTGTGTACATCAGGTGTTTGATAAAAGTATTAAAAGAACGGAACTGTGGTAAGTTTCTCTAACTTTCTTTTTTTCTTCTATTTCTGTCGAGGATCAACTAGCCGCTGAACTAAGTCACGTTAATCTTTGCTATTGCAGGTATAGTTGCAAGTATAGTTGCTTTAATAGGAATAATTTGCGATCTTTTTTACAATAATGTATACGGAAAAAGGGTATGATTTTTGAATTTAGACGTTGTGTTCCTTTCGTTCCCAGTAATTTTTATCTAAGAATTTTTTTGTATGTGATTTGTTGTGTAGGCTTTGTTTAATGTGTTCTTAGGTCGAAATTTGATACTCAAGTTAAAAGTTACCGCGATGTAAGTATTATTCTGTCAAAATCATACATCATGATGAATATCTTTTAAAATCCGTTGTGCTTATTTAGTTTATGCAATTAATCAACTAATTGTTGTTTCTTTTGCATAAGAAAAAATGGTTTTTTGATTTTTATTATTAGTTTTATTGATTTTGTAGGATGAAGGTGTGAAGATGAGCTTACAGCCAACCGCCATTTTGGCGGATGAGTGAGTATTCTTAATTCCTAATGACAAGTTCTTATATCGTTGAAACTCATCCATTTATCTCATTCTGAAACTCTCACCAACAGAAACATAAAGAATATCGCAGAGTTAAGGAGCAGCGACGACCTATGAGAAGTGGCGAACTCACATGACTGTCAACGATCATTTCTAATGGTGTAATATCGTGTGTGCGTGTTGCGTCTGCCAGTGTCAGGGACTCAAAGGTATGTGATCTGTTGCAATTTTGGGTTTTTATGGGTTTAGCACTTTAGCTTAATACCATATTATTGGTTTTTTGGGCTTTTATTATCGAACTGGGTAATTAGATTCTTGCAGTTACAGCCTTTAGATTAACACTTATTTGTGTCAAATAAGTCTGTTGTCTACAACACACGCTATGGTAAATGACCTTCATTAAACCATAAGCTTATAACCAAACACGACCTCTTTTAGTTAGACAAAGAATAAAGTATAAACACCTACGATTTTTTTTCATGACAAAATTGCTTATTTGAAATTGGAAAGGGAGATTGTGCAGGAGCAATCTAAAAACTACCGCTTTGTTTCTTTGTACCCTGATCCATACTATCGTAACTGCTTATTTATATCAGTTACAAGTAAGACCTGAGCACATGATCTGGATATATGTAATGCGTAAAATAAGTTTGGAATTAAACTTATTTCAGCATTGCACAAGGCCAACTAGCCAGCTATATTTATCTTTTTAAGTGATAAGCTAATCTTCAATTAGACAATGGATCACAACGGGTTAGATCAAAATGGGTAACATTTGCTACTGGTCAAATGGATCGATATTTGGATTAATTTCACACAACAGTTTTCACGCTGAAACACTAGGACAACGGCACATAAATCTGCATTTAATAATGATTGTTGTTGGTTTGTCATGTTGCAGTTTATATGTTTTGTTTGTTTCGTTTGTAGACAGGGTCTGGTAACAAATGTGACGAGATTTAGACACGTTGAGGAGGCGAAAGGGAAGACCAAGTACTTGAGCAAAGTGCCATTTATTCAGGTAGTTTAAATAAATTTGCATTTCAAATCCGCGAACCAAACACCCCCTTAGCTGGTAGAAACTAGCAAACTGATAACTGTTTGCAGCCCTGACTGTTGTGAATCCATGGGTGAAAGGTGATACCTTTGACATAGTAAGTTTTTTATATGCAGTGATTGCTGAGGGGGATGTTTGGGATTGCTTATAAAAATAATTAATTTCCTTAATGTATTTTGAAACAACAAAGAAAAAAAATATGGTTGTTCCATATATATTTGAGGTGGAAAAAAAAGTCTGATAAATGTATTAGGCCGGGAAAAACTACCACAATAGGCATATGTGGACTTTCATTTCTTAACAAAACCGATTAAGGGGTGTTTGGGGTTGCTTATTCTATGTAGTGATTGCATTTTAACATATCACAACAGTTGTAACGGACCTTAGGATTGCCTATACAAACTGCTTACTTGATTATGTAAGGTGTTCTTCAGAAACATGTAAAACTGTTATAAGGTCGCTTAACTAGGTTATCACATATTCCCAAATTGTATATAATTGGTTTCCGTCTAAATTATATAATTACTTTTGTTTTGTTCAGGTCATATACGAAAAACAAAGTTTGTTTAAGTTGTGTTTGAAACTAATTAAATTGTGTGATTGTAAGATGTTAATATTAATTGGATTTTAAGTTTGTTTCTATTGGTGCAGGTTGAATAAGGATATAGTGCGGTCTCTTTTTGGATGTGATTTGGGTAGTTCTAGGAAAGAAGATGGTCGGTAGCCAGCTGCGGTTCATGTGATTCGGGAGAACAGAGTGACCCGACCATTTTATACTGTTCTGCATCATAAATTGGTAATGATCTGTACTCATCTTCTTACAAAAGGGTAGTGATCCAAGCAAATCAGTTTCTTTCAATTTTCTGTTTTTAGGCGTACAGTGTAGCTTTTTAATATTTAAAATAAACACTTATAAGAAATGGGATTTCTACAAAGGAAAATCTTTAAGTTTACACAAGTACTACTGACAGTAAAAAAACGTTTTGGTTTGGTAGGTGGTATGGACATGACTCAAATCCTTACATCTAACGATGTGTGTGAAGACGCATTGTTGACAGTGGCCAGGGATCACTTGATTTGGACGCTACAAGAAAGACACAGAATGCTGATGGCCATCTGCAACGACAACATTGTGCTGCTCCTTCAATGACCTGTTAAGAGGTGTTTCGGTAAAAGGTTATATTAGGTGCCACAGTAAGTTAGAAGTGGTTGATTTATTAGACTTGAGTACAGTAGTTTATTTGAAAAGTGAGGAATGGAAAGGGTACAAGGCCGTCTCGAGCGCCTATTCAGATAAGGTAAACGGCTAAAGGTGGGATCTCGCTTGCTAATGTCACAGAAACTGAAGTCACTTCAGAAGAAGAGATGCCTTGGTTTCTGCTACGTGGGTCTGTATGTGGAGCAACTAGAAGCACAGATATGAATACTCAATCGAGGTCTACTATATAATGTGTGCTATATATTCATGTTATCTTATGTGTTATTTTTACGTGTAGTGTTGACTTTGTGTGAATGATGCTTCTATGTTTCAGTCGGCGATCATGTGCCATATTTATCGTTTCACAGAGCAAAAACGGATTGCTTGCGCAACAACTGGAAGCGGTCACCATTGAGGAAGATGAGGCAATGGGTGTTGGGAATCAAGTGGTGAAGCTACAGCAGCAAAAGCCACACCACAAACGCCAAATAAGAATAGTCCATCACATCTTCCAAATCTTTCATCAGTACCATGTCAGGTTTGAAACTGTTTGGCCATGATAAGTAGAACATATTTATGGAAGGATCATAACGAGTCCAGTGTTATAGGATATTGCAAATGTATACCCTTAACTTAAAAAACGATCATGAGAATAATGTTATGAAATGGCATATAGTTGGAAGACGTTATTGGATTATGAATGTTAGTTGGTTACATGTGACGAATAAGAGAAGGCCATGTTTATATAGCAGACTTGGTGCATTTTTTGTAGAATATAAGGCAACAACTGCACAGGTCCTCAAACACCCGATAGCTGTCGTTGCCAAAATACAAAAAAATACACACAAACTCACCCGCCACAACGCGCGGGCTTCCACGCTCATTACTTTACTATATACCATATTGTACATCAACTGTTTTAATGAAAACTGCTTATTACTATAATAGGTTAATCATAGGTTGTGCGTTACAACCCGTTACTTTTGATAGATAGTGTTGGTTAATATGTGTTAACAAGTTCTCAAATTAGGGTTAAGATAATCAATAAGGTGTGGGATATTTACTTGAAATTGTGTTATCACTTTTTAATAGAAACTATTCGACCCTATGTCTGGGTTACACGAATATCTCTATGAGATAAGATCAAGTCATGTTCTTGTTTTAGGCACAAATCAAGAACAAAGTTGTATTCAAGTGTTTAGGGTTTGTGTTGATAATCGTATCTCCATGCAGATGTATTATGTATGGCCTCTATTTATAATAGAGAATACTCAAACCCTAGCTCATGAAATTATGTATAATTAACGGCCCATTAATTATATCATAATACTTTCTATAATAGTAGGAATCATTGGTTAAAAACGAGCAGCGAATAAACTGATGCCATCAGCAGAATCATTCTAGCAGCAGAATTCTACTAGCAGAATCCACTATCAGCAGAATCCATACTAGCATAATCAAATCAGCAGAAACAGATTCACACTAGCATAACCACTATTGAGTTAGGGGATTCAGTGACCAAATGGGTGTACACTCCGTACCTCCAAGCCCATTACCAGGTGTGAATTAATCCCTCAAGTGCACTAAATTTTTCAAAAATCCTCCCCAAATTTAGTCCACTTCCTTTGCATGAAAAATTAAACACAAAACAAAATATATGCATAAATGAAAATATCTTGAAGATTGTATTCTCATCTTTACATTACATATTCAAATATTCGAGAATCAAGGTGTTCTAAGAATTGAACCCTTCAACCAATTTGAATACCTGAAGATAAAATACACATACATTTTCAAACACTTAAATAAACCTGACACTATACAAGCCATGTGTCCATATCCAATTCATAAATTTTGTAAAAGCGAAAATCCAAAGCTTCCTGAAGCGGCAAAACTTCAACATTTACATAGGTGGTTCCTCTTTATTCATACTCCTGGTTAGCACTTTTTGAAAGAAAATAACCGTTGAGAAGTAAAGACTTCATCCTCCTTTCCAGCAGGTTCCAAGCACAAACCTTGGGATGTTTGTAAAACATGTGCTCCAGTCCACTAAATGTTCAGCTTTCCACATTGAACTCAGCTCCCAAGTTTCCTCAGGAGGAAGTTGGGTGTCTTTGCATTCAGTAACTAAGTTGGACTTAAACCCATCCCTTTAGCAGACTTCAAAACCAAGTCTCTAGCCAAACCCTTCGTCAAGTGATCAGCTAAGTTTTGTTGAGATTTAACAAACTCTATAGATATCACCCCATTCATGATAAGCTCCCGAATCATGCTATGCATAACACCTAAGTGTCTAGACTTCCCATTGTACATATGGCTATAAGCCTTTGCCAATGTAGCAGCACTATCACAACGGATAGAAATAGGTGCTACAGGTTTAGGCCATAATGGAATCTCAAGAAGCAAGTTTTTCAACGATTCAGCTTCTTTGCCAGCAGCTGCTAAAGCCACAAATTCAGATTCCATGGTTGAACTGGTAATTCAAGTTTGTCTCTTGGATGCCCAAGAAATTGCACCTCCACCAAGTAGGAATACCCAACCACTGGTAGACGAATTATCTTCAGTGTTACTGATCCAACTTGCATCAGTGTATCCTTCAAATATAGAAGGATAACCAGTATATGAGAGACTATAATCCATAGTTCTCTTCAAATACTTAAAAACCCTCTGAATTGCTTGCCAGTGATGAGCACTAGGATTACTAGCATACCTACTCAGTTTACCCACAGCAAAAGCAATATCAGGGCTTGTACAAGTCATGACATACATCAAGCAGCCAATCACCCTAGAATACTCAAGATGAGATACAGCTTTGCCAGTATTAGGCATTAGCTTCTCACTTGTATCCATAGGAGTACTCATTGGAGTACACTCAAAGAAATTAAATTTCTTTAACACCTTCTCAATGTAATGAGACTGAGATATAGAAATTTTGTTACTTTCATGTTTAATCCTAATACCAAGGATAACATCAGCCTCCCCCATAACCTTCATGGAGATCTTTGATGACAAAAATTCCTTTGTAAGGTCAACTTGTTATTGTTCAGTGCCAAAAATCAACATGTCATCAACATATAGACAAATGATGACTCCTTTACCAGATTCATCAAATTTGCTATATACACATTTGTCAGCCTGATTAAGTAAATAACCACTAGACAAAACCACTTCATCAAACTTTTGGTGCCATTGCTTAGGTGCCTGTTTTAGTCCATAAAGAGACTTAATCAGTTTACACACCTTGTTTTCATTGCCAGGCATGATGAAGCCCTGGGGTTGGTTCATATAAACTTCCTCATCTAAGTCACCATTCAAGAAAGCTGTCTTCACATCCATCTGATGAATAATCAGATTGTGATTTGATGCTAAAGCAATCAACAATCTTATGGTACTGATACGAGCCACAGGAGCATAAGTATCAAAATAGTCTATTCCTGACTTTTGTCTAAAGCCCTGAATAACTAGTCGTGCCTTGAACTTTTCAACAGTTCCATCTACCTTCATTTTCTTTTTGAAAATCCATTTGCTACCTAGAGGTTTGCAACCAGGTGGTAGATCAGTCAACACATAAGTGTTGTTACCCATGATGGAGTCCATCTCATCATTAATTGCTTCTTTCCAGAAAGCAACATCCTGGGACTTCATTGCTTCTTCAAATATTTTGGGATCATCCTTAGCAATGAAGCAATAGGAGTTTTGGTCAGAGACCTCACTCCTTGTACCTTCAATTAAGTATAATTTAAACTCATGTCCAAATGACTTTGGAGTCCTGACCCTATTGCTCCTTCTGAGCTCAAATTCAGGTTGTTGTTCCACAACCTCATCAGGGGCCTGAGATGATAAATCATCAGGGACCTCTCGTACACCAATGTCATCAGTTCTATTTGGAATTCTTTGACTTGGTCTAGGAACTGATGAGAATCTATTCTCATCAAATAATGCATCCCTTGATTCAATTATTGAGTTAATTAAAACAGATTCATTAGGTTCAATAACATAGAACCTATATGCCTTGGAATGCTCAGCATATCCAACAAAGATGCATTCAATGCCTCTTTCACCCAAAGTTTTCTGCTTTGGATCAGGAAGTCTTACAACAGCCCTACAACCCCAAACCCTGAGATAATTCAGATTGGGTTTCTTTTTAGTCTAGAGTTCATAAGGGGTAACCTTGTTCCTTTTATTAGGAACCCTATTTAGTAAATAGCAAGCAGTTAACATAGCTTCACCCCAGAACCCTTGACTCAACCCTGAATAGGATAACATGGAATTAACCATCTCCTTCAGCACCCTGTTTTTCCTTTCAGAAATATCATTTTGCTGAGGAGTATAAGGGGCAGTCGTTTCATGGATTATACCAACAGACTGAAAATACAAAGTATCCATGTACTCACCTCCCCTATCAGTCCTGAATCTTTTGATTAGAGACCCTTGTTGCAATTCAACTTCAGTTTTAAATACTTTAAAATTATCTAATGCTTCATCCTTAGTATGTAATAAGTAAACATAACAAAACCTAGAAGTATCATCAATAAAAGTCACAAAGTATTTATTGTTCCCCAAAGAAGGAGTAGCATGAAGATCACATAGGTCACTATGAATCAGCTCCAAAACTTTAGTTTCACGTTTTACACTTTGAAATGGTTTCTTAGTAATTTTGGTCATCATGCAAGTTTTACCCTTTTCAGTATCTATATCAAAGGTTGGAATTAACCCATCCTTAGACATATCTCGCATTCTTTTAAAGTGTACATGGCCAAGTCTTGCATGCCATAGGGTTGAATCATTAAGTTTAGAGGTTGAGATAAAAGCATAATTAACATTATCATGAACAATATTAAGTCTGAACATTTGATTACACAAATAGCCAAAACCAATAAACACACCATGTTTAGATAAAATAAACTTATTAGATTTAATCACTTGTGTATAACCAAAATTATTCAAAACACTACTAGAAACCAAGTTTTTTCTAATATTAGGAACATGTAAAACACTAAATAAAGAAACAATCTTTCCAGAACTAAACTTCAAATCAACACATCCTTTTCCATGCACCAGGGCAGTTGACTCGTTTCCCATATGAGGAATAGAACCATCATTCATTGACTCATAGGACTTGAACCAGCTTCTATCTTTACACACATGAATTGTTGCACCAGAGTCAACCCACCAAGCAACATCATCATCCTGCACAAAATATATTTCAGATATATATGTAACATAATAAATCTCAAAAGACTTATTAAATATATGCTGACCTTTCAGAGAGTTGGTGTTACCATTCCCTCCACTTATGCCTGATCCATTGGCTTTATTGCCAATCTTAACCCCTTTATAATCCTTCCTGAAGTGTACAGTTTTACCACACTTCCAACAAGTCACTTTGGGTTTCTTGTTAATATCAGATTTGGTGTTATCATGATGCTTACGCTTGCCCTTGTTGTCATTGTTCCTGGAGGAGTTGTTATGCTCCACCATATTGACAACTGATGGACCAGTAGCATTGCTACTCTTTGGCTTGTCAATGTCTTGTGCTTTGAGTGAATCCTCAATGCGCAAGTGACTGCCCAACTCAACAAGAGTTAGTTCCTCATTCTTATGTTTCAGCATATGCTTAAAATCTTTTCAAGAAGGAGGTAATTTATCAATGATACAAGTGACTAAAATAGCCTCATCCATGTTCATCTTGTGTTGTGTGAATCGACCAAGTATACTAAGAAGTTCATTGTATTGTTCCATGACAGGTCTAGAATCAACCATTTTGTAATTGTTAAAATTACTTAAAAGGAACTTCTTACTTGATGCATCCTCAGCCATATATTTGGCTTCCAAGGAATCCCATAGTTCTTGAGAAGTTTCAACATTCTAATAAATATCAAATAGAGAATCAGACATACCATTGAGAATTAAACCTCTGCAAACATAATCATCATTCTCCCATTTGCTTCTTGCCCTCATCTGATCCATAGTAGCATCATCTCCATAATCTTCAGGAATCTCAGTTGTCAGAACATAACCCATATTCATACTTGACAACAAAAAATGCATCTTCTTTTGCCATCTTCTAAAATCAACACCTTCAAACTTTTCCAACTTGGAAAAGTTAGCAGCCATTTGTCTCATAGCAGCAGCCATTGATTATCACTAATAGGTTCTATTGATTGTTGGTTAATATGTGTTAACAAGTTCCCATATTAGGGTTAAGATAATCAATAAGGTACCGGATATTCACTTGAAATCGTGGTATCACTTTCCAATAGAAACTATTCGACCCTATGCCTGGGTTACACGAATATCTCTATGGGATAAGACAAAGTGATGTTCTTGTTTTAGGCACAAATCAAGAACAGAATTGTATTCAAGTGTTTAGGGTTTGTGTTGATAATCGTATCTCTATGCAGATGTATTATGACCTCTATTTATAATAGAGAATACTCAAACCCTAGCCCATAGAATTATGTATAATTAACGGCCCATTAATTATATTATAATACTTTCCATAATAGTAGGAATCAGTGGTTAAAAACAAGCAGCAGAATAAACTGATGCCATCAGCAGAATCATTCTAGCAGCAGAATTCTACTAGCAGAATCCACTATCAGTAGAATCCATACTAGCAGAATCAAATCAGCAGAAACAGATTCATACTAGCAGAAACAGATTCATACTAGCAGAAACATATTCACACTAGCATAACCACTATTGAGTCAGGGGATTCAGTGACCAAATGGGCGTACACTCCGTACCTCCAAACCCATTACTAGGTGTGAATTAATCCCTCAAGTGCACTAAATTTTCCAACAGATAAGTGACGTGTAATATCGGAAAAAGTTGTTTACATCAAACTGTTATCGTTGTATTCCATAGATAGTACCGCAAACGTTCAAGTGAATGTTAATAAGAGTTTTGAGGAAATAGATCACGAGTTCAGTTTTAATTTCTAGTTAAAGATCAATGAAACATGTATCTATTGATTGGGTCTAGACTCTAGAGTAATGAAGAAAATTAGTCGGCACTCAAAAGAGTGCCCGATGTCAAGATTTTCCCATTAATTTAAATCTTTTGAGAGATTTGTTAATAATAATAATAATAATATTATTATTATTATTATTATTATTATTATTATTATTATTATTATTATTATTAGACAAACGAATTATCATAAAGATTAACATCAAAGACGAAATCAAGATTTAGTAATAAGAGGGCTCGAAAGTCTTTTCCGAATCAACAAAGTCATATAACTTAAAAATAAAATGACAGGTTTTAGTGATAACATACGCCAATATACGCGGGTTACGAACTTAAAATTTTGATAAGAAAAAGGAACGAAATCTAACAAGAAAAGATTAGATAAAAGCCTTGTGTATGAAACGGTGTTATGTCTCTTAATTTTTTGATGTCTAAAATTTAGGGGTTATTTATATATCTATAGTTAGGCCATGGACATAAGTTTTATAAGATAGATAACAAATTACAAACCGATAGAGTTAATTTTATAAGATAGATAACAAATTACAAACCGATAAAGTTTGTTGGAGGGGGACGATCACCCCTAGTTCCCCGTGTCTCTGCCCCCGTGTAACATGTAATGTGTTTCTAACTTTGTAGTTATTCAAAGTACTAAAAGAAAAAAAAATTAGGGCTGAGACCGGTCCCGGACCGACCAAGACTGAGACTAAATTAGCCCAAAAGCCAAGACCGAGGACCGGACCGGACCGACCAAGATGTAACACCCCCAAAATTTGGTACATAGGAAGACTTTTCAAAGTTTTTGGGTGCTACTTGGATTGACACACAACACGATTATAAGGAACATAATAACGATATTAAATTTAAGTTGATGATTAAAGTCAAGATTTAGAGATTACATTTATTCCCAAATAAAAGTAATAAGCCCAAAATAAATAAAGATAGGTCCCTAATTATTTTATCAGAGTTTAACTGATGAATTATCCATACAACCGCGCCACTTGCCAAGCTTTCCCATCCAAATAAAGAAGCAGTAAAAGCATCACTCAGTACCTGAGAATACTTGGTAAAAAGGGTCAGTTTACGCTGGTGAGTTCTTAGATTTGGACTCAAAGCAATACGTAAAAGAGGTTTAACCAAAAGCTCAACGGTATACTCTACTAGACCAAGACCTCAATATCAACGCATCCCAAAATAAAAAACCAATAAATATACTCCTATAGGTGCACACTATTGTTCTATACCGCACTAGTACACTAGTAGACTTGAGAATACTTGTGAAAAAGGGTCAGTTTACGCTGGTGAGTTCTTAGATTTGGACTCAAAGCAATACGTAAAAGAGGTTTAACTAAAAGCTCAACGATATACTCTACTAGACCAAGACCTCAATATCAACGCATCCCAAAATAAAAAACCAATAAATATACTCCTGTAGGTGCACACTATACCGCACTAATAGACATTAAATTATACTCCTACACAGTAATAGACCTAGTATAATAACCGTACACTTGCAGCCTTAAACCAAATCACAGTAACTCAAAATAGTGAATGACAATATACCATAAGACAACCAAAACTAAATAAAATCGATAAACCAAAGCAATACCAAAAATAATCATCGCAAATACCCAAATAATTGACAAATGAAAGAAGTTGACGACGAGCATGCATTTTTCCCCAAAATATTTAGAAAAGAGTAAAAGTGAGGCTATGAATTCACCTCAAGCAGAAGGCTAGCAAATGAAAAAAATAGAAGAGATGACGGTGGCTAGAATGTCACTGCACTGCGGACCCGACACAACCTAATATAATAAACTTGTCTTAATATCTAGCACGAAACGTATAAACTTCTATAATATAACTATTCCCAAATATGTATGCCAATTAGTTTCCAAAATTTCCCTTATTATATCTATTTATTGATGTTTGGTATCATTTGTGGTTGTAGTGAGGACACGATATAGACTCAAGTGAACTCACGCCAAAACATAGACAACTCATGAAACTAGGTCGGGGTCAAATGACTAAGGTTAAAGTTTAATAAGTTATCCGAACGAATTGTCGGATCTTTATCGAATTCGTCGTCTCGATAAGCCCAATAATTCCTTCATCTCCCTTATTATTCTAAAACTAAACCATGTTAACCATTGAGTCGTAAGGATAAATTGCCCACTAATAATCTTCCTCCGACATACTTATTAGGCCCTTATACTCTTCAGCCCGATAACTATGTAGGTCAGATATCTTAATGTCAACCGATCCGTAACTCGACATTGGTTCAATATAAACCTCAATATTACCCAAAATGATATTTCTTGATAAAAGTGCCCTTGAAACATTTAATAACAAGCTTATATTAAATGTCACTCGTTTCATTAATTATTTCATTTTTATTTACGAAATACTAAATAACGTTTTATTGTCATTTAATGTTTCTTTTTAACTTTATATATTAAGTAACAATTTTACTCGTTAGCTAATATTTTAAGTTATCGTATATATATGTGTCATTAAATGTCCAAGTTTAATTATGTTTTACGAATTATCTCATGTTTCGAGTCACCATCCGAGTTTGTGTGACACTCTGGTCAACAAGTCAATTATTATTTGTTAATTGTCCAAATATAGTCTCTTTTGACTTGTCGAGGCCACACGAGACTAGAAAGTGTCGACGCTCAACTTGGCTCAAAACATCGCATGTAATATGAATATGTCCACAATAGTCAACATGCCGCATTTCACAACTTCAACAATTAAAGGCCGACTACCGCTCATTTCTAACCTCTCCGTCATTCTAATCACCACAATAACAACCATTTCAAAAACTTCACCATTGTTGAGACTCTAGTGGTCTTGGCCTTAACTCTCGGCCACAACCAAAACAGCCAAACAGACCCTAAATGTCCTCAGCTCTCAATTCCGCAATGTTACAGGTTTGACACAAGCACAATACATCCCAAGAATCAACTCCAAATCCTAATACTAAATCGGCAAACCCTTAGGGTTTACCAAACCCTAATCCGAACAACACAACCACGGCAATATTACTCGACACAAACCCATGTCCATGACTCGTAAACTGGACTAAAACAACCGTGGCCGTGAGCTCTAGCTCACGGCGTGCCCTTTAACGCAGCCATAAACCACAACAACAACAACAAAAACAAGAAAATGATAACAAACCCGATTACCACTTTATTTTTTTAAAATTTATTTTAAATAAAATCCTAAAAACCCTTGTTGGATTTATTTGAGACTCGTTTACACGAGTTATGTATTTCCCACCGTCGTTCGATGTCAAGATTTCCCTATTAATTTAAGAGAAATGCTATAATCACTCATAAAATTCACACAAAAAATTCACTCGCTGACGTGTCAGCAGGTGATTTGTTTAATAAGAGAGAGGAGAGAGAAACTAACAGAAAATGGACCAATCACCTGCTGACATGTCAGAAACTGAATTTTTTGTGTGGATTTTATGAGTGGGTCTAGCATTGATTTTAATTTAAACTTTTTGAGAGATTTGTCAATATTAAAATCTTTATTATTATTATTATTATTATTATTATTATTATTATTATTATTATTATTATTATTATTATTATTATACAACCGAATTGTCATAAAGATATATGTAACATGAGAGACGGAGTCGAAATTCCTTTTTCCAAATCAACAAAGTTATATACTACCTCCGTCTCAAAATTATTGTCCACATTTCCATTTTGGGATGTCTCAAATTAATTGTCCACTTTCCTCTTTAAGTAAAAACTAGAGAATAATGTAGAGGAATATTCTCTTTAAGTGGTTGAAAACAAAAATGGACCCACTTTTATTAAACTTTGTAATACTTGTTTCCGGACAATAATTTTGAGACGGAAGGAGTAATTTAAAATTTAAATGACAACTTTTAGTGATCACACACACTAATATATTTGGGTTACAAACTTAAAATTCTGAAAAGAAAAAAAAAATGAATACTAATTAAAAAAGATTAGATTAAAGCCTTGTGCATGAAATGGCGTGTTAAGTCTCCTAATTATTATTATTATTATTATTATTATTATTATTATTATTATTATTATTATTATTATTTATTAATTTTTTTGCTATCTAAAGGTTAGGGGTCATTTATATATAGTTAGGACAAGGGCTTAAATTTTAAGAGATAAATAACAAGTTGGCAGTCTATATGTAATTTGTCATAGTATGATGAGCAAGATTATATGCTAGAGTTATTTTTTTGGGTAAAAGGTCAAAAGACTCGGTAAATATATTACTCCAAAAAATATTTAAGTACAAAATATATGGGTGAATCCCATATCTCAGCCCGTTACATTGGCAGAAAAGCTTTCATAACTAGATACTTCTTATTCTATAAACAAGAAAATAAACCACTACCCAAAAGATACTTTAGACTCCAATGAGGACAAAACTACTTTCTACCAAAGCCTTTGAGCTTGATACCACGTGCGTCATAAAGAGCATCCAAATTCCTTTGAAGATCGTAGACCTGATCCGCATAGTCATCATAGTCATCTTCATGATCATGACCACCACCAAATAGGTTAATTATATGCTAGAGCTGTGGAAGAGGCATTGTCATACATCATGAGAATAGGAGTATGAAAATTGACTTGAAGTTCTTTAATTAGACACTGAATCCATGTGACTTCACAAGTGCTATCAGCTAGCGCTCTGTACTTAGCTTCTATGGAAGACCTTGAAACAACAGTTTGCTTTGTAGATTGCCATGAAATTAGACTTGACCCAAGAAATATGCCATACCCTGAGACTGATCTTTCTGAAAATGGAAAACTAGCCTAATCACTATCACCATACATTGTTAGATGTAGGCTATTTTTGACAGGAAACATCAACCATTAACAAGTGGATAACTTGATGTATCTAATGACCCTAATAAGTGCTTCCTTATGTGTAGTCCTTGGTTCTTGTAGAAACTGACTTAGAGCTTGTGCATCAAAGGCAATGTTAAGTCTTGTAATGGTTAGATACAAACACTTACCGACCAAGGTTTTGTAATAAGAAGGGTCTCAAATTGGGTCACCATAATCCATGGAAAGCTTAGTGTTGTGATCAAGAGGTGTTGCTGGTGGCTTTGTGTCAAGGAGACCAGCATGAGTTAATAAATCAATTGCATAATTCTTTTGGGTAACAGCAAGACCATCTTTGTTCTTGAGAAACTCAATGCCTAGGTAAGAATGTAGTGGCCCCAAATCTTTCTTGATGAACTTGTCATTGAGATTATCTTTGATGTGTTTTATAAGAATCTAGTCATTACTAGCAATCAAATATGTGAGCGGAGTGCAGTTTGTGTAGAGAAGTATCAACATTGCTTTACTTGAATCAAAGTGAGATGAGGAATGTTGTAAGCTTTTCAAAGCATTACATGTTTGCTTGTTTCAAACCATAAAAAGACTTTTTGAGCTTGCAGACAATATTAGAAGGAAGAGTGTGAGAGTAGCCTTATAGAACTTGCATATAGACTATAGGTGATGTATGAATATAAAATATATAAGAATCAAATAAACGCAGCGGAACAACATCACCCACACGGATCTCATATAGCCATATGATCAATCAATAAGATAAACGAGATAGTTATACCTTTGTAGCGTGCACCGGGAATCACCACCAATACCAATACCCACGAATGGAATGAGAAACCCAAATGATCAATAAGGTTGATCACCTCTATGCATGATCCACACTACACGTCACCGATCACCACCCGATGCTAGTCTTGACCCCGTAACACACGATCTAGCCTTGAACTACATTAGAATAAGGTAAGATGAGATCAAAAAACACCAAACCCTCATTTGGTTGAGTTTTATTTCGTGGCTTTTGAGGAGAGGAAGGAGGAGAGACTTTTGGTAAGTGGTTATTCCCATTGATCCCCTTAATTGACCAAATCAATATGAGGTTATAACAAATAATGTTACACTTAACCCCTTGCTCTTTTTCCTCTTGTTTCTTTCTCACCTAGGCTTGCCATGGGGGCCCTAAATGGGCTTGCCCATTGTTGGTCTAATCCAATAAACTAAGTACTAGCTTAGTTATTAGTAGCCCGTTATTGATCCCGAGTTACGTAGTCGTATATATAGTGTAAATACGATAAATACAATATATATAATGGTGTCTCTGTGTATAAGTGTGTGACCCCATAGGCTCACATATGTCTAGCCATATAATTATTTATTATGACACGAGCATACTCCAATAGCTCCCACTTGCGACGTCATAATAATCAAGTAATTATACAAGCAAAGGTTAGCGTCTAGCAACACGCCAATGCCCCTAGAAATATGTGAGGGTAGTTTCTTAAACTTCTCATTTAAATGGTTTATATGTCATCCATCCTTTTGTTACAGATACTATGTTGAACACTAGACATGGATCAAAGTCATTCCAATTGTTCAACTATTCTGTTTCTCGATCTAGATATTGAACAAGATTACCAAATGAATTTAGATTCATCTTAATCTCATTTGGGTACGGCCATACAAACATCCGTTCAATTCATCGAGGGGCCCAATAGTATCTAACTCCATGACATGTGGAGGAACAAATCCTATTTTGACTGCACGTGTCATTCATGTGTTTCAAATCAGTCCTGAAGATGGTTTTTATAACTACCTTATTCAGGACAGCGTTTAACCATATCAAAGAATAAAATTCCGCACATGCAAGACCTACTTGCATCTCAAGTCTAAGGATAAGAGACATAACCATTTGCGAGATTCACTATTGACGCCGATCCATGCAGTGAATTCTCGAAGGTTGGGTCAGTCCAATGTTCATCACAATGAACAACATATGAGTTTGGCAAATAAATCACCAACACGCTCACATTTGCCTTAATTCGATGATACTCCCGTATCGTCAACTGGTAATGGACAATTTTAGAATAAATAAATTATTCATGGATTAAACATGCAAATATAGAACACAGTAGTATAAATGAAGACGATAATACCCGGTATATCAATTCATTATATAATACGACTGCTTACAGTTCCATTATCCAAATACTAAAAACCAGATATGCACAAGACTACATACAGATCGGAATCCGATGTTTCCACCATGATGAATTTTGTTGTACAAGACATCAAGTAGTCATCTGAGTAAACTTTTAGAATACTTGTTTCAAAATTCAAAAATGTTTTGAATGATGGTTGTCCTTTTATATGTATATAATCAAGTACAATACGAGTATTGCAACAATACATTCCATAGTGTGTTTGAAGCTAGCAAAACACCTACTTTAGACAGTCATAATAACAGTTTTCCAAACTGTAAAGTATTCTTATTCTTTTAATGTATAATGCATTAATGCTCTCAATCGAGCACATCTAGTTAGAGGTGTCATCATTCATGATGTCATCCTACTAGGACTAGGGTTGAGCATCATCTCAGTTATATAAGCATTAATGAATGAAAACATAACAAAGCTCCTCAAATATCCGTAAACAGTTGAACAAATCTTTGGTCCTTTGCAGGTCCATTAGGTTGTTCATTTAACAATTATCTAATGACCTTCACTTAGATATTTGTTGTTATCAACTAATCTTGCATTCATGCAAATGATATAAATAATCCAATACATAATATGACTTATATAATGAATCCTTTAGTTAAACTTCAGGTTTCCATTCATACATTCAATCTTATCATATAAGATTGATCATTGAGTCTCCCCTCAATGACATGTCATATTGTGTTTAGATTATTAACCGCTTATGTTTATCCTAATAAACACATGCAACAAGGTTTTATGTTTTATTTCCTAAATTCCTTAAGTGAAACTTCATTCCAGGCTAAGGATTAAAGTCTAGCTTAGATGGAATATTGTTTCTTATATGTTAACAACATATGAGATTTAAGAAAATAAATTCATTTATCCTACTTGCACTCTGAGTTCTCAGGAGTAATCTTATTTAATCAAAATCAAATTAATGATTAAATTAAGATCTCTGCTCCTAGATGCATGATCTAATCCACACCTGGATTCTTATGTCTTGTATACATAATAAAGATTATATAGATTCATAAACCCCTTTGATTACTCATCGTCCTCGCAAAAGTAATCAAAGGTGTTTTGAAATCCTATTGTCATATTTCATTTACATGAAAACAAGTATGACAATTAATCATCTTTATACATTTAATGTTTGTAGGTATGAAGATCATAATCAATTTCTTGAGTACGAGTAAACTCCTTCTACTACGCATGCGTTAAATGTGTGTACAAGTTTGTCCTTTTGAGTATTCTTATCAAGAAACTCATTTTAAACCTCACAGTCTAACTGATTTGGTAAGAGATCAATCAAGCTCCATGAGTGATTATCTTTCAAGGACTGCATCTTATCATTCATAGTTTTTGAGCTATTCATCAGATTCAAGATCTGATAATGCATCTCTTTAGTTAGCAGGTTCACTATGATCCTCCAACTTATGTCCCTTAACATTGATATAAAAAATATATCATTCAGGTGTTAGGGGTATCCTTGCGGATTTATGAATGAGAGATATCAATCTATGGTTTAACATATTCATGTTCAACCTTAGTATGACATTAGCAAGTGTACTCAAAAGGTTGTGTATTTAGCACTTGAATAACTTCAAGATCTAAAGGTGCTCCCACTTGCTTTTGTAAATGGAGACTAATCTCCAAGTACTCAGCATCTTGATAACAATACATTGTTTTCAAGTGGGACATCCAAAATACATCGTTAGTTCTTGATTCTAGTTTGCTAATTACTTACTCTTACGTATTTAACAAATTCAGAACTTCAATCAAGACATAATGGGATTCATCCCATTCCATAATACAATGGTGTCTTAAATTCCTTCTGGGTTGGAACCATATTGGGTGTACGCATGACACGTCCAATTTTCTAACCTTGATTGCTTTTGAGGTAAAAGAGTTTAAGTCATCAAAGATCAAAGGTTATCCATGATGGACATACCATAAAGTTGTGGTATTCTACGTGGATAGATGTTGTGAGACTATCACACAACTCATTAGATGAACTTATACTCTTTAGCTTACGTATCTGCCAACCAAGTCATACCAGATGGCATCAATAGTATTTTTAGCCTACTGCATACTTTATATTTAAAGTCTTTGACCAAGTCAATGACTTCATGTGTATGTTTTAACTAGAAAACATAAACATTAAATATTTTATTATACGTCGTAAGTGTACATGTCTTTAACAAGAAGACATAACAAATTAACGTCTTTCCTTTACGTTATAAGTCTTTCAACAATTAACGGAATTGATGTTTATGTCTTTACAAGAGACCTAAACATATTCAACTAAAGTAATTATGAGTGCCGATAATTGGCCTCAATAGTAATTTCAAGTTAATTACATACTTCATGATTATGAATTTACAAGAAGACATAATCATATTTACTAAACAATTCAGCAAATATGTTGAAGTAGCTTTTCATGTTATCTTGACATTTTTTCTAATTAAGGCAACATACATTTTATGTGTATAAGTCCTAGTAGAACCTTATTTTTCTTATCTTGCAGTCAAGAAAAACCATTAGTCATATTGTTATATGTTGTACCTTGCACACAATTAAGATTTCTTCCACTTGTGCATGGCACAACATTATGCAAGCAAATATGACAATGTCAAAATATAGATATGTAATAAAATTCATGCAATGGTTCTCATAAAAACTATGATCCTTCATATGTGGAAAGTAATGTATTATTTCAAGACAATCTAGAAATAAGATGGGCAACTTGTAAGTTAATAGAGCTTACAACTCCCACTGGATTAGAGAACATTACATGTGTTTCGTCACCAGTAATACAATCATTTAGCTCCCACTGGATTAGACAACATTAAAAGTGTTACATCACCAGTGGAGAGTGAGTGATGATTGGATACTTTCCTGCTTTCTTTGAATATCTACACATTATTGCTAATGGGAGTCACTATGACTAGTAACATGTACTTAGGTATTCAAGGAAGAGCATCAAGTTCTAATATATAGATGATGGGCTAGCTATCATTTTAAACTTGAAAATTAGGCATGCAGTTCCTCCATGTTTATCGGGTTAAGACACATTGCTAGGTAATCATGCTAGTAATTGCCTTTACCACTTTTCGGTTTATTGATATTTCCGTTTTCTAATTATTTTAACTCATATTAGTTTGGTTTCAAAACCGTAACTAGGGTTATAAAACGAACTTGAAAGAATAAGATGTGCAAACATACTTAACCGTTTTGACTTTACAAGACATCACGATTTCTAGTGTATGTGTGCTTTGAGTTTGATTAGAATTAGGATAATTCAAATATTCCTATTATGGCTTTTCCTCATAAGGAAAATGATAGGAATAAGTCTCTTTCTTACAAGGAAAGGAAGACTTAGATTGATCCTTTTAACAAGAAAAGAACAAACTTTTGTTTACGATTTGTGTTGCATTAATTCATTAATTGAATTCTCAAAGTTCATATTTAGTATTTTCGATAAGTATCCTTTTATGTATTAATTACCCCATGTTTACAATTTAAAACAATTCATTTACGTAAAAGGCTAAGATCCACATTGTGCTTCTACTATCACATCAGTTGATCTGCTAGTAATAGTAGATTTAATTGGTAGGCGACGATCACCAATTGCATTATGAGTGCAACTCTTAGATCTTTATGGGACCCATGGCACTAGTGAACAAGCAACTAGTGTCATGTAGGCATGTTTAGTCCCATCTTTGCCTCGGGTCAAGGTCTCACCGCTTAACTCGATTAAGTCATCCAATTTGAGAACGTGCGAGAATATATCTAGGTCCCACGCATAGAGAATAGTCACCTTGGGTTACAATTCAACCTAGGTCCCACGCATAGGCAAAAAGTAATTGCAAGTGTTCTCAAAATTGGACGGCGTGACTTAAATTTTGACGGGTAAAAGTTTTGATGTGAATCAAAAGGTGTACGAAAAGAGAATGCATTCATCCTTCGTAGCACAAGTTAAAAACATTTCTTAACTTAAGTCTAATCATTGTTTTAATTTATGTGTGTCAAGTTGTCCATTTTCATGACTAATATAAATCCTACGTGGATAATAAAGTTTGGACAATACATAAATAAAATAACATACATAACAAGTTTAGGTGCTATTTTAAGAAACAATGATTTTAAGTTTCAAAAACTTAGTAAAACTAAATCATAAGACTTAGTTTTGAAAATGGTTTGTGTTTCGTTTTAAGTTTTATAGAAAACTATTTACAATTTTACATATGAAACAAGATATATAAAAGGCAAAACAAACACACAACCACAATATGCAAAGCCTCAACCGATGAAAAAACCTATGTTTGGTCTCGTGAGCCATCATGAGAACCAAGAGTCAACTAGGGACAACCACACAACCACACGGAGGACTCCCACTTGCTCCAAGACAATCAAGAGCAAGTTTGAAGCCCATGATGCACATGAAAAGTAGTTTCTGTCCTTCCAGAATTTCTGTGTTAGAGGGCCCAAAAGTCCATGAAGGAGGCTTCCCCGGGCTTAGCTCAAAACTAGAAAGTTGAAGGCCCATGTCTTGGGTACCTGCAAAAACAATTTCAGCCAAAAAGACCTTACCAATCACCGGGAAACTCCGTTTTACCAACTGGTGTTCCAGCAGTCATTTTCGGCAAAAACGTCTTTAACTCTTTCGCCATTCACCACCAAGCCACGATTACATTATATTGAAAGTAAAATACAATTAATCTACTTTTAATCTACTGTAAAAGTGCCCAAACAATGGCTACAACCAAAAGAATATAAATGCATAAATGCCGAAACAATGGCAAAACCCCAAAACACGAAATTAAACAACATCACAACCATCCAATGAACAAGTGGTCTAGGTTTTCATCGGCTTTGCATATAAACATAATAATACCATAATATTATGAATGAAACATGGTGTTGGCTAACTCCATGGACAAACATGCATGTATTTTCCATGGAAAACAAAATAATAACAAGGATTAAATTGTTAGCCAACGAAAACGAAGAAATTAATTGACAAGAATTAAAACCCCGTTAGGTACGTGTTTCCTATGACTTAAGGGTCAAAACCCACTGATATTAGGACCTTACAAATACCATTTAACCACAGAAAATATGGCCTTAGGGGCTGAATTAAAACCGTTTCAAAAACCGATCAAAAACACGCGTTTTAGGCCATTTTTTACGTACCCGACAAGTAACCAATTAGCGTATGCATAACAAATGGCCATGGGACCAAAAAGTGCAGATCATAAGAACCCTAAAGGGTCGTCCTATGAGAAAAAAATTGGAGCCCTAGGGCTGTTTTAACCATGACTTCAAAAATCATCAAAAAACACCCGTTTTAGCCATTTTTATGCATACCTGAAAATCATATGGCACATATGATGGCTCGTGATACCACTATAGGTGATGTATGAATATAAAATATATAAGAATCAAGTAAACGCAGCGGAACAACATCACCCACACGGATCTCATATAGCCATATGATCAATCAATAAGATAAACGAGATAGTTATACCTTTGTAGCGTGCACCGGGAATCACCACCAATACCAATACCCACGAATGGAATGAGAAACCCAAATGATCAATAAGGTTGATCACCTCTATGCATGATCCACACTACACGTCACCGATCACCACCCGATGCTAGTCTTGACCCCGTAACACACGATCTAGCCTTGAACTACATTAGAATAAGGTAAGATGATATCAAAAAACACCAAACCCTCATTTGGTTGAGTTTTATTTCGTGGCTTTTGAGGAGAGGAAGGAGGAGAGACTTTTGGTAAGTGGTTATTCCCATTGATCCCCTTAATTGACCAAATCAATATGAGGTTATAACAAATAATGTTACACTTAACCCCTTGCTCTTTTTCCTCTTGTTTCTTTCTCACCTAGGCTTGCCATGGGGGCCCTAAATGGGCTTGCCCATTGTTGGTCTAATCCAATAAACTAAGTACTAGCTTAGTTATTAGTAGCCCGTTATTGATCCCGAGTTACGTAGTCGTATATATAGTGTAAATACGATAAATACAATATATATAATTGTGTCTCTGTGTATAAGTGTGTGACCCCATAGGCTCACATATGTCTAGCCATATAATTATTTATTATGACACGAGCATACTCCAACATAGACTTCCTTATTGAGATCACCATGTATAAAGGAATTATTGACATCAAGTTGGTCAATTACCCATTCATAGTGAACTCCAACAACTAACATTGTCCTGACTGTGGCCATCTTTGCAACTGGTGCAAAGGTTTTTTCTAATCCACCCTTTCCTTTTGATTAAATCCCTTTGCTACTAGTCTGGCTTTGTACCTTTCTATGCTGCCATTTGATGTGCTTGATTCTATTACACCCACTTGCATCCAATTGGTGTTTTTTCTTGAAGAAGGTTGTAAAATTCCGAGTATAATTTTTTCCTAAAGGTTCTATTTTCTTATTCATTGCTTCTATATGTTTTTAGATGCTTGCTGAAATGTTGTTGGTTAAGTGGCTTTATCAATTGTATTTAAGAAATGAAGTGAGTTTGGACACATATTTGAGTAATTGATGTAGTGTGAATGATGGTATTGAGAGTTGACAGTGATAATCATTGAATTTGAAGGGTATATGTTTGGTTCTTGTGGAGACACTAGTTGTTGGTTGTGGAGTTGCAGGGAAGGAGTTGTTCTGTGTGTTATGATTGTGAGGAGGTGATGGTGGTAGTGAAGGTTGATTTAAGTTAGTTGGTGGAGGTTGAGATTGTGTTTGTGTTTCAGAAGGTCTGTGGTGGAAGTAGGAGAGTTGGCCGGTTTGTGACACTTGGTTTGGTGTTTGTGTCACAACAGTGATGTTTGGATCAATGTTTGGGATTGTGGGAGTTTGGGAAGTAGTGGGACTGTTAGTGTAAAATGGAGTTGATGGATATATGAATGATGTTTGTGGTTGAGGATTCAGGTTGTTTGATTGAGGTTTTGATTTTGAGAAAGGGAATTTGTCCTCATCAAATAGGACATTATATTGCTACTTAAAAACATCAAGAATGAAGACGTACCAATATTGTTGTCTTTATTGTCGGCCATAAATATCAAAAAGCCTTTTACAAATGGATATTAATAATATCTCCTTCATTGACTTGTCTACAAAATTAAAGTTAGCTAGGTCCAAGTCACCTGCTGGGAGAAAATAAATAAAAAATAATTGAATCTTGTTTTAAAAAATAAGATGTGTACTAAAACTAAAAGTTCCATAACGACATGTCAGCACAAGATTCCACATCATCAAAAAAGTTACTACCATATCCAACAGTACTGATCTGAGGTGGTGGTAGCATGAGTGCTTCAGCCATGCTATCAAGAAACCCTGGCAACTCATCTTCATGCATGTAATAATCCATAACAACTTCCGGTTTCGTATGTCGAAAAGCCTCTGCCGCTTTGGCTGCTGCCTTTTGGATATCCGCTATATGATTAGACTCCGGGACAGGCAGTCGCCATACTGAGTCGGCAAAGTTCAAACACGCGTACTTTGGCCCTCTCATGGCTAAAACCGCCACGTCGTGAGCCCGGGCTGCCATTTCAGCATTTGGATGAGTCCCTAGCCAAACCCTCGACTGAGTGATCGGGTGTCTCACCTCACAAACCCATTTCCCTTTACCCCTACTCCTTACTCCCCTGTAAACCGGATGTCGGGTTTCTTTAAATTTTTTCCTTCCGCCTCTCTTCTTCGGGTTCTCTGAGGCAAGCATAAGTACTTGATCAAGTTCTGATGAAAAGCTACCACTTCCGTCGGTACACGTTAAAGGTGTTTCGGTGGACGACCACGACGAAGTCGGAAAAGAGTAATAAGTTTCGTTGGAGGCGTTCATATCCATGTAGGTTTTTTGTTTTCGTACGTAGTATGAAGTTGTAAGTTATCAGTGAAGTAGTGATTGCTTGAGTTTTAAGTTATTGATGTTAGAATGTTGAAATATCTTTATATATAGGGACAAATATTTGTCTGAGCGTGTGAACATTACACTTTATTTTATAATTTTAATTTTGTTTTATTTCAGGCGCGTGGACACGTGGTGCTTGCACTTGCATATAAAGGAAGGTCATATACAGTAAAGGATGGTCGTATTTTTACTGCAACTGTTTTTAACGAAAGCTGCTTATTACTATAGTAGGTGAATGGCCGTGCGTTCCAGCAGCCCGTTACTGTTGATAGACAGGTGACGTACAAAGTTGGAAAAAAATTGTTTTACATGATAACCCATAGATTTAAGTTTTCGTGTAGTAGTACTAATTACGGATAAACTATATATCGAAACTTTTTCATGTAACTAAGGCATGCATCTTCCTAAGCAGGGGCGGTGACAGGATTTTACGTTGACAGGGGCTGTAAGTAATTTGTATAACAACATATAATTCATATATCGGTTAATTACTCTATCAGTTCATTGGTTCATCAATAGCTTGATTGACTTTTAACAAATCTGAAATTACAAACCGTTTATCAATTTCCTTAAATCGTTAATAAAATACTAATGTATCTTCTTATTACATCAACAAATTTTACATAAGCAATTAAACACTCTAAATTAACTAGATATCATGCTTTGATAATTCTTTTTGCATTATGTTAAATAACAAAATAAAACAACTAGTTCAAGTAATAAAGAATAAACTAAAAAGCATACAATGAAAATACTTTCCCAAGAAATATGACAAAAAACTCTGAGTACCTTTATTCTTATACATACAATACGTGTACGATTATTACACACACAATAATATTTAAAACTTTTCTTCCAATAATTCAACCCAACAACATTTACATCTATCTTCTACCTCACATGCTAAAATACTTTTCCTTCAAACTATTCTTTCTCAAACCTTCAAATCTCTTTCTCTACTGTGTTGACCGTTGACAATGGAACTGAGTGTTTCATAAATATTTAAAACTATTGAAATACATACACGAGAAATTGAGAAAATGAAGAATATGAGCGAACGGTGGCTTAAAGCAGCGATTGCACATCTGAAGTGTGTAATGACAATGTGTGTGTTTAGATATCAGAGATATTTGGAATGGCTAGATTAAAGTGCTCATAAAACACTGCCAAAAACCAAGCTACACGCTGAACTAGTTGGGACGTTGGGGGTGGCCGAGCACCTGCCTGCCACCCTACCTTCAACGAGATTATTACTGTACATATTGTTTCTTAATGATAGGTCATAAAGCGTTTCCATACATACCCACAATGACATACATATTTATTATTGCTTGTTTAAATTTAATTGTTTACATCAAACTGCAAACGTTATTCAGTTGATTCTTAATGAGAGATTTGAGAAAAAGAATACAAGTTCAGTTTGAATTTCAAGTTAAATATCAATCAAAGATTATGTATCTATTGTTTAGGTCTACAGTATTGAGGAAAAACTAGTCAGCACTCAAAAAAAGCGTCCGATGAAAACTTCCCTTAATTTAAACATTTTGAGAGATTTGTTAATATTGAAATATTCATTTGAACTATTATTATTATTATTATTATTATTATTATTATTATTATTATTAAACATCACTTCACTAGAAAATCATAGGAATTACAAGAAGTTAGTGGGGAGCCGAGATACTAACTGGGCCCTCACTCCTCTGGCTACAGCAAAGCTTATCCTACTAAAACTATGATCAGCAGCACGTACTCAAATGTCCTGAGTCAACGAGAAACTTCGGATACGCTTTAGTAGGGTCACAATATCCTTCTCAAGTTCTCCAAGAGAATAAGAAGGGGATGAAACCGTATCCCTTATCCGCGCATTTAACCTCATACTTGACACGTTTACAATGTGCAACTTCAATCACCGCACGACCGGGTACGAAATCAACCATATTGGATTGCGTCAGGGGGGACGACCCCGTTAAATCGACACATGCATCCTGTCCACCATCCTAAGAATAGAGTAACACATCAACAGGGCGTAAAGTATGGTCCCTTTCACCACAGAGCCCAATGTCAACCTCTTTACGAGCCGAGATCCTGGACCAAAAGCATATGTGAGCAAGGGTATCACGTACAATACTATGCCGATGTTTAATACCGACAATACCCATACACGATACCACGTGGTCCCCATAAGTGTCTCCTGCAAATACCCTGAAACAAGCTGAAAACGATGTTTGAGCAGAAAAAAAGGGGACACCTAGCCGATGGCATAGCATACATCGGTAAGTTCTGGCATTCATGGACTATCCCAACCCTGATATCGGGACCACCCTAAGCCAATCTGAAGTGTGGTTTTCCCTTTGCGATCTCCATAGAGTTATTGATGCATGGGAATCGCAACAGGCTTTACCTCTCGAGGGATCTCGAGAAGCTTACAACCCCCACCAGGCAGTGTACCTGATCGTTGTAGTATAGTATAGTGACAAGTACCGGGGGATTGATCGTTCAACTTAGGAATAGTGTCGCTAGGATTAGAAAACCTAAATACTAGTTCTAACGGTGAGGGATGATTATTTTTGTGTTTTTATATTTTATGGAAAGCAAATTAAAATCTCGGGTTTGAAGGATTTGGGCGGAATTAGTTGCTATTCAACTAACCCAATACTAAGATGCAATCAAAATAAAATACTAGAAATGAAAATAAACTAATTTATACTAAGGTTGTGAGCAGTAATTGGAGAAAATGTGTTTACTTAGATTTCACTACTCCCTAGATATCTTTTACATGTTAATTACTTGTTATAATTGCATGGATGACGGATCGTATTCCTTAATACCATTCATGGGGTGGCACACATAACTCCCCAATTCTATGAGCTCTTATCTCCTCCTACACCATGCCCAGCACAACTATAGGAATTGTAAACAGTGGCTCATGCATTAAATACAACCAATAAAGACCTAGTGCGCGTTGGTTCATGTTTCTTAAGACGTTCAAGCATGTTACCAATTGGAGATCTGCCATTTTTCTTAAGCCTAACATATAAATCATTCATCCAAGACAAGAATAAACAAGTAATCAACACATAATCAATATCTAGGTTTCATTAGATCTAAGCAAACACAAGATAGATCTAGCATAGCATGATGGAATTAAGACAAGAACAAGATATAGACAACCAACACATAGACATATTGATTGAATTAGAAGAACACTTATCTTGATTAATCATGCAAGGTATCAAGGGGTTGGAACCCTTGAAAAACCTGTAAAGTTACACCAAAATCGTACTTAGGGTTTCTCCCAAAACTTCTTTTTTTTTAATGTGAAAAACTAGAAAACTATATATAGAAAAAGAGGTCTGACGGTGTCAAGACCAAATAGGTGACGCCGTCACCTCGCCGCCAAAAAAATCCTCGGACTGCCTAGATCTACATTTGACGCCGTCAAGTACAAAACATTTCCAGGCCGTCATGACTTTTACTCTTGACGCCCTACCTTCATGACGCCGTCAAAACTCTTCTGGGTCGTAATGGAATTTTACTCTTGACGCCGTCAGGGAACTACTCTTGATGCCGTCATGCACTGTTCCCAGCATAGAAAATTAAGACTTTGGCGTTTTCTTCACTTTTATGCTCCAAAAACGTCCGAATTGTTTCCTTTTCCAGATTTCACTCCCAAAGTACCTAAAATCACAAAAGGAACGATTTAGGGCAATATTTGATCAAATAAATTCGGATTCGGGCTTAAATGACCCCCTAAAAATGGATCATTTTTCGCCTCATCATATACCCTTACACTTGAGATTTGCTTGTCCTCAAGCAAATGCGCTTTTATTCTAGTCAAAATACAAGTTAGCGGTCATTTAACACTAATATAAAAGTAATTACAACAAATAATCGTTCCACTAAAGACCAATAGACAAGCACGGAGGTCATAAACAAGCACCTCACAAATAGTATTTAGATACTCACATCTCTCGGGTGTAATAAAGTGTAAATTACAATATGGAAACGGAAGATATCTCTCACTACCTGTCATAGCAAAATAGATTACCATAGGCTTGGGAAAGGATCAAACCTCCACCACATGGCGTAAGCACCTAGGATAAACTATCAAAGAGGTCTTTAAAAGGGTTGTAACATTAGGTGTAGGGATATGAAATACACGGTTTTGTTGGATAAAGGAAGTTTTACTGGTGGCGAGTTAACAATCTTGGTTAATTACATGTACAATATGGCATTGCTAAGCCAAGACTAGACTCGACTTAAGCTAATAAATGAAAAATAACAAAAACATAAAATAAACATAGAATAAAAAGGGATGGTAGTCCGTATGTTTTTTTCACTTTTTTTTTCTATTTTTTTTTCTTTTTCTTGATTTTTTCGATTTTTTTTTTTTTTTTTTTTTTTTTTTTTTTTTTTTTTTTTTTACATACACTCTTACCCTACCATCCAAAATAATACATCATAGGGAATGAAAATTTCCCTTACACTTGAATCTTTACATACTTTACAATAGCTAATCTAATGACTCGAATTAAGAAAATTAAAACACCTGGAGCACTTTTAAGATTAACGCACATATGGGGGTAATATATGATGTTCTTCCCCATTACTCCATAAAATAAGTACTTTACCCATGAGTCCCAATCGTCCCAAAACAATATGTACAAGGATATGACTCGACTTAGCAACCATGTAATCAATTAGAAAGTTAACTTAGGGTTTAACAAATAACAATAATGCACTAAAAATGAGCGCATACACAGAAGGCTAAGGCGATTTGGTTGTACATTTAAGTGGGGTGTAACAAATTCTTCCTTTAAGTAAAATGCTTAAAGTTAGAAACGAAAAGATAGGCTCGGAGGGGTGTACTAGGGGTTTCGTGTACTAAAAATGAGTACAACGCAAAGGTGTAAGAGAATTACTTGACCTATGAAGTCAATGTAATTATATTACAGGTGTAGAACAAGGGTTATCCTAATGCCTCTTATCATGTAGTAATTCCTACCACACGAATGTAGTCTCACTAGCGGTCTCGGGATGCATCACTAACGCAAGTTCTTGAATCTAAATGCTACCGGTAAACTCATAAGCACTAATAGTAAATGCTTTTCCTATCAAATCTAAAGGCAAACCTCACATATTTGGGTGGAAAATTTTTCTGAATGTACGGTTATATGCTAGTCATACAATCTCCTATCCATGAGACGCTTGCTATGGCTAAAGTTTCACTCCTAAATGTTGTAAAAAATTTTAAATTTGGCGCTAAAATTGCACTGACAAGTATTTCTCATAGTTTTATTACACATCTACTATTAAACAAAACAAACTCAAGCGAAAGTGCATATGTAAGGTATCATCTTTTTACCCTCCCCTTACACTTAAGATGAACATTGTCCCCAATGTTCAAGTAAAGAATGTAAAAGTGAAAAAGTAAAGAGAATGAAATCAAATACTCCCCTGATTCGCTCGGTATGGATAATAAGGTGGCCAGGTTAAATCTTCCTCCAAGAAAATGAACAATCAAAGCTTCCCTTCCAGAATATAAATCATCTTCTTGTCATACATAACCTGTAAAACCTGACAAAATAGACAAGACAACCTCGCGTAAAATCGGCGGCATCCTATATAAGTTACTAAATCCTAGAAAACAAGATAAGATATAATGCTTGTGGAATGAAATTTGCAGATCTCCTGGAGATTATAAAACTTAATAATTCACAAAAACCATAAGACTCCGTTAGAAAAACAAAACCGGTAAAATTTCCAGATTTTAACTCCTGACGCCGTCAAGAGTAAACCCCTAACGCCGTCAGAATTGACCTGCAGAAATTCTTATGTTAAGTTTCCGGAAAATTTCTGGAAAAACTTGGTTCTACTTCCTGGAAAATCCTGCAAAACTTCATTATGACTCAATACAAGCATTTGACTCTAACAAGTACGAATATACGTGTTCATTTAATATTGTGGAGAATCATGATCGGTTTGTTTCTTAAAAACATATTTGGGGTTTCCCCTTACACTTATCTTTTGCAAAAATACCTTTAGGTGGAGTTAAGACCAGGCGAAAACAACAAAGTAAAGTATTTCCACTATTTAGTTTAGAAACATGATCTACCAACAATAAAAATAAAGCATGCATACGGAAGCAAATAACAAACAAACAAATAAAATCACACAAAACATGGGTTGCCTCCCAAGAAGCGCTTTTCTTTATTTACGAGTCTTGTAGCTAGACTCAAGGTCATGGGTTACTACGTGACCTCATCATCAAACGTCACATCCTCCTCACTAATCATTTCATTGTTATTTTCTTGGTAGTGTTTTACACGTTGCATGTTAACAGTGAACTCCCTACCTTCATCATCAATTAACACTACCGCTCCAAATTTAGAAGAATTCTTTACTGTGAACGGTCCATACCATCTAGACTTAAGTTTTCCCGGAAATAATCTCAACCGAGAATTGTATAATAGGACCTTGTCTCCCTCTGAAAATTCTTTGGGTTTTTTAATTCTCTGGTCATGCCATCTTTTAGCTCTTTCTTTATATGTGATGGAGGATTCGTAGGCTTCTAGTCTAAGCTCATCAAGCTCGTGTAATTGCAAAAACCTATTATTTCCAGCAGTTGTGTAATCTAAGTTGCATGCCTTAAGCGCCCAATAAGCTTTGTGTTCTAATTCTACCGGTAAGTGACATGCCTTACCATACACCATGCAGAATGGGGTCGTTCCAATAGGTGTTTTGTAGGCGGTTCGGAATGCCCATAAGGCTTCGTCGAGTTTAAATGACCAGTCCTTTCTATTTTGACTAACCGTTTTTTCAAGTATTCTTTTAATAGCTCTATTGGTGTTTTTGACTTGGCCATTGGTCTGTGGATGATAGGCGGTGGAGAATCGATGGGGTACTCCATACCTCTTCATGACCTTTTCCATTTGTGCATTGCAAAAATGTGTTCCCCTATCACTGATGAGAGCTTTCGAAATCCCGAATCTTGCGAAAAGCTTTTTCAGGAAATGAATGACCACTCTTGCGTCATTGGTCCTAAGGGCTTGTGCCTCAACCCATTTTGAAACATAATCGATGGCGACTGATATGTACTCGTTTCCCCCTGAAGATGGAAAGGGTCCCATGAAGTCAATCCCCCAAACATCGAATACCTCACAGACTTGTATAAAGTTCTGAGGTGCTTCATCCCTATGTGATATATTTCTGGCTCGTTGACATGCATCGCACGCCTGCACCATTTCTTTTACATCACGGAAAATTGTGGGCCAATAGAATCCCGCATCGAGAATCTTTCGGGCGGTAACGTTTATCCCATGATGCCCGCCAGAGGGACCAGAGTGACATTCCCTCATAATCTTTACTGCCTCATTTTCAGAAACACAACGCCTTATAATGTGGTCAGGACACCTTCGGAATAAAAAGGGTTCATCCCAAAAGTAGTATTTTAGCTGGGAAAAGAACCTCTTCCTTTCGTACTTAGTCAGGTGTTCAGAAACGAGCCTACTTGCGAGGTAATTAGCAAAATCGGCGTACCACGGCTCCGAGTCACTCACTAACATGAGTTGTTCATCAGGAAATGAATCCCTAATCTCACTTCTATCATGCTCATCCAAGGGGTTTTCGAGACGAGATAGATGATTTGCGGCCAGATTTTCTACTCCCCTCTTATCACGAATCTCAACATCGAATTCTTGTAGCAACAAGATCCACCGAATTAGTCGTGGCTTAGCATCCTGCTTTGCGAAGAGATATCTAAGAGCCGATTGATCAGTGAAGAGGACTATTTTTGAGAGGACAAGATATTGTCGGAATTTGTCGAATGCAAATACTACGGCCAATAGTTCTTTCTCGGTGGTGGAATAGTTCTCTTGAGCGGGATTCATGGTTTTGCTAGCGTAGTAAATAGGTTGGAAAAGCTTGTCACGTCGTTGACCTAATACAGCCCCGACAGCGAAGTCGCTAGCGTCACACATGATTTCGAATGGTAACTCCCAGTTGGGCGTGATCATGATTGGAGCTTGAGTGAGTTCCCTTTTTAAGAGATTGAATGCATCCTTGCATTCTTGGGAAAAATCGAACGGAGCATCCTTCACAAGTAATTGAGTCATTGGCCGAGCGATTTTGGAGAAATCTTTGATGAATCTCCGATAAAACTCGGCATGCCCCAAGAAGCTGCGTATTGCTTTGACAGTCGTGGGGTATGGTAACTTAGATATAGCTTCAACTTTAGCTTGGTCTACCTCTATTCCATTTCCTGAGATCTTATGTCCTAACACAATCCCTTCCTTCACCATGAAATGACATTTTTCCCAGTTTAGCACCAACTTGGTTTCCTCACACCGTTTGAGCATTTTTTCTAGATTAGCAAGACAGCGGTTGAAGGAGTTCCCGAAGACTGAAAAGTCATCCATGAACACTTCCATGCTGTCTTCCATGAGTTCGTGAAAGATTGCGGTCATGCATCGCTGGAAAGTGGCAGGGGCATTACATAGCCCAAAAGGTATCCTTTTGTAGGCGAATGTTCCATAAGGGCAGGTAAACGTGGTCTTTCTTGGTCCTCAGGTGCTATGGGAATCTGAAAATATCCAGAGAATCCATCCAAGAAGCAATAGTACTCGTGTCCAGATAATCTTTCCAACATCTGATCAATGAATGGTAAGGGAAAGTGATCTTTCCTCGTGGCATCATTGAGCTTTCGATAGTCGATGCATACCCGCCATCCAGTGACAGTTCTCTGGGGCACCATCTCACCCTTGTCATTCTTTACTACAGTCATTCCACCCTTTTTAGGTACAACCTGTACAGGACTGACCCATGGGCTATCCGAGATCGGGTAAATCAATCCTGCATCCAAAAGTTTTATGACTTCTTTCTTTACTACTTCCTTAATGTTAGGGTTCACGCGTCTCTGGGGTTGCACGGTAGGTTTATAATCTTCTTCCATGAGAATCTTATGTGTGCAAAAAGTCGAGTCAATCCCCTTAATGTCGGCTACACTCCATGCAAGCACCCCCTTGTATTTTTTTAGGACCTCTAAGAGTTTAACTTTTTGTTCACGTTCCAAGGAAGAGTTTATGATTACCGGGAGTTGATTCTCTCCCTGAAGGAAGGCATACTCCAAATGGTTAGGAAGCTCTTTAAGATCTACATCAGGAGGTTCGATAATAGAAGGTTTGAGCTTTTTTCGGGCTTTCAGAGCTCGAGATGCTCCGTTGCCTCTTGTCTGGGGTAGAAGGAGACTGCACTAACATCCTCCATCTTCTCCACCTCTACCAAAGGCAGAAAACTTTTGTCCCATAGCTAGCCTTCATCGATCCGTTCATCGACACAACTATCAATGACATCTGTGAGTTCATCTACTTCCCCGATAAAATAGAGCCGGTTGGCTGCTTCGAGGGAGAGGTCCATAGAATCCTTAATGTCGAAGGTTGTGCTATCGTCTCCTACTCGTAATGTTAATTTGCCATCGTAGACATCGATGACTGCACGAGCGGTAGCGAGAAATGGTCTACCTAAGATGATGGGTACCAAGTCATCCTCCTCCATATCCAAGATTACGAAGTCAACCGGGAATTTGAATTTCCCAACTTTGACTAGCACATTCTCGCATATCCCTACGGGGTACTTGACTGATCTATCGGCTAGTTGGATGTTCATACGGGTAGGCTTCAATCCAGAGTATCCTAGTCTACGGAACATAGAGTGAGGCATGAGATTTATACTTGCTCCTAAATCAGCAAGAGCATTCTTGATTGATAGAGGTCCTATGGAGCAGGGCAGGGTGAAGCTGCCCGGATCGTCTACCTTCTTTGGTAGCCCTCGATGGGTCACCACTGAGCATTCTTCCCCCAGGGTCACAAGACCCTCGAGTTTCTTCCTGTTAGCGAGTAGCTTTTTGAAGTATGTGCTATACTTTGGCATGTGATAGCAAGCATCAAGGAGAGTTATGGTGACAACTGAGTCTTTTAGGTATGACAAGAACCTCTTGTTATCATTCTCAGTTTTCTGGTTCCTTAATCGGGACGGGAATGGGATTCTCACAGGCTGGTTAGGCAGGGCTGATGGGGAAGGGGTCGTCACGGGCGGTTGGTCTGAGGTACCACCGCCGACATCCTCTTCCTCCTCCCCAGGTTTATTTGGATCGAGGGTGATGGGGGACGAGTTTGGGTAAGGAGGGTCCTTGGTTGTCGTTCCAGCTCGCGTGGTTATCGCGAGCATGGGGTCTTTTTTGCTTACTGATGGCGTTTGAAGATTATCTAGGGCTGAGTTAAGCTTGTTGAAAAATTCTCCAATACCCTCCTGCTGCTCGTCGAAAAGCTCATTAAGGCCTTTCATTTGCAAGTCTTTTTCTTGAGTGAAGTGACCAAGGTCATCTTCGAAATTTCTCCTGATTTTGAATTCAGGGCCTTCCTCCCCTTCTCTTTTTTTTACCAGATTTCCACAAAGGGTGTAATCGTCATTTTGGTAAAAAGGCAAAAGGGATGGATCAGCATAAATGTCCCCTCCTGACAAGCATGCATGCTCAGTTGTGGTTGCTCCTTCACATTCTTCCACCTCATGCTGGCCCCCACGGTAATCGCAGATCAAGTAAGGATTTGACAGCTGTTTAGGTGATTGCGATCCAGATAGGAATTCCACTCTCTTGTGAATTTTTCTCAACCGATCCGAGGTGATTTCAGAAATGCTAACAGTTGACTCAGTTTCATCCCAAGTGTCATCCTGGTCCTGAGCATATTCTTCAATCCTATCCCATCCTTCCTCGGCACTAAGATTGGCCAATCTTCCTTTTCTAGATTGGTTAATTCCGTTTTAGTCTTTAGAGGAGATATTATCGTAGAAGATTTGGACAAAGAGCCAAAGCTCAATGCCATGATGGGGAACTTGTCTTATTAAATCTTTGAATCTAGTCCACGATTTATGGAAGGGTTCATCCTTCCCCTTCCGGAAACGGAGGATCCTATCTCTAAATGCTGAGGTTTTTCCAGGTGGAAAGAACTTCTCATAGAACTTGGATATGAGTTGCTCCCATGTGAAAATAGATTCGGAAGGGAGTTTGTCATACCATTCTTGGGCTTTTTCATATAAGGTGAAAGGAAAGAATCGCAATCGGGATGTGTTTCTAGTAGCCCCATCCGTATGGAGGGTGTCTACTATTTTCAGGAAGTCCTTGATGTGTTGGATTGGATTTTCCTCATCTAGTCCGCGAAACTTACACACACTTTTGACAAGCCAAACATCGATTGCATGCAAGACCTCGTTGGTGTGTTCGTTTGGGTAGACAATAGCGTTTGAGAAGCCATGAGAGGTTGGGGAGGAGGAGTCTTTAAGACGCTTAGGAATGGGGGTTGCGGGAGTACTAGTGTCGTCGTTGGGTTGGGAGCCAGGGGTTGTGACATGGTTTTCTGAATTTTCTTCAGAGAGAGGTGCATCAAAATCGATGGCAACGCTAGATGGTTCAGAAGTTGAGTGATATTGTCTTAATCTATGCAGTTCTCTTTCGGGTTCCGCATAAGGCAAAACAAGGTTTCGAGTGGAACTACGACTCCTAGTGATCCTAAGGTTAAGGAATTCGTCATTTGCCATGATGGCAGGTGGTGAAGAGTTACGAACAAAGACACAAAGAAATGAGATAGACTAAAGAAGACCTAAAAATAAAAATAAAATCTTACTAGAAAGGAATCTAGTAAGTAGACCTAATAAAAAGAAATTCTAACCTAGACAATAACTATTCCCCGGGCTGCGGCGCCAAAAACTTGATGCGTGGGAATCGCAACAGGATTTACCTCTCGAGGGATCTCGAGAAGCTTACAACCCCCACCAGGCAGTGTACCTGATCGTTGTAGTATAGTATAGTGACAAGCACCGGGGGATTGATCGTTCAGCTTAGGAATAGTGTCGCTAGGATTAGAAAACTAAATACTAGTTCTAAAGGTGAGGGATGATTATTTTTGTGTTTTTATATTTTATGGAAAGCAAATTAAAATCTCTGTGGGCGGAATTAGTTGCTATTCAACTAACCCAATACTAAGATGCAATCAAAATAAAATACTAGAAATGAAATAAACTAATTTATACTAAGGTTGTGAGCAGTAATTGGAGAAAATGTGTTTACTTAGATTTCACTACTCCCTAGATATCTTTTACATGTTAATTACTTGTTATAATTGCATGGATGACGGATCATATTCCTTAATACCATTCATGGGGTGGCACACATAACTCCCCAATTCTATGAGCTCTTATCTCCTCCTACACCATGCCCAGCACAACTATAGGGATTGTAAACAGTGGCTCATGCATTAAATACAACCAATAAAGACCTAGTGCGCGTTGGTTCATGTTTCTTAAGACGTTCAAGCATGTTACCAATTGGAGATCTGCCATTTTTCTTAAGCCTAACATATAAATCATTCATCCAAGACAAGAATAAACAAGTAATCAACACATAATCAATATCAAGGTTTCATTATATCTAAGCAAACACAAGATAGATCTAGCCTAGCATGATGGAATTAAGACAAGAACAAGATATAGACAACCAACACATAGACATATTGATTGAATTGGAAGAACACTTATCTTGATTAATCATGCAAGGTATCAAGGGGTTGGAACCCTTGAAAAACCTGTAAAGTTACACCAAAATCGTACTTAGGGTTTCTCCCAAAACTTCTTTTTTTTAATGTGAAAAACTAGAAAACTATATATAGAAAAAGGGGTCTGACGGCGTCAAGACCAAATAGGTGACACCGTCACCTCGCCGCCAAAACAATCCTCGGACTGCCTAGATCTACATTTGAAGCCGTCAAGTACAAAACATTTCCAGGCCGTCATGACTTTTACTCTTGACGCCCTACCTTCATGACGCCGTCAAAACTCTTCTGGGTCGTCATAGAATTTTACTCTTGACGCCGTCAGGGAACTACTCTTGACGCCGTCATGCACTGTTCCCAGCATGGAAAATTAAGACTTTGGCGTTTTCTTCACTTTTATGCTCCAAAAACGTCCGAATTGCTTCCTTTTCCAGATTTCACTCCCAAAGTACCTAAAATCACAAAAGGAACGATTTAGGGCAATATTTGATCAAATAAATTCGGATTCGGGCTTAAATGACCCCCTAAAAACGGATCATTTTTCGCCTCATCAGTTATCTGTCTAGTAGATAAACGAAAGGTGGATTAAGCCAGTTTGGCAACCCGTGTGAAATATATATTTGCCCATTTCTTCATGAGTTTGGGGGCACCGATCTCATAAGAGCTACCCAAAAGGTTGGTCTCCATTTTCGAATTAAAAGCATACAAGGCATCATCAAAGGAAAATCCAGAAGTTACAATGCCAGACTGTCGAAGGAGCTTAGTCTGTAAACTAGCTGACTGGAGTCTAGATGCCAGAAAAGCATAGTTCAAGACATCACCTGCCGAATATACACCAAGCCCTCCAAAATCAAAAGGTAGTGTGGCTAGTCTCCATTGCCATTCACCAAACCCAGGCCCAGAAGCAGTGACAATACGCTCCAGAGAGGAACGAAGTGCCGCATCAAAAGAAATCTGAGCGTGCTCAAATACCTGAGGAGAACATGTGCGCATAGAGAAATATAGCTTGGACTTATTTATACATTTAGACAAAGTAAGATTTGGTACTTGTTATCCAAATTTTACATAATTGAACAAAAACTATTAACACCATTTACAATCTTGAAATAAAATGAAAAGCTAATGAAACTATTGAACATCAATTGGAAAATGTAAAACTCAAGTAGGATCATTTATGTTAAAATAAAAGATGTATGATAACTGTTACAATCTTTCCACCAAGTTCTATTCTCTTATCTAACATAGTTACTCCCTTGTAACCGGGTAAGGAATAGAATTAATGACACATATCTAAAATACACATATTAACGTTCCAAGTTTTTCTACTTCGGTGGTACGAGACCACATCTTATTGCGTTTTCTGGGATTGCGTATTCCATGCAGAGACTGTGTTCATTGTTTCAAACTTTAAGATACAACTCTCGTCCCGGGTCGCCATGGCCAGATTGTAGACCTCAGATTTCGCATGCCCTTTGCACTCAATGATTTAGGACGCTAGTTGAAGAAAATTACAGTAATGTACCATAAATTGGTATTAAAAGTTCACATTGTGGGGCAATAAAATAACTCGTATGGGACATCTTTTAATAACTCATATGTACTAAAACATAACAAATAAGAAGTAGGTTGATTTTCAGGCAAATAAAGCCATTACATCACAAATTAAAGAATCTTTAAACCTCGTATATTTTCATGGCTTGATTAAAGATCACTTGACGGAGCTTCTAAAGAGGTCTCCTACCTTATACTAATCCAATCAAGGTCTCACATTGCGGAGTTCACTGTGTGGGATCCAATGCATCACACAAAAACATTGACTTTCTTAACAAAATTTCAATAAGTCGATACAACTTATACACCTTGTACATGTGTCATTGCTATGATGGATTAATGACTTACCGCGTGAAAAACTATAACAAGATAGTTCTCAATCAAATAGAAGTACCTCACGTGAAAGGCTTCCCGTATGCTGCTTCAAAAAGAGTCGATTTCTGAAATGAATAACTGCATTCCTCACATAATTTCATATTCTTACTTATTTTTTGGGATACTTTATCGTCTTATTTCTCTTTAATTTTATCCTAAATTAGCACATACATTACAAACTTTTAATCCTCACGTATACATATAACTAACACAGCTTGCGCTTATTAGTGTAACAAACTCCTTTAGATAAGCACATCCAAAGCAATAAGATGTTCAAAATATAATAAGCTATCATGTTTCTGATCGAGATTGCATATCTCAAAGTGCTTAATAACATACATAGCAACATGCTTATTCTTAAGTGCTTATTTGAGTGTAAGATAAACAAATAAGCACTTCATCCAAACACAAACTGGTAAGCTGGGATGTCTAGCTTAGCATATTTAAAAGCAGCTTGTGCTTATCAGTACAACTTACGAGCTTAATGATCCCATTTAGATTAGAAATAGTTAGCTGTTTACAATGCAATAAGCTAATAAATTATTGGGATTGTTCATTCTAAAGTGCTTATTTACACAACTAGCAAACTGCTTGTTTTTAGCGTAATAGAATCAGAAGGTGTTTCATCCAAACACAACCTTAAATTATATCCTTTTAGATTTGGTAAAAATAAATTTAAACAAGTATCGTCTTTGATTTTCATAATTAGTCCTAAATAGCTCAATCACGGAAACTAACATTTTTACACAATAAATACTAAATAATTAAATAATAATAATAATAATAATAATAATAATAATAATAATAATAATAATAATAATAATAATAATAATAATAATAATAATAATAATAATAATAATAATAATAATAATAATAATAATAAATAATTAAATAAATAAATAAATAAATAATAATAATAACAATAAATATTAACTACAATAATAGTAATAATATAAATAATAATAATTTATTATTATTATTGTTATTATTATTATTAAAATAATAACAAATGATAATAATAACGTTTTATTATTATTATTATTATTAAAATAATAAAAATAAAAAAATATATTATTATTGTTATTATTATTTTTATTATTATTATAATTATAATTATTTTTATTATTAAAATAATAAAAATAATAATAAATGTTATTATAATTAATATATCAATATAATAAAAATAAAAATAATAATTATTATTATTTTAATATTTATATTAATTATTATTATTATTATTATTATTATTATTACTATTATTATTTTTTTTTATATTTTTATTATTATTATTATATAATTATTATTATTATAAATATTTATTATTATAATAACAATAATAATAATTATTATATGGTTATTATTATAATATTATTTTATTTTATTATTATTATATGAATATTATTATAATAAATGTTATTTATTATTATTCTATAAATATTATTATTTTATTATTTATATAATAATAATAATAATAATAATAATAATAATAATTATTATTATTATTATTATTATAATAATAATAATAATAATAATAATAATAATAATAATAATAATAATAATAATAATAATAATAATAATTCTGAATTACAACGTAATTCAAAACTTTCCATCGAACATCCTATGTAATCTGAATTACCTCTATTGATGTAATTGTAATGGCTGAATTACAATTACAATGCAAACCAAACAAACTATGTAATGTAATCTGAATTACAATTCCCTCAATTCTGCGAAACAAACAGCCTATGTAATGTAATCAAATTACAATTATATCCAATTACATCGAATTACGGCGAACCAAACGCCCCCTATGTGTCTCCTGCAAATACCTTGAAACAAGCTGAACACAATGTTTGAGCAGAAAAAAGGGGGACACCTAGCCGATGGCATAGCACACATCGGTAATTTCTGGCATTCATGGACTATCCCAACCCTGATATCGGGACCACCCTAAGCCAATCTGAAGTGTGGTCTTCCCTTTACGATCTCCATAGAGTTATCTGTCTAGTAGATAAACGAAAGGTGGATTCAGCCAGTTTGGCAACCCGTGTGAAATATATATCTGCTAATTTCTTCATGAGTTTGGGGGCAGCGATCTCATAAGAGCTACCCAAAAGGTTGGTCTCCATTTTCGAATTAAAAGCATACAAGGCATCATTAAAGGAAGATCCAGAAGTTACAATGCCAGACTGTCGAAGGAGCTTAGTCTGTAAACTAGCTGACTGGAGTCTAGATGCAAGAAAAGCATAGTTCAAGACATCACCTGCCAAATATACACCAAGCCCTCCAAAATCAAAAGGTAGTGTGGCTAGTCTCCATTGCCATTCACCAAACCCAGGCCTAGAAGCAGTGACAATACGCTCCATTGAGGAACGAAGTGCCGCATCAAAAGAAATCTGAGCGCGCTCAAATACCTGAGGAGAACATGTGCGCATAGAGAAATATAGCTTGGACTTTGTGGAAAACTAGAAGAGGGTGGGGTTGAATAGTTTTACGTCTTTTTAATTAGTTGTAAAAATAGTTTTAGTGTTTACTTAATTTTTAAAACTTAGATTCGATAATATGTGATCTCAAGTATTGCACAATACAAACAAATATCAATACGAAATATATAACAATGATAAGTAATGAAATAAGTAAGAGATGGAAAGATCGAACCGCGAGACAAGAGATTTATAGTGGTTCGGCTACAAGGATACCTTCCTTGCCCTACTCCACTCCCCGAGCACCTAACTCGAGAGTTTTCTTCACTATATCAACAAGCTCCCTTATGGCAGAGAAAACCTTACACACCAATTTACACACCAATATACACACCAATTTACATACCAATTTACACACCAATAATCACACCACAACACCTTCACACCTAAGTCACAACTTCTACACACCTTCTTCAAATCAATCTACTTCACAACTAACTACTTCAACTCTATCTTCTTCACACCAATAGATTTCCTAGCTTTTCTTCTTCACACCAAGCTATCAACTAATCACACAATCTATATCTAACACAACTATCTACAAGCAAATATTCACAACAATCTTCACAAAGAATATGTAAATAATCTTGATGATACACCAACAACTTGGATGTGGAGATCACAACAAGTTGTAATACTTCTTGTCTAGGAAGATAGAAGTATTCTTCTCTTGCAATTGAGAGGATGGAAATTGGATCACTTTGAAACAAAGAATATATACACTTATGATCAAAGGATGAGAGAATAGAGAAATAGATCTAGATCAGAAAGTTTAGAAGTGCAAAATGTGAGAAAAATCTGAGGGATGAATCAGTATTTAAAAGGGGGGGAGGGGGAAATACTGTTCTGGAGCGTGCCGGTCCCCTTAATTGTAGGCCGGTCCCCTTAATGATTAAGGGGGCCGCCTAGTAAAATTAAGGGGGCCGCCCTCCTGAACGTTTCAAAAGTTTTTCTGGATAAAATTTGCCCTTTTTGGTTGGAAATTTGAAATCATATTTTTGTGGTTTAATAAAGCTATACCAAAAATGATTTACAAATATATTTAAAATGTTAAAATCATTTTATATAATGTTATGTATTAATATACAATTTCCTTTGATCATGAAATGTAATAAACTCTTTGTTTATTCATACCTTAAGTGATATGGGAGCAAAGACAAGTATTAAGCACCAAAAACTTGTTTATGTCATAAGTTTTAGGTTAATGAGTTTATGCTTTGTAATCATCAAAACATAGAGACATTGTTAATATGCTAACAATGTTTTAAGACATTATTTATGTCAACAATCTCCCCCTTTTTGATGATTACAAAACCTTAAACTCATGAGGTCTAAAACATAATTTTTAGACAAGAATTTAGAGTTTAACATTCTCTTCTCCCCCTTTTTGTAAAATCAAAAAGGTAAATGCTCCCCCTTGATGTAAACTCCCCCTCATTTGAGAGCATCAAAGGAATGAGCTATGGAAGTCTTGGCTACACAAAATATTAGAAAAGAACAAGGCACATATATATGCAAAGCAATAGTTATAAAAATAGATTCATTCAAGCATCATAGAAAACATTACAGTATTTAATATGCTTAAGGCATATTAATCATAATAAAACAAAAGGAAGGACATAGTCCTATATAGCCTAAAGAAGCACTTGGACTTGCTTGCAACTCATAGTTGATTGTGTTATTTGCTTGAATGGAAACATAAGCATAAAGCTTAGATGTTTGATTGAGAGGGATATGGGGTGGAGTATGGAGCGGAAGAGGTGGATCTCACGATGTTGTATCGTGTTAAGGGTGGTATTAGATGATTACGAGTGAGAAGATATTCAATCCAAGAAATATCTTCACTCAAGTAGATGATTTGTTTTTGAAGGAATATGCAACAAGGGCAAAAGTGAGTGTGGTTGGTAACTTGATCCAAATTGAGAGAGTGAGGAAGGCAATTTGCATAGGGTGATGATGGAGGTTGCCCTTTGTTGCGTTGTGCAAGATGCATAGCAAGGAGATCACTAAGATCATGGATTTGGTTTATTTCATCACGGAACTTTTGCTTTTCCGTGGCAATGTGAAGAGGATCATAGGTTTGGTATGGATGTGTTGGATTTGTGTAGTTGGAATTGTAGTTTGATAGTTGATCAAACTTGTATGGATCATTATAAGTGGTTGGAGGTTGAGATGTGTAGTTTGGCTTGAAGGAAGATGGTTGGCCAATGTTGTATGGTTTGTAAAGAGGATCAAATGAATGACCTTGTGGGTTTGAGGTAAAGTTTGGGAAGTAAGAAGTTGGAGGTGTTGAATGACTTTCAATCTCATTGGTTATGATGGATTTGTTTCGAGGGCTTTTTCTTCGCCAAACGGGTCTTTCCGTCATCCTTGCTAGCCTTGAGGCTTTTGATTTTGGTTTGTTTGGAGAGTTCATGATGGGATGAATGGATAGTTTTGAGGATTGGGGATATTTATAGTGTAAGATTTGTGTGTTTAAGGATGGATAAGGTTTGTTTGGAAGATTGGGACAAAGTGTGTTGGTTAAAATTGGGAAATGTAGGTTGAAATGGGCTAAAAAGCAGAAAAGATTCTGTAAACCCGACCATCAGATGGCCGGTCCCCTTAATTAGGGGGCGGTCCCCTTAATAATTAAGGGGGCCGCCTTACATAATTAAGGGGGCCGCCCATCTAGTGATTTCCAGGTTGCCAAAATTGGGTTTTTGGCAGAAAATTTTCAGAAAGGTTATGTGTTTGGATTAGAGTTCAAGCAAGTTCAATTCTCTTAGGCAATATAGAATCTAATCTAATTAAGATATGGCATGCATGCAAGAGGACCCATAATCAACACATAATAAGCAATAGGAGGTAAGTAAAGGCAAGCACACTTAAGTTTCCTAAGGCACCTATCTTAGATAAAAGGCAAAGGCAATTAGTGAGTGAAAAGCTAGTGATGGATCAAGATGACATCATTATTAAGGAATTTGTCCTAGTGAGTGTCTATATGCAACAAATGTGGAGTTGTGATTGTTTCGACTCCTAGATGCACGACGAAATAACGATCCTAAGAAACAATCCAAATGATCTCCTTGATTCAATTTTTGCTCGATCATGAATGTCAAAGACATATATTAGATTATATACCTTGACAATTTATGTGTGAGTTTATGCATGATTTTGAAAGACAATATTTTTTACACTTTGTCAACAATGCAAGGAAAATGATCTTCATGTGATTCCTAGATTGTGAGAATAATTTTTAGAAAGAATTGATTGAGTTTTACAAAAAGGTTATGCAAAGAAAATGAATCTTCTCAATCTTTAATTTTGTGCGAAATAGATTCCTAGACTCAGAAAAGGTGAAATGAAAAAAAAAATAAAAAAAAAATAAAAAAAAATAAAATAAATTTCATGCAAGTATAAATTTGAATTAATTCAATATAATTTAGTCAACTTGTTCCATCATTCCTAATCCTAAACGCAAGTGGTTGAATAATTCACGCTTAAGGGGTTTTGTGAATATATCCGCAATGTTGTCTTCCGATGCAACCTTTTCTATAGATATATTTCCTTTTTGTACATTATCCCTAAGAAAATGGTGACGTATTTCTATGTGTTTAGTCCTAGAGTGTTGCACCGGATTTTTACTTAAATCTATTGCACCTTTGTTATCGCACATAATGGGGACATTTTCTAACCTAATGCCATAGTCTACGAGAGCTTGTTTCATCCATAGTGCTTGTTGACATGCCTTTCCGGCGCTTACATATTCGGCTTCGGTTGTAGAAATAGCAAGAGCGGTTTGCTTCTTCGAAAACCAAGACGTTAGACAACATCCCATAAACGTGCAAATACCGCTAGTGCTCTTTCTATCTACGTATCCCGCATGATCCGAATCCGCATAGACAATGGTTTCTATGCCGGATTCCTTAGGATACCATAATCCTAAGTGTATAGTGCCTTTAACGTATCGGAAGATACGCTTAACCGCTTCTAGGTGAGAGGTTTTGGGATCCTCTTGAAAACGGGCACAAAGGCAGACACTAAACATGATATCGGGTCTACTTGCCGTCAAGTATAGTAAACTACCTATCATTCCTCTATACTTGGTGTTATCTACGGACTCACCTTCATCGTCCTTTGTGAGCTTTACCTCCGTAGACATGGGTGTTTTCATGGGTTTTGAGTCTTCTAGGCCAAATTTCTTAAGCATTTCCTTAATGTACTTAGATTGGTTAAAGAATATTCCATCTTCTAATTGTTTTATTTGTAATCCTAGGAAGAAGTTAAGTTCACCCATCATACTCATCTCAAACTCATCATGCATGATTTTGGCAAATTCATCACACATGTCTTGACAAGTCGATCCAAATATAATGTCATCAACATATATTTGAACAATGATGAGATTAGGGTCTTTCCTTTTAGTGAAAAGAGTGTTATCTACCATTCCCATGGAATAATCATGTTTAATAAGAAAAGCTTTTAATCGATCATACCAAGCTTTGGGAGCTTGTTTGAGTCCATACAAAGCTTTCTTTAACTTATAAACATAATCAGGTTTTGCGAAGTCAATGAATCCTGGAGGTTGTGCCACATATACCTCCTCATTGATAAAACCGTTAAGGAATGCACTTTTCACATCCATTTGGAATAACTTAAAATCTAGGGCACAAGCATAGGCAAGTAATATCCTAATTGATTCTAGTCTAGCTACGTGGGCATAAGTTTCATCATAATCAATTCCTTCTTGTTGATTATAACCTTGGGCAACTAACCTAGCTTTATTCCTAGTAACTATTCCATTCTCGTCTAACTTGTTCCTATATACCCATTTGGTTCCTATGATAGTCATATCCTTTGGATTTGGGACTAGTTCCCAAACATCATTTGCCTTAAATTGATTTAATTCTTCTTGCATAGCTATAATCCAACTTTCATCCTTTAAAGCCTCGCTAATATTCTTAGGTTCTATTGCTGAGAGGAAACAAAAGAAGTTGTTTTTATCTTGGGCTTGTGACCTAAGGGTTCTTTGGTTAAGATGTCCTATTATATTATCTAATGGATGTGATCTAGATTCTTTAATATTAACGGTTTCGTTATTTTCTAAGTGAATGTCTTCATTATCATTTCCTATGGGTTTTGTTTTACTAACCTCAATGGCTTCATCTTCGACTAAATCATCATCTTCTAAAGGTAGCGTTTTAGGAGGTGGTGGTGTTTCATCAAATGTTACATTTAGTGATTCCTCTACTTTCATGGAGTGTTTGTTAAGTATTATATATGCTTTACTATTTTGTGAGTATCCTAAAAATATTCCTACATATGATTTTGGATCAAACTTAGTGAGGTAGTCCTTAGTGTTTAAGATATAGCATTTACTTCCAAATACCCTAAAGTAGCTTAAGTTTGGTTTTCTATTTCTTAATAACTCATAAGGAGTTTTTCCTAGAATTCTTCTAATTGATACCCTATTTAAAATATAAGTCGATGTATCTACGGCGTGACACCAAAATTTTTGTGGAATGGATTGTTCATTTAACATAGTTCTACTCATTTCTTGTAGTGACCTATTTTTTCTTTCTACTACCCCATTTGATTGAGGAGTACGAGGAGCGGAGAAATTGTGAGATATTCCATTTAACTCACAATATTTTCCGAATTGTATTTCGTTATCAAATTCCCTACCATGGTCCGTCCTAATGGCAACTATTGAGCATCCTAATTTATTTTGAATCATTTTACTAAATATTTCGAATTTTTCAAAGGCTTGGGTTTTGTCACTTAAAAACCTAGTCCACGTGTATCGTGAGTAGTCATCTACTATTACTAAGGTATATTTGTTTCCTCCATAGCTCCGCACAGCGGATGGACCAAAAAGATCCATATGTAATAATTCTAGGCACCTAGTAGTGGATACTATATTCTTAGCTTTGTGACTAGCATGAGCTTGTTTTCCAATTTTACATGCATCACAAAAATGTTTGTCATATTTTAGATTAGGCAAGTTTCTAACTAATTCCTTAGAGGCCAAAGATTGTATTTGTTGCATGTTAGCATGTCCTAATCTTCTATGCCACAATGTGGAGTTTTCGTCTAGGGTCGTTAGGCATATCCTATCTTCAGGTTTGTTTCCTAGTTTCATAACATATACACCTCCTTTCCTAATACCTCTACCTATAATTTTTCCATTCTTAACTATTTCGCTATCTTCTTTGGAAAAGATAACTCTACATTTATTATCGCATATTTGGCCTACACTAAGTAAGTTATATGTTAAATTATTTACATGTTCAACATCTTCAATAGTAACTGAGTCTTGAGAAATCGTACCTTTGCCAATAATTTTTCCACGCAAGTCACTACCAAAAATAACGTTACCTCCGTTGTATGCCTTATATGTAGAGAATAGCTTTCGGTTCCCTGTCATGTGCCTCGAGCATCCACTATCCTTGATCCATTCGTCAGGCTCCAAGTCAATTCCAAGGCATATTTCGTCAGTTGCTTTTGCCATGAAACACTTTTCTTCTCTTGGTTTTTCCACTTCTTCTTTGTCACTATCACTCCATGTTCTACTAACAAATGCACCTTGATTATCATAACTCGGCGGCTTTAGACATTCACCAACGAGATGATTTGGACTTCCACATCTAAAGCATTTTCTTTTCACGTAATTGTCACTTCTATTTCTTTGGAACGATTTTCTATCGTCATGTGATGATCTAGTGAATCTTCCTCATCTCTTGAAGAATTTCTTGAATTCTCTTACGGCCATTGCATATTCTTCATCTTCACTCTCGTCACTTGAGTCACTATCATCACAAAGTTCCTTTTTGGCTTTTAGAGCAACGGATTTGACTTGTTCTTTCTTGACTTTAACCGTTTCCAAATCTTTTCTTATAATTTCTTCATGGACCTTCAGGTTGCCAATAAGCTCATCTAGTGACAATGTCATCAAATTCTTTGATTCTTCAATAGCCGTGACTTTAGCTCGCCATTTCGGATGCAATGCCCTAAGAAATTTCCTAACACAATTTTTACTAGAAAATGTCTCATCAAGTGCTTTTAAACTTGTGATAATGGTGTTAAATTTAGCAAAAGCATTATCAATTGATTCCTCTTCCGGAATCGTAAATTGTTCATATTGTTGTACAAGAAGATCTATTTTGTTATCTTTAACTTGACTATTACCTTGGTGAGTGATTAGTAAAGAATCCCAAATTTCTTTTGCGGTTTTACACATAAAAATTCTTTCATATTCTTTGCGTGGTAACGCATTATAAATAACCATTTTAGCCTCATTATTTTTTGCTAGTTTCTTTTTCAAATCATCATTTTATTTTTCAAAAGCTACAATTTCATCCATTTTAGTTTCAACATTATATTGAATAGGGGGAAAATCACCAAAGGTAATAATATGCCAAAGATCAAGATCTTTTGATTTCACATAGGTTTCAAATCTATTTTTCTAATATAAAAATCCATCACTTTCAAATAGTGGTGGTCTTTGCATAGATTGCCCTTCTAAATATTTTTCAGATTCCATAGATCGTTACAAGTTTTAAAATACAATATATTTTAAAATTCTTGCTAGACGTGGCTCCTGATACCAATTGTGGAAAACTAGAAGGGGGGGGGGGTTGAATAGTTTTACGTCTTTTTATAGTGGTTCGGCTACAAGGACACCTTCCTTGCCCTACTCCACTCCCCGAGCACCTAACTCGAGAGTTTTCTTCACTATATCAACAAGCTCCCTTATGGCGGAGAAAACCTTACACACCAATTTACACACCAATATACACACCAATTTACATACCAATTTACACACCAATAATCACACCACAACACCTTCACACCTATGTCACAACTTCTACACACCTTCTTCAAATCAATCTACTTCACAACTAACTACTTCAACTCTATCTTCTTCACACCAATAGATTTCCTAGCTTTTCTTCTTCACACCAAGCTATCAACTAATCACACAATCTATATCTAACACAACTATCTACAAGCAAATATTCACAACAATCTTCACAAAGAATATGTAAATAATCTTGATGATACACCAACAACTTGGATGTGGAGATCACAACAAGTTGTAATACTTCTTGTCTAGGAAGATAGAAGTATTCTTCTCTTGCAATTGAGAGGATGGAAATTGGATCACTTTGAAACAAAGAATATATACACTTATAATCAAAGGATGAGAGAATAGAGAAATAGATCTAGATTAGAAAGTTTAGAAGTGCAAAATGTGAGAAAAATCTGAGGGATGAATCAGTATTTAAAGGGGGGGAAAATACTGTTCTGGAGCGTGCCGGTCCCCTTAATTGTAGGCCGGTCCCCTTAATGATTAAGGGGGCCGCCTAGTAAAATTAAGGGGGCCGCCCTCCTGAACGTTTCAAAAGTTTTTCTGGATAAAATTTGCCCTTTTTGGTTGAAAATTTGAAATCATATTTTTTGTGGTTTAATAAAGCTATACCAAAAATGATTTACAAATATATATAAAATGTTAAAATCATTTTATATAATGTTATGTATTAATATACAATTTCCTTTGATCATGAAATGTAATAAACTCTTTGTTTATTCATACCTTAAGTGATATGGAAGCAAAGACAAGTATTAAGCACCAAAAACTTGTTTATGTCATAAGTTTTAGATTAATGAGTTTATGCTTTGTAATCATCAAAACATAGAGACATTGTTAATATGCTAACAATGTTTTAAGACATTATTTATGTCAACAGACTTATTTATACATTTAGACAAAGTAAGATTTGGTACTTGTTATCCAAATGTTACATAATTGAACAAAAACTATTAACACCATTTACAATCTTGAAATAAAATGAAAAGCTAATGAAACTATTGAACATCAATTGGAAAATGTAAAACTCAAGTAGGATCATTTATGTTAAAATAAAAGATGTATGATAACTGCTACAATCTTTCCACCAATTTCTATTCTCTTATCTAACATAGTTACACCCTTGTAACCGAGTAAGGAATAGAATTAATGACACATATCTAAAATACACATATTAACGTTCCAAGTTTTTCAAATTCGGTGGTACGAGACCACATCTTATTGCGTTTTCTGGGATTGCATATTCCGTGCAGAGACTGTGTTCATTGTTTCAAACTTTAAGATACAACTCTGGTCCCGGGTATCGCCATGGCCAGATTGTAGACCTCATATTTCACATGCCCTTTGCACTCAATGATTTAGGATGCTAGTTGAAGAAAATTACAGTAATGTACCATAAATTGGTATTAAAAGTTCACATTGTGGCCAATAAAATAACTCGTATGGGACATCTTTAAATAACTCATATGTACTAAAATATAACAAATAAGTAGGTTGATTTTCAGGCAAATAAAGCCATTACATCACAAATTAAAGAATCTTTAAACCTCTTATATTTTCATTGCGTGATTAAAGATCACTTGACGGAGCTTCTCAAGAGGTCTCCTACCTTATACTAATCCAATCAAGGTCTCACATTGCGGAGTTCACTGTGTGGGATCCAATGCATCACACAAAAACATTGACTTTCTTAACAAAATTTCAATAAGTCGATACAACTTATACACCATGTACATGTGTCATTGCTATGATGGATTAATGACTTACCGCGTGAAAAACTATAACAAGATAGTTCTCAATCAAATTGAAGTACCTCAAGTGAACGGCTTCCCGTATGCTACTTCAAAAAGAGTCGATTTCTGAAATGAATAAGTGCATTCCTCACAGAAATTCATCTTCTTACTTATTTTTTGGGATACTTTATCTTCTTATTTCTCTTTAATTTTATCCTAAATTAGCACATACATTACAAACTTTTAATTCTCACATATACGTATAACTAACACAGCTTGTGCTTATTAGTGTAACAAACTCCTTTAGATAAGCACATCCAAAGCAATAAGCTGTCCAAAATATAATAAGCTATCATGTTTCTGATTGAGATTGCATATCTCAAAGTGCTTAATAACATACATAGCAACATGCTTATTCTTAAGTGCTTATTTGAGTGTAAGATAAACAAATAAGCACTTCATCCAAACACAAACTGGTAAGCTGGGATGTCTAGCTTAGCATCTTTAAAAGCAGCTTGTGCTTATCTGCACAACTTACGAGCTTAATAATCCCATTTAGATTAGCAATAGTTAGCTGTTTACAATGCAATAAGCTAATAAATTATTGAGTTTGCTCATTCTAAAGTGCTTATTTACTTAGCTAGCACAGTGCTTGTTTTTAGTGTAATAGAATCATAAGTTGTTTAATCCAAACACAACCTTAAATAGTAACCTTTTAGATATGGTAAAAATATATTTAAAAAAATACCGCCTTTGATTGTAATAATTAGTCCAAAATAACTCAATCACATAAACTAATATTTTTGCACAAACGACTAATTAATCATAACCAAAAGCAAAATCACAAATCTTATAACTCAAAATGATACTTCAACTCACAAAACCGCCTCCTGTTGCCATTTTAATAGAAATCACGGAAACTAACAAAGATAAGGCAAATCAATAATCAAATTTTTAGCCTTCATTTTAAAAGTAGGTTATATGTTCTTGATCATGTGCTTGTGGTCTACAATCAGCTAGAGATTGTTTGGTATTACATTGCTTATAGTTATTATATGTTTCAATAAATGAATACTACTTAAAAACATCAAGAATGAACACGTAGCAACATTGTCTCTTTATTGTCGGCCATAAATATTAAAACACCTTTTACAAAAGGATAGTAATAGGGTTGTGTTATACTAACCCTTCCTACCAGGGAGGGTCCACATATTTTAATCAAAATATACAAATTTTAAAGCAGACAGTACAAATGGCGGCAGCTGGTCAAAGTCAACATACCCTCCCTAGGGAGGGTGTGGTTATTCTACCGCTATTAAAAATATCTCCTTCATTGACTTTTCTACAAAAAGCTAACTCCAAGTCAGCTGCTGGGAGAAACTAAATACAAAAATAATTGAATCTTGTTTAGAAAAATAAGGAGATGTGTACTAAAACTAAAAGTTCCATAAAGACATGTCAGCACAAGATTCCACATCATCAAAAAAGTTACTACCATATCCAACAGCACTGATCTGAGGTGGTGATAGCATGAGTGCTTCAGCCATGCTATCAAGAAACCCTGGCAACTCATCTTCATGCATGTAATAATTCATAGCAACTTCCGGTTTCGTATGTCGAAAAACCTCTGCCGCTTTGGCTGCTGCCTTTTGGATATCCGCTACATGATTTCACTCTGGAACAGGCAGTCGCCATACTGAGTCAGCAAAGTTCAAACACGCGTACTTTGGCCCTCTCATGGCAAAAACAGCCACGTCGTGAGCCCAGGCTGCCATTTCAGCATTTGGATGAGTCCCTAGCCAAACCCTCGACTGAGTGATCGGGTGTCTCACATCACAAACCCATTTCCCTTTATCCCTACTCCTTACTCCCCTGTAAACCGGATGTCGGGTTTCCTTAAATTTTTTCCTTCCGCCTCTCTTCTTCGGGTTCTCTGAGGCTAGCTTAAGTACTTGATCAAGTTCTGATGAAAAGATGCCACTTCTGTCCGCGGTACACGTTAAAGGTGTTTCAGTGGACGACGACGACAAAGACGGAAAAGAGTTATAAGATTCGTTGGAGGCATTCATATCCATGTTAGTAAGTAGGTTTTTTGTGTTCGTACGTACGTAGTATTAAGTTGTAAGTTATCAGTGAAGTAGTGATTGCTTGAGTTTTAAGTTATTGACATTAGAATGTTGAGATATCTTTACATAGGGCTGTGTTGACCGGACGGCGGTGACCCACCTATCCCCCTGTCATTTTCCTCTTTGCCTCCTTTTTTTCTAGTAAAACACAGTTTTTTGTCAGTTTCTGTTTCGTATTTCTGACAGTTTTAATCGGTTGATTTATTAAATTTTATATTTTCTGTTCCGTATTTTCAGGTTTATAGCTTTTTAATATAAACAAAATTATAAAAAAAAAAATAAAAAAAAAAATAAAAAAAAAGGAGGGGGTCCAGCTAAAAATTTTGGAACCGTTAGGATAACTCACCCCCTTTACATATAGGGGGAAATATTTGTCTGAGCGTGTTAACATTACACTTTATTTTATTATTTTTATTCTGTTTTATTTCATCGCGTGGACACGTGGTGCTTGCATAAGAAGGAAAGTCATATATTGCTGCAACTGTTTTAACGAAAGATGCTTATTAGTTATTACTATTATACTATAAAAGGAAGGTCGCTTACTATAAAAGGAAGGTCGCAATTTTGCTGCAACTTGTTTAACGATAGCTGCTTATTACTATAATAATAAGTGAATCATAGGATGCGCGATAGCACAGCCCGTTACTTTTGATAGATAGTTGACGTGCAAAGTCTGAAAAAAATTGCTACAGATTTGAGTCTTTTTCCTTTAATGTTGTTTCTTAGTGGTAGGTTATAAAGCGGTCATAAAGCATATCTGAACGTACCTACAATGACATATTTATAATTGTTCGTTTAAATTTAATTATTTACAAAAATTGTTATAAGTGTATTCCCTAAGTAGTACCACAAACATTCAGTTAATTGTTAACAAGAGTTTTGAGAAAATAGATCTATGAGTTCAGTTTCAATTTCTAGATAAACACCACTTTAAGCCATGACCAGATTGTAGACCTCGATTTCACATGCCCTTTGCACTTTATGATTTAGGACACTAGCTGAAGAATATTACAATAATGTACTATAAATCTGTATTAAAATTTAACATTGTGGGCAATAAAATAACTCGAATGGGACATCTTTTAATAACTCATATATACTAAAATATAACAAATAACTAGTAGGTTGATTTTGAGGCAAATAAAGCCATTACATCACAAATTAAAGATTCTTTTTTCTTTTTTTCATTTTTTTTTGTGCAAACGGTGAATTATATTAATATCAACAACAAATTACAAAACATTCATAAGTCTGGAATGAGCATTTTTCATCCATACACACTATCTCAACATACATTCAAGACAGATCACTAAGAATCTAGATATCCTATCCGATATCAGCCACCAAAGCTATCCAATATCTGACAGTACTAGACCACATCACAGACTCACAGATTCCATACCAAAATGAAAGCTGCATTATAACATAAACCATGCCAGCTTGATTTATGAATTCACCAATATGCACTAACCATCTAGGTACATTTCCACATCACTTTTCTATCAAGCCATTCAACCAGCACCCACAATAGCAAGACAAAAATAATGTGTGGCTTCACTAGGAACCCATAACCCATCTATTTTGGGGCTCTGCCAATCAACCTATATTTCCTTCTCAAGAAAGGCTTCAATTGATTAGGAACACTCTCCCCCAATGATGACCATCCAGACCTCCTGTGGCAGTGCATTGGGTGGACCAAGAAGGTCCATCTTTCATACACTCTCTATTCCACCCATCATGCACTGTCCTCCTAGGCCTGAGAAGCCTTACTTTATGGTACATCTTATCCAGTTAGACCTCCTTTTCATCCAAAATATATACTAGCTCCCTCCCAAGGCCAAGCTAAGAGAGCTACAAGTACTACTAAGGTACAGTCAGACCAGATTAGACTCCAAGATACTAGGTACTTCTACATTGTTATGACTAGAAAAACAATGATCTTGTATCATCAAAGATCAATCCTGATATCAATGATAACTAGCAGAACCTCAAAAGTACATAAATCCACAACTTGTTCACTATCCCAAACACTCCTTTATTAGCCCTGCATACTGCAAACAACATAAGATCCAGGGTATTTAATCATTGGAGACCATCTTCATATCCCATATAGAGGAAGCTTTTATCACTGCATCAGACTATTTCACTCTAAGCCCCATGATTCTAGTTTTCACATTATCACATATGATCTTGAAAATAGTCTGCCAATTCTTTTCCTCATCTTTAAAAATCCTGAAGTTCCTTTCCTGCCATAAGAAGTCTATTGTAGCTCCCAAACAAAGTCTTCTGATGACACTCCATATATTATTAGAATAAGGCTTCTCAGCAAGATTATTAATAATTCTGCACCACTCCACTTCATGTACAGGGTAGTCCATCATATTATGCATATGCTTCCAAATAACTTGAGAAAACTTGCACTTAAAAAATAGATGATCATGTGACTCAGAATCCTGTTTGCAAAGACTACAAACCATCAAGTCATAGCAACCCCATTTCTTAATTCTATCATGCGTTAACAACTTTTCTTGAATAGCCATCCACAAGATAAAGGAATGCTTAGGAACACATTGAGTAAACCAGACCAGTGAAGCCCAATGTACCTTCTCACAGCAATGCCTTAGGCTATTATAGACATTACTAACACAAAATAGCTGATCATTTCCATTACTGTCCACCCATCTGACTTTATCAAGACTGTTTGGGTTTAGAAGAGGGGGTTCAATATTAGCGAAAAAAGAGTAGATTCCAAGCCATTCACTAGGCCATTTCCAAGCACCATTAATAACCATATCAGCAACAGTACATGATTTATCCAGCTTAGCAGAGTATAGGCTTCTGTGAGTAATGATCTTGATAAGAGGAACCAAATCACACCAATTGTCATACCACATAGATATCCTTCTTCCATCACCGATCATACATCTAATTTGATTTTGAAAAAGATCTCTGATATCTAATATATTTCTCTATCCCCAACTATCTGCCATTTCTTTTTGAATCACCCAAATGCTTATTGTTTTCAATTTCACTGTACTTATCCACTTTACCCATAAGGTATCCTTTTTAGTAGCAATGTTCCAAATATGCTTTGCCATTAAAGCTTTGTTCCAGATAGCTAAGTCCTTAAGACCAAGACCACCTTGATCTTTAGGTTTACAGATAGCTTTCCAAGCCACTTTTGCCCTTCCTTTTGATATCTCATTCGACACTATAGGAAATCTTTTAAAATCCTATTGATATCTTTGATCACATCTTTAGGAAGAAAAAAACACATTACACCAATAGACTCGGATGGATTCAAGAACAGATGCAATTAACTGAAGCCAGCATAAGATAAGCACTTATTCCTCCAGTGTGTAACTTTTTCCCTTACCTTATCAATCAATACTTTGTAGTCTTTGATTCTAAGTCTTTTAGAGATTAATAGAACACCCAAATATTTGACAGGAACAAAGACTTTGTTGAAAGGAAGAACATTAAGAATACTTGTGTGATCTTCACCACCAATGCTTCAGAACTCTTACTAAAATTAGGGAGAAGACCAGAACAGCAACCAAATTCATCTAAAGTGCTTTTGATTACTGAAACAGACTTAACATCACCATGACCAAAGACCAATAGATCATCTACAAAGCAAATATGAGTAACTTTAAGCTCTTTACATCTAAAATGATAGCTGAAATCAGGGGAATTCTGCACATTTCTTTCCATCATGAGACTGAAAACTTCCATAATAAGAGTGAAGAGATAGGGGGATATAGGATCACCCTGTCTAAGGTCTCTCCCACCTTGGAAATATCCCCATCTTTCACCATTCACATTGATAGAGAATTTAGCACTTCTAATACACATCATAATCCAGCCAATCATAATCTTGTGAAACCCAAAATGTTTCAACATATTCCCCATAAAGTTCCAATTGATTGTGTCATATACTTTTTGGATATCAATTTTGAAGGCTACTCTTTTAGGTCCCCCAGTTCTATCATAACCTTTCATTAACTCTTGAGCAAGCAAGATATTATCTTGAATTTGCCTGCCTGGAATAAACACACTTTGATTTAAACTAACCAGCTTGTTCAAACACCCATTTATCCTTCCTGTCAAGATCTTACTTATGCATTTATACACAACATTGCAGCAGGCAGTGGGTCTAAAATCAGATACCATCAAAGGAGTTTTCACTTTAGGAATAAGAGAAATAATTATAGCATTCCATTCTCCCAAAATCTTCCCTGTAGAAAAGAACTCCTTGATAGCTTTACACACATCGTCCCTTACCACATTCCAAGCTTTCTTGAAAAATCTAGCTGAAAAACCATCTAGACCAGGAGCTTTATTATCCCCAGTGCTAAACATGGCATCTTTAATCTATTTGTTAGTGACTTCTTTGATCATTCTAGTTGCTTCCATATTAGTAAGCTTCCTAGAAAACTGCTCATCTCCATTCTGCATAGGAGTAATAGGAACACTAGATCCAAGAAATTGTTTGAAATGATGGACAAATTGCAAAACAACTTGACTGCCTTCAAACCTTATACCATTATTATCATGAACAGAGCATATCGATCCTGTTTCTTTGTTGTCTCCCTTTTAAGGCTTTATGGAAAAATGCATTATTCTTGTCACCAAAACTCAGCCATTTAATTTTGCATTTCTGATACAAAAGCTTTTCCTCATCACTAACAGCTTCCATATAGGCTTTAAGAACATAAGCTTCCTTTTCTATAAGCACATTGTTAAAAGGATCTTTATCAATGGCAGTTTGGATGCTCTTGACTTCCTCTTTCAAAATTCTCACCTTCTCAATTAGGTTTCTATTACTCCAATTCAGATTATTCAAAGGGTGTTTAAGAGCCTTCATTTTCTTAGATAGAACATACATATTGAAACCTTCTACATTTGTCTTCCATTCTTTTTCTGCAACCTTTAAAAATTCAGCTTTCTCAGTCAAATAATTCTCAATTTTGAAATACTTTTTCTTGATCCTTAACCCATTAGGAATGATTACTAAAACAGGACTATGATCAGAAATGAGGTAAGGCATGAAGATAGCATGTGCGTGAGCATGAGTACTAGTAAAATCCTCATTAACCATCACTCTATCCAATTTCTTAAGAATACCAGAACCATCACCTTTTTTCACCTTATGAAGATTCTTTGTCCAGGTAAAATGAAGCCTAGAAGAACACAAATCATCAACCTCAATTTGATTTACACGGTCTTTGAAATCAGCCATATCAGAAGAAACATATGAGGAACCAGAAGAATGTTCATCAGGATTCAAAGTAACATTAAAATCTCCATAGAGCAACCAAGGTTTAGCAGCAGTGGTTTGATTATGTCTATTAAGATCTTTCCAAAGTTCTCTTCTTTCAGAACCTCCATTTGCAGCATACACAAAGGAAGCATAATAGATTAGCTGATTATCCACATTCTCCATGATGCACAACACAACTTGTTTGGAAATATTCAGACTAATGATGTTGATATGAGCAGGGTTCTAACTCACAATTATTCTGCATCCTTTATCACTATTCCTCATATTTGAGAACCAATACCAGTTTCCAAATATCCTCCCACACACTTTGTCAAGATGTTTACTTTTCAAATGTGTCTCAATAGCAATGCAAACATTCAATTTCTCTTTTCTAATAAAATTAACAACCTAATCCTGTTTAGTGGATGAGCTCATACCCCTAACATTCCAAATACCTAATTTTAATTCCATGGAAAAAATGAAAATGAATACTGAAGTTAACAATCCTGTAACACCTGTTTATCCATACCCCTTACCTCTCCCATATTCAATTCTGCAGCAATACCTTCTTCAATATTTGCAACCTCCTCATTATTATCATAACCCTTCTGAACTTGTTCCTCTATCTATTGATCTTTATGCTTGTTAACATCTGCAATAAGTTCCCATCTTTTCTGAAAATAGCCAAACATATCTGGTGACCAATCTTTAGATTCCTCTGATGTAGGCCACTTTTTTAAACTGATGAAAACTTTAACTATTTCTCTTTCATTCATGCTCCTTAACTCTAACAATTCATCTTCATTATAATTCTCTAGAGCAATTAATTAAAGATTCTTTAAACCTTGTATATTTTCATTGCGTGATTAAAGATCACTTGACGGAGCTTCTCAGGAGGTCTCCCTACCTTATACTAATCCAATCAAGGTCTCACATTGTGGAGCTCACTGTGTGGGATCCAATACATCACACAAAAATGTTGACTTTCTTAATAAAATTTCAATAAGTCGATATAACTTATACACCCTACACATGTGTCATTGCTATGAAGTATTAATGACTTACCGCATAAACAACTATAACAACATTGTTTTCAATCAAATAAAAGTACCTCAAGTGAAAGGCTTCCCATATGCTGTTTCAAATGAGTCGATTTCTGAAATGAAACACTACATTCCTCACATACATTCATCTTCTTACTTATTTTTTGAGATAGTTTATCTCCTTATTTCTCTTTAATTCTTTCCTAAATTAGCACATACATTACAAACTTTTAATCCTCACATATACATATATCCAACACATTTACTTAAAGTTAATTCTTGTTAATCCAATAAAAGGGATGCTTGGATTAACTTATTTAATACAACTTGCGCCTATTAGTGTAGCAAACTCCTTTAGATTAGCACATCCAAAGCAATAAGCTGTTCAAAATATAATAAGCTATCATGTTTAGGAGATTGCATATCTTAAAGTGCTTAATAACATACATAGCAACATGCTTATTCTTAAGTGCTTATTTCAGTGTAAGATAAACAAATAAGCACTTCATCCAAACACAAACTTGTAAATTGGGATGTCTAGCTTAGCTTATTTAAAAGCAGCTTGTGATTATTAGCACATCTTATGAACTTAATAATCCCATTTAGATTAGCAGTAGTTAGTTGTTTACAATGCAATAAGCTAATAAATTATTGAGATTGCTCATTCTAAAGTGCTTATTTACTCAGCTAGCACACTGCCTTTTTTCAGCATAATAGAATCATAAGTTGTTTCATCCAAACACAACCTTAAATTATAGCGGCGCAGCTTTGCAATCCAAAAAGAGCTAGCGGCGCAGCTTGTTGCTCGTTTGCCTTCAACCACTATGTAAATTCTATTTAGATGCAGATATTTATGATTTCAAAAAAATTTGAGCATATTCTGTTAAAAAAAAAAATTATAGCCTTTTAGATATGGTAAAAATAAATTTAAACAAATACCGCCTTTGATTTTAATAATTAGTCCAAAATAACTCAATCACGAAAACTAACATATTTGCATTTGCATAAACGACTAAATCATAACCAAAAACAAAATCACAAATCTTATAACTCAAGATGATACTTCAACCAAGAAAACCGCCTCCCGTCGCCATTTTAATAGTAATCACGAAAACTAACAAAGATAAAGCAAAGGAATAATCAAATAATTAGCCTTTATTTTAATAGTAAGTTATATTTTCTTGATCATGTGCTTGTGGTCTACAATCAGCTAGAGATTGATTGGTATTGCATAATATTGCTTATAGTTATTATATGTTTCAATAAATGAATACTACTTGAAAACATCAAGAATGAACACGTATCAATATTGTCTCTTTATTGTCCACAAATATTAAGAAGACTTTTACAAATGGATATTAATAATATCTCCCTCATTGAATTGTCTACAAAAAGCTAAGTCCTAGTCACCCGGGAGAAAATAAATAAAAAATAATTCAATCTTGTTTAAAAAATAAGATGTGTACTAAAACTAAAAGTTCCATAAAGACATGTCAGCACAAGATTCCACATCATCAAAAAAGTTACTACCATATCCAACAGTACTGATCTGAGGTGGTGGTAGCATGAGTGCTTCAGCCATGCTATCAAGAAACCCTGGCAACTCATCTTCATGCATGTAATAATCCATAACAACTTCCGGTTTCGTATGTCGAAAAGCCTCTGCCGCTTTGGCTGCTGCCTTTTGGATATCCGCTACATGATTAGACTCCGGGACAGGCAGTCGCCATACTGAGTCAGCAAAGTTCAAACACGCGTACTTTCGGCCTCTCATGGCTAAAACCGCCACGTCATAAGCCCGGGCTGCCATTTCAGCATTTGGATGAGTCCCTAGCCAAACCCTCGACTGAGTGATCGGGTGTCTCACCTCACAAACCCATTTCCCTTTATCCCTACTCCTTACTCCCCTGTAAACCGGATGTCGGGTTTCTTTAAATTTTTTCCTTCCGGCTCTCTTCTTTGGGTTCTCTGAGGCTAGCATGAGTACTTGATCAAGTTCTGATGAAAAGCTGCCACTTCCGTCGGTACATGTTAAAGGTGTTTCAGTGGACGACGACGACGAAGATGGAAAAGAGTTATAAGATTCGTTGGAGGCGTTCATATCCATGTTAGTAAGTAGGTTTTTTGTGTTCGTACGTAGTATTAAGCTAGTTGTAAGTTATTAGTGAAGTAGTGATTGCTTGAGTTTTAAGTTATTGATATTAGAATGTTTGAAATATATATAGGGACAGATATTCTTGTCTGAGCGTGTGAAAATTACAGTTATACTTTATTATGTTTTATCTCATATATACGCGTGACAGGTGGTGCTTGCATAGTTGCATATTAAGGAAGGTCACATATTGTACATCAACTGTTTTAACGGAAGCTCCTTTATTACTTTACTACTATAAAGGAAGGTCGTATTTTTACTGCAACTGTTTTAACGAAAGCTGCTTATTACTATAATAAGTCAATCATCCGTTACTATTGATAGGTAGGTGACATGCAAAGTCGGAAAAAATTGCTACAAAGTTGAGGTCTTTTCCTTCAACGGGATTATTACTATACACGTTGTTTCTTAGTGGTAGGTCATAAAGCGTAGCGGATTCAGTTAGTTTGGAAGACATGAAGTGTCCACTTTGCAACATCATTCGTGACTCTCATTCACACTTGTTCTTCGAGTGTGGTATCTCCCTTCACGTATGGCAAAAGGTGAAAGTTCTAATCTGCATTCCTGATATTGGAAACTCTTGGAGGTCGGTTGTTAATACCATCCAGTCTAGTGCTCACAAAAGGTTGGTTCGAGTTGTTGTGGCTAAAGTTCTTTTTGGTGCTACGATTTACTACATTTGGCAAGAAAGAAATAATAGGCTCTTCAAGAAGAAGGTGCGCCAAGTTGATCAAATCTTTAAGTTAATCTTCTCAACAACTCGGTTAAAGTTAATGTCCCTCAATATGAAGAATTCGGATGATGTGGTTCGTATAAGGAGGGAACGGAACATTACTAGGACTACTTAGTCATATTGTGACTTGTTTTTTTTTCTCCTGGATGTTTTGATGATCTATTCATCTTTATAGGCCTTTTGATTCACTATTAGCTTTTGAACTTTCATTGTATTGTTTTATTATTCTTTAATAATATTCATCGGGGTAACCTTTACCCCCCATAAAGCGTATCTCTATTCATACCCACAAGGACTGTTATACACCCACGGTATATGGATGGAACGAGCCAATAGGATAGCAACTCAGGGAATTCATGATGAGATAACCATCTTGCTTATCTTTTATTTTGGTGTTAGGATAAGTGTCGTGAAAGTAATGTTTAGGATATGTTTGAGTTATATTTGTCTTTGTTTAGGATTATCTTGTTATGAGTATTTAAACTCATCGTGATGAATCAAATCAGTAAGTTTGTGATCAATAATATTCTTGTTCTTCTTCTATTTTTTTACGGAGCCCGCACACGATATTTGCAACTATTGGTACGAGTAACCATTTCTATAGTATAGGTTTCAATTTAACTTTTTGATACAAACTTTAACTTTAAATATAATTGTTTTTATTATATAACACTTGATAAAAATTATACTAAATAAAAATATTTTTTAAACAAAATTCATTTCTATATTTTGCATCAAATATTATATAATATATACAAAAATATTTAATGTCAAAGTTCGATTCAAAAAGTCATATTAGAATTATATTTTGGGACAGAGGGATTATTTATAATTGCTTGTTTAAACTTAATTGTTTACATCAAAGTGTTATCGGTGTATTCCTTAAGTAGTATCGCAAGCATTCAATTGATTGTTAATGAGAGTTTTGAGGAAATAGATTACGAGTTCATTTTTAGTTTGTAGTTAAAGACCAATGAAACATGTATTTATTGTTTGAGGCTAGAGTATCGAGGAAAAATTAGTCGGCACCCAATAGAAGCGTTCGATGTCAAGATTTCCCCAATAATTTTAACCTTTTGAGAGATTTGTAAATATTAAAATCTTCATTTGAATTATTATTATTATTATTATTATTATTATAAAGATATGTGAAACATTAGAGACAGAGTCAGGATTTAGCAATAAGAGGGGTCAAAATTAATTTTTCCTAATCAACAAAGTCATATAACTTAAAAATTAAATGACAAATTTAATGATCACACAAGCTAATATATTTGGGTTGTGAACTTAAAATTTTGATAGGAAAAACAAATGAAAACTAATCAGAAAAGATTAGATTAAAGCCTTGTCCATGAAACGGTGTTAAGTCTCTCAATTTTTTTTTTTTTTTTTTTTTTTTTTGGTTGTCTATGCCCCTGTGTAACATGTAATGTGTTTCTAACTTTGTATATGTAGTTAGAAAAAGTATTCAAAACAACAAAGTAAGCGGGATGCAAGAAAGAAACGTTATCACTTAACACCTTCCTCTACACGAGTGCCAAACACAATTTCCTTTCCTTCAAGAAAATAAATTTTCTCTTCTCTCATATCTCCCTCTTCACACAATCTAGATCTGAGGCATTACGCCTTGAATGTCATTTTACATTTCTAACTTAAGAAAAAAAATGTTCACTCAACTGTAGATCTGAGGCGTAACGGGTTGTATAATAGCATTTGAGGTAAAAAATTGGTGAAGGGAAAAGTCCATAAAAAGGGTAAGTAGGTGAGTGGAAGGTGTACTTGATTTTGTTTATAAACAATTAGGGAAGTGTTGCGTGGAGTAAATTAGATCAGCTTTTAAGCTGAGTTTTTATAAATAGGAGATATAACTGACTGAGATAATGTCTTGGAGACCATATATATATATATATATATATATATATATATATATATATATATATATATATATATATATATATATATATATATGTATATATATATATATATATATATATAGTGTTGTATTCTATGCAGTAACAATATTAGATACAGTACTTTACAGTACCATTCTAGACCAATATAAACCGTTAGATCACTTAATAAATGGATGAGATCAGTTGTGCATTTAATATAATTAATTGAAAGATCAAGTCATTATTTAAAAAGTTAAAAAAAGATAAAAGGGTAATCCTGGTATTTATAGTTAACCCTAAAATAATACCTGGTTAACCCACCCACCATCTATCCTCACAAACCATTAACTGCCTCCCAAATCTCATATGTCGCTTCTTTCTCTCAAGATAAAAAAATCACCAATCTTTTTTGGATCGATCAAGCATCAACGAGCATGAGAAAAAAAATAAATGTCACCAATGTTTTTGGATCGATAACATCTCATTCGGAGATCTACAAGGTTAGGAACTGTTTTTAATTCGACTTTTTTTTTTTGTGTCGATCACAATCGATTTTGATTTTGTGTTGGTCTTTAATGTTATGTTTTTTAATTGACATATCAAAGTCGTTCTTTGATTCTTTGTTTAGAATTCATTCTTAGGCATCAAAATCGTTTCTGGTTTAATAGACATATCAAAGTCGTTCTTAGCAGCAATCGGACTGATCATCAATTGACAAGAGAAAACGTCTACTATTTTCCAGCAAAAGGTGTATTGGGGGAGAAAAAATATGGTGATGGATGGGATAATATAGTGAAAAACAATAGTAATTGTTTATCTGCGGAGGTAAAATTCATCCCTTGTGCATGATTTTTTAATATTTTGTAAATGAGATAAAATGATTTAATTTCTTTTATCTTATACAGGATGAGTCATGCGTGTCTCCAGTCCATCCGCCAGGTGTAGCATGGGCTGAAAATTACATATTCAAGACCTTGAACCGCCAGGTGTAGCATGTGTTGAAAATTACATATTCAAGACCTTGTTCAAGGTATAATAGTTCTTATTTAAAGTATATTTTTTTGATCTATTAATTTGTTTAGCTGGGTATAAAATTCGTCTTTCACTTACTTTTTTTTTTGCTAATGCATATATGTTATTGTTAATAGTGCATATATGCTAAAGGTAGTTTGCGTACACGCTTTTTTTACGTAGGATTTTGGTATGTGTTAATTTACACATACCTTTATATCTAAATTCCGGACCAAAACGACCAAAAACCCGACTATGAATGCCAAATACGTTGTGTTTTTGTGTTTGTGATGTGCAGGTACGGATATTACAAAATGGACAAAACAAAGCAAACACGAGCACGGGATTGAAAAGAGTGTCAAGAGCCGAAGCCGGGAGTAATTTTCAGTTTGGATCACTATTATGCTCAAAGTGTCAGAATCAACCCTTGAAGAATCAATGTTTGTTAAGTTCAACCTTTGGAAGTATTTTTCAGAATGGCAGAATCAGCCCTTGCATTTTCAGCTACTTACATAATTGGTCCTTACTACAAGTATTAAAAAGCACAAAATCTGGTCCAATCTATTTAATATGCAAAGTCCAAATACCTAATCCAATTCCATAACACAAAAGTATTATCCAAAGCCCAAAACCGAGTGAAAAGCCCAAACCCATTATAAATGATACCGGTCCACACCCACACCCCTTGGTCAACGGGTCAAAGGTCAAAATATATAAAAAAATATTACCCCGTACCATTCCCGCCCCCTGGCCTTTACACTCCACTCAACCCAGAAAACTGTTACCATGAACCCTAGTTACTGTACCCACCCTTAATTACTACAATTAAGGGTAATTTGGTACAATCATATAGCTTCTAGATGGTCAGGGTGATGTCAGATACTTGTCAGACTCTAAGAAACACAAAATTGGCTACGTGGCAGTATGCTATTGGGTTGAACGCGTCACAAGTGAGGATCCAAGGGTGCAAATCGTGTGGATAATGATTGATTGATGATCAAAGGCTCAGAATAGGTGTGAAGAAACACACCACATGGATTGCCAAGCTGGCAATCCGTGACCTCTCTCCTCACTAGGGATCATTGTATGATGTGTGGAGTCTTTGAGTAGCAAAGCTCTGCCAAAATTTCTTTAGAAATTGTATTCCATTTTAAATGCATTTGTAACTCTTTTTCTTTTAATGAAATCAGCTTTTTCATTTATTATTTCTGCTTATTCTGTTGTTACTTGTTATTGTTTTTAGTTAATATAATCAAGTTTTCAGTAAATCAGTAATATTACACTTCATTAGATTTAGTTTTAATTTTTAGTTTCAATTTCATTTAATATACTCATTCAAATCAGAAAAATAAAAAATAGTTATAGTATTTTGAAAATCAGCTTATATAAAAGCTGAATTGTAGTTTGAAATTGTTCTTAATAGTTTTGAGATTTTGAAATTGAGTTCTAGTAAGTTGAGTTTCAAATTTTCTCTTGCTCATTTTTAGTCAAACATAGTCAACTAATTTGACAAATTGGAGATCTGAGGTGTTAGAGACAGGCCAAAGTAGAAAATAGAAGGTTTGAGCCTGTCTAAAGATAGGCTAGCAAAGTGAATTTCCCCTTTTCATGCTGAGGAAAATGGAAATTGTAAGTAATGGTTTCAATCTTTATCTTCTTATTACATTTGGTTACTTCTAGTTGGATCTGTGCTTGTTGATTGGTTAGATAATCATATAGTTAATTTTGTTGATACTTGAATGTAATTGAGTAATTTGGATAGATTGATATAGTGTAGGATTCTGTTACAGTTTGCTTATGTCATATCTGTCTTGGTTATGCATTAGTGTATTACTGAATTGCAGTTAGTTTTAGTAGTGATAAATTGTTGTTTCAACTTTCAGTAGTTTAATCTTAGGTGTTTGGATCATTGTTTTGGAGATTTGAAGTCTAATTTTTGTATTCTTAGTCTAATCTGATAAATAAGGGGGTGTTTGGATGAATTAATTGCTGAGAGTTACAGTAGTTAAATTGTTGTATTCCTATCTCACTTAGCTTTCATTAGATGTTTACTTGAAATTTAATTCAATAAAACAGTAGTTAAGTTTAGCATATAGTCAAAACTGTAATGAATTGCACTTACTGTTAGAATTATAGTTAATCAGTTGGTAGAACTTAGATCATAGGTTGAAATTAGATTAAGTTAGTGGAATATAGAGTTATTGCTGCTTAAAATTACACATAGGAGTAGATTTTGGTAGATTAAAATTAGAAATAGTCAAAGTAGTTGTTATTCTAATTGTCAACTGTTGCATTGAATCACTAGTTCACAAGCTGCTGAATTGGCATCAATTTAGAGTAGTATTAGGCTGTTTTAGATAGGGCTTTTACTATATTTGGGATCTCAGTTTGGTAGATGATCTTTAGCCCCCATTAGTCTGCATTTTATAGCTTATCAGAACTACTTATTTGCTTCAGTAGTTAGGGGTTTAGGACTGAGTTTGCTATTTTCAGTTAAGCTTTGCAGAATAGCTTATTAACTTGTGATCTGAGTATAAATGAAATGTTTGAGTTCTTTTGAGCTTGTTGGGTCGATTTTCATTAGTTCTGAGCTTCTGGATTAATTTGGTTCCATTCTGCTTATTATAGAAGCTTATTTCTCTTTGCTTATTGCTTGCATTTGTTACTTCTGTGCTTCTTTAGTTCATACCTGAGTTTCTTTTAGCTTCTCTTAGCATTTTGCATCTGTGTTGTAAGTTTGCTCAAGTATCTGTGGCAAGTGCTTACAAATAAGCACTTGCCATAAGTTGATTTGCTAGAAATAAGCATTTCTGCCCATCTTTTTCTTTTCAAAATTTTTCTGCAAGCTCATTATAATATTCTAGATTTTCTGTGAATTTTTCATAATTTTCTGAGTTGATTTGATATTTTTCTTAATTTTTCTTTATTTTTAATCATTTTTAATTCATTTTTAAATAACAAAAATCCAATAAAAATCAGAAAAAGCTTTAAAAAATACAAAAATAGTTTAGAAAATTCTTTTATAATAATTTAGAGTTTTGAAATTAATTTTCATAATTTTCCCATTATTTTTCACAATTTCTTTTATTTTTAATTACTTTTTAATTCATTAAATAGAAAATAAATCATAGAAAATAGATAAAAAGCCAAAAAAATATTTTTCTTTTTCTTAAAATTCTTTTTATTAGTTTAATATTTTTAGAAAATTGTTTCACATTTGTAGGATCGTTTTTAGAATAAAAGTCGCGTTTTATTTTGTACATTATGTTTAATAATTACGTTTGCATTTCCATTTTTACGTTTTTAACTTTTGTGCATATATAGCTTGTACCTTATGCATATTTCACTTTTTCATTTCATATTTTAATTTCACAATCACTTTTTACTATTCACTTACACTACACGATTCCCAAATCGATAATTCGGAAATTCCATTCGAACCTTCGTTGGGAGAACGACCCGGGAAATACTTTCACGAGTATTTCTTCGGAATAATTATATACTATAAAAAGACTAAATCAAAATGGCACCGTTGCCGGGGAAGGTCGAAGTGAGTTTTTGAATATTCGTTTTGAAAAATCGTGTTTTGTTAAGCCTTCCTCTATTCTGTATATATTACTATATAAATATAAAAATTGAAAAATTCAAAACACTTTTCCTAAAGTGTTTACAAAATACCAAAAAAATAATAAAAGTTACAGCCTCGACTCGACCGAAAGGAAGGGCGTTGTAAACCAAAAAAATTCACAATATAACGAAAACGTAAATTAGTTGTTTATCGGATTATTTCAATAACTACAACCGAATAAGCGGGAAATACGGATAACTAATACATTAAATTGCTAGCTGAAGAGAGATCCATTCTTCTCTCCCGTCCCGTCGCGCGTGGTTTTGAAAGAAACGGTTTTCAATTAACGTTACGTTTTAAGAAAAGAAAAAAACAAAAGAAATAAAAAGTTTTTGTATAAAAATATAAAAAAAAAAACAAAAAGATTTTCTTTTCTCTTTTCTTTTTCATTTTCTTTTTGATTTTGCTTGTGGTGTATGCACACCCATTCTTCTTTTGAGAATCTTACGTCTCCGTTCTCTAACCCCGAGCGGGTTTTACGACATACGAGTCGGGTTCATTTCCTTGACGACGAGGAGATGAACCAAAACGAACACAACGGACCCCCGCCGATGGGTGGTCCGCAGCACAATGTTATCCCGCCGATGGGATAACAACCGGCATTTGATCCACTTCCGATGGAAGAACAACTCCAATCACCATTCAATGGTGTGAGTAGAGCTATTGTGATTCCGGACATCAATGCCAACTTTGAGATCAATCACGAATTACTCAATTTGATCACGGGTATATCCTTTCACGGGTTCGATCACGAAGACCCCTATGCTCACATCAGAAATTTCACCGACATCGCTGAGACCATAAGAATCAATCAAGTTCCTCACGATGTGGTGAAATTGAAGTTATTTCCTTTCTCCTTAAAAGGAGCAGCCCGGACTTGGCTGGAAAAGGAACCGCCTAACTCGATTCACACTAGGAATGATCTCGCTTCCAAGTTTGTGAATTATTTCTATCCTCCCTCTAAAACTTCTAACCTACGTTCTCAAATCTTTCGGTTCCAACAAGCTTTTGATGAAACATTTAGTGAAGCTTGGGACCGGTTCAAAGATTTGAAGGAAAAATGTCCGAACCATGGGTTCACCGACCTTCAGCAGATTGACACTTTCTATAATGGTTTATGTCATGCTGACCAAGATTCACTCAACTCTGCTGCGGGTAGGAACTTGTTGGCTAGGAACACGAATGATGCTTTCATGATAATTGAGAATAAAGCTCGTGTGAGAATGTCAAGGAATAAACCTCAAGTGTCGAATAATGGTAAAATAATGATGAATTGGTAAATATGATTGTGGCTTTAACAAAGAAAGTTGATGCAATGTCTAATGAAAAACCAAACCATCAAGTCAATGTGGTTAGTCATGGTTGTGAGACTTGTGGTGGTCCACATTTGTATTATGAATGTCTGGCCACCGGTGCCTTTTCTCAAGAAAACGCGTATGCTGCAAACGAGGGTAACAACGGTTACCAACAACCTCAAGGAGACCGTAATCTCCTCAGCTACCGTTCTCCTCATTATCTTGGACCACCCGTTCTTGAACAACAAAACCAAGTCAATCAAGTCAACCATAATCATAATGTTGTGAATCGTAATAATCAAGGAAATCAAAATCAGAGTCGAGCTAATAATGATTTTCAAAAACATAATCAAGGGTTTAATCAAAACCGGGGTTTTCAAGGTAATTACAATCAAGGCCCGCCTCAAGGGAATTTTCAAAACCAACAAAACTTTGGAAACCCTGGGAATTTTCAGAACACTAATCATGAAAATCAAAATCATGGTAATTTCCAAAACCATGGGCAGAATTTTAATAATAATCAAAATCAAGGTGTTATTCAAAATCCGTCACCCACGGAAGATTTGATTAAGCAATTGATTCAAAACCAACAATCTTTTATGGCAAAATATGAAGAATCAACTCGGTTGTTTGCTAGTCAAATCAGTGATATTAACAAACGTTTAAATGATCGACCCTCGGGTTCGGGTATTACTTCTTTGCCAAGCAACACGATCGCAAACCCGAGGGGTGAAGTTAAGGCGATCACGACTCGCAGTGGTGCTCAATATGATTGACCCACAACTCCTACTACCTCTTCTTCCTCGTCTCCGCCTAAGGTAGTGGACTGTGAGACCGAGGCGACAAAGGACCCGGTTCCTCCTATTAATAATGGAGGAGCTGAAAACGTCCAACCTCCGGTTGTCCAAAAGTCAAAAGATAAAGAAAAAGTCATTTTCGAGAATAATGTGAAATATAAGTCTAATTTACCATATCTGTCACGATTTAACAATGAAGAGCTCCGTGCAAAGTCTAAAAAACAAATGGAAAAATTTCTGGATATTTTTCAAAAATTGCACTTTGATATAAGTTTTATGGATGCTCTTGTGTATATGTCAAATTTTGCTTCCACGTTCAAAAACCTCTTAAGTAATAAAGAGAAATTGCTTGAATTAGCCGAAACGCCGATAAATGCTCAATGTTCCGCGATTCTTCTCAAGAAGCTTCCCGAAAAGCTTGGTGACTCGGGAAAATTTCTCATTCCTTGTTCATTGAAAGATCAAGAAGTTTGTAACGCCCTGGCCGATTCGGGTGCGAGTATTAACCTCATGCCATTATCAATCTATGAACAACTTGGAATGGGGGAGCTTAAACCGACGAGAATGACTTTAGAGCTTGCTAATCGATCGATAACTCATCCAGTTGGAATTGCTGAGGACGTTTTTGTTCGTGTGAATTCGTGTACTTTTCCAACAGATTTTGTTGTTGTCAATTTTGAAGCTGATCCGAGAGTTCCTCTAATACTAGGGCGACCATTTTTACGAACTGCAAAAGCCCTAGTTGATCATTTTGAGGATACTCTAACTTTACGACATGATGACGATATTATAAATTTTAAAGCCGATGCTTCGAAATGAAGAAGTACTCCATCAAAAGTGTTGATGTTTGCGATTATTCTTTTGATGATTTTGTGAAAACCTTCGTCTCCGACTTTTCCCCATCATTTCCTCCGACTAAGGAATATGATTCTCTTTGGGAAGAGGTCGATGAATTTCTTGCAATTGAAACGATTCCGATTTTTGAGACTGACGAATCTTACTTTGATTCGGAGGGGGATATTATTTTTCTTAATAATTTGTTGAACGATGAACCGTCAATCCCTCCGGATAAAGTTAGGACGAAGATTGAGCTTATAATTGACGATCCTCTGGAGCACGAGCTCGAGGAATTTTTATCAAACTTTGAGAGTTTTACTTTTGATACAACTGAGGAAATGAGTGGCAATCCACTTATCGTCTTGATTTTTCTGATCCGACATTTGAAGCTTTTCATTTTGATACCGATCACTCGGAAGAGACGAGTCGTGGCAGTACCACTTCTTATGCTTTTATCTCTCTTCCGGAGTATGAGTTATTTCATTTTTATGAATCTGAATGTGAAATTGAAAAGTTTTCTAAACCTGAATATGAAAGATTCAGTTTTGATCTTGAAATTGATCATGATCCGGGTGGTGTGCTTAAAAACGAGAGTTTTAATGCAAATTTTATCCCATCCCTCCCACCCGGAACAGATTTTAAAATGAGCTTAAATAATAAAATTTATAATTCCATAATTATGAAGTTTTCTTTTGATGATGATGAGTTTTTCAAGATTGTTATCATGACTTTCTTGCCATTTGTAACATTTGGTGTGGTTTCTCTTATCCTTCACTCCGTGGGAAGTGAGGATGTTGTTTTTGATCCTGGTATCGTTTTTAAAAGTTTTCAACATTAAAAATACCATTGGTTATCTCTTCGGGGTGGAACTTTTCAACTAATTCATAAGTTTTTCAAATATTTTGAATGAAAGCCCGAGTGAGAATATTTTTCCACGGATTTTTCCCCAAGGACGAATTAATTCGGGGATCGAGTCAAGCTACGTGACTCGAAAATCAAAAACAAAGCGCTTCGTGGGTGGCAACCCATGCTTATCCAATTTCATCTTCTTATTTTCTATTTTCTAACGAATAACGTGAGGAGGGGGTGCCTCTTCTACTCTTGTGTTCCATGGTTGTTTGTGATGTTTGCTAGGATTGTCCGCGATTTATGATGACTCTCGTGCTCGTTATCTTCTCTCCGCTCGAGTTTCATTCATCGGTGCTTATTGGAAGTCCTATATCCGTAAAACTTATCGACTAACGTTTTCTTTGGCATAATTAATAAACGGCCTAGAATTTTGTTAGGATTGCCTTAACCCGTAAAACATTGAGGACAATGTTTCATTCTAGTTTGGGGGAAGGTGAATCTTCGATTCGATTTTAACCTTGCATTTTTCACATGTCGTGCACTCTTGCAACTCCGTTTTTCCACCAAAAATAAAAAATTGAAAAATTGAAAATTTCAAAAAATTTGATGAAAAAGTCTTGAAAAAGCACAAAAAAATGAGAAAAAGTTGAAAAAGTTGTACAAAAATATAATAGAGTTTGAATAAGTGTTTTGACACCTTGTTGACTTTCTTGCTGGCGAGAGTAGGAATAAATATTTTGACTTGACCGGGCGTGTTGAGCCCTAGCTTGTTCCCTTAACCAATGACAATCACATAAGCTTGTGCTAGTCTTGTACACAAGGAGCTATAAAATGCAAATTCTTTCTTAAAAATCTGCAAGTTCCCGTACTTGACTTTATACATGCGCAGCTTAAAAGCTTTCGCTAGTCTTTTACATTAGGAGCTAGAAAACGCGAATTCTTCTTCTAGAATTTGCAAGTTTCCGTAACTGACTTTATATATGCGTGGCTGATTATCGGCTAAGTATTCGCTAGTTTCATTATTTGGAATCTTAAATTTCGAAGAGCGAGAAATGATAGAGTTTATTTAGAAGATTAGACGCTAAACGTGGAGTAGTGGTTCTCTTTGGAACTCATGAGAGGTACTTGTGGCTTTTTACTCCCATCAGATACGCCACCCATATATAATATATGTTCTAGGTTAATTAGTGGTATTTCGGTTTGAATAATATTTAGTTCTTTATTTTCTTAAGAGAATTTTTGCTTTAAAAGTTGGGTACATATCAAGGAACATCAAAAATAAGAGCAAAAAGTGAAAAATCAAAAGTCAAAAGTTGATTATCTATGTGGTTTTGGAGCTACCCGATAAGCTTCCATTGATGTCATGAGAAAAAAGTCAAAAAAGTGAAAAGTATAAAAAAAATATATACGAGAAAAGTATGAAAAAAGTGAAAAATGAAAAAGTGCAAGTTGAAAGTTGTATGAATAAGAGCTTGAATGTAAATAAGTTGTTGGCGCGTGAGGTGCATGTGTTTGATTAGTAATCAATCACATGAGGTGCACGTGTAGTAGTCCGCAACTTATATCTATGATGTTGTATGTTCCAAAAATTCCTTGATGTGTGGACAGAATTTCTATTGCAGTGGTTCTTAAGAGAAAATGAATAACTACTTATCGTCTTATGAAGCAATTCATTTCTCAACAAAATAAGATATTGAGATACAAAACTTAGGACATGGGAGTAAGGAGTTTCCACAAGTAACTATTATGAGTAGTGTTAGCATCTAACTTGTAGATAAGCTGTGATCTCGTTTGTACGCTTAGTTTGGGGACTCGTGAAAAATCAAGGATGAAGATTTTTATCCGTACGGTCACTTTTCTATAAGAAGTGTTTCTACTCGTTGACCCTAATAACTATTGCAAAATAATGAAAGTTCAACTAACCGTCACAAGTGTTAATAATGAAAAGTACAAAAATAGAAAGTGTAAGTGAAATAAAGGAATAAAGGAAAATTTTGGAAAACGGAGCGTTTTTGGGAATAAATGATTTTACTACTTCTTTCGAACCTCCTTGCTACTTTTCAAAGTTAGTAAAAAGAGTTTGAAATTATTTATCCCAAAAGCGTGAATTGATCACATTGCGTGAGGACACGACAATACCTTAGTCTGGGGGATTTTGGTATGTGTTAATTTACACATACCTTTATATCTAAATTCCGGACCAAAACGACCAAAAACCCGACTATGAATGCCAAATACGTTGTGTTTTTGTGTTTGTGATGTGCTGGTACGGATATTTCAAAATGGACAAAACAAAGCAAACACGAGCACGGGATTGGAAAGAGTGTCAAGAGCCGAAGCCGGGAGTAATTTTCAGTTTGGATAACTATTATGCTCAAAGTGTCAGAATCTACCCTTGAAGAATCAAAGTTTGTCAAGTTCAACCTTTTGAAGTATTTTTCAGAATGGTAGAATCAGCCCTTGCATTTTCAGCTACTTACATAATTGGTCCTTACTACAAGTATTAAAAAGCACAAAATCTGGTCCAATCTATTTAATATGCAAAAACCAAATACCTAATCCAATTCCATAACACAAAAACATTATCCAAAGCCCAAAACCGAGTCAAAAGCCCAAACCCATTATAAATGATACCCGGTCCACACCCACACCCCTTGGTCAACGGGTCAAAGGTCAAAATATATAAAAAATATTACCCCTTACCATTCTCGCCCCCCTTTTCACCCCACTCAACCCAGAAAACTGTTACCATGAACCCTAGTTATTGTACCCACCCTTAATTACCACAATTAAGGGTAATTTGGTACAATCAAATAGCTTCTAGATGGTCAGGGTGATGTCAGATACTTGTCAGACTCTAAGAAACACAAAATTGGTTACGTGGCAGTATGCTATTGGGTTGAACGCGTCATAAGTGAGGATCCAAGGTTGCAAATCGTGTGGATAATGGTTGATTGATGATCAAAGGCTCAGAATAGGTGTGAAGAAACACACCACATGGATTGCCAAGCTGGCAATCCGTGACCTCTCTCCTCACTAGAACCTTCACTCTTGTAATATAAATAGAAGCTAGGGATCATTGTATGATGTGTGGAGTCTTTGAGTAGCAAAGCTCTGCCAAAATTTCTTTAGAAATTGTATTCCATTTTAAATGCATTTGTAACTCTTTTTCTTTTAATGAAATTAGCTTTTTCATTTATCATTTCTGCTTATTCTGTTGTTACTTGTTATTGTTTTTAGTTAATATAATCAAGTTTTCAGTAAATCAGTAATATTACACTTCATTAGATTTAGTTTTTATTTTTAGTTTCAATTTCATTTAATATACTCATTCAAATCAGAAAAATAAAAAATAGTTATAGTATTTTGAAAATCAGCTTATATAAAAGCTGAATTGTAGTTTGAAGTTGTTCTTAATAGTTTTGAGATTTTGAAATTGAGTTCTAGTCAGTTGAGTTTCAAATTTTCTCTTGCTCATTTTTAGTCAAACATAGTCAACTAATTTGACTAATTGGAGATCTGAGGTGTTAGAGACAGGCCAAAGCAGAAAATAGAAGGTTTGAGCCTGTCTAAAGACAGGCTAGCAAAGTGAATTTCCTCTTTTCATGCTGAGGAAAAAGGAAATTGTAAGTAATGGTTTCAATCTTTATCTTCTTATTACATTTGGTTACTTCTAGTTGGATCTGTGCTTGTTGATTGGTTAGATAATCATATAGTTAATTTTGTTGATACTTGAATGTAATTGAGTAATTTGGATAGATTGATATAGTGTAGGATTCTGTTACAGTTTGCTTATATCATATCTGTCTTGGTTATGCATTAGTGTATTACTGAATTGCAGTTAGTTTTAGTAGTGATAAATTGTTGTTTCAACTTTCAGTAGTTTAATCTTAGGTGTTTGGATCATTGTTTTGGAGATTTGAAGTCTAATTTTTGTATTCTTAGTCTAATCTGATAAATAAGGGGGTGTTTGGGTGAATTAATTGCTGAGAGTTACAGTAGTTAAATTGTATTCTTAGTTTTGTATTCTTAGTTTAATCTTAGGGATTTTACTATATTTGGAATCTCAGTTTGGTAGATGATCTTTAGCCCCCATTAGTCTGCTTTTTATAGCTTATCAGAACTACTTATTTGCTTCAGTAGTTAGGGGTTTAGGACTGAGTTTGCTATTTTCAGTTAAGCTTTGCAGAATAGCTTATTAACTTGTGATCTGAGTATAAATGAAATGTTTGAGTTCTTTTGAGCTTGTTGGGTTGATTTTCATTAGTTCTGAGCTTCTGGATTAATTTGGTTCCATTCTGCTTACTATAGAAGCTTATTTCTCTTTGCTTATTGCTTGCATTTGTTACTTCTGTGCTTCTTTAGTTCATACATGAGTTTCTTTGAGCTTCTCTTAGCATTTTGCATCTGTGTTGTAAGTTTGGTCAAGTTTCTGTGGCAAGTGTTTATAAACAAGCACTTGCCATAAGCTGATTTGCTACAAATAAGCATTTTTGCACATCTTTTTCTTTTCAAAATTTTTTTGCAATCTCAGTATAATATTCTAGATTTTCTGTGAATTTTTCATAATTTTCTGATTTGATTTGATATTTTTCTTAATTTTTCTTTATTTTTAATCATTTTAATTCATTTTTGAAAAACAAAAATCCAATAAAAATCAGAAAAAGCTTAAAAAAAAATACAAAAAGAGTTTAGAAAATTCTTTTATAATATTTTAGATTTTTGAAATTAATTTTCACAATTTTCCCATTATTTTTCACAATTTCTTTTATTTTTAATTACTTTTTAATTCATTAAATAGAAAATAAATCATAGTAAATAGATAAAAAGCCAAAAACATATTTTTCTTTTTCTTAAAATTCTTTTTATTAGTTTAATATTTTTAGAAAATTGTTTCAGATTTGTAGGATCGTTTTTAGAATAAAAGTCGCGTTTTATTTTGTACGTTACGTTTAATAATTACGTTTGCATTTCCATTTTTACGTTTTTAACTTTTGTGCATATATAGCTTGTACCTTATGCATATTTCACTTTTTCATTTCATATTTTGATTTCACAATCACTTTTCACTATTCACTTATACTATACGATTCCCAAATCGATAATTCGGAAATTCCATTCGAACCTTCGTTGGGAGAACGACCCGGGAAATACTTTCACGAATATTTCTTCGGAATAATTATATACTATAAAAAGACTAAATCAGATTTACACTTGTTAGATGAAGCTTATTTTCACTTTGATCTTCACTTTGACGTGTATGATATGATATTTTAAAAACACTTGTTATATGAAGCCTATTTTCATGATGCGAATAAATAGCTTGCTAATAGGTGTGCACATGTGTTATGGTTGAATTCTTTTTAGCTAATGCAAAGAACGTGCAAATATGTTATTTAGTTACAATGTTAAAAAAGATTGCATAATTTGATATAAGAAAATGGTGCATATGTGTTTTATAGCTGGTAAAAAATCAATGAAAGGGTTGTACATATGTGTTTTAAGTTTGATATAAAGTTAAAAACGAGTATGCATGTGTGTTTTAGATTGTGCATATGTGTTTGTTAATTGTTCATAATAACAAATTGATAATAGTTTGTAATCTCAGGTATTGAAAAGACACAAGTGTTGGTCATGATAAGATGTCATCACACAAGTGTAGAATGAGAAACGAAAGCATACACATATGTTCTTGGAGGAGTGCACATATGTTCTTGGAAGAGTGCACACATGTTTTTGATGATGTGCACAACTATATTTAACAAGATACATTTGTATTGGAATTGTATTCAATATATATCAAATTTTGTATATACTATTTATGTTCTTGGTTTGTTATTTATTTTTTAGAGGTTACATGTATATATTTTTGTTTTTGGTCATAAATATAGGAGATCAAAGAATGTACACTAGAACATATGTGCAATTACCATTTTAAGCAAAATAAGTTTGACGTCGAAATAATTAAACGCAATAAATATATGAAAGTATACAATATTAAAAAACACATATGCACTTGATTTTTCTGAAAACATGTACACTAAAAAAAAAAAAAAAAAAAAAAAAAAAAAAAAAAAAAAAAATTGGCGATTTTGTTCTTCCCAAACAACTTTTAAACCCTAGTAATTTAGGGGTTTAGGTTGTGCTCCATTTCTCTTATTCTTCTTGATTAAATTTCTCTTTTCTATTTCTATATTGTTATGCCACTGGATCCTGTTAAACCTCCTGACCCTCTCATTGAGGAGTTTTGCTCTCTTACTGGGATGGCGTCTGATGGTTTGAAACATATTCCGGTTGAATTGGCCGGTAATAATAATACCTCTAAACCTAGGGGTAGACCTAGAGGAGCGAAGAATCGTGTTAAGTTTAAGGTTCAATCTCATGGATCTGCGTCGGTTGGGGCTGGTGCTCTCCTCAAGAGATTGAGGAACTCGAAGGTGAATGGTAAAGGGAGGAGTCGCAGTGAATCTTCTCCTTTGATTGGAAATGGTAAGCGCCCTAATTCTAAAAATTCTAAGGTTGATGAAACTCTGTCTAAGGTTTTAGATAGGATTGCTTATGATAAGAATATTTCTAGTCAAATGGTGTTTAATGAAGGTATTAATGATAAGGATGTGGTTGTTAAACAAGTTTGTAAGGCTAATGATCTCTATTCTATTGGTTTGAATGATGGTTCATTTATTAATAGCCCTATTGAGGCTTCAAAGGTTATTTCTAATGATCCTAGTAGGGTGAATAAGGGTGATGTTGTGAATGGTTCTGTAGATCCATGTTTAGTGAGTAATAGTTCTAATATGCCTGGTATGGCTGATGAAGAGCATACTAAAGCTGTTGGTTCTGAGAAAACTAATATGGATGGGGTGGTTTATGGTAATAAGGGTACTGAGTTTGTGTTTGGGAATTCGCAGAGTAGTAAAGGTATTCTTAAGTCTCCTATTGCTGGTCTTAGTACTTCTCAGTTTGGTCCTAGTCTTTTTTATAAGTCTAGTAGTGTTTGGTCTTCGTATAAGCCTGGGATTGATGCTACTAAGACTGATGGAACTATTAATATTGAATCGTTTGCTGAAAAAATGAAAAAGGGGGTTGAGGATAGGGAATTACAGATGTCTTTTACTCCTCAATTTGTTTCTAAAAATGGAGATGTATCTAAGAGAGTTGCCATTTCTTTGGAGGATATTAAGAAGGGTAGTGAAGCTTGTGCATTGCAACTTTATGGTTATTTTGTTGGTACGTCTATGGACTATAGAATTGTTAATGATAACTTAAGCCGTATGTGGAGAGTTCATGGGATTGCTGATATAACTAAAACTAGTTCTGGTATTTATTATTTCAAGTTCAAGAATGAAGAGGGAATGAAAGCTGTTTTGGAGAGTGGTTCGTGGATAGTTAACAATATTCCATTAGTGCTTAATGTCTGGGAGCCGGGGATTTGGTTGGAGAAAGTTTAGCCAAGTTCTATTCCTATATGGGTGTGTATTTATGGGATTCATATGGAACTATGTAATGGCAATGGTATAGGTAAAATCTTTAGTGGAATTGGTTGGCCAATTCTCATGGATAAGCTTACTAAGGAAAGATGCTTGAAGAAGGCTGGTAAGTTGGACTTTGCTAGAGTCTTAGTTGAAGTTTCAGCTGTGGAAGAGCTTCCTTATTCTATTGAAATAGACTACCCTCAAATTGGTGATAGACCAACTAAAGTAGGTAAGTTGGTGGTTAAATACCAGTGGCAACCTCCCTAATGTCTTCATTGTCAAACTTTTGGCCACTCCACTGTTTTGTGTAAGGTTAGACCAAGGACTGAAGCTGAAATTGCTGCTTTGGTTAACAAAAAAGCTACTATTGTTAATGATGTAGGTGGTGTTAGTAATAATAATGCTGGTGTTAAAGTTGATGAGAAGGGTTTTGTTACTATGGGTAAGAATAATAAGCCTCTTGTGAGTTCTGTTGAAGGGCATAATAATAAACAAAAGTCTGTCTTGAATAATAGAACTTTTCAAAATAGAAATTCTCAAGTGTTTAATAGGTTTTCTAGTGGTAATCTGAGGCAGAATGATAATAGTGGTGGTTCATCTCAGCAAGGTAGATATGGTAATCCTAGGTTGCAGAATTATTGGAAAGCTAAAGGGGTTAATATAGGTTCTAATCTAGTGAAACAAAGTGTTAAGGGCAAGAATGTTAAAGGTGGTGTGAATGTCCATAAGACTGATTTGGTACCTAAGAAGGTTGAAGGACTGGTTCATAAATCTTCTTTGAGTACTAAGTATAATTCTAATTTTAAGCCTAAAGTGTTGGTAAGGGGTTCTGGATCTGATAGTAATGCTAACAAGATTATTTTGGAAGATGTTCCGGTTTCTAACTCTTTTGATGCTCTTAATGATCAAATGATGGCTGATAAAGATGATGATTTTATTGGTGGAATGGATGAGGATTATACTAAAGTAGTTTGGCCTAAGTTGAAACTAGAGGTTGATGAAGTGATGAAATCAGGTGTGTATCCTTCCTTAGAGGTTAAATCTAACTGGGCTTTATCCCAACTTGACTATTTTCACAAGAATTGTGCTAAGTTTGGAATGGAGCCTTATGTTAATGATGAAGACGTTGAGTCAGAAAATGAAGGTATGGCTGATGTAATGAAGCCTGAGCGTGTTCATTCTGATGGTTCTAAAGGAGAGAAATGTGGACCTAATACAAAGCAAGGTATCAATGAATCTTAAGTCTTTTGCTTAGAATGTCAGGGGTCTAGGTAATAAATCTAGTCAAAAGCAAGTTGCGGATCTTATTAGGGATGGTGGTTTCAGTTTCTGTGGTCTCTTAGAAACTAGAGTGAAGAAGAATAAACTTGTTAGAATCTGTTCTACAGTTTTTGGAGCCTGGGAGTGGATTTCGAATGCTGCTATTGATGAGGCGAAAAATGAACCACTTTTAGAGGGTCATTTAAGCCCGGAAATGAATTTATTTGGTCAAATATTACCCTAAATCGTTCCTTTTGTGATTTTAGGTACTTTGGGAGAGAAATCTGGAAAAGAAAGCAATTCGGACGTTTTTGGAGCATAAAAGTGAAGAAAACGCCAAAGACTTAATTTTCCATGCTGAGAACAGTGTATGACGGCGTCAAGAGGAAATTACTAACGGCGTCAAGAGTAAAATCCATGACGACCTAGAAGAAACATGAAGGCGTCACAACAAAAGCGTCAAGAGTTAAATTCATGACGGCCTGCATAAGGTGTACACATGACGGCGTCAGAACCAGATCTAGGCAGTCCGAGGAACTATTTGGCGGCGAGATGACGGCGTCAAACATTTGTTCTTGACGCCGTCACCTTCTAAAATCTATATATAGTTTTCTATTTTTCATTCATTAGGAAGGACTTGTGAGGAGAAACCCTAGGGCCGAACTTTGTGAACCCTAGCTCGTATTTTACAGTAAATTCAAGGGTTTTCACCCCTTGAATCCTTTCATGTGCTATTAAGATAAATCTTCTCTATAATTCAATCAGTATGTCTATGTGTTGGTTGTCTATATCTTGTGCTTGTCTTAATTTCAACATGCTAGCCTAGATCTATCTTGTGCTTACTTAGATCTAATGAAACCTATATGTTAATTATGTGTTTATTACTTGTTTATGGTTGTATTGGATGAATGATTTCAATGTTAGGCTTAAGAAAACTGGCAGATCTCCATTGTGTAACATGCTTGAACGTCTTAGGAAACATGAACCGATGTGTACTAGGTTTTATTGGTTGTATTTAATGCATGAGTAAATTCTAATGATCCTATGTTAGGAGCTTCTTAGTCGGCTCGACATAGTAGTGAAGTAGGCACTCATAGGATTGGAGAAGTAAGTACGCCACCCCATGAATGGTATTAAGGAATACAATCCGTCATCCACACAACTATAACAAGTAATTAACGTGTAAAAGATATCTAGGGAGTAGTGAAATCTAAGTAAACACATTTCTGCCACATATTGCTCACAACCTTAGTTTAAATTAGTTTATTTTCATTTTTAGTATTTTATTTTGATTGCATCTTAGTACTGGGTTCGTTGACTAGCAACTAATTCCGCCCAAATCCTTTAAACCCGAGATTTTAATTTGCTTTCCTAAAAATATAAAAACGAAAAAAAGAATCATCCCTCATCTCTAGACCTAGTCTTTAGGTTTTCTAATCCTAGCGACACTATTCCTAGCTGAACGATCAATCCCTCGGTACTTGTCATTATACTATACTACATCGATCTGGTACACTGCCTGGTGGGGGTTGTAAGCTTCTCGAGATCCCTTGAGACGTAAAGCCTGGTGCAAACCCCACGCATCAAGTTTTTGGCGCCGCAACCCGGGGAATTGTTATTGTCTAGGTTAGAATCTCTTTTTATTAGGTCTACTTGCTAGATTCCTTTCTAGTAAGATTTTATTTTTATTTTTAGGATCTCTTTAGTCTATCTTATTTTTTCGAGTTTTTGTTTGTACTAGTTTGGTCTTCATGGATTTAGAGAGTCGCCGTTTAGAAGTTAGCAAGAGGCTTATAGCGCATAAAAGAAGAAAGAGAGAAGTTAACACATTTAAGGAATTCATTAAGCCTCTCCAAATGAAAATTGAGTTTATGGACTTCGCTCCAACCCCGGATGAATTGAGTTACCATAGGTTCCTTTTACAACACCCTTGCCCCTCAAAATATAGAAAGAAACCATGGATTAGGATGCATAACTTCAGGAACATAAAAATTCCTTGCATGATTGGGCACATGTCTAGAGAGCATACATACATTGACTTAAAAGCACCCATGAATATCATGTCTAGGCTCTATTACAATTGGATAATGAACGAAAGATTAAGCCCTAGAAAAGACCCTTACAATTCTAATAGGTTATGTAATTTCGTCAGGAGAGTTAAATGGGTACACATCTTTATAGGAAATTTTACTTATCAATGCGACTTTGTAATCCTAGAAGATGTTAGAGGCATTATAGATCCGCACCTAGGAGAAATAGTTTTAGGACAACCTTTTGTTGAGAAGACTAAGATGTATTACGACCATGAGAAGGGGATAGCTCAGTTTACTGATGGGATAGAGAAGGTCACTTTTATGATGCCTCACATGAAGGAAGAATTAAAGGGCATCAAGAATCTACAAATTGATGAGATTCGACCCTATAAGGTTAAGGAAGATGGAATTACTGATGACGCCTATTATAAGAGGAGGCGAGCATACTATTCGGGTTGCATGAATCTAGGCCCGGAATACAAGCGTGATGAGAATTGGGTTAGATGTTTTGAGTTGGCACAAAAGTGGGAAAGGAAAACGTAACCCATGACCTTGAGTCTAGCTACAAGACTCGTAAATAAAGAAAAGCGTTTCTTGGGAGGCAACCCATGATTTTGTGTGATTTTTATTTTGTTTGTTTGTTATTTGCTTCCATATGCATGCTTTATTTTTATTATTGGTAGATCATGTTTCTAAACTAAATAGTGGAAATACTTTACTTTGTTGTTTGGCCTAGTCTTAACTTCACCCAAAAGGTATTTTTGCAAAAGAGAAGTGTAAGGGGAAACCCCAAATATGTTTTTAAGAAACAAACCGATCATGATTTTTCACAATATTAAATGAACATGTATATTCGTATTTGTTAGAGTCAAATGCTTGCATCGAGTCATAATGAAGTTTTGCAGGATTCTCCAGGAAGTAGGACCAAGTTTTTCCAGAAATTTTCCGGATACTTAACATAAGAATTTCTGCAGGTCACTTCTGACGGCGTCATGAGTTTACTCTTGACGGCGTCACGCGTAAAAATCTGGAAATTTTACCGGTTTTGTTTTTCTAACGGAGTCTTAAAGTTTTTGTTGAATTATTAGTTTTATAATCTCCAAGAAATCTGCAAACATCATTCCACAAGCATTATATCTTATTTTGTTTTAACATATGTAGGTTGCCGACGATTTTATGCGAGGTTGCCTTGTCTGTTTTCTCAGGATTTACAAGTTATGTATGACAAGAAGATGATTTATATTCTGGAAGGGAAGCTTTGATTGTTCATTTTCTTGGAGGAAGATCTAACCTGGCCACCTTATTATCCATACCGAGCGAATCAGGGGAGTATTTGATTTCATTTGTTTTACTTATTCACTTTTACATTCTTTACTTGAACATTGGGGACAATGTTCATCCTAAATGTAAGGGGAGGGTAAAATGATGATACCTTACAGGTACACTTTCGCTTGAGTTTGTTTGTTTGATAGTAGATGTGTAATAAAACTATTAGAAATACTTGTTAGTGTAATTTTAGTGCAAAATTTAAAATTTTTTACAACATTTAGGAGTGAAACTTTAGCCATAGCAAGCGTCTCATGGATAGGAGATTGTATGACTAGCACATAACCGTACTATTTAGAAAAATTTTCCACCCAAATATGTGAGGTTCGCTTTTAGATTTGATATGAAAAGCATTTACTATTAGTGCTTATGAGTGTACCGGTAGCATTTAGATTTTAGAACTTGCGTTAGTGATGCATCCCGAGACCGCTAGTGAGACTACATTCGTGTAGTAGGATTTACTACATGATAAGAGGCATTAGGATCACCCTTGTGTTAAACCCGTATCATAATTATTTGACCATTTAAGTCATATTACTTGGCTAGTTAAGTCAATTGATTTTTCCCACACATTAGCGTTGTACTCATTTTTAGTACACGAAACCCCTAGTACACCCCTCCGAGCCTATCTTTTCGTTTTTAACTTTAAGCATTTTACTTAAAGGAAGAATTTGTTACACCCCACTTAAATGTACACCCAAATCGCCTTAGCCTTCCGTGTATGCACTCATCTTTAGTGCATTATTGTTATTTGTTAAACCTAAGTTAACTATCTAATTGATTACATGGTTGCTAAGTCAAGTTATATCCTTGTACATATTATTTTGGGACGATTGAGACTCATGGGTAAAGTACTTATTTTATGGAGTAATGGGGAAGAACATCATATATTACCCCCGTATGTGCGTTAATCTTAAAAGTACTCCAAGTGTTTTGATTTTGTTAATTCGAGTCATTAGATTAGTTTATTGTAAAGTATGTAAAAATTCAAGTGTAAGGGGAATTTCCATTCCCTATGATGTATTATTTTGGATGGTAGGGTAAGAGTGTATGCAAAAAAAAAAAAAAAAAAAAAAAAAAAAAAAAAAAAAAAAAAAATACGGACTACCATCCCTTTTTATTCTATGTTCATTTTATGTTTTTGTTATTTTTCATTTATTAGCTTAAGTCGAGTCTAGTCTTGGCTTAGCAACGCCATATTGTACATGTAATTAACCAAGATTGTTAACTCGCCACCAGTAAAGACTGCCTATATCCAACAAAACCGTGTATTTCATATCCCTACACATAACGTTACAACCCTTTAAAAGACCTCTTTGATAGTTTATCCTAGGTGCTTACACCATGTGGTGGAGGTTTGATCCTTTCCCAAGCCTATGGTAATCTATTTTGCTATGATAGGTAGTGAGAGATATCTTCCGTTTCCATATTATAATTTATATTTTATTACACCCGAGAGATGTGAGTATCTAAAAACTATTTGTGAGGTGCTACTGTATGACCTCCGTGCTTGTCTTTGGTCTTTAGTGGAACGATTATTTGTTGTAATTACTTTTATATTAGTGTTAAATGACCCCTAACTTGTCTTTTTATTAGAATAAAAGCGCATTTGCTTAAGGACAAGCAAATCTCAAGTGTAAGGGTATATGATGAGGCGAAAAATGAACCACTTTTAGGGGATCATTTAAGCCCGGAATTGAATTTATTTGATCAAATATTACCCTAAATCGTTTCTTTTTGTGATTTTAGGTACTTTGGGAGAGAAATCTGGAAAAGGAAGCAATTCGGACGTTTTTGGAGCATAAAAGTGAAGAAAACGCCAAAGACTTAATTTTCCATGCTGAGAACAGTGTATGACGGCGTCAAGAGGAAATTCCTGACGGCGTCAAGAGTAAAATCCATGACGACCCAGAAGAAACAAGAAGGCGTCACAACAAGAGCGTCAAGAGTTAAATTCATGACGACCTGCATAAGGTGTACACATGACGGCGTCATACCCAGATCTAGGCAGTCCGAGGAACTATTTGGCGGCGAGATGACGGCGTCAGACATTTGTTCTTGACGTCGTCACCTTCTAAAATCTATATATAGTTTTCTATTTTTCATTCATTAGGAGGGACTTGTGTGGAGAAACCCTAGGGCCGAACTTTGTGAACCCTAGCTCGTATTTTACAGTAAATTCAAGGGTTTTCACCCCTTGAATCCTTTCATGTGCTATTAAGATAAGTCTTCTCTTTAATTCAATCAGTATGTCTATATGTTGGTTGTCTATATCTTGTGCTTGTCTTAATTTCAACATGCTAGGCTAGATCTATCTTGTGTTTGCTTAGATCTAACGAAACCTAGATGTTAATTATGTGTTGGTTACTTGTTTATGGTTGTATTGGATGAATGATTTCAATGTTAGGCTTAAGAAAACTGGCAGATCTCCATTGTGTAACATGCTTGAACGTCTTAGGAAACATGAACCGATGTGTACTAGGTTTTATTGGTTGTATTTAATGCATGAGTAAATTCTAATGATCCCATGTTAGGAGCTTCTTAGCCGGCTCGACATAGGAGTAAAGTAGGCACTCATTGGATTGGGGAAGTAAGTACGGCACCCCATGAATGGTATTAAGGAATACAATTCGTCATCCACGCAACTATAACAAGTAATTAACGTGTAAAAGATATCTAGGGAGTACTGAAATCTAAGTAAACAATTTCTCCCACATATTGCTCACAACCTTAGTTTAAATTAGTTTATTTTCATTTTTAGTATTTTATTTTGATTGCATCTTAGTATTGGGTTAGTTGACTAGCAACTAATTCCGCCCAAATCCTTCAAACCTGAGATTTTAATTTGCTTTCCTAAAAATTTAAAAATAAAAAAAAGAATCATCCCTCATCTCTAGACCTAGTCTTTAGGTTTTCTAATTCTAGCGACACTATTCCTTGCTGAACGATCAATCCCCCGGTACTTGTCATTATACTATACTACATCGATCAGGTACACTGCCTGGTGGGGGTTTTAAGCTTCTCGAGATCCCTTGAGAGGTTATGGACATGATGAGGTCTGGGCTTCACTTTACCTGGAATAAGAGTCCTGGCAAACCTGGTGGTTTATTAAAGAAATTGGACAGGGTTATGTGTAATGAGCAGTTTTTAGATAAGTTTCCTAATTCTAATGCTCTTTTCTTACCCTTTGTAACTTCTGATCACACTCCTTCTGTTCTAAATGCGCCAAGTATTGTGGGTTCTAAACCTAAACCGTTCAAGTTTGGTCATTTCTTAACTTCTAAGCCTGAGTTCTTATCTTATGTGGAGAGTATTTGGAGTTGTAAAGTGGAGGGTTATCCGATGTTTTCTGTTGCTTCTAAGCTTAAGCTCTTGAAGAAGCCCATGAGATAGTTAAAGTACTCTCAAGGTGATCTTTCTGCTAATGTATCTAGACTTAAAGAGGAACTGTGTAATGTCCAAGCTGCCATGGAAAAGGACCCTTTTAATGCTGCTATTAGGCATGATGAGGCTTCTCTGATTAGTAAATTTAATGATGCTGTTAAAGATGAAGAGAGGTTCCTTAAACAAAGATCCAAAATTAGTTGGCTTAGTGAGGGAGATCATAATACTAAGTATTTTCATAGAGCCATGAAAGAGAGAAGAAATAATTCTAGAATTGAAGTGGTGGAAGATATGGAAGGTAACGTGTTTTCTGGTGATGTTGTGGGTGGCCAATTTGTTAAAAATTTTGAAGCGGTTTTGGGTAGGAAAGGTTTGGTGAAGCCGTTATCTGAGCCTGCTAATTTGTTTCCTAATAAATTGTCTTTAGTTGATGCTGATTATATGGTGAGGCCTGTTTCTGCTGATGAAATCAAGTCTGCTTTGTTCTCTATGGATGATGATAAGTCCCCTCGCCCAGACGGTTATTCATCTAAATTCTTCAAAGCTTCTTGGTCTATTGTGGGTACTGAAGTCACTCAAGCCATCCAGGATTACTTTTCTTATGGTATGTTACTCAAGGAGATTAACTCTACTATTATTGCTTTAGTCCCTAAAATCAAAACTTCTAGGAAAGTTTCTGATTTTCGTCCTATTTCCTGCTGCAATGTTTTGTATAAATGCATTAGTAAGGTGATTGCAAATAGGATTAAGGGTGTTCTTAATTCTCTTGTTAGTGACTGTCAAAGTGCATTTATCCCTACTAGACATATTAGTGACAATATTATGCTGTCTCAAGAACTGATGAGAAATTATCATAGGAGTAGTGGCCAGTCCAAAGTTGCTTTTAAAATTGATATTAACAAAGCCTATGATTCTGTGGATTGGGGATTTCTTAGACAGTGCTTAGTTCATTTTGGATTTCCTTGGAAAATGGTGAATTGGATTATGAACTGTATGACTTCTCCGTCTTTCATTGTCAGTGTCAATGGAGACCATTTTGGTTATTTTAAGGGTTGTAGAGGTTTGAGGCAGGGTGACCCATTGTCTCCCTATCTGTTTACCTTAGTTATGGAAGTTTTGACTTTGATGATAATTAGAAAGATAGCTAGTAATGATGGTTTTAAAGATCACTGGAAGTGTAGTAAAGTTAAACTCACTCACCTTTGCTTTGCCGATGACCTCATGTTATTTTCTAATGGTGATGTTAGATCTATATCTATTCTGAAAGCTGCTTTGGATGAGTTTATTAGTGTTTCTGGGCTTATTCCAAACATTGAGAAAAGTGCTATCTTTTTTGGAAATGTTTCACCGTCCAATAAGAATGCCATTTTGAGTGTGTTGCCGCTTCCTGAGGGATCTCTTCCTATAAGATATTTAGGTGTTCCTTTGATTTCTTCTAGATTGTATAGGAAGTATTGTGATCCGCTCATTGATAAAGTCAAACAGAGGTTGATTAACTTGAAGAACAAAGTGCTATCTTTTGCTGGACGACTTCAGCTTATCCAATCTGTTTTGAGTTCAATTCAGATCTTTTGGTCTTCGGTTTTCATTCTGCCCATTTATGTGTAGAATGAGATTGAGAAAATTATGAGAGGGTTCTTATGGTCTAAAGGTAATTTTCAGAATGGTAAAGCTAAGGTTAAATGGCATGATGTTTGTAGTTTGAAAGTTCAAGGGGGTTTAGGTATCAAGTCTCTTCATACCTGGAATATTGCTCTTATGTATAAACATATTTGGAATTTGGTCTCTAAAAAGGACTCGCTTTGGGTGAAGTGGATTAACTCTTATAGGCTAATTGATAGAAGATCTAATATTAGAAATTTCTGGGATATTCCTATCCGTAATGATGTGAGTTGGAGTTGGAGAAAGTTGTTGCAGTGTAGAGATATGATTAGAGACCATATTGTTATTAGAATTGGGAATGCCAGTAGTACTTCTGCTTGGTTTGATAATTGGTGCTTCCTTGGTCCATTATGTCAATTCATTTCTAAACGAGACTTGTTTGAAGCTGGTCTTTCCTTGAATTGCACGGTTGCCGAACTTGTTAAGAATGGTGAGTGGATGTGGCCTGAGTGTTGGGTTGATAAGTTTCCTTTCTTGTTTCATCTTCCCCCTCCTCTTTTATTCAGAGACAGAATTGATGTTGCCATGTGGAAGTCAAATGAGAATAAAGTTAGTAACTTTTCTGTGAAAGTTGTTTGGTCTGATCTTATTCATATTAAACCAGAGGTTCCTTGGTATAAGATTGTATGGTATAGTTAAAACATACCTAGACATTCTTTCATTTTATGGTTGGCTGTTAATCATATGCTGAAGACGCAGGATAAGATGGTTGTTTGGCTTAGACAGGATAATCTTAAATGTTCTTTGTGTAATGAGGTGCAAGATAATCATAACCATTTGTTTTTTGGCTGCAAGTTCTCCACCAAGGTTTGGTTTTACTTTAAAAGTCTCATGAAATTTGATCTTGCTCCTAATGATATTTATCAAGTTCTTGACTTTATTTCCACCTTTCCTATTAATAAGTCTATTTGGAGCATCATTCAGAGGCTTGTTCTTGGTGCTGTGGTGTATATTCTTTGGCAGGAAAGAAATTTGCGTATTTTTCAAGGTAAGTCTAGGAATGAAGAAACCATCTGTGGTATTATAAAAGACCTTGTTAGGTTCAGGCTTATGAGTCTGAAGTTAAAAGGTTCTGTTCAGACTTTGAAAGCTGCTGAATTATGGAATTTCCATGTGTCCAAGAGAAATGCAGGTAATGGTTCTTCCAATTCTGTATGAATTTCATTATCTGTTCTCTTTGTTAGGTTGAATTTGATGGTTATTTGGGTGATGGGATTGTGGTTTGTCATTCTGTTTCTACTTTCTTGACGGCTCACTGTGTTTATATGGTAATCTCTTGGATGTGCTGGGTTTGGGTTGAGATCTTTTCAATTGGGAAGCTTCCTGTGCATATTGTATGCTTGGAGTATAAGGGGTGTTTGGAGGGCTTTCTTGCATTCTGGTTTGCTCCTCTTACTCCTTTGTTTGGGCTTATTGGTTATATGGATTCCTATGAATGTAAGGTGGTCTGTGATCTTATATGGAGTGATGATTTGTTGGTTTTGAGGAGTTTTGGGCTTATTCGGAGACTGCTTGATTTTCTTCCTCAACTGACTTTATTACTTTGCTTATTTGATGACATGAAGGCCAATATCTTTATATTGGTAGGAGCCTTAAGTGAGAGTTGTTCTCTTTTTCCTCTCCCGGGGTTTGTCCCGATGGGTTTTACTCGGGAAGGTTTTTTAAGGAGGCAATCTCATTTGGTGAAATGCTCCAGGTTTGTTCTTATTGAGATGGTTCCTTATTTGAAGATAAAGATGTTGTCCCCGGCATTGAAGTTGAAGTTTATGGTCATTAGTATGGATTGGATGTTGAAATTTAGTTATAAGTTTTGGATGTTTGACTGTTTCAGTTGGTATGTGCTGATTTGTAATTTGTCTAGTTATAGAAGTACTTTATTATTGTTTGTGATGTTCCCGAAGCATGTTTTGGGAATGTCATTTGGTAATACTTATATGGGTTTGTCCATATAAGTTATTTGTAGTTTTCTTGTGTGATTAATATATTTGCCGAGGATAGTCCCTTTTTCAAAAAATAAAATAAATAAAGAAAAAAAAATAAAAAAAATCAGAAATTTAAGGGAATTAGAAAACATTTTTTGTTAAAAAAAATATTCAAAAAAAAAGAGTGAAAATATGTTTGACTATTTTACCCTTTGAATTAATTAAAAAGCTTTAATGATACTAAATTATTATTGGTCTAAATGGTACTATAAAGTACTGTATATAAAAATGGTACTGCATATAACGCGCCCATATATATATATATATATATATATATATATATATATATATATATATATATATATATATATATATATATATATATATATATATATATATATATATATATATATATATATATATATAAATATATATATATATATATATATATACTAGTTTTCAAAGCCCGCCCGATGGGCGGGCATGACTTATAATTTTACTTTTGATGGTGTTATTTAACGGAAATTTGTTTTTTAAGTAAAGTGTTTTTTTATTATTATTGTTAAAAATGTATTAGTTTACGTTAAATATTTTTTTTATCTAAATGTAAGATTTTGATGGTGATACTTGACGTCACATATCCGTTATCTTTTGCACCAAGTACATTCCGCATTAAGTTTAAGATGAAAAGTCATGATCTTTTTAATGTTATTACCATGTTTCACATAATAAAAAACTATGCATAATAAATAAAAGAATCAAAATAACATAATTAATGACGGAACAATTTCCGCAAATAATGAGCGACAAAAATAACATGAATTTGAATCACCACAATTATTCAACATGTTTTGTAAATAGCATGGGTTTGAATGAACACAATTATTCAACATGTGATACATTTTATATTAAAATTATTAAAAATTTCGATTACATATATTGTGTTTATATAGATACATTAACAACTTTATTTTTATCTACTTATTATATCCATATCTCTATCTATTTGGTTAGGAGCCTTATCACAATATATCTCCTCATAATAGAATCATCTATATTTGAATGTGTTTACCATATGTGAATCAGTTGGTGCAAAATCTGGGAGAAAGACTTGGCCCTTCGTAGTCCATGATCCTATGAAGTCCCTCTTTTTTTAGTTTTAAGGATCAATGATAAATAAAGTAGATATGCACTAAAAGATGGAAACAATACTTTTAACATGAACATAACTTAATAATATTAATCATACTTGATATACACATAATTTAGCGAGAAACATACTTTTTTTCGACATGAACATGATTGAAATCTTTCGACATTTCATGAGAATTTATCCCTTTTTGTAAAAGTCCACTCTAGTGATTGTTCCCTGTGTAAAGAGTAATGAGCACATTGAGTTAATTAAACCACAAATTAAATATCTTGATTAAAGAGGAAGCCTACTGGAATAAAGAATTCTAGTTACGAATAACTACACTAATTAAAGAATATAATGAACAAACACTGCATAAACATATAAAATACTTGATAATAATTTAAAACATTGTTGGAGGGAAGATATCCAACGTATCAAAGAAGGAAACCTGATATCAGTGAGAGGGGTCTTTAGTACAGCTGCAAAGAATCCACATTTGAAGCATGATAATACGATTTTCCTATAGAGTTTTATGAGCAATCCACCTCTTAAGCATCTTAAAGCCTTCTTGAGGCTTGAAATTTGGAGCTGTATGACTTGCTCCGTGCATATATATGAAGTAAATTATAAAGGTTTTTATTAACTTTCTACATAATAGGTTCGTCAAATTTAAAACGATATTGCCTACCTTTATTGTGAAAAATGCTAAAGTATAATTATCGCGAGTATAATTAGTTTTGTAGCCTGCTTCAAGGTAAAAAAGTTTTCTCCCGATAAGCAATCGGCTAAATTTTAAAATACAATTTTTGTTTGATATACTTATCTTGAATATCTAATTTCATGCTGAAAATACATTGGTAGTTTTTGGAAAAAGGCTTCAATTAAATCTACTTGCTAATGCTGGTAGGCGAGATCAAAGTACACATACTTCTATATGTAGTCACATAATTTGCAATGTGCATTATTTATAAGTAATAAGGTGAAACAAAATCAACATATTTAACAGGGTTTGTAAGTGGAACATACATATACCTTTAGATTGTTGTAGGTACATGACACGCTGAACACCACATTGATGGGGAAGAACATTGACCGATCAACTCGAGAAACAAAAAATTCCATAAAACCGCTGTATAGTAAAAGACCGATTTCAAATGAATTGATAATTGCAATATTATAAAATTTGAACATGTTTCAAAGATGTATCTACCAATGTGCAATTACATTTATCGATACGGCCCATAGGACACTCCAACGTGGATTTTCCCGAGATAAACCTACACCTGTAAAAAGACGAATACAGAGGTTAACATTGTTCATTTGCTTACTGCTTATTGTTCACCACTTGTTTACAAACAATAGATTAATATTTATTAAAAAAAAGACAGAACTTCACCTCCATATACCTTGCGCCTCTCTTTAGTATATGTTAGTGTTTTACTAAATGTGTGAAACACCATTTGTTGTTCAAACATATATATAATACTTTCCGCCTGCATACCACAATTATAAAAAACTGATAGAGTAATAATGTTATGAAGCATTTGTGACGTTACTATTTTATGGTTTCCAAATGCAAGGGCTCTTGGTGATGGTACCACCAAAATACATAGAAGAACCAAACACAGATTTCAATCACTTGTTCACTTGTCATCATCAAGATCATAATCATCAGTTGCATCATTGTCATCTATGCCTAACATAAATGTAATAAAACGTAAAACAATATATATTTATCACACAAAACACACAATAAAACGTAAAAAGGAAGAGATAATAGAGATCAATTATGTATAAGATCATATTGAAAAAGGCATCCGTTTATATATAAAAACATCAATACTTAGTCAATGCAAAATTGTTAATTAGTTTTATTCTTACAGTTAATAACATCATTAGCTGTTAGTTATATAAAATCAAACATGTAGTAAAATTATGATATTGTACATATTTCAAGATTTCAATATAGGCTGATAGAAAATAGAGCGTTTGCATTTTTTTTAGTAAGAGGCTTACCATTAAAGAGACCAATCTCTAACCATGAGACCTCGTTGCAGCATCCACACTAAACAATGTCGGGCCATAACCTAGAACAAGCTTTTTTACAGACGCATAGCTTGTTTGTACATCTTTTGTTACAGAGTTTTGAGGCTGCCTTTTACGTCCTCTCAACTTATAAGAAAAAGCAGACCTAAAAATACAAAAGTGAAAGTTAAAAAGGAAGTTGATGTCCAAAAACATATACCGAGATAAATACAATGTAGTATAGAAAATATTGAACGAAACCATCGAATGACCACCTCCATTGGACCTACATTGAGCATGGTGGAGATAAAAAACCACCACCATAATATCAATGTGGAAATGTCCGCTTACACCCTTTTCTATTCTCTTTATATCATATACATGTCGAACAGGCCAAGTAGGTCAAAAGGTACCCGCGTGGACAGAATTTCTATTGCAGTGGTTCTTAAGAGAAAATGAATAACTACTTATCGTTTTATGAAGCAATTCATTTCTCAACAAAATAAAATATTGAGATACAAAACTTACGACATGGGAGTAAGGAGTTTCCACAAGTAACTATTATGAGTAGTGTTAGCATCTAACTTGTAGATAAGCTGTGATCTCGTTTGTACGCCTAGTTTGGGGACTCGTGAAAAATCAAGGATGACGATTTTTATCCGTACGGTCACTTTTCTATAAGAAGTGTTTCTACTCGTTGACCCTAATAATTATTGCAAAATAATGAAAGTTCAACTAACCATCACAAGTGTTAATAATGAAAAGTACAAAAATAGAAAGTGTAAGTGAAATAAAGGAATAAAGGAAAATTTTGGAAAACGCAGCGTTTTTGGGAATAAATGATTTTACTACTTCTTTCGAACCTCCTTGCTACTTTTCAAAGTTAGTAAAAAGAGTTTGAAATTATTTATCCCAAAAGCGTGAATTGATCACATTGCGTGAGGACACGACAATACCTTAGTCTGGGGGATTTTGGTATGTGTTAATTTACACATACCTTTATATCTAAATTCCGAACCAAAACGACCAAAAACCAGACTATGAATGCCAAATACGTTGTGTTTTTGTGTTTGTGATGTGCAGGTACGGATATTTCAAAATGGACAAAACAAAGCAAACACGAGCACGGGATTGGAAAGAGTGTCAAGAGCCGAAGCCGGGAGTAATTTTCAGTTTGGATCACTATTATGCTTAAAGTGTCAGAATCTACCCTTGAAGAATCAAAGTTTGTCAAGTTCAACCTTTGGAAGTATTTTTCAGAATGGTAGAATCAGCCCTTGCATTTTCAGCTACTTACATAATTGGTCCTTACTACAAGTATTAAAAAGCACAAAATCTGGTCCAATCTATTTAATATGCAAAAACCAAATACCTAATCCAATTCCATAACACAAAAACATTATCCAAAGCCCAAAACCGAGTCAAAAGCCCAAACCCATTATAAATGATACCCGGTCCACACCCACACCCCTTGGTCAACGGGTCAAAGGTCAAAATATATAAAAAATATTACCCCGTACCATTCTCGCCCCCCTTTTCACCCCACTCAACCCAGAAAACTGTTACCATGAACCCTAGTTATTGTACCCACCCTTAATTACCACAATTAAGGGTAATTTGGTACAATCAAATAGCTTCTAGATGGTCAGGGTGATGTCAGATACTTGTCAGACTCTATGAAACACAAAATTGGTTACGTGGCAGTATGCTATTGGGTTGAACGCGTCATAAGTGAGGATCCAAGGTTGCAAATCGTGTGGATAATGATTGATTGATGATCAAAGGCTCAGAATAGGTGTGAAGAAACACACCACATGGATTGCCAAGCTGGCAATCCGTGACCTCTCTCCTCACTAGAACCTTCACTCTTGTAATATAAATAGAAGCTAGGGATCATTGTATGATGTGTGGAGTCTTTGAGTAGCAAAGCTCTGCCAAAATTTCTTTAGAAATTGTATTCCATTTTAAATGCATTTGTAACTCTTTTTCTTTTAATGAAATTAGCTTTTTCATTTATCATTTCTGCTTATTCTGTTGTTACTTGTTATTGTTTTTAGTTAATATAATCAAGTTTTCAGTAAATCAGTAATATTACACTTCATTAGATTTAGTTTTTATTTTTAGTTTCAATTTCATTTAATATACTCATTCAAATCAGAAAAATAAAAAATAGTTATAGTATTTTGAAAATCAGCTTATATAAAAGCTGAATTGTAGTTTGAAGTTGTTCTTAATAGTTTTGAGATTTTGAAATTGAGTTCTAGTCAGTTGAGTTTCAAATTTTCTCTTGCTCATTTTTAGTCAAACATAGTCAACTAATTTGACTAATTGGAGATCTGAGGTGTTAGAGACAGGCCAAAGCAGAAAATAGAAGGTTTGAGCCTGTCTAAAGACAGGCTAGCAAAGTGAATTTCCTCTTTTCATGCTGAGGAAAAAGGAAATTGTAAGTAATGGTTTCAATCTTTATCTTCTTATTACATTTGGTTACTTCTAGTTGGATCTGTGCTTGTTGATTGGTTAGATAATCATATAGTTAATTTTGTTGATACTTGAATGTAATTGAGTAATTTGGATAGATTGATATAGTGTAGGATTCTGTTACAGTTTGCTTATATCATATTTGTCTTGGTTATGCATTAGTGTATTACTGAATTGCAGTTAGTTTTAGTAGTGATAAATTGTTGTTTCAACTTTCAGTAGTTTAATCTTAGGTGTTTGGATCATTGTTTTGGAGATTTGAAGTCTAATTTTTGTATTCTTAGTCTAATCTGATAAATAAGGGGGTGTTTGGGTGAATTAATTGCTGAGAGTTACAGTAGTTAAATTGTATTCTTAGTTTTGTATTCTTAGTTTAATCTTAGGGATTTTACTATATTTGGAATCTCAGTTTGGTAGATGATCTTTAGCCCCCATTAGTCTGCTTTTTATAGCTTATCAGAACTACTTATTTGCTTCAGTAGTTAGGGGTTTAGGACTGAGTTTGCTATTTTCAGTTAAGCTTTGCAGAATAGCTTATTAACTTGTGATCTGAGTATAAATGAAATGTTTGAGTTCTTTTGAGCTTGTTGGGTTGATTTTCATTAGTTCTGAGCTTCTGGATTAATTTGGTTCCATTCTGCTTACTATAGAAGCTTATTTCTCTTTGCTTATTGCTTGCATTTGTTACTTCTGTGCTTCTTTAGTTCATACATGAGTTTCTTTGAGCTTCTCTTAGCATTTTGCATCTGTGTTGTAAGTTTGGTCAAGTTTCTGTGGCAAGTGTTTATAAACAAGCACTTGCCATAAGCTGATTTGCTACAAATAAGCATTTTTGCACATCTTTTTCTTTTCAAAATTTTTTTGCAATCTCAGTATAATATTCTAGATTTTCTGTGAATTTTTCATAATTTTCTGATTTGATTTGATATTTTTCTTAATTTTTCTTTATTTTTAATCATTTTAATTCATTTTTGAAAAACAAAAATCCAATAAAAATCAGAAAAAGCTTTAAAAAAAATACAAAAATAGTTTAGAAAATTCTTTTATAATATTTTAGATTTTTGAAATTAATTTTCATAATTTTCCCATTATTTTTCACGATTTCTTTTATTTTTAATTACTTTTTAATTCATTAAATAGAAAATAAATCATAGTAAATAGATAAAAAGCCAAAAACATATTGTTCATTTTCTTGGAGGAAGATCTAACCTGGCCACCTTATTATCCATACCGAGCGAATCAGGGGAGTATTTGATTTCATTTGTTTTACTTATTCACTTTTACATTCTTTACTTGAACATTGGGGACAATGTTCATCCTAAATGTAAGGGGAGGGTAAAATGATGATACCTTACAGGTACACTTTCGCTTGAGTTTGTTTGTTTGATAGTAGATGTGTAATAAAACTATGAGAAATACTTGTTAGTTTAATTTTAGTGCAAAATTTAAAATTTTTTACAACATTTAGGAGTGAAACTTTAGCCATAGCAAGCGTCTCATGGATAGGAGATTGTATGACTAGCACATAACCGTACTATTTAGAAAAATTTTCCACCCAAATATGTGAGGTTCGCCTTTAGATTTGATAGGAAAAGCATTTACTATTAGTGCTTATGAGTGTACCGGTAGTATTTAGATTCTAGAACTTGCGTTAGTGATGCATCCCGAGACCGCTAGTGAGACTACATTCGTGTAGTAGGATTTACTACATGATAAGAGGCATTAGGATCACCCTTGTGTTAAACCCGTATCATAATTATTTGACCATTTAAGTCATATTACTTGGCTAGTTAAGTCAATTGATTTTTCCCACACCTTAGCGTTGTACTCATTTTTAGTACACGAAACCCCTAGTACACCCCTCCGAGCCTATCTTTTCGTTTTTAACTTTAAGCATTTTACTTAAAGGAAGAATTTGTTACACCCCACTTAAATGTACACCCAAATCGCCTTAGCTTTCCGTGTATGCACTCATCTTTAGTGCATTATTGTTATTTGTTAAACCCTAAGTTAACTATCTAATTGATTACATGGTTGCTAAGTCGAGTTATATCCTTGTACATATTGATTTGGGACGATTGAGACTCATGGGTAAAGTACTTATTTTATGGAGTAATGGGGAAGAACATCATATATTACCCCCGTATGTGCGTTAATCTTAAAAGTACTCCAAGTGTTTTGATTTTGTTAATTCGAGTCATTAGATTAGTTTATTGTAAAGTATGTAAAAATTCAAGTGTAAGGGAAATTTCCATTCCCTATGATGTATTATTTTGGATGGTAGGGTAAGAGTGGATGCAAAAAAAAAAAAAAAAAAAAAAAAAAAAAAAAAAATCGATAAAACAAGAAAAAGAAAAGAAAAAAAAAATAGAAAAAAGAAAAGAGAAAAAACATACGGACTACCATCCCTTTTTATTCTATGTTCATTTTATGTTTTTGTTATTTTTCATTTATTAGCTTAAGTCGAGTCTAGTCTTGGCTTAGCAACGCCATATTGTACATGTAATTAACCAAGATTGTTAACTCGCCACCAGTAAAGACTGCCTATATCCAACAAAACCGTGTATTTCATATCCCTACACATAACATTACAACCCTTTAAAAGACCTCTTTGATAGTTTATCCTAGGTGCTTACGCCATGTGGTGGAGGTTTGATCCTCTCCCAAACCTATGGTAATCTATTTTGCTATGACAGGTAGTGAGAGATGTTTTCCATTTCCATATTGTGATATTACTTTATTACACCCGAGAGATGTGAGTATCTAAAAACTATTTGTGAGGTGCTAGTGTATGACCTCCGTGCTTGTCTTTGGTCTTTAGTGGAACGATTATTTGTTGTAATTACTTTTATATTAGTGTTAAATGACCCCTAACTTGTCTTTTGATTAGAATAAAAGCGCATTTGCTTAAGGACAAGCAAATCTCAAGTGTAAGGGTATATGATGAGGCGAAAAATGAACCACTTTTAGGGGATCATTTAAGCCCGGAATTGAATTTATTTGATCAAATATTACCCTAAATCGTTTCTTTTTGTGATTTTAGGTACTTTGGGAGAGAAATCTGGAAAAGGAAGCAATTCGGACGTTTTTGGAGCATAAAAGTGAAGAAAACGCCAAAGACTTAATTTTCCATGCTGAGAACAGTGTATGACGGCGTCAAGAGGAAATTCCTGACGGCGTCAAGAGTAAAATCATGACGACCCAGAAGAAACATGAAGGCGTCACAACAAGAGCGTCAAGAGTTAAATTCATGACGACCTGCATAAGGTGTACACATGACGGCGTCATACCCAGATCTAGGCAGTCCGAGGAACTATTTGGCGGCGAGATGACGGCGTCAGACATTTGTTCTTGACGTCGTCACCTTCTAAAATCTATATATAGTTTTCTATTTTTCATTCATTAGGAGGGACTTGTGTGGAGAAACCCTAGGGCCGAACTTTGTGAACCCTAGCTCGTATTTTACAGTAAATTCAAGGGTTTTCACCCCTTGAATCCTTTCATGTGCTATTAAGATAAGTCTTCTCTTTAATTCAATCAGTATGTCTATATGTTGGTTGTCTATATCTTGTGCTTGTCTTAATTTCAACATGCTAAGCTAGATCTATCTTGTGTTTGCTTAGATCTAACGAAACCTAGATGTTAATTATGTGTTGGTTACTTGTTTATGGTTGTATTGGATGAATGATTTCAATGTTAGGCTTAAGAAAACTGGCAGATCTCCATTGTGTAACATGCTTGAACGTCTTAGGAAACATGAACCGATGTGTACTAGGTTTTATTGGTTGTATTTAATGCATGAGTAAATTCTAATGATCCCATGTTAGGAGCTTCTTAGCCGGCTCGACATAGGAGTAAAGTAGGCACTTATAGGATTGGGGAAGTAAGTACGCCACCCCATGAATGGTATTAAGGAATACAATCCGTCATCCACGCAACTATAACAAGTAATTAACGTGTAAAAGATATCTAGGGAGTAGTGAAATCTAAGTAAACAATTTCTCCCACATATTGCTCACAACCTTAGTTTAAATTAGTTTATTTTCATTTTTAGTATTTTATTTTGATTGCATCTTAGTATTGGGTTAGTTGACTAGCAACTAATTCCGCCCAAATCCTTCAAACCCGAGATTTTAATTTGCTTTCCTAAAAATTTAAAAATAAAAAAAAAAGAATCATCCCTCATCTCTAGACCTAGTCGTTAGGTTTTCTAATTCTAGCGACACTATTCCTAGCTGAACGATCAATCCTCCGGTACTTGTCATTATACTATACTACATCGATCAGGTACACTGCCCGGTGGAGGTTGTAAGCTTCTCGAGATCCCTTGAGAGGTTATGGACATGATGAGGTCTGGGCTTCACTTTACTTGGAATAAGAGTCCTGGCAAACCTGGTGGTTTATTAAAGAAATTGGACAGGGTTATGTGTAATGAGCAGTTTTTAGATAAGTTTCCTAATTCTAATGCTCTTTTCTTACCCTTTGTAACTTCTGATCACACTCCTTCTGTTCTAAATGTGCCAAGTATTGTGGGTTCTAAACCTAAACCGTTCAAGTTTGCTCATTTCTTAACTTCTAAGCCTGAGTTCTTATCTTATGTGGAGAGTATTTGGAGTCGTAAAGTGGAGGGTTATCCGATGTTTTCTGTTGCTTCTAAGCTTAAGCTCTTGAAGAAGCCCATGAGATAGTTAAAGTACTCTCAAGGTGATCTTTCTGCTAATGTATCTAGACTTAAAGAGGAACTATGTAATGTCCAAGCTGCCATGGAAAAGGACCCTTTTAATGCTGCTATTAGGCATGATGAGGCTTCTCTGATTAGTAAATTTAATGATGCTGTTAAAGATGAAGAGAGGTTCCTTAAACAAAGATCCAAAATTAGTTGGCTTAGTGAGGGAGATCATAATACTAAGTATTTTCATAGAGCCATGAAAGAGAGAAGAAATAATTCTAGAATTGAAGTGGTGGAAGATATGGAAGGTAACGTGTTTTCTGGTGATGCTGTGGGTGGCCAATTTGTTAAAAATTTTGAAACGGTTTTGGGTAGGAAAGGTTTGGTGAAGCCGTTATCTGAGCCTGCTAATTTGTTTCCTAATAAATTGTCTTTAGTTGATGCTGATTATATGGTGAGGCCTGTTTCTGCTGATGAAATCAAGTCTGCTTTGTTCTCTATGGATGATGATAAGTCCCCTGGCCCAGACGGTTATTCATCTAAATTCTTCAAAGCTTCTTGGTCTATTGTGGGTACTGAAGTCACTCAAGCCATCCAGGATTACTTTTCTAATGGTAAGTTACTCAAGGAGATTAACTCTACTATTATTGCTTTAGTCCCTAAAATCAAAACTCCTAGGAAAGTTTCTGATTTTCGTCCTATTTCCTGCTGCAATGTTTTGTATAAATGCATTAGTAAGGTGATTGCAAATAGGATTAAGGGTGTTCTTAATTCTCTTGTTAGTGACTGTCAAAGTGCATTTATCCCTACTAGACATATTAGTGACAATATTATGCTGTCTCAAGAACTGATGAGAAATTATCATAGGAGTAGTGGCCAGTCCAAAGTTGCTTTTAAAATTGATATTAACAAAGCCTATGATTCTGTGGATTGGGGATTTCTTAGACAGTGCTTAGTTCATTTTGGATTTCCTTGGAAAATGGTGAATTGGATTATGAACTGTATGACTTCTCCGTCTTTCATTGTCAGAGTCAATGGAGACCATTTTGGTTATTTTAAGGGTTGTAGAGGTTTGAGGCAGGGTGACCCATTGTCTCCCTATCTGTTTACCTTAGTTATGGAAGTTTTGACTTTGATGATAATTAGAAAGATAGCTAGTAATGATGGTTTTAAATATCACTGGAAGTGTAGTAAAGTTAAACTCACTCACCTTTGCTTTGCCGATGACCTCATGTTATTTTCTAATGGTGATGTTAGATCTATATCTATTCTGAAAGCTGCTTTGGATGAGTTTAGTAGTGTTTCTGGGCTTATTCCAAACATTGAGAAAAGTGCTATCTTTTTTGGAAATGTTTCTCCGTCCAATAAGAATGCCATTTTGAGTGTGTTGCCGCTTCCTGAGGGATCTCTTCCTATAAGATATTTAGGTGTTCCTTTGATTTCTTCTAGATTGTATAGGAAGTATTGTGATCCGCTCATTGATAAAGTCAAACAGAGGTTGATTAACTTGAAGAACAAAGTGCTATCTTTTGCTGGACGACTTCAGCTTATCCAATCTGTTTTGAGTTCAATTCAGATCTTTTGGTCTTCGGTTTTCATTCTGCCCATTTATGTGTCGAATGAGATTGAGAAAATTATGAGAGGGTTCTTATGGTCTAAAGGTAATTTTCAGAATGGTAAAGCTAAGGTTAAATGGCATGATGTTTGTAGTTTGAAAGTTCAAGGGGGTTTAGGTATCAAGTCTCTTCATACCTGGAATATTGCTCTTATGTCTAAACATATTTGGAATTTGGTCTCTAAAAAGGACTCGCTTTGGGTGAAGTGGATTAACTCTTATAGGCTAATTGATAGAAGATCTAATATTAGAAATTTCTGGGATATTCCTATCCGTAATGATGTGAGTTGGAGTTGGAGAAAGTTGTTGCAGTGTAGAGATATGATTAGAGACCATATTGTTATTAGAATTGGGAATGGCAGTTGTACTTCTGCTTGGTTTGATAATTGGTGCTTCCTTGGTCCATTATGTCAATTCATTTCTAAACGAGACTTGTTTGAAGCTGGTCTTTCCTTGAATTGCACGGTTGCCGAACTTGTTAAGAATGGTGAGTGGATGTGGCCTGAGTGTTGGGTTGATAAGTTTCCTTTCTTGTTTCATCTTCCCCCTCCTCTTTTATTCAGAGACAGAATTGATGTTGCCATGTGGAAGTCAAATGAGAATAAAGTTAGTAACTTTTCTGTGAAAGTTGTTTGGTCTGATCTTATTCATATTAAACCAGAGGTTCCTTGGTATAAGATTGTATGGTATAGTCAAAACATACCTAGACATTCTTTCATTTTATGGTTGGCTGTTAATCATAAGCTGAAGACGCAGGATAAGATGGCTGTTTGGCTTAGACAGGATAATCTTAAATGTTCTTTGTGTAATGAGGTGCAAGATAATCATAACCATTTGTTTTTTGGCTGCAAGTTCTCCACCAAGGTTTGGTTTTACTTTAAAAGTCTCATGAAATTTGATCTTGCTCCTAATGATATTTATCAAGTTCTTGACTTTATTTCCACCTTTCCTATTAATAAGTCTATTTGGAGCATCATTCAGAGGCTTGTTCTTGGTGCTGTGGTGTATATTCTTTGGCAGGAAAGAAATTTGCGTATTTTTCAAGGTAATTCTAGGAATGAAGAAACCATCTGTGGTATTATAAAAGACCTTGTTAGGTTCAGGCTTATGAGTCTGAAGTTAAAAGGTTCTGTTCAGACTTTGAAAGCTGCTGAATTATGGAATTTCCATGTGTCCAAGAGAAATGCAGGTAATGGTTCTTCCAATTCTGTATGAATTTCATTATCTGTTCTCTTTTTTGGGTTGAATTTGATGGTTATTTGGGTGATGGGATTGTGGTTTGTCATTCTGTTTCTACTTTCTTGACGGCTCACTGTGTTTATATGGTAATCTCTTGGATGTGCTGGGTTTGGGTTGAGATCTTTTCAATTGGGAAGCTTCCTGTGCATATTGTATGCTTGGAGTATAAGGGGTGTTTGGAGGGCTTTCTTGCATTCTGGTTTGCTCCTCTTACTCCTTTGTTTGGGCTTATTGGTTATATGGATTCCTATGAATGTAAGGTGGTCTGTGATCTTATATGGAGTGATGATTTGTTGGTTTTGAGGAGTTTTGGGCTTATTCGGAGACTGCTTGATTTTCTTCCTCAAATGACTTTATTACTTTGCTTATTTGATGACATGAAGGCCAATATCTTTATATTGGTAGGAGTCTTAAGTGAGAGTTGTTCTCTTTTTCCTCTCCCGGGGTTTGTCCCGATGGGTTTTACTCGGGAAGGTTTTTTAAGGAGGCAATCTCATTTGGTGAAATGCTCCAGGTTTGTTCTTATTGAGATGGTTCCTTATTTGAAGATAAAGATGTTGTCCCCGGCATTGAAGTTGAAGTTTATGGTCATTAGTATGGATTGGATGTTGAAATTTAGTTATAAGTTTTGGATGTTTGACTGTTTCAGTTGGTATGTGCTGATTTGTAATTTGTCTAGTTATAGAAGTACTTTATTATTGTTTGTGATGTTCCCGAAGCATGTTTTGGGAATGTCATTTGGTAATACTTATATGGGTTTGTCCATATAAGTTATTTGTAGTTTTCTTGTTTGATTAATATATTTGCCGGGGATAGTCCCTTTTTCAAAAAAAAAATAAATAAATAAAGAAAAAAAAATAAAAAAATCAGAAATTTAAGGGAATTAGAAAACATTTTTTGTTAAAAAAATATTCAAAAAAACGAGTGAAAATATGTTTGACTATTTTACCCTTTGAATTAATTAAAAAGCTTTAATGATACTAAATTATTATTGGTCTAAATGGTACTATAAAGTACTGTATATAAGAATGGTACTGCATATAACGCGCCCATATATATATATATATATATATATATATATATATATATATATATATATATATATATATATACTAGTTTTCAAAGCCCGCCCGATGGGCGGGCATGACTTATAATTTTACTTTTGATGGTGTTACTTAACGGAAATTTGTTTTTTAAGTAAAGTGTTTTTTTATTATTATTGTTAAAAATGTATTAGTTTACGTTAAATATTTTTTTTTATCTAAATGTAAGATTTTGATGGTGATACTTGACGTCACATATCCGTTATCTTTTGCACCAAGTACATTCCGCATTAAGTTTAAGATGAAAAGTCATGATCTTTTTAATGTTATTACCATGTTTCACATAATAAAAAACTATGCATAATAAATAAAAGAATCAAAATAACATAATTAATGACGGAACAATTTCCGCAAATAATGAGCGACAAAAATAACATGAATTTGAATCACCACAATTATTCAACATGTTTTGTAAATAGCATGGGTTTGAATGAACACAATTATTCAACATGTGATACATTTTATATTAAAATTATTAAAAATTTCAATTACATATATTGTGTTTATATAGATACATTAACAACTTTATTTTTATCTACTTATTATATCCATATCTCTATCTATTTGGTTAGGAGCCTTATCACAATATATCTCCTCATAATAGAATCATCAATATTTGAATGTGTTTACCATATGTGAATCAGTTGGTGCAAAATCTGGGAGAAAGACTTGGCCCTTCGTAGTCCATGATCCTATGAAGCCCCTCTTTTTTTAGTTTTAAGGATCAATGATAAATAAAGTAGATATGCACTAAAAGATGGAAACAATACTTTTAACATGAACATAACTTAATAATATTAATCATACTTGATATACACATAATTTAGCGAGAAACATACTTTTTTTTGACATGAACATGATTGAAATCTTTCGACATTTCATGAGAATTTATCCCTTTTCGTAAAAGTCCACTCTAGTGATTCTTCCCTGTGTAAAGAGTCATGAGCACATTGAGTTAATTAAACCACAAATTAAATATCTTGATTAAAGAGGAAGCCTACTGGAATAAAGAATTCTAGTTACGAATAACTACACTAATTAAAGAATATAATGTACAAACACTGCATAAACATATAAAATACTTGATAATAATTTAAAACATTATTGGAGGGAAGATATCCAACGTATCAAAGAAGGAAACCTGATATCAGTGAGAGGGGTCTTTAGTACAGCTGCAAAGAATCCACATTTGAAGCATGATAATACGATTTTCCTATATAGTTTTATGAGCAATCCACCTCTTAAGCATCTTAAAGCCTTCTTGAGGCTTGAAATTTGGAGCTGTATGACTTGCTCCGTGCATATATATGAAGTAAATTATAAAGGTTTTTATTAACTTTCTACATAATAGGTTCGTCAAATTTAAAACGATGTTGTCTACCTTTATTGTGAAAAATGCTAAAGTATAATTATCGCGAGTATAATTAGTTTTGTAGCCTGCTTCAAGGTAAAAAAGTTTTCTCCCGATAAGCAATCGGCTTAATTCTAAAATACAATTTTTGTTTGATATACTTATCTTGAATATCTAATTTCATGCTGAAAATACATTGGTAGTTTTTGGAAAAAGGCTTCAATTAAATCTACTTACTAATGCTGGTAGGCGAGATCAAAGTACACATACTTCTATATGTAGTCACATAATTTGCAATGTGCATTATTTATAAGTAATAAGGTGAAACAAAATCAACATATTTAACAGGGTTTGTAAGTGGAACATACATATACCTTCAGATTGTTGTAGGTACATGACACGATGAACACCACATTGATGGGGAAGAACATTGACCGATCAACTCGAGAAACAAAAAATTCCATAAAACCGCTGTATAGTAAAAGACCGATTTCAAATGAATTGATAATTGCAATATTATAAAATTTGAACATGTTTCAAAGATGTATCTACCAATGTGCAATTACATTTATCGATACGGCCCATAGGACACTCCAACGTGGATTTTCCCGAGATAAACCTACACCTGAAAAAAGACGAATACAGAGGTTAACATTGTTCATTTGCTTACTGCTTATTGTTCACCAGTTGTTTACAAACAATAGATTAATATTTATTAAAAAAAAGACAGAACTTCACCTCCATATACCTTGCGCCTCTCTTTAGTATATGTTAGTGTTTTACTAAATGTGTGAAACACCATTTGTTGTTCAAACATATATATAATACTTTCCGCCTGCATACCACAATTATAAAAAACTGATAGAGTAATAATGTTATGAAGCATTTGCGACGTTACTATTTTATGGTTTCCAAATGCAAGGGCTCTTGGTGATGGTACCACCAAAATACATAGAAGAACCAAACACAGATTTCAATCACTTGTTCACTTGTCATCATCAAGATCATAATCATCAGTTGCATCATTGTCATCTATGCCTAACATAAATGTAATAAAACGTAAAACAATATATATTTATCACACAAAACACACAATAAAACGTAAAAAGGAAGAGATAATAGAGATCCATTATGTATAAGATCATATTGAAAAAGGCATCCGTTTATATATAAAAACATCAATACTTAGTCAATGCAAAATTGTTAATTAGTTTTATTCTTACAGTTAATAACATCATTAGCTGTTAGTTATATAAAATCAAACATGTAGTAAAATTATGATATTGTACATATTTCAAGATTTCAATATAGGCTGATAGAAAATAGAGCGTTTGCATTTTTTTTAGTAAGAGGCTTACCATTAAAGAGACCAATCTCTAACCATGAGACCTCGTTGCAGCATCCACACTAAACAATGTCGGGCCATAACCTAGAACAAGCTTTTTTACAGACGCATAGCTTGTTTGTACATCTTTTGTTACAGAGTTTTGAGGCTGCCTTTTACGTCCTCTCAACTTATAAGAAAAAGCAGACCTAAAAATACAAAAGTGAAAGTTAAAAAGGAAGTTGATGTCCAAAAACATATACCGAGATAAATACAATGTAGTATAGAAAATATTGAACGAAACCATCGAATGACCACCTCCATTGGACCTACATTGAGCATGGTGGAGATAAAAAACCACCACCATAATATCAATGTGGAAATGTCCGCTTACACCCTTTTCTATTCTCTTTATATCATATACATGTCGAACAGGCCAAGTAGGTCAAAAGGTACCCCACGTGCATTAATGCATACATGCTATTACATTGTTTCTTTCAAATATTCTGATTGTTCTTAAAATACCGCAAATTTTGTAATTATAGAACACATCAGTTATTTATGAAAATTCGGACACAAAAAATGTTTTCAGCTCAGCCCACTCTGGCGTGTCCCGTTTCTGCTTGCAGTAATAATGTGCCCATTTGGACCCGTAACCCACCCTACCATTTTTATCATCTCTTCTTGGTACACCCAAACCTCAAACAAAAAAAGAAACTCAAATAAAAAATGACAAAGAGCCGTAAGTGTAGAAGGTTACATTTCATGGATTTTTGTGTATGATTCAAACAGCAGTCTCATCACTGAGTTGTCCCTGCAGACCATCTGAAGGAAAAATTAAGAACATGTCTTCATTGTCATTTTATCCGCTAGTTCCGTGACCTATGCCACAATAAAAAAAATAACAATATATTCGACATGCCACAGTCTTACAATATACAAAAGTTATAAAATGATACTGTTAGTAACATTCATATCAGGATCAAGAACTTTGTCTTTATATTCAAAAATTTTGATGATATCTGAACTCAGACAAGTAGAAATCTAGTTTATCCCAAACAGATCAAACCTGCTTTGGCCTGTAGAAAACTACCCATTGTGACCCATTAGTTAAGCAATCCAATAAGACACTACTAAAGAAAAGATTACATTGTTGTGAGTCAAAGTACCTGATGATGAGACAACAATTAGAAGGCGTGATACGTAACCACCTGAATATTCAATAGAACACAATTTGGTAAATTTTTCGAGTGAACAATAAGTTTTTAATACCGTAACAATCGGCTAAAATAAGTGACTTGTAATACTTGAAATGTCAAATAAAAGAAGATAGAGAGCTTAAATTGAAAAAAAATAAATAAATAAAAAAAAAAAAAAAAAAAAAAAAAAAAAAAAAAATCCCAAATGAGCATAATACATTAGTCCTTATTTACCTTTCCTCAGTGATGCTGCCCATGCAAAAAATGGCAATTCCACATTGGCCTAACCGTGAATGTCGCAATGAGAAAATAGTAAAAGAAGTATTATACCTTATAAATATAGCAATGCATGTAGCTCAACTTACCACAATCATGTCCCACATGACCAAAGGAAAGAGAAATCAAGTCGCATATGCAATTGTTATAGCATGAAGCCTCCTTATATCAGAACAATATGATTTATGCATAGTTAGATCGAACTTTGAACATTCAGCTTATGGTTCTTATCCAGCTAAAATATATAGAATCTAGAAATTGTACTTGATTAAGACCTAACGCGTCGAGAAGATCATTCAGCTTACTACACAGGTCACTTAGTTAAATATAGTGCTGCTGCCATGAATAAATGTCAAGAAATAATAAGATCATTTATAAAGATAAGAAGTTATTCTACATCTGCAATAGCAAGGAAACTTGAAACCTGAGAATGGATGAAACCTACTAAACCATTTTGTAATCTATATTATCATTCTATGATTCATGTAATAGTTTAACAGACGTTGGTGGGTCAGCACAACTACTTGTTTCAATGCCAGGACCTTAACATTTTCCTACTTCTATTAAAGGGCATTAAAAAGTATATGTAACAATGCTTAGATCACACGAATACCAACTTTAGCAATAGTCACAGCCTGCTGGTCCATAACTTCATGTATCTCTACACGATCTTGGTCTTTCATCTTATCAAACTCATCAATACAAATAACACCTCTGTCTGCGAGAACCATATCACCAGCTTCGAGACTTTTGTCTCCTATAAATTTTAAATAGCTAAAAAATCAGCAACAAAAACTAATGTTTATATAGCTTTTTTTCCCAGTTTATCAAAGAGCACTTACATGTTTCTTTATTAGTAGTAACTGCAGTTGTCAAACCAATCCTAGAAGAACCACGACCTATCATTGATTTTGCTAAAGGAGCAATGTTCATAACAACTCTAAAAAGCTGTGACTTGGCAACAGAAGGATCCCCAATTATCATCATGTTAACATCACTACAATTAGCTTAAACTTTATTAATTTTATCCTATTATGTTTAATACAGATAAAAAAAATATATTTACATAGCTTATCATGTATGTAAATGCTGATAATGTACCTTGAATACAGTTCTCATAAGAGGTTTATTTGAAGCATGCTCACGCCCAATATCAGGCACCCGCTCAGTGGGCTGTGTTTCACATGATACAGATCATAGCCTGCATGTCGGAAAAACAAAATTATGAGTTTAATTAGGACTTTCAACGGCATTTAGTGATGTATAAGTTTAAGCGTATAACTTCCTGTTGCGGTACATGAATAATATAGTGCTATTTAATCTTAGTAATGACCAACATGAACATAATTTTAAGCAATAATGCAAGGCCGTTTTCTTCTTAGAATGAACAAAAAGGATTGGTACCTGGATCGACAAATATTATTTCTGAAATAACAAATATTATTTCTGAAATATATTTAATGGTTTAAAGGCCGAATGATTAGAATTAGAACTAAATACTTTCAAAGTTCTCACTGTAAACAACATATTTCAATCAAATTTATCCAAATAAGGAGTTCCAAAAAACTACCCCAAACACTCTTAAAACTCATAAAGATCACACAATTAATCCAATATGTACGAAGTTCTTCCAGATTTAAAAAACAACGTTGATATTCAGTTGGTAGACTCTATCAAAATAAAAATAACCTAAAAATTTAAACGCATGTTATTTTCATGATGATGGATGTTTGGTTTTAGGGAAAAAAAGATGATCATTGGTGTCTTTTTTAAAATACGGTCCATTTAACCAGAGACTGTTTTGATCCGTGCCCGTTCAGCCCGTGTTCATTTGATCCATATTTTAAATTTGGCCGTCTGGCTTGTTCCCTTTCGGACCGAGCTCGTTGAACCCGTTACCCAAACCTGCCCGTTTTGCTACCGCTAAGAAATAGTATTATTAGATTTTGCTACCGCTAAGAAATAGTATTATTAGATTGCATAATAGTAGCTCCTGGCTGGCTACATATGGCAAAAAAATGGGTGAAGATGAAAACTCAATAATTCACACAACTAACAAAGTTTTAAATCTAACAACTAATTTCCTCGTTGGAACTTTATGGCTACTCATAGTTGGTTGTCACAAATAAATTATTTATTTTTTTCTGACATGGCCCTTGTATTTTATGTATCAATGACTTCAAGCCTAATACATGGTTAGCTATCACTCTAAAAATAATCACAGTTTGGCACTTTTACATAATATAACATAACATACCTTGTGCTAAATAAAAAGTATGCAAAGCAAATCTTTTGTCTTTGCTATTATTGGCCATGATTGGATGTATTAAAGAAGAATGCTAAGATTAATATGTGCGATTGAAATAATACCATTTGACAACTTGGTACACAGTACCATGCATCTCACAAGTGTAAGCCTTGTTACGATTCCTATTAGCACTTGGAACATGACCTTTTGACACCACTGGGTCAACCTTTCAATGAGTCCCCTGGAATTAACATTTTTATTATATACGTATATGATGATTTGTTTTGCAATTGTTATTGTATGGGATAAAAATGAACTAAAACTATTATTAAATTACCGGTTCACAATCTCTTATTCTGTCAATCATTGTTTTAACTGTATCCTTAAAAATGGATTCAACAGTTACAACGGGCTTGTCGGGACTGAACAAAGCTATTTTGAAATCATCTTCATTGTAACTTTGTTGTTGTTGGACACTGTTTAGTTAAAGAGATAGATGTTATCATAAAACTTAATGGAAGTTAGTATGGTTAATACTTGAAATATGATCATACGATACCGCTGTCTAAAAGCATTAATCTCAGGCAAGTCACTATTGATGTACAACTTGGAGCCAAAAAGTGCATTGTTGACAGCCGGCTTTCCTGAAAGATAAAAATTCGTAAATTTGTAAGTCGCAAATGAACATATAGACTAAAGGGATAGGATTGCAATGTGATCATTTAGTACATACCATTCCAGTACTTCAGTTTTCCTAGTTGTAAGATGCATACAGTGTGGCCCTTTTTTCTCTATTTTCAGAGTACTCGTTCCACCTCTCGGCACAAGCATCCCAGAAAGTGCAATCAATCACATTTTTTCTAATGAATTGTTTGTATGAATATCATGATATAAACAACATATAAAATAAAATTCAGCCATTTAGCCTATTCTTAATAAGTGTAGATATAACACTCACTCTGAATCCTGTAACACAACTATTCTTCTTAGATTTTTAGCACCAGACCAGTTAAGAGGCACAGTGTCTCCAGTGGCAACAATCATGCCTATGACATCTGGAAAAAGGGAAACAAATGTTTACGCGAATATAAATTTGTAAGGTACAACTTTGTGTGGTTCATTTTTTGTATGAAATAAATAGACCAAAAACATCAAACTCAACATAAGAATCGTTATTCTTTCCAAATACAGGTTCTTTGTAGGTAATAATAAGTTTTACTCAAAAGTGTGGCCAATGTGACCAAGGAATAAAAAAAAAGGACCTGAAACAGATGGTGATTAACATATCATGATGTTTCAGATATTCCACCATGTTTATTTGCTCTGTCGTCAGGTTCTAATGGCATTACTTCTGTTCTGCTCAGGCAGAAACGACTCTCCCATCAGCTTGGCTTCAAAAACTCCCTTTTCTATATTCATATAATGGATGGCTTCAGCTTATATTTGGTATGAATTTTATGTAACAAACCTGTGCGCAAACCCGTCGGCCTAGTTGGATACTAAACAATAAAATCTATCCAAACACCATCTCCTACAGCCAATGTGAAACATCAAATTAATCTCCTACCACATATGTCATGTTGCCATGTCGAACTCATGTTAGAGCATACATTGGCTCAAAATCAACATCACCATACAGGAAAATATATGCCATTTACATTTTTTAGCTGAATTTAATTTACAACAGTAGAAGTATCCTCACATAAGTTACTGGTCATCTCAGATCTTGTAAACAAAAAGATGTATAAAACATTTGATACTGAAGGCCAAGGTGTACTTTATCTCCCTTGAGTGAATGTAAATCCATGAAAAAGCCAAATAAGGTTAAAGTTACCCCCTCCATGGCGTACACTAAAATTGGCATTCTAAAAGAGACCCAAATATGACAAATCCAAACTTTTAAACTTTTAATCCTTTTCAAATACCAATTAATCAAGTTCAAAAAAATCATAAAACAACACGATTATAAACTAAAATGAAATTGGTGTAGATACTGTTAATTTAGTGGTGTTTGAATTACGTGTAGAAACTGCTTATCAGTTTGTTTCATGGTGCACAACATCAGCCCCATCTTGCACTTTAAATCCCGCGAACTCGTTACTTGTAGCCGTTATCCCATTTTCTGGTCCTCATTATTTTTTGCAAAAGAACCATTGATCAAAGATATATGTTAATTGCATAATGTGCTTAATAGGACATTTTTATGTTTGCATACATAATAAAAGCCAGTAGTGAAATAAGTAACAATAAACCCATAATGATATTAGTTAAAACTTGTAGAAAAAGCACAAAATTTTGATCAAGGTTTAAGAGCAAGAGCCAAACCAAACTTTTGAGAGTTGCTCGAAGTGTATTATACTGAAATAACCTCCTAAATCATATCTATTCATTATTATCTAACTAATATTGTTTTCTTAATAACATGGGTAACAATAATAAAAAATGGACAAAAAGTATCATCGACAAACACGATCCAATCTGTTTCAAGACCTGTAATAAGAAATACCTGTTGAAAGCTAACCCATTACCTAACCCATCAATTTTGATACCTCGTTCTACAACTTTAATAATGTATATTGACTTGCATAAAATGATAGGTTGCAAGGCTAGGAGCTCTAATCTGCAATCTGGTCACATTAGACGTTCCACAAGGTATTGTTGTGCTCTTTTCTTCATTTGATTATGAAGAATGTGTCTACACTGCATGGAAAGCTTTAGGCATCCTTGGTAAAATAATGAAGAAGAAACGTGTATTCATAGAGTCAAGAAAAAGCACGGTGTTGTAGTTGGTGCCGTGCTTTTTGCTGTAGTTGGAGGAAAGATATCAAAAGGTATCAATTTCAATGATGGGATAGGATGATGCATAGTCATGGTTGGATTACCATATCCAAGTCCATCTGACATTGAGTTGATGGAACGGGTCAAATATATATAGATGGTCTTGGAGACGTGCCAAAAAACACTAATGGCGCATGCTTTAATGGAGATGCTCAAGCTAATTTGTACTAATAACTGTACAAAAATTGACTTAGTGGTTTTACCTCATTATTATCAGAAGGAATTGAGGCTTTAGTGTTTCGAATAGTGAACACATATGGTGTTGGCACTGTCATATACCATCCCAACTGATCGAGAATGACCTTCTCCATTGCTAGAATCTACTCCCTTGTGTAAGCACCATCTGATATATGAATCAATTCATTGAACTCAGGTGTCCTGATCTCTTCGTACTTGGAAGATATAAGCATAAGTTGATATGTGGGCAATGGGTGCAATCATGGCTGAATTACTCACTCTCACCAAGTGTACCAATCTTGTTTAATCTTTATACTTTTAAGAAACCAATGGATAAGCTCGTGAGTTTGTTTTAGCAGATTTTATATTTGAATGTCAGCAAAAGGGAGCTTTAAAATACTTAAAATGGCATTGTGATAAAACAGAGGTACCAAGTTAAAAGCATATGACAGTTGAAAAATGATCTATGATATCCATAGGGTCCTCGATGATTTCATGGTAATAAGAAAGCTACACAAACAAAATTCCCGTATAAGTAAGCTGTAACAAACACTCCATGTCAATAAACAAAACTTCCCAACCAAATCACCTCATCGGGATCAATCGTTGCATAGAAAACCACGTGAGTGTCCTTCCTACAGATGAGTTACACACCCGAGTCTTTTTGAAGCTTGTTCATCAGAAGAAACATAATCCAATTTTACCCATTTACAATTAATGGGTCAAAATTGGCAACATATATATGTAAAAGTGAGTTGACTAAAATGTGAAAATGTGGTTACCTGTAGCACTGATTGGATTTTGACAATCTTAGTTACAAAAGAATCACCCGCACCTGTTGTGTCCACTACTTTCACTGGGAATGCACCAACTGTTCCATGAAAATCCTGCAATCATAAGGAGAATTACTTCCTTACACTCTGAGCCTCCAAGTAGGGATGATGGTTCAAATACATCATATGGTCAATTTACTATATAATATATTTTGAGATTTCAAGCTTTTTTTCAATATTCTGAAAGTTTGGACCTCTTTGTGACTACAAATGAACCGTGTTACCCAAAATACAAAATAGAGCAAAGTTCATCAACTGTATATGCAACGACATTTTGAAAAACAGTCACAAGTTTCAGCAAGATTCTTACTCTGTTTGTTCAGCCACAAGTTTGTCATTACAAAAAAAATTAGTCACTTTCATTCATTCAAAAAAAAAAAAAAAAAAAAAAAAAAATAGCTGTCTCTCGAGAGTTATCCGAACATGCTTTTGAATTAGTTGATTCACCTTCGATGAGCAGTTTTTTGTTCAATTTCCATGTCACCAATACATACAAAAAAGCATAAGTTTTGACTAACAAATGTATTAACATGACACTATCAAGAAGTATTGGTTAATTACTTGGTTTTAATCAGATCTTTACCTCACCTTCCAATCTTTTTCGTTAAAAAGCATTCTCACAAATCATATCTTTTAGCTTTTCTTGCTCTTTTGCGGGTTCAACTAATTTATAAAGTTGGCAGTGCTGCAAATAAGCCGAATGTATCAGAAATACGGTTAGTTATAAGATCACTCTATAATCACTACTACTAACATGATACATTATACACCACACCGGAATTTTGATCATGTCATTATGATGTCATCAGGAATGAGGAAACTTTTAACAGGGAAAAGATGTAAACTTACCGCAATTCCATACTTGTGGACTTATTTTCTTTTAGCTTCTGATGTGGCACTTCTTTGCACCTCAAATATAATGACAACTCCAACAACCTAATAACAAAATTTATTACACTTGAAAATTTAAACACATGCGTCACTCGTGTAGGCAGATTATTGCAATGCATAGATGGTATACCTTGAATTTGTGTGACTAATGATCCCAATAGAAACGCCTTTCAAGAATTGTTCACATATATTTCGACCTCATCCACTCTACAAAGTCGTTCATCATGTTGAAATGCTCTAAATGGGCTTTAATTTTTCATGGTTAACTTGGATCCCATTTAGGACAATAGGCCTCCTTTGGTCCTATGTTGACTTCAACAACCTGATAACAAAATTTATTACACTTGAAAATTTAAACACATGCGTCACTGGTGTAGGCAGATTATTGTAATACATAGATGGTATACCTTGAATTTGTGTGACTAATGATCCCAATAGAAACGCCTTTCAAGAATTGTTCACATATATTTCGACCTCATCCACTCTACAAAGCCGTTCATCATGTTGAAATGCCCTAAATGGGCTTTAATTTTTCATGGTTAACTTGGATCCCATTTAGGACAATAGGCCTCCTTTGGTCCTATGTTGACTTCTGTCATCGTGTCACTAATTTGTCCTATTTCCTGAAAAAAAAATGTGTGTAATCAGCATTCAAAGCCGCTAGGCGCCTGAGCAGACTGTAATCTGAATCACGAAATTTTTTACGTATTTACCGATATAAAGCCTTCCAATAACCCATGTACGAACAATGGAGGTTTTAACAACAGGAATAGTATCAACCAACTGAAACTCAGAAACACTTAAAAAGTAAATAACAAACTTTAGGTAATTTGTCCATAAATAAGAGATTAGAACACTGACTACAAAAACAAACATGTACACCTACATGATGTTGATATACACCTACTACTTTCATAGAAACCACCAGAATTTGTACCTGCTTGTTGACCTGTATCTAAAATAGAACAGCCCATGAGTATAATAGTATCCGATAACATGGTAATCAAATGGCGGTACGCATTAAAAGTTGTAGCGTATGTATTAATAGTTCTACTTTCTAGGGTTTGCCTCGATATATATATTCAGAGAATAGATGATTTTATATCTTTAAACATTAATTGAATAAAGGAGCTTACTGATAATCTATCATTGTTTGCTCATAGACAATCTTTTAACATGCATAAGCCCATAAATATGAAATTTGATGCCTGGAGAGTATGCGTAGAGAACTTACGGATTGTGAATATCGAAACTGCTTGTTTAATTTGCACAAATAGAGAAGGCCAACACTCTACTGTTTAGACTTCACCTGTAATAGCTACATCAGAAATACATCATGCATAATAGAAGAAGAAAGAAAAAAACTCAAATATAAGATTGAGAATTCCAAACACAACGTACCTTTAAAATAGACAAAGCATCTGTTTGGAAACAGTAAAACACAACATATCAGGCTTCATCAAGTAGAGCAATAATTCCAATAGTAAAACACAACATAACTATAACCTGATTAAACTGAAAACTTAAATAAACCAATCACAAATCATTGAAACTAAATAAAACTCACCAAGAAATCATTGTTTTAAGATTCATAATATGCAAATACATGCAAAAAAAAACCCACATATGTATATAGATGAACGTACGTTATGTTTATGATTAGGGTTACCTAAGTTGTAGGGATAGATGAATAAACCGTCATTTTTTTTACGTATGTTTATATATTTTATTAGGGTTATACAGTTATACTTATCTCATTAATTCAATAATTAGTTGCATAGGTTTATAGATTTGGGCTTGCAAAATATAATCAAAAAATGGTGTGGTGTAGTGGTAAGATGTATGTTAAATATATGGCATGCCCAATGTTCGAACCTTGCTTCATGCTTTTTGTGCAAAAATCGAAAATCAATTAAATCAAATTAATGCAATCCGAAATTTTAATAAAATGTAAAATATATAGGGTAAGGTTTTAGAGAAAAGTACACTTTGGTAGAAAACTGAGAAAAAAAGTTATAGGGTTTAATTTGAAACATCTCAAACTTCAGGGGTATGTCTTGAAACATGCCCCCACCCCCCCCCCCCCCCCCCAAAAAAAATTTTTTTTTTACCGCCAAAAAAAATTTTTTTTTAGGGCCAAAAATTTTTTTTTTTTTTTTTTTTTGGCAAAAATTTATAACCCAGATGCACCTTTTTTTTTTTAGTGCATCTCAGTTATAACTTCAAAAATTTATAACCCAGATGCACCTTTTTTTAGTGCATCTCAGTTATAACTATGATGCACCAATTTTTATAACTGAGATGCACTAAAAAAAAAAGATGCATCTGGGTTATAAATTTTTGGCGGGAAAATTTTTGGCCAAAAAAAAATTTTTTTTTTTTTTTGCCCCAAAAAAAAATTTTTATTGGCGGGATTTTTTTTTTTCGGGAGGGGGGGTGGGGGGGTGGGGGGTAGGGTGCGAATTTACAAAACCTCCTTAAAGAATGAAGGAAAATACAATTAGGTCCCTGTAGTTTGGTGTGAAAAAAAAGGAGGGGCTGATTTGTACACTTTTCTCACTTTTCTACCAAAGTGGACTTTTTTCATGAATCCACCTCTCTCTCTCTCTCTCTCTCTCTCTCTCTCTCTATATATATATATATATATATATATATATATATATATATATATATATATATATATATATATATATATATTGTAGGAGAACGGTTAAGTTGCTTATCTTAGCATGGAACATGTAAATATTATACTAGGGACGATCTCACATATCTAATGCTAAAATGAGCAGACTAGCCCTCTGAGATGCAATCTTCACATATTGACCATAAAACTTCTAATGCTCAACTATCACCATCAATAATCCAAGAATTATAAAGAAGCCTCAGAAATAATCTCAACACAAAATAAGCAAAGCAATAATCAAATTATAAGCCCTTATTTTAATAGTAATTCACTAGTACAAACATGTTAAACGGACGAGTCAAGATAATTTCGTTGTACAAGACATGTTAAACAGACGAGTCAAGATTGTATTAATATACATCACAAATTTGGCGCCAAAAGTTCCCGCACTTTATGGACTCCAAAACATGGTTAACTCTTATCCTCACAAATTTGGCGTCAAAAGTTCTCGTCAAAAGCTCTCATTTTTTTCTTTATAAAAGCATATCTAACTCTTATCCTCATAACTACCAAGACATTGCACACTCTGATCATCACAACCGCCAACATACACACTGTTATTATGAAGATGGTGCCATATGAAGCTTTTGCGTTTCCTTGTGGACGAGGAAATGTAGTTGTGTGAGAATCACATTAACCTCTTACATGTGGTAAACTATACTATGCACGTCATTTATCAAAGGTGAACAATCACATGTTTTTTATTTGTGTAGGATATAAATTATTTTGTTAGTTGTTAAAAATAATTTGCTTTACTCTTTAACAGCCTCGGTCAACCGATTATGGATGTCATTTTTTTTATGGAAAGATGAATGACTCCATCTACTAACGAGTTCTACTGGAGCTTCAACGCCTACAAGTTATTCTGCATGACCTTCAACACCTCTAAGTTATCATGGAAGTGCAGAGTGCACAAACTGCAAGTTCTTGACCGGAAAGTTAAAGGTACTCGAGGCAATACTAGAAAGGTATATGCATCCGGAAAACCACACACTTGATTCAACTGAACTATTTCACGAGCTTTATAATGACATGGGAAAATTTGGTTTGGACTAATTCGTATGCTTTAATGTTTAAACTTTTATCGATTTGTAATGTAATTCGTATGCTTTAATGTTTGAACTTTTATCAGTTTATTATATAATTTGTAAGCTTTAATGTTTGAACGTTTATCGATTTGTAGTGTAATTCGAATGTATTTTAATTCTTTGTTACTTTAGCTTCGCAGAACGTAGTGCAAAAACAATAGAGACTTTAATGTTTGAACTTGTTATTTTATCTTGGCCTGACTTTACTGTTTAATACCACATGGATATAGTCATGGGTAATTATGGCTAATCAAACGGTTAAAAAAGCTCAACATTTTGGTCAATCTTTTTTTCGAGGATGTGTCCTCGGTAAAAGCTCTATTTTGTTGGGTTGTGGCATTGGCGGGATAAAGTAAATAATTGGAGGGAGTGTAAAATTATTTTCCCGATGACATCGTTGGAAAAACTAAGTGACACGTCACCTACCCTGTTTAATTGCTGCTATTCACGGTCAAAGTTTTGGTCAAACTTTCTGCCGAAGACATGTCCTTGGAAAAACTTTGGCGTCACCGCCAAAATATTCGATGAATAACCTTTGGTAAAAGAAAGTCAAAGTTGACCATATTATTTCCGAGGACATGCCCTCAGGAAAACTTTCGGAAAGTTATTCAACATATGCAAGTCTCGGTCAATGATTATTTTTTTTGTCGTTTAGCGACTTTCGCCGACAACATAGTATCCTCAGGAAAATATTCTTTGCCAGTTCCAATTTTTTTGGTAGTGAGTTATCTTTTTCTTGATCGTGTGCTTTTGGTCTACCATCAGCTTGAAATTGTTTGGTATTGGATTGCTTATAGTTCTTATATTTAAATGGATGAGTACTAACAGGGACAGAACCAGTACTCAATATAATCGGGTGCACAAAAAAATTTGAACACTAGTACTAGAAATATATTTCGATAAACTGGATGCATTTAAGATAACTTTAAAAAATTGAAGTTTTTTTTTCAAAAATTAATAATACATTAAAAAAATCTATAGGGTGAATGGCACTCGCATATACCCCAATACTACTTAAAAACATCAAGAATGAATTAAACACGTAGAAATATTGTGTGTTTATTGTCGGCCATAAATATCAAAAAGCCTTTTTACAAATGGATATTAATAATATCTCCTTCATTGACTTGTCTATATATAAAAAGCTATGTACAAGCCACCTGGGAGAAAAAAATAATAATAAGAATAATTCAATCTTGTTTTAAAAAATAAGGAGATGTGTACTAAAACTAAAAGTTCCATAACGACATGTCAGCACAAGATTCCACATCATCAAAAAAAGTTACCACCATATCCTACTGTACTCTGAGGTGGTGGTAGCATGAGTGCTTCAGCCATGCTATCAAGAAACCCGGGCAACTCATCTTCATGCATGTGATAATCCATAACAACTTCCGGTTTCGTATGTCGAAAAGCCTCTGCCGCTTCGGCTGCGGCCTTTTGGATATCCGCTACATGATTAGACTCCGGGACAGGCAGTCGCCATACTGAGTCAGCAAAGTTCAAACACGCGTACTTTGGCCCTCTCATGGCTAAAACCGCTACGTCGTGAGCCCGGGCTGCCATTTCAGCATTTGGATGAGTCCCTAGCCAAACCCTCGACTGAGTGATCGGGTGTCTCACCTCTCAAACCCATTTCCCTTTACCCCTACTCCTTACTCCCCTGTAAACCGGATGTCGGGTTTCCTTAAACTTTTTCCTTCCGCCTCTCTTCTTCGGGTTCTCTGAGGCTAGCATAAGTACTTGATCAAGTTCTGATGAAAAGCTACCACTTCCGTCGGTATACTTTAAAGGTGTTTCAGTGGAGGATGACGAAGTAGACGGAAAAGAGTTACAAGATTCGTTGGAGGCGTTCATATCCATGTTAATAAGTAGGTAGGTTTTTTGTGTTCGTACGTAGTATTAAGTTGTAAGTTATCAGTGAAGTAGTGATTGCTTGAGTTTTAAGTTATAGATATTAGAATGTTGAAATATCTTTATATATATAGGGACAAATATTTTTGTCTGAGCGTGTGAAAGTTACAATTTATTTTATTTTGTTTTATCTCAATGGTTCAATATATCTCCTAAAAAATATTGATTTTCTTTGTTAACCAAAACTCAATAGGAAGGTAACACATACAAAAGCGAGATAAATAAAATACCGAGTTCAAAACCAGCCAAAAGCCCATGGTTTTTTTTAAACCAACTCTGCCAGTATGCATTTAAGTATAGTTAGCTCTTTGCCAATACGCATTTACGAGTAGTAAATATTTTGTGTAACTATGGTGTCAGCTTTTTACATGTAGATCTTTCATATGGAACTATATACGTAAAAATGTACACACATAGCATTTACACATCCATTTAATTACATGCCAACCTCTTTTCACCAACTTTGTTGTGACCATAAAACCACCATCATCAACATTTTGTAACTCACACAAGTCACAATAGTTCATATATATAATCTTTCTAAGGTCTCTTTAAGTATATATAATCATGCATGTAGATATTCAGTATGTATTCTTTCATTTACATATTTGTGTTTATTCTGCTTGCTTTAAATATGTTCTCATTATTACTATTATTATTTGATTTCTGTGTAGTTCTATGATATTCTTTGAAATGGATATAGTCTCCTATATGTTCTTGAGTTTGAGAAGATGTACACACGGTAAAAAAATGGTATCTTGGTTGGTGTAGAACCACGAGATTTACTATATGGGTGATTCCAATCTTTTACAAATGTCGGACCTCTCGGTGGTATGTCATACAATGATCTCACCGTTCAAAATGGTATCTTCGTTGGTGTAGAATAATTTAGAAAAGATGTTCTAAATATTTTACATGGAATAGTTTCGCAAAAAGAAGACACGTTGTAATGGGGCACTTCATTAGGACAATTCTTCTTTTCTTACCGGAAGCGATTAGAAATAATTTCGTTTTATTTAATGTAAGTGTTGTGAGATATGTTGACGAACCCTTATGGGATCCTTGCTATGATTTAGTCCAATGTTTGGAGAAGTTATCAGTAAGTGCATATAAAAATGGCCTGCAGAAGAGGGGGTGGGGGGGGGGGGGGGTGGACTAGCTAGTGCTGAAGATATAGCCCTCATCAATAGTTTCAAGTAGCGTGATCGCATAACATTTAAGAATACGAAGAAGCTCCTTGATGACCTACATAAAAATTTGATAGTTTGCCGATTTATGCTTCCGGTCCCTTGGGATTACTTGGCAGTCGAAAGATATTGGGTAAGTGTTTTTTTCAATTAAAACCATGCAAACCTACTTCACAAAATACTTGATTTTTTTCCCCAAAAAGCAAAAATACCCATAAATTCCTTAAACTTTTTGATTTTTTAAAAGAATAACGCAAAGTTTTTGATTTTTAATAAATCGCAAAGGAAAGGTCTTCAATCAGCTGTTGAGTATTACTTGTAGTTTATGTTCTTGGCGTAGAAATGTTGATTGGTAGATGAATTTTTGTTTTGACTTTCGAATTAAAACACTTAATATATTTCAAATCCTAAGTAATCCGTAGGGACTAGAAGCATAAATCGACAAACTTTTGAATTTTATGTAGGTCATCAAGGAGCTTCTTCGTATTCTAGAATTCTATGGGATCATGCTTCTTGAAACTATCGATGAGGGCTATATCTTCAGCATCTAGTCTATCCCCCTTCTCCGGGTCATTTTTATATGTACTTAGCGAGAACTTCTCCCAACAGTAGACTAAATCGTAGTAAGGATGCCAGTGGGTTCATCAACATATCTCACAACACTCACATTAAGAAAACAAAGTTATTTCTCACAGCTTCCGGTAAGAAAAGAAGAATCGTCCTTATGAAGTACCCCCATAACAACGTCTCTTCTTTATGCGAAACTATTCCAAGTAAAAGATTTAGAACATCTTTCCTAAATTGTTCTACACCAACCAAGATACCATTTTGACTAGTGAGATCAGCATATGGCATACTACCGAGAGGTCTGGCGTTTGTAATACGATTAAAATCGCCCATTTAGTAAATCCCGTTGTAACCGCCAACATGTAAAGATCGAATCCTCTCAAATAAGTCAGGACTCCAACCTTTTTTTCTTTGCTAGTTTCTAACCTAACAATAAAATATTGTTGGTTGTCAATTAGTGTTGTGGCGCTATTTCCTCATTCATACTCAGATCTCTAATATCAACTATTAAGATGGGATAAAAGTCCTAATATATGTTAAAACATAGATGTGGTTTGTGGTATCTTAACTTTTGAGTTCTCCATTTGTGGTCTTTTTTTCTTTCTTTTGTCTTCATGAATTTTTTAGGGGGTTTTTAGGGTTAAGTTTCATGTTTGGTTGTTTCGTTTATGGTTTTAAGCTCCCTGAAGTGGAATGGACAAAAAGGAGTGAAGTAGAACAAAAGAAATGGAGGAAAATGAAAATTTGGTGTTTGGTTTTTTTGTTTTAAGGGTTTTGAGCTTCCGTGAAGTGGAATTCAAAAGAAAGGGGAGAAGTAGGACAAATGAAATGGAGAAAAATGAAAATTTGGTGTTTGGTTATTTTGTTTTTAGGGATTTTAGCTCCACTGAAGTGGAATGGACAAGAAGGGGGTGGAGCAGAACAAAAGAATTAGAGAAAAATAAAAATTTGGTATTTGGTTGTTTGTTTTTTTAGGGTTTTGAGCTTCCCTGAAGTGGAATGGAAAAGAACGGAGTGAAGTTGAATAAAAGAAATCGAGAAAAATGAAAATTTGCTATTTGGATGTTTTGATTTTAGGGTTTTGAGCTTCCCTATGGAATGGGGAAGAAGGGGATGAAGTAGAATAAAAGAAATGGAGAAAAATGAAAATTTGGTATTTCCAAAAGATGTGACCGGCTATATCAATATAGGATATTGTGGATTAAGATATTGTGATACAGTAGAATGTTTTGCGATGCACAGCCTACACTATCCCCAAGACAATATTAGGTTTCTCTGTTCCATCATTAATAATGCACCAATTCTCATATGAGGTCCGAAGAAGGCACTCCTCCGTCCGCCGGAGGATAGGTACTCCCTTCATTCTAACAACATTAATCAACGGAAGTGTAGTATGTCCAACTTGTCGGGTAGCCATTTATAAGCAGTTTCACATAAAACTTTTATTCCCTTGTTATAAACATGACATCAAAACACTTGTTCTCATAGTGCAATGAACTACGTGTACAAAACCAACTTCTTCCTTCCTTCCAACATAGAAGCGGTTGTGTTCAAAATATTAAATTGAATGGAAATACAGTGAGAAGCAAAGTACCATCAACATTAACATAAATAACAAAAACAAGACGGGTAAGAAAGAAAAAATTCATTTAACGCTATCATGGTTAATCAGCAGAAAAAGTGGCTTAAACCTATATATCGGATCTAGTTAAGAAATGATATTTCATGAAAGCACGGTAATGAAAATTATCTTTCTCACCCATCTTGCTTATAATAGGTGAAAAAGCTAACTTTAAAGTGAAATCTACTTGTTTAGTCAAAACAATTTTTTCAAAAGATTTTTATTTTATGGTCAAAACTACTTATTCAATAATCAAAACAGGTCGGAATGGCCTATTGTTGTAGTAAAAGTGCTAATCAAAGAGTCTAAAAGCTAATAAACTAGTGATATTACGGTCAAAGCTGAATTTCTTGGCCAAAAGTGCTTAAACAGTTTAAGATTCAAAAAACAAGAGAAAAGGTGTTAAAAAGCATAAACAAGATATTCTTCAAACAAATAACAAAAGAAACAACAAAAAGAGATGATAGTTCAAAAAGATTATTAAAGTATCAATTCATCATAAATCAAGAGCAAAGAAATCAAACAATGTATCATTTTGAATAAAAAAAAATACATCCTTACCACAATGGGCCCTTGATGCGTGGGATTGCGCCTATGCAAAAGGTTTTACCTCTCGAGGAATCTCGAGAAGCTTGCAATCCCCACCAGGCAGTGTACCTGACCGATGCAGTATAGTGTAGTGGCAAGTACCGGAGGATAGATCGTTCTACTTGGTGAATAGTGTTCGTTAGGATCAAAACTTAATTAAACTAGGTCTAGAGGTGAGGGATGATTCTTTTTGTATTTTAATGGTTTATGGAAAGCAAGTAAAAATCTCAGGTATTGGAAGAGTGGGCGGAATTAGTTGCTAGTCAACTAATCCAAATAACTACAAATGCAATAAAATACAATAACAAGAAAGTAAATATGAGGAAAACAATATTGAGAGAAACGTGTTTACTTAGATTTCACTACTCCCTAGCTATCTTTCATTAATTGGCTAGTTTGTTATAATTGCGTGGATGACAGGTTATATTCCTTAATACCATTCGTGGGGCCGTGTACGATCTTCCCCAACTCCATAAGCTTCTACCTCTTCCTATGTCAATCCGACAACTAGCTCCTAATATGGCCTCCTTAGTAGTCATTCATGCATTAAATACAACCATTAAAATTGTAGTACACACCGATTTATGTTTCTTAAGACGTTTAAGCAAGTTACCGATTGGAGATTAGCCAGTTTTCTTAATCCTAACATCGAAATCATTCATCCACAACAACTATAACAAACAATCAACCAATAATCAATAGCTAGGTTTCATTACATCTAAGCAAACACAAACAAACCTAGCCTAGCATGTTAAAGTAAAGACAAACATAAAATAGAATCAAACAATACATAGACATATTGAATGATTATTGGAAGACTTATCTTTATTCAAACGTGGATGAAAGAAGGGTTTGAAACCCTTACAAGAAGGTGAAAATTCGACTTAGGGTTTGTGGTAAAGTTCCTCCAAAAGTTCTGTCTTTTATGAATGAAAATTAGAAAACTATATATATAGATTACACGTCTGACGGTGTCACGTTGTAACTCTGACGCCGTCAAGTAGCAGCCAATACTCTTCTCAGATTGCCTAGATCCAGATCTGACGCCGTCACGTATAAATCTTCATATGGCCGTCACCTTATATTTTACTCTTGACGGCCTTAGCGTCCCAAAGCATGATGCCGTCACTCATTAAGTCCCAAAAACATTCTGTCGCGTCTCACAAATAGTGTTTAGATTCTCACATCTCTCGGAAATTAAACGCTAGCACCTCACAAATAGTGTTTATATACTTGTGAGTGCTTATTCACTCACCTTTTCTTTACCAAAATAAGACAAAATAATCCAAAAATTAACCCAAATTGCCAAATAAAGTGTGTTTTTGTGATTGCGAATGTGCAGGTACGGATATTTCATAAAAAGACGAAAAACAAACGAAAACCAGCAAAAACGAGCACGAGAATGGAACAAGTCAAAGAAAATCAAAGCTGAGCTTACAAAAGTCCAAAGAAGACCTCAAAGTTTGGAGAAGTGACAAAGTTGACCCTTGGTTGAAGTTTGAAGAAAAGACAAGTTTGGTCCTTCAAAATTTAAAAAAAGACAAGATTGGTCCCTCATGTTATTATTTTGAAGAGAAAGTCAAAGTCAACCTTTGGGAATCACAATATTACATGAAAGTCCCTTGGATCACAATTTTGGAAAATGGCATAATCAGTCCTTGAAATTCATAAATATTACACAATTGGTCCTTGTCAAAAATCTAAAATTACTAATGTCTCAAGTCCAAAATAATACCAAATTCAAAGTCCAAAATAATACCAAATCCAAAGTCCAAATCCATAATACCAAAGCCCATGTTCTAGCCCATACCTCACTTGGTCAAATCCCATTTACCACGGTCAAACATAATAATAAAAATTACTTTTTATAATTTCCTTACCCTTTTTCATTATTTACCCAGAACCCCCAAAATCCCACATGAACCCTAAATCACACCATGGTCTAATTCAACCCATGCTACTTCAATTAACAATAATTAACCAATCATTGGTTCTTCTAGAAGACTTATCACGTGTACCAGACGTGTCAGAAAGGATAAACACCTTATGATTGGATCACGTGTACACATGGCAATGATTGATTGGCGGCACCACCTCATCCCTTGGGCATTGGCTTCTATATCTAGAAGCTTCTGACATGGACAAAGAGTATGTGCACAAATGGGACAAGTGGCTGCTTCCTATTGGTTGTGCCACATCACTAATCATGATCAAAGGGCTGAAATTGGTTGAAAGAAACATAGATTCGATCCAAGGGATATAAGGGGCTGAGATGAAACACATTTGAACTGGATTGCCAGCTTGGCATTTGAAGACCCCAAGCCTCGATCCTCACTTATAAATACCTCTTCATTTTTCATTCATTTTGAGTAGTTTTTTAGTGATGAATTGCTGTTGAAATATTCTTAGAATAATTTTAGTTATTAAGTCTTTGTAATTCAATTTCCTTTTTGTAATTTTCATATTAATTCAATAAAATTTTATTTCCTTTTCTATTAATTCTGTTTTAGTTATCTGCTTTGTTTTTCAATTTTAGCTTTTAAATAAACTCTTTAGCTTTTCTGCTTATTCATTTAGCATATCTTATAAGTTTATCTTAGATTTTATAAATTCAAATTTTACATCAGTTTCATTTACTATTCATAAAAACTTTAAAAAAAATAGAAAAACAACAAAAATATAAAAAACATTGTGAAATTCATTTTACAAATAAGCTTGTTATCAATCCTGTACTCTTCAATTCAGCTTTTTAGCTTTAGTGAAGAGGTTATTATAGATTGTATAAGTTCTGTGATCAAAATCTCAAAAGCAGTCAACATAAGTCAACTGTTCATGATCATGATGAATCCTGGTGTTAAGTGATAGACCAAAGGGAGAAATGGAAGCCTCTTGGCCTATCTAAAGATAGGCTAGCATAGTGAACCTCCTCTATTCATGCTGAGGAGGAATTGTTTTGTAAGATTTAGATTTCAATCTCAAGTTCTTACTTGTATCTGTTATATTATGGATTAAATCTTAGTTGTTATTGTTACATTGCTATTATTTGTAGTAACTTTGGTAGATTTAGTGATACTTGATTTGTTAGTTCATTTGTTCAACTGCTTGCTTGTAACTAAGTTTTGAATTGTTTAATTTGATAGATATGTGATATTTACTTGTTGTTGATATTTGTTGTTGATTGCTGTTAATCTAGATTCTAGGATTGTTAGTGAATATAGTTTGATCATTGTTGATGGATATTGAAGCTTAAATCTCAGATTATTAGTATAATTGAATAATAAAGAGGTGTTTGGATTTGAGTTGGTTTAGCTATGGCTATTGATCATTTGCTGAGATCTTTGTTCCTACAATAGTCATTAGTTATAAATAGCTCAAAACTAGTTTAATATTGATAGGTTGTTAAGTGAAAGTCAAAAGTTGCTATTAAAATTCATTACTGCTGGTAAACTTGAGTAATGGTTTTGAGAATGATTGTGGATCAATGCTAATGTGATTAAGTAACTGAGTTTAGTTATCTTTGCAGCTTAAGTAACCATAAATTGAGAGATTTAGAGCATTTAAATTCAAGTTGGTCAAAGTTTTATTCATAGGAAAAGTCAACAGATTTAGTTCTTGAGTTCCAAAGAACTGCTGATCTTACGGTACATTTAGGTGATCAATTGGAAGTATATGATAGAGTCTTTGTGGTTTTTAGATACTCAGAAGTACTAGGTTACATTTGCCCCACTAATCTTCTGATTTGGAGCTTATTATAACTGCTTATTCTGGACTACAAGTTAGGTGTTTAGAACTATATTTCTGTTTAAAACTAGGCGTGCCGTGGTGATTTAGTAGCTTGAACCTGAGTATTTTTTGTTGTTACTGAGCTTAGTTGAGTGTACTTTTAGTGTTTTACAATAGTTCTGCACCTCTGGCTTATTTTGTGTCCATCTGCCTATAGTTATTGCTTATTGATACTGCTTATTGTTCTCTGTTTGTGTATACGAGCTTAATCCGATCTGATTTCAACTCATTTGAACTTATTTATTTGTTACATATCTAAGTTTGAAGTTTCATATAGTTTAGTTGCAAGTGCTTATTAATAAGCACTCGGAATAAGCTGATTAGCATTCAATAAGCACTTTTCTGGCTTATTTTATTTTCAAAATTTTTCCTCAAGTTTATTTTATTATTTTAGATTTTCTGTAAATTTTTCATATTTTTCTGAATAGTTTTACTATTTTCTTATTTTATTTTATTTTTAAATCATTTTTAATTACTTTTTAGTAAAGAAAAATCAATAAAAATCATATAAGTCCAGAAAAATTCCAAAAATATTTTAGAAATTTATTTTTTGTTATTTTAAATTTTTGAAAATTTATTTTGTAATTTTTCCACTTTTATTTTCTCATTTTCTCTTATTTTTAATTCATTTAAAATTACAAAAATAGAAATTTAATCATAGAAAATAAATAAAAAGTCAAAAAAATATTTTTCTTTTTCTCAAAATTATTTTAAGTATTTTAAGATTTTTAGAAATTTATTTCACATTTTTAGGATAATTTTTCATTAAAAGTTACATTTTAATTCGTTCGTTACGTTTTAAGATTCGCGTTTGATTTTCCGTTTTTAGATTTTAGACAATTGTGCTATATTAGCTTGTACCTTCTGCATATTTTGTGATTTCTTATCATAATTTGAATTTCATAATTACAATTTTCACTATTCCACTTTTCACGACACGATTTCACGAATCGAATTTCACGATTCCATTCATTTCTTCACGGGATACGACTCGGGTAATCCGTATTTCTTCCGGATTTCCTTGGATTTATAAATATATAAATTGATTTTCACACAATCAGATACTCATATCTTTCGGGTGTAATAAAAGTATATATCAGAATATGAAAATGAAAAATATCTCTCACTACCTGTCATAGCACATAGATTACCATATGCTTGGGAAATGATCAAACCTCCACCACTTGGCGTAAGCACCTATGATAAACTATCAAAGAGATCTTTTAAAGGGTTGTAACGTGAGGTTTAGGGATATGATAAACACGGTTTTGTTGGATAAAAGCAATCTTTACTGGTGGCAAGTTAATCATCTTAGTCAATTATATGTATAATGTGGCATTGCTAAGCCAAGACTCGACTCGACTTAAGCCAATCATAAACTAACAAAAACATAAAAGAAAACGGGATGGTAGTCCGTAGGTTTTTTTTTTTTTTTTTTTTTTTTTTTAATTTATTATTTTTTTGCATACACTCTTGCTCTACCATCATAAATAATACATCGTAGGGAATTTGAATTCCCCTTACACTTGAGCTTTTACATACTTTACAATCAACTATTCTAACGACTCGAATTAAGATAATCAAAATACTTGGAGTACTTTTTAGATATTAATGCACATATGGGGGTAATAATTGACGTCTTCCCCAATACTCCATAACAATATTACTTTACCCATGAGTCCCAATCGTCCCAAAACCATATGCACAAGATATGACTCGACTTAGCAACCATGTAATCAATTAGACAATTAACTAGGGGTTTAAACATGTAACAATAATGCACTAAAGATGAGTGCATACACGGAAGGCTAAGGCGATTTGGGTGTACATTTGGGGGTGGATTGTAAACAAATTCTTCCTTTAAGTAAAATGATTAAAGTTAGAAACGAAAAAAGATAGGCTCTGCGGGGTGTACTAGGGGTATCGTGTACTAAAAGTGAGTACAACGCAAAGGTGCAGGAGAATTAATTGACTTTACTAGTCAAGTGATTATGACTTCATTGGTCAAGTAATTATGACACGGGTTTAACATAAGGGTGATCCTAATGCCTCTTATCATGTAGTAAATCCTACTACACGAAAGCAGTCTCACTAGCGGTCTCGGGATGCATCACTATCGCAAGTTCTAGAATCTAAGTACTACCGGTACACCCATAAGCATCTTTTCCTAACAAATCTAGGGGCGAACCTCACATATTTGGGGTGGAAAATTTTGAGTGGTACGGTTTTTCGTGCTAGTCATACAACTCCTATCCTTGAGACGCTTATTAAGGCTAAAGCTTCACTACTATATGTGGTAAAAAAAAAAATTAATTTGGCACTAAAATTACCCTAACAAGTGTTTCTTTTAGTTTTATTACTCACCTACTATTGAACAAATAAAATCAAGTGCAATTATATTCTCTAAGGTATCATCAATTACCCTCCCCTTACACTTATGCTGAACATTGTCCACAATGTTTCAATAAAAAGGATGTAAAAGTAACGAAGGTAAAAGTATGAAACAAATACTCCCCTGATTCGTTCGGTGTGGATAATATGTTAACATGGTTAGATCCTCCTACAAGAAAATGAACGTTGAAAGCTTCCCTCCAGAAATATAAATCATCTTCTTGTCCAATATAACCTGTTAAACCTGAGAAAACAATCATGGCAAACCTCGCGTAAAATCAGCGGCAAACTATATATATACAAAAATCCTAGAAAGCAAATTAAGATATAATGCTTGTGGAATGAATATTTGCAGTTTTCTCGGGGTTTATAAAACTAAAGATTTAACAAAAACTCTAAGACTCCGATAGAAAAACAAAAATCGCAAAATTTCTAGAATTTTACACTTGATGCCGTCAGGTTGTAATCCTGACGTCGTCAGAATTGACCTGCAGAAATTTTATGTTAAGTTTCCGGAAAATTTCTAGAAAAACTCATGCCTTATTTCCTGGAAATCCTGCAAAACATCATTTGACTCACACAAATACTAATATGCATATTTGTTTAATATTTTTGTGATTCATGTTCAATCTCGTTCTAAGAAACAAATTTAGATTTCCCTTACATTTATCTTTTGCAAAATACTTTTATATGTAATCAAGACGAAGTTAAAAAGAAAATAAAGCATTTTCACAATTTATTTTGAAACATGAGCCACAAACAATAAAAATAAAACATGCATACAGAAACAAATAAAATCAAAAAAACAAACAATCAAACAAATAAAGCTTGGGTTGCCTCTCAAGAAGTGCTTTTCTTTATTTACGAGTGTTGTAGCTAGACTCAAATTCATGCTCTATCCTATATGAGTGAGTTACTCATCGAGGACGTCCTTAGGGTCGAACTTAGCATGTAGTTTCCTATTGGTTCTCTTAGTTCGGTATGACTTCTCAAACTTCTCTCCATCCGGATCATATAGAATAATCTTCATATGCCATGATCTGTCACCTTCCTTAGGTTGCTTGTCCCAATTCCATTTACATTTATCACCTTCCCTTTTCCATTTGTTCATCCCTAAGTTGATAGGCATCACTCCTAGGAATTCAATCATTTTCCTAAAGACTAAGGGATCCTCAAAGGGGTTTAATTCCTCATCCCTAGCTATGAGTTGCTCCACCGAATGTGTTCGGTTTATGAACTCCTCCTCTAAATAAAATGGGCGTTGAGGTCCTATGAAGTCTCCATTGATCCAAGGTCTATATCTAGATGGTCTTCTATTCATGTCTACCTAATGGGTTGTTGGTTCATTCTCATTATTGTAGCTATGCTTCTTAAAATCGTTGACCGACCAAGTCTCACCTTCTCCTACCGCTATCTTAGATTCCTTACAATCAATCATGGCACTAGCGGTCGCTAAAAATCCTCTTCCTACTAGCAATGGGCATGTAGTGTCACTAACCATATCAAGGACATGAAAATACGCTAAGATAGTTAATCGTACTACGTGAACTACTATATCTTTGATCATTCCTACCGGGTGGGCAACACTTCCATCCGCTAGACCAATTATCACTTCCGTCTCTTCTAACTTCCCTAGCTTAAGTGTGGTGAAAAGGGATAAAGGAATCAAGTTGAGACTTGATCCTAGATCGGCTAGTGTGTCAAAAGCTTCGGAGTTCCCTATCCTACAAGGTAAAACAAATATACCTGGATCATCTAGTTTCTTAGGTAGTTTGTTTTGAACGAAAGCGGTCCCGTTTTTGCCCAACTTACGTCTTTCTTCATATTTTTCTAAGAGGGCATTGTAGTAGGGGGCACGGGCTAAGACATCAATAATGGGGCGCTCAAGGTGAAGTTCCTTAAATTCATCGCCACGATCTTGTGTAGGAGGTATTTCAACTATGCTATTGACTGGTTTAACGCTGGGTATTTTATTCAATTGGACCTTTTGAAAAATTTGGGTTTGCTTGAAACACGTGCTCATGGCATTGACCAAATAGTATTATGGCCAAGAATTAGGAGACGAAACCGATGATATGGCGTTAACGTTTAGTTTCAGGTTCTTGACCTTGTTGCTAGGGAGTACTCCCATTTCTCGGTCATTGACAACTTTCAACAATGTATCAATCTTATTTGTCATCTCACTTTGTTTTTGTTTGAAATCGGCTTCAAACTTTCCTAAACGAGCTTCTTGAGACGCCATAAAATTAGACATCAATCCTTAAAATTATTGGTACTACCATAGTTGTTGAAAGTACGGTTAGGGGGTGGACCGTTTGATTGGTAGCGATTAGGTGGAGTGGAAGAATTGTTTTGGGGTACGTTTTAATTTTGCTTCCACCTAAAGTTTGGGTGATTTTTTCCAAGAGGGGTTGTATGAATCACCATAAGGGTTTGGCTCGAGTTTGAAAGTGTACCACTTGTCTCCCGCTCCGTCGGTGCTAGGATGCATAATCCGCAAAAGCTTGTTCGGGGAGTTCCACGTAATCACGAGTGTCATGGGAACCACCACATAATTCGTATGAAGAAGTGATTTTGTTCACTTGGCTTGAAGGTTTGGGAGCTTCATAGGATTTCATGAGAAACTTGACTTGGTCTTCAAGTTCCATGATCCTATGATTGGGAGTGCTTGAATTGTTCGAAGGCAAAGATATTGCCTTGATCGTTTTGTTCAAATCATGGGATCATTCCAACTTTCGTTGTCGTAGAGAGCAAGATCTTCTATGAGTTCCCATGATTCTTCCGCACTTCGATCACGTAGCTTGCCACCGGCCGCTTGGTCAATGGTTTGCTTCATGGAGAGATTGATATGGTCATAAAAGATTTGGACTTGGAGCCAAAGATCTATGCTATGATGAGGGACTTTTTGGAGTAAGTTCTTGAAACGAATCCATGCTTCATAAAGGGTTTCACCTTGACCTTGTTGGAACATCAAGATGTCATTTCTTAGCTTGGTGGTTCTCCACGGTGGGAAAAATTGAGCAAGGAAAGGAGTGGTGAGACCATCCCAAGAATTGATGGATCCCACGGGTAAACGCTCAAGCCATTGACTAGCTTGGTCAATTAGAGAGAATTGGAAGAGACGCAATCGGGTCGTCTCTCGAGTTTCAACATCAAGATCTATGGAATATACGATTTTGAGAAAATCCTTGATATGTTGATTAGGATCTTCGGAACAAAGTCTATGGAATGAAAATCAGCTTTGCACCAACCGGATGGTGTCGGATCGCAAAGGAGACACATTGGCTCCTTGAGTGAGCTCAATGGTGTTTCAATAGCCTTGGTGGCTAGGACGGGAGTACTCTCCTAAAGTGCGGGGTCTAGGAGGTTGGTTTGGTTGTGGTGGGTTTTGTTGTGGTGGGTTGATGGGATCAAAGATATTACCACCTTCCATGATGGCGGATGGTAATGGTTACGAACAAAGGAACGAAGAAATAAGATAAACTAAAGAAAACCTAAAAAAATAAAATAAAAATCTTAATAGAAAGGAATTTAGCAAGTAGACCTAATAAAAAGAAATTTCAACCTAAACAATAACTACTCCCCTGCAGCGGCGGCAAAAACTTGATGCGTGGGATTGCGCCTACGCAAATGGTTTTACCTCTCGAGGGATCTCGAGAAGCTTGCAATCCCCACAAGATAGTGTATCTGACCGATGTAGTATAGTGTAGTGGCAAGTACCGGGGGATTGATCATTCTACTTGGTGAATAGTGTTCGTTAGGATCAAAACTTAATTAAACTAGGTCTAGAGGTGAGGGATGATTCTTTTTTTATTTTAATGGTTTATGGAAAGCAAGTAAAAATCTCAGGTATTGGAAGAGTGGGCGGAATTAGTTGCTAGTCAACTAACCCAAATAACTACAAACGCAATAAAATACAATAACAAAAAAGTAAATATGAGGAAAACAATAATGAGAGAAACGTGTTTACTTTGATTTCACTACTCCCTATCTATCTTTCATTAATTGGCTAGTTGTTTACAATTGCGTGGATGATAGGTTATATTCCTTAATACCATTCGTGGGACCGTGTACGATCTTCCCGAACTCTATAAGCTTCTACCTCTTCCTATGTCGAGCCGACAACTAGCTCCTAACATGGCCTCCTTAGTAGTCACTCATGCATTAAATACAACCATTAAAATCGTAGTACACATCCGATTCATGTTTCTTAAGACGTTTAACCAAGTTACCAATTGAAGATTAGCCAGTGTTCTTAATCCTAACATCGAAATCATTCATCCACAATAACTAATAACAAACAATCAACCAATAATCAATAGCTAGGTTTCATTACATCTAAGCAAACACAAACAAACCTAGCCTAGCATGTTAAAGTAAAGACAAGCATAAGATAGAATCAAACAATGCATAGACATATTGAATGATTACTGGAAAACTTATCTTTATTCAAACATGGATGAAAGATGGGTTTGAAACCCTTACAAGAAGGAGAAAATTCGACCTAGGGTTTGTGGTATAGTTCCTCCAAAAGTTCTCTTTTTTTTTTGAATGAAAATTAGAAAACTATATTGATGCGTGGAATTGCGACCTCGCAAAAGGTTTTACCTCTCAAGGGATCTTGAGAAGCTTGCAACCCTCACTAGGCAGTGTACCTAACCGTTGTAGTATAGTATAGTGGCAAGTACCGGGGGATTGATCGTTCAACTCAAAGAATAGTGTACGCTAGGGTTAAAACTCAATTAAACTAGGTCTAGAGGTGAGGGATGATTCTTTTTGTATTTTTATATTTTAAGGAAAGCAAGTAAAAATCTCAGGTTTTGAAGGAGTGGGGGGAATTAGTTGCTAATCAACTAACCCAATTAACTACAAATGCAAATAAAATAAAATAAAATAAACTTAAAGTAAATGTGGCGAAAACAATAGTAAGAGAAAATGTGTTTACTTAGATTTCACTACTCCCTAGCTATCTTTTACCGGTTGATTAGTTTGTTACAATTGCATGGATGACGGGTTATTGATTCGTTGTGTTTTGGTGTGTGCAAAAACAATTTGTCAAAATATCAACAAACGTGTAGTCTATGTTATCGTGAGACAACAAGACGTGAAGAAATACGAGTAAACCTTTTAGGAAAAAGATTACCTCGCAAAACTCGTGAAAGTGATATTAAAATTGTGAGACCGGGAAGTGATTTCCCGGGTCGTACCCCAACGAGGTGTGAATGGAAAGCTTCGTGTAAGATCGGGATTAAAATCTTGTATGTTTGGTTGAGAAAGGTTATTTGGTATTGTGGAATTAGGAGAAATTATAAATAAAGAACGATAAATGAAATAAACGCAACTAAAATACGAATACAAACTAGGGATGAAAAGTAAAACTTAAAGTCTACTTAAAAGGCTACGGGAATGATAATAGGGACTAAGGGAAACCTAAAACGTAAGCTAAGTTTAAAAACGTAAAAGTTATTTAAATAAAAACGCGAGTGCGCAAAAGAAAAAGTGAATTTAAAGCGACGCTAATCCTACAAGTATAAAAACGACCTTTCTGTGATCCTAATAATAAAAGAAAATTTTTGAAAAAGAAATTTTTTTTTTAATTTTTTTTTTATTTTTTTAATAATTCAATTTTACTTAAAAAACAATAAAAGCTAATTAAATACCTAATAAATAGTAAAACAAATAAATTAAATCTAAGGAAATTTAGGTAAATTCTATATACTAAAAAGTAACTACGAAAAATGAAAAGCTAGAAAAAGCAGTTAAATTAGCAAACTATAGTTCGAATCCCCCCAAACCCCCTCTTTTCATAAACCAATTTTTTTCAATTTTATTTTAAAAACTAATTATATTAATGAAAATAACTACTTTTTATAACTAAAACAATTTTTGAAAATCAAGGAATAAGCTATAAAGAGCTTTTTAGTTTAACAGTTAGAAAAAATGAACAACAAGAAGAACAAGCTTGACTGTTAACTAGGCTCAAGCTCACACAAGCTTGCAAAATCTACTTATAAGCCAAAACTTTGCAAATAACTTCTATCTGACCTGAATAACAGGTACCTAAACTAATTTAAGCAACTCACTTAGCAAACAACAAAGAATGAGAGGGATAAGCTTAGCAGATAAATAACCTAAACAAAAGTCTAACCGATTTGCTCTCATAAGCTACCAATAAGCTGTCACTAGGGGGAAACACGCAAAAGGCAACTAGGGGGAAACCTGATAAGCTAACATAACAGAGAATAAATAGTTACAATAATATAGAAAACTCCTAAAAAGCTAAAATTACCTATCCTATTGATATGGCTATAAAAAAAATTAAACAAGAGGGCTATTGGGCTTACTGTGATGGCCTAAAAGCATTAAAAAAAAATTGTAAAAAATCAGAAAAAATTATCAGTACTTAAACTAGCTTCCAAATAAGTAGTGTACCAAGTTTGAGGTCAAAAGGATTGAACATAAAGAAGATAAAAATAGATATCAAAACCTACTTGAGAACTATGATAACTGATGCAGGGGTATAACAGGCCTAAGGGGGCTGATTGTAGGGCTAAAATATGCTATTAATAAGCCATAAAAAGCTAAAGTAAGCTCGAACTTACAAAGTCTAAACTACAAACTAATTACAAAACCAAAATCTAATCCTAAAACTTACTACATCTAAGCTAACATTGAGAACAAAAGGGACAGTTGAGCCAGAACCTACTGATGCAACAGTTCGGAAAAATGGGTCAAATTGGAGTTTGACCCACGATGATCAACCCAGGTTCAAGGAAAATACACTAACCTATCTTAAGCTAGAATTGAGCTAAGAAGATACAAACACAAGCTTAAACTAACAACTTATCCTAGCAGCTAAGGAAAATTAGTTAATGAGCAGATATTTAGGATTTAAGCGAAAGACTTTTGAACCTTAAATGAGAATGAAAACTTTAAGTTAGAACTGCTAACCATACTTAAATAAGCCTGAATGAAGTTTGAAAGTTGAAAAATACTGAGTTAGTTTTAGACTTCAAAGTTATGCCAAACACCCCTTAACACGGATGTTACTTAATTTTTACTTGAAAAGCAGAATGGGCATTGGAAATATTTCAGAACTTGAGCTACAACTAAGCTTGATAACACCAATTAACTGTAAACGAGTATTTTTGAATAAGCAAATACTAAGAGCTAAAACTAATTACAACAGTAAGATAAAACTTGAATCTTCATTAAACTTCAAGAAAGATGGTACAAAATAAAATTCAGAGCTAAATGAAAACTAAACTTTGAAAATAAACAATACTTGACTACTACTAAAAACCTAATTAAAATTGACTACTAAAACCTAATACATGACTGCCTCATATGGGCTTACAATTTATACCACTCCAAGCTGGGGTTTTACTTCGCTCTCTTGTTCACTTCTGCTTTCAACAGGTTGTGTTTGTTATGTGAGAGGATTGGTGAGTTGTCCAACACTTGTGTTTCTTTGAAAACATCTCAACCATCATATTTGCTCTTGAATAAATCGTGACCTTTAGTCCCAATTGGCGCCCAAATGGAGAGGTGGATTGATGACATGGCTAGTATCTTGTGAAGGGGTGGTATCATGTGAAGGTTGGGGGAGATAGTGGGATATGCTTTTGAGGAGGTTGGGGATGGTGATTTGTTTGGCGTGTAATGGAAAGCAGGGAGTTGGGGGTTTGTTTGGAGGGTAAAAAGCAGGTGGGAGAAGGGAGGATATTATGACTGGGTGTCGACTAGGTCAAAGAGGGAGGAATGTACATTTTTATTAAAAACGTAGGAATGGTGAGTTGGGCTTGGGGTTGGGAAAATGGGACAAGGTGAATTGGATCAGGGGTGTTTGTGTTGGGTTTGGTTTAAGTTCAATACAAAGGGTCCAATTGGTCATGTAGATTAAGTCTAGGGACCATTTATGCCAAAGCTGAAAATCAGGGACTGATATTGCAAACTATTCAAACTTAATCCATGGACCAAACTTGCCAAACTTGAATATCCCAAGGACCGTGATTAATAAATTTCCCATTTTAAACCCCCGAGGACTAAAACTGCCAATCATTGAAAGTTGAGGGACCAAAATTGTAATTTCTTCAAACTTTTTACCCAAGCACCATTTTTTATTACTTTTGACTTTTAAGGACTTGGGTTGACTTTTATTTCAAAATAATTATTCAGGGACTAGTTTTGACAATTCAGGGACTGATTTTGACAACTCTTCATATTTTGCTCGTTTTTCGTCTGTTTTCAATCATTTGTACCTGAAACACACAAAAACACACTCCAAGGATATTTGTGATGTTATTTGACCATTTTGAAGTGTTTTTGATTGTTTTGACTCGAAAATTGGATGAAAAGATACGTGTAAAACGACACATATAAAATCCCCCACACTAAGCAATTGCTAGTCCCTAGCAATTTTTGTGAAAAATTTAATAGATTTGAATCTCTTTACCAAAAGCCATTACTTCTGGAGTAGCCAAATGTTTCAGTTCAAGTAAGAACTATGGTCCACCTGATAACCATGTGATTTTGAGCAAACCACCAGTTGTCAACGGATTTGATTTGTCTTTACCAAAAGCCGCTTGCTTCTGAACTAGCCAACTCTTGATGGACACAGTCAACATCTTGGTGAGTTGATTACCAATTATGGTTTTCCACTGCCTTTACCACAAGCCATAATCTTGCGGGCTAGCCAACTCTTTCACTTTTTAGGATATGGCGAGTTGAGATACCATATAGTTTTGGGCAAACTGTCAGCCATCAACGGATTTGGGATATCTTTACCAAGAGCCGTTTGCTCCTGGATTAGCCAATCCTTTTGTCGTTTAGACATGGCGGACTGATAACCACAAAATTTTTGAAACTTAAGTGAATTTTTTTTTTTTTTTAATTTTTGGCCAAAAACGGAGGTACTAGAAGGTAAAATGTGATCAAATTTGCTAAAATACACCCCCCCCCCCACACACTTAGAATTGAATATTGTCCTTAATATTCAAAGTCCCGGCTATTATGCCGACTCTTTGAACGTAAAAGGGCAACATTACAAGCTAAATGTGGAAACACCATTTTGTTTATCACTTTATTGGTAACCACAACAGGGGTAACTCCCCCACACTTAGGGTGAAAACCCCATATACATGCTACTGTTTTTGTTAACGAGTCGCTAGCTTGACTCGACCCCGCATTCATTGGTTCTTGGGGAAGCAAGATGTGGAAGGAACAATCTCCATCGGACTTTCATTCAAGATGTTGGACAAACATTTGAAGCACGTGAAAGTTCCACACCGATGAGATAAGTACCCGGCTCTAAATAGTATAAACTATAAGCGGTGATGTCGGGATCAAAGATAATGTCTTCATTCCCGAAGGAGTGAAGAACAGGAGAAATCACCCGGTAGGTGAAAAAGAGAAAGAAAGTCATGATAAACATCTTGACTAAGTCATCATCATCAGGAGGCGGATTCATGGATTCATCATCATGAATCTCATCATTTAAGCTCATGTGATCAAGACATATCCCGGGTGTGTCTAGATCAAAGTAGAAGTTATCATATTCCGGTGGAGATATGATATGAGTGAGTTCACAGGAGAACTCCTCGAACGTGAATGAATCATATTCGGGATCGATGTGAGTGAGTTCACAGGAGAACTCATCGAAGGTAAATGATTCATAATCGGGGAGAGAATTATGAGAATGAGAAGTGGTACTGCCACTAATCTTCTCTCCCATAGGATCAAAATGGAAGGCTTCAAATTCCGATATAGAATCATCGGAAAAAATGTCACTATCCTTAATGGGGCTAGGAGATGAAATAGGTTTCTCTTTGAAAGCCTCGATTTTGGAAATGAGAAAATTGGCATTCAATAATGTTGCACGAAGTGCTTCATCTTTGATTTCAGTGTCAGTTTCATCATTCCCTTCTTCTAAGCTGACTAGCTCAGAAGGTAATCCTTCCACATGACTGATGTTTCCAGAAAATAAAGAATTTTCATCAGTATGTGAAGTACTAAGCTCGATTTTGGGATTAGAATTTAAAAGGTTTTCAATTTCTCCCAGATCGGCTTCGAAATCAAACAGATCATCATCACTTCCCAATGGAAGTGGATTGATGTGAGTAAGTTCTTCTGTGAACTCCTCAAGGAGAAGCTCAACATCAGAATGAGGCAGTGATGCCTCTACATACTCAACTTCTCCATAAGATGTACAATTATCATCAAAGTCAGAGAAAGTTTCAAAATGATCTTTTGGATTTTCAGGAGGGGAAGGTGAATCACACATATGATCAAAAGTTCCCTGTGACTCTCCTTGGATTGGGACAAGGTTCTCAACATTAGACTTTATGAATTCGTCCGATTCCTTTTCAGGAATAGTGCTAAGATGCTCATCCCCCATGTTCAGAGAGTAAGTGTGACTTCGGGTGTGATAACAACAGACTGAGGGAGTTGAGAAGTACTAGCAGTTATGGATCCTTCAAGTTCCATTTGATCAACGGCTAGTGACTTCGTCACATTATTTTCTCCCTGATTTTTCATGGAAGGAACCACAACTGATGAATTTCATGAGCCTTGACGAATATCAAGGGTATCTTCATCATCACTATCGTCATCGTCATCGTAGATGATAGTTTTACGCATTCGAAATCTTACTCTAGCTGCTTCTTCTGCTTCTTCAGCTAGTATTTCTTTGTAAGACTTCGAACGAGGTTCTTCCGGAGCAGGTTTGTTAACCAAATCCTTAAGATCATTTAAAGTATTTAAAACATTTTGCAAAAGTTCTTGAGGAAATGGTTGAGGTTGTGTTTCAAATGTTTGGTATTGTGGAGGTTGGTCGTGATAATTGTTGTCACAAGGAAAAAGATTCCTAGTTTGACAATCGGTGCTAAAATGCGGACCTCCACAATACTCAGAACCGTATTGTTGTGAAGTTGGTGCATTTGAAACGATTCGGCATTGCAATTTTGATAACACAGATTATGCTCATATGAAATGAAATTGTTTTGTGGCTCATTGCAAAAGCTCGGATTAGAATCGTAAGCGAATGAATTACTCGAACCACAAAACAAACAACTTCCATTTTGAATATCATTACCACATCGTTCACACGTGCACCAACGACATGGTAGACCTAAAAGTGGCTCACCACAACCAACGCAAGGAATAAATGATTGCCTTAGAGAAGGAATCGGACCATTCAAAGAATCAACAAAATAATTCGAATGATTATCAAGTCTCGAAGAACATTTTGAAAAATCCAGAGGTAGGACAAGTGGTGTGCTCTGAGAGCTAGGAATTTCTACCACTTCCGTTATGGTCCTCGGTTTTTATTCTTGATAAACGTGATGATCAGGAAAGTCGTTTATTTTAGTCACCGTTTTAAGCTTAGTACATTTGCTTGATAAACTTCGAATCATAAATCGTGAGAGGTGTGGATCGACTCTTGATGGTTTGCCATTAATAGTACGTATTTCGGGATGTGAGGGGTAGTCAGAAGAATTTTGAGAATCATTGAAAGCATTCGGATATGCTTTGCACCATTTACAAAATCTGTCTCTAATATTACTTCCACACCGCTCACACCCACACTTGTAACAACGAAGATTGTCATCCACCGGACCTTTACAATGAAAACAGTGATAGTCGAGTGATGACATAAGAATTAAACATTAATGAGGGAGGTATAAGAAGGCGAGAATCAAACGTATAGGAGACGAAGATTATTTTTAGGTTTTTCAAAAAACACAACAATTAAAACAAGACCAACTCATAAAGACAAGGGAACTTAAACCAATAATCACAAATGCAAGGTTAACCTTTAAGGACAAACGTACAAGGAGCGGGAGAAAAGAATGGATTTCGCACTAGGACGAAGTTCGTTGGATCGCCCTATACCGTTTCGACTCCTCTTAGTGTAAGCTTATCGATTAAAAGTTTTTCAAAACGCAAGTGATACAAAAGCAAGTTTTGATCTTTGGTTTGGGAACTTATTATGGTTACACCCCCAGTTGGTAGGTGTTCTGCCTTGGTTTGCGGTGGTAAGATTTTAATGTTGTTATTATTAAACAAGGAAACGGGAAAATCTTTTTGTATTTTTCTTATCTTTTATAGATATAATACATATATAGAAACAAAAGAAAAAAAAAATTTGGTTTTTTATAAGTTTTATGAAAACGTAACTTCTTGCGAAGGTTCTACAAGACTAATCGTCTAAACCTTATCGAGACCTTCGACACACAGCCTCCCCAGCAGCGGCGCCATTTGATTCGTTGTGTTTTGGTGTGCGCAAAAACAATTTATCAAAATATCAACAAACGTGTAGTCTATGTTATCGTGAGACAACAAGACGTGGAGAAATACGAGTAAACCTTTTAGGAAAAAGATTACCTCGCAAAACTCGTGAAAGTGATATTAAAATTGTGAGACCGGGAAGTGATTTCCCGGGTCGTACCCCAACGAGGTATGAATGGAAAGCTTCGTGTAAGATCGAGATTAAAATCTTGTATGTTTGGTTGAGAAAGGTTATTTGGTATTGTGGAATTACGAGAAATTATAAATAACAAACGATAAATGAAATAAACGCAACTAAAATACGAATACAAACTAGGGATGAAAAGTAAAACTTAAAGTCTACTTAAAAGGCTACGGGAATGATAATAGGGAATAAGAGAAACCTAAAACGTAAGGTAAGTTTAAAAACGTAAAAGTTATTTAAATAAAAACGCGAGTGCGCAAAAGAAAAAGTGAATTTAAAGCGACGCTAATCCTACAAGTATAAAAACGACCTTTCTATGATCCTAATAATAAAAGAAAATTTTTGAAAAAGAAAAATATTTTTTTATTTATTTTTTATTTTTTTAATAATTCAATTTTACTTAAAAAAAAATAAAAGCTAATTAAATTCCAAATAAATAGTAAAACTAATAAATTAAATCTAAGGAAATTTAGGTAAATTCTATATACTAAAAAGTAACTACGAAAAATAAAAGTTAGAAAAAGCAGTTAAAATAAGCAAACTATAGACTGAAATTTAAATAAGCAAAACAGAAAGTGCTATTAAATAATAACTACAACAAACAATAACAAGTTAATAGTCCTAGCATAGTTGGTATTGGGGGAGTTATGCTTGTGTCTAATGTGAGACTGCCAACCCATGTTCGAATCCCCCCAAACCCCCATTTTTCATAAACCATTTTTTTTCAATTTTATTTTAAAAACTAATTATATTAATGAAAATAACTACTTTTTATAACTAAAACAGTTTTTGAAAATCAAGGAATAAGCTGTAAAGAGCTTTTCAGTTTAACAGTTAGCAAAAATGAACAACAAGAAGAACAAGCTTGACTGTTAACTAGGCTCAAGCTCGCACAAGCTTGCAAAAATTACTTATAAGCCAAAACTTTGCAAATAACTTCTATCTAACCTGAATAACAGGTACCTAAGCTAATTTAAGCAACTCACTTAGCAAACAAGAAAGAATGAGAGGGATAAGCTTAGCAGATAAATAACCTAAACAAAAGTCTAACCAATTTGCTCTCATAAGCTACCAATAAGCTGTCACTAGGAGGAAACACGCAAATGGCAACTAGGGGGAAACCTGATAAGCTAACATAACAGAGAATAAGTAGTTACAATAATATAGAAAACTCCTAAAAAGCTAAAATTTCCTATCCTATTGATATGGCTATAAAAAAATTAAACAAGAGGGCTATTGGGCTTACTGTGATGCCTAAAAGCAGTAAAAAAAATTGTAAAAATTCAGAAAAAATTATCAATACTTAAACTAGCTTCCAAATAAGTAGTGTACCAAGTTTGAGGTCAAAAGGATTGAACATAAAGAAGATAAAAATAGAGATCAAAACCTACTTGAGAACTATGATAACTGATGCAGGGGTATAACAGGCCTAAGGGGGCTGATTGTAGGGCTAAAATAAGCTATTAATGAGCCATAAAAAGCTAAAGTAAGCTCGAACTTACAAAGTCTAAACTACAAACTAATTACAAAACCAAAATCTAATCCTAAAACTTGCTACATCTAAGCTAACATTGAGAACAAAAGGGACAGTTGAGCCAGAACCTACTGATGCAACAGTTCGGAAAAATGGGTCAAATTGGAGCTTGACCCACGATGATCAACCCAGGTTCAAGGAAAATACACTAACCTATCTTAAGCTAAAATAGAGCTAAGAAGATACAAACACAAGCTTAAACTAACAACTTATCCTAGCAGCTAAGGAAAATTAGTTAATGAGCAGATATTTAGGATTTAAGCGAAAGACTTTTGAACCTTAAATGAGAATGAAAACTTTAAGTTAGAACTGCTAACCATACTTAAATAAGCCTGAATGAAGTTTGAAAGTTGAAAAATACTGAGTTAGTTTTAGACTTCAAAGTTATGCCAAACACCCCTTAACACGGATGTTACTTAATTTTTACTTGAAAAGCAGAATGGGCATTGGAAATATTTCAGAACTTGAGCTACAACTAAGCTTGATAACACCAATTAACTGTAAACGAGTATTTTTGAATAAGCAAATACTAAGAGTTAAAACTAATTACAATAGTAAGGTAAAACTTGAATCTTCATTAAACTTCAAGAAAGATGGTACAAAATAAAATTCAGAGCTAAATGAAAACTAAACTTTGAAAATAAACAATACTTGACTACTACTAAAAACCTAATTAAAATTTACTACTAAAACCTAATAAATGACTGCCTCATATGAGCTTACAATTTATACCACTCCAAGCTAGGGCTTTACTTCGCTCTCTTGTCCACTTCTGCTTTCAACAGGTTGTGTTTGTTGTGTGAGAGCATTGGTGAGTTGTCCAACACTTGTGTTTCTTTGAAAACATCTCAACCGTCAGATTTTCTCTTGAATAAATCGTGACCTTTAGTCCCAATTGGCGCCCAAATGGAGAGGTGGATTGATGACATGGCTGGTATCTTGTGAAGGGGTGGTATCATGTGAAGGTTGGGGGAGATAGTGGGATATGCTTTTGAGGAGGTTGGGGATGGTGATTTGTTTGGCGTGTAATGGAGAGCAGGGAGTTGGGGGTTTGTTTGGAGGGTAAAAGAGAGGTGGGAGAAGGGAGGATATTATGACTGGGTGTCGACTAGGTCAAAGAGGGAGGAATGTACATTTTTATTAAAAACGTAGGAATGGTGAGTTGGGCTTGGGGTTGGGAAAATGGGCCAAGGTGAATTGGATCAGGGGTGTTTGTGTTGGGTTTGGTTTAAGTTCAATACAAAGGGTCCAATTGGTCAAGTAGATTAAGCCTAGGGACCATTTATGGACTGATATTGCAAACTGTTCAAACTTAATCCATGGACCAAACTTGCCAAACTTGAATATCCCAAGGACCGTGATTAATAAATTTCCCATTTAAACCCCCGAGGACTAAAACTGCCAATCATTGAAAGTTGAGGGACCAAAATTGTAATTTCTTCAAACTTTTTACCCAAACACCATTTTTGATAACTTTTGACTTTTAAGGACTTGGGTTGACTTTTATTTCAAAATAATTATTCAGGGACTAGTTTTGACAATTCAGAGACTGATTTTGACAACTCTTCATATTTTGCTCGTTTTTCGTCTGTTTTCAATCCTTTGTACCTGAAACACACAAAAACACACTCCAAGGATATTTGTGATGTTATTTGACCATTTTGAAGTGTTTTTGATCGTTTTGACTCGAAAATTGGACGAAAAGATATGTGTAAAACGACACATATCAGTTATATTCCTTAATACCATTCGTAGGGCCGTGTACGATCTTCCATAACTCTATAACCTTCTACCTCTTCCTATGTCGAGCTGACTACTAGCTCATGGCCTCATTAGTAGTTACCTTTGCATTAAATATAACCAATTTATCGTAGTACACCTCCGATCATGTTTCTTAGGACGTTAAAGAAGTTACCAAGTGGAAGTCTGCCAGTTTTCTTAAGCCTAACATCGAAATCATTCATCCACAACAATTATAAACAAACAACCAACCAATAATCAATGTCTAAGTTTCATTACATTTAAGCAAACACAAAGAAAACCTAGCCTAGCATGTTAAAGAGAAGACAAGCATAAGATATAATCAAACAACACATAGACACATTGAATGATTGTTGGAAACTTATCTTCAATTAAGCATGGATGAAACAAGGGTTTGAAACCCTCAAAAATACAGTAAAATTCGTCTAGGGTTTTCTCCTCTCAAAGTTGCACACAATGACTGAAAAATCAAAAACTATATATAGAATAATGGATCTGAGGGCGTCAAGAGTAAGGTCTGATGCCATCAACTCGCCGCCAAAATTATCATCGTATTGCCTAGATCCACTTCTAACGTCGTCATGTGTAAACTTGGTTTTGGCCGTCATGTGCAAATAACTCTTGATGGCCTTGGTGACGCCGTCATGTACAATTCTTCAAAAACTTCTCTGGCGCGTCATGTGTAACTTTATTTATCCACCTCTTTGTCAAGTCTTGACGCCGTCACTAGTAATTCTTGACGCCGTTAGGTACAATCTCCTGCATGATTTTGGAGACTTTGTCGTTTTCTTCACTTTTTTGCTCCAAAACGTCCAAAATGCTTCATTTTCTAAATATCCTCTCAAAAGTACTTAAAATTACAAAAGGAACGATTTAGGGCAATATTTGATCAAATAATCTCGACTTTGGGCTTAAATAATCCCACAAAAGCGGTATACTTTTCGTCTCATCAAATACCCTTACACTTGAGATTTGCTTGTCCTCAAGCAAATGCGCTTTTATTCTAATCAAAATACAAGCTAGGGGTCATTTAAAACTAATATAAAAATAATTGCAACAAATAATCATTCCACTTCAACCAAAAACAAGCACGGAAATTATACGCTAGCACCTCACAAATGGTGTTTAGATACTCACATCTCTCGAGGGTAATAAAGTATATATCACAATATGGAAATCGAAAACATCTCTCACTACCTGTCATAGCAAATAGATTACCATAGGCTTAGGAAAGGATCAAACCTCCACCACTTGGCGTAACGCACCTAGGATAAACTATCAAAGAGGTCTTTTAAAAGGGTTATAACGTGAGGTGTAGGGATATGGTAAACACAGTTTTGTTAGATAAAAGCAATATTTATGGTGGCGAGTTAATCATCTTGGTCAACTACATGTACAATGTGGCGTTGCTAAGCCAAGACTCGACTCGACTTAAGCTAATAAAGAAAAACTAACAAAACATAAAAAGAAACGGGATGGTAGTCAGTATGTTTTTCTTTTTCTTTTTCTATTTTTTTCTTTTTCTTGATTTTTCAATTTTTTTTTTCATACACTCTTACCCTACCATCTAAAATAATAAATCCTAGAAAAGTTGCGTTCCCATTACATTTGAACTTTTACATACTTTACAATTAACTATTCTAATGACTCGAATCAAAATAATAAAAACACTTTGAGTACTTTTTAAGATTAACGTACATATGGGGGTAATATACGATGTTCTTCCCCAATACTCCATAATACTATTACTTTACCCATGAGTCCAAATCGTCCCAAAACAATATGTACAAGATGTGACTCGACTTAGCAACCATGTAATCAATTAGATAATTAACTAAGGTTTAAACATGTAACAATAATGCACTAAAGATGAGTGCATATAAGGAAGGCTAAGGCAATTTGGTTGCACATTTGGGGTGGATTGTAAACAAATTCTTCCTTTAAGTAAAATGCTTAAAGCTAGAAACGAAAAAAATAGGCTCGGAGGGGTGTACTAGGGGTATCGTGTACTAAAAATGAGTACAACGCAATGGTGTGGGAAAAAATAATAAACTTTACTAGTAAAGTAATTATGAATTTATTGGTCAACTAATTATGATACGGGTTTAACACAAGGGTGATCCTAATACCTCTTGTCATGTAGTAAATCCTAACTACACGAATGTAGTCCACTATCGGTCTCAGGATGCATCACTAACGCAAGTTCTAGAATCTAAGTACTACCAGTACACTCATAAGCATCTTTTCCTAACAAATCTAGGGGCGAACCTTACATATTTGGGGTGGAAAATTTTGAGTGGTACGGTTTTTTTGTGCTAGTCATACAACTCTTATCCATGAGACGCTCATTAAGGCTAAAGCTTCACTCCTAAATGTTGTAAAAAATTTTAAATTTGGCGCTAAAATTGCCCTAACAAGTATTTCTCTAAGTTTTATTACACACCTAGTATTGAACAAACAAACTCAAGTGCAATTGTATTCTCTAAGGTATCATCATTTACCCTCCCCTTACACTTAGGCTGAACATTGTCCCCAATGTTTAATAAAAAGGATGTAAAAGTAATGAAGGTAAAAGAATGAAACAAATAATCCCCTAATTCGTTCTTTGTAGATAAATGGATAACATGGTTAGATCTTCCTCCAAGAAAATGAACGTTGAAAGCTTCCCTCTAGAAATATAAATCATCCTCTTGTCCAATATAACCTGTTAAACCTGAGAAAACAATCATGGGAAACCTCGCGTAAAATCAGCGGCAATCTATATATATAAGGATATAATGCTTGTGGAATGAATGTTTGCAGATTTTCTATAGTTTATAAAACTAAAGAATTAACAAAAACTTTAAGACTCCGGTAGAAAAACAAAACTTGCAAAATTTTTCAGAATTTTTGCACCTGACGCCGTCAAAGTGCTCTGACAGAAATCTCATGTTAAGTTTCCGGAAAATTTCTAGAAAACAAATACTAATATAAATGTTCATTTAATATTGTTGTGGTTCATGTTCAATTCCGTTCTTAGAAAACAAATTTAGATTTCCCTTACACTTAGCTTTTGCGAAATACCTTTTTATGAAGTTAAGACAAACAACAAGGTAAAGCATTTTCACAATTTATTTTGAAACATGACCCACAAACAATGAAATAAAGCATGCATATGGAAACAAATAAAATCAAACATATAAAACAAATAAAACTTGGGTTGCCTCCTAAGAAGCGTTTTTCTTTATTTACGAGTCTTGTAGCTAGACTCAAGGTCACGGGCTATGTTTTCCTTTCCCACTTTTCAATCGATTCTCTTAACCTTTGAACTACTTCCATGTCAACTTTATACTTAGGCCCAAGGGTTAAGCAATTCTTATAGTAAAGGCTCCTCTTCTCCAAAAAAAAATTCATTCCTTTATTCTTATCTTCTTCGTTAATGTCCTCGATTGCACTAATGTTATCCATATCAAGTTGAGGCATATAACGAAATTCCTTCATTTTATTAGGCATCCTATAGGTGATCCTATCGATTCCGTTAGAAAATTAGACCGTTCCTTCTATTTGATCGTGTTTTAACTTGGACTCCTCAATAAATGGCTTACCTAATACAATATGGGATAAGCGAAAATTTATAACATTAGCCAAGTCTTCAACAACCATAAAGTCAATGATATAAGTAAAGTTCCCAACAAAGACATGTAAACCTTTAACTCTCCTGACAAAATTACAAACTCCACCGGGGTATTTGGGATCTTTCCTAGGTCCGAGTCTTATTTTTACTATATCATTATAAACACTTGAAGACATAACGTTGAGTGGGGATTCGAAATCGATGTAGGCTTGATCAATGCATTTATACCCAATCATACATGGTATCTTCACATTCTCAGGGTCACCTCTCTTAATCTTAGAGTCAATCTTAACAAAAAGAGGCCGGGGATTATCAATGAGATTGTTATAGTAAGCGATTTCCTCCTTAGTGGGATATAAATTGAAATAATCATCATCTAAATCCTCCTATTTTTCTTCCTTAACATCTTCTACAATTGCATAGTCATTGGGTTCTAGTTCCTTATCTAAGTCCATGGCTATTGCTAGGTCATTAAGCGCATAATGAAGCTCAATATCAACCAATCTATTGAGTTCTCTAAGTTCCCTAATCTCATTCTCAATCTGTTCACGCAACAAAGCGACTTCGCTAGGTGAAAGGGGTGGATTCGCGTTTTCCATAGTGGTCAACGGAATAGTCAATGAGGATTGTACGAACAAACACACAAAGAAAAGATAGACTAAAGAAACCTATAAAAATAAAATAAAAATCTTACTAGAAAGGAATATAGCAAGTAAACCTAATAAAAAGTAATTTCAACCTTGACAATAACTATTCCCCGGGCTGCGGCGCTAAAAACTTGATGCGTAGAATTGCGCCCTAGCAAAAGGTTTTACCTCTCAAGGGATCTTGAGAAGCTTGCAACCCCGACCAGGCAGTGTACCTGACCGTTGTAGTATAGTATAGAGGCAAGTACCGGAGGATTGATCGTTCAACTCAAAGAATAGTGTTCGCTAGGGTTAAAACTCAATTAAACTAGGTCTAGAGGTGAGGGATGATTCTTTTTGTATTTTTATATTTTAAGTAAAGCAAGTAAAAATCTCAGGTTTTGAAGGAGTGGGCAGAATTAGTTGCTAATCAACTAACCCAATTAACTACAAATGCAAATAAAATAAAATAAAATAAATTAAACTTAAAGTAAATGTGGCAAAAACAATAATAAGAGAAAATGTGTTTACTTAGATTTCACTACTCCCTAGCTATCTTTTACCGGTTGATTAGTTTGTTACAATTGCATGGATGACGGGTTATATTCCTTAATACCATTCGTAGGGCCGTGTACGATCTTCCCTAACTCTATAAGCTTCTACCTCTTCCTATGTTGAGCCGACTACAAGCTCATGGATTTATTAGTAGTTACCTACGCATTAAATATAACCAATTTATCGTAGTACGCTTCCGATCATGTTTCTTAAGACATTCAAGCAAGTTACCAAGTGGAAATCTGCCAGTTTTCTTAAGCCTAACACCGAAATCATTTATCCACAACAATTATAAACATACAACCAACCAATAATCAATATCTAAGTTTCATTACATCTAAGCAAACACAAAGAAAACCTAGCCTAGCATGTTAAAGAGAAGACAAGCATAAGATATAATCGAATAACACATAGACATATTGAATGATTGTTGGAAACATATCTTCAATTAAGCATGGATGAAACAAGGGTTTGAAACCCTCAAAAATACAGTAAAATTCGTCTAGGGTTTTCTCCTCTCAAAATGGCACACAATGAATGAAAAATCAAAAACTATTTATAGAATAATGGGTCTGACGGCGTCAAGAGTAAGGCCTGATGCCGTCAACTCGTGCCAAAATTATCATCGTATTGCCTAGATCCACTTTTGACGTCGTCATGTGTAAACTTGCTTGATTCTGGGGACTTTGCCGTTTTCTTCACTTTTCGCTCAAAAAACGTCTAAAATGTTTCCTTTTCCAGATTTCTTCTCAAAAATACCTAAAATGACAAGAGGAACGATTTGAGGTAATATTTGATTAAATAATCATGACTTGGGGCTTAAATGACCCCCTAAAAGCGTAACACTTTTCGCCTCATCAGCCCTCAATCGAAATCATATATATAACAAACAAAGAAACAAGAAATGGGTGTTTAAATTGAGTGAAAGAATAGCAAGAACAAAGAACACGACATTTTGACAATTGGAAAATCGGGCATTTTGATTGGCTAATTGAAAGTTTAAAACAGAGGGGAAATTAGTCGGGATTAGTGCTTCGTATCGACCAAAGGTTACGGTGATTCGATGTGCTTTATGATTTAGACAGGGGTGTATCCGGTGGGTTACAGGCTAACCATCACTGTCTTTGCATCGTGCCCGTTCGAGTGAGTGTTTTGACCACCAGATGGGACACACCGATTCGGTTGATATTCGATTAGTGGCTAATCATCGTGACCCATTGATTCAGGCAAGGGTTTTGATTATCATGAATGTTCATGTTGGACTGTTGGTTCAGGTAATGATCCGGCCATGGTGAATCTTCCAAGGGCTGTGACCGATGTGTGCTTCGAATGGGTATTGTGACTTTTCAAAAATTCACGACATACCCTATATAAAGGGACACATGGGTGAGCCATTTGAATAATCCAAAACCCAAAAAATACAACATACAAAAACTTCTCCTCTAATATACTCGATTACTATAAGTAATATTGCTATAGAAATATTGTTGTAGTATCTAGGAATTTTTTATAACTTGATAGTTCATCCGGATTATAACCACTTTGTATAGTGTTGATAACTGCTACATATGTTACTTAATTGTATCTTGTAAGGCAATTCATTGGTAACCCAAGACACGATTGTTCGAAAGAATGATGGGGCAAAATTACTTTAAGGACAGAGAGAACCCGTCTTGAAATAACAAGTAGTAGCATGAAACACATTGTCATTGATGAGGCGAAAAATGAACCACTTTTAGGGGGTCATTTAAGCCCGGAATTGAATTTATTTGATCAAATATTGCCCTAAATCGTTCCTTTTGTGATTTAAGGTACTTTGGGAGTGAAATCTGGAAAAGAAAGCAATTCGAACATTTTTGGAGCATAAAAGTGAAGAAAACGCCAAAGTCTTAATTTTCCTTGCTGGGAACAGTAGGTGACGGCGTCAAGAAGGAATTTCTGACGGCGTCAAGAGTAATTTCCATGACGACCCAGTACAAAATTGACGGCGTCACGAAGTAGGGCGTCAAGAGTAAAATGCATGACGGCCTGGAAATGCTTAACACATGACGGCGTCAAAAGTAGATCAAAGCAGTCTGAGAAGTATTTTGGTGGCGAGATGACGACGTCACAAAATTTGTCTTGACGCCGTCAGACCCTATTTCCTATATATAGTTTTCTAATTTTCACATTAAAAGGAGAGAAGTTTTGGAGAAACCCTAAGTACGAACTTGGTACGAATTTTACAGGTTTTTCAAGGGTTCTAAGCCCTTGATCCCTTTCATGTGTAATTGACATAAGTATTCTTTTAATTCAATCAATATGTCTATGTGTTGGTTGTCTATATCTTGTTCTTGTCTTAATTCCAACATGCTAGGCTAGATCTATCTTGTGTTTGCTTGATCTAATGAAACCTAGATGTTAATTATGTGTTGATTACTTGTTTATAGTTGTATTGGATGAATGATTTCGATGTTAGGCTTAAGAAAACTGTCAGACTTCCAAATGGTAACATGCTTGAACGTCTTAGGAAACATGAACTGACGTGCACTAGGTTTTATTGGTTGTATTTAATGCATGAGTAAATTCTAATGATCCCATGTTAGGAGCTTCTTAGCCGGCTCGACATAGGAGTGAAGTAGGCACTCGTAGGATTGGGGAATTAAGTGCGCCACCCCATAAATGGTATTAAGGAATACAATCCGTCATCCACGCAACTATAACAAGTAATTAACGTGTAAAAGATATCTAGGGAGTAGTGAAATCTAAGTAAACACATTTTCTCCACTTATTGCTCACAACTTTAGTATAATTTAGTTTATTTACATTTTTAGCATTTTATTTTGATTGCATCTTTAGTATTGGGTTAGTTGACTAGCAACTAATTCCACCCAAATCCTTTAAACCCGAGATTTTTACTTGCTTTCTAAAAAAATATAAAAACACAAAAATAATCATCCCTCATCTTTAGAACTAGTATTTAGGTTTTCTAATCCTAGCGACACTATTCCTAGCTGAACGATCAATCCCCCGGTACTTGTCACTATACTATACTATAACGATCAGGTACACTGCCTGATGGGGGTTGTAAGCTTCTCAAGATCCCTTGAGAGGTAAAGCCTGGTGCGATTCCCACGTATCAGTCATTAACTTCAAATGTAGAACCGTAGGGGGTGAATACGGTCTTTTCGACAAACTTGAAGTTTAACAACTTCTAGTCTCAAAGATCAACAAATGGTTATACAACAATTATAATCACAACCACAATCACAACCATAATATATAAATCGAGTAAAGAGACTCCCCTATATATACTGATTTGGGATGGGGGTTTATACCATCCGTACGTCCAGTTGTCAATCCACAACACCGATACTATTACTAAGTATAATCCTTATGGTGGATTACAAACCATTATAACTTCACTCTACCAATATGATCGATGCTCACTAAGAAGAGCTACTCCCAATGGTATTTCACCCTCGAAACCACCCACAAGAATCTCACGATTTGACTTAACCACTAAGACCACAAAGACTTCCTCGCAAGAATCTCGCGATTGGACTATATGGAGTTTTTTAAATAAGCTCCTTTTTGGAACGAGTAAGCCTCGCAAGGATGACATCTTTGATGATATTCGCTCTGTTTCTTATTTTTGGATTAATAATAGACGCAAGAAATGTAAGATGGCATAGGATCGGTGGTTGTACCTCCCTAATATGGCTTCTAGTACTTGTAAGTTTTTTCTAGCATGTTGCTGGATTTTTAATATATCCTTACTGTTCCAAGAAAAAAGATGAATGTTATTATCAAGATTTCAAGGATACAACTTTTTTGCTTTCACGGAAAAAAATCCTGATTTTGTAAACTTTGACGTTATAGATTCAAATAAAAAATTAGTTATTTAATAACATTTGTACAATGTGTTCCAAACTACCAAGACTTAAAATATTTACATGGAATTAGATGATGCTACTGATAAAATGAGCGTGGTTAACAAAATTAAAATTTCAATTCCAGGCAAGTGTGGTTCTAGTGATCAATATTGTCTTTTTGTTAAGAAAAAAGTAATAAAACATTTAAACTAAAGCTCGATTTTGAAAGCTATCTCCTCCTTTACGACTTTTCATTTGTGCACTTTTCTTTAAGCAAGTATTATATTAAGGAAAAATGATTACAAAATAATCGTGACCCACCAAAATCACAAGATGCATAGATATAGAGGAAAACAATATTGTACGCATATGATAAGATAGCAACTTTTGTAAATAAAGTGGAACAATGTGATAAACTCAAATAATAGAATATATCATGAGATATATTTTTAGATTAAAGGAAAAAAAATCATCTAAATACATGGAGTAACTAGGAGAGGCTACTCCTTTAGGGAGTAAATTTGAAAACCTATTCTAAAACGAAGATGACTTCCTTTTCTTATTCTAATTATATGATTAGCAGTTTTTCTTATTCTAAATGTAGGATATATGCATTTTTTTTCCTTCTTATAATTCCTTTCATACGGACCCAACCATTTATTTCTTTTTCGTTTATGATTTTGTTTTTATCTTTTTGTTTACTAAATCCTTCTCAAATTTAACTGTTAATTACTTCCAAAGTGTTTGGTGTGTGTGGGTCTAGGAATCAGATGTGAATAAAATGGATAGTCATTGTTTGGTGTAAGGTGACACATACGAGGAAACTCATGAAACAAACACTTTACACTCATGAAACAAACATTTTCCCACCGGTTTGGCCAGATTCAACAGGAGAAACCTGGAAAAAGCCGGGAACCGAAAAAAATCCGGTTTGCTTGGAGGTTCGGTTTAAAAAAACTGAGAAACATTTGACATGATAAATTAGTTTATTTGTTGAGTTAACTAAAACAAACAAATTTGTGTATCTATTTAACTCGGCCAAACACGTTAAACTGCGGAGTTAAGCGTTTAACTGAATGAACGAACTCGAAACACATAAGGACATGCAAATGTCTAGTTCAAAAATTCACATTTATGACCCTTGAGTGATATATTTACTATGTTTATGTATTACTGATCAAAATTAAGATATATCAATACAATAGCTTAACAAGTGTAAACATAACATTATTCTTGAATTGTGGAATTGACCACCAGTACTTGTTTTTAACGAAGAAACCTAAACTGCTTTTAATGTTTTATCTAAATAACATGCATGTACTGATTTAGTATATAGTGAAAATGAAAACAAGATCCTAGAATTAGAATAAAAAAAAAAAAAAAAAAAAAAAAAAAAAAAAAAAAAAAAGATCATCCGAGTTTTAGAATAAAGAAAGAAAGTCATCCTAGTTTTAGAACACTTTTCAAAACCAATCCTAGTTATAGAATTTTTTTTCTCCTTTAGGGCAAGGAAGTCATATGATCACATGGATACAGCCTCTTTTTGCAAGATGCAAACCGAAGACTGCTTACAAAGGCTTCCCTCCCCTACCTTTGCAAGGTTGAGGAACCTTTGTGGCTCTGTATACAAACCTACCAGGGTGGTTCCTTTGTGAATGCTGTGAAAGTATAGTTGAAAACCATAGCAACAATATCTTAACTGGTCTAGATCAACCAGGAAGGAAAAAAAATCGGAAGAGATAATTCGCAGGGTAACATAACTTGCAGTAAGATAATTGTAACTAGCATAAATATATGCCTAAATATGAACAATTGTATATTTAACTTGGTTTCCTAAGATTACCTGCAACTTCCAATCTTTCACTAGTCTATTCATTCCATCAATATACACCAAATCCACCGGCTTTACTGGGATCCAGGATTGTGAATGAAGAGGTGGTCTCAGCATTACTACGAGTAGCACAAATTATAATAAGGGAAACTTCATATATGCTCCTCTAGAAAAGGGTGTCACTTTCAGACTTATTCCTAACTCTCCCATCCCAAGTTTTGTATTAATCCTTTTAGTTCAATATAACATCTTCTATGTATGATTCTTAACCGAAAGTTAAAAAGTGTGACCTTTGAAATGCTCTTGGTACTGCTCAACAAGTTCATAATGCATAAGGAAAATTACCTAGCGTTTATTGAAGTAAATTATTTTTGAGATAACTTCCTATACGCACAAATGAACAATAGTGATAGCTTCTTCAACATCATTAATCTAAAAATTTTGGGTAAAGGGTTTTACCCCGGTAAATATATTAAAACCAAGAAAATAAAATAAAATAACGTTAACGTACAAAGGAATATGGTTGTGTACCATGTTATTCTAAACGCTCTAACTAAGCGTTACAAGATTAATCTAAAAATTCCATTAACAAAATCTGAAAATTATCCCCCCCCCCCCCCCCTCTTACCTGTCGTCTTTCTGCCAACCATTGCCATCGTATTCAGTGGAACATAGGTTCGTTCTACTTGCCCTTATCTAGAACATAACCATTTTACCACTTAAGTTGTATTCTGTTCGCATAAATGCTAACCCTTGATGGATGTCTTTCTGTGGAGGTATGACAGTCTACATAATATTAAGATTGGACAAAAGTTCTTTACGGATATTTTTTCTCTAAAGATCAAGGGCCCGTTTAGTTAACTGGTTTTGAATTTAGATTTAGGATTGACGGTGAAAATTGTTATTTGGTTAGAGGCTTTAGTTTTGAAATGTGACAAAGGGCCTACAAAACCCAAAGTTGTCAAGATATATAAATATATATATATATATATATATATATATATATATATATATATATATATATATATATATATATATATATATATATATATATATATATATTTCTCATGCATATGCACACTTTTTATCTTTAAATAATAAGTTTAATTAAATATTTTTTTTCCGCTACCTTGTCAACATCAAGAAATAGTTTCTGGAGGTTGAGGTTGAGGTTGATCGAAATACATGATTAATTCTAGAGAGAGAAAGTAGAGAGAGAAAAGTAAAAAAAAAGGTGTTTATTATAAATGAATAAATGAATAAGCTTACACAATTTCTTACACCCCTCATGGAGAGTCATGAGGGGTATTTATAGGACCTTTACAACACTAGTTTGCCCCGTGAACATTATTACCCCATGCGGGTGCAACTATATTACGTATCTAGTCCAATTCACGTGTAAGACGTTATCTTTATAAAAGGCGAGGCTAACAATCTCCCTTCAAGATATCGTCACACGTTAATAGTTACAATGAGACCTATAAACAAAGTAAATTACAATAATAATAAACAAAGTTGACGTTGTTGAAGTGCAGAGTCTATGTAGTCTAGATATTGAGGCAGACTTAAAGTTCTCTCTTTCGATGATCTCGACATTTGATCTTTGGTGCTCTGAACTTCAGCTGTAATGGTCTAGTTAGGTTATTACTCCCTCCTAACTAGTGAGCCTTTTTTCTTTAATTTGCTCCCTCCTGAACTGACAACTCTCTATCATCAAATCTCTTTAGTCTTCTAACACGCAGTGGAGAAAGTAAACACTAGACTGTAGCACTGTGGTTGTCGTTCTAGGAACATCGTAACAACATAACTCACTTAGTATTGTATCCAAGTTGGTAAATAAGCCCCGATGCACACACACTACTTCTCCCTCCAAGATATTAAGCACTGTTCCCTCAATCAACCAAATCAAGAAAGACGAAACACACTTCTTCCTTCATGTACTTCTCCCTCTTGATGGTTGCGAGTTATCGGAATCATCATACTGTTGTGTACATGTCATAGAATTACCTTTTGCTTGATGCAATATTAAAGCCATAACAGCCCATTTAAGCATAATTCCGTGAGAATATGTCGAAAAAATATGACTCTCTTTTTCTACAATCTCATCACTTATCTTCAACCTATAAGCGATCTCTTCGAAATCCAACCAACTAGTAAATGACCACTGAATGGAGACAACCCAATATAGCTAATCTAAGAATGAAGTAAACCCTTAGATATGTGACTTAATCTTGTACGAAAGTGTGACTAAGAACCTATACTGAGCACTGCAACATAACTCCTTAAAGCATATGCAGTGTCATATACCCAAACCAATAAAACAATATATGAAATATCCACCTCTTTGACAATCCACAACTCCATGTGACACTGAGTACTACAACATAACTCCTTATAGTGATAGCCAATGTGAGCATTAAGAACCGACTTACGCGTTTATAGATCACACATTTAGCTAGATGTCCAAGTCTTAATCACTACAAGTGTATGCCCAAACAAGTATCTCTGAAAGTTATGCATCCATCCAACCTCTAAACTTTGAGATAAATAAGTACACATGCCCGTGAAATGAACTTTAAACCCATAAGCAATATCGTACAAAAACTCCGTAGTCACAAAAATCCAATACTAGCCATTGTCATTTGATTGTGATTCTTGATCAGGATCTTTTAAGCTATACGTGGTTTGTTTTGAAGTAGGATAAATTGGTATAAAGATAATGAAATGAATCATGTTCTATTAAGTGTAGACCAATAATACATAAGTGTTTTTGGTGTGATGGTTGAGTTTGGGATATGCCCAAATCTTTGGATAGCCCCTGTTTCAGTAAATTAGGGTTCGAAAACTAGGTTTTGTATGTTAGATATTCAGCAAAACCTTAAGAAACTCAAAAGAATTTCATTTCTTGATGCTCAGTAAATACCCTAGAAATTCGGAAAATCACTCCTTACTCAAAGTTTTCCTTGCTCGAAGAAATTTCCTAACTCAAAGAATTTCCTTACTCGAAGGATCTTGCTCGAAGGTTCTTACTCGAAGATTCTTGCTCGAAGGTTCTTACTCGAAGGTTCTTGCTCGAAGGTTATTACTCGAAGGCTTACTCGATGTTTCTAACTCGAAGAATTAAATCCTTACTCAATGAAAATTGCTTACTCGAAGAATTTTCTTACTCGAAGTATATAACCCCTTAGTAGAAGGATATAAGAGAAGAAGTTCTGATTTCCTAACTCGGAAAATATAAACATAACTTAAAGTTTCCATACTCGAAGGATTACCAACTCGAAGAAACTCAACCTTACTCGAAGAAAGACAACCTTACTCGAAGAAAATCAACCCTTTACATGGAAATCTTCAAATCCTTACTCGAAGAACTTCTCCTAACTCGAAGAAATAAATCCTTACTCGAAGAATTTCACCTCCTTACTCGAAGAACTTCATAAAACTACGCACTTTTTCCCAAAAAAAACACCAAAAATCACATTCTGGTGCCACTTGTTAACATCAAGAAACGGTTTCTGGAGGTTGAGGTTGATCGAAATACATGATTAGTTATAGAGAGAGAAAGTAGAGAGAGAAAGGTGAAGAAAAGGTGTTTATTATAAATGAATAAGTTACACAATTTGCCATACCCCTCATAGAGAGTCATGAGGGGTATTTATAGGCCCTTTACAACACTAGTTTACCCCGTGAACATTATTAGTCCCTGCGGGTGCAACTATATTACGTATCTAGTCCAATCACGTGTAATACATTATCTTTATAAAAGGTGAGGCTAACATACCTCAAAAAAATCTAATTCAAATACAAATCCAATTTTAATCTCGTATACAATCCAAATGCACCCCAAGTCTTTTAATATCCACTATCCAAAATCTTTACAAACGTTCATTACGAATAATTATTATTTTAAATTAATTAATTAGCTAAAAATAAATCAAATTTTACCCTTTTATTTAAATTAAAATATTTCAAAAACCATTAATCGTTATGTGAAATTAATTATATCATCATGACGAGATTAAATTATCTTTCAAAAGATAGGCACTCCTATATATACTTTCAACTAATTTTTATTTTAGAATTTCTACAAAAGAAAAAATCACGTGTGATTCAAAAAACCACATGTGATTTATTACTTTAAAAATCACAGTTAAATTATATTATGAAATCACTTGTAATTTTTAAAATAACAAATTACAATTAATTTTTACAAATCATGTATAATTTTTCTGGACGAATATTTCAACACTAAAAAAAATATCAAAAGTATATTAATGTGTCTATCTACTGAAAGATAAAACTATTCTCTTCATGTTGATGTATCTTTCGTATATTCACGATTTACCGTTTGCAAGAAATGTTGTTTTCAAAAAGAAAAAAAAAAGTAAAAAATAGATTTCCTTTTTGATGAAAAAATGAATAACTAAAATTCACCCATTTAATCTTTAAAGAAAACGTGTCTATGTCGATGTCATCTCATTAACATTGATCAATATCTAGTGATGAGGATTTACAAAAAGACAATCATCATATCATTTTAATCGTTTATTATCATCATATCATTTTAAACGTTTATTAAAATATAATTAATTTCGCATTATTTATTATCCTATTATGTTAGATGCTTTTACAAGTCAAATGTGCAAGAAATCGTGGGGCCGTAGTAGTTTTGCTAGATGCATGATAGAAGTGAGATCGGATGAGGTGCTCCGGGACAACCTCACTGTTGAGATACCATTACTTGATGGTTCGGGTTCGACTATTGAGAAGATACGGGTTGAATACGAGTAGCAACCACCTCGTTGTGACAAGTGTAAGATATTTGGTCATACTCTGACTGATTGTCCTAAAGTTGTTATTCCTCATGTTCAGTCTACTAAGCCTGTTAATGATAGTTTCAAGACTGTCAATCACAAGAAGAAAGGAAAGCAAGGTGGTCCTTCAATTCCGGGTCAAGGGGGTTTACTAAACCTGTTGTGGGTAAGCAGTTTCAGTATCAACCCAAAAAGACTCCTCCTGAACCTAAGAAGACGACTAAGAATGCCGGTAGCACTAAGAAGACGACTTTTGATGTGGCTAGTTCTAGTGGTACGAAGATTTCTACATCTAACCAATTTGATGCTCTTAATATGGATGATACGGATGCGTTTGGTATTCCTACTTCTGACACCAACATGGATGTGGATGCTGGCCGTACAATGGAAGTTAATGAGGATGAGTCGGTTAAGACTGGTTCTACATCACAAGAACCGATTGTGAGTGATTCAATGGGAACTAAGGAAGTTGGTTCTACACCAATAGTTGAGAAGATTAGTAAGCTTGAAAAGCTACTTATTGATGGGAAAGCTACTCTTGTGGATGATGAAGGTCATCCTATTCCGTCTGCCTCTGTCAATAAGAGGGCTAACCCATTTTCCAAGGTGGGTGATGTTGTGGTTTCTGATAGTGATGAGGATGAGGTTCTTTACACGTTCGACGAATCTGCAAATTTTTTTGGTGGAGGTCATGAGCGTGAAGATGAGTTTGATGACGAAGATGATTACTCGAAGCAAATTTATGATCTTCCAGGGGAATTGGATGCTCATAATGCCATTTATGGCTTTAATCTCCAAGGTCGTAGGAAGTAGTTTATATTTTTGTCCGAGTTTTTCAATATTATGTGGTAGTGGTTTTGTTTTCTTGTCTAGAAAATAGGAAGTATCTTGTAATGTAAGCTTTTCGCCTATGTAACGGGCTGAGATATGGGATTCACTCATATCCGTTGTACTTAAATGTTTTTTGGAGTAATATATTTACCGGGTCGTTGACCTTTTTACCCAAAAAAAAATATTATGTTAATTCAACTTTATAACCCAATCTCTTAACAAACTTTTCATGACATAAAAATGGAACACTATAACTTGATATACTATGCGGCTGCATTGCTAACCACTGTGGCACTCCTCCTCTTTGCCCGCCACCTCCGCCAGCCAACCACCAAGCTCAACTTTCCTCCCGGCCCCAAACAATGGCCCATTATCGGCAACCTCAACCTCATGGGTCCACTTCCGCATCGTTCAATCCATGAGCTCTCTAAAAAATACGGACAGATCATGCACTTAAAATTTGGGTCAAAAAGTGTGGTCGTGGGATCCTCAGTCGAGATGGCGAAAGTCTTCTTGAAAATAATGGACGCCAGCTTTGCGTGCCGCCCACAAAATGCTGCTGGAAAATACATGGCTTATAATTATTCTGACATGTCATGGTCCCCTTATGGACCTTATTGGCGACAAGCTCGTAAAATGTGTGTTGTGGAGTTGTTCACTGTGAAAAGGTTGGAGTCATATGAGTATATTAGAGTAGAGGAAAAGAAGTCTCTTTTAAAGACGGTTTATAAGTTGTCAGGTGAGGAATTTGTGTTAAGAGATGTATTGTACAAGTTGAGCTTGAATGTGATTAGTCGGATGGTGTTGGGAAAGAGATATTTAGATAAATCGGACATCGGGGAGATTAGTGGGGAGGAGTTTACAAAGATGATTGGTGAGTGGTTTGTGTTGAATGGGGTGCTTAATATTGGAGATTGGATACCATGGATAGGTTTCATGGATCTTCAAGGATATGTGAAGAGAATGAAAGCGGTGAGCAAGAAATTTGATCAGTTTCTGGAGCACGTGTTGGACGAGCATGAAGAAAAGAGGAGGGCGGAAGGAGAGAGTTTTGTTCCTAAGGACATGGTTGATTTGTTGTTGCAGATTGCTGATGATCCAACTATTGATGTTAAGATCGAGAGACATGGTGTGAAGGGTTTCACACAGGTACTGTCACCTTCCGGAAAATATGTGTTTATGAATATTTGTCGTCAAATAATCAGTTTTGACCCGACATCGTTAACTTATGTTTTCACATCAGAATAATTAACCATTATAAACACAAATCTAAAGCCAATGATATATCTGTTAGTTTATATATCTTAGCGAGCAATGAACACTTTTCCACATGTATAGGACTTGCTTACCGCTGGAACAGAAAGTTCAGCAGTAACAGTGGAATGGGCAATTGCGGAACTCATAAAGAAACCAGAAATTTTTAAAACTGCAACAGATGAGCTCGATCAAGTGATAGGTCGAGATAGATGGGTGGAAGAGAATGACATGTTGAACCTTCCATACATAAGGGCAATTGCTAAGGAGACAATGAGATTACATCCGGTGGCACCATTGTTAACTCCGAGAAAGACAATCAAAGACTGTAAAGTTGATGGTTATGATATTCTAAGAGACACGTGCGTGATGGTTAATGTATGGACCATAGGAAGGGATCCGCAGTTGTGGGATAAACCCGAAGAATTTTGTCCCGAGAGATTTATTGGAAATGATATGGATGTGAAAGGTAATAATTTAGCATTCTTGCCTTTTGGTGCAGGGCGAAGGATGTGTCCTGGTTATAGTTTAGGACAAAAAACAATCGAGTCAAGCTTGGCCAATTTGCTTCATGGGTTTAATTGGAAATTGCCCGATAAAATGACAAAAGAAGATTTAGAGATGGAAGAAATATATGGATTAACGACTCCTAAAAAAGACCCACTTGTCACAATTGCTAATCCAAGGCTTCCACTCGAAATGTATTAGTTGTGATCATATTGCAGCTTCCAAGTACTACTTTTAAAAGTTAAAAGCTATAGTTATCGCAATAAAGCTATACAAATAAACTTTTCTAAGATCTTGTTTTTATTTGCTTATTCTATCAGGTACTAATTAGAGACCTACAATGAGTTATATCAGTTATATTATAACTCTATGTTGTATAATTATATCTATATTTTTACTAGACAATCTCTCCTCTAAACTTCAAAGCTTTCAATTAAAAAAAAAAAAAAAAAAAGTATTTAGAGCAGTATACAATTATACATGCTAATGCAACATGCACAATGCCACAAACATCTTAGAAAGAAGTACATTATCAACCAAATTTCTACTATAACCCAAGCTAGTTATTTACTAGGTTTATAAAGTGAAAAAAGACATTACAGGGGTAAATGATTTGAATGAAAATAAATTATGTTGTGGAATATCAAGTGTTTGAAATACGAAATGATATATTTGTAGAATTGTTGTATCCGAATATAAAAGGATGTTATATGTATGAAAACATTGTTTATGTTATTAACACCTGACATGGACGGTCAACCAAACCTGGTGTCTGCATTTTTACAAACCGATCGTTTGCGAGCACACTACTTTACCTGGCCAAACCAGCCAACTTACTTCAGTTTTTGACGATCTTGTGTACACCCCTGCAACCAATGGATTGGGTGTTATTTAGGTGATGCTCTACTCAAGGGCTCAACCAGCGGGATCAAGTCCCCTCGCAAATGAAAGATTTAGAGTGGGTTGAATTTTGGAAGGGGTTTTGTCCGTACAATAGCTGTCTACTTTCTCAAATGTACCGATATAGTACGTGTACTATTTTTAATACATGTATAGGAGGTCTACTTTCAGTTTCGTGCTAATATGGTACGTGGGTAACCTTTTGACCTGCTAATATGGTACGTGGGACTTTAATTTTTCGACTATTTTTAGAAAAAAAAAGGTAAAAAGAAAATTCTTTTTTTTTTTTAAAAAAAAGATTCAAAAAAAATCTAATTATTATTATTTTTTTTTTGTGGAAAACTTTTTTTCCGAAAATAATTTTATAAAAATTATAAAATAAAATTTGTCGAAAAACTTTTTATCCAAAAAAAATCTTTGGAAAATTTTTTTTAGAAAAAAAAAATCCAAAAAAAACAAAACAAGATTTCGAAAAAAATTATAAAATAAAATTTGCGGAAAAACTTTATTCCAAAAAAATAATTCAAACTTTTTTTTAGAAAAAAAAAATCCAAATAAAAAATTTCTAAAAAAATTAGAAAAAAAATTGTCGAAAAACTTTTTTCCGAAAAAAATTTATTCAAAAATTTTTTTAGAGATGAAATAAGAAAAATCTCTTTCTATAAAATTATTTTCGGAAAAAAAGTTTTCATAAATAAATAGGTTTAAAGTGGTTGTGGGTCATTACCTATTAGAGTTTTATGTTGTATAACCATTGGATGTAGTGATTATTTTATTGTTTCTGAAATATGATACATGAATACCATAGAAACTGCATGCAAAGTCTATTCCTGAGTAAGAAAAGGTAAAAAAGTATCGGTAAATGAGTATCAAGTCAATAGTATTCTGACTTCTATTACATTAAATACCTTTTTAGGAAGCATATAATTCTTTCATTCTACCACAATAGCTCAAAAAATGATTAATTTCCTATGGAATTGATCCAGATAAATATTGTTATATTGTGATAGTGTGCAGGCTCAGCGTGAGGAACTAAAGCATATTAGATAGGCGGTTGGGTTCTTGGTATGTATCTTTCTTAATAACAAATTTTTTATATTTGATTTCATATGTACCACATATGCTAGATTTTTGAGTCGGGTTAAAATAGACCAGGTTGGGTGCATAGCTGCCAACATATTATTGACTTCTTGAAAGTCATACAAAATATTGTTGACTTCTTGAAAGTCATACAAAATATTAATGACCTGCATGAAATTTTCAAGCTGATTTCACAAATGTGTTTGCCCAAGATGAACCATTTTACTAATTCTAATGTTTTGAGTGTTACCTATGAAACTTTTAGCACCAACTCAAAATATGTAAGGGTAGCAAAATGAGGGGCAGGTAGGTTGGGTAGTGGGTATAAATAGCCCATTTATAGTACGGGTCATAATGGTCTAGCTGGGTTGAAACTTTTATCTCAAAAGAATACGTATTACATGACAATGTAAATTCTCTTAAATACACTTTAGAAGGCCGCATGTCGTATGCATATTAAATAGACTTTAAACAACGTTCTACACATTTGAGATATATTGAAACACAAATCGACCAATTCATAAGTGACTGCACCGAAATGGCCACCTCTAAAAATATCCCTGAGGTAGCGCCCCCTAATCTGAAATTGGACCAGAATATTTCCATTTTCACATTTTTAAAAATTTGTTTAATTGGATTTTGCGTATTTGAAAATCAATGCACAACTTGGAGAGGTCTTCTTCCCAACAGCCATCTTAATTGAACCTCTTATTTATCTAAATACTGATTGTAGCTTATTGTTGATGTAGATACTACCAAGTCTGCTCAACACTGGCTCGCTTAGTGTTCCTGCTATCTGAATCAGTTTGACCCACTGCGTAAGTTTCATTAAAACCTTCCATATTAATGTACTTAATGTCATTGAGGCCTGATCTGAGTATGCAAAACAACTCTAAATCTTGAATTCTTTCACCAGATGGTACCAAACCTCTTATTGATTAGAGAGTAATTCCATATTAGTAATCTTTTTATAAGGCAATTCTGTAAGGTAAGTGGTCAAAATCGGGTAAACTTTTAGGCATGGTAAAGAGTTTGCTTATGATATTAATTGCTTAACATTAGCAGATGGACTGCGTATTTCATGTTATTCACTGTGAATCTTTTAAATGATGGAAAATAGATACATTTATAGGCCTGGGTAGCATTAGACACATTTAACTGATGGTATCCACTTTCAGCCTTTTTACACATAATTAATGTCATTTTATTATATATTCCAATTCAAAATGGGTTTTTTCATAGATGGCATAATGGGTGGGTTGCACGGGTTGGGTAACTGGTGAGATAGTAACATTTAATGCGGGTCTAAATGGGTGAGTTACATTTTTTTGTGCGAGATCGATTTTACTTAGTAGAGACTATTTTAATGCTAGACGAGTAAGTTGATCTCTGGGGATGCATACATATGATCAGTTCTACTTGTGTATATATATTGTTAAAAATAATGTTGGATCCAGTTATTATAGTGTTTATTCTTTATGCATTTGTGGACTTTTTGGTCTAAAGATTAGTAGTTTAGAAGAAAGTTTAAATGGTATAAATACTATAGTGGTACCATATTAATGTAATGCATGGATTCAAGAGCGGCAAATTTCCAAAGGCTATATGATCCTAAACATTATTTATGGTTCATGTTATCCTTCTCTATCTATTAATGATCCTTAACAGTATTTCAGGTTTGAGGTTCAATTCCATTCTTGTGGGTGCAAATTGTTGATTTGAGCTATAAACACCTGTCTTTCTATTATTGACCATGAAGATACGGTATGAATGTTGATCATGCAATGGTTTGTTGTTTAATTTATGAATTTCTCTATAATGGGAATATAATCTGGTTTCTCTGAATATAATTTGGGTAAATGCCTGCAGCCCATGATCGTGAAACGCCACTTTCGTGATCTTTTACAAAGATTCGACGATACTATTTTAGTTGACCTGACTCATAAGGTAAGAGTTTACCAAAGCATTATAACGTGATTGCATTGTATCCTATATAATGAGGGACCATTATTAGTTCATCACAAAAAGTATTATTCCCTTCACTCACATGCATATATCGTTTGTGTTTGCATGCCCTTTTCACCCTTTTTCATGTCTTATTGTCTTTTCTATAATTACAAGTTGCTTGAGAAAGCTATGAATATGTAACCATCATGTGATATGGTTATCTATTTATACATTTTAAAGTAAGTTAGCTATATTTTTTTTATTAAGATAAATATTAGCTAATTTTATAAAAGATTACCAAACTAATGACAATCAAGTTTTAAGTCAGTGTGTTTCTATATGGTGCATTCTATATGGTGCATTTACTCGATAGCTTAATTACTTTGTTTAGCTAACTTAATAGGTGTTTCCTTTTGCCACTAAAACAATAGCTTTTAATTTTTATTCAACTGAACAAACCTCATAAATGTAGGTGTTTCCTCTTTCCAGCTTAATCATGTTGTTTTAGTGCGCATAGGATTATATGGTGCATTTACATGGCAAAGCTTTTGATACGTATTTTCATTAAATAATGAATATAAAATTTATAATACCATTTTTTCTTTTACTTTGCAGGTTCCAGTCTGCATTGGTAGAGTTTTCATTTTGAACGCATGTAACTTTGCCTATGTTAATTTTGTTCCAATCATTTTTTCTAAGTGCATGTAACTTTTTATGCTTCACTTCAAACCCAAGGTGAAAGGCTTAATCAATATATTTTCAGTCCTATTGTTGTACTAAGACCATATTTAAGTGTATCGTTAATGAGGTTCCGTTGTAGAACCGTTACCAATTAAATTTATTGTTTAGCTGGGAGCTTTGTTCTATTGTTTTGTGATTCTTCATTATTTTTTTTATCTTCTTACTTGACACACAAGTAGAATTCCACGCATGGTAGGACATATGCATGATTTAGAGTCGGGCAATGTTAATCCCAGTTGAGCTTAAACGATCTTGTATAGAAGTTAACTTGATTAAACACTTAAGCTAATATGCGGAATGTAAAAGCTTAACTTAAGAAGAATAATGATTCTCTTTCAACACTTCAATATTATTAATACGAGCACTCAACAATGCTAGGGTTTACAACCTTGAAGTGAATAATAATACGTACATAAACTAACCCTAGGATCCTCCTTTTATAGACTAAGGAATCCTACTAGGTTTACAATACCTTTCTCTATAAGATAAGTATATTCTAGATAAATATAATATTTACACAATCTATTCTGTATTTATCTAAACCGTATACATCCTTATCCCATTAGCAGTAGATTCTATCAACAGCATTTATCCTCAGCAGCATTTTGACATCAGCAGCAGAATCATTACCACTAGCAGCAGTTTCACTTATAGCAGCAGTTTTACTCAGCAGCAGTTTCAGACCCAACAGGCAATGTGAAGTTGACTAAGAAAAATCATTGCTTTAGTGCCATCCTTTTAAAAAGCTTGGTTTTATAGAATTTAATGAAATTGTTCAACAAAGACCCGTGGAATGACATGAGATTTTTAAAGAAATTGTTCATTAAGAAGTTATGTGTGTGAATAAAGTAACAAACAACAACGAAAATAAACCGGTTCAATTATTTTTTTGAAGTGGATAATAAGCAACAAGTCAATAATACAATAAAAAAAATTTGGTATATAACTATTAAAATAATAAACATGCATGTATCGACTTATCAAATTGGTAGTTAATCTTGAAGAGCAATATGCAATCAAATGGATTATGTAATGGGACATGAATTCAAAAGGTATTTCAATACCTTCTTCAGTTTCCTTTGATTTCTCTTGAGTAACCACATCTTCTTTAGGACTTGGATCTGACTGAAAGGGTAGTAAGGTAGGACCAACCTTTAATTTCTCAACCAAAACAAATTCTTCTTGTGGTTTGTCAACACTGGCAATAACTGGTACATAGTTCATTGTTTTGGTAAGCATATCAACATTAAACAGCCATTCTGGTCCTTTTCCCTCAGAATTAGATGTGTTCTCAGAAAACTTTATATGCAAATTCTCCTCTACATGTTTGGTTCTCTTATTGTATACCCTGAAAGCTTTACTAATCACAGAGTAACCAACCAAATTCCCTTCATCAGCTTTTTCATCAAATTTGCCTAGCTGATCCTTAGTGTTCAAAATTGTTACAGGACATCCAAATGGTTTGAGAAAATCAATCAGTGGCTTCTTCCCATGAAATAACTCATATGGAGTCTTATTATGAGGCTTGACCACCTTGCTTCTGTTCTGCACAAAGCATGCAGTGTTCACAGCTTCAGCCCAAAAAGGTATAGGTAGTTTTGAATCAGATAACATTGTTCTTGCAGCCTCAATAAGTGTCCTGTTTCTTCTTTCTGCAACACCATTCTGTTGTGGAGTTCTTGCTACACTATACTGTCTAAGAATTCCTTTCCCCACACAGAATTGATTCATTACACTGTTCTTGAACTCAGTACCATTGTCACATCTGATTATCTTCACCTTGTGATTGTACAGATTTTCAACTCTTGTGATAAATGCCTTGAGTATCTCTCGAGTTTCATCTTTAGTGGCTAGAAAGAATACCCAAGTAAATCTGCTAAAGTCATCAGTGACAACAAGACAATATGACTTCTTGTTCAAGCTTTTGACAAATACAGGCCCAAATAAGTCCATGTGCAGTAGATGTAATGGCTCAGTATTTGTGTTCACAGTTTTGGACTTGAATGAAACTCTGTGTTGTTTACCCTTTTGATAGGCAACACAAGTTTCACAATTCTCAAAAGTCTTTGTAGGCATTCCTCTAACCAGATTTCCTTTTACCAATTTGTTCATGGTCTTTTAGTTCAGATGTCCCAATCTCCTATGCCATAATTTGGACTCATCAACAATGGCCTTTGCAATTAGACAAGTCAAAGCCCTCTTAGGAACAATGTTCTTAATATGGTCACTGTATATATTTTCATTTCTAGGGACCTTCAAAAGCACAGATTTGTCATCTGGCAACTGATAGTCAGGAGAAAGGATCATACACTCAGTGTCTGTAAAAAGAACAAAGTTCTTTTTGTCACACATTTGTGAGACACTAAAAAGGTTAAACTTAAGTCCTTTTACAAGAAACACCTTCACAAAGTCCAAATTTCCAGTTTTAAGAGTTCCTCTTCCAACAATCTTTCCACCTTTTGGATCATTCCCAAAAGCAACATAACCACCATCAAAAGCCTCAAAGTCTTCAAGTTGAGACTCATCACCTGTCATGTGTCCAGAACATCCACTGTCAACAATAACCATATCCTTAAGCTCATCCAGTAGATTGACCTGCACATGAAAAGTAGAGACATTAGTTCCTCTTGACGACCCAAGCCATTACTGACTTGGATCTGCCCTGTGCATCAACATAATCAAATTTCTTTAAATCACTTGATGCACTACTATCCTTGGAAACAGAATTTGAACCAATAGTTTTTGGTTTCCAAGTCCAGCAAGCTGAGGCCTTAACAGCATAAAAGTGATTACCAACAACTGTATTTGTTAAAACTTTTGGCCCAGAAGTAGAAAGTTTTGTACTAGCAGCAAGTTGCTTTCTAGCAGTAGAATGCATACTAGCAGCAGAATGCTTACTAGCAGTAGAGCCAGTAGAAGAACCAGTGGTGGTTTTGAAAACACCATTTGATTTAGCAGCATAAATAGATCTAGTTGCACCAGATCTCAACAAAACAGCTCTTGGAACCATATTTCTGTTAGGATGTGGGTGAGTTTCTTTAGTTACATATTTGTGATTCACCCTAGTGTATTGATTCCAAACAGGCTTTTGGTGTTCAGGACATCTAACAATCAAGTGGTCAAAGCTACCGCACTTATAACAAGCCTTCTTTTGTAATTGAAACTGACTACCTAATCTGTGTGAAACTAGGTTGTTGAAGTTTCTCTGATTACCCCTAGGCTTATTATTGAACCTTTCCATCTGTTCTCTAGGTACCTCATTGTATTCTACCATTTTCCTAGAGAAGTTATTTCCTAACACAGGTTTGACAAACTTAACCTGTTCAATTTTAGGTTTAAACTTTGTAGGAATTTCTTCCTTTTTCACACTTTGTTCTTGTTTAACCTGTTCCTCATCACTGTCACTATCAGAATACCAATCTTCTATAATAGGAGCTTCAGGAAATTTTCTAGCCTCAACCTTAGGTGTCTCATTAACACTTGTGCTACATTCACCTACAAGTTTTTCAATATTTAGCTCACTAATGAAGGATAGTTCTTTTCCTGGTGGAGCAAAAGCACTTTTGGCTGGAGGAGCCACTTCATTATACCCAATTCCACTACCTTTTCTCATCAGGTTATTCTCAATAGATTTATGAACCATATCAGAAGCATATTGTTGTTTTTGTACTCTTACTACATGTTTATCTTTTTCAGCAAGAGCTTCCACTTTTTCTTTTTCTGCTTCTTCTAACTTATTTTTAAGAACTTCTACTTCACTGTTTTTCTTAAAAATTTCTATATCTCTGAGATTAAGTTGATCTGCATATTCCTTCTCACACTCTTTGAGATATTCTAACCTTCTTTCAACATTTTGAATACCTACTTTGTAACCTAAGTTATCAAGTTTTAGGTGTTCAATTTCTCTATTTAAACTCTCATTCCTAGACTTAAGTTCTTCTATAGTATCAGCACAAGATTTAAAAGAACACACAGATAAGTCTGAATCATTTGATACCTCAGAGTCAGATCCTGATGATGAACCATAGGCCATAAGTGCAAAGTTCTGCACTTTGGGTTGAGCAGCAGCTACCAAAGAGAAATTTGGTTCTTCTTTAGCCATATCACTCCAATCATAATCTCCCAGTCCATCACAAGATACTAGTGCAGTCTTTGATTCTTCAGTAACCTTCTTTGAAGCATCAGCATTCTTCTTTGGAGCTCTACACTCTCTGGCAAAGTGTCCCTTCCTGTTGCAATTGTAGCACTCTATCTTTGATTTGTCAAAGCATGGACTGGCGTTAGCCTTAGACTTGACTTCTTTTCCAGTCTTCTTCAAAAACTTTCTTGCTCTCAAGGTCAACATAGCCATTTGCCATTTAAGATCAATTTCTTCAAGATCATCAGGATCAATATAATCCAAGTCTTGATTAAGTACATGTGACCTTATGGTAGTTGTGAGCTCAGCCAAGAATGCACACAAAGCAATATCACTGGTAGAGATCTTATCATTTGAACTGGCAGCAGATCCATCAGCAGTAGAGAATCCATAAGCAGTAGAATGAGCAGCAGAGTGAGATTCTTTTCCTTTAGAGGATACAAAGGCAAGATTTTGAGTACCAGAAGATGAAGTAGAAGAGGTAGATAGTTCTGATTCATACACTCTAAAATTGTTGTAGAGACTCTCCAACTTCATAGTTTCAAAATCAGGCTTATTCCTCCACACAACTGTGTGCATACTCCATTCAGGTGCAAGACTTCTTAGAAACTTTAGGTTTACATCTTCTTGTGGAACCACATAGCCAACAAGCTTTAGATGACTAACAAGTTGGTTTAGCCTGTTATATGTGCCAATTATCTTCTCTCCACTTTCAGAAGTAAAATTCTCAAACTGATGCTTCAGCATATTTTTCTTGGATTTCTTAGTAGCATCATTACCTCCAAACCTGAATTCAACGGCATCCATCAATTCTTTTCCAGATTCACAGTCATCAAAGTCCATTTGGAATTCATTAGGTATTCCCATTAAGAGAATACTATGTGCTTTGATTTCCATCTTCCTTACTGTGTTGGCTTCAGCAGACTTAATTGGTATCTCCTTTCCATCAGCACTCTTCTCAGGTACAGAATCACCATTAACAATCACATTCCACATGTTGAAATCAATCATGCGAATGTACTGTCTGATCCTTCTCTTCCAAAGCTCATACTCAGCAGGATTCAGCATGGGCACCCTTGAAGCAGTAACCATATGAGTTTCATCACCCATCTTAGCAATAGATTTGGAACAGCAAACTTTTTAAGAAACAAAATCTTCTTGATAATAACTTCTAGATCACAAGCTCTGATACCACTTGTTGATCCCAGTTGAGCTTAAACGATCTTGTATAGAAGTTAACTTGATTAAACACTTAAGCTAATATGCGAAATGTAAAAGCTTAACTTAAGAAGAATAATGATTCTCTTTCAACACTTCAATATTATTAAAACGAGCACTCAACAATGCTAGGGTTTTACAACCTTGAAGTGAATAATAATACGTACATAAACTAACCCTAGGATCCTCCTTTTATAGACTAAGGAATCCTACTAGGTTTACAATACCTTTCTCTATAAGATAAGTATATTCTAGATAAATATAATATTTACACAATCTATTCTGTATTTATCTAAACCGTATACATCCTTATCCCATTAGCAGTAGATTCTATCAACAGCATTTATCCTCAGCAGCATTTTGACATCAGCAGCAGAATCATTACCACTAGCAGCAGTTTCACTTATAGCAGCAGTTTTACTCAGCAGCAGTTTCAGACCCAACAGGCAATGTGAAGTTGACTAAGAAAAATCATTGCTTTAGTGCCATCCTTTTAAAAAGCTTGGTTTTATAGAATTTAATGAAATTGTTCAACAAAGACCCGTGGAATGACATGAGATTTTTAAAGAAATTGTTCATTAAGAAGTTATGTGTGTGAATAAAGTAACAAACAACAACGAAAATAAACCGGTTCAATTATTTTTTTGAAGTGGATAATAAGCAACAAGTCAATAATACAATAAAAAAATTTGGTATATAACTATTAAAATAATAAACATGCATGTATCGACTTATCAAATTGATAGTTAATCTTGAAGAGCAATATGCAATCAAATGGATTATGTAATGGGACATGAATTCAAAGTGTACTTGATTCTCAAGAACTTCTATTCAAGCACATATAATTAACGACACACAAAACAAGGTTATCATAACTTCTTTTACTTACATTTAAAAAAAAAATCACTTATTCGGTGCTCACTGAATGGACATTGTCTTATAACTTAATTAACGCTCACTATATGCATTTGCTTTTCAAGACCATCAAAATTGGAGGACACGATGCACGGACGTTTATTACATTAATAGTGATGAGGCGAAAAATGAACAACATTTAGGGGGTCATTTAAGCCCGTAATTGAATTTATTTGATCAAATATTGCCCTAAATTGTTCCTTTTGTGATTTTAGGTACTTTGGGAGTGAAATCTGGAAAAGGAAGCAATTCGGACGTTTTTGGAGCATAAAAGTGAAGAAAACGCCAAAGTCTTAATTTTCCTTGCTGGGAACAGTAGGTGACGGCGTCAAGAAGGAATTTCTGACGGCGTCAAGAGTAATTTCCATGACGACCCAGTGCAGAAATGACGGCGTCACGAAGTAGGGCGTCAAGAGTAAAATGCATGACGGCCTCGAAATGCATAACACATGACGGTGCGAAAAGTAGATCAAGGCAGTCCGTGAAGTATTTTGGCGGCGAGATGACGGCGTCACCCATTTCGTCTTGACGCCGTCAGACCCTATTTCCTATATATAGTTTTCTAATTTTCACACATTAAAGAGAGAAGTTTTGGAGAAACCCTAAGGCCGAACTTAGTACGAATTTTACAGGTTTTTCGAGGGTTCTCAGCCCTTGAACCCTTTCATGTATAATTGAGATAAGTGTTCTTTTAATTCAATCGATATGTCTATGTGTTGGTTGTCTATATCTTGTTCTTGTCTTAATTCCATCATGCTAGGCTAGATCTATCTTGTGTTTGCTTGGATCTAATGAAACCTAGATGTTAATTATGTGTTGATTACTTGTTTATGGTTGTATTGGATGAATGATTTCGATGTTAGGCTTAAGAAAACTGGCAGACTTCCAAATGGTAACATGCTTGAACGTCTTAGGAAACATGAACTGACGTGCACTAGGTTTTATTGGTTGTATTTAATGCATGAGTAAATTCTAATGATCCCATGTTAGGAGCTTCTTAGCCGGCTCAACATAGGAGTGAAGTAGGCACTCATAGGAATGGGGAATTAAGTGCGCCACCCCATGAATGGTATTAAGGAATACAATCCGTCATCCACGCAACTATAACAAGTAATTAACGTGTAAAAGATATCTATGGAGTAGTGAAATCTAAGTAAACACAACTTCTCCACTTATTGCTCACAACTGTAATTTAATTTAGTTTATTTTCATTTCTAGTATTTTATTTTGATTGCATCTTTAGTATTGGGTTAGTTGACTAGCAACTAATTCCGCCCAAATCCTTCAAACCCGAGATTTTTACTTGCTTTCTAAAAAATTATAAAAATACAAAAATAATCATCCCTCATCTTTAAAACTAGTATTTAGGTTTTCTAATCCTAGCGACACTATTCCTAGCTGAACGATCAATCCCCCGGTACTTGTCACTATACTATACTACAACGATCAGGTACACTGCCTGGTGGGGGTTGCAAGCTTCTCAGGATCCCTTGAGAGGTAAAGCCTGGTGCGATTCTCACGTATCAAGTTTTCGGCACCGCAGCCCGGGGAATAGTTATTTTCTAGGTTAGAATCTCTTTTTATTAGGTCTACTTGCTAGATTTCTTTCTAGTAAGATTTTATTTTTATTTTTAGGTTTTCTTTAGTCTACCTTATTTCTTTGTGTTTTTGTTCGTAACTCTTCACCACCTGCCATCATGGCAACCTACGAATCCTCTAACCTTAGGATCACTAGGAGTCGTAGTTCCACTAGAAACCTTGTCTTGCCTTATGCAGAACCCGAAAGAGAAATGCATAGATTGAGGCAATATCACTCAACTTCTGAACCATCTAGCGTTGCCATCAATTTTGATGCACCCCTTTCTGAAGAAAATTCTGAGAATCATGTTACAACCCCTAGCTCTCAACCCAACGACGAGATGAGTACCCCCGCAACTCCCATTCCTAAGCGCCTTAAGGACTACTCCTCCCCTACCCCTCGTGGCTTCTCAAACGCCATTGTCTACCCAAACGAACACACAACGAGGTCTTACATGCAAATGATGTTTGGCTTGTCCAAAGTGTGCGTAAGTTTTGTGGATTAGATGAGGAAGATCCAATTCAACACATTAAAGACTTCTTGAAAATAGTAGACACCCTCCATACGGATGGGGCTACTAGAGACACATCCCGATTACGATTCTTTCCTTTCACCCTTTATGAAAAAGCCCAAGAATGGTATGATAAACTTCCTTCTGAATCTATTTTCACATGGGAGCAACTCATATCCAAGTTCTATGAGAAGTTCTTTCCACCTGGAAAAACCTCAGCATTTAGAGATAGGATCCTCCGTTTCCGAAAAGGGAAGGGCGAACCCTTCCATAAATCGTGGGTTAGATTCAAAGATTTAATAAGACAAGTTCCCCATCATGGCATTGAGCTCTGGCTCTTAGTCCAAATCTTCCACGACAATGTCTCCTCTAATGATCGAAACGGAATCAACCAATCTAGAAAAGGAAGATTGGCCAATCTTAGTGCCGAAGAAGGATGGGATAGGATTGAAGAATATGCTCAAGACCAGGATGACACTTGGGATGAACCTGAGTCGACTGTCAGCATTTCTGAAATCACTTCAGATCGGTTGAGAAAAATTCACGAAAGAGTGGAATACCTAGCTGGGTCGAAGTTACCTAAACAACTTTCGAATCCTTACTTAATATGCGATTACTGCGGGGGCCCGCATGAGGTAGAAGAATGCGGAGGAGCAGCCACAACTGAACATGCATGCTTGTCAGGAGGGGACATTTATGCTGATCCCTCCCTTTTGCCTTTTTACCAAAATGACGATTACACCCTCTGGGGAAATCTGGTGAAGAGAAAAGAAGGAGAGGAAGGCCCTAAATTCGAAATCAGGAGCACTTTTGAAGATGACCTTGGTCACTTCACTCAAGAAAAAGGCTTGAAAATGAAAGGTCTTAATGAACTTTTCAACGAGCAGCAGGATGACATTGGAGAATTTTTCAACAAGCTTAACTCAACCCTAGATAATCTTGAAATGCCATCAGTAAGCAAAAAAGACCCTATGCTCGCGATAACCACTCGAGCTGGAACAACAACCAAGGACCCACCTTACTCAAGCTCGTCCCCCATTGCCCCCGATCCAAACAAACCTGGCGAGGAGGAGGAGGATGTAGGTGGCAAGACCCCCGACCAACCTCCCTTGACGACCCCTTCCCCATCAACCCTACCTAACCAACCTGTGAGAATCCCGTTTCCATCCCGATTAAGGAACTAGAAAACTGAGAATGATAACAAAAGATTCTTGTCATACCTAAAAGACTCGGTTGTCACCATACCCCTCCTTGATACCTGCTACCATATGCCAAAGTATAGCGCATACTTTAAAAAACTACTTGCTAACAGGAAGAAACTCGAGGGTCTTGTGACCCTGGGGGAAGAATGCTAAGTGGTGACCCATCGAGGGCTACCAAAAAAGGTAGACGATCCAGGCAGCTTCACCATGCCTTGTTCCATAGGATCTCTATCAATCAAGAATGCTCTTGCCGATTTGGGAGCGAGTATCAATCTCATGCCTCACTCTATGTTCCTTAAACTAGGATACTCTGGATTAAAGTCTAGCCGTATGAACATCCAACTAGCCGATAGATCAGTCAAATACCCCGTAGGGATATGCGAGAATGTGCTAGTCAAAGTTGGGAAATTCAAATTCCCGGTCGACTTCGTAATCCTGGATATGGAGGAGGATGACTTGGTACCCATCATCTTAGGGAGACCATTTCTTGCTACCGCTCGTGCAGTCATTGATGTTTATGACGGCAAATTAACTTTACGAGTGGGAACCGATAGCACAACCTTCGACATTAAGGATTCTATGGACCTCTCCCTCGAAGCAGCTAACCGGCTCTATTTCATTGGGGAGGTCGATGAACTCACAGATGTCATTGATAGTTGTGTCGATGAACAGATCGAGAAAGGCTGGCTACGGGATGAGAGTTTTCTGCCCTTGCTAGCGGTAGAAAAGATGGAGGATGTTGGTGCAGTCTCCTTCTACCCCATACAAGAGGCAACGGAGCATCTCGAGCTCTGAAAGCCCAAAAACAAGCTTAAACCTTCTATTATCGAACCTCCTGAGTTAGATCTTAAAGAGCTTCCTAACCATTTAGAGTATGCCTTCCTTCAGGGAGAGGACCAACTGCCGGTAATCATAAACTCTTCCTTAGAACATGAACAAAAAGGTAAACTCTTAGAGGTCCTAAAGAAGTATAAGGGAGTGCTCGCATGGAGTGTAGCCGACATTAAAGGGATTGACTCAACTTTTTGCACACATAAGATTCTCATGGAAGAAGATTATAAACCTACCGTGCAACCCCAGAGGCGGGTGAACCCCAACATTAAAGAAGTAGTAAAGAAAGAAGTCATCAAACTTCTAGATGCAGGATTGATTTACCCAATCTCGGATAGCCCATGGGTCAGTCCTGTACAGGTTGTACCTAAGAAGGGTGGAATGACTGTAGTTAAGAATGACAAGGGTGAGATGGTGCCCCAGAGAACGGTCACTGGATGGCGGGTATGCATTGACTATCGGAAGCTCAATGATGCCACGAGGAAAGATCACTTTCCCTTACCATTCATTGATCAAATGTTAGAGAGATTGTCTGGACACGAGTACTATTGCTTTTTGGATGGATTCTCTGGGTATTTTCAAATTCCCATAGCACCTGAGGACCAAGAAAATACCACGTTTACTTGCCCTTACGGAACATTTGCCTACAAAAGGATTCCTTTTGGGCTATGTAATGCCCCCGCCACTTTCCAGCGATGTATGACCGCAATCTTTCACGAACTCATGGAAGACAGCATGGAAGTGTTCATGGATGACTTTTTGGTCTTCGGGAACTCCTTCGACCGCTGTCTTGCTAATTTAGAAAAGATGCTTATACGTTGTGAGGAAACCAACTTGGTGTTAAACTGGGAAAAGTGTCATTTCATGGTAAAAGAAGGGATTGTGTTAGGGCATAAGATCTCAGGGAACGGAATAGAGGTGGACCAAGCTAAAGTTGAAGCTATATCTAAGTTACCATACCCCACGACTGTTAAAGCAATACGCAGCTTCTTGGGGCACGCCGGGTTTTATCGGAGATTCATCAAAGACTTCTCCAAAATAGCTCGGCCAATGACTCAATTGCTTGTGAAGGATGCTCCGTTCGATTTCTCCCAAGAATGCAAGGATGCATTCGATCTCTTAAAAAAGGAACTCACACAAGCTCCAATCATGATCACACCTAACTGGGAGCTATCGTTTGAAATCATGTGTGACGCTAGCGATTTCGCTGTCGGGGCTGTATTGGGCCAACGGCGTGACAAGCTTTTCCAACCTATTTACTACGCTAGCAAAACCATGAATCCTGCTCAAGAGAATTACTCCACCACCGAAAAAGAATTATTAGCCGTAGTGTTTGCATTCGACAAATTCTGACAATATCTTGTCCTTTCAAAGACAGTCGTTTTCACTGATCACTCAGCTCTTCGGTATCTTTTTGCGAAACAGGATGCTAAGCCACGACTAATTCGGTGGATCTTGTTGCTACAAGAATTCGATGTTGAGATTCGCGATAAGAGGGGCGCAGAAAATCTGGCCGCAGATCATCTATCTCGTCTTGAAAACCCCTTGGATAAGCATGATAGAAGTGAGATTAGGGATTCATTTCCTGATGAACAACTCATGTTAATGATTGATTCGGAGCCTTGGTACGCCGATTTTGCTAATTATCTCGCAAGTAGACTTGTCCCTGAACACCTGTCTAGATACGAAAGGAAAAGATTATTTTCTCAGTTAAAATACTACTTTTGGGATGAACCATTCTTATTCCGAAGGTGTCCAGACCAAATTATAAGACGCTGTGTTTCGGAAAATGAGGCAGTAAAGATTATGAGGGAATGTCACTGATCTGGTCCCTCTGGCGGGCATCATGGGATAAACACCACCGCCTGAAAGATTTTCGATGCGGGATTCTATTGGCCCACAATTTTTCGTGATGTCAAAGAGATGGTGCAGGCATGCGATACATGTCAACGGGCCGGGAACATATCACATAGGGATGAAGCACCTCAAAATTTTATACAAGTATGTGAGGTCTTCGATGTTTGGGGAATTGACTTCATGGGACCTTTTCCATCTTCAGGGGGGAACAAATACATTTTAGTTGCCATCGATTATGTTTCAAAATGGGTTGAGGCACAAGCCCTTAGGACCAATGATGCCAGAGTAGTTATTCATTTCCTGAAAAAGCTTTTCGCTAGATTCGGGATTCCTAAAGCTCTCATCAGTGACAGGGGAACCCACTTTTGCAATGCACAAATGGAAAAGGTCATGAAGAGGTATGGAGTATCCCATCGGTTCTCCACCGCCTATCATCCACAAACCAATGGCCAGGTCGAAAACACCAATAGGGCTATTAAAAGAATACTTGAAAAGACGGTTAGTCAAAATAGAAAAGACTGGTCATTTAAACTCGACGAAGCCTTGTGGGCATTCCGAACCGCCTACAAAACACCTATTGGAACGACCCCGTTTCGCATGGTGTATGGTAAGGCATGTCACTTACCAGTGGAATTAGAACATAAGGCTTATTGGGCGCTTAAGACATGTAACTTAGACTACACAATTGCTGGAACTAATAGGTTCTTGCAATTACACGAGCTTGATGAGCTTAGGTTAGAAGCCTACGAATCTTCCATCACATATAAAGAGAGAGCAAAAAGATGGGATGACCAGAGAATTAAAAAACCCAAAGAATTTTCAGAGGGAGACAAAGTCCTATTGTACAATTCTCGGTTGAGATTATTTCCGGGAAAACTTAAGTCTAGATGGTATGGACCGTTTACGGTGAAGAATTCCTCTAAAACCGGAGCCGTGGTGTTATTAGATGATGAAGGTAGGGAATTTACTGTTAACATACAACGAGTAAAACATTATCAAGAAAATAACAATGAAATGATTAGTGAGGAGGATGTGACGTTTGACGATGAGGTCACGTAGTAACCCATGACCTTGAGTCTAGCTACAAGACTCGTAAATAAAGAAAAGCGCTTCTTGGGAGGCAACCCATGTTTTGTGTAATTTTATTTTGTTTGTTTGTTATTTGCTTCCGTATGCATGCTTTATTTTTATTGTTGGTAGATCATTTTTCTCAATTAAATAGTGAAAATACTTTACTTTGTTGTTTTGGCCTAGTCTTAACTCCACCTAAAAGTATTTTTTCAAAAGATAAGTGTAAGGGGAAACCCCAAATATGTTTTTAAAAAACAAACCAATCATGATTCTCCACAATATTAAATGAACATGTATATTCGTATTTGTTAGAGTCAAATGCTTGTATTGAGTCATAATGAAGTTTTGCAGGATTTTCCAGGAAGTAGGACCAAGTTTTTCCAGAAATTTTCCGGAAACTTAACATAAGAATTTCTGCAGGTCACTTATGACGGCGTCACAAGTTAACTCTTGACGGCGTCACGTGTAAAAATCTGGAAATTTTACTGGTTTTGTTTTTCTAACGGAGTCTTATGGTTTTTGTGAATATTTAAGTTTTATAATCTCTAGGAGATCTGCAAACTTCATTCCACAAGCATTATATCTTACTTTGTTTTCTAGGATTTAGTAACTTATATAGGTTGCCGCCGATTTTATGCGAGGTTGTCTTGTCTATTTTCTCAGGATTTACAGGTTATGTATGACAAGAAGATGATTTATATTCTGTAAGGGAAGCTTTGATTGTTCATTTTCTTGGAGGAAGATTTAACCTGGCCACCTTATTATCCATACCGAGCGAATCAGGGGAGTATTTGATTTCATTCTTTTTACTACTTGAACATTGGGGACATTTTTAGTACACGAAACCCCTAGTACACCCCTCCGAGCCTATCTTTTCGTTTCTAACTTTAAGCATTTTACTTAAAGGAAGAATTTGTTACACCCCACTTAAATGTACACCCAAATCGCCTTAGCCTTCTGTGTATGCACTCATCTTTAGTGCATTATTGTTATTTGTTAAACCCTAAGTTAACTATCTAATTGATTACATGGTTGCTAAGTCGAGTCATATCCTTGTACATATTGTTTTGGGACGATTGGGACTCATGGGTAAAGTACTTATTTATGGAGTAATGGGGAAGAACATCATTTATTACCCCCATATGTACGTTAATCTTAAAAGTGCTCCAAGTGTTTTGATTATCTTAATTCGAGTCTTTAGATTAGTATATTGTAAAGTATGTAAAAATTCAAGTGTAAGGGGAATTTCCATTCCCTATGATGTATTATTTTGGATGGTAGGGTAAGAGTGTATGCACAAAAAAAAAAAAAAAAAAAAAAAAAAAAAAAAAAAAAAAAAAAAAAATCAGAAAAACAAGAAAAAGAAAAGAAAAAAATAGAAAAAAGGAAAAGAAAAAAAACATACAAACTACCATCCCTTTTTATTCTATGTTCATTTTTATGTTTTTGTTATTTTTTCATTTATTAGCTTAAGTCGAGTCTAGTCTTGGCTTAGCAACGCCACATTGTACATGAAATTAACCAAGATTGTTAACTCGCCACCAGTAAAACTTCCTTTATCCAACAAAACCGTGTATTTCATGTCCCTACACCTAACGTTACAACCCTTTAAAAAGACCTCTTTGATAGTTTATCCTAGGTACTTACGCCATGTGGTGGAGGTTTGATCCTTTCCCAAGCCTATGGTAATCTATTTTGCTATGACAGGTAGTGAGAGATGTTTTCCATTTCCATATTGTAATTTACACTTTATTACACCCGAGAGATGTGAGTATCTAAACACTATTTGTGAGATGCTAGTGTATGACCTCTGTGCTTGTCTATTGGTCTTTAGTGGAACGATTATTTGTTGTAATTACTTTTATATTAGTGTTAAATGACCCCTAACTTGTATTTTGATTAGAATAAAAGCGCATTTGCTTGAGGACAAGCAAATCTCAAGTGTAAGGGTATATGATGAGACGAAAAATGTACCACTTTTAGGGGGTCATTTAAGCCCGGAATTGAATTTATTTGATCAAATATTGTCCTAAATCGTTCCTTTTGTGATTTTAGATACTTTGGAGTGAAATCTGGAAAAGGAAGCAATTCGGAAGTTTTTGGAGCATAAAAGTGAAGAAAACGCCAAAGTATTAATTTTCCTTGCTGGGAACAGTAGGTGACGGCGTCAAGAAGGAATTTCTGACGGCGTCAAGAGTAATTTCCATGACGACCCAGTACAGAAATGACGGCGTCACGAAGTAGGGCGTCAAGAGTAAAATGCAAGACGGCCTGGAAATGCATAACACATGACGGCGTCAAAAGTAGATCAAGGCAGTCCGAGAAGTATTTTGGCGGCGAGATGACGGCGTCACCGATCTCGTCTTGACGCCGTCAGACCCTATTTCCTATATATAGTTTTCTAATTTTCACACATTAAAGAGAGAAGTTTTGGAGAAACCCTAAGGCCGAACTTAGTACGAATTTTACAGGTTTTTCAAAGGGTTCTCAGCCCTTGAACCCTTTCATGTGTAATTGAGATAAGTGTTCTTTTAATTCAATCAATATGTCTATGTGTTGGTTGTCTATATCTTGTTATTTTCTTAATTCTATCATGCTAGGCTAGATCTATCTTGTGTTTGCTTGGATCTAATGAAACCTAGATGTTAATTATGTGTTGATTACTTGTTTATGGTTGTATCGGATGAATGATTTCGATGTTAGGCTTAAGAAAACTGGCAGACTTCCAAATGGTAACATGCTTGAACGTCTTAGGAAACATGAACTGACGTGCACTAGGTTTTATTAGTTGTATTTAATGCGTGAGTAAATTCTAATGATCCCATGTTAGGAGCTTCTTAGCCGGCTCGACATAGGAGTGAAGTAGGCACTCATAGGATTGGGGAATTAAGTGCGCCACCCCATGAATGGTATTAAGGAATACAATCCGTCATCCACGCAACTATAACAAGTAATTAACGTGTAAAAGATATCTAGGGAGTAGTGAAATCTAAGTAAACACAACTTCTCCACTTATTGCTCACAACTTTAATTTAATTTAGTTTATTTTCATTTCTAGTATTTTATTTTGATTGCATCTTTAGTATTGGGTTAGTTGACTAGCAACTAATTCCGCCCAAATCCTTCAAACCCGAGATTTTTACTTGCTTTCTAAAAAATTATAAAAATACAAAAATAATCATCCCTCATCTTTAGAACTAGTATTTAGGTTTTCTAATCCTAGCGACACTATTCCTAGCTGAACGATCAATCCCCCGGTACTTGTCACTATACTATACTACAACGATCAGGTATACTGCCTGGTGGGGGTTGCAAGCTTCTCAAGATCCCTTGAGAGGTAAAGCCTGGTGCGATTCCCACGTATCAAATAGTTACAAGCACAATCGTTTATAGCATCATTCACTTATTACTTATTATTCCTTTCAAAAAATAATTCAACCTATTTACTTTCGTTGTTTTTTCTTACTTTATTCACACACTTAATTTCTTGATGCATAATTTCTTAAAAAACCCCGTGATTCCACGGGTCTATAAGCTACAATCCAAATGAAAATGGTCTTTGGTGGTGACTTTAGACAAGTTCTTCCAGTGATTCCAAAAGGTTCACGCCAAGGCATTATAAGTGCGTCTTTACAGCAACTTATTTGTGGATCATTGCAAGGTTATGAAGTTAACATCCAACATGAAGCAAAAAGCAAAAAAGGGCAATCACCATGACAATAAACAAGAGTCAAGGGCAATCACTTTTAAAAGTCGGATTGTGTTTGCCACATCCTGTTTTCACGCATAGACAACTATATGTGGCTCTTTAACGTGTCAAAAGCAAAAAAGGTTTGAAGGTTCTTCTTTCAAATGCGGATGGTAACCTATTAAAAACTACTATAAATATGGTATATAAAGAAGTTCTTCAAAGTCTATGATCAAATGGTCTATAGATATGTACAATATACATATTACATGTTTTGTGGCATTTTTCTTATTTACACTTGATTGTAAATCCCAAACTTCTTCTGCTTACATATTTTTTAAACTTATTTGGTATTCACGTAATAGACCTTTTGTTGAAGTGTTAGAATAGTCACTACATACATTTGCTTCTGATGAGAAACATATTGGAGATCACGAGACAATGAACGTTTATTACACAGATATTTACAAGCATTGTATTTTATACTATCAGTCACTTATAACTTATTATTCCGTTACAAGAAAATTTCATAGCGTTTACGTTCGTTGTTCTTTCTTACTTTATTCACGTACTTACCTTTTTTAATCAAAAACCCTCTAAAATCCCGTGGATTCCACGGGTCTATAAGCTAGTAATACAATATAACAAAAGATCAAACAAGTTATAATAAACATGCTCGTGGCCATCTTCCACCCGCACAAAAAACCTCCTTATCTTTCCCGACCATTTGAAAAAGTCAAAAAAATAACTTCATCTTCTTTAACTATTAAAGCTCCTTTGTTCAACACCGGCAACGATAAAACTTCTAACCATAAAGCTCCTTTGTTCAACTTTACTCACTTTATTTCGTTTATTTGGTTTTAAAGGGGGATGGGGGGGGGGGGGGGGGGTGGCAAAATGACAATAAACATGAGACTCTTTGAAAATTTTACACTACGCCGGAAAGTTGAGAGGGGGCACGTGCCCACTGTGCCCCCTCCGTAGCTCCGCCCCTATTGAACTAGTACTAGCATTGGTGGAACCAAGATTTTTAGTTTACTTTTATAATTAAACCTAACATTTATGCAAATATATTTAGTTTACTTTTATCTTCTATCACAACTCAATTCCAAGATAGATATCCAAAACAACGACACATTCTTAATACAACTCAAAGATATCCTAAACATAACTTTCACAATACTTATCCTAACACATAAACAAAAGATAGTTATCCCATAACATAGTCCTTGTGCCACGTTGGGATGGCCGTGACCCTTTGTAACATAAGCTCGTCCTACTATACACCTTCCATGACAGTAGTAACAGTTACTATGTTTTAAGAGTAGTATCTAGGAATCCAGATTTTGGAAATTCTACATTCAGTCGTTTAAAAGGATTTCTGACATCTTTTTAAAACAAAAGTGTTACTTCAATGTGTCGTGCATTGAATAATTTTTTTGAAATAATTGTGTATGAATTATGGGTTTTGTGAAGTGGACAACGATTAATAATAACTTCGACAAAAAATAGGGGTCCTCTTGCTTTAATTCGAATAATGACGTTGAGGGCCAGTGTGCCATGCAAATTCACGTTGTTACACTGTGCATGTAAGTGTACGTGTTTCACAAATATAATTACGACACTCGTACGTTTTGAAATTGCAGTCATACAAGTCGAGTAAAAACGTTTGTGTGATAATTGTTTTCTCGTATATATAGCAGCCAACTTTTACATGCTCGTAATTTAGTTTAGACCGACAAATATACTATGTTTGATCAAGTCTAGCATTTTGTATCGAGTTGTTATACGCTTGGCGTGAAATTTTTTTTTCTTTGTATAGTAATCAACTTAGTAACCAACTTTGCTCTTGAGTTCTATTTTTAATATGTGTGAAGCTTTTGGTCTTTTGGTGTTCAATTAAGTGTTTGTTAGTAATCACGAATCTTAGGGTGCGTTATGTTTGAGAGAAATTCTTTATTTTTTCAAGAAATTTTTCATAAGAAAATGAAAAAATTGAAAACGCGTTTAGTCACACTTTTTTCCAACAATTTTCATAAAAGATGAAATTCTTATTTTTTAAATTTTAACTATAAAATTGAAAAGTCCATTTTACCATTCTCACTTTTTTCTTTGTCATTTTTTTTCTCAACTCCAAAAAAAACACATACACCATTCTACCCATAATATCTCGTGTCATCCTCCACCGCCGACCGTCGCCGCCACCGCCCGCTGTCGCCGCCACCATCGCAATTTGAGGTAATCTTCTTATCTTTTTTAAAAAAGAAAAATATAACTCCAATTAAAAGCGTTTTCAAAATTCTCAACTCTTCTTTAGAGAAAAAAAATTATTCCCTTCTCAAGGAATTTAGAGATAGAAAAATTGAGAAATTTTTCACCAACTAAACGGCCCTTTAGATTTTGGTCTTTAAAATATTAGTATTTTTTTAGTAGTTGCGTCAGATTACTTTCTACGGAGTAGTTACAGTATTAAAATTGAACTTGGGAGTAATACATGGTGCAACTTGAAGTTCGTTATAAAAAACAAATTTTATATTTGTACGGTATCGCACTTGTTCATTATATTTTTTGCAGCATCACCGCTAAGAGCGGAAGGTGTCGTGACAACGCAAACTCTTCTCATTTGTGGCTCACGGGTGTCACATCATCCGAACACCTCTTCACAACTAACACCTCTTCACTCACAACTAACCTCAACTTACTCATTTGGGGCCCACCACTTACAACTTTATTTTTTTTATTCATTTTATTAAATAAAATGAATTCATTTCACAAATACTTAAAAATACCACACCACACTAATTTTATTTCATCAAATAAAAAAGTTACAATACGAAAAAAAAATACGATACGAAAAAATACAATACAACACAATAAAATATATGAAACGTAAAATAAAGAAACAGTTAAACATAAAACATAAAGCAACATAATACGGAAGATATTGGAACGCTCTTCCACCATAGCGTTCTCTAAACATAGCGTTCCCATTCTTGGGTGTTCTTCAAAATCAACCACACGTGAAGATACTGAAACCCTCTCCCACCATAGCGTTCTCTAAACATGTTCAATGCAGTTGAGATATGCTCAGGGTCTTTGCTCGTTTGCTGCAAATAATGGTAAATATCATGATATTTATGACATTCACAGTTGAGTCGTGCCCATTTACCTGTGATCATACTCTTGTTACGATGGTCACCATCAGTCCACTCATTGAACCTTGCTACAACCCGATCCCAGAAGGAGCGTTCATTCAAACCCTCGTTGTTTCGGCTAATTTCAAGCCACATATCAGCTAGCAATGTTTATTCTTCAATTGACCAACGCGTACTCATTGTAAGAATATTATTTAGAAATTGTAGTGTGTGAAGGATTGAATGGTAGTGTGTGGAGATATGAATAGTATGGTATCGTATTTATAGGTTATTAAAATTTGAATTCAAAAATATAGCGGGATACTTTTAAATTTCAAGTTTGAATTCAAACTGAAATTTTAAATGTTTAAATTTCAAATCCATTAAAAACGTGTGCATATACTTTCAAAATTAAAATGAACGCGGGATAATTTCAAATTCAAATTCAAATTTAAATTCACGTTACGGGAAAACAATACATAAAACATTGTTACGCAACATTACAACAATACGGAAAAGAAATACACACGATACGGAAAAAAAATACACACGATACAGAAAAGAAATAAACACGATACGGAAATAGTTAACATAAAACACCATTACTCATCGTCTCTGTCCCATGCCAACGTGTTTCTCAGAACGAACCACACATGTTGATATTTAATCCCTTTCCCATGGCGTTCATGATAAATTCGGTTTGCATTGATGAGACGACAAGGGTCTTTACTTGTACGCTGCAACTCTTTGTAAATATCATTATATCTACAACATTCAAGGTTGATTCTATTCCATTCAGCCATAATACTATTTTTATTACGGTGCTCACCATCAGTCTGATCGTTGAACCTTTGTGTAACTTCATTCCAAAAAGAACATTCATTCACAAGGTCTCTAGAATCATGAACTTCAAGCCATACGTTGGCTAGCAAGTATTCTTCTTCCATTGACCAACAGTTAGTCATTGTAAAATGGTGTAAATATTGAAGTGTGTGTAAAATTGAATGGTATCGTATGGTATTAATAAAGGTTTATTGAAAGCGGGATACATTTTAAAATTTGAATTCAAACAGAAGGCGGGATAATTTCAAAATTTAAGTTCAAAATGAAAGCGGGATAATTTTAAAATTTGAATTCAAACCAAAGCGGGATACTTTCAAAATTTGAATTCAAACCAGAGCGGGATAATTTCAAAATTTGAATTCAAATTGAAAGCGGGATACTTCCAAAAATCATCCTATAAATACCTATTCTGAGATGCTGAATACACACACAATTCACACACAAATCATCTAAGAATTCTCTTTTCTTCTTCAAACACAATGTCTCACAACGCATCACCTGAAAGCGAATCAGTTTACAACACACCACCTGAAGACAATTCCCCACAAAACACTTCACCAGAAGATCTATTTCCGGTGTTCCGATATGACAACCCACTACCTGCCACTCCACCAGAAAACAATCCAACCCCAAAAAATCAACCATCAAACTTTCCACCACAAAACCAACCAAATATCGTTGGGTTGACTAAGGAAGAACAGTACGAGCTGGATATGCAAGTCTATTTAGAGTTTGAAGCTGAGCAAGAATGTCGGTCAAGGGAGCGTGAGGCGTACCTAAAAGGGAAAGAGGATCGGAGAAACAAATGAGCAGAATCGCAATGGAAAATGGGACTTCCACCTGTGCCATCGAGTAAGGACGATTTAAGTGCCTCCTATTTGAGTCACGAGGGCTATGTTTCGGATGATTCATTTAATTGAATCGTCGTTTTATGTTTATTTATCGTATCGTATTTTAGTGGTTTGAATTTTCGTTTCTTAGTTATCGTATCGTAGTTTATTGTTGTAATTGTTGTTTGAAGTAATATCAATCGTATGTTTAATATACTTGCATTGATAACAATTACACATTACATTTACATATTGACAAGTTCATTACACATTTACATTTACATATTCAAAAAACATTTTCTACAAAACATTAACACAAACAATTAAGGGAAAAGGAAAAAAATAAAAAAATAAAAAAAAGGACGAGTTACAGAAACCCACCCTCGTCACGCAGACGAGGAGGTGGTAAACGGCGAGTCATGGCGAGGGGCAGTCGGTGTGGTGACGAGCTGCAACGAAGGCCACGTTGGAGTGGCGAGCTCCAACGACGAGCGGTACCCCATGCTCTAATAACTGTGATAAACAATGAAAGATGAGGATTGCATATACTTTTTTCACCATTAGCATAAGACTTCTAGCTTGTATTCCGGTTACTTGTGATTGCGAGTTCAAGTTTCACTTGAGAAAAAAAAATGTAATTCAGTTAATTTGTAAACATGTTTCATTAAGAAAAAAATAAAAAAGGTGCTTATACTTAGTTTTTATTGCCCAAAAAGAAAGGGCGTACGCATAACACATTATATATGTACTTTGGAAAATCCCGAGAAATTTACTGGAAAATGATATTGACATGAAGGAAACTAACAAATGAAGCCCGACTAACTTGTATTGATTGATAAAAAAAAAGTATGTACAAACAATGTATAAATACACAAAATAAATAGACGATGCCCTAATGCTAGATGGGCTAATGGGCCAACACAAGTGGGCCAACCTTATTTACTAATATCCTCGTTCAAATTTACAATACTGCAGCGAGGAACGTTGAGAGTTTGTCAGATAGAAAATGAAAACGCGGGCCACAGTGAGGCGTGGTAAATATATCTACAACTTGTAAAGCAGACAGAACAAACGACAAAGAAATGTTGCCCGCCTGAATATGGTGACAAGTGAAATGACAATCAATCTCTATATGTTTTATCCTTTCATGAAAAACTGTGTTGCGCGCAATCTGAATAGCATTACGACTATCACAATATAATAGAGTAGGAGTAGTAATATGAACACCTGTATCTCCAAGTAACCAACGTAACCAAACAATCTCGCTAGTAGTAACAACATGGCATGATACTCAGCTTCAGTTAAAGTCTTGAAAGATCATCTTGTTTCTTACTCTTCCACAAGATAAACAAATCTCCAAGAAAAACACAAAACACAGTTGTAGACTTGTGAGTAACAGAATCACCAGCCCAATTTGCATCACAATAAACATGCAAGTCTAAAGAAGATGTGGAAAGAAACAAGAGTGTCTGAAATTTAGTACCTCTAAGATACTGAATAATCTGCAGGAGTGCAGCCCAATGAATCGTAGTGAGAGTAGCAATAAACTGACTAACAATGTGGTGAGCATAAGCAATATCTAGTCGAGTCGCCGTAAGATAAACCAAACTCCCAACAATAGTGCGATATAAACTAAGATCGGCTAAACGATTACCATCTGTAGGGGTATATTTTGCTTTAGCATTTAGAGGAACGTCAGCATTTTTATTATCTGTCATTCTGGCACGATCAAACAAATCAACAATATACTTGGACTGAGATAGAAGATAACCTTTCGGTGACGAAGCAACTTCAATACCAAGAAAATACTCTAGTAAACCCAAATCTTTCATAGCAAACCGATGAGACAACTTTGCCTTCAACAATTCAATTGCATCACAATCATCTTCAGTAATAATCATATCATCAACATACAAGGACAACAAAATATGTCCAGCACTTGAAAGTTTAACAAATAATGCAGAATCATGTTTGAGTCCATATCTTCCGGAGCACGTGGTGCTTGTTTGAGTCCATATCTTCCAGAGCTTACAAACTTCACATGACTGATGAGGAACTCCAGGGGAGGTGGTTTCATATAAACTTCTTCATTTGGGTCACCATTCAAGAAGGTATTCTTGATATCCATTTGAGATATTTTCCATTGACTACTAGAAGCCACTGCAATCAAAGTTCGAACAGTTGTCCTTTTTGCAACAGGAGCAAATGTTTCTTCATAATCCATGCCTTACTCTTGAGAGTAACCTTTAGCAACAAGTCGATCTATATCTTTAAATGGGTCCATAAGATTTGGTTTTAAACTTGTAGACCCAACGAGAGCCAATAGCACGCTTTTCTGCTGTCAAAATACCAAGGCCCATGTTTGAGTCTAACGCAATACAGTAAGTTCCTCATCCATAGTACCCTGCCCAAGTGGATCACAAACAGCTTTCATATAGGACACAGGCTCACAAAGATTTTGTCCAGAAGCAACAAAAGATGCAAACGAACTAGAATAACAAGAATAAACAAAATCATCCTTTTTAATAGAGTTAATGAAGATGCGTGTAGGTCGAACATTTGGAGGAGGAACCACTACAACTTTAGGCGATGATTGGTTAGTCCTGGTAGGGGGTTGATTAGCGGTCAACGTGGCCTCAGAAATTATAACTGGTGATATTTCGGTAGTAGCAATAGTTTGTGGTGGTGTTTCAGTGGTTTCTGAGGTTGTTTATAGGACAGGTTTTGTTATTATGAGAGATGAAACAGGTGGAGGTTCTTGGGTGACATCAAAAATGGGTCAATTTTTATAAGTTCATATTATCAAATTGTGTAAACTAGCAGGAACAAAATAGTACGGAATGTGCTCTAAAAACTCAACATGGCGAGATGTATACAACTTTGGACCGACTAGATCATAACAGTGATACTCCTTTTGACTAACACCATAACCCAGAAACACACATAAGGTAGACTTAAGATACGTAATTTCGTACACTCAACATGTGGTTTTAGGACAAAACAGATACAACCGAATATGCGCAGTGAGGAATAATAGAGCAATTTTCCATACAACTTTTCAAAATGAGATAAACCATAATTATTTGCAGTTGGAATTCTATTAATCACAAATGTGGTTGTAAGAACCGCTTCTCCCCAAAATACACTAGGACATCAGCGGACAAACAAAAATGATCTAGCCGTCTCAACAAGATGACGATGCCTCCTTTCCGTAACGCCATTTTTTAGGACAACAAAAGGTTAGGATCTAGTCGTCTCAACAATGAACCAAACCAAAATTTCCAAGAACTAATACGTCAACCAAATCAAACAAGCCAATCAATTGGCAAATTACTATTAGACGACATATTGTACATAGCCCGTTAGTATTTTTATTATGTAGGTCTAACCCACTCCATGTGTTCTAGAATCATCTTATGTACTCTATTTATTGGTTTGTGTAACCGAATGTAAATCAAGGAAAACATAACCTTAGGAGTGTTAGACGGCATATTGTACATAGCAGGTTAGTATTTTTATTATGTAGGCCTAGCCCACTCTATAGGTTATAGAATCAACTTATGTAATCTATTTATTGGTATGTGTAACGGAATGTAAATCAAGAAAAACATAACCTTCAATAATTACTCCTGCCTTCCCAAATTGAATTTCGACTTTCATATTTCACAAAGTTTATGAAACGTGGGCCCCTTTCGTTATTAACTAATCAAATTTCATTCTCAATCACTTAGATGCATTTTAATTGGATGTAATTAAAAGTGGACATTAATTTTAAGACAACAAAAATTAGCGAAAGTGGAGTTATATTTTGAGACGGAAAAAGTATATCGTAACCGATCGAACACTAATTACTATCGAGTAATAAAAAGCGTACCATAGAGAGCACTAATCCACCAAATTGTCATACCCAGTGACGGAGCCACATTGGTGGTTGGGTTGGCCAAGGCCCACCCTAACTTTGCAAAATGTATACTTGTACTAATATTTTGTTTCAAAACATTAGTAAATTTGATTATATTTACATGGACTTATTAACATGTATCTTTTTTCGGCCCACCCGAAAATGATATCCTAGCTCCGTCACTAGTCATACCCAACAGAAGCCAAAAAATCAAATAACGTAGTAATTATCAAAACCCAAATAAAAACACAATGATCATATTCTAACATGTATCTCCAAAAGATAGTAAACAAACTATAGATCCTACTAGTTGAATGCTTCTTAAATAAAGGAAATAACAATGCAAACGCATAGCCAATTCTTTAATTTAAGGGTGGTGATTTGCACACTCTCTTAATTGATTAGCACGCTTTAATTTAGAGTGTTTTAACATTTATACACTCATATCACTTTTACTCATTTTCACCTCTGTAAAAATATAAATGTCAAGTTACTTTAAATTAGAGTGTGCCAATCGATTTGAGGAATGTGTAAATCACCGCCCTTTATTCAAACACACACAATGAATATATTAACATAATTCAGACATCTCAATTTAGTCAACAAATGTAGGCTGACACTTACCTGATGAAAACAAGTCTCGTAGGCTGCTTACATGCGATGAAAACAAGCCTCGTATTCTCGTGTGTAATCTAACGATGTATTAACCTAGCTCCAATATCATGTAGAAACTAACGAATCTAGCCTGACTAACTTGTATTGATTGATAAATAAAAAGTCTGTACAAACAATGAATAAAGAGACGATGCCCTGATGCTAGATGGGCTAATGGGCCGACACAATTATGCCAACCTTATTTACTAACAAAAGATAACAACTCTGAGTTATTCCCATTTGGTGCATGACGAAGGATGTGTCATGGTTATAGTTTAGGATGAAAGATGATCGAGTCAAGTTTGGCTAATTTGCTTCATGAATTGATAAGTGAAACAGGTTTTTAGGCGTTGTTTGAAATGACTAAAAGCATGTCATGATTTGCTGAATAAACTTATCAAAAGTGATATGTATAAGCTAATAAAACTTATCGATGTTTTTAAGAAAGCCCTGATATCATAAAGATACATATTGCAAATGATTAACAATAAGCTATCACATTATTGCTTCAAAGAAAATGGCAAGCTTGATCATAATGAGTACTTTTTTATATCACACGCATGTCGTAGTTGGACTTCAACCCACAACACTTAATTGAGGACCAAAGTCACACCACTTGGGTAGCTTACGTTATGTTGCAAGTCCTTTGGTCAGAAAGAGTACATTTTAAGGGCAAGTTTTGGTTTCGGAACAACGACGAGTGGCGTTTTTAAGCAAGTTGTTAGCCCAAATACTTCATCCATTTTCAACTCATCTTTCGGCATTCCATTTGGCAATTCCCATGAAAACCCATGAAGCAAATTAGCCAAGCTTGATTCCATTATCTTTGATCCTAAACTATAACCAGGACACATCCTTCGCCCTGACCCAAATGGCAATAGCTCATAGTCGTTGCCCTTTATATCGATTTCCGTCCCAATGAATCTATCTGGACAAAATTCCAAAGGTTTGCCCCACAACTTAGGATCTCTACCTATTGACCAAACACTTACTAGTATTCGTGTGTCTTCTGGAATGTCGTAACCAGCTACTTTACAGTCCTCGCGTGTTCTTCTAGGAACCAATAGTGGTGCCACGGGATGTAACCTTAATGACTCTTTGAGAATTGCCTTAATGTATGGAAGGTTGGGCATGTCTTTTTCTTCGACCCATCTATCTTGGCCTATCACTCGATCTAGCTCCTCTGTTGCCTTTACAAATATTTCAGGATGTTTTATGAGTTCTGCTATTGCCCATTCTACTGATATCGTCGAAGTTTCTGTTCCACCAGCAAGTAAATCCTATATATGAAGACAATTAGCAAACAAATACTAGTAATTTTTATATAATGTAGTTTATAGTTTATATGGATCAAAAGATGTAAGTTTATGAGGAATTTTATAACTTTCTTTGTTTAATTCTGAGCAAGACTTTGATATATATGTAGTGTGTAGTGGGTGTATGAGTTTGTCTTTGAAAGAAAAACCTGAGTGAATCCCTTTACGCCGTGTCGCTCAAGCTTAACATCCAGAGTGGGATCATCTGCAATTTGCAACAAATGATCAACCATGTCCTTGGGAACTAAACTCTCCCCCTCCGTGAACCTCCTTTCTTCGTGCTCGTTCAACACATGCTCAAGAAACCGATCAAATTTCATACTCACTGATTTCTTCCTCTTCACGTACCCTTGAAGATCCATGAAACTAATCCATGGTATCCAATCTCCAATATTAAGTACTCCATTCAACAAAAACAACTCATCCAACATCTTCTGAAACTCATCCACGGTCAACCCTAGCTTCACGGCCTCAGATTCATCTAAGTATCTCTTTCCCACAACAATCCGACAAATCACATTCAAACTCACATTTGACAAAAATTGTTTTAACACAATCGGCCCACCACATGACTTGTGAAGCTCCTTCAAAAGTGACTTTGTCTCCTCCACTCGAATGTACTCATATGAATCCAATCTTTTCACACTAAACAACTCTACATAACACATTTTACGTGCTTGTCGCCAATAGGGCCCATAAGGGGACCATGTCATGTCAGAGTAATTATAAGTGGTGTATCTTCCAGCAGCAGTTTTAGGACGACAAACAAAGTTGATGTCCATGGTTTTCAAGATGACTTTAGCCATCTCGATTGATGAGCCAACGACGACGCTTTTGGAACCAAATTTGAGGTGCATGATTTGGCCGTATTTTTTGGCCAAATCATGTATGGAACGGTGAGGGAGTGAGCCAATGAGGTTGAAGTTGCCAATGATGGGCCATGGTTTTGGGCCGGGAGGTAGGTTGAGCTTGGTGGTGGGACGACGGAGGTGGCGGGCAATGAGGAGGAGCGCCACTACCATGGCTAGACATGCAAGTACACTATAAGAAATACTAATGGCATATTGTTCCATTTTGTTGCACTTCAAATTAATGGTGATGAAATAAGTGTTAAATGGTGGTGTACTTATAGCTGAATTAACACAATGCGATATTGATGATGTTATGTATGAAATCATCGAGCTTATTATTATTTAATGATTATTGGACGACCAATTACTTATGGTCAAGGAAATAAGTATTTCTAATTGATTTATTACTATATATAGTTTCCTACGCACAAATAGTTTTTTTATTTAAAACATAGGACCACACACACACTACTACACAACTTGAAATAGATTATGCAGTAATACAATGCCAATTTGTATATTAAAAAATCAGATACAACATCCTGATTTGTATTTTCATTACTATACAGTTATTTAAACTTGATCTGAAGTACATTTTAGACTAGAGATTTAATATATATCAGTTCAGGTGTCACTTTCTTTGAAACTAAGCAGAAAAAGTATATAAAAGATTATAAGGCTGTCATTTAAACTTAATATTGGCTGAGAAATGTTATTACAGAAATTAGGCATAAGCGCAATCGACAGGGAAGCCTAGTAAGTAGAGGGATGCATGTCAAAATTTTATGCATGAATGAACGTTATTGTGCATTATGTTACTTAATCGAATGCTAATTCTGAGCTACATGTATATGTGCTGAGGTATTAAGTCCTCCAAAGCAAGCAACAAATGGACAGGCTTTTCTATGTTGACTCCTCACAATGTAGGCTGTTGTTTGATTTGTTTCTATTTGCAGGCTTGTCACAGAAGCAACAAATGGTAATTGTATTTAACTGGTGTTAAGGATGTAGCACTTGATGGGTTACAGTAATTAGAAGAGAAGGCTCGTAATGAACTTCTTGTAGCTGTCATGATGCTCCATTCTGGTGGCTTAGGCTTGTGTCAAGTTACCGTTTTTGGTTGCTTTAATTTCACACGTTTAACTCATAGTGTGGTAAATATATAGAGATCTCACATATGCGTTCAAATAGTTATAAAGTAAGGTTTCATATGTGCATTTTAGCGTTTGTATAGCCGGAACGGTGAGGAAGTAAGCCAATGAGGTTGAAGTTGCCAATGATGGGGCGCCATGGTTCAGGCGAGGAGATAGGCTGAACTTGGAAGGCTGACGGGCAAGGAGTAGTAGCACCACGGTGGCTAGCAACCATGCAATGCATATAATATGAAGTCATGTTGTTGTTGTTCCATTTTTTTTTGGTTATGAAATAAGAGCTAAAAGATGGTGGATTTATAGTTGATCTCTTTTACAATGTTAATGCATGTACGTAATAACGACTACGTATATAATATCGTCATTAGTTATTGATCATTATAATATCACGTGAAACTAATTAATATGATGTTACGTATGAAACCGTCTGCTTATTATTTAAAATTTTCACCACCATCACGTGAGATTAAACATATATAAATGGACCAATTACTTATAGTCAAGCAAATAAGTATAATTTATGCATGGCGTGATTAGCAATGAGTTTTTTAAAATAATAATAATAATAATAATAATAATAATAATAATGTAAAAGAGTGGGTTTATATGTAGCCGTTGTGACATGAGTACGGCCGGTAGAGAAATAAAAGATGAAAGTTTAAAACAAGTTAAGCCTTGTAAAGAAATAAGATAAGTGTGAAATGAATTATATAACGACTTTAGGTTTGAGACAATATGTGAAACCCGATATAGGTGCATAGATTGAAGGTTAATGAGAAGAGAAAGTGAGTTGAGATTATATAATGTCTCATGACATTAAGAAAGACATAAGAAATGATTGAGATAGGCGCTAATTGTTACTAGCGCTCTTGTGAGAATTGTAGAAATATTAGTCAAAGTTGACTTATGTAAAGTTAAAGTAGTGAATTTTCAAGTGATCTATGGACATTATTGAAATTTCAAGAAAAGAAACCAGTAAGAGCATGGCATAATAGTGAAAAAGGTTGACAACTAATAGGTCAACAATGATAAATATGACATGAATAACATAGTAAGAATTGAAATGTAACAGAAATGAGTTTCAAGTAGTACGGATTAAGGTAGATGGCTATGTTATAGTATAGTTAGTGCAATTGAATTCGTTAAGATTTGAACGTATTAAAAGAAAATGGGGTTAAAGATGTGGATAAGTGTTGTGTATGAACACAAACGTTAGGCAAATAGATTTCGGAAACGAAATCTAATAACGGGGTAGATTCGTTACACCCCAAAATCAGGTTTTTAGGTATTATATTACGAGAATGCCTCGAGTAGTTTGACTAAGATCTTATATACATTTAAAGACCAATATGATTGGTTAGTCAATGTTTTAAGTTGAAAGCCAAGCTTGTTAGTCAAAATGTCATATACATGCTTTTAGAAAGTAATGTGTGTCACAAGTATTAGAGAAAAAAAAAAAAAAAAAAAAAAAAAAAAAAAAAAAAAAACTTTTGGGACCTAAGTTGCCAAAATCTAAAATTGGTACTAAAACCAACTTGCTTTAGTACTAGAACAAATTTTTTATAGAGCCACAAGGGGTGACCAGCGGTAAGAATACCATCCTTCCAAAGGGGATGTACAAGGGTTTGAGTCTAACGGGGAGAAAATTAATCCTCTTGTGGCTACGGAGGTTCACCTGTGCTGACTCCAGACTATCCAAAAGGGTAGTTACCCTGGCATTAGTCAGCTCGCAATGTCGAGTCGAAAAAACAGGTAACCCAAAAGAATTTGTTATAGTACTAGAGGGACCATTCTTGTCATGTAACCAAACTTCCGCCCAACAAATATCTAGTTACATCCTAAATATTCCAGAATTTTTCATAAGTTCAGTGTGGTTGTGTGTAGTGATGTGAAGTAGCAAAAAGGAGAGAAAACAAGGTGGTCCAATTGATCAATTGAGCATGTATTGAGGTTCCAAATCAAGATATGAATCCATAGCAATCATCCCCAAGTAAGTAATCTTTATAGAGTTTAGTTAATTGATAAATTAAGAAACTAGGGTTCATATACCCTAATTGGAGATTTTTTATAAAGGAGTTTTAAGCTTAACTAAAGATGATAAGGAATAAGGGTTTATGTCTCTATATTGGTTTACATTTAATTTGGGTAGAAAGTGTTTTTTTTTTTTTTTTTGGTAAAAGGTCAAAAGACCCGGTAAATATATTATTCCAAAAAATGTTTAAGTACAAAGGATATGGGTGAATCCCATATCTCAGCCCGTTACATAGGTAGTAAAGCTTACATAACAAGATACTTCCAATTCTCTAAATAAGAAAAGACCACTACTCAAAAAATACCATTAGACTCCTATAAAAACAAAATTACTTTCTACCAAGACCTTGGAGCTTGATACCATACGTGTCATATAAAGCATCCAAGTTTCCTGGAAGATCATAGACCTGCTCCGCATAGTCATCATAATCATCTTCACGATCATGACCACCACCAAAAAGGTTCATGGACTCATCAAACGTATTCACAACCTCGTCTTCATCACTGTCTGAGACGACAATCTCTCCCACCTTAGGGAATGGGTTAACCCTCTTAGTAGAAGAAGTAGACCCCGGATAATCAACCTTTGGAATAGGGTGACCATCATCATCCACAAGAGTTCCTTTCCCATCAATAAGTAGCTTTTCAATCTTCCCAATTTTCTCGACTAAAGGAGTAGAATTACCTTCCTTTGTTCTAATTGAATCACTCACAAGTGGTACGTGTGATGCATTACCATTCTCTAAAGACCCAACCTCCTTAATTAGCTTCCTCTAGTATACCAGAATTCACATCATTAGTCACTTCATTGGTAGGAATACCAAAGTCATCAGTATCATCTATATGAAGGGCATCAAACCGGTTTGATGTAGCAATCTTCGTACCACTCGTACTAGCCACATCAGCAGCCTTCGTACCACTAGTACTAGCCACATCAATAGACTTCTTCTTAGTGGCATCCTCATTATTGGGTGTAGTAGGAGGCGCTTTGGGTTTATATTGCATCTTCTTCCCCACAACAGGTTTATTAAAACCTCCCTTACTTGGACCATATTGACCACCATTATTACTCTTCTTCTTATTATTGACCGTTTTAAAACCATCATTAGCACATGGAGTAGGCTGAGTAGTAGGTACAACATACTTAGGACAGTCAACCAAAGTATGACCAAAAATCTTACACTTATCCCAACGAGGCGGTTTCCACTCATATTCAACCCGAATCTTCTCAATAGTCGAACCCATCCCATCAAGGAAAGGTATTTCAACATTGAGGCTATCCCTAAGCATCTCATCCGCCATTACTTCAATCATGCACCTAGCAAAACTACTACGGCCCCATGATTCTTTGCACATTTGGCTAGTAAAAGTATCTAACCTTTTGAGCGTGCCAATCAATGTAGCAAGGAGACTAAGACCGTCATCGGAAAACATAGCAAGAGGAACATCATGGAATTTAACCCACACCGGGATGTTGGTCAAATCCTCTTTAAGCAAGTTGGTGTTCAAGGTCCATGGTTTAAGAATAATAGGTACATTTCTAATCAACCAAGGACCATTTTCAAGGACATCATCAACACCTTTCTTCGAATTAAACTTAAAGAAAAAGAACTCATTTGCATTCATCATAACCTTTTGTACACCATACTTAGCCCACGCACTGCGAACATAATAATCAACAACAGGAAAAGCAAGGCTTTGGCCAAGGAAATACCCGTAAAGAGTATTCTCAAATCTAAGATTCACCTCTTCTACTACTTTCATCGGGACAGCAAGATCAACTCCAATCTTCTTATTGCTACATTCCAATCTACGAAAGTTTGACACATGTTGCTTAGGTTCATTGGAAGTAGCACCCGCATAAGAGGCCGACTTTACTACAGTACCATTCGTATTAGTAGGCTGACCAATACCACTCGGATTCTGGGAATCAAAATTGGTAACCTTGCTAGCATCAATCTCAAGTTGAAGTTGATTCATGGCTACTTCAAAATTCTTACGCGCATTAGATACCAATTGCTCCACATTAGGCTGGTATGGATTACTAGATTTACAACCATAAGACGGATCAGAATTAGCATTACCACTCATAATAGTAGGCTGATCCAAGCCTCTCATAGTGTTAGAATCAGAAGCATGCGTGGGGACAACCTCAGGTGATTGAGGCTGATTAAACACAATAGAAGAGGCTACCCCAGTTGGATTCAACTCCACTTACTTAGCAGCAGCTCCAAAACAAACCTTAGGATTGTTTACCACGTTATCCTCAGCACTTGATATACCAACATTATCCATAAAAGAGTCAATATCATCAATAGTTGATCCAGGCTGTTGCCTTAGGTGGCTGATTACCACCATAGGTACCTTCATCTCGTTCCGTTAATTTACCCATTCGAGCACCAAATTCGGATTGAGAGATATCATATATCTCCATGCCCTTCCCTTTCGGATCCTGATCGGCCTGACCGACGGGTATCTCGTTGATGAAATTGGCTAAGAGTTGTCCCTTGACCGTGTTTCGTGGTAGATATGTGATATTATAAGCTCCTAGCTCCATGGAGTACTTGGCTAACAGCCCGGAAGCTTCTGCCTTGTTCAATATCTATTTGATGGGTTGGTCCGTTATGACCTTTATGGGATGGGCTTCAAAATATCGTCTCAACCTTCTAGATAGGTGTAAGAGAGCTAAAGCCAACTTTTCTACCGGGGCATATTCCTTTTCGGCTTCATGTAGTGTTCGGCTAACATAGTGTACTAGAACCTGCCGTCCTTCCCTTTCTACCAGCATTACCCCATTCATTGATTCTTTTGTTGCCGCTAGGTATAAGTACATGTCTTCTTTTGGTTTTGGTGTTGTCAAGCAAGGGATTTCTAAGATCATCTTCTTCATTTCTTGAAAAGCCATTTCGGCCACATCTGTCCATCGGTATTCATCTTTGTTCTCCTTGGTGATGATTTTAAGAGTTTCGAAGAAATGCAAGGACCTTTCGGCAGACTTGGATAGAAAATGATTCAAAGCGGCCATCTTGTCACTTAGGCTTTGTATTTCTTTGAGTGATTTTGGTGATTACATATCGGTAATTGCCCTAATCTTCTTGGGATTTGCCATGATCCCCTCTAAAGTTACCATGTACCCAAGGAACTTCCCTTCTTCCACACCGAAGGAACACTTCTTGGGATTCAGCTTCATATTGATTTTTTGAAGGTTGTCAAATGTTTCGGTGATATCAGCCAATAGTTCTTTTTCCGTTCTGCTCTTGATTACCATATCTTCCACATATGCTTCCAAGTTCCGACCGATCTGTAACCGGAAGGAAGTGTCCACCAGTCTTTGGTACGTTGCTCCGGCATTCTTCAATCTGAACGACATCTTGATATAGCAATATGTTCCGTGTTCTATGTAAAAGGACATCTTTCCTTCGTCTTCTTTGGCCACTTGGACTTGGTGGTACCCTTTGTAGGCATCTAGGAAGCATTAATACCGGAACCCCATTACTGATTCGATTTTCCAGTCGACTTCAGGTAGCGGATAGTAGTCTTTTAAGCAAGATGAATTGAGGTTTTTGAAGTCGATGCACATTCTCCAGCTATTGTCCGGCTTTTTTACTAATCCTGGGTTTGAGATCCATGTCGGATACCGCACGGGTCTGATGATTCCGGCCTTTACCCATTCCACCACCTCTTTGTTTATAGCTTGGTTCTTTTTCTTCGAGAAGATTCTCTTCTTTTGAGCAATTGGCCTGGACGTTTACATTGAGCATGTGTTCAGTGATCCTTCGGGGCACGCCTGTCATGTCTGATGGTTCCCATGCGAAAACATCCTGGCTGTTTTTAAGCAATGGTATCAGTTGTCTCCTTCCTTCCTTAGAGAAATTTTTTCCTATCATTACCAGCTGGTCCGGATATGCCGGATGAACCATAATTTCTTTGGTTTTTGTGACTTGATCTTCTACCACAGTGGTGGCCAGAGGCACTTCAGTTTTGGTTTCTCTATCCAACAAGAATTTTTCTTCCAACTTCCTGCATTCCGCAATGATGACTGACCGGGTGACCAAAGTGGCTATGCCTCTCGGTGTTGGGAATTTCATCATCGAATGTATTGTCGAGGGGATAGCTCTTAGCTTTTTGATTCCTGACCGTTCCAGTGTAATGTTGTAAGGGGAGCGAGACCTTACCACTGAGAATTTCATGGTCGTTCGGCGATATAGCCCTTCACTACCGAAACATACTTCCAATTCGATTTTACCCAGCGGTTTGATAGATTCTTTGGGAACCCCACCAGAGGTGTATTGGTTTCTTTTAACAAAGACCATATGGTGGAGTCCAGATTTTCGAAGTAGTGCTCATACATTACCTCCACCGAAGCACCATGATCCACGTATACCATTCGAACGGTATATCCTTCTATTTCAGCCTCAACAATTAGTGGTTCATCAGAAACATCTCCGGGCAGGATTAGGGGAAAACTAATGGAGGCATTCATCCACTCATCTTCCTGGTCTATGAGTTTGCGTTTTCGTCCACTCTCATGGTATCGGACCATATTGATGATTCGTCCTCTGTTGGTTTGATTTGCCTCTCGGCGGGATCCTATCTCTTTGCCGGACATCCTTGATCAGATGGTCGAGTTTACCTGTCTCCATTGCTTTCTTCAGTTGTTCTTTCAAATTATGACAATCGTTTGTAAGATGTCCATTCTCCCCTTGATAGTGATGCGTTGGAATTGCACTAGGCTTTACCTCTCGAGGGATCTCGAGAAGTTTACAACCCCCACCAGACAGGGTACCTGATCGTTGTAGTATAGTATAGTGACAAGTACCCGAGGATTTATCGTTCAACTTAGGAATAGTGTCGCTAGGATTAGAAAGCCTAAAAACTAGGTCTAGAGGTGAGGGATGATTCTTTTTGTATTTTTTTATATTTTAGAAAAGCAAATAAAAATCTCGGGTATTGGAAGAGTGGGCGGAATTAGTTTCTAGTTAACTAACCCAATAACTAAGATGCAATCAAAATAAAATAACAAAAATAAAAATAAACTAAATTATACTAGTGGTGTGAGCATTATATGAGAGAATTGTGTTTACTTAGATTTTACTACTCCCTAGATATCTTTTACAGATTAATTACTTGTTACAGTTGCGTGGATGACGGATTGTATTCCTTAATACCATTCATGGGGTGGCGTACTTACTTCCCCAATCCTATAAGCTCCTAATTCACTCCTATGTTGAGCCGGCTAAGAAGCTCCTAACATGGGATCACTAGAATTCGCTCATGCATTAAATACAATCATAAAAACCTAGTACACATCGGTTCATGTTTCTTAAGACGTTCAAGCAAGTTACACAATGGAGATCTGCCAGTTTTCTTAAGCCTAACATTGAAATCATTCATCCATTACAAGTATAAACAAGCAATCAACCTATAATCAACATCTAGGTTTCATTACATCTAAGCAAACACATGAAAGATCTAGCCTAGCATGTTATAATCAAGACAAGCACAAGATATATTCAAACAACACATAGACATATTGAATGAATTGAAAGAAAACTTATCTTAATTGAACATGAAAGGTTTCAAGGGGTGAAAACCCTTGAAAATACTGTTAAAAACGACCTAGGGTTTATTAGGTTCGGCCCTAGTATTCTCCACACAAGTTCCTCTCCTAATGAATGAAAAATAGAAAAGTATATATAGATTTTGTGAGGTGACGACGTCAAGAGTAAATTTCTGACGCCGTCATCTCGCCGCCAATAAAGTTCTCAAACTGCTTAGATATGGGTTTGACGCCGTCACGTGTAATCCATCTTCAGGCCGTCACCAAAATAACTCTTGACGCCCTTCTTCTGACGCCTTCAGGTTTTCTCTGGGTCGTCATGGATTTTGCTCTTGACGCCGTCATATTTTCCTTCTTGACGCCGTCAGGTACTGTTCCCAGCATAGAAAATTAAGTCTTTGCCGTTTTCTTCACTTTTATGCTTTAAAAATGTCCAAAATTCTTCCTTTTCCAGAATTCACTCCCAAAGTACCTAAAATCACAAAAGGAATGATTTAGGGCAATATTTGATCAAATGAATTCAATTCCGGGCTTAAATGACCCCCTAAAAACGGTTCATTTTTCGCCTCATCATATACCCTTACACTTGAGATTTGCTTGTCCTCAAGCAAATGCGCTTTTATTCTAATCAAAATACAAGTTAGGGGTCATTTAACACTAATATAAAAGTAATTACAACAAATAATCGTTCCACTAAAGACCAAAGACAAGCACGGAGGTCATATACTAGCACCTTACAAATTGTGTTTAGATACTCACATCTCTCGTGTGTAATAAAGTATATATCACAATATGAAAATGGAAAACATCTCTCACTACCTATCATAGCAAAATAGATTACCATAGGTTTGGGAAATGATCAAACCTCCACCACATGGCGTAAGCACCTAGGATAAACTATCAAAGAGGTCTTTTTAAAGGGTTGTAACGTTAGGTATAGGGATATGAAATACACGGTTTTGTTGGATATAGGCAATCTTTACTGGTGGCGAGTTAATAATCTTGGTTAATTACATGTACAATATGGTGTTGCTATACAAAGACTAGACTCGACTTAAGCTAATAAATGAAAAATAACAAAAAACATAAAATAAACATAGAATGAAACGGGATGGTAGTCCGTATGTTTTTTTCTCTCTTTTTTTTTTTAATATTTTTTTTCTTTTTTTCGATTTTTTTTTCTTAATTTTTTCGATTTTTTTTTTTTTTTTTTTTTTTTTTTTTTTTTTTTTTGCATACACTCTTACCCTACCATCCAAAATAATAAATCATAGGGAATGAACATTCCCCTTACACTTGAATTTTTACATACTTTACAATAAACTAATCTTATGACTCGAATTACGATAATCAAACCACTTGGAGTACTTTTAAGATTAACGTACATATGGGCGTAATAATATGATGTTCTTCCCCATTACTCCATAACATTAGTACTTTACCCATGAGTCCCAATCGTCCCAAAACAATATGTACAAGGATATAACTCGACTTAGCAACCATGTAATCAATTAAATAATTAACTAAGGGTTTAAACAAATAACAATAATGCACTAAAGATGAGTGCATACACGGAAGACTAAGGTGATTTGGGTGTACATTTAAGTGGGTGTAACAAATTCTTCCTTTAAGTAAGATGCTTAAAGTTAGAAATGAAAAGATAGGCTCGGAGAGGTGTACTAGGGGTTTCGTGTACTAAAAATGAGTACAACGCTAAGGGTGTGGGAAAAATTAATTGACTTAACTAGCCAAGTAATATGACTTAAATGGTCAAGAAATTATAATGCGGGTTTAACACAAGGGTGATCTAATGCCTCTTATCATGTAGTAAATCCTACTACATGAATGTAGTCTCACTAGCGGTCTCGGGATGCATCACTAACGCAAGTTCTAGAATCTAAATGCTACCGGTACATTCATAAGCACTAATAGTAAATGCTTTTCCTATCAAATCTAAAGGCGAACCTCACATATTTGGGTGGAAAATTTTTCTGAATGGTACGGTTTTGTGCTAGTCATACAATCTCCTATCCATGAGACGCTTGCTATGGCTAAAGTTTCACTCCTAAATATTGTAAAAAATTTTAAATTTGGCGCTAAAATTACACTAACAAGTATTTCTCATAGTTTTATTACACATCTACTATCAAACAAACAAACTCAAGCGAAAGTGTATCTGTAAGGTATCATCATTTTACCCTCCCCTTACACTTAGGATGAACATTGTCCCCAATGTTCAATTAAAGAATGTAAAAGTAAAACAGGTAAAAGAATGAAATCAAATACTCCCCTGATTCTTTCGGTACGGATAATATGGTAACCAGGTTAGATCTTCCTCCAAGAAAATGAATAATCAAAGCTTCCCTTCCAGAATATAAATCATCTTATTGTCATATATAACCTGTTAAGCCTGAGAAAACAGACAAGGCAACCTCCCGTAAAATCGGCAGCAATCTATATATGCTAACAAATCCTAGAAAACAAAATAAGATATAATGCTTGTGGAATGATGTTTGCAGATTTCTTGGAGATTATAAAACTAAAGATTCAACAAAAACATTAAGACTCCGTTAGAAAAACAAAACTGGTAAAATTTTCAGAATTTTACACGTGACGCCGTCAGGAATTTATTCCTGACCCCGTCAGAAGTGACCTGTAGAAATTCTTATGTTAAGTTTCTGGAAAATTTCTAGAAAAACTTGGTCCTACTTCCTGGAAAATCCTGCAAAACATCATTATGACTCGATACAAGCATTTGACTCTAACAAATACGAATATACATGTTCACTTAATATTGTGGAGAATCATGATCGAGTTTGTTTCTTAAAAACATATTTGGGGTTTCCCCTTACACTTATCTTTTGCGAAATACCTTTGGATGAAGTTAAGACTAGGCCAAACAACAAAATAAAGTATTTTCACCATTTTAGTTTTGAAACATGATCTACCAACAATAAAAATAAAACATGCATACGGAAACAAATAACAATCAAACAAAATAAAAATCACACAAACCATGGGTTGCCTCCCAAGAAGCGCTTTTCTTTATTTACGAGTCTTGTAGCTAGACCCAAGGTCATGGGTTACTACGTGACATGGGTGAGTTCCTCATTGAGGACATCTTTGGGATCAAACTTAGGTTTCAACTTCCAATCGGTTTTCTTAGTACGGTATGACCTTTCAAACTTTTCTCCATCCGGATCATATAAAATCATCTTCATATGCCATGATCCGTCACCTTCCTTAGGTGGCTTGTCCCACCTCCATTTACAATTATCCCCGTCTCTTTTCCACTTGTTCATCTCTATATTAATAGGCATTACGCTTAAGAACTCAATCATTTTCCTAAAGACTAGGGGGTCCTCAAAAGGGTCTAACTCTTCATCTCTAGCTATGAGTTGTTCCACCGAATGTGTCTTATCGATGAAATCTTTTTCTAGATAGAATGGGCGTTGAGGTCCTATAAAGTTTCTTTCTATCCAAGGTCCATATCTAGATAGTCTCCTATTCATCTCTACCCAATGCGGTGTCGGTTCATCCTCACAATCATAGCTATGTTTCTTAACATCATATACCGACCAAGTATTGCCCTCACATACCGCTATCTTAGACTTCTTACAATCTATCATGGCGCTAGCGGTAGCTAAAAATCCTCTTCCTACTAACAATGGGCATGTAGTATCACTAACCATATCTAGGACGTAAAAATCCGCTAAGATAGTTAACTTCCCTACGTGAACAACTACATCCTTAATCATCCCAACCGGGTGGGCAATACTCCCATCCGCTAGACCAATTAATACCTCCGTCTCCTCTAACTTCCCTAGCTTGAGAGTGGTGAAAAGGGATAAGGGAATCAAGTTGAGGCTTGACCCTAAATCGGCTAGTGTGTCGAAAGTTTCAGATCTTCCTATCTTACAAGGCAAAACAAATATACCCGGATCATCAAGCTTTTTAGGCAACTTGTTTTGAACGAAGGCGGTCCCATTCTTACCTAGTTTAAATTTCTCATATTTTTCTAGGAGGGCACTATAGTAGGGATCACGGGCTAAGACATCAATGACGGGACGTTCAAGGTGAAGCTCCTTGAATTCATCGTCAAGGTCTTGCGTAGGAGGTGTTTCAACTATGCTTTTGACCGGTTTTATATCGGGTGTTTTATTTGATTGGTCCTTTTGAAGAATTTGGTTTTGTTTGAAATACGTGCTCGTTGATTTAACTGAGTAGTATTGCGGACAAGAAGTGGGTGACGAAACTGATGATATGGAATTAAAGTTTAGTTTCGGGTTCTTGACCGTGTCGCTTGGGAGTGCTCCCATTTCTCGGTCAGTGAGAACTTTCAACAATGTGTCAATTTTGGTGGTCATCTCACTTTCCTTTTGTTTGAAATCGGCTTCAAACTTAGATATGCGAGTTTCTTGAGATGTTATAAACTTGGACATCAATCCTTTAAGATTGTTGGTACTACCATAGTTGTTAGAAGGATTGTTGTTGAAAGTACGGTTGGAGGGTGAACCGTTTGGTTGGTAACGATTAGGCGGATTGGAAGAATTGGTTTGGTTTTGTTTCCACCTAAAGTTTGGGTGATTTTTCCAAGCGGGGTTGTAGGAATCACCATAAGGGTTTGGCTCGGGTTTGAAAGTGTACCACTTATCTCCCGCTTCGTCGGTACGCGAGAATGCGTAGTCCGCAAAAGCTGTTCCGGGGAGTTCCACACAATCACGAGTGTCATAGGGACCACTACATAATTCGCATGAAGATGTGATTTTGTTCACTTGGCTTGAAGGCTTGGGAGCTTCGTAAGATTTCATGAGAAACTTGACTTGATCCTCAAGTTCCATGATCCTACGGTCGGGAGTGCTAGAATTGTTAGAAGGCAAGGATATTGGCTTGACCATTTTGTTCAAATCACGAGGATCATTCCAACTTTCTTTGTCATAGAGAGCAAGATCTTCTATGAGTTCCCATGATTGTTCCGCACTTAGATCACGTAGCTTGCCACCGGCCGATTGGTCAATGGTTCGCCTTGTGGAGAGATCGATATGGTCATAGAAGATTTGGACTTGGAGCCAAAGATCTATGCCATGATGAGGGACTTTTTGGAGTAAGTCCTTGAAACGAGTCCATGCTTCATATAGAGTTTCACCTTGACGTTGTTGGAACATCAAGATATCATTTCTAAGCTTGGTAGTTCTCCCCGGTGGGAAAAATTGAGCAAGGAAACGAGTGGTAAGATCATCCCATGAGGTGATGGATCCCGCAGGTAAACGCTCAAGCCATTGACTAGCTTGATCACGTAGAGAGAATTAGAATAGGCGTAATCGGGTTGACTCTCTAGTTGTAGCATCAAGGTCTACAGAATCTACGATTTTAAGGAAGTCCTTGAGATGCTTATTTGGATCTTCGGAACGAAGTCCATGGAATGCACATCCGCTTTGCACCAACCGGATGATGTCGGATCGCAAGGGAGACACATTGGCTCCTTGGGTAAGCTCAATGGTGTTTCGATAGCCTTGGTGGCTAGGTCGGGAATACTCTCCTAGGATTCGGGGCCTAAGAGGTTGGTTAGCTAGTGGTGGGTTTTGTGGGTGGTCTTGTTGTGGTGGGTTGATGGGTTCAAAGATATTACCACCTTCCATGATGTCGGATGGTAAAAAGTTACGAACAAAGGCACGAAGAAATAAGATAGACTAAAGAAAGCCTAAAAATAAAAATAAAATCTTACTAGAAAGGAATCTAGCAACTAGACCTAATAAAAAGAAATCCTAACCTAGACAATAACTATTCCCCAGGCTGCGGCGCCCAAAACTTGATGCGTGGGAATTGCACCAAGCTTTACCTCTCGAGGGATCTCGAGAAGCTTACAACCCCCACTAGGCAGTGTACTTGATCGTTGTAGTATAGTATAGTGACAAGTACCGGGGGATTGATCGTTCAACTTAGGAATAGTGTCGCTAGGATTAGAAAGCCTAAAAACTAGGTCTAGAGGTGAGGGATGATTCTTTTTGTATTTTTTTTATATTTTAGAAAAGCAAATAAAAATCTCGGGTATTGGAAGAGTGGGTGGAATTAGTTGCTAGTCAACAAACCCAATAACTAAGATGCAATCAAAATAAAATAACAAAAATAAAAATAAACTAAATTATACTAGTGGTGTGAGCAATATATGGGAGAATTGTGTTTACTTAGATTTCACTACTCCCTAGATATCTTTTACAGGTTAATTACTTGTTACAGTTGCGTGGATGACGGATTGTATTCCTTAATACTATTCATGGGGTGGCTTACTTACTTCCCCAATCCTATAAGCTCCTACTTCACTCCTATGTTGAGCCGGCTAAGAAGCTCCTAACATGGGATCACTAGAATTCGCTCATGCATTAAATACAATCATAAAAACCTAGTACACATCGGTTCATGTTTCTTAAGACGTTCAAGCAAGTTACACAATGGAGATCTGCCAGTTTTCTTAAGCCTAACATTGAAATCATTCATCCATTACAACTATAAACAAGCAATCAACCTATAATCAACATCTAGGTTTCATTACATCAAAGCAAACACATGAAAGATCTAGCCTAGCATGTTATAATCAAGACAAGCACAAGATATATTCAAACAACACATAGACATATTGAATGAATTGAAAGAAGACTTATCTTAATTGAACATGAAAGGTTTCAAGGGGTGAAAACCCTTGAAAATACTGTTACAAACGACCGAGGGTTTATTAGGTTCGGCCCTAGTATTCTCCACACAAGTTCCTCTCCTAATGAATGAAAAATAGAAAAGTATATATAGATTTTGTGAGGTGACGGCGTCAAGAGTAAATTTCTGACGCTGTCATCTCGCCGCCAATAAAGTTCTCGGACTGTCTAGATCTGGGTTTGACGCCGTCATATGTAATCCATCTTCAGGCCGTCACCAAAGTAACTCTTGACGCCCTTCTTCTGACGCCTTCAGGTTTTCTCTGGGTCGTCATGGATTTTGCTCTTGACCCCGTCATATTTTCCTTCTTGACGCCGTCAGGTACTGTTCCCAGCATGGAAAATTAAGTCTTTGCCGTTTTCTTCACTTTTATGCTCCAAAAACGTCCAAAATGCTTCCTTTTCTTGAATTCACTCCCAAAGTACCTAAAATCACAAAAGGAACGATTTAGGGCAATATTTGATCAAATAAATTCAATTCCGAGCTTAAATGACCCCCTAAAAACGGTTCATTTTTCGCCTCATCAGATAGTCACAGTACTTGTCCATATTTTCTCTTGCTGGTCTCCCTCTTAACGCGGGTGGTGCCGAAAGTTTGAGCTGATGTTCTGTAGCCAAAATTTCTTTAGGAGCTTTGGTTAGTGCGTTCAAATCTATCAGTCTGGTATCCCTCCGGTATGCATCATTACGACGATAATCTGCTCGATAGTCTGCTCGATTGGCGTTATCATTTCTTGTTGGGCCGTAGGATGCATAATAATCATTTCAACGGGATCTGAACTCTTCATGATGGTTACCACGTCGATGATCCCCCCCTAAAAGGGGCTCGTTGAGTGTTTTCGTCATTCCTATTGTTGTAAGGATTGTGGTGATGATCCCTTTTGTAGTTGTCTATCTTTTCCCCTCTCGGCACTTCGGCTGGCCGATATGCTTTTTCAGAACTGATGAAAACATGAACCCTTGTCATCATTTCAGTTACTGTTCGAGGGACCTTTTCGGAGAACCTTTTTGCTAGCTCCGGACACTTGCAACCATCGACGAAAGAGGATATTTGCATAACTTCCGGGACGCCTGATATGTGACTAGCTTCATCTGTCCATCGCTCTTGGAACTCATGCAAAGCTTCGTTGGCCTGACGGACAATCTTTGTGATTTCCATTAGATCCCTGATACACTTCCTTCGGAGGGCAAATATCTGCACGAATTGCTCGCTTAAGGCATCCTGTTGGAAACGTAAAAGTGATGATCATAAATGCAATCAAAGAGAGATCTCAATGATCGTCCCTTAGGGGGAGATTGTTGGGAACGCTTGAAGTGACGATCATTGTCGAGTCAATGTGTCTTGTAATATAATCATGTAATAGCTCGTTAGATTGGTAAAAATATAGTCTACATGATAGTAGAATGTGCCGTTTAGTTTTGTGTTAGTATTTAAATTAATGTTGAATGTGTGAGATATGTAAACACGGCACACTTCCTTATGTTCAAGATATGTATGACTATATAAGCTTGTAACCTCTCATTTGAATAAGAAATTCTCTCTTATTTCCTCTCTAGTTCTTTATCTCTCTAACCATATTACCTTTCTCTCTCTAGATCTTAAACATGTGTGAAATGATGTAAAAATAGGACCTAACACATCCCAACTATCGATACTTCCCCGTGGGAGACGATCAAACCATCCCCTAGCCGAATCGTCCGTCGTCTGTTGAAACATCATACACCATATTGGCATGGGCCATGCACCTTGGTTGGCCGCTCCTTCGAACCTTGTGATGTGGTCGTCTGGATCCGTAGACCCATCGTACAACTTTCGATGAGAGGGCATTATATACTTTGCGTTCTTTGGTCCGAAGAAGTCAATGATCCTTCGGGTGGAGGGACTCTTGGACGCTGCTTTGAAAGGCTTGGATAGGTCGTCTATCGGCTCTTCCTCGGCCCTCTTGGCTCCAGTTTCTTGGGATTCTTCTTCATCAAAGTCGAGCTCTATGGGTTTGATTGGTGTTCCCCCTCCGATATTGTGTTCTTTGATTAGGGCCTTCAGTGTGGTAATATGACTTTGGATTTGCTCTACACTGTCTTGGTTGTTATCGTTGTTTTTTCTACTGCCTTCTGGCGTTTCTGGTATAGGACCCGTCATTTCTTAGCTTTGGTAAAATGAATAACGGGTCCCACGGATGGCGCCAATTTGTTGAGGTAAAATCCTGCCTTTAACCCGGACAAACAAAATAGGTCCTTCGGATTATCCTCAGGTCCTATGAATGGGTTAAAGGTCCTTCGGATTCCTACAAAACAAACACGTCCGTTAGTCTCGCCCCGGGATGTATCCCAGGACCAACCTCCGGCGTGTGGATAAGTATATGTTATTAGAGAGAGAAAGTATATATGAAAGTTTAGTGAATGAGAGAATTAGTTAACATAAGGTGAAGATTTCTCTTCTTTATATATGCGAGGAACATTTGTCCTTACCGACCGTTTGCACATATTTTTCGGGTTTGTACACTTTCCTTGTCGTTCGCTTATCTTTATCCCACTATCGTGTACTATTTGTCCTAAGGTTCACGTAGTTATCGCATATCCGGATGGTCGAGTGATCCGGGGAGATGAAGCCATACGGATAGAAAGTCGTCCGGATATTATTCGGACCGTTCAGCGTGGGTCCATCGGACACATACGCCAACACCACCAGGGTGGTCCCTTTGTCAATGCTGTGAAAGTGTAGGTGAAAACGGTAGCAACAATATCTTAACTGGTCTAGATCAATCAGGAAGGTAAAATAAATAAATAAATAAAAATCGGAAGAGATGATTCGCAGGGTAACATAACTTGCAGTAAGATAATTGTAACTAGCATAAATGCCCAAACATGAACAACTGTATATTTAACTTGGTTTCCTAATATTACCTGCAACTTCCAATCTTTCGCTAGTCTATGTATTCCATCAATATACACCAAATCCACCGGCTATACTGGGATCCAGGATTGTGAATGAAGAGGTGATCTCAACATTCTTGTGAGGAGCACAAATTATAATAAGGGAAACTTCATATGCTCCTCTAGAAAAGGGTGTCACTTTTTTAGACTTATTCCTAGCTCTCCCATCCCAAGTTTTGTACTAAAACATTTAGTTCTATATAACATCTTCTATGTACAATTCTTAACCGAAAGATAAAAAGTGTAACCATTAAAATGCTCTTGGTACTGCTCAACAAGTTCATAATGCGTAAGGAACATAGGGTTCCCACTTGTGTTTATCGATGTAAATAAATTTTGAGTTTTCAGTGGAACATAGGGTTCCACTTGCCCTTAGCTAGAACATAAACTTTTTACCACTCTTTTCAGCTAATACTTTTGTATTCTGTTTACATAAGTGCTAACCCTTGATGGAGGTCTGGTGTGACTGTCTACTTAATAGCTCCGATCCCCATACCCTGCTTCGGCCGGATTGGGTATTTTGTTGTTACATAACATCTAACCAATTTAATCTAATATATAGTTTTGAGGTCTTATAATAATATCTGCATTCTAGAAAAAAAGACATAATCAATTTTGGTTTTATGCAATGATGAGGCCTCAGGATATAATAAGCAAACGACTTAATAAAAAATATATAAACACTGACCAATAGCGAGTAATAACAAATCATAAGCAAACACTTAATACAAAATAATATGAACATTGACCAATATCTAGTACTGTAGTAAGGTTTTAAAAAAAGACGCAGTATTTGTCCTCAGTATCATGATAGTATCATATTAATCTTTTATTAAATATATTAATCATTTTTAATGTTGCATTATTTATTATCCTATCATGTTAATTCAACTTTATAACCCAAATCTCGAAACAAACTTTTCATCACAGAAAAATGAAACAATATGACTTGATATACTATGCAACTGCATTGCTAGCCACTGTGGCACTCCTCCGCTTTGCCCGCCACCTCCGCCAGCCCACCACCAAACTCAACCTTCCTCCCGGCCCCAAACCATGGCCCATTATTGGCAACCTCAACCTTATGGGTCCACTTCCTCATCGTTCAATCCATGAGCTCTCTAAAAAATACGGACAGATCATGTACCTCAAATTTGGGTCAAAAAGCGTGGTCGTGGGATCCTCAGTGGAGATGGCGAAAGTCTTCTTGAAAACAATGGACGCCAACTTCGCGGGTCGCCCACCAAATGCTGCTGGAAAATACACAGCTTATAATTACTCTGACATCACATGGTCCCCTTATGGACCTTATTGGCGACAAGCTCGTAAAATGTGTGCTGTGGAGTTGTTCACTGCGAAAAGGTTGGAGTCGCATGAGTATATTAGAGTTGAGGAAACGAAGTTTCTTTTAAAGACGGTTTATGAGTTGTCAGGTGAGGAATTTGTGTTAAGGGATGTATTGTACACGTTGAGCTTGAATGTGATCAGTTGGATGGCGTTGGGGAAGAGATACTTAGATAAATCGGACATCGGGGAGATTAGTGGGGAGGAGTTTACGAAGATGATTGGTGAGTGGTTTGTGTTGAATGGAGTGCTTAATATTGGAGATTGGATACCATGGATAGATTTCATGGATCTGCAAGGGTACGTGAAAATGAAGGCGGTGAGCAAGAAATTTGATCAGTTTCTTGAGCACGTGTTGGACGAGCATGAAGAAAAGAGGAGGGCGGAAGGGGATAGTTTTGTTCCTAAGGACATGGTTGATTTGTTGTTGCAGATTGCTGATGATCCCACCATTGATGTTAAGATCGAGAGACATGGTGTGAAGGGTTTCACTCAGGTACGTACCCTCCCCCTCTGGAAAATATGTTTTTATGAATATTTGTCGTCAAATAATCAGTTTTGACCCAACATCGTTAATTTATGTTTTCATAACAGAATAATTAACCATTATAAACACAAATCTAAAGCCAGTGATATATCTGTTATTTTATTTATCTTAGCGAGCAATGAACACTTTTCCACATGTACAGGACTTGCTTACCGGTGGAACAGAAAGTTCAGCGGTAACAGTGGAATGGGCAATTGCGGAACTCCTAAAGAAACCAGAAATTTTCAAAACTGCCACAGAAGAGCTCGATCAAGTGATAGGTCGAGATAGATGGGTGGAAGAGAATGACATGCTGAACCTGCCATACATAAGGGCAATTGCTAAGGAGACAATGAGATTACATCCAGTGGCACCATTATTAGCTCCAAGAAAGGCAATCGAAGACTGTAAAGTTGATGGTTATGATATTCTAAAAGACACATGCGTTATGGTTAACGTAAGGACCATAGGAAGGGATCCGCAGTTGTGGGATAAACCTGAAGAATTTTGTCCTGAGAGATTTATTGGAAAGGAAATGGATGTGAAAGGTAATAATTTAGAGTTATTGCCTTTTGGTGCAGGGCGAAGGATGTGTCCCGGTTATAGTTTAGGACAAAAAATAATCGAATCAAGCTTGGCTAATTTGCTTCATGGGTTTAATTGGAAATTACCCGATAAATTGACAAAAGAAGATTTAGAGATGGAAGAAATATATGGATTAACGACTCCTAAAAAAGACCCACTTGTCACAATTGCTAATCCAAGGCTTCCACTCGAAATGTATTAGTTGTGATCATATTGCAGCTTCCAAGTACTACTTTTAAATGTTAAAAGCTATAGTTATCGCAATAAAGCTATACAAATAAACTTTACTAAGATCTTGTTTTTATTTGCTTATTCTATCAGGTACTTAGAGACCTACAATGAGTTATATCAGTTATATTATAACTCTATATGTTGTATAATTATATCTATATTTTTACTAGACAATCTCTCCTCTAAACTTCAAAGCTTTCAATTAAAAAAAAAAGTAAGTATTTAGAGCAGTATACAATTATACATGCTAATGCAACATGCACAATGCGACAAACATCTTAGAAAGAAGTACATTATCAACCAAATTTCTACTATAACCCAAGCTAGTTATTTACTAGGTTTATAAAGTGAAAAAAGACATTACAGGGGGTAAATGATTTGAATGAAAATAAATTATGTTGTGGAATATCAAGTGTTTGAAATACGAAATGATATATTTGTAGAATTGTTGTATCCGAATATAAAAGGATGTTATATGTATGAAAACATTGTTTATGTTATTAACACCTGACATGGACGGTCAACCAAACCTGGTGTCTGCATTTTTACAAACCGATCGTTTACGAGCACACTAGTTTACCTGGCCAAACCAGCCAACTTACTTCAGTTTTTGACGATCTTGTGTACACCCCTGCAACCAATGGATTGGGTGTTATTTAGGTGATGCTCTACTCAAGGGCTCAACCAGCGGGATCAAGTATTAGCAAAGACTCCCAAAAAACCCTAAAGTCGACTTCTCTCTGGTGATCAAAAAAACGAAACCCTTACACCCTAACCTCTAATCGATCTCTTCATTCCTGCCTTCTTGGCTTGCTGTTGTGATCAATTTAGTTAGGGTATCGTTCTAATCGTTCCAATCAAATCTACCTTAAACCTTTTAAACAAGTTTTTTGTCGATTTTCTTGGATCGTTATTTAGGGTTTCGTTTGGGATCTTCAATCGACTGTTCTTAGTAGTCGGTTCTGATTTGGTAATTACAATCGATCATTATTTTGTTAATTCTTTTCTTGTAACTGTTCGATTGTTATTATGATGGGAGGTTAGATTCTTGATTCGTATTGCTATAAACCCTAATCGCTAAGATTAGGGGTTTTTTTTTCTCTTCTTTGTTGGTTTCGCATGCTGCTGGATTTTTTGATTCGTATTCTTTGGTTCGTATTCTGTTTTGATTTGGTAACAGGGTGGTGAGAGATGGAAAGGGGTTTTTTGAGTCCTAAGCTTGGTAAGAAGGATGTTAGTGTTCCAATGGTTGATGTTGATGATGTGGCTGATAACGTGAATGAGGGTAACGATCAGGTTGTTTTGGATGATTTGGAGCATGATTCGTCATCTCATGGTTCAAAACAGCCTAATGTGGAGCAATTAATTGCTAATGCACATAACAAGTTTGATGAAGCAATGAATAAAATTAACAGTGATATTGCTAATATGGCTTCATCTTCTGAGTTGAACAATTCGAGTGGTACTAAAACTCCTCCTACAAGTTTTAATGTGGCTATTATGAATCAGAGTGTTATTTCTGATCCTAATGCACCCAAGGTTGATACTACTAGTGGTAATGGAGTTAAGTCGGTCTCTTACGTGGGTGTTGCTTCTAATGAATCCTAGAAACATGTATCTAATTTTCGGAGGTTAGAATGCAGCAAAAAGAAGGATGATGTTGACCTTTCAGTCCCGTTGACAGTAGTGGAAGAAGTGAACACGAGGTTTGAGAATACTCTCTACGGATACTTCCTTGATCAACGCCTTGCTTTTCCTGTTGTTGATTATTATGTTCGCAATGCGTGGTCTAAGTATGGTTTACAAAAGGTTATGATGAATGCTAAGTGCTTCTTTTTCTTCAAGTTTAACACGAAGAAAGGTGTCGATGATGTTCTTGATAATGGTCCTTGGTTGATTCGTAATGTTCCTATTATTCTTAAACCATGGAAATTGAACACAAACTTGCTTAAGGAGGATTTGACTAACATTCCGGTGTGGGTTAAATTCCATGATTTTCCTTTAGCTATGTTTTCGGATGACGGGCTTAGTCTTCTTGCTACTTTGATTGGGACGCCCAAAATGTTAGATGCTTTTACCAGCCAAATGTGCAAGGAATCGTGGGGCCGTAGTAGCTTTGCTAGATGCATGATTGAAGTAAATTCGGATGAGGTGCTTAGGGATAGCATTACTGTTGAGATACCTTTACTTGATGGTACGGGTTCGACTATTGAGAAGATTCGGGTTGAATATGAGTGAAAACCACCGCGTTGTGATAAGTGTAAGGTTTTTGGTCATACTATTATTGATTGTCCGAAAGTTGTTGTTCCTCCAGTTCAACCTACTAAGCCGGTTAATGATGGTTTCACGGCTGTCAATAACAAAAAGAAAGGTAAACAAGGTGGTTCTACACTCAGGGTAAAGGAGGCTTTACTAAACCTGTTGTGGGTAAGCAATTTCAGTACCAACCCAAAAAGAACCCTCCTGAACCAAAGAAGGTGGATGGAACTAAGAAGAAGGCTTCTGATGTGGCTAGTACGAGTGGAACCAAGATCACTACTTCTAATCAGTTTGACGCTCTTGATATGGATGATACAGATGGTTTTGGTATTCCTAAGGTTGTTACTAACATGGATGTGGATGTTGGCAGTACAATGGAAGTTAATAAGGATGAGTCGGTTAAGACTGGTACTACATCACAAGTCCCTCTTGTGAGTGATATGCAACAACCGTTTGTAAGTGATTCTATGGGAACAATGGAAGTTGGTTCTACTCTTATTGTTGAGAAAATTAGTAAGCTTGAAAAGCTACTGATCGATGGGAAAGCTACTCTTGTGGATGATGCTGGTCATCCTATTCCGTCTACCTCTATCACTAAGAGGGCTAACCCATTTTCAAAGGTGGGTGAGGTTGTGGTCTCTGATAGTGATGAGGATGAGGTTCTTAACACGTTTGACGAATCAGCAAATCTTTTTGGTGGTGGTCATGAGCGTGAAGATGAGTATGACTATGATGATTATTCGAAGCAAATTTATGATCATCCGGGGGAATTGGATGCCCTTAATGCCATTTATGGTTTTAATCTCCAAGGTCGTAGGAAGTAGTTTATCTTTTGTCAGAGTCACTACTATCATGTGAGTGATGGTTTTTTCTTGTGTTGAAAATAGGAAGTATCTTGTTATGTAAGCTTTTCGCCTATGTAACGGGCTGAGATATGGGATTCACCCATATCCGTTGTACTTAAACGTTTTTTGGAGTAATATATTTACCGGGTCGTTGACCTTTTACCCAAAAAAAAAAACCAGCGGGATCAAGTCCCCTCGCAAATGAAAGATTTAGAGTGGGTTGAATTTTGGAAGTATCCTATTTGACCTTTAAGAGCATTTGAAATGCCATCTAATATGTTTTTGTTTCTTAATAAGCAAAATATATTTTTAGGATAATCAATTTAAAAAATATATTACTTATCATATTTTTCAGTTCTATGTAGCAAACTAATTTTTGTGCAGATTGATGTACCAAACTTGCCATTTTCGTCAGTTAGACGAATTTTTTTACCTTCTCAAACAGTTGCAGGTTACCATACACCAAAATGAAAACATGACAAGTTAACTGCATTTATAAATGATTATCCCTAAAATTTTATTTTGGCCAAATCAAGATTTGGCATGATTGTAATTTGGGTTATTCGGCTAAAAATCAATATAACAAAATTTAAAATATATATATATATATATATATATATATATATATATATATATATATATATATATATATAAATTATGTAATTAGAGTCAACCCGAAAACTGAACGGAATTCAAATTCGGTTTTCAGTTCAGTTAAATTAAATTTAAATTCGGTTCGATTCGGCATTCATGTATGTTCATTTGTCAGGCTAAATTTAAAAGTACAAACACGAACAACCCTTCATTCGTATTCGACAGGTTCGTTAATTTACAACTCGAAAGGTTTGGATTTGGGTGAGGTAGATTAGGGTTTTTTTATGTTGGAGTGATAAATGGAGGAGATGGAGTTCGTGTACGGTTTGCATGTCTGCCATTGATGAAAGCTTCAGCTTTTGAGGTTTGGGATCGAATGGTAATATTTTAATTTAGTTCTAGCTAGTTTGTCCTAATGGGGAGGGAGGAAAATAATCTTTTACTTAAACTAATCTATATTATATATAAAGGAAAAACCAAAAAGTGAAAAGTTAAAAATAAAAAAGGAAATGTTAAAAACATATATTTTAAAAGAAAACTATTAATACACGTTGAAAACTGGGTTGACCCGAGACGCTTCAAACCCGGCAGATTGACCAGGTTTAATTTGACCTATTTTTTCTACCCAACCCGTCGTGTTAACTCGGTTTAAATTGACCAGTTTTTCGACCAGAATGGTTCAACCGGTTGAACCATGCAGGTTGAACTGGGTTTCAAAACATTATGTTTAATCCCCAAATCCTCAAACTCTTATTATTTTTCGTTATAACCTATAATCTTTTTTTTATCACAAAACTATCTGCCGCTATAAAATCTCGTTACTATGCATGAGTATTCTTCTAGTAATGAAAAAGCATAATCATATTTAAATGTATCCTACTTACCAACTTTTTCAGTTTTGTGTATGACGTTTTTATTTTTTATTATTTATTTTGGGTGTGTGAGTGTGTAGATTGATGTATTGTAACTTGTTTGACGTGGCACAATACGGCTAAAAAGGTAAAAATAAATAAATAAATACATCAAACTGACAAAAATGACAAGTTTAGTATATCAATTTGCAGAAAAATTAGTTTGCTACACAAAACTGAAAAATATGACAAGTAAAATACATTTTTAAATTATTATCCCTATAGTTTTTATAACAAAGACATTTTCTTACAGTTATTTGCACGTTGCATTAATATAAGCTCATGAATAGAGAGTTTACACAAAAGATTAATTATTTGAAAGCCTCATTTTAAAACTTCGCTTTAAAGCCTTCAAAAGGCTTGAGCTGCCTGTGTGTTTTAGTGAGCACCACTTTTTGGTGTCTAATCTTCCAATTTAGTGACCAAGTAATGAACACTATTTAGTTTCCGTCACTAGTTTGGTACATGGATAAAAATTCACTGGCGAAGTGGCGAGTTATTTTGTATTCAATTAGTGACCAAAGTATGGGTCGTCAACAGGTCACTAAACATGTTTTTTCCTTGTAGTGCCTATGGTTCCAAGTAGTCGAAGCATCCTCAATGGGAGGGAGCCAACGTGTCAATCGCGGCTCATTTTGTATAGGTTGTATGGGTTTTCCAGGATCGAATGATCAACAACAATCATGCCATCATCATTACAGAATCAATTATAAACAGGAAACAGGAAGATGGTGTTGAACCCTAATAAAATGGATATTGATAATGAAAGGGTTAACTTTTGTTATAGAATTCCTAATCTATATATACTGATGAAATGTTGCTTGATGTCAAAAGACACAACGATTCAGTAAAATAAACGTTATAATAAATCTAATCGTTATAACCCTAAACTAAATAACCGTTTCTATCCTATTGGGTTTGCTGGCCCAAGACATTAAACTTGCAGGCTATAATTCTTTTGACCCATCTTGATTTCTTGGGCGTCTAAGACATTAAAAGGTCCAACAGTTCCCCTTAATGTCGAGATGCCAAAATCTTCGTTTGTGATCATCTCTATATCCAGGTAGATCAATTTCCTTCGGTTACTTCCACCTTTACTGCTGTGATCTTCATTATGTCCATGTTGATCATATTTTTCTGGTTAAATCCACCATCTGACTTTTGGGCAGTTATCGCTTCCTTTGGCATCCATGGTAGGTTTGTTTCTTGAGTGATGATTAAACATGAATGGTTGTGTTGTTTGTTCCCTTCGCTTTGATACCACTTTTGGCAGGTTTTGTGGGATTTCTAGGATCGATGGAACATAACAACAATCATGCCATCATCATTGCAGAATCAAATATAAACAGGAAACAGGAAGATGTGGTTGAACCCTAACAAAACTGATATTGATAATGAATGGGTTAACTTTGGTTACAGAATTCCTAATCTATATATACTGATGAAACGTTGCTTCATGTCAAAAGACACAACGATTCAGTAAAAATAAACGTTATAATAAATCTAATCGTTATACCCCTAAACTAAATAACCGTTTCTATCCTATTGGGTTTGTTGGCCCAAGACATTAAACTTGCAGGCTATAATTCTTTTGACCCATTTTGATTTCTTTGGCGTCTAAGACATTAAAAGGTCCAATAGCTCACGCATTGCGTGACTGAAAAAAAATTCGCTGGCGATTTATTTAATTTGTTTATATATCTTGGCGAGCAATGAAGTACTTTTCCACGTGTATAAGACTTGCTTACGTGCGGAACAGAAAGTTCAGCACTAACAGTGGAATAGGAAATTGTGGAATTCCTAAAGAAACTAGAAATTTATAAACTGCAACGGATGATCAAGCTCGATCTAGTGATGGGTTGATATAGATGGGTACAGTGGAAGAGAATGACACTCCCAATCTTCCATACATATATAAGGGCAATTGGAGATTACTTCCCGTGGCACCAATGTTAGCTCCAATAAAGACATTCGAAGAGTGTATAGTTGATGGTTATGATATTCCAAAAGACACGTGCGTAATGGTTAACATAAGGACCAAAGGAAGAGATTCACAGTTGTGGATAAACCCGAAGAATTTTGTCCCAAGAGATTTATTGGAAAGGATATGGACATGAAGGGTAATTTCGAGTTATTGCATTTTGGTGCAGGGCGAAGGATGTGTCCTTTGGTTATATAGTTTAGGACAAAATTAGGTGATTGAGTCGAGCTTGGCTAATTTGCTTCATGGGTTTAACTGAAAAATACCACGTAAAATGACAAAAGATGATCAACAGATTGAAGAACTGTACGGGTTAACGATCTAAAAAACACCCACTTATCACAATTGCTAATCCAAGGCGTCCACTCGAAATGTGCTTGTTGTGATGATATAAAGATGTGGTTCTATCAGGTTGAAAGTAGAGTTTTCACACAATATATCAATATGTACAATGTGTTTGTGTATAATAAAGCTTTGCTAATAAACTTTATAAATTTTTTGTTTTATTTGCTCATTTTTTAAGTGCCTAACTATGATCTGTTATGAAGTTTTAGTATCAAGTGATGATCCGTAAGGTCTTAATTGCATATTGTCTACTTATAATCTAATCATTTTTCCACTTTGTCTCTTGGTTTAAATTCGTTGATCTTAGTACACTAGTACATAATAAACCTTTGCCGACGAATTTCTTTCGCCTAACCCAACGCCTTGTCGTCGGCAAGAGTCTGATGCCGACGAAACTTCGTCGGCCTATGTTAGTCGGTAATGCCTCGTCGGGACTTACTGTGCCGACGATATTTCCCGACGCTAAAGTGGAGCCCACAACCATTTTCAGTCAACCAAAAACTTGTTTCGACAAATAATATGCCGACGTCCATTCGTCATTATTTTAATTACAATTAACAAAAAACATTAATTACTCGGTCAATAAGTCAACAAGGTCAAACGGTCAACGTTTATTGTACCGACGACATGGCGTCGGTATACAAAAAGTCATACTAAAAAAGTCAAAAGAGTCAAACGTGAAAGTCAAAATTGGGCCATAATATACCGACGATATGTCGTCGGTATGTGTTGTTTATGCAGGCTGCATAGCAGCCTGTAATGTAGCCGTTTTCCAGATTTTTCCCGAAAATCATTCTGGAAAAAACTTTACACAATCCAAACCTGTATACACAATCCAAACCTCTATACCAACATGCCAATATGCCAAAACAACTTGTAATGGCTAAAACTCTTATATATAATCACTAAACACCCCCCCAAATACATTGAAACGTTTCAAATTCTACAAAATGGGCATTATCAAGCTGCCAATAGCACAAAAGCTGCTATATCCGCAATGTTTAAGTTGCCAAAATGCCAAAGTTTACAATAATAACATACAGATGAGTCAATAGCATACGGATGGACAAAGTCAAGGTGTTAAGTGTTAAAGTGTACATCATACGGATGAGGATCAAGTATAAGGATGGAGAAAATGTTAACGTTTACAAACCAAATTTACTTAAACAATAATAAACGCTAATTAAAACTCTAATCGCAATAAATATTTATTTAAGGAAAATACTGACGACTGGGCGTCGGGAAAAGATTGGCGGGTCAAACTCCCGCCCAAGTTTTCGCAATTATTAGGAAAGTCAAATTTGACTAAAAAATACTGACGTCATGTCGTCGGTAACTTAAAATTCATAAAATTCAACGTGAGTTTGGCTCGGTCAAGCGTATTTTTTGTCATTTAGTGAAATATACCGACGACCTTTCGTCGTCGGTATTTTGTTCGTCGCCAGTTCTACTTATTCTAGCAGTGGTATTTTTACATCAACCATCTCACGGAACATTTTAACCGTGAACGCTTCTTTTGCATAGTTGCATTGCATGAGTCTTCTGGTTATACGTCTTCATTCAAATACTTCTTTATGTAATATGTCTAGTCACACAACATTTTCTAACAATAATGAATTCACCATCTTTAAAACATGATGGACACAATATAATAATTCAAGCAACACGATGAATATGTACAATGGAGTTAAAGAAAAATGACAAGGTGTCGTCTAAAAAGAGATTCAACAAATATTACCAAGAGAATATATCTATATTTATATTACAGGTATTTGTTATTGATGATTTAACTCACATTACAAATTAAATACATGCAAACTGTTTAATTTAATAATTTTTATGAAAGTTGTTTTAAGTCGTGAACATATTAATATTTATATTACTCTTAATAAATTTTAACAAGTTGATGTATTTTTAATTGACGTGAAAAAATATAAATTTACATGTTCCACGGATAGGCCACAAGGGAGCCAGGTGTGACACCGATCATGTCCGATTTTAGATTACGAGGTGGAAATTGTTTTTTAAATATTTCTTTTCTTAGCGTGTAACCCTTAATTTAGCTAATAAATTTTTTATGATGCAACTTAAGTACTTATAAATCATAAACAAAAATTTGTGCATCACACTTTATAGACTTCTAGGTCCGTCTCTGGTTACTGGTTATGTCACCTTTACGACATTCAAATAGTTCAACAATTTAACAAATAAATATGTCAACATTTATCCTTCAATTTTACGTACACCACCATAACATAACATGGAGCAATATACCATTCCTTACATCTTATGTACTTGCATGGCTAGCTATAGCCACGGCGGTGTTCCTCCTCTTTGCCTGTCACCCCTGTCGTCCCACCACCAAGCTCAACCTACCCATGGCCCGAAACCATGGCCTGTTATTGGTAACCTTAACCTCATGGGCCCACTTCCTCACCGTTATGTCCATGAACTTTCTAAAAATTATGGTGAAATCGTGCACCTTAAATTTGGTTCAAAAATGTCATCATAGGTTCCTCGGTTGAGATGGCTAAAGTATTTTTGAAAACAATGGACGCCAACTTTGCTTGTCCTCCAAAAAACGCTGCTGGAAAATACACTACTTATAATTACTCCGACATCACATGGTCTCCTTATGGACCTTATTGGCGACAAGCACGTAAAATGTGTGTTGTGGAGCTTTTTAGCGCGAAAAGGTTGGATTCATATGAATACATTCGAGTGGAGGAAATGAAATTGCTTTTGAAAAAGGTTAAAGAGTTGTCGGGTGAGGAGATTGTGTTAAAATATCTATTGGCGACAGTGAGTTTGAATGTGATAAGCCGGATGGTGTTAGGAGAGATATATTCAGACAACGAATAAGAGAGTGAAATCGATTGTGAGTGGCGAGGAGTTAAAAAAGATGATTGATGAGTTGTTTTTGTTGAATGGAGTGCTTAATATTGGAGATTGGATACCATGGATGGGTTTCATGGATCTTCAAGGGTATATTAAAAGGATAAAGGCTATATAAGCAAGAAGTTTGATCGGTTTCTTGAGCATGTGCTGAACAAGCACGATGCAAGGAGGAAAGCGGGAAGGGAGAGTTTTGTCCTGAACGACATGGTTGATTTATTGTTGCAGATTGCTATGATCCAACCCTCGATGTTAAGCTCGAGAGACATGGTGTAAAAGGATTCACTCAGGTATTTTGTATTATGTTACATGTCACATTGAACGATTTCAAATATATATGAAAGATGAGACATTAGGAGTTCTTATATATGTTTTTAAATCTGTCTTTTTATAGGACTTGCTAGCAGGTGGGACTGAACGTTCAGCGGTAACAGTGGAATGGTCAATTGCAGAACTACTAAAGAAGCCGGAAATATTTCAAAAGGCAACGAAGGAGCTAGACCGAGTGATAGGTCGAGACAGATGGTTTGAAGAAAGAGACATGCCAAACCTACCTTACATTAGGGCAATTGCTAAGGAGACAATGAGGTTGCATCCTGTGGCACCAATGTTGACTCCTAGAAGGACACGAGAGCATTGTGAAGTCGACGGTTACGATATTCCAAAAAACACTCTGGTGATGGTTAGCGTATGGAACATAGGAAGAGGTCCCGAGTTATGGAATAAACCTAAAGAGTTTTGTCCCGAGAGATTCATTGACAAGGACATCGATGCAAAAGGTAATAGCTTTGAGTTATTGCCTTTTGGTGCAGGGTAATAGCTTTGAGTTATTGCCTTTTGGTGCAGGGCGAAGGATGTGTCCTGGTTATAGTTTAGGACTAAAAGTTATCGAGTCAAGCTTAGCTAACTTGCTTCATGGGTTTACTTGGTCATTACCCCATGCAATGTCGAGAGAGAATTTAGATATGGAAGAAATATTCGGGTTATCGACTCCTAAAAAGATCCCACTTGTCACCGTTGCTCACCCAAGGCTTCCACTCGATATATACTCTTTGTGATCATATTGAAGTCTCTCTTTCAAGTTGCTACAATAATCACATCATAACATGTTCTCTTGTACTTAGTTGCACATTAATGTGATTCGATCTATTTTTAATTTGTGTGAAGCTTTTGGTCTTTAGTTGAAGTGTTTATTAGTAACCGCGAATCTTAGATTTCTAGTGTGGCATATTGAATCAGATAAAGTATTACGTAGTATTTGTTTAGTAGTTGCGTCAGATTACTTTCTACGGAGTAGTTATTAAAATTGAACTGGGAGTAATACATGGTGCAAAAGTTTGTTATAAAAAAACAAATTTATTATTTGTACGGTATCCACTCGAGACTTGTTCATTACTGTATTTTTTAGAAGAATCACCACTAATAAGTGTGATACCCTATACCTTGTTTCGACGGTATTGGATATTGTTGTTGTACCACTAATAACTGTGATAAACAAGCCCTAAACAACGGAAGATGAGGATTGCATATACATTTTTCATCAATAATATAAGACTTCTACCTTGTATGCAGGCTACTTATGAATTATGATTGCGAGTTTAAGTTTCAGTTGAGACATAAAATGTAATTCTGTTTTGTAAATAAGTTTAATTAAAATTAAAAAAAAAAAAAAAAAAAAAAAAAAAAAAAAAAAAATAGAAAAAAGAAAAAAAATGCTTATAAGATCACGAGACATATACTGGATAAGGATATTGACGTGAAAGATAAAAACTATGAGTTAATCCCATTTCGTGCATGACGAAGATTGTGTCCTGGTTATAGTTCAAGACGAAAGATGATCGAGTCAAGTTTGGTTAATTTGCTTCATGAATTGTTAAGTGAAACAGGTTTTTAGGCGTTGCTTGATATGACTCATGAAAGCATGTCATTATTTGATGAATAAACTTATCAAAACTGAAATGTATACGCTAATAAAACTTATCAAGTTTTTAAGAAAGCCCTGATATCATACAGATACGTATTGTTAAGTGATTAACAATAAACTATGACATTATTGTTTCAAAGCAAATGGCAAGCTTGATCATAATGAGTATTTTTTTATATCACACACGTGTCGTTATTGGACTTGAACCCACAACACTAAATTGAGGACCAAAGTTACACCACTTGGGTAGCTTACGTTATGTGATTCTGCTAATCATAACCTAATAAACACCTGTAATAAAATGGGTTATATGAATATTTGGAGGTGCTTTAGCTATTTGAGGTTGTAATAATTGGAGGTGTTAGATAATAAAGGCCCATAAGGTCGTTGGGTTTGTCTCATTTAGTTGCTAAGGTTAGATTAGTTTGTCTTCTATTTAATATCATGTAAGCTTCATTATTTAGTGAATCTGAATAATAAAATTTTCGGTACTCCCACTGGTTTCTATAGGATGATCATCGAGTGTTTGACAAACGTTAATAAAATGCATTTTTGTGAGAAAAATAGAGAATAATGATAGATATGCCTAAACACATTTGGCATTAGTCCATGGGTGCTAGATAAAGAGATCATTCTAAAACACTCACGGATTAATGCCATGTGAGATAGGTGTAACTCTGAAGTTAGGATAAAGAAGGTGTAAATAGGTAATATTGTTTTAACCTTAGATAATAAGTTATGTTGCAGTTAGTATGAAAATGATTATTTGACACCCTAAATATTCAGATAACGGCTTATTCCAACATTGAAATCTAATTATCCGGATATTATGTCATGTTTTTTTGGTAAAAGGTCAACGACCCAGTAAATATATTACTCCAAAAAACGTTTAAGTACAACGGATATGGGTGAATCCCATATCTCAGCCCGTTACATAGGCGAAAAGCTTACATAACAAGATACTTCCTATGTTCTAAACAAGAAAAACAAGCCATTAATCACATGAAAGTAGTGACTTGACTAAACTACTTCCTACGACTTTGGAGATTAACACCATAAATGGCATTAAGAGCATCCAATTCCCCTGGAAGATCATAAGTGTGCTTCGAATAATCATCATAGTCATACACATCTTCACGCTCATGACCACCACCAAAAAGATTTGCTGATTCGTCAAACGTGTTAATAACCTCATCCTCATCGCTTTCAGAAACCACAACCTCACCCACCTTCGAAAATGGGTTAGTCCTCTTAGTGACAGAGGTAGACGGAATAGCATGACCAGCATCATCCACAAGAATAGCTTTCCCATCGATCAGTAACTCTTCAATCTTACTAATTTTCTCAGCAATAGGAGTAGATCCAACTTTCATAGTTCCCATTGAATCACTCACAAGTGGTTCTTGCATAACACTCACAAGAGGGACTTGTGATGTAGTACCAGTCTTAACCAACGCATCCTTATTAACTTCCCTTGTACTGCCAGCATCTACATCCATGTTAGTAACAACCGTAGGAATACCAAATCCATCAGTATCAACCATATTAAGAGCATCAAACTGATTAGATGTAGTGATCTTGACTCCACTCGTACTAGCCATATCAGAAGCCTTCTTCTTACTGACATTAGCTTTCTTTGGTTCTGGAAGAGTCTTTTTAGGCTGATATTCAAAATGCTTACCCACCACAGGTTTGGTAAAACCTCCTCGACCTAGATTCAAACCAACTTGCTTACCCTTCTTCTTATTGTTAACAGGCTGGAACCCATCACTTACGTTCTTAGTAGGTTGAGCATTCAGAATGACAACCTTAGGGCAGTCATTCAAAGTATGTCCAAATACCTTACATTGATCACAGCGAGGCGGTTTCCACTCATATTCAACCCGGATCATCTCAATAGTCGAACCCGTACCATCAAGTAGAGGAATCTCAACAGTGAGATTGTCCTTAAGTACCTCATCCGACTTTACTTCAATCATACACCTAGCAAAGCTACTTCGGCCCCAAGATTCCTTGCACATTTGACTAGTAAATGCATCTAACCTTTTGGGCGTCCCAATCACGGTAGCAAGGAGGCTAAGCCCGTCATCAGAGAACATAGCTAAAGGAACATCATGGAATTTAACCCACACCGGAATGTTAGTCAAATCCTCTTTAAGCAAGTTAGTGTTCAATGTCCATGGTTTAAGAATAATAGGAACATTACGAATCAACCAAGGACCATTATCAAGAACATCATCGACACCTTTCTTCGAGTTAAACTTGAAGAAAAAGAAACCCTTAGCATTCATCATAACCTTTTGTAAACCATACTTAGACCACGCATTACGGACATAATAATCAACAACAGGAAAAGCCAGGCGTTGACCAAGGAAGTATCCGTAAAGAGTATTCTCAAACCTCATGTTTACCTCTTCCACTACTTTCAACGGGATTGAAAGGTCAACATCATCCTTCTTTTTGCTGCATTCTAACCTCCGAAAATTAGACACGTGTTTCAGGGAATCATTAGAAGCAACACCCACATAAGAAACCGACTTAACTCCGTTACCACTAGTAGTAACAAGACTCGTAGGCGGAGTTTTAGTACCATTCAACTCAGAAGATGAAGCCATATTAGCAGTATCACTATCAATTTTATTCATTGCTTCATCAAACTTCTTATTCGTATTAGCAAATAATTGCTCCACATTAGGCTGTTTTGATAGGAAGTTCTATAAACGACTCCAAACACCCTCAAAGCTGCTTTAAAAAAAATGATGATACGTCTTTAGTGAATGATAAATTGATAATATCAAAGGTTAAGATTTAGGGGCAATTGCATATATACCCATTAAAACTTGAATATTTGCATATATACCCAAAACATGCTTAATTGACATTGTACATCATGCATTAAAAACTTGTATTTTGGGTATATATGCAAGTTTTTGAGTTTTAGTGGGTATATATGCAATTCTCCCTAAGATTTATGTGATTTATTATATTATATTTACTTTGAAAAGAATGAAACATGTAATTTGGCGTGTTTGGAACTTTGGATTTGTGTGTTGAAAGTGATTATTAGTGGTTTCAAGTTCTTTTTATTGAAAAGCAGTGTTTTAATGGCTACAAACATTTCTTGTGCGCTGGCAACTTTAAACATTTCTTTAAGGCTCCAATCGGAATACTTCAAACTATGGCTTAAAGTTGCAATGACCTGTTTAGATGTATTTCCAAAAACACTCTTAGTTTTTAGAGAATTTGTAACAAGTTAATAACCACCTCTACCAAAAGAAACAATCTGTAACATAGTTTATAGCTTGCTACTTATGTAATTTTGAGTTTGAGTTACTTTGTACCAATTGAGTATATTAGTATATTATAATTAGGAGTACGTCAATACTGTTAGTTGGCTTATTTGTATTAGATTGGTATTAGTATTTGTATTAGATTCGTATTAGTATAGTTTGAGCTCAAGCTCAAATGTTAGGGTATATATATTGAGACAAATGTAATCACATAATTCATTATTAATATATCAAGGTTTACAAATACAACATGTTCGCTTAACAATTGCTTAAAACTAAAGTTGAACACAATGAACTAGAAGAAAACAAGCCTATTAAATTGGTATGTTTAGTTGTGAAAATAATAGGTGGGTAAATATTGTGGTGCAGTTTTATTTTGCTACTATACTAACCTAAACCTACACCCCAGATTTCATGCTAATACTGTCACTGTTTGTGACAACTGAAGAGTACAAGTGCTCTTTTTTCCGACAATGTGCTAGAACACGTGAGAATAATGGCGAACATTTGAGACTAATGGCATGGATTGTCTTTTGAGATAGACATAATGTTTTACTTTGTATGTCATTGTTTTTTAATCATAATCTATAGCTTCATGAAGCTAATTATGTAATCCTTCCTACGCCAATAACAGAAAACATTCGTGACGGAAAAAAGTTACTTACATAATTTCGAAAAAGAAATCGGATTAAAATAATTGTACTAAATATGATTCAAGTCACAGCCCTTCACGTGCATCCCAATTTATCTAGAAAACTGATTTGAAGTAGGATACGAATATATCAAACATAAATGTAGATAATTAAGTAAAAACTAACTTTATACATCAGAGAGAATGAATATATAAAAACTATATCAAAACTTGTGGTTCTAACAAGAATGCTAGGCCATCCTCCAAAAATGCTGAACTTATGATAATTGTTAGTACTCACTAAGTAATCACATACATCACTCTTGTTTATCATTGATCATTGTCTATGAATACATAATAAGCATAAACTATGAAATTTAGTTGCATACACCAAAACAAATAATTTGTATGCTAAAGTTAAGAAGTATAGATAGTTAGACATTATAAGGTGTGTGTTTTAGTTGTAGAGAAACATAGTTGAGCATTATTTTTTTTTTGGTAAAAGGTCAAAAAGGTAAACATAGTTGAGCATTATGGAGTGGCGGAGAGAGGAGACATTAGCAAATATAAGATCCGAATGTCTGTCTTTGATTTCAAACTTAGGATATTCATACGAAACTTATGCATTTAATAAATAAAAACATTTCTCAAGCAAGTGATTTAACATTTGCATTTTTGCTTATTTGTGTTTAGGTATTATGCATTCTTATAAGTAATAATACACAATTAAAGATGTAAGAAAAACCTCAGCTCGTTCATGCACGAGTATTATAGCTAGTTTTTTTATATGCCATCTCGTAAAAACTACAAAAAATGACCATTTAGTGACACACAAAAAGCGCCACACTAGTCCAGATAAGTGTCGAAAGTCAGTTAGACATTTGGTGGCAGATTAAAAAAGTGTCACTAACGACGCTGCCACTACAGGGTATGAGTGACACTTTTAAGTTGTGTTGCTGCATATTTAAGGGATGTAGTGGCACTTAATAATCTATCTCAATAGACCAATAAAGATTTTGTGGCACATGCGTTGTGCCTCTAAATGAAGTTGTTCTCGCAAAGCATACCCTATGTATAAATCCTTCGAATGAAACAAGATCAGTGTATCTTTTGAAATTGCATGTGTTGTTTTGAAATACTAGAATAGTTTTAATGGCATGTATTATGTTCTATATCTACAAAGATTTTACCAAAAGAGTTTTATTCAACCATAACACATGAAACTAAATATGCATGAAAATAAAATATTCATTAATCAACAAATATACAGGAAATACAACATAGTAGAACAAGTCTAAATCTCCAACTAAATACAGAGTACCACAAACAATATGACTAAAACAAGCAAAAGAACTACAACTTCATTCTTTTGTAATGAATCTTCAGATCTTCGGATATCTTTTTCACGAGCCAATCTGTGAACAAACAAATATATATATATATATTAGAGATGAAGGTTACACATATTAAACAAAATGTGAAAAATTCATTAGTTGTCGAACACATTAAATTCCTAAGAAGAGAACCTGGTGGTGTTGACCCTTTTTTTTTCTTTGGTCCTATCTAAGACTTAAAAATATTCACTACTCGTATAAGTGATGATACAAAGTTTTAACTTCAACTGAATATATATATATTTTTTTCTTTTTACTTCACGATGATTCAAAAAAATCATAAGAAATTGTTGCAAGATAAAATATTATAAAGGCAGAGAGACGCACGTGACATACCTAAGCAAGTAGCCAGCAATAACTTACATAAATCTCACCAATTTTTGGTTGATTCAAATTGATCATTCGAACAATTTAGCCTTTTCTTCATAACTACCCCTATAAATTAGAAACATGAAACAATTAAAAAACGAGGGTTAAGATTAGAAGAATAAAGGTCGGAACACTTACATGACTTGATGATAGAACGGTGGCCTTTCAAAAAAATGAACGGTGGCCATAAAGAAAAATTATAAATGATGCGGCAATTATATATGAGAGACTATGATTTAGGGTTTTTCGAATGCAAATATGATGCAAAGATTGAGGGATTAAGTGGTCCGCTCAATGTTTTAGTTTTTTTGCACGGGCCCGCCTAAATTGTGAAATTTTGAGAAATTTATTTAGGCAATAATGTCACAATTGATAAAAACCAAAAATATCAAAGAAGTATTTAATGGGCATGAAGTAAATATGTGTCGCAAATTTTAGTAACTTATTATGACATACTTGAGTTTATGCCACTGTTAACAATGTACATCAATGGCGGAAAGTGTTAAGTGCCACTAAATAGTTAATATCTTTGATGACACACAATAATATGTCACTAAAAACATACTACAGCGGCACACATATATTTTGCCACTAAAAATGTGTGTCACTAAATGGCAATTTTTTTGTAGCGAAAGTTTTTATATCAAGCATCTCGTGATTTTTTTTTTTTACCTTGAACGCTTCCTTGTCATCAGGTATCCACTTGCATGAGTCTACTCATCTCCAAATTCATTCAAATACTTCTTTATGTGATATGTCCTGTCACATATCATTTTCTAATAATAATGACTTCGCCATCTTTAAAACATGCTGATGGACACAAGATAATAATTCAAGCAACATGATGAATAGATACAAATGGGGTTAAAGAGAAATGACACCGTGTCGTCGAAAAAGAGATCTCTAACAAATATAAGAGAAGACTTTAATTTTAACGCAAGAGCAATGTTTTGAAACGTGGTTCGGTCAGTTGAACCGATTGAACCGTTTTTTGTAAAAAAAAAATGGCTAAAATAAACCGGTTCTTCGAGGCATGAAAATCGAGTTTGACCCGTCGAGTTTCACTAAAGTTGGCTGTGTTTGATATTCTCTTTTAACTTTATTATAGAAAATATATATGATAAGTTTGGATTGATCGTGATGATTAATAATAATGTTTTTAAGTTTAAAAACTTGTATTCTTGTTAAATTATATGTATTTCGTGTTATATAATATATACTACCTCCGTCCCATATTAAATGTCCACTTTGAATTTTTAAAGTTTTGTTTTATCATCTTTGACCATAAATATTTTTATATTATGATATATAATACATGATGTAAAATATATGAATGAATTGGGTTTTAAATGTACTTTTCATTAACATAATTTTTATCAAGTATCATATAATACAAATAAAAATATTTAAGGTCAAAATTAAAAAAAAAAAAAAAAACTTAAAAAGTCAAAACTGGACATTTAATAAGGGACGGAGGGAGTATTTTATAAACCTATTATGTGATTGGTATTGAATTTTTAGGTTTTATGCATGTTTGATATTAAATATTAAAGGTTTATAAGTGTTTGGTGAGCCGAACAATTTCAATCTAATTAGATTAAAAACTGGGTTGATTTGGCGGTTGAACCACTGATCCAATGATCCAGTCACTCAACCAGATCGATTCAAAACCTAGTTTTTAAAACGCTGTGCAAGAAAACTATCTAGAAAAATTTTAGTACGTAACTACGTGTATAATGGAACTATTAGTTGGGAAATTTTCAATACTGATGAAAGTGGTTCACGTCTTCCTTTTTCTGTTTGGGATGATATGAATTTGTATATTATGACATCGTGATTAAATTTATTGTTACATCAATATCAATATATTCACTTCATTCATCAAACCAATCACTAGACACACGGTGACTACTAAAAAACCATACAAAAATATCACGCTTAACCACAAACATATTAATATCAATATACTCACACACACAAAATAACCAAAATTTCATTTGTTTAGGAAAGTAACAAAACCACCTAAAAAATTGCTTTGACCATGCGTGAACCATACATGTCGTTATGGTTTGCTTTTTGACGCGTCATGAGCACCTTTCATGCCTGAAAAAAGGCCTCGTAACGGCCGGTTTAACCACCTAGGTTCTAAATATTGCTATATATAGTTGTTTTTCGGTACTCGATTTACCAATATATATTATAGATATTTGTTGTCTTAAGATCGAAATGTTGTTTGTTTTATAATTTTACTCACTCTACAAGTTAAATACATGAAAACTGTTTTCTTTAATAATTTGTATGAAAGTCGTTTTAAGTCGTGAAATATTTATAATTGACGTGAAATATTAATTTGTATGTTTGGTAATATCTATATTTATATTACTCCTAACAAATTTTAACAAGTTGATGTATTTATAATTGACGTGAAATCTAAATTTATATGTTTGGTAATACTGCATGTTGGAAGTTTTTAAGATCATATGATTTACATATTATTAGAACAATTTATAATATTTGTATTTTAGAATTCATAGTATTATTTGTATTACTTTTATGGTTCGAAGTGATGTTTGGCAAACGACCAACAGTCACAAAGAAACCATTATGTTAGTTAGTTATTACTGTTGGGATAGTTACAAACGAAGGGGTATGATGGTTCACTTGAACCATTGTGTCTTTTATCCTTCAAGAGTCATGTCCTTTCAGAGTGTATATATATATATATGTAATCTCGTTGCACAATTCAATATATCAATTCAATACAATTCCAACTTTTACTTTGCAAATTATACTTTGTTTCATACATATCTTTACTGTTACATTGCACCATTACTTGATTCACAAAACTTAGAAACTCAAACTTCAATTATGGTTAATACCAATACTTTCTTAGAACAAAATTGGTCGACTAATAAACATAACTTAGACCAAGATAATAATTGGCATCAGAGCAAACCTGGGAATCATCTAAGAAAGAAGATGCATCAATCATTTGTGCATCGACAATTGAAAAGAAAGAATGAGAAGAAATTGGGCAAGTGCATTCGACAAATCACACATGACTGCAAGGACATGTTGAAGAAGAAATTAGAGGAGATTGAAGCATACAACACAAACCTTACACAAAACAAATACAGAAGACATAAATGCTTCATATGCAGAAAGAAAGGCCATATAGCCAAATTCTGTCAAACAAAACAAGAAAAAGGGAAACCAGAAGTTGAACATCATGAAACTGAAAAACCAGAAACTTCAAATTGGTCTCCAATCATCCCGACACAACCCGAAGTCATCGAAACTCAAAAGATACACAAACCAACCATTGAACTAAAGTATCCTGAATGTATACACTTCTCAACAAATGGTATCTTGAAGGGGACGGACCAAGGACACTGGGACAACATTTGGTATATCAGCAATCAAATTGATAAGCATCTTTGCTCTAATCTAAATTTCTTTCATATTATAAAAGAGGACTTTGTAGTTTCAAAAATAAAGGAATAAATGAAATTCTTATTTACGTATGGAATTGGTGAAGTGTTTATCAAAGACGATGGTCGAGGTTTCATAATACCAAGGGTATTTTATGCTCCTGAAGTCTCATTAAACATACTCTCCATCGATTTACTCAAAAAACAAGGTTTCGAAATTGTCTATGAAGGAAACTTTTGTAGATTAATTTACATGTTTAATAACTTTGAAAACCATGTTTTTGCTGAAAGCAGTTTAAGGAAAAGGCATAATGAATTCTTAGAAACTTACTTTGATTCATTAGCAAATTCAGAAGATGATGTGATTAAGATAAAAGGAAATATATATTCGACTAGAGTCACAACTTTTTATGAATTTGTTGCCTTCCTAAACTTGATTAAGAATGATGATCTTATTCGACAAGAATGGGATTATTTTCGTTATAAATTTGATAAGGTTGTCAAGTGGTTCTATAATCATTACTTAAACAAATCTCTTCCTGGTCCTATTCCACCCATGATCAATGGTACACAAATACATTTACTTGATCTTTACAAACTGATTGAGGGACTTGGAGGATACTTAAGTGTGCATTTCGGTCAAGAATTTGGAACAATTGGTGAACTCATTGGATTATCGAAACAAGAAGGTGGTGAATTACAGAAGTGCTACATCAAATATCTAGACATTTTCACATCCTATTATAAAACTGCTAGGGTCCCAAATTTTCCTACCAAAAGAGTAGAAGTGGACACATTTAGTCCGTTGTCTCATCAAGAGGCGTTGGCACCCAAACATTCTGCAGCAGAATTCAAAGGAAAAGAAAAGCTAGAGCACTTTGGTATTATTTTGGAAGATGAAGAAGAAAAGAAACTCTACACCAAACCGATTCAACCACAAACTTGGCAACAAAACACAAAGGCTGGAAACAATTTGATCAAGACACAAACATACAGCAACACAAGCGACGATTTCACAATCATCACTTGATGATTCGAAGAAGACTCTAACATCCTGTCAATCCTATGATCTTAGGAGGGAGAATGTTGGAAGTTTTTAAGATCATATGATTTACATATTATTAGAACAATTTATAATATTTGTATTTTAGAATTCATAGTATTATCTGTATTACTTTTATGGTTCGAAGTGATGTTTGGCAAACGACCAACAGTCACAAAGAAACCATTATGTTAGTTAGTTATTTCTGGGACAGTTACAAACGAAGGGGTATGATGGTTCACTTGAACCATTGTGTCTTTTATCCTTCAAGAGTCATGTCCTTTCAGAGTATATATATATGTAATCTCGCTGCACAATTCAATATATCAATTCAATACAATTCCAACTTTACTTTGCAAATTATACATTGTTTCATACATATCTTTACTGTTACATTGCACCATTACTTGATTCACAAAACTCAGAAACTCAAACTTCAATTATGGTTAATACCAATACTTTCTTAGAACAAAATTGGTCGACTAATAAACATAACTTAGACCAAGATAATACTGCACTTAATATATTCGAATGTCAGGTATACATTCATGGTCGGAGACAAGAGGGGGCACAGGCCACATGCCCTTTAGTAAAAAAAAATTGCAGTATAAAATTTTTAAAATTTTTGGCTCTTTTTATAATTTACCCCTTAAGAGTTAAGAACTAATTTGTAGAGTAATTTCTAAAATTTGTCAAAGTGTACCCTCAAACAAAACTTTCTTACTCCGCCACTTTAATACATTATTACATACCTCATGGTTGTAATTACGTCACCTTTACGACATTCAAATAGTTCTACAATTTAACTATAAGTATGTCAACATTTATCCTTTTTTTACTTGCATCATCATAACATAACATGGAACAATATACCGTTGTTACATCTTATGCACTTGCGTGGCTAGCCACGGTGGTGCTCATCCTCTTTGCCCATCACTTCCGTCGTCCCACCACCAAGCTCAACCTACCCCCGGGCCCAAAACCATGGCCCGTTATTGGCAACCTTAACCTCATGGGCTCACTTCCTCACCGTTCTGTTCATGAGCTTTCTAAAAAATATGGTGAAATCATGCACCTTAAATTTGGTTCAAAAAATGTCATCATAGGCTCCTCGGTCGAGATGGCTAAAGTATTTTTGAAAACAATGGACGCCAACTTTGCTTGTTGTCCAAAACACGCTGCTGGAAACTACACTACTTATAATTACTCTAACATCTTATGGTCTCCTTACGGACCTTATTGGCGACAAGCACGTAAAATGTGTGCTGTGGAGCTTTTTAGCGTGAAAAGGTTGGATTCATATGAATACATTCGAGTGGAGGAAATGAAGTCGCTTTTGAAAAAGGTTAAAGAGATGTCGGGTGAGGAAATTGTGTTAAAAGATCTATTGGCAACCGTGAGTTTGAATGTGATAAGCCGAATGGTGTTAGGAAAGATTTACTCAAATGATGAAAAAGAGGGTGAGAAAACGATTGTGAGTGGCGAGGAGTTAAAGAAGATGATTGATGAGTTGTTTTTGTTGAATGGAGTGCTTAATATTGGAGATTGGATACCATGGATGGGTTTCATGGATCTTCAAGGGTATGTTAAAAGGATGAAGGCTATAAGCAAGAAGTTTGATCGGTTTCTTGAGCATGTATTGAACAAGCACGATGCAAGGAGGAAGGCGGAAGGGGAGAGTTTTGTCCCGAAGGACATGGTTGATTTATTGTTGCAGATTGCTGATGATCCAACCCTTGATGTTAAGGTCGAGAGACATGGTGTAAAAGGATTCACTCAGGTATTTTATATTATGTTACATGTCACTTTGAATGATTTCAAATATATATATGAAATATGAGACATTAGTTCTTATATATGTTTTTAAATCTGTCTTTTTATAGGACTTGCTAGCAGGTGGGACGGAAAGTTCAGCAGTAACAGTGGAATGGTCAATAACGGAACTCCTAAAGAAGCCGGAAATATTTGAAAAGGCAACGAAGGAGCTAGACCGAGTGATAGGTCGAGACAGATGGGTTGAAGAAACAGACATGCCAAACCTACCTTACATTAGGGCAATTGCTAAGGAGACAATGAGGTTGCATCCTGTGGCACCGATGTTGACTCCTAGAAGGACACAAGAGCATTGTAAAGTCGATGGTTATGATATTCCAGAAAACACTCTAGTGATGGTTAGCGTATGGAACATAGGAAGAGACCCCGACTTGTGGGATAAACCTGAAGAGTTTTGTCCCGAGAGATTCATTGACAAGGACATCGATGCAAAAGGTAATAGCTTTGAGTTACTGCCGTTTGGTGCAGGGCGAAGGATGTGTCCTGGTTATAGTTTAGGACTAAAAGTGATCGAGTCAAGCTTAGCTAACTTGCTTCATGGGTTTACTTGGTCATTACCCGGTGCAATGTCGAGAGAGGATTTAGTGATGGAAGAAATATTCGGGTTATCGACTCCTAAAAAGATCCCGCTTGTCACCGTTGCTCACCCAAGGCTTCCACTCGATATATACTCTTTGTGATCATATTTAAGGCTCTTTCAAGTTGCTACAATAATCACATCATAACATGTTCTCCTGTACTAGTTTATTCACAAGCTAGTGGATGAATAATCGTTTTATTATGTGGGATGTTACCCAAGTAGAAAGTCCACTTTGAGTAGACTTCGTGCTAAATTTATACCGCGTTTGATTATACCTATTCATTGTTTGGTCATTGGTCAATTGTATTATAAGTTAATTAATTAATATGATTTTGCTACACGTTAATGTGATTCATTTAATTATTATTGTTGTAAGAGGTATACTACATCATCCAAAACAACATCCACAAAATAAAGTGTTGTGGTATGATTGAAGTATTTTTCTAGAGTTTCTTTTTCTTCTATCTAGTTAAGTCAATCATATATTGATACCTCATTTTATAGATACTTTTGTGGATGGTTTTTTGTGAATGTAGCATTCTCTTGGTTGTAATGCATCTTGTTTTTATAACATGCGACACATGAAAGTGGACACAAATATAACATCAATTTGAAGATCTGATGTAGATGCCAAAAAGAGGTTTTGATCTAAGGTGTTGTTTATATATTAAGAGGCTCTGAATCTAAATCTGAACCGTACATCTGAATCTGAATCTGAGGCGTAAATGTCTGAATCTAAATACAATAAGACTGTTTTTGTTTTTTTTAAACCTCTGAATGTTGTAAATGCAAAGCAATTTTCTTACAAAACACAAATACATCCGGACATTAAATAAAACATTAGAGTAGGGCTGAGCAAACGGACCAGATGGACCAGTCCTCGGTCTAAGCTTTTTGGCTAATTCGGTCCTCGGTCCGGTCCGGACCGACCAAAAACCCAAAAAAAACTTGCCAAATCTTGCCTAATTGGACCGGACCGAGACCGGACCGACCACACTCGCTCGATCTTCGGTCCGGTCCGGTCTTGGTCGGTCCGGTCCGGTTTTTGGACCGTGATCACCCATACATTAGAGTCATAAAAAAACACAAATAGTTCTAACAATGGATTAAATAAAAAATGGATCAAGTGAATTGAAGTGGCGGCTGCAGGTGGCGTCTCGTGGCCGGAGAAGCGGCAGCCGACGATGGGTGGTGGCAGGAGATGCAAAGGCAGTTTAGTGATTAGGGCTTGAAGAGGTTAGAAGGAAAGAGGGAGAGTGAAACTTTTTTTTTTTTTTTTTTTTTTTTTTTTTTTTGTATTTTTTCTATTTGAGTCAACAAGAGGCACTAACATACCCCTCTCAAGTCTAGACCTTTAAGATGCTTTTACCTCTAACTGTGTCTGAATGGAAAAGAAAAAACAAACAGTCTGAACACTCAAAACGTTTGACCGATTAAAAGGTTTAGCTCATTAAGAGATTGTTAAGACATTTTAGAAAAAAAAAAAAAAAAAAAAAAAAAAAAAAAAACAAAAACAAAAAAAAAAACAAACACCACCTAAGACTCTTTTTTGTTAAATCTAGAGGGAACATATTGTTATATAGTGGAGCCTAAAAGTTGCTATCATATAAGCGTCATGTTACTATTTTATAACAAAGGAATTTCTTTTAGTGCATTAATTACACTAAAAACTTAAAATTCAGCAATTTAAAAAATAAAGCATCAACGACAACCAATTTAAATGTAATTTTTCTAATATTAAATAATTCAAAACTTAAAATTTACCATTACATATTATAAAGCTTATCATTAACATAATTTTAAGTAATACATATTGTAAAAGTTATGTAAAATTAACTTTTGCACAATTACTTACATAAATTAACTAATAATGAATACAATTAATGCAGTTATTAAAACATTTATTATATAAAAAAATATAAATAAACAAGTATATTGTACAATTAACTTAAACACAGTTCCAACATTAAATGTCACTAAAATACTTAAAACTTAAAATTAAATAATACAAATCATAAAACATATCATACAAACTATTCAAATACAAAAACAAGAATTTAAGAAATATAAATAATAAAGCTAAATTATAAAATATTTTTCTCTATATTTTATTCTACTGCACATATTTCTAATCCGGCCTAAGTTTGTTTAAAACTACATGTATATAAAACACGGTTAGATTGAGGTAACTGCTGATATTTAAAAATAAAAATCTGAATCGAACCGTGCTAAGAGGGTTTATCTGATTCCAGGTTTTTTCGGATTTAATTTCTTGGTTATCTTTTTTGTGGTTTGGATTGAGCTGGTCGGCTCGGTTTGTTAGTTTTACAGATTTTTTTAACACCCGTATCAATAAAACTTAGCCTTATATAAACCAAATAGATATTTTGAACAATGAAAAAACATTGTTCACTAAAATATTTGTTATCACAATTGTATAATGAAAAACTTTGTCATTAGTTAAAGAGTTTAAATACGTCACATGAAATTATTGATATACGTAAATTTATGGTAAAAAACATAACAAATTAGTGGTTTACTGGAAAATTTTATTTTATGGTACCCGCCGTTTTTATTTCAGGGTGTAGTCTCCACCACAACGTGCGGGTACCCGGCTAGTAAAGATGTCATAGTCTCATATAATCGACCTGCTGTCCAAGCAAAACAGGAAACTCTAGAAAAGGAAAGAAAGTGGATCCACGAGGAACACGAGGATGTGTTTGACATCAAGCATAAACAAGACAAAATATATGCACATACAGGGTAGGGATCCAATAAGAAGTAAATTAAAATAAGAAGTGGTAAGAAGTGACCAAAACCACGCATTTGAGATGCAACGACTTGCATTAGATGCATTTCTATTCATATAGATGCAACATCTTGAGTTTCGAAAGTTAATTTGATGTATAGATGGTACAAATTGATTTTCATAATTTTAGCATGTGCAGAGGAACAAAAAATAAGAGAAATCAATAAATGCATCTAATATATATATATGCATCTGATTAAAAGCTAGAAAACATACTATGGTGCGTTATAATGCATCTAAGATTATAGGGATGCATCTAATTTAGGTCGGTGCATCTCGGATTTGTAGTTATAGTTCTTCTTATTCCTTCTTATTTTAAGTAATCTTCTTATTTGATCCTAACTCTGCACATATATATTGCAATAATAAATTGATAATAGACTCATAGGTGTTTATGGGTCGTGTTCATCAACTTATTTAAGGATACATGTACAATTTCGATGCATTTGGATATCTAATTAACAAGTTGGTAGAAATGCAACTCTTGATTATGTATTTTGAATGCAAATTTTAATAATTATCTATTTAGATCTTATTCCGATAAACACAAATTCAGTTTTACGAAAAAATAAATATGTTATTTGTGGGATCTCTATATCTCGTTACTAGTTATAATACCTGTGCACGCACAGGGTTTTTAAATTTTTTTTTTTTTGATTATGTATTATTATCGATTAAGAAATGAACCACTTAACATGTTTCAAATAGTTTTACTTAGTGGACTAAAAATAAAAAATCATATGTATATATGTTATAATCTACCTATTATTTTAGGAGAATGTTTTGGATTAAAAATTATATTTTATTATTCAAGCAAAATCACATGATGATACTTGACTTGCATGAGATGTTAGTGATACATGATTTTAGTTCAATTTACATAAAGAGAAACAAAAAAAAAATGTAATTGGTAGAACTTAAATTTAATCTTACGATTATTTATAATGTATAAGAATAATTTTTCTCTAAACCCGAACTATATAAGGAAATTATTATTACTTGTATAAGTAAATTATAAATGCATAAAAAATGACAGAGTACATCCGCAAGTCTTTTAGGATTGTTTGAATCTTTACCGACCTTTCACTTTAATGCAACATTCTTCACAATTGGCCTAAATCATCAAGGTAAAACACACCCATATTTTAGACCGTTGGTTGACACCCACAGTGTTATCAATGACGGCAAATACCTGCTAAGTTTTTATTAATTCATTCAAAGACAAATTACACTCCGAAAAGAATTCCTACCATAAAATTCCCCGTATAGGCACTAAAACACATTTTTGGTACATTAACATTTCATGACAATCATGTGTTGATACTTAATCCTCCTCTAAAAAGCGCACACAATAAATTGCATTACACTTTAGTGTGTGCGATAAGATCATAAAACTGCAAAAACTACTAACATGTTGCATTATAGTGAGGATAACAACAAAGTTAGTCATAACATCAAATCAGAAATTTTCAGATTTGAACTAAAGGGGTGTTTGGTTATGCTTATTAAAGATGCTTATTGGCTTAATTAATTATCATAACACAATAAGTTTATGATAAAACTATAAGCTTTTTTGAGAAGCTTAGTAAAAAACCCCTGAACTCCCAACTAATTCTATCATTGCTTAGTGTGTTTATAGTAAAAACACAAATATTAAGTGTAAAAATTTTCAATAAAACATAAAAAAAAATTACTAAAAGTTGGTATGTATAACAAAAAAGTTAATCCATAAAAAATTTTACTAAAAACTATAGCTGGATTAGGCATAAGCCAAAGTGTTGTTGAGGTCTCTTTCGGATTTTATTCAGAAGCAAAAAGGGGTTTACACATAAATCATAAGTATAGAATAATGGTTGTATCTCATATCCGTGATTACCAAGTCAATAACATTATCGCAGTATAGTAACGTGATAACCTAATTAAAAACTATATATTTTTGCTGAATAATTCTCATATACATACTTTTAATTCCTTTACAACAACCAACTATTATTATTTATTTTTTTATTATTATTATTTTTTTAAACATCAAGTTAATGAATAAAGTTAGGTTATTACCTACGTAGTTTTTCTTTTTTTTATTTAGGAGGTGATTCTTATCAAATAAGGATTGTGATGCGTGCAATTTTTTTTTTTTTTTTTTTTTTTTTTTTTTTAATTTAAGGAAAACACATTCTATATTAAAGAATGACTATCTAGCCGATGTGTTTTTGTTTGTTTTTTTTGTTTTTAGTAATTAGCTTTGTGTAATATTTTTAACTGACAGAGATGTTGAGTTTGAGGTTAATGTTGTTGTTTAACTTTAACTATTGATATCATGTTGTACAAAATGTGCGAGTTTAGTGGCACATAATGAGCGTTGATAAAGTTAAAATATGTTCCGTAAAGTTTTTAAATATTTTTATGGATATCCATATATAAATTTTAAATAACAATTTAATGAGTCGTTGTTATAAGTAGAATCATGTATATTTATTTTATATCACAGTAACTCATGCTTACCATTTGATATTTATATTCCCGTTACTAATAATTTAACCGTATTTCAAACCCGTGTATGCATAAATTAAACTTTTAAATAGTAACATGAGTCCTTATTTAAAACAAATATTCTAATGGATGAAAGTTTAAAACTAACACTAGTTTAAAATATATTTAACGTATATTAAAACTAATTCGCATATTTATCAAATTTATTTTAATAGATGAAAGTCAAAAAAACTAATACTATTACTCATGTAATTTTAAACAACGTTAACATTATAAAGTATAAGGGGTATGAAGTGTAAGGGGTTATTTGTTTATTATCTAACGTTATTAAAAAACATAGAGACTTATAATTTTACACTTACCACTAAGGTTTTATTAATTACCTCCTCTTTTCTTAAGTTTTTATTTTCATAAATTTGACACCTATATTTTTATATGTTTTTTTATCAATCAAATTCTCCACCCAATTTATTAAAGTTTGACCAAAATTAATTCAATTTTGACTTTTTATTGGCCAATCATATTGCTTGATTTTGCTTGTGTGTTAAAAGCGAGCTCTCCTATTGGTCCAATTTTTTTTTTCAATAAGAAGGGTTTTACAAAAACACTCTGAAATGATGTAATTCTTGTATTATATAAAAGATTATCACTACTTTAGTCTACAACATGTATCATCATGCACGTATGATATGTCAAGGTTGATGTATCCACGTATATATTGAACTAGGATGGGTGGAACCAATATTTTTAGTTTACTTTTATAATTAAATTTAACATTTACGTGGAAAACTAGAAGCGATTGAATAGTTTAAAAATTATAGTTGCTTATAAAATTTGATTCGATCTTATATGAATTCAATTGTTAACAAGAATGATCAAGTCTAAATAGATACAATCTAATAATGTAAACAATGTGATGAAATAAAGTAAAAGATAGAGATGGAGAGATCAAACCACAACACGCGAATTTATATTGGTTCGGCTACAAGGACACTTTTTTTGCCCTACTCCACTCCCCGAGTATCACACTCGAGAGTTTTCTTCACTATGTCAACAAACTCCTTATGGCGGAGAAACCTTACACACCTTGGCTTACACCGATTAACGACACTAAGCTAAATGTCGAGTTCTAATCCTAGCTAGAACTAATCTCACAACTTCACTACTTCTTCACGATAGCTTCACGACTTCTTCTTCACGTCTACTTCACACCTTCTTCAATGCACAACTACTTCACAACTCCCACTCTACTTATCAACACAACTAATATCTACAATCTACTAAATCACACAACACTTTTGCAAATAATCTAGCACTACTACAAGATGATATCAACTAATCACAACACTACTACTTTGTATAGATGTTGAATGAGTGTTCTTCTTTTTGCACTTGTGTGGATGAAGTCTTGGATCACTTGGAAAGAAAAACTTATGAATTATATGATCAAAGATTTTGGAATATAAATGGAGAGGAGATCAGAAAGTTTTTAGTGCAAAAAGGTGAGAAAAATTTGTGGAATGAACCAGTATTCATAGGACAAAAAAATACTGTTCTGGAGCGTGCCGTCCCCCTTAATTAGGGGCCGGTCCCCTTAATCATTAAGGGGGCTGCCTAGGAATTAAGGGGGCCGTCCCCTCCAGAACGTTGAGTTTGTTTGTCTTATTGTGGGCAAGGTTTTTCTGGATTATATTTGTCATTTTTTGTTTAAAATTTGAATTCATATATTTATAACGAATTAAACATATTCTTTTATTTCCAAAAATGTTTTTATAAAAGTTATAAAATGGTTGATATCATTTTATAAGATGTCTTGTGTTTAAGAAAATGCTTCTTTGATCATGTAATGCATTAGTCACTTTGTTTATTCATACATTAAGTGATTAGATTATAAAAGTGAATATTTACTACTGAATACTTGTTTAAGTCATAATTTTCGATTTAATCTAGTTTACATTTTGTGATTATCAAAACATAAAGTTATTGACAAATATTAATAATGTGTTTAGGGAATTATTTTATATCAACAATTTACGCAAATATATTTAAACGAATGGGGTTGTTTTGTGAATGCTAACTGTTACTATGTTTTAAGAGTAGTATCTAGGAATCCAGGTTTTTGACATTCTACTTCTACATCCAGTCGTTTAAAAGGATTTCTGACATCTTTATAAAAGCAAAGTGCTAATTCAGAGTGTCGTGCATGCATTGAATTATTCTTTTGAATAATCGTGTATGAATTATTGATTTTGTGAAATGGACAACGATTAATAATAACTTCGACAAACAATAGGGGTCCTCTTGCTTTAATTTGAATAATGACGTTGAGGGCCAGTGTGCCATGCAAACAGGGACGGAACTTGAGCAGTTTTATTGGGGCCGAAATTACCGTAAGTTTGATATGAAAATCATAATGTATATGTACCAAAAAGAAAGACGATAAATAGACAATAACCCATAAAATAGTTTAGATTCCAGTTCATAAGCGTCACATCAAAACATAGTTAACATCAAAATATAGTTAAAAGAAGCAAAAGTTGCAAATGACATTGTAAACAAAGTTACAGCTCGGCTCGACGACCTTTAAGGCTTTTAAATTCTTCAATTACGGATTCGGAGTCGATTTTTTCAGCAATTTCTTTTTCTATGTAAACCACCAAGCTATCTGCTAGAAAGTCATCTGACATCTTATTGCGATTTCTATTCTAGCATACTTTCATTGCTGAAAATGCCCGCTCAGTTGTTGCAGTGGAAACCGGAAGTGTCAAGATGAGTCGAATCAACCTATCAAATATAACAAAACTACAAAAGGCTTTTATCTTTTAAGACTAACTGATAGAAACAGAGGACTAGACTAAACCAAGAGCAGAACATTGGGAAAAAAGGCATTAAGGCAATAGCTAATTTGATTAACTTTCCAATGTAAATCATCATTGAATTTTTTTAAAAAAAATCATCTTTGAATTTAAAAAAAAAATTGCGTGAACAGTGAATAAGAATAGAAAATCATTAGAGCAATAAGCAACTGATTCTTGAATCTTGAATAAGCCAAGCCATTCAAAGTAGTAACAAACTAACAAACTATATATTAAATTAATTAAGGGTTAAAAAAAAAAAAAAAAAAATAGAATAGAAAACAGATACCTTAAGATAATTAAATGTTCTTATCTCCACTCCACTAGATATGTTAAATAATACTCCAATATTGATATTGATCATGGATTCATCATTCATGGAATCATGGTACAGATTGGCGTATTTGATTTGAGATTGGGGAGCCTAGAAATTTCTAATTGTTTGATTTATGGAACTAAGAATGCCGCTTAGATATCCTCTCATATGACTTTTTGGTCCCCAAAATTTTAGGGGGACAAAATGTAAATTTTTTTAATGTTTACATGTAAACAGTATATAACTGATAGTTAGTGGCGAGATTTTTTTTGGGGGGGGGGGGGGGGGGGGGGGGGGGGGGGGGGCATAATCCCCTTTGGCCCTTAATATATTCCGTCCTTGCATGCAAATTCACGTTGTTACACTGTGCATGTAAGTGTGTTTCACAAATATAATTACGACACTCGTACGTTTTGAAATTGTAGTCATACAAGTCGAGTAAACAACGGTTGTGTGATAACTGTTTTCTCGTATATATAGCAGCCAACTTTTACATGCGCTGAATTTAATTTAGACCGACAAATATACTTTGTTTGATCGAGTCTAGCATTTTGTATCGAGTTGTTATACGCTTGGTGTGAATTTTTTTTTCTTTGTACAGTAATCAACTTAGTAACCAACTTTGCTCTTGAGTTCTATTATTAGTAATCACGAATCTTAGATTTTGGTCTTTAAAATATTACTGTACTTGTTTAGTAGTTGCGTCAGATTTCTTTCTACGGAGTAGTTTAAAATATTACTGTACTTGTTTAGTAGTTTGCTCCTCATCGAAAGATTATTTGGGATCATATACATATAAGATTAAAAGCTTATTCAGGGTTTCCATTTCCTCAATGAATTGTTGTAAAAGCAGGGTTTTGAGGCATTGCGTTTTACTTTATATAACTAAAAACTCCTAAATATTAAAGATTATTTAATCCATCATATCCAAAGAAGTATAATTTTATACAGCAAATGCTAAGGCATCAGTATGTATAAAAAGCTAATAAAACTTCAAATTTATGTGTTTTACTTATTAAAACTTACGATTATACAAACATGTATGCGATATTATCCCATGATCAAGCATACCGACCATATAGCCTTAAAGTAAATGGCTGGCAACTTTAATCATCGAGAATACATTTCAAGTGCAAGTTTTGGTGTCGCAACAACGACAAGTGGTGTTTTTAGGCAAGTAGTTAATCCAAATATTTCTTCCATACTCACCTCCTCTTTAGTCATTTCACCCGGTAATTTCCAGTTAAACCCATGAAGCAAATTAGCCAAGCTCGATTCCATTATCTTTAATCCTAAACTATAACCAGGACACATTCTTCGCCCTGTACCAAACGCTAATAGCTCAAAGTTGTTACCTTTCATATCAATTTCGCTCCCGATGAATCTCTCTGGACAAAATTCCAAAGGTTTGTCCCACAACTTTGGATCTCTACCTATTGTCCAAACGCTCACTAATATTCGCGTGTCTTCTGGAATGTCGTAACCTGCTACTTTACAATCCGCACGTGCTCTTCTAGGAACCAACAGTGGGGCAACAGGATGCAGCCTCATGATCAATGACTCTTTAAGAATTGCCTTGATGTAGGGAAGGTTAGCCAGGTCTTTTTCTTCGACCCATCTATCTTGATCTATCACTCGATCTAGTTCCTCCGTTGCCTTTTCAAATATTTCAGGTGTTTGATGAGTTCCGCTATTGCCCATTCTACTGAGATCGCTGAAGTTTCTGTTCCACCCGCAAGCAAATCCTAAACACACTCTATTTGCCAACATATTAACTATTTATTATCAGAGTAGACATATTGATTGACTCAACGTACAATGAAAGTGCAATTTCTAACACAAGTAGTACAAGTGAAAATTTTCTTGTGGTTTAGACAATTGATTAGCAAATCTAATATAAATATGTATCATTGGTCATTTGAAAAATGAAATTGTCCATCTATTCATCTTTGGAAAATGGTTTAATTCAACAACTAAATATTTTTATGTCGTATATTGTAACTAAATTCAAGATAACATATACCAGTACTACTTTGATAGTTAAAAGTATTTCCTAACTCATTTGGTAACTACAAGAAAATTATCCTATAATGACATAAGGAAAAGTGTCATTAAAAGTAACAAAGATGTTACAAAATTATAGAAATATCAATAAAAGTTAGAAAAAGATGTCACTAGATTTTTTGGATGTTTTTCCCACACTAAAAGGTGGAGGTAAAAGGGAAGTATATAAAAGTCTAATTATAATGACAAAAAAAAAAAAAAAAAAAAAAAAAGGTGTAAGGACATTTTTTTTTCTGCCTTCCTAACACATATTTCACAAAAGTGTAAGGTTAGATTCAACGATACATTTTTACGTCATTAAAACCAAGTCACTAAAGTCAATTTCCTTGCAGCGATGACTAATATAATCACTTCTCTTTAGACATCATAATTAACAAACCAATGCATTTAAAATTAATCTTAAATTATTAGTTTGAGAGATCTACTCTCCGCCCAGCAGATGTGCTTGTGTTCGGATGGGTGGGCGGGAAACACGCTTGTGTGGACCTTACAGGGGTATCCTCGCTCGTCGGTTTTTGAGATACTGGGTTTGTGACCGGGCAGGCGATGCGGAAAGCCGAGTCCAAGAAGATTGAGAAGCATGCCAAAGCTTGTGAGGATAGTCAACATGTTTTTGTCCCATTAGCCTTTGATACTTTTGGGGCGTTGGCACCGGAAGCTATCCGGTTCCTTACCAGAGTTCAACGGGTCGTTCATAGCAATTATTCGACCCCCCAGGGGCAAGGATTTGTGTTTAGTAGGTTTAGTTTTGCTATTCAGAAAGGGGTGGCGGCGCAGCTTGTTGCCCGTCTACCAGTCATTATGTGAAAAAATTTATTCAATAGACATAAAAATCATATCTACCTGAGTAAGACCCTTCACACCATGTCTCTCAATCTTAACATCTAGAGTCGGGTTATCAGCAATCTGCAACAACAAATCAACCATGTCATTCGGGACAAAACTCCCCCCTTCCGCCTTTCTCCTTTCTTCGTGCTCGTTCAACACATGCTCAAGAAACCGATCAAACTTCTTGCTTATGGCTTTCATCCTTTTAACATACCCTTGAAGATCCTCGAATCATTTTAGCCGTTTTGGTTAACATAGATGTTTTGTTTTCTTGTTTATAATCAAACCAAGATTGGTTTCCCCATCATTCAAGCTGTTTTGGTTAACATAGATGTATGTGTAAGGTATAATGTATAAGACAACTTGTACTTTTTAAACGACTTGTACTGGGCAACTCTTTTTTTTTTTTTTTTTTTTTTTTTTTTTTTTTTTTTTTTTTTAATCTTATATCATCTTGAATGATGGGGAAACCAATCTTGGTTTGATTATAAACAAGAAAACAAAACATCTATGTTAACCAAAACAGCTAAAATGATTCGAGTTGCACCTCATTTTAAAACTTTTATTAGAAGCTGTCACAAGAAAATTTCTTTTCATTTACTCATCCGCATCAGTATATTCAGTTGCAAAAAAATAGTTTTTATGAGTTAAATTTTGGTTTATAACCTTTCTTAGTAAAAACTAAAAAATCCAAAAAAATAGAAAAAAATAGTGAAAAAAAAAAAAAAATTCAAAAGAAGAAGCTGGAGCATTGTGGATCATGGATGGCAATGGTTTAGAGCTTGTGGCAAGCATTAGGTTATTTTTGAGAATGGTTTAGGTGTCATTTACCTTTGTTTGAACAAGGGCTAGCTGTAAGTACATTTTTCATTTTTGTTTTTTTTATGTACTGTAGCTTGTGCTTATTTTACTGCTTATGTCAGCTTGTTTATGCTTATTGTTGATTTAAGGATGCTAGTAATGTTTGTTTGTTAGTTTAAGTTAACTTTGTTGAAAATTGCATTCCAACTGTTGAACTTAGTTTGTAACTGCTTATTGTAGCTAGCTTATTATCACTGCTCATCTTAGGTACCCAAGTTCTTATTTAGTCATTTTACACGTCATATTACTAAAATCTTTCATTTTCATAGCTTAAAACACTCATTTCCTTTGAAAGTTTTCAAAACAGTCAACTTAAGGACTGTCTGGAATAGCAATCCTTTTTGACCAAAAGTCACTTGTGCCCAAAGAAATCAGTCCAATTAGCTTTAGCTAGGTGTTTTTAGATGTTTTGAATCAAAATCTCACATGTCCAAAAGTTCTCTAGTAGTTGAGTTAAGTTTACCATTTTTCTTTTTAGCTCACTGATAACATATAGTATCTAGTAAAGATCTAGTTTTAAGTTTTGATTTGTTGTTGTTCTTGCTTGATTTTAGTGATAATTAGGATAGTGCAACTTTATTCTACCTGATCTTGGACTTTCATTGGTCAAAGAACCAAAAAAAATTACCTCTTTTCGAAACTGACCCAACAAAAAACTACCCAAACAGCAATTTTGGTTTTTCAATTTTCATGTTCACAATTTTTCACCAAATCTCACAAAATTTTTGGACAAGGTACTTTGATAGTTTCTTTACTTAGTAATATTTTTATTTTAATTTTTAGAATTTTTTTTGTAGGGCGTAACCCACTTATTAGGCCTGCAAAAACAGCTTTTCACAGAAAAAGGTAAAAAAATACCACTTTGATATTGATTTCTCATTTTCAATTCACAAGTCCATTAATCCTGAAACTTGGCATGTTAAAACTTTGGTTGGTTGGCTAGTTACTACTAATTTTTAGAATTCTTAGTTTGAGCTTATTGACAGCTTTTTGATAAGCCAAAAACACCTCATCAGGCCTGCACTACATTAGTAGCTTAAGCATCTTATTTGTTGAAGCTTTTATAAGCTCCATACAAGCTTCAATCTTGCTATAATTTGCTTTAACATGTTCTCTCGCAGCTAGTTTCTAGGTGTGAGAGCTTTTTGGTTCATTTTGCTTATTGCTTATAGCTTAATTCTCATCCCCAAACCAAACCTTCAGGTCTGTGGGACTGTTTGTTTGTTTGAGCTTATGTTCTGTTTTTAAATGCTTAGTTGGATGTTTGATGTTTATTCTAGCTTAGTTTTAGTTAATTATGATTAGTTAATGTTACTTTAGCCCTTTTTAGTTGATTGAGTCAAGTTGTAGCTTATTTCAGCTCATGAGCTTATGAATAGTCAAGCTTTAGTTTGGTTTTCCAAAATTATAACAACTGTTGAGTTAACAAGCTTGTTTAAGCTTGTTTAAAAAGCTTCTCAGAAAAAGTTCTTTAACAAAAGATGTTTAAATTTGTTAGTTAAATGCTTTGCAAAAAGAAAAATAAATCTGCAAAAAGGAACAAGTACAGTTCCACAACACTGGTACACCACATGTCCCGGGCGTCATAGTGATGAGTGTTGAAGATGGCTATGATGGTGTTCCAGGGTTGACTCATCTTGACCCAGTGTAAGGATTTTTTATATTACTATACGTTCATGAGTTAAAGATACCATCAAATCATATAATCAATATTTTTTATATGTATATAACAGCTATTCGTATGTTGTGGTTGTTATCAATGCTTCCCCTAATGATGTCTCATTCACAAGCCGAGTATTACGAGTGAAAGTTCTTCAATTGCATCCAGTGCAGGTATTTTTGTTAGAAATAAAATACCATGCTTGGTTTCATTTGTATTGTTAATGTATTTATTTGCAACTGCCTGTATGCGCAGATGATGTCAAATGATAATTTAGTGAAGAACTCAACATATGATTCTTCATCAGGAACGTTCATGGTTCCTTCAAAGACCACTGCTGTGTTTGTTGAGCCCGAAACATTCAAGAGTAGATATAGTTTACTGCTATTTGTCCCTGAAAAGAGTTGACTTTTGAGGTCAATCCAATTTTTTTTAACAACACTGATTTATATATTACTACTCATTCAACTTCAACAACAATGTATCTATCTCTTGTGTATGTTATAAACATGGAGTCAGTTGTAAAATTTCCTTGATAATAAGTAAAATCCATGTCAAATTTGAAGTAAAAAACATGTTTGACCTCATAAGTCAAATTTATCGTTGTATTATGAAACATGCAAAGTTGCAACATAATGAGCTTGTCAAAAATTTTGAGTTCCTGACCAAACGACAAGTTAAGGTTATTGCGACTTAGCTGTTCTGATTCATTCCGAAATGCATACACTAATTTGTATAGTACAAGTTGGAAATCATGCCTAGGGAATTTGAGATCTGTGGATTGTTTTGTTAGACTTTTACGATACATAATCTATTTAATTTTGTTAAAGTCAGCTCCTGCATAGTTGTGTGCACTGCTTTGATCACTTATTTGGAGTGGCTACTTGTATTTAATTATATATAGTTATATCCTCTAACAGCTTGTGTATATATATATGGGTAGGGTTATAATAAAAAGTCTCTTAAAATAAAAAGTCTAGGAAGGCGAATTTTGGTGCATCACAGTTACAAAGTTACTGCATCACATTTTTAAGTCACTGCATCACAGTTATAAATTTTAGTGCATCACAGCTATAAAAAGTTACGACATAACAGTTAGTGCATTGCAGTTATTAAGTTACTGCATCACATTTAAAATCACTGCATCATAGTTACGTATAAATTTAGTGCATCAGAAACTTTTTATTTTTTTTATTTTAACACCCTTTTTATTTTAACCCAAACCATATATATATATATATATATATATATATATATATATATATATATATATATATATATATATATATATATATATATATATATATATATATGATAGAGACAGTTTTTTGAAGTAATTGTAATAATACTTCTTGACATGATTGCGACAATTTCCACTTTTGGGTAATATTACGCTAATATTTGATCAGGTAAGAACAAACATAGTGAGATAGTAAGAACATGTGAATTTCTTAAATATGATTGAGCATAGATCGCACAATTTTTATAATCGTCTCAAGAGTGTTGAGAAGGTAACTTGCGACTTAGCTAACGGGGTTCTTTTTTACTAGTGTTATAAATTTAATGCTCGTTATTAAGATATAGATCGATTCTTCACAAGAAGTGGAGAGAAGGTGATGGAGAGAGGAAGGTTACCCCATGTTGAATTGAAGTGATTCTTTGCTTGGCCTAAAACTTAACATACATACACCCATTTGGTGCTTTTAAGTCCTTTTACGTGCCTCACACACACAACCAACCAACCAAAACCAACACTTCAATAATTCAGCTAGCTAGTTTGCACACTTGCTTCTTCTTGTGGGATGCATGTAGCACGCCATTATTAGGTTATAATAGATTTGGCATGATTTGATCCGATTGGACTATTAACGAAAATGAAGAATAGATCATGATACTGCATGTATATATGATGATTTAGCTTATGCTTAGGTTAATTCATCAACTTAATTGGGTTATTCTTTTATCTGTAACTAATTAATTAAAATTTGAGTTTGAACTTGTTAAATGTGGAAACAAGTACGTCAAGAGTTGCCGAAATTTATCAATTCCAATGGTTGTAGTCATATTTAACACAGCTCAAAAAGAAACGAACAAAAGATGTTTGTGGTTCAAACCAACCAGATCCGACTAGCTAGTGACATCCACAAATTTAGTTTCTGAGTTGAACTAGTTTTTATATGTTACTCAAGATGCATGATACGTATATGACACTTGTAGATAAAATGAAGTGACGAAGAGACGAAAGGACTTATTATGTGATGGGTCTAACCTAACCGAGCAGGGCCGGTCCTGAGATTTCGAATGACCTGTGATGCCCTGGGCGAAATTTTAAAATAATGCCCGTAAATAAAGGTTTGGCATATAAATAAACTTAGCGTATTATCATAAATTTTCATAAGACAACTATTAAGTTTAATCTACTTTGTAGGTTGGTTCAAAGTGCTCTATAACATAAAAAGATAACTAGAACACGTTCGCGTCATATTTGAAATTTATATATGATCGAAAGTGAAGAACATGTTACGACTGATATTAATATGCATATATATATTTTTGTTTTGCGAAATAGCTTATTTTATTTGTTATGAAACTAAGAAAATCAATCAAATATTTTATATATATTGCTATTGTACTAAAAGAAAACATTATACTCCGTATATTTTGTGGTGCAATTTTTAGAAAATATTTTATATATATTGCGTATATATTTTTTTGTTTAGTGAAATAGCTTATTTTATTTGTTATAAAACTAAGAAAATCAATCAAATATTTTATATATATTGCTATTGTACTAAAAGAAAACATTATAATCTCTAATAGGGAAATATAATATCAAATAAAAGATAATAAGAGGTCTTAAATGAAGTTTAGTTGAAAGTTGAAGGTTATTTTTGAAAGAAATTCATTAATAGGCACGTGGACTAGAAAAACATACTATATTAGTACAACAGTCGACATTTCCTCCTTCTTCCCAATCTGACACTTCCTTCTTCCTCCCAAAGTCCGGCATTTATGTCCGGTGACATCTTGAGTTCTATTCTTAACTAAACTAGAGGCACAAAGAAACAAAGCTAGTAATAATTTCAAAATTTTTTTTTTCACATACACCGATCCACAGGGCCAATAACTTGATGCCCCCTCTCTTTTTGATGCCCTGGGCCGTCGCCCACGCTGCCCATAGCCAGGGCCGGCCCTGTAACCGAGTCACATATTCACCAGTTGGATCTCCTAGCTTCAATCGCTTTCTTTTTCTTTACGTTGTTCAATTCAGCATGATCTTGGGAATAAACTGAAGTTAAGTATCCCAATAACACAAATTAGTTCAAATCAAAGCATGATTATATTTCGCATCCACTTTATATATAAAACGCTGCATATGCATCTTCTGTGTGTGAGCTACACAAGACAATGTACCTTTTGAACATTTTCTTCCAAAGGAGTAACATATATCGCATCCAAAAATATGCAATTTCTGCATTCGTGACAGAGGCATAATGATCAAACTTTAATATCTTTTAGCATCAATTTATTGCCATTATTCTAATCACAAGTTCTCATTAAATCATGACCGTTTCATCATCAATCCAAGAGCACTCGCACCAGGGCTCTGGAACCAAACGCGGGTGAATCTTAGGCAACACTCCACCATTTGCAATTGTAACACTCCCCAACAGCTTACTCAACTCCTTGTGGTTCCTAACTGTCAACTAAATGTGCCTTGGGATGATCCTGCTTTTCTTGTTGTCCCTAGCTACTTTTCCCGCCAATTCCAATACCTAAATATAACAAAAAAACAATTCAAAATTTATAATCAGTAAAATAAATTTTATAAAAAAATATATCCGAGTTTATAAAATGTATACCTCAGCAGCAAGATACTCAAGGACAGCAGACAAATAAACCAGACACGATACAAAGATAAATGAGTGTACTATATTTTCAAGATAAAAAGGAACTTCTAGAATTACCGGTCACGATACAAAGATTTGGAGGTCTAGTACAAGCACCTATAAAAGGTTATATGTTTCTAATGATATTACGTCGAAGGATACAAATGGTTATTAATAATTTCTCGGGTGGCGATTTCCATCAGGTAACTTCATATTATATATGTAGTTTTACGCCACATTTCCGAATTGGGATCGAATGACTTTGTTTGTGAGAAGTGAAAGTTATTTGGGATATCTTTCCTTTACTCATGCTCCTGTTTTCATAACAACATGGAGAAGTTTTAATAGAAGTGTAGTATAGATAGAGAGAGGCGAGGAGATGAGGTGTGTTTGTTGTCCCTCGTTCAACTTAGTAAACTCCCTTTTATAGAAGAGGAACGAATCAAATCTGAGATAGTCAAATCTGAGATAGGATAAGAACCGAATATGTCTGACACTCGAATATATTCCTTTCACTGTTATATTCTCTGCATTCTATCCGAATAATTCAAGTTGTGCAATTGGGAATTAATTGTGTCTTCTAGAAGACATTTTATTTCACTTGCTTATATCGCTTCATTCACTTCTCGTATATGAAATTTGTAATTGCTTTCATTTGCTTCATGCATATGCATGAATATCATTTTCACATATTTGACACTTTTATATATTACATTCATATTATATTTTGAATATTATGTTGGTTACACTATCATATTATATTAAGGAAAAATGATTACAAAATAATCGTGACCCACCAAAATCACAAGATGTATAGATAGAGGAAAAAAATATTGTACGCATATAATAAGATAGCAACTTTTGTAAATAAAATGGAACAATGTAATAAACACAAATAATAGAATATATCATGAGATATACTTAAGATTTTGGGGAAAAAAAATCGAGTATTGCTACACTCACTTACAATTTACAAAAAATAAGCCACACAATGACATGGCGCGCACTGATTTGTGCATTTTTTGTCAACTTCTCTCTCCTCTCTCTTGCTAAACCAATCAGCGAGTGCCATGTCAGCGAGTGGGTTTTATGAGTGGTTCTAGCAAAATTCAAAAAAATCATCTAAATTAGGGTGGCAATTCGGGTCGGGTTCAGGCTGGCGGGTTCAGGTTATCAGGTTGGCGGGTCAGAAAACTCCAACCCAAATCTGACCCATTTAAATCATCAGGTCAGCTATGTCAACCCTAACCTGTTTACACGTAACTCGAACCTGACCCATTTAACCCGTATATATACTTGGGTTGAAAGGTTAAATAAGTTTCACGGGTTGAATATGTTAAACGGGTTTTGGGTTGACCCATTTAATCCGTTTTATATACAAAAGTTAGTACATTACACTAGTTAAATGAGTTAACCAAGTTAGCGGGTCAACCCGTTTAACCTATTTAACCCGTATAATTACATATAAATAATTTTTAATTAAGTAAAAAAAGCTTAAACGGGTTGGCGGGTTAACCCGTTTATTTTATTCCCAACCCAAACCTGACCTGTTTAATAAACGAGTTAGACATGTCGACCCAAACCTGACCCAAAATTTTTTTAGCTCAACCTGAACCTGTTAATTTTCGTGTCGGTTTTAGGTCGGGTTTCGTGTCGAGTCAAAAATTGCCACACCTAATCTAAATACCTAGAGTAACTAGGAGAGTCTACTCCTTTAGGGCAAGGAAGTACTATGATCACATGGATACAGGCTATACAGCCTCTTTTTGCAAGATGCAAACCGAACACTGCTTACAAAGGCTTCCTCCGATCCCCTACGTTTGCAAGGTTGAAGAACCTTTGTGGCTCTGTATACCATCCTAGCTACCAGGGTGGTCCGTTTGTCAATGCTGTGAAAGTGTAGGCGAAAACCATAGCAACAATATTTTAACTGGTCTAGATCAATGAGGAAGGTAAAATAAATTGGAAGAGATAATTCGCAGGCTAGGGTAACATAACTTGCAGTGAGATGATTGTAACTAGCATAAATGCCTAAACATGAACAACTGTATATTTAACTTGGTTTCCTAAGATTACCTGCAACTTCCAATCTTTCACTAGTCTATTCATTCCATCAATATACACCAAATCCATCGGCTTTACTGGGATCCAGGATTGCGAATGAAGAGGTGGTCTCAGCATTACTACGAGTAGCACAAATTATAATAAGGGAAACTTCATATGCTCCTCTAGAAAAGGGTGTCAATTTCAGACTTATTCCTAACTCTTCCATCCCAAGTTTTGTACTAATCCTTTATGTTAAATATAAAATCATATATGTACGATTCTTAACCGAACGTTAAAAAGTGTAACCTTTGAAATGCTCTTGGTACTGCTCAACAAGTTCATAATGCGTAAGGAACATTACTTGCGTTTATTGAAGTAATTATAATTTTTTAGATAACTTCCTATACGCACAAATGAACAACAGTCACATCTTCTTCAAAATCATTAATCTAAAATTCCACTAACAAAATCTGGAGTTAACCACCCCCTCCCCCATCCCCGTCGTCTTTCTGCGAACCATGGCCATCGTTTTCAGTGGAACATAGGGTTCCACTTGCCCTTAGGTATAACATAAATATTTTACCACTTAATTTGTATTCTATTTACGTAACTCCTAACCCTTGATGAAGACTTTCTCCATGCCTCGCTTCGATGGGATTTGGTATGTTGTTGTTACATAACCGCTAACCCATTTAATCTAATATATAATTTTCAGGTCTTATAATAATATATGCATTCTTGAAAAAAAGACATAATCAATTTTGGTTTTATGCAATAACGAGGCATTAAGATATAATAAGCAAACGACTTAATACACAATAATATTAAGGGTTAATGACATCTAGCAACGAACTTTTTCAAATGTTCATATATCCTTACTAATCACTTTTCCTCTAAAGATCAAATCTTTAAATCTCCACCATTAACAAGCATCTTTACATCCAATGGCCTATATTAAATATTAATTTAAATTAATTAATTAGTTGGAAAAAAAACAACAATTTTCATCTTTTTCTTACATAAGAATATATCGCAAACCATTAATTGTTACCCGAAATTAATTATAACTCGCGACGAGAATTAAATTATCTTTGAATAGATAAACACTTCTATATATTTTTGAAGATTATTTTATTTAATTATTTAATTATTTTTTTTCATAAATTTTCCACTTAAAAAAATCACATGTGATTCAAAAAACCACATGTAATTTATTACTTTAAAGATCACATATGAATTGTGAAATCACATGTGATTTCTAAACATGTGATTTATGAAATCACACATGATTTTTTAAAATAACAAATCACAAGGGATTTTTAGAAATCACGTGTAGTTTTTTTGGGAGGAATTTCAACACTAAAAATCGTTAAAAATATATTAAAGTGCCTGTCTACTGTATGATAAATATTGTCATCAAGATGACGTATTTTTTATAGTTTGACAATTTACCATTTGTAAAATATGTTGTTTAAAAAAGTTAAAAAATAAGTTTTTTTGCTTGATGAAAAAATGAAAGACTAAGATTCACCCATTTCATCTTTAGAGAAAAAAATAATCTTTGTTGATGTCACCTTATTTACATTGATCGATATCTAGTGATAAGGTTTACAAAAAGATTATCATCATATCATTTTAAACGTTTATTAAATATATTACTTTTTTAATGTTGCATTAGTTATTATCCTTATTATGTTAATCCAGCTTTATAAACCAATCTCTTAACAAACTTTTCATCACAGAAAAAATGGAACAATATGACTTGATATACTATGCAGCTGCATTGCTAGCCACTGTGGCACTCCTCCTCTTTACCCGCAAGCCCACCACCAAGCTCAACCTTCCTCCCGGCCCCAAAGCATGGCCCATTATTGGCAACCTCAACCTCATGGGTCCACTTCCTCATCGTTCAATCCATGAGCTCTCTAAAAAGTACGGACAGATCATGCACCTCAAATTTGGGTCAAAAAGCGTGGTCGTGGGATCGTCAGTGGATATGGCGAAAGTCTTCTTGAAAACAATGGACACCAACTTTGCGTGTCGCCCACAAAATGCTGCTGGAAAATACACAGCTTATAATTACTCTGACATCACATGGTCCCCTTATGGACCTTATTGGCGACAAGCTCGTAAAATGTGTGCTGTGTTGTTCACTGCAAAAAGTTTGGAGTCACATGAGTATATTAGAGTAGAGGAAACAAAGTCTCTTCTAAAGACGGTTTACAAGTTGTCAGGTGAGGAATTTGTGTTAAGAGATGTATTGTACACGTTGAGCTTGAATGTGATTAGTCGGATGGCATTGGGGAAGAGATATTTAGATAAATTGGACATCGGGGAGATTAGTGGGGAGGAGTTTACGAAGATGATTGGTGAGTATTTTGTGTTGAATGGGGTGCTTAATATTGGAGATTGGATACCATGGATAGATTTCATGGATCTTCAAGGGTACGTGAAGAGAATGAAGGCGGTGAGCAAGAAATTTGATCAGTTTCTTGAGCACGTGTTGGACGAGCATGAAGAAAAGAGGAGGGCGGAAGGGGAGAGTTTTGTTCCGAAGGACATGGTTGATTTGTTGTTGCAGATTGCTGATGATCCCACTATTGATGTTAAGATCGGGAGACATGGTGTAAAGGGTTTCACTCAGGTACTAAACACCCTCCGGATTGAAAACTTGTATTTATGAATATTTGTCGTCAAATAATCAGTTTTGACCCAACAGCGTTAACTTATATTTTCATATCAGAATAATTAACCATTATAAACACAAATCTAAAGTCATTGATATATCTGTTAGCTAGTTTATATATCTTAGCGAGCAATGAACACTTTTCCACATGCATGTATAGGACTTGCTTACCGCTGGAACAGAAAGTTCAGCAGTAACAGCGGAATGGGCAATTGCGGAACTCCTAAAGAAACCAGAAATTTTTAAAACTGCAACAGATGAGCTCGATCAAGTGATAGGTCGAGATAGATGGGTGGAAGAGAATGACATGTTGAACCTTCCATACATAAGGGCAATTGCTAAGGAGACTATGAGATTACATCCAGTGGCACCATTGTTAGCTCCAAGAAAGACAATCGAAGACTGTAAAGTTGATGGTTATGATATTCTAAGAGACACGTGCGTGATGGTTAACGTATGGACCATAGGAAGGGATCCGCAGTTGTGGGATAAACCCGAAGAATTTTGTCCGGAGAGATTTATTGGAAATGATATGGATGTGAAAGGTAATAATTTAGCATTCTTGCCTTTTGGTGCAGGGCGAAGGATGTGTCCTGGTTATAGTTTAGGACAAAAAACAATCGAGTCAAGCTTGGCTAATTTGCTTCATGGGTTTAATTGGAAATTGCCCGATAAAATGACAAAAGAAGATTTAGAGATGGAAGAAATATATGGATTAACGACTCCTAAAAAAGACCCACTTGTCACAATTGCTAATCCAAGGCTTCCACTCGAAATGTATTAGTTGTGATCATATTGCAGCTTCCAAGTACTACTTTTAAAAGTTAAAAGCTATAGTTATCGCAATAAAGCTATACAAATAAACTTTACTAAGATCTTGTTTTTATTTGCTTATTCTATCAGGTACTTTGAGACCTACAATGAGATATATCAGTTATATTATAACTCTATGTTGTCTAATTATATCTATGTTTTTACTGTATATAATGAACTAAACACAATCTCTCCTTCTACACTTCAAAGCTTTCAATTAATAAAAGGTATATTTAAAGCAGTATACAATTATACATGCTAATGCAACATGCATGCACAATGACAAAAACATCTTAGAAAGATGTACACTATCAACCAAATTTCTTCTATAACCCTACTATTTACTAGGTTTATAAAGTGAACAAAAAAAAAAAAAAAAAAATAAATAATAATAATAATAATAATAATAATAATAATAAAAAAAACATTACAGGGGTAAATGATTTGAATGAAAACAAATTATGTTGTGAAATATGAAATGATATATTTGTAGAATTGTAGTATCCGAATATAAAAGGAATTAAGTTTTTGAAATATTGAAGTCCAAACATGTGAATCCTTTAAAGAATTCTCCAGGTTTTAAACATTTTTTTAAGTTACTGATAAGAATGTTATTTGTATGAAAACATTGTTAATGTACAGGCCGGTCAACCAAACCTGGTGTCTGCATTTTTACAAACCGATCGTTTGTGAGCACACCACTTTACCTGGCCAAACCAGCCAACTTACTTCAGTTTTTGAAGATCTTGTGTACACCCCCCTGTCAACCAATGGATTGGGTGTTATTCAGGTGATGCTCAAGTGCTCAACCAGCGGGATCAAATCCCCTCGCAAATGAAAGATTTAGAGTGGGTTGAATTTTGGAAGTATCCTATTTGACCTTTAAGAGCATTTGCAATGCCATCTAATATGTTTTTATTTTTTAATAAGCAAAATATATTTTTAGGATAATCATTTTGAAAAATATATTACTAGTCATATTTTTCAGCTCTATGTGGCAAACTAATTTTTGTGCACTACTAAACTTGCCATTTTCGTCAGTTAGATGTAGTTTTTTACCTTCTCAATCGGTTGCAGGTTACCATACACCAAAATAAAAAACATGACAAGTTAACTACATTTATAAATGATTATTCTTAAAATTTTATTTTGGCCAAATTAAGATTTGGCCGGATTGTAATATCGGTTATTTGGCTAAAAATCAATATAACTCAATTTAATATATATATATATATATATATATATATATATATATATATATATATATATATATTATGTAATTCGAGTCAACTCGAAAACGGAACGGAATTTAAATTCGGTTTTCGGTTTGGTTAAATTAAATTTAAATTCGGTTCGGTTCGGCATTCATGTACGTTCATTTGTCAGGCTAAATTTATTCGTATTCATTAGGTTCGTTTACAACTCTAAAGGTTTGGATTTGGGTGGGGTTGATTAGGGTTTTGTGATGTTGGAGTGATAAATGGAGGAGATAGAGTTCGTGTAAACGGAGTGTTTGCAGGTCTGCCATTGATGAAAGCATGAGCTTTTGAGATTTGGGATCGATTGGAAAGGTTTTAATTTAGTGCTAGCTAGTTTGTCCTAATGGGGGAGGGAGGAAAATAATCATTTACTTAAACTAATCTATATTACTCCCTCTGTCTGAAAATTATATATTGTCAGGAGACAAGAATTACAAAGTTTAATAAAAGTCGGTCCACTTTTATTTTCAACTACTCAAAGAGAATATTCCTCTATTATATTCTCTAGTTTTTACTTAAAAAGGAAAGTGGACAATTAATTTGAGATATCCCAAAATGAAAATGTGGACAATAATTTTGAGACGGAGGTAGTATATATAAAAGAAAAATAAAAAAGTGAAAAGTTGAAATTAAAAAAGAAAATGTTAAAAATATATGTTACAAAAGAAAACTATTAATACACATTGAAAACCGGGTTGACCCGAGACGCTTCAAACCCGATGGGTTGACCCGGTTTAATTTGACCTATTTTTCGACCTAACCCGTCAGGTTGACCCGATTTAAATTGACCCAGTTTTTTGACCAGAACGGTTCTGTCGGTTGAACAATGCGGGTTAAATCGGGTTTCAAAACATTATGTTTAATCCCTAAATCCTCAAACTTTTATTATTTTTCGTTCATAACCTATAAACTTTTTTTACCACAAAACTATCTGCTGCTTAAAATTCTGTTTCCATGCATGAGTACTCGTCTAGTAATGAAAACAGATAATCATATGTAAATGTAGGGCTAATACCAAATTAAAGCATCATACTCGTCAAAAAAACTCTTTTGAGTAGCGAACTTTTTTTTCCTCATTGGTGTACTAAACTTGCATTTTATTGCCAGAAATACGTACTTTGTACTTTTTTCTAACATTTTTATAACATTTTTGCCCCTGACTTTTTAATAACTTGAGGCGCAAAAAAGTCCAAAGTACGTATTTTGGCAATAAAATGCAAGTTTAGTACACCAATGAGGAAAAAAAATTCGCTACTCAAAAGAGCTTTTTTTGACAAGTATGATACTTTAATTTGGTATTACCCCTTAAATGTATCCTACTTACCAACTTTTTTAGTTTTGTGTACAAACTTTTATTTTTTATTATTACGGAGTATTATTTTTTTTGTGTGCAGATTGATGTACTGTAACTTGTTTGACGTGGCACAAACCGGCAAAGAAGGTAAAAATAAAAATATATCAAATTGACGAAAATGACAAGTTTAGTACATCAATCTGCAGAAAAATTAGTTTGCTACACAAAACTGAAAAATATGACAAGTAAAATACATTTTTAAATGATTATCCCTATATTTTTTTTATAACAAAGACATTTTCTTACAGTTATTTGCACGTTGCATTAATATATATATATAAGCTCATGAATAGAGAGTTTACACAAAAGATTATTCGGAAGCCTCATTTTAAAACTTCGCTTTAAAGCCTTCAAAGGGCTTGAGCTGCCTGTACGTTTTAGTGAGCACCACTTTTTGGTGTCTAATCTTCCAATTTAGTGACCAAGTAATGAACACTATTTAGTTTCCGTCACTAGTTTGGTTCTTGGACAAAAATTCGCTGGCGAAGTGGCGAGTTATTTTGTATTCAGTTAGTGACCAAACTATGGGTCGTCAACAGGTCACTAAACATGTTTTTTCCTTGTAGTGCCTAGGGCTCCAAGTAGTCGAAGCATCCTCAATGGGAAGGAGTCAACGTGTCAATGGCGGCTCACGCATTGCATGACTGAAAAAAATTCGCTGGCTAGTTATTTAATTTGTTTATATAACTTAGCGAGCAATGAAAACTTTACCACATGTATAGGACTTGCTTACGTGTGGAACAGAAAGTTCAGCAGTAATAGTGGAATGGGAAATTGCGGAATTCCTAAAGAAAATAGAAATTTATAAAACTGCAAAGGATGATCAAGCTCGATCTAGTGATGGGCCGATATAGATGGGTGCAGTTGAAGAGAATGACATGCCCAGCCTTCCATACATAAGGGCAATTGGAGATTACATCCCGTGGCACCAATGTTAGGTCCAAGAAAGACACTCGAAGACTGTAAAGTTGATGGTTATAATATTCCAAAAGACACGTGCGTAATGGTTAACGTAAGGACCATAGGAAGAGATTCACAGTTGTGGGTAAACCCGAAGAATTTTGTCCCGAGAGATTTATTGGAAAATGGATGTGAAAGGTAATAATTTTGAGTTATTGCATTTTGGTGGAAAGCGAAGGATGTGTCCTGGTTATAGTTTAGGACAAAAGGTGATTGATTCGAGCTTGGCTAATTTGCTTCATGTGTTAATTTACTGGAAAATACCCCGTAAAATGACAAAAGAGGATCAACAGATGGAACAACTGTACGGGTTAACGATCTAAGAAACACCCACTTGTCACAATTGCTAATCCAAGGTTCTATAAGTTTGAAACTAGAGTTATCACACGATATGTACAATGTGTTTGTGTATAATAAACTTTATAAAATTTCTAACTATGATCTGTTATGAAGTTTTAGTATCAAGTGATGATCGTCTTGATTGTATTTGTCTAGTTATAATCTAATCATTTTTCCATTTTGTCTCTTGTTTAAATTCGTTGATGTTAGTATTTTTACATCAACCATCTCACGGAACATTTTAACAGTGAACGCTTCCTTTGCATAGTTGCATGAGTCTTCTTGTTATATGTCGGGTGTGTTTTGCGCAAAGCGTTTAGTAGTAATTAGAAGCGGTGAGTGTTGTGATTTTTAATGCTCGTTTGGCAAACTACAAGTAGCATTATCTATTTTTTTAAATGCTCATTTTTCAATGCTTCATAACGTAACATTTAAGAGTGTTTAACATTTAAGAACTGCTGTACACATTATAATTACAACTACAACTACGTTACTAGACATTATTATAAAAAAACTACAACAACAACTGCTCACAGTTACAACTTACTCTGCTCAATGCTACTACTATTTTTCCTAAACACACCCATTTTCATTCAAATACTTCTTTATGTAATATGTCTAGTCACACATCATTTTCTAACAATAATGAATTCACCATCTTTAAAACACGATAGACACAATATAATAATTCAAGCAACACGATTAATATGTACAATGGAGTTAAAGAAAAATGACAAGGTGTCGTCTAAAAAGAGATTCAACAAATATTACCGAGAATATATCTATATTTATATTATAGATATTTGTTATTTTAAGCTCCACATGTTAAGTTATTTATGATTTAACTCACATTACAAATTAAATACATGCAAACTGTTTAATTTAATATTTTTTATGAAAGTTGTTGTAAGTCGTGATCATATTAATATTTATATTACTCCTAATAAATTTTAACAAGTTGATGTATTTTTAATTGACGTGAAATATTAATTTATATGTTTGATAATACTGCACTTGATTTATTCAAATGTCCGGTATACATTAATACATGACCTCGTGGTTGTTAGTTGTTACGTCAAAGGATAGACCCACGTAGGAGCCGGGTGTGAAACGGATCACGTCCCGATTACTCGATGTTTCTAACTCTAAGAATTAAATCCTTACTCAAAGAAAATTGCTTACTCGAAGAATTTTCTTACTCGAAGTATATAACCCCTTAGTAGAAGGATATAAGAGAAGAAGTTTTTTAATGATAAGGTTGTGTTGGATGATTTGGAGCAACTCCATGATATACCTGCTTCTGATTCGGCCTATAATGGTTTAAAACAGCCAAATGTGGAGCACTTGATTGCTAATGCACATATGAATTTTGATAAAGCCATGAATAAAATTCAATGTGATATTAGTGCTAATATGACTTCCTCTTCTGATTTACACAATTCAAGTGGTAGTGGGCTTCAATCTAATTCGAGCTTTAGTGCTGCTATGCAAACCCAGAAGTTTGAGACTAATGTGAATATGAATAAGAGTGCAACTTCTGGTCCTAATGCTCCCAAGGTTGATACTACGAGTGGTACTGGTGTGAAGTCGGTTTCTTACGCGGGTGCTACTTCTAATGGACCTCAGAAACATGTGTCTAATTTTCGGAGGTTGGAATGTAGCAAAAAGAAGGATGATGTTGACCTTTCAGTTCCAATGAATGTAGTGGAAGAGGTGAACGAAAGGTTTGAGAATACTCTCTATGGTTACTTCCTTAGTCAACGCCTTGCGTTTCCTGCTTTTGATTACTATGTACGCAATGCTTGGGCTAAGTTTGGTGTGCAAAAGGTAATGATGAATGCAAAGGGGTTCTTCTTCTTTAAGTTCACTACGAAGAAAGGTGTTGATGATGTGCTTGAAAACGGTCCTTGGTTGATCAGAAATGTTCCTATTATTCTTAAACCATGGACTTTGAACACAAACCTACTTAAAGAGGATTTGACTAACATCCCGGTGTGGGTTAAATTCCATGATGTTCCCCTTGCTATGTTTTCTGATGATGGCCTCAGTCTTCTTGCCACACTGATTGGCACGCCCAAAAGGTTAGATGCTTTTACAAGCCAAATGTGCAAGGAATCGTGGGGCCGTAGTAGTTTTGCTCGATGCATGATAGAAGTGAAGTCGGATGAGGTGCTTCGGGACAACCTCACTGTTGAGATACCATTACTTGATGGTTCGGGTTCGACTATTGAGCAGATGCGGTTTGAATACGAGTGGAAACCTCCTCGTTTTGATAATTGTAAGATCTTTGGTCATATTTTGATTGATTGTCTTAAAGTTGTTGTACCTCCAGTTCTGCCTATTAAGCCTGTCAATATTTTGATTGATGGTTTCACGACTGTCAATAATAAAAAGAAAGGTAAGCAAGGTGGTTATACAACTCAGGGTAAAGGAGGGTTTACTAAACCTGTTGTGGGTAAGCAGCTTCAGTATCAACCCAAAAAGAATCCTTCTGTACCAAAGAAGGTAGATAGCACTAAGAAGAAGGCTTCGGATGTGGCTAGTTCTAGTGTTGCTGGCACTAAGAAGAATGCTTCTGATGTGGCCAGTACAAGTGGAACGAAGATCACTACATCCAATCAGTTTGATGTGCTTAATATGGATGATACGGATGGTTTTGGTATTCCTATTGACACCAACATGGATGTGGATGCTGGTCGTACAATGGAAGTTAATGAGGATGATTCGATTAAGACTGGTACTACATCAAAAGAACCGCTTGTGAGTGATTCAATGGAAATTAAGCAAGTTGGTTCTACTCCTATAGTTGAGAAAATTGGTAAGCTTGAAAAGCTTCTTATTGATGGGAAAGCTACTCTTGTGGATGATGATGGTCATCCTGTTCCGTCTACCTCTTCCACTAAGAGGGCAAACCCATTTTCTAAGGTGGGTGAGGTTGTGGTTTCTGAGAGTGATGATGATGAGGTTCTTAACACGTTCGACGAATCAGCAAATCTTTTTGGTGGTGGTCTTGAGCGTGAAGATGAGTTTGATGACTATGATGATTATTCGAAGCAAATTTATGATCTTCCTGGGAATTTGGATGCTCTTAATGCTATTTATGGCTTTAATCTCCAAGGTCGTAGGAAGTAGTTTATATTTTTGTCGGAGTCTTTTGTTATCATGTGGTTTGTGGTTTTGTTTTCTTGTTTAGAAAATAGGAAGTATCTTGTTATGTAAGCTTTTCGCCTATGTAACGGGCTGAGATATGGGATTCACTCATATCCGTTGTACTTAAATGATTTTTGGAGTAATATATTACCGGGTCGTTGACCTTTTACCCAAAAATAAGAGAAGAAGTTTTGATTTCCTAACTCGGAAAATATAAACATAACTTAAAGTTTCCTTACTCGAAGGATTACTAACTCGAAGATACTCAACCTTAATCGAAGAAAATCAACCCTTTACTCGGAAATCTTCAAATCCTTACTCGAAGAACTTCTCCTAACTCGAAGAAATACATCCTTACTCGAAGAATTTCACCTCCTTACTCGAAGAACTTCATAAAAGTACGCACTTTTTCTGAGAAAAAACACCAAAAATTACATTTTTCCACCACAAAACACCACGATTCGCCCCTGGTTAGCTCTGGTGCTACCTGTTAACATCAAGAAACGGTTTCTGGAGGTTGAGGTTGATCAAAATACATGATTAGTTATAGAGAGAGAAAGGTGAAGAAAAGGTGTTTATTTTTTTTGGGTAAAAGGTCAACGACCTGGTAAATATATTACTCCAAAAAGCATTTAAGTACAACGGATATGGGTGAATCCCATATCTCAGCCCGTTACATAGGCGAAAAGCTTACATAACAAGATACTTCCTATTTTCTAAACAAGAAAACAAAACCACTAACCACATGATATTAAGAGACTCTGACAAAAATATAAACTACTTCCTACGACCTTGGAGATTAAAGCCATAAATGGTATTAAGAGCATCCAAATTTCCTGGAAGATCATAAATTTGCTTCGAATAATCACCATAGTCATCAAACTCATCTTCACGCTCATGACCACCACCAAAAAGATTTGCTGATTCGTCGAACGTGTTAAGAAACTCATCATCATCACTATCAGAAACCACAACCTCACCCATCTTTGAAAATGGGTTAGCCCTCTTAGTGACAGAGGTAGACGGAATAGGATGACTATCATCATCAACAAGAGTAGCTTTCCCATCGATAAGTAGCTTTTCAAGCTTACAAATTTTCTCAACTATAGGAGCAGAACCAACTTCCTTTGTTCCCATTGAATCACTCACAAGCGGTTCTTGTGATGTAGTACCAGTCTTAATTGACTCATCCTCATTAACTTCCATTGTACGGCCAGCATCCACATCCTTGTTGGTGTCATTAGTAGGAATACCAAAACCATCCGTATCATCCATATTAAGCGCATCAAACTGATTGGATGTAGTGATCTTCATTCCACTTATACTAGCTGTTAATACAAATATCGCCTAAAAACGTTATTTATATTTTACGATCTTTGCTAAGTTTTGTTAAAGACAAAATGTAAACTTTAGTTTCTAAGTAAATCATAATCTTAGTTTTAAAGACTTGCATAACTAAACATTTGCTACATTCTACATTTTATAAAACACAGCACTTTTTATTTCTTAAAATAGAAATGTCACATCACATTTATGCCAAGTTTTGTCAATCTACATTTATGGAAAGAAAGTGTGTTTGACTAACCATAAGTTTGTTTGCACAAGTTTTGTGTTTGACTAAGTGTTATGAGATGTGACATTGTTTGGTTTGCATGATTTATTGCAAAACCAACTGCAAGCCTGGTGGAACCCTGGGGGTACACGGGCGGAACCCATCTGAGGGTTCCGCCGCATCCGCCAGACCTACAGAAGGTTTTGCTATAAATACTAAGCCACAAGTTTATTTTTGGTTATCACTCTACATCATATATTCACACACATTCATTCATTCTTTCATCTAACCCTTTAACATCTCATATGTGAAGTTTCTTTTTGTAGCAAAGAGGTTCACGAGTTCATAAAAAAGTTACAAGTATTCAACACAACGTTGCAAGACTTGTTAGCTTAGCATTGTGTTCTTTTGATTGTGTATTTTCAGTAGTGATCGGTTAGTATTTTAGTCCTCAAAATACAAAGTGTGACGGGAGTTGTTGTACCCTTGTAAAAGAACTAACGGGAGTGGTTGTACCCTTATAAAAGAACTCGACATCTAGCTTAGTGTCGGTAAAAGTGTATAAGCGACGTGTAAGGTTTTCTCCGCCGGTGAAAGGAGCTTGTTGACTAGTGAAAGAAACTCTCGAGTTGGATACTCGAGGCGTGGACGTAGGGCAAGGAAAAAGAGTCCTTGTAGCCAAACCACGATAAATACTCGTGTTGTGGTTTGATCGTTTCTTTCTTTATACTTACATGTTATATATTGTGTTTGTGTATATATCTTTGATCAAACGGAAAATTTCAAAAGATAATTAAACAAGTTAAAAAGATTTTAAACGGTAAACTATTCAACCCCCCTTCTAGTTTTCCACAATTGGCATCAAGAGCTACGTTACTCAAGCTTTTAAAATATATTGTATTTTAAAACTTGAAACGATCCATAGATTTTGAAAATTACAAAGAAGGGCAATCTATGCAAAGACCACCACTTTTTGAAGCAAATGGTTTTATATATTGGAAAAACCATTTTAAAACTTACGTGAAATCTAAAGATATAGATTTATGGTATATAATAATTGATGGTGATAATATAACTACTAATATTAAAGATGATGATCAAAAGAAATTGATTGCTAAAAATAATGAAGCTAAATGATGCTTTACAATGCTTTGCCTAAGAAAGAATATGGAAGAGTCTTTATGTGTAAAACCGCCAAAGATATTTGGCAATCTTTAATAGTCACTCATCAAGGAAACTCACAAGTTAAGGATAACAAAATTGATCTTCTTGTTCAACAATGTGAACAATTTGTTATTGCCGAAGATGAGATTATTGATAATGCATTTGCTAGGTTTAACAATATTATTACTTCACTTAAAGCACTTGATGAATCTTTTTGTGTAAGAATTTTGTCAGAAAATTCCTTAGAGCACTCCATCCGAAGTGGAGAGCAAAAGTGACGGCAATTGAAGAATCCAAGGATCTTTCAAGCATGTCACTTGACGAACTAATTGGAAACCTTAAAGTTCATGAAATGGTAATGGAAAAGGATTCGGAATTAGTTAGAGGCAAGAAAGAAAAAGTCAAGTCCATTTCCTTGAAAGCTAGAGTCCAATCAAGTGATGATGAAGAATCTACTTCGGATAGTGATGATGAGGAATATGCTATGGCCGTAAGAGACTTCAAGAAATTCTTTCATAGACGAGGGAAGTTTGTAAGGCAACCTAAAGATGACAAGAAAACCTTCCGAAAAGATCGTGATGATAGGAAAGGAAAGGTTGAAAGGAAATGCTATAGGTGTGGAGACACAAGTCATTTAGTAGGAGAATGTCCAAAACCACCCAAGAGCAAGCCTCAACAAGCGTTTGTGGGTGGTGCTTGGAGTGACTATGAAGGAGATGACGATGAGCCAAAGAATGATGATATTGCTCTCATGGCTTACGACTCAAATGAGGTACTCTCCGACTCATCTCACTCCTCTATTGATGATGACACCTTACAAAAAGAATATAACAAACTTTGTGAATTGAGCTTGAAAATCATAAACAAAAATAAGTTTTTGAAAACTAAAAAGGAGTTTTTAGAAAATGAAGTTTATGAGCTAAAAGAAAAAGCTAAGAGATTAGAAAAGAGTAAAGGTATTGACACATCTTGCAAATCATGTGAAGAGCTTAAACTCGAAATTGAGAAACTTAAAATTACTTAAAATGATCTAATAAAACAAACCACAAAGTTTAAGAAGTTCGATAAGAGCATTTCTTGTGCGGATGAAATTATGAAACTTCTAAAGTCACCATTTGATAAAACAGGACTAGGTTTCATGAAATTAGAAACTTCAAAGGGTTAAACGAAACAAGAAAAGAATGCACAAGAATCTAACAAAACTGCTACAGCAGCCCGCGGAACAGACGGAACCCAATTCAGGGTTCCGCCTGTTGAACCCAAAGGTTCCGCCAAGTCTGCTGTAGCAGTAACACCATCCACATCGGATCATTCAAAATTTGTTAAAGTTACATATAAAAATGGAACAAAACCTTCCTTTAAAACTGGAGTAGGACTTAGTAAAAATGAATTTAGAGCTAAGACTACTCAACCAAGACCTAAGACTCCAATTCCCAACGCCCCTTTCCAAAGAGCAACTTTAACACACGACCAAACTACCAACATGTATGGAACCAAAACACTCCTGGACATTACCAAGCTCCAAATTACATGTCATGGAACCCTTATGTTCTACTTTCATACTTGGAACAAGTTAATGGTATGCTTAACCAAAATGGACCCATGAGAAATTGGGGACCAAATGTTTGAGTGTTTTTCATAAAATAGGTGTGCCTCAAAGTTTGTTTGGAACCGGATGAATGGATTAAAGATAGCGGTCGTTCAAGGCACATGACGGGTAACAAAAGCCTCTTCACTACTTATCACAAATGTGATGGAGGTAATGTTACGTTTGGTAGTAAAGCTAAGAGCAAAATCATCGGAAAAGGTACAATCTCTCATGACTCCCTTTTTATAGATGATGTAGCTCATGTTGATAACTTAGGTTTTAATCTTCTTAGTATTAGTCAACTTTGTCGTAATAAGTATAATATACTTTTTAGTGAAAACGGAAGTAAAATACTTAAAAATGGCATAACCATAGCCAAAGGTGTTCTTAAGAACAACGTATATGTCATGAAGATGGATCCAACATCTAGAGACAAACTTTGTCTTATTTCATTAGATGAATCTTCAACTTTATGGCATAGACGTTTAGGACACGCTAACATGAGACTTATTCAAAACCTCTCCTCCAAAGACTTAGTTCGAAACCCACCTAAGTTGAAATATGACCAACACTTTTGTGATGCTTGCAAAGTCGGTAAACAAGTCCATAGTAGCCATCAGGCTAAAAACTTGTTTTCAACATCTAGGTGTCTAGAACTTTTGCATATGGATTTATTTGGTCCATCCGCTATACAAAGTTATGGAGGTAACTTCTATATTTTGGTCATAGTCGATGATTACTCAAGATATACGTGGACAAAATTTTTGAAAAGTAAAAATGAAGCTTTTGATAAATTTGAGATTCTAAGTAAGAAAATTCAAAATCAAGTAGGGTCTAATATTGTGTCTATTAGAACGGATCACGGTCGTGAATTTGATAATGAATTTCAATTTGGAAACTTTTGTGATATTAATGGTATTACTCATAACTTTTCGGCTCCACGTACCCCTCAATCTAATGGTGTAGTAGAACGTAAAAACCGGACGTTGCAAGAGATGAGTAGAACAATGCTTAATGAACAAAACATTCCACAAACGTTTTGGTGTAATGCCGTTGACACATCAACGTAGATTTTAAATCGAGTCTTAATTAGACCATTTTTGAATAAAACTCCTTATGAACTATATAAAGGCAAAAAGCCTACATTAGGATACTTTAGAGTGTTTAGGAGTAAATGTTTCATTCTTAACACCAAGGATTATCTCACCAAATTTGACCCAAAGTATTATGAAGGTGTATTTCTTGGATATTTACAAAATAGTAAAGCTTACATTGTTTTGAACAAAGAAACCTTAAGAGTCGAGGAATCATTGAACGTAACATTGGATGAGAGTCCACCTCCCTCTAAGACATCACCTTTGGTAGATGATGACTTAGTTGAAAGCCAAGCAATAGAAAGTCAAGAGATCTTAGGTAATGACAAGGAAGATGAACTATTAAACAAAGAACTTGTCAATGTCAAAAAATCTAAAAGTCATCCATTAGATGGTGTCATAGGCAACATTAACGAAAGAACTCTAAGATCAAAAGTTCAAAATGAAAGCAACTACTTTTGTTTCGTGTCAACCATTGAACCGAAAAACATTAATGAAGCCATTAAAGATGAGTCTTGGGTAATTGCAATGCAAGAAGAGTTAAACCAATTTGTTAGGAATGATGTATGGACATTAGTTCCTCAACCAAAGAGTCAAACTATAATTGGAACAAAATGGGTCTTTCGTAATAAAATGGATGAAAATGGAATTGTGTCTAGAAACAAAGCTAGGCTAGTTGCACAAGGATATAATCAACATGAAGGCATTGACTACGATGAAACTTTTGCTCCGGTTGCTAGGCTCGAGTCAATTAGAATCTTACTTGCATATGCATGTGCACACAATTTTAAACTCTTTCAAATGGACGTCAAAAGTGCATTTCTAAACGGAGTCATAAATAAAGAAGTGTATGTTGCTCAATCACTGGGCTTCATCGATTTTGAAAAACCAAATCATGCCTACAAACTTAAAAAGGCCCTTTACGGACTTAAGCAAGCTCCAAAAGCATGGTATGATCGACTTGAGACCTTCCTAGTTGACCATAAGTATACCATGGGCTTAGTTGATAATACTCTCTTCACTAAGAAGAAAGATTCACATAATATCATAGTCTGTTGATGACATTATATTCGGATCAACTTGTCAAGAATTATGTATGGATTTCTCAAAAGTCATGCATGACGAGTTTGAAATGAGTATGATGGGAGAACTCAACTTTTTCCTAGGACTCCAAATTAAACAACTAGAAGATAGTATCTTCTTTAACCAATCTAAATATATTAAGGACATGCTTAAGAAATTTGGATTAGAAGATTCGAAACCAATCAAAACACCCATGTCCACGGAAACTAAACTCACCAAGGATGAGGAAAATGAATCCGTAGATAGCACTAAATATAGAGGTATGATTGGAAGTCTACTTTACCTAACGGCTAGTTTATGTTTAGTATTGTTTATGTGCTCGTTTTCAAGAAGATCCTAAGACAACTCATCTCGAAGCCGTTAAAAGGATTTTTAGGTATATTAAGGGCACTACACATTTAGGTTTATAGTATCCCAAAGGAACGGGAATAGACACCATAGTGTATGCCGACTCGGATCATGCCGGTGACTATGTTGATAGAAAAAGCACAAGTGGTATTTGTACTTTTGTTGGACATTGTCTCATGATGAGGCGAAAAATGAACCACTTTTAGGGGGTCATTTAAGCCCGGAATTGAATTTATTTGATCAAATATTGCCATAAATCGTTCCTTTTGTGATTTTAGGTACTTTGGGAGAGAAATCTGGAAAAGGAAGCAATTCGGACGTTTTTGGAGCATAAAAGTGAAGAAAACGCCAAAGTCTTAATTTTCCTTGCTGAGAACAGTAGGTGACGGCGTCAAGAGCAACATCTTGATGGCGTCAAGAGTAAATTGCATGACGGTCCAGTACAAACGTGAAGGCATCACAAGTAGAGCGTCAAAAGTAGAAGACGTGACGGCCTGGAAGACCATAACACATGACGGCGTCAGATGAAGATTAAGGCAGTCCAAGAAGTATTTTGGCGGCGAGATGACGGCGTCACCTATTTGGTCTTGACGCCGTCAGCCTCAATTTCCTATATATAGTTTTCTAATTTTCATTCATTAAAGAGAGAAGTTTTGGAGAAATCCTAGGGCCGAACCTATTACGAATTTTACAGGTTTTTCAAGGGTTTTCAGCCCTTGAACCCTTTCATGTGTAATTGAGATAAGTATTCTTTTAATTCAATCAATATGTCTATGTGCTGGGTTGTCTCATGCTAGGCTAGATCTATCTTGTGTTTGCTTAGATCTAATGAAACCTGGATGTTGATTATGTGTTGATTACTTGTTTATGGTTGTATTGGATAAATGATTTCGATGTTAGGCTTAAGAAAACTGGCAGATCTCCAAATGGTAACATGCTTGAACGTCTTAGGAAACATGAACTAACGTGCACTAGGTTTTATTGGTTGTATTTAATGCATGAGTAAATTCTAATGATCCCATGTTAGGAGCTTCTTAGCCGGCTCGACATAGGAGTGAAGTAGGCACTCATAGGATTGGGGAATTAAGTGCGCCACCCCATGAATGGTATTAAGGAATACAATCCGTCATCCACGCAACTATAACAAGTAATTAACATGTAAAAGATATCTAGGGAGTAGTGAAATCTAAGTAAACACAATTTCTCCACTTATTGCTCACAACATTAGTTAATTTAGTTTATTTTAATTTCTAGTATTTTATTTTGATTGCATCTTTAGTATTGGGTTAGTTGACTAGCAACTAATTCCGCCCAAATCCTTCAAACCCGAGATATTTACTTGCTTTCTAAAAAATATAAAAATACAAAAATAATCATCCATCATCTATAGAACTAGTATTTAGGTTTTCTAATCCTAGCGACACTATTCCTAGCTGAACGATCAATCCCCCGGTACTTGTCACTATACTATACTACAACGATCAGGTACACTGCCTGGTGGGGGTTGTAAGCTTCTCAAGGTCCCTTGAGAGGTAAAGCCTGGTGCGATTCCCACGTATCATCTCACCTCATGGTTCTCTAAGAAGAAAACGGCTCTTGCTATCTCAACAACGAAAGCCGAGTACGTTTCGGCCGAAAAGGCGTGTCAACAAGCTCTTTGGATGAAGCAAGCTCTTGTCGACTACGGAATTTAACTAAACGACATTACCATTCTTTGTGACAACAAAGGAGCTATTGATCTTAGCAAAAACCCGGTTCAACATGCTCGTACCAAACATATTGAAATCCGTCATCATTTCCTTCGTGACAACGTTCAAAAATGAAATATCTCAATTGAGAAAGTTTCTTCCGAAGACAACATAGCCGACATTCTCACAAAACCCCTTAAACGAGAACCTTTTAACCTTCTTAGGCTAGGCTTAAGACTCATGGAACCTACATTGTAGTTCTAGACATTAGACAAAAATCACAAAAATCAAAACAAATCCAAAACCCTTTTTCTCAGCAGAGTCGGCGGAACCCTCAGACACAATGGACGGAACCCAATTTAAAGGTCCGCCGTATCCGCCGACCTGCAAAACCAATTTTTTTGTTTACATTAAACCAAACACCCATTATCTCATACCACCACTTCCAAACTGCTACTATTCACTTTACCATTCATCCATACCTACGATTTCTTGGTCTTCCTTTCACTCACATTGCAAATCAATCATCATTGTAAGTATTATAAACTTGATTACATTCCTGATCTGCGTCTAGGAATTCTATTTTTGCACAAAAACAAAAACTTGGGGTTATGCATTAACTTGAAAAACTCATGCATAAAATTAGGTGTTTAACAAAACTAATCATGTTCCCCATAATTAGGAATTGCATTCTTACTAAGTGTAAATATGTTTGCTAAAACACCCCATGTCAAATTCTTCCCAAAATTTCTCACAAATAGGACAAATATTTTTTCGTCTCACATTGTGAATACAAAATCAAAACGTTATGTTTAAAATATCACTTGCATAATGTCTCTTGAATGCTAAAGGGAATATATAACCAATATGTATTTTCGGGTACATTCAAACGAAGCTACATTGAACTAGGAGCGCTTGGGTTATCTTTTGTTTTATAACAAAACTTGCATTATAAAACGTTTTTGAAGCATCAAAATGGGTCAAGATAACCGCACCTCCACATTGCTTTCATATAGGCACACACTAGAACACCCACATTATAATAGTCGTTTACTTAGACTAAAATGTGAAATTTTGTTTTTCTAGGAATCATCATGCCTCCTCTAACCCACTAAGACCACAAGGACACCATTAAGTACTTACCAAAACACCACAAAACCAAAGGCCTTACCCCAACTCAAGTCAATGTTTTCAAAGCCTTAGAAAAACATTATGTCCATGAGGGTAGAACCATTGACCCGTCCTTCCTAGAAGGCACAAACCTCTACACGGAATTTGCCACAATCAACTTTGAGTGTCTTTTAGAAATCGACGAGCCTATTTGTCCTAGGTTCATTTTAGAATTCTATGCATCCGTCACCCTCTCCACGGATGATTATGGTCAAATGTCTATTAACTTTAGGGCTAGTAGTTATCAATACTCCTTCACTCTCGAGGAGTTTGATCTAATCCTAGGTGTCCCAAACCATGGTACTTGCATCTACTATGACTTGCACTCCCTCTCAACTCTTGATACACTCTTTGACCGCATCCATCCCTAAGAAACTTCTCTTGTGTCAAAAGATGTACTTCGTGACCACCTCTTTATTAGGACAACCAACACTAGGAAAACCCGTTCGGGAAATGAGGTCAATAAGGACCCATATGGAATGGAAATGAATGAACTCAAGCCCCAACTCAAGAAATGGGAGGAAGTCCTAAGAGCAAATGTCATTAGCACCATAGGAAACCGAGATCATATAAATCTTTGCCTTTGCTACATGCTCTACTCTTTGTCCGTTAGGCAACCCTTCAACCTTGCCTACTACATGGCCAAGAGAATGGCCGACATTCCCGTGCATAGCACAACAGCTATGCCGTATGGAATGCTCTTGACCCGTCTCTTTAGGTTCATCTCTCCCATTCCACCAACTCCAAATGGTCTTCGTCTTGACTACTCTCTCATTCCACACACCTTTGTCCCACTTAGTGATAAGAGAGTTTATAAAGCCCAAGGAAAACGTCCTCATCCTCCTATCTCCTCATCATCTTCCTCAATGAGTGAAGATGACACTTTGCCCAACTCTAGACTCCCACCTCTAGAATACCTTTCACAACTTCCGGATATTCCAAATGAGTCGGCAGAGTTCAAGCAAACAAAGGGGATGTTTAAGAATCTTGGAAGATTCCTTGGAAAGCTCAAGAAGAAGATTGACCGTTAATGAGTGCGGGTGTGTAGGAGTGTTTGGCACAAGGTGCTATTTGAACAATTTGATCGTTTAAACAATGTTTGTGATGTATTTGTGTGTTGGTACAATTTGTGATACTATTTGGAACATGTCTTAACTAACAATGATGCAGGAAGACAACGTTTGGAATGTTGTCAAATTTTCAAGTTTATGAATTTTTCACTAAGTATAGTGAAATTCGCTAGCCCCCGTTCAAAGTCCAATGGTATGCGTGTTTACATGTCCATTTTTTGCATTTCTTAACCAGATATGCATTATATTTTTGATTTTAGGAGTTTTCGAAAAATTTGAAAATCGTCTCGCGGGTCAAAATCGCGGACTGTCTAAATTTTCAGGTCTGGCGGATCTGGCGGCACCCTAGATTGGGTTCCGCCAGTGTAATTTCTGGGCAACCCAGAAATGGCCCAACGGATCGGACGGAACCCTCACACGGGTTCCGCCTGTGTAATCCAAAGGTTCCGCCAGATTTCTTGCAGAATTTTTTTTTTTTTTTGTTTTCAACATTTCAACATCCACTCAACAACATACCATCCTTTTAGTTAGAAACCTATTTCCTGCAATTTGCTAAACACAATAGGATAGTTCTCATTCCTTATAACTCAAAGAAAACCATTTCCCGCCAAATTTCAAAAATAGCCATAACAACCTCAAGGAACCTTCACACATAAAGGAAGGAACCCTTCCAAAGGTTCCTTGAAATCCATGAGACATATATCTTCAACAAATTTGCCAAAACCACTAAGCATTTAGTGCAAATCTTGTCTTCTCACTTCACCATTTTCATTGGATTGACTTCCATGATTTGACAGCCAACATTAGTCTTCCAAATCATTAGGAACCTCCATTTTTGTATGGCCAAACATCAAATCCAAACACTCCTTCCCACACTCCTTCATCACTATAAATTGAAGCATCCTAAAACACTATCAAATCACACCTTCTTCATCACATTCTCTGATCTTTAAACCATTTTAACCATGACTAAGTCCACTATCACCTCTCAACCATCAAGACCCATTCGGAAAACCGCCCAGATAAGTGTCAAACCACTTTGGTCTAACCAATCCATCAACCTAAGCTCCTCATCCTCGAATGCATTCACCTCACCTATCAAAAATGAACATTTTCTAAACCTTGCATCTCCATCTCCATCACCTAATGAACCCAATGAGCTCACTCCACCACCAACTAAATCACCCATTGACCCAACTCCACCAAGTGCTCCAACCCAACCATCCAAAACTCCATCACCATCACCATTACCTAAACTTGAACCTATGGAGTTATTTGGGTCTCCTCCAACATCACCACACCCTTTTGTCCAAGATCTCAATGATCTTCTACCAAGACCAACACAACCACCACCTTTTGCAAATGAAACACAAAGATCATTCCTTGACCAAAATGAGCATTTTAACCACAACCAACCACCACAACAAGAATACCACCAACCCAAACCATTGTTGTTTCACCCTATCTACCATGACATCCATGGTCCTCTTTATGGAGAACCAAATTTTGAAAACCATGATCACCCAACTCCACCACATTCTCAAGCCCAAACCTTTGAGTCTTTCTTTCCTTCCTATGAGGAAATTCAAAGCATGGTCGAGAATCACCTCCATCAAGCAATGGAATTTCAAACCACCTTGCTTGACTCTATACCAAACCCATCCTCCAACCAAGAACCAAAAACCAACCAACCCTCAAACCAAGAAAACAAAACCAACCCATTTCCACCCACTCATCCTCATGTTTGCTCACATTGTGAGCAAATGGGTGAAAGCATCAAATTGTTGCTTCACTAATTTCAAGACGAAACCTGTTTTGCATTCCAACACGTCATAGAACGTTTGGATGCTCTTTCCCACCCCAAACAAATCCTAAATGACATTTGGAGGCCTTTTGCCCCATTTAGGAAAGTAGGATTTGATTTTTTTATATTTCTTGGTTATTTTTTATTTTTTTAGAAGTAGGAGGATCTTTTTCATTTCTTGTCTTTGACTTTTACAAGTCAAATTTTACTTGAAACGATATCTTTTTCTACTTACTTACTTGCATTGTTGGTTGATCATTTTTGAGTTGTCATTGTGGTTGCAATGTTTGTGGTAACTACAAGCTTGATTATATATATCACCAACTAACCAATTTTTTTGTAAGATCAAAATCCATGTTTCCCATCTTGGCACTCCTTTTAGGGGGAGTATCGACCAAGGGGGAGCACGTGCATTATTCCGCTTCGCTACTCTACTTTTTGTTACGACAAAAAGGGGGAGAAATATATTAAACCTTTAAACTTAATATGATTTTCATCACTTAAGTAAAACAAGTTTAATATAATTTTTTTTAAGTCTTAAACACTAAGATTGTGTGAGTTACTTAAAAACAAAGTTTATGTTTTGTCATCAACAAAAAGGGGGAGATTGTTAATACAAATATCGCCTAAAAACGTTATTTATATTTTACGATCTTTGCTAAGTTTTGTTAACGACAAAATGTAAACTTTAGTTTCTAAGTAAATCATAATCTTAGTTTTAAAGACTTGCATAACTAGACATTTGCTACATTCTACATTTTATAAAATACAACACTTTTTATTTCTTAAAATAGAAATGTCACATTACATTTATGGCAAGTTTTGTCAATATACATTTATGGAAAGAAAGTGTGTTTGACTAACCATATGTTTGCTTGCACAAGTTTTGTGTTTGACTAAGTGTTATGAGATGTGACATTGTTTGGTTTGCATGATTTATTGCAAAACCAACTGCAAGCCTGGCGGAACCCTGGGGGTACACGGGCGGAACCCATCTGAGGGTTCCGCCGTATCCGCCAGACCTGCAGAAGGTTTTGCTATAAATACTAAGCCACAAGTTTGATTTTTGGTTTATCACTCTACATCATATTTTCACACACATTCATTCATTCTTTCATCTAACCCTTTAACATCTCATATGTGAAGTTTCTTTTTGTAGCAAAGAGGTTCACGAGTTCATAAAAAAGTTACAAGTATTCAACACAACATTGCAAGACTTGTTAGCTTAGCATTGTGTAGACTTGTGTAGTTTACACTTCTTTTGATTGTGTATTTTCAGTAGTGATCGGTTAGTATTTTAGTCCTCAAAATACAAAGTGTGACGGGAGTTGTTGTACCCTTGTAAAAGAACTAACGGGAGTGGTTGTACCCTTGTAAAAGAACTCAACATCTAGCTTAGTGTCGGTAAACCTGTATAAGCGACGTGTAAGGTTTTCTCCGCCGGTGAAAGGAGCTTGTTGACGTAGGGCAAGGAAAAAGTGTCCTTGGAGCCGAACCACGATAAATACTCGTGTTGTGGTTTGATCGTTTCTTTCTTTATACTTACATGTTATATATTGTGTTTGTGTATATATTTTTGATCAAACGGAAAGTTTCAAAAGATAATTAAACAAGTTAAAAAGATTTTAAACGGTAAACTATTCAACCCCACTTCTAGTTTTCCACACTAGTCACATCAGAAGCAATCTTCTTAGTGACAGCAACTGTCTTCATTCCACTTGAACTGGCCATACCAGAAACATTTTTCTTATTGCCATCCACTTTCTTAGGTTCCGTAGAGGTCTTTTTGGGTCGATACTAAAACTACTTACCCACAACTAGTATAGTAAACCCTCCCTGACCCGGAAGTGTTTGAGCCCCTTGCTTTCCTTTCTTCTTGTTATTGACAGTCTTGAAACCATCATTAACAGGCATCTGTACAGAAGGCACAACAACTTGAGGACAATCAATAGGAGTATGACCAAAAACCTTACACTTATCACACCGTGGTGATTTCCACTCGTCTTCAACCCGAATCTTCTCAATAGTCGACCCCGTACCATCAAGTAAAGGTATCTCAACAGTGAGGCTATGCTGAAGCACCTCATCTGACTTTACTTCAATCATGCATCTAGCAAAACTACTACGGCCCCATGCATCCTTACAGACTTGGCTGGTAAAAGCATTTAACCTTTTGGGTGTACCAATCAATGTAGCAAGAAGACTAAGACCATCATCAGAAAACATAGCAAGAGGAACATCATGGAATTTAACCCACACCGGGATAATGGTCAAATCCTCTTTAAGTAAATTGGTGTTCAGTGTCCATGGTTTAAGAATAATAGGAACATTTCTAATCAACCAAGGACCATTTTCAAGTAAATCATCAACACCTTTACTCGAATTGAACTTAAAGAAAAAGAATCCCTTTGCATTCATCATTATATTTTGTATACCAAACTTAGCCCACGCATTGCGAACATAATAATCAACAACAGGAAATGCAAGGCGTTGACCAAGAAAATACCCATAAAGCGTATTCTCAAATCTGATATTCACCTCTTCCACAACATTCATTGGAACAGAAAGATCAACATCAGCCTTCTTCTTGCTACATTCCAACCTACGAAAGCTAGAAACATGTTTCAGAGGTTCATTAGAAGTAGCACCCGCGTAAGAAACCGATTTCACTCCAGTACCATTAGTAGTATCAACCTTGTGAGCATTAGGACCAGAAGTTGCACTATTATTCATATTCACATTTGTCCCAAACGAAGGAGGAGTACTTGTAAGATTAACTTCATTAGCTCCAATCTCACTTTGAATTTTATTCATGGCTTCATCAAAATTCTTTTGCGCATTATCAATCAAGTGCTTCACAGTTTCAGCACTTATAACTGGCTCCAAGTCGTCACCATGTGATGTATCTTTCGTAAGTGGAATCGGCTCCACTTTCTGAGTACCATTCTTAGAACAATCAGGTGCATCATCCACATTCAAACTAACACTACTAGGGTTCATCGTTGAGGGTGTACTCAACTCACCAGAACTAGTAGTAGCCGTTTGAATATTACCAAGTGAAACCGGCTCCACCAGGTCATGTTTGCTCCCAACCAGGTTAGTTTCAATCGTACCAGGTTCAAGACTAGGGTTCTCCAAAACCCTAGCAGCTTGTCGAACTTGAGGTGTACCCAAAGTACCATCACTCGACATACCCTCATCATGTTTCATCAATCGGTTCATACTAGCAGTTAACTCATCAACATCAACATGACGTACATTAGACGTACCCTTATTCAAAGTTTTAGAAGTCAAAAAACCCTTGTTCATATCTCAAAACCACAATACCAACGTAAACTAATAGCAACCAAGAATCCAGCCACAAGTACTATCACGAGAAAGAGAGAAAACCCTAATCTAAGCGATTAGGGTTTAAAGCAAATCGAACCAGAATACTAACCTCCCATCATATGATCGTACCAGGAATTATTATAAGTCGTAAAAGATAGCAGGTACGATAACAAATCGTAAAAGCAAAACCCAAAAAGACGATCTGAAAGTATTAATAATCGATCTTTAATTGATCGATCAGTCTTAGAGATTCTCGAAGATCACGTTTTTGAAACCCTAAAAAACAAAAATCACCAAAGTCTAAGATCTGTGTAACCAACACCGAATCTGAATCAAGATAATGAATAACCAAGAATGATTATCACTCTCCTTAACAGATCAATGCAAGAAACAAAGAAATTAGAACGATTTGGATTGAAATCGATTAGAGGTTAGGGTTGTAAGGTTTTCGTGATTTTCACCAGAGAGATGTTATCGAGGTTAGGGTTTTTTAAATTTTGGTAACTATAAGAAAAAAAAAAAAAAAAAAAAAAAAAAAAAAAAAAAAAAAAAAAAAAAATTGGTAACTATAAGAAAAGGTGTTTATTATAAATGAATAAGTTACACAATTTGCCACACCCCTCATGGAGAGTCATGAGGGGTATTTATAGTCCCTTTACAACACTAGTTTACCCCGTGAACATTATTAGTCCCTGCGGGTGCAACTATATTACGTATCTAGTCCAATCACGTGTAATACGTTATCTTTATAAAAGGCGAGACTAACATACCTCAAAAAAATCCAATTTAAATTCAAATGCAATTCTAATCTCGTATACAATCCAAATGCACCCGAAGTCTTTTAATATCCACTATCCAAAATCTTTACAAACGTCCATTACGAATAATTACTATTTTAAATTAATTAATTAGCTAAAAATAAATCAATTTTTGCCCTTTTATTTAAATTAAAATATTTCACAAACCATTAATCGTTATGTGAAATTAATTATATCATCATGACGAGATTAAATTTTTTGGGTAAAGGGGAGTAATCCTGCACCCTGGTAAAGTATATTAACCAAAAAACATTGAAGTACAATGGATGAGAGTGAATCCCTCATCTCAGTCCCTTAGGACACGACCTAATCACTATATAAGAATGACAGGTCATTCTTATAACTTACAAATCCAAATAACTAACAATGACTAAAAATAAAATACAATACATTACAACTCAAATAAACACTTGAGTCTTCTTCGTTATCTTAGCTATCCAGATCTTGTACATGAAGAAACCCATAACCAAGTTTCCCAACTTCCAAGTGCATATTCCAAAAAAAATCCATTTGCGACTTCTATTAGTATTATGCATGAAGCATAATCTAATAACCTGATAAGAATGGAATCCATAGCAAAGCGAATTTGATCGAACCAAGATGATGATACAAAGGGTTTTGAACAAGACCCTTCAAACTTAACTTCCAACAAATAACAATACGGCAGCACATACCACAACTTGATTAGAATATACCACATGCGCTTAACCAAACTGCGATCAAACCAACATAGGGTTTACAAAAAACCCCAACTGCCATAACCAACCAGCAACACTTCTGAAACGACAGCAACACCATGGAGTAAACCATGCCAAAAACATGTAGCCACAATAGTAATCATTGAATCCCAACAGAACACGTTGATGGCTATGATAATGAAACAAGGGTATTGAATAAGTTACCGAACAAACTAATCTTGCAAATCATATCACTCTCTCAACCCACTTCCAATAAAACGTACAACATCACAGAAGATAACAAGAGTAGCATGATCATAACCAACCTAGGGTTTGCAATAAACCCTAACTTCCTATAGCATCATAGTACAAACCGCAAAAAATTAAAGCAATCCAATATGCGACATCATAGTAATATGATTACCAACCAATACTGGGGTTAAACCCTAACTTCTTTTTATCCATCACACGACCAAAAAGAGTAGGAATTGAATACAGATCGTTAGTAGAAAAGAAAGGTTTTTGAACAAGTTACCTTCAAACTTGATCACTTGCATCTCTCTATACCCACATACATCATACGAACATCTCGGATAAAACAAGTAGTTGACAAACAACACACTAATGGACACGTGATATGCAGCAGCAACGAACCACACCATCAAAATTACTAACAAAAACCAAGCGGCTTTGATTATGCAATTAAGCCCACACAAAGATATTGTAGGATCATAGTTTTATGTTGATTATGTGATTCGGGAGGTCGGGTTTGGTGGAAGAATAAGAAACCCATTGTTAGAGAGAGAGAGTAGAGAGAGAAGGGAAAACTAGTGATATTATTGAATGAAAGGAAAAATGAGAAAATAACACACAAGTCTCACCCTCCTAGTGAAGTCTAGGAGGGCTTATATAGGGCAACATACATACTACTTTACAATAATAACGGTTTCAGTACCTGTGTATTTGCCTTACATCATAACTAATGTAATCCCGTAAATGTCGTTCCATTTACGTGTTAGGATCAAAAACTTTGATCCCAACAATCTTCCCCCAATGGGGCGACATAAGGGATTACTTAAAACATTTCCTACAAGTACAAATACAAATAAAGAAAGGTCTTCATCGGCTCTTCAAGTGCTGAGGATGACTACAGTTGACGCTCTTTGTCTTCATCTTGTACCTCGGCTTGAGAACTTTATCTTTACTTGTAGGCAAATGATGTAATATGCATGAAATGGATTAACTTCCCCCCAATTCATGCTGCATGTCTTTAGCGGCTTCTTCGTACACTTCTTTTTGGGGAAGTTTCTGAATCAGCTTCCCCCCAAACTGACAACCGTCTTCAGCAGATTCGAAACTTTGATGTAGTTAACATGTCTTCTAACTTTTGAAGTTTTGAGTATGCAGCGGAATTTGTAGATGACACCGTAAACCACACCAAGCAAATCTGACTAGTCACTTTATCATAGTTATGCTCAATGCGGAAGCTCCGTTCGGGGGTAACATGCAAGAAAATCAGCAAGATCTTCTCACTTAAGTAGGCTACTTCACACTTCACAACCCGCGAGAGTTGAAATGATTACACCAAAATCACAAAATTGAACCACTGATCATCTCTGCGGGCATCTCTCCGGTAGTAATAAAATTGTAAGCTCGATCACGTGAGTCTATTATGCATCCCTGATGTGCACATTTCTTCCCCCTAATTGCAGAACCTCGTGGAAAATGAGTGTTTTCGCAAAGAAGTCAAGAAAAGTCAAAGAAGCAAAACAACACCCACTCTCTCTTCCCCCACGATGTCTTCGTGGAATCGGAAGCATACACACTATGTTTACGATGGAAACGGAGGCAGCGTAACCCCATATGCCTCACTAACCGATTATGTGTGAAGTATTATAAATAGCCTGTGAAAATAAACTCCTGATAAACATCTCTACTCTTATATACTCCTCTCAGCTAACTCTTTACCAACCCCATTATCATTCTGTCGGCTCTTTGTAGTGACTACTAATGGAGAAAATCCAATATGACGAACTTGAGACTGAAGTAGAATAACCCAAACTTGTGACTTAAACTTGCACTATTGTTTGACAAAGAGCGGTGTAGAGAGTTCGCACCCCTTCGAATCCCTAAGTACTCTATACTCATCAACCAACCAACCATCAAGTATAAGTCGTACATCACCTCTTGATTATCCACAACTACGTGTGACACTGAGCACTACAACGTAACTCCTTAAAGTGATAGTTATTTTGTGGTAATAGAAAGAAGGAATCACAAAAATAACTAGATATTCAAGTCTTCGTCATTTTAAAGGTTAAAAGCTCGAACAAGGATCTCGAAGAATCATGCATCCATCCAACCCCGATATCTTCAAGATACTAAGTACATGCACCCGTGAAATTCCACTTCAACCTCAAATAAATAATAATGAATTAACGCCGTAGTCACATCTTGCTGTTAAATGCCCATAACTAGCCTTTTGACGGTTTAAGTGAATTTGATAATGGTTTCCCGATCTTGTCAAAAATGTATCCTTGTGAAAATTTGTAATAACAAAATACCACTCATTCATGCCAAATAAAATACCAGAATGATAGATTGGCTCATTTGTTACTCGATCAAATTAAAAAACCAGGCCAACTCAAACAACAAAGTAATATTAAAATTTTCGGCCCAATATTAATCCATATCAATACTCCAACCAGCCTCTTTAAAGCTTGTAAAACATTGGCCCAACTAGCACATGTGTAAGCCTGGTCAAAACAACAAACCGTTATAATATCAACATACCCTAATATCACTCACACCTCAAAAAATCCGCCCCCCTCCTAACTATCCTCTCACACAGATCCATCTCAATATCATACATTTGATATTCTCAATCATCTATCAATCCGATTCAAATAACAAATCCACAACATCATACGTGACCCTTTTTTTTTCTTCTTGCTCAAGATGAATGGAGAACGATTTTATACGGCTTCAAGATCATTAACAAATGGTCTCGGGTAAGGTTCGACATATTTTGTTTGTGTTTGTGTTTCACTAAACGAATCAAAGACTGAATATAACATGTTTGTTATCATTCATTCTTTATATTTCGGATAGAAAAAGAGCAGTTTATTCTCACAGATCAATGATGACTTCCCCTTCGTGTGTTTGACTTCTGAAAAAGTCTTGATATGACTTTGAATAATACGAAAGAGATAGGCTGAGATCTTGTAATTATCTTCATTTAAGTTCGAGTCTTAGTTGAAGGGCAGTTGTTTGACGAGGGGTTTCAGGATAAATGATATTGGATTTGGTGATGGATCTAGGCTGTGGTTACTTTGTTTTTACATCATAACAATCTCGTTATAATTGAACTTTTTGGCTTGGTTACTCTTGTCTTTGACCGATGATGGTGATACTGAAGTAAAAGAGTGTTGTATTATATTGGTTTTGGTTGGGTCAAAGTGGTCAATCTTCACTTCATCTTATCTCTTTTCCATTTTCGAAAACATTTGCATATCGAGAACAGGATTTTCGAAAACATGACATTATCGAGAACTTACACTTTATCGAGAACATGATAGTCGAGAACACTGAGTTATCGAGAACATGATTTCGATAAATAAGGTATTGTGTTCTCGAAAAGTACTTATGTTCTTAAAAAACAAGTACATATCGACTATCGAGAACTTCTTATACAAGAAGTTCCGACCAGATTCCGGCGACCTTTTTTTTTTTCAGATTCCGATGAGTTTTCCGACCATTTTGACCACTTTTCACGGTTTTGGTACCAAACATAAGTCACCCAAATGATAAGATACATAAACCTGTTAACGGGGTGCAATAATGACCACACACAAACAGATAAATGATATGAAAGATAACGACTTTTTGTTTTGACCACTATGAATAAGAAACTGTTAACTCATTTAAAGATTAAAAAAAATTCAAATCGACAAAAGAAATGGGTATAACAGCTTCAAAAAAAATTGTACGGATCCACATAAAGTGACTTCTTTTGACAAGATAATACCACAAATCAACAAAGTAAAAACCTTGGCTCTGATGCCACTTGTATGATCATAGTTTTATGTTGATTATGTGATTCGGGAGGTCGGGTTTGGTGGAAGAATAAGAAACCCATTGTTAGAGAGAGAGAGTAGAGAGAGAAGGGAAAACTAGTGATATTATTGAATGAAAGGAAAAATGAGAAAATAACACACAAGTCTCACCCTCCTAGTGAAGTCTAGGAGGGCTTATATAGGGCAACATACACACTACTTTACAATAATGACGGTTTCAGTACCTGTGTATTTGCCTTACATCATAACTAATGTAATCCCGTAAATGTCGTTCCATTTACGTGTTAGGATCAAAAACTTTGATCCCAACAGATATAATCGAAAAATAATACAACCTAATATACTAGATCGATTATAATCACCAAACAAACCAGATCGCACCATATACTAGATCGATTTATAAAAACCGTCCTATAAACTTGAAACCATGTAGCGATCAGAATCCACCAAAGATATAACGTTAATAGCGCATGAACCCAATGATCGTCCCTAGAAAACAAGGAATCGATCATTACCCAACCAAGAATCGATTAATAAAGAATAAGAATAGAATTGATAATCGATTTAAACGAATACGCAAGATCTCCAACCGCCTAAAAAATAAAATCTACCACCGACCCATGTGTCAATAGCAAATAATAGAATCAAAAATCGGTAGGAATACTAAAGAGATCATGCACATACGACAAAACAAGATATTGAATAAATAATAGCGCTTGAAGCAAATATCATTGTTTTGCCGTAAAAAGAAAAAAACGAATAAAGATAACCGACCCATGATTACCAATTTAATATTAATCCACCAAGGATTAAACAATAAAAGGTTTAGGATCGATTATGGAATCGCAGAAGTGAATCGTTTTTTTCTTTTTTTCCGCCAGAGAGAATATTTTAGGGTTTCCATTTGAGATGAAAGATATGGAGTAATTTGACGAGATTAAATTATCTTTCAAAAGATAGGCACTCCTATATATACTTTCAACTAATTTTTATTTCAAAATTTCTACAAAAGAAAAAATCACGTGTGATTCAAAAAACCACATGTGATTTATTACTTTAAAAATCACAGTTACATTATATTATGAAATCACTTGTAATTTTTAAAATAACAAATTACAATTAATTTTTACAAATCACGTATTGAACGAATATTTCAACACTAAAAAAATATCAAAAGTATATTAATGTGTCTATCTACTGAAAGATAAAACTATTCTCTTCACGATGATGTATCTTTCGTATATTCACGATTTACCGTTTGAAAGAAATGTTGTTTTGAAAAAGAAAAAAAAAAGGTAAAAAATAGATTTTCTTTTTGATGAAAAAATGAATAACTAAAATTCACCCATTTAATCTTTAAAGAAAAAGTGTCTATGTCGATGTCATCTCATTAACGTTGATCAATATCTAGTGATGAGGATTACAAAAAGACAATCATCATATCATTTTAAACGTTTATTATCATCATATCATTTTAAACGTTTATTAAAATATAATTTCGCATTATTTATTATCCTATTATGTTAATTCAACTTTATAACCCAATCTCTTAACAAACTTTTCATGACATAAAAATGGAACACTATAACTTGATATACTATGCGGCTGCATTGCTAGCCACTGTGGCACTCCTCCTCTTTGCCCGCCACCTCCGCCAGCCAACCACCAAGCTCAACTTTCCTCCCGGCCCCAAACCATGGCCCATTATCGGCAACCTCAACCTCATGGGTCCACTTCCGCATCGTTCAATCCATGAGCTCTCTAAAAAATACGGACAGATCATGCACCTAAAATTTGGGTCTAAAAGTGTGGTCATGGGATCCTCAGTGGAGATGGCGAAAATCTTCTTGAAAATAATGGACGCCAACTTTGCGTGCCGCCCACAAAATGCTGCTGGAAAATACATGGCTTATAATTATTCTGACATGTCATGGTCCCCTTATGGACCTTATTGGCGACAAGCTCGTAAAATGTGTGTTGTGGAGTTGTTCACTGCGAAAAGGTTGGAGTCATATGAGTATATTAGAGTAGAGGAAAAGAAGTCTCTTTTAAAGACGGTTTATAAGTTGTCAGGTGAGGAATTTGTGTTAAGAGATGTATTGTACACGTTGAGCTTGAATGTGATTAGTCGGATGGTGTAGGGAAAGAGATATTTAGATAAATCGGACATCGGGGAGATTAGTGGGGAGGAGTTTACAAAGATGATTGGTGAGTGGTTTGTGTTGAATGGGGTGCTTAATATTGGAGATTGGATACCATGGATAGGTTTCATGGATCTTCAAGGATATGTGAAGAGAATGAAAGCGGTGAGCAAGAAATTTGATCAGTTTCTGGAGCACGTGTTGGACGAGCATGAAGAAAAGAGGAGGGCGGAAGGGGAGAGTTTTGTTCCTAAGGACATGGTTGATTTGTTGTTGCAGATTGCTGATGATCCAACTATTGATGTTAAGATCGAGAGACATGGTGTGAAGGGTTTCACACAGGTACTGTCACCTACCGGAAAATATGTGTTTATGAATATTTGTCGTCAAATAATCAGTTTTGACCCAACATCGTTAACTTATGTTTTCATATCAGAATAATTAACCATTATAAACACAAATCTAAAGCCAATGATATATCTGTTAGTTTATATATCTTAGCGAGCGATGAACACTTTTCCACATGTATAGGACTTGCTTACCGCTGGAACAGAAAGTTCAGCAGTAACAATGGAATGGGCAATTGCGGAACTCCTAAAGAACCCAGAAATTTTTAAAACTGCAACAGATGAGCTCGATCAAGTGATAGGTCGAGATAGATGGGTGGAAGAGAATGACATGTTGAACCTTCCATACATAAGGGCAATTGCTAAGGAGACTATGAGATTACATCCGGTGGCACCATTGTTAACTCCAAGAAAGACAATCAAAGACTGTAAAGTTGATGGTTATGATATTCTAAGAGACACGTGCGTGATGGTTAATGTATGGACCATAGGAAGGGATCCGCAGTTGTGGGATAAACCCGAAGAATTTTGTCCCGAGAGATTTATTGGAAATGATATGGATGTGAAAGGTAATAATTTAGCATTCTTGCCTTTTGGTGCAGGGCGAAGGATGTGTCCTGGTTATAGTTTAGGACAAAAAACAATCGAGTCAAGCTTGGCTAATTTGCTTCATGGGTTTAATTGGAAATTGCCCGATAAAATGACAAAAGAAGATTTAGAGATGGAAGAAATATATGGATTAACGACTCCTAAAAAAGACCCACTTGTCACAATTGCTAATCCAAGGCTTCCACTCGAAATGTATTAGTTGTGATCATATTGCAGCTTCCAAGTACTACTTTTAAAAGTTAAAAGCTATAGTTATCGCAATAAAGCTATACAAATAAACTTTACTAAGATCTTGTTTTTATTTGCTTATTCTATCAGGTACTTTGAGACCTACAATGAGATATATCAGTTATATTATAACTCTATGTTGTCTAATTATATCTATGTTTTTACTGTATATAATGAACTAAACACAATCTCTCCTCTACACTTCAAAGCTTTCAATTAAAAAAAGGTATTTAAAGCAGTATGCAATTATACATGCTAATGCAACATGCACAATGCGCCACAAACATCTTAGAAAGAAGTACATTATCAACCAAATTTATACTATAACCCAAGCTAGTTTTTTCTAGGTTTATAAAGTGAAAAAAGACATTACATGGGTAAATGATTTGAATGAAAACAAATTATGTTGTGAAATATGAAATGATATATTTGTAGAACTGGAGTATCCGAATTTAAAAGGAATTAAGTTTTTGAAATATTGAAGTCCAAACATGTGAATCCTTTAACGAATTCTCCAGGTTTTAAACATTTTTTTAAGTTGCTGATAAGAATGTTATATGTATGAAAACATTGTTTATGTTATTAACACCTGGCATGGACGCTCAAGCAAACCTGGTGTCTGCATTTTTACAAACCGATCGTTTGCGAGCACACTACTTTACCTGGCCAAACCAGCCAACTTACTTCAGTTTTTGAAGATCTTGTGTACACCCCTGTCAACCAATGGATTGGGTGTTATTTAGGTGATGCTCAAGTGCTCAACCAGCGGGATCAAGTCCCCTCGCAAATGAAAGATTTAGAGTGGGTTGGATTTTGGAAGTATCCTATTTGACCTTTAAGAGCATTTACAATAATGCCGTCCAATATGTTTTTGGTTTTTAATAAGCAAAATATATTTTTAGGATAATCAATTTAAAAAATATATTACTTGTCATATTTTTCAGTTCTATGTAGCAAACTAATTTTTGTGCTGATTGATGTACCAAACTTGCCATTTTCGTCATTTAGATGTATATTTTTTTACCTTCTCAAATGGTTGCAGGTTACCATACACCAAAATGAAAAACATGACAAGTTAACTACATTTATAAACGATTATCCTTGAAATTTTATTTTGGACAAATCAAGATTTGGCATGATTGTAATTTTGGTTATTTGGCTAAAAATCAATATAACTAAATTTAAAAATATAAATATAAATTACGTAATTAGAGTTAACCTGAAAACCGAACGGAATTCAAATTCGGTTTTCGGTTTAGTTAAATTAAATTTAAATTCGGTTCGGTTCGGTGTTCATGTATGTTCATTTTTCAGGCTAAATTTAAACGAACAAACACGAACAACCCTTCATTCGTATTCGTCAGGTTCGTTAATTTACAACTCAAAAGGTTTGGATTTGGGTGAGGTTGATTAGGGTTTTGTGATGTTGGGGTGATAAATGGAGGAGATGGAGTTCGTGTAAACGGAGTGTTTGCCATTGATGAAAGCTTGAGCTTTTGAAGTTTGGGATCGAATGGTAAGGTTTTAATTTAGTTCTAGCTTGTTTGTCTTAATGGGGGGAGGGAGGAAAACAATCTTTTACTTAAACTAATCTATATTATATATAAAAGAAAAATCAAAAAGTGAAAAGTAAAAAGTTGAAACTAAAAAAGAAAATGTTTAAAACATATGTTTTAAAAGAAAACTATTAATACACATTGAAAATTGGGTTGACCTGGTTTAATTTGACCCATTTTTTCGACCCAACCTGTCGTGTTGACCCGGTTTAATTAATTTACCCGTTTTTCGACCAGAATGGTTCAACCGAGTTTCAAAATATTATGTTCAATCCCTAAATTCTCAAACTTTTATTATATTTCGTTTATAACCTATAAACTTTTCTATCACAAAACTATCTGCTGCTATAAAATCTCGTTGCTATGCATGGATACTCTTCTAGTAATGAAAAAGGATAATCATATTTAAATGTATCCTACTTACCAACTTTTTTCAGTTTTGTGAACGAACTATTTATTTTTTATTATTTATTTATTTATTTATTTATTGGCATGTGCAGATTGATGTACTGTAACTTGTCTGGCGTGGCACAAACCGGCTAAGAAGGTAACAAAAAAAAAAAAAAAAAAAAAAAAAAAACATCAAACTGATGAAAATGGCAAGTTTAGTACGTCAATTTACAGAAAAATTAGTTTGCTACACAAAACTAAAAAATATGAAAAGTAAAACATTTTTAAATGATTATCGCTATATTTTTTTATAACAAAGACATTTTCTTACAGCTATTTGCACGTTGCATTAATATAAGCTCATGAATAGAGAGTTTACACAAAAGATTATTCGGAAGCCTCATTTTAAAACTTCGCTTTAAAGCCTTCAAAGGGCATGAGCTGCCTGTGCGTTTTAGTGAGCACCACTTTTTGGTGTCTAATCCTCCGTCACTAGTTTGGTTCATGGACAAAAATTCACCGGCGAAGTGGCGAGTTATTTTGTATTTAATTAGTGACCAAACTATGGGTCGTCAACAGGTCACTAATCAGTAAAAAAAACCCCACCCCTCCCTTTGGCGAAAAAACGAATCCCTAACATCATCGATCGATCTAAACCTATAACGTTTATTTAATTGTTTCTCCGCTATCCTTAAATTAATTCATTAGTTTAAGTTCCAACGTGGGTCTGATATATTATTGCATGCGTTATAGTTTATTCACTTTTAGGGTTTTTGTTCTTTTCTTTTTCACTGCTTTGCCATTACAGTTGGAGATTTAAGGCCTAACGATTATATTATGTAGATTGGACGTGCACGTTAGTTTAAAAACCCTAATTTTCATTAGGGTTCTCTGCGTAAATTTTGAAGACTTAGACGCTACGTGTTTTCTTCTTGTTTGCTGTATTTGCGTGAATCGACTATGAAATCGGGTTTTTTAGATTCGGGAGGAGGTGGAGAAAAAAAGAAAAAGAAAAAAGAAGATTGTTTGGGTGTCCAATCTGTGGATACTCAAACTAGAACTGGTCCAACTTGTAATCTTGATGTGGCTTCAAGCATAACAACTAATAACGTGAACGAGGGTAATGATCAGGTTGTTTTGGAGCATGATTCGTCCTCTCATGGTTCAAAACAGCCTAATGTGGAGCAATTAATTGCTAATGCGAATAAGAAGTTTGATGAAGCAATGAATAAAATTGATAGTGATATTGCTAATATGGCTTCATCTTCTGAGTTGAACAATTCGAGTGGTATTGGGATTCCTTCTACTTCGAATGGTACTAAAACTCCGCCTACGAGTACTAGTGGTAATGGAGTTAAGTCAGCTTCTTATGTGGGTGTTGCTTCTAATGAATCCCAGAAACACGTGTCTAATTTTCGGAGGTTAGAATGCAGCAAAAAGAAGGATGATGTTGACCTTTCAGTCCCGATGAAAGTAGTGGAAGAGGTGAACATGAGGTTTGAGAATACTCTTTACAGATACTTCCTTGGTCAACGCCTGGCTTTTCCTGTTGTTGATTATTTTGTTCGCAATGCGTGGTCTAAGTATGGTTTACAGAAGGTTATGATGAATGCTAAGGGGTTCTTTTTCTTCAAGTTTAACTCGAAGAAAGGTGTCGATGATGTTCTTGATAATGGTCCTTGGTTGATTCGTAATGTTCCTATTATTCTTAAATCATGGACATTGAACACAAACTTGCTTAAAGAGGATTTAACTAACATTCCGGTGTGGGTTAAATTCCATGATGTTCCTCTAGCTATGTTCTCTGATGACGGACTTAGCCTTCTTGCTACTGTGATTGGGACGCCCAAAAGGTTAGATGCATTTACTAGTCAAATGTGCAAGGAATCTTGGGGCAGGAGTAGCTTTGCTAGGTGTATGATTGAAGTAAAGTCGGATGAGATACTAAAGGACAGTCTCACTGTTGAGATTCCTCTACTTGATGGTATGGGTTCGACTATTGAGATGATCCGGGTTGAATATGAGTGGAAACCGCCTCGCTGTGATCAATGTAAGGTATTTGGACATACTTTGAATGAGTGCCCTAAGGTTGTCATTCCGAATGCTCAACCTACTAAGAACGTAAGTGATGGGTTCCAGCCTGTTAACAATAAGAAGAAGGGTAAGCAAGTTGGTTCGAATCCAGGTCGAGGAGGTTTTACCAAACCTGTGGTGGGTAAGCATTTTGAATATCAGCCCAAAAAGACTCTTCCAGAACCAAAGAAAGCTAATGTCAGTAAGAAGAAGGCTTCTGATGTAGCTAGTACGAGTGGAATCAAGATCACTACATCTAATCAGTTTGATGCTCTTAATATGGATGATACTGATGGATTTGGTATTCCTACGGTTGTTACTAACATGGATGTAGATGCTGGCAGTACAAGGGAAGTTACTAATGATGCGTCGGTTAAGACTGGTACTACATCACAAGTCCCTCTTGTGAGTGATATGCAAGAACCATTTTAGAGTGATTCAATGGGAACTATGGAAGTTGGATCTACTCCTATTGCTGAGAAAATTAGTAAGCTTGAAGAACTATTGATCGATGGGAAAGGTATTCTTGTGGATGATGCTGGTCATCCTATTCCGTCTACATCTGTCACTAAGAGGACTAACCCATTTTCGAAGGTGGGTGTGGTTGAGGTTTCTGAAAGTGATGAGGATGAGGTTCTTAACACGTTTGACGAATCAGAAAATCTTTTTGGTGGTGGTCATGAGTGAAGATGTGTATGACTATGATGATTATTCGAAGCACACTTATGATCTTCCGGGGGAATTGGATGCTCTTAATGCCATTTATGGTGTTAATCTCCAAAGTCGTAGGAAGTAGTTTAGTCAAAGTCCCTACTTTCATGTGATTAATGGCTTGTTTTTCTTGTTTAGAACATAGGAAGTATCTTGTTATGTAAGCTTTTCGCCTATGTAACGGGCTGAGATATGGGATTCACCCATATCCGTTGTACTTAAACGTTTTTTGGAGTAATATATTTACCGGGTCGTTGACCTTTTACCCAAAAAAAAACAGGTCACTAATCATGTTTTCTCCTTGTAGTGCCTAGGCTCTAAGTAGTCGAAGCATCCTCAATGGGAGGGAGCCAACGTGTCAATGGCTGCTCACGCATTGCGTGACTGAAAAAATTCGCTGGCAAGTTATTTAATTTGTTTATATATCTTAGCGAGCAATGAAAACTTTTCCACATGTATAGGACTTGCTAACAAGTGGAACAGAAAGTTCAGCAGTAACAATGGAATGGGAAATTGCGGAATTCCTAAAGAAACTAGAAATTTATAAAACTGCAAAGGATGATCAAGCTCGATCTAGTGATGGGCCGATATAGATGGGTGCAGTTGAAGAGAATGACATGCCCAGCCTTCCATACATAAGGGCAATTGGAGATTACATCCGGTGGCACCAATGTTAGGTCCAAGAAAGACACTCGAAGACTGTAAAGTTGATGGTTATGATATTCCAAAAGACATGTGTGTAATGGTTAACGTAAGGACCATAGGAAGAGATTCACAGTTGTGGATAAACCCGAAGAATTTTGTCCCGAGAGATTTATTGGAAAGGATATGGATGTGAAAGGTAATAATTTCGAGTTATTGCATTTTGGTGTCGGGCGAAGGATGTGTCATGTCCTGGTTATAGTTTAGGACAAAAGGTGATTGAGTCGAGCTTGGCTAATTTGCTTCATGGGTTTAACTGGAAAATACCCCGTAAAGTGACAAAAGATGATCAACTGATTGAAGAACTGTACGGGTTAACGATCTAAAAAACACCCACTCATCACAATTGCTAATCCAAGGCTTCCACTCGAAATGTGCTTGTTGTGATCATATAAAGATGTGGTTCTATCAGGTTGAAACTAGAGTTTTCACACAATATATCAATATGTACAATGTGTTTGTGTATAATAAAGCTTTGCTAATAAACTTTATAAATTTTCTGTTTTATTTGCTCATTTTATTAAGCGTCTAACTAAGATCTTTTATGAAGTTTTAGTATCAAGTGATGATCAGTAAGGTCTTGATTGTATATTGTCTAGTTATAATCTAATCATTTTTCCACTTTGTCTCTTGGTTTAAATTCGTTGATGTTAGTATTTTTACATCAACCATCTCACGGAACATTTTAACCGTGAACGCTTCCTTTGCATAGTTGCATGAGTCTTCTTGTTATATGTCGGGTGTGTTTGGCGCAAAGCGTTTAGTAGGAATTAGAAGCGGTGAATGTTGTGATTTTTAATGCCCGTTTGGCAAACTGCAAGTAGCGTTATCTATTTTTTTTAAATGCTCATTTTTCAACACTTCATAACTTACCATTTAGGAGTGTTTAGCATTTAAATGCTGCTTAACACATTATAATTACAACTACAACTACTTTACTAAACATTATTATAAAAAAATACAACTATTCACAGCTACAACTTACTCTGCTCAAAGCTACTACTATTTTTCTTAAACACACCCATTTTCATTCAAATACTTCTTTATGTAATATGTCTAGTCACACATCATTTTCTAACAATAATGAATTTACCATCTTTAAAACACGATAGACACAATGTAATAATTCAAGCAACACGATTAATATGTACAATGGAGTTAAAGAAAAATGACAAGGTGTCGTCTAAAAAGAGATTCAATAAATATTACGAGAATATATCTATATTTATATTATAGATATTTGTTATTTTAAGCTACACATGTTAAGTTATTTATGATTTACTGTTCAAAAAAAAGTTATTTATGATTTAACTCACATTACAAATTAAATACATGCAAACTGTTTAATTTAATTGACCTTTTACCCAAAAAAAAATGTTTAATTTAATAATTTTTATGAAAGTTGTTGTAAGTCGTGATCATATTAATATTTATATTACTTCTAATAAATAATAAATTTTAACAAGTTGATGTATTTTTAATTGACGTGAAATATTAATTTATATGTTTGGTAATACTGCACTTGATTTATTCAAATGTCCGGTATACATTAATACATGACCTCGTGGTTGTTAGTTGTTACGTCCAAGGATAGACCCACGTAGGAGCCGGGTATGAAACGGATCACGTCCCGATTACGAGGTGTAAACTGTTTTTTAAATATGTCTCTTCTTGGGTACTTATAAATCATTAACAAAAATTTGTGCATATATAACACTTTATGAACTTCTGGGTCCGTCTTTGGTTACTGGTTACGTCACCTTTATGACATTCAAATAGTTCAACAATTTCACTATAAGTATGTCAACATTTAACCCTTTTTTACGTACACTACCATAACATTACATGGAACAATATACCATTGTTACATCTTATGCACTTGCGTGGCTAGCCACGGTGGTGCTCATCCTCTTTAGCCGTCACCTCCGTCGTCCCACCACCAAGCTCAACCTACCCCCGGGCCCAAAACCATGGCCCGTTATTGGCAACCTTAACCTCATGGGCTCACTTCCTCACCGTTCTGTCCATGAACTTTCTAAAAAATATGGTGAAATCATGCACCTTAAATTTGGTTCAAAAAATGTCATCATAGGCTCCTCGGTCGAGATGGCTAAAGTATTTTTGAAAACAATGGACGCCAACTTTGCTTGTCGTCCAAAACACGCTGCTGGAAAATACACTACTTATAATTACTCCGACATCACATGGTCTCTTTACGGACCTTATTGGCGACAAGCACGTAAAATGTGTGCTGTGGAGCTTTTTAGCGTGAAAAGGTTGGATTCATATGAATACATTCGAGTGGAGGAAATGAAGTCGCTTTTGAAAAAGGTTAAAGAGATGTCGGGTGAGGAAATTGTGTTAAAAGATCTATTGGCGACCGTGAGTTTGAATGTGATAAGCCGAATGGTGTTAGGAAAGATTTACTCAAATGATGAAAAAGAGGGTGAGAAAACGATTGTGAGTGGCGAGGAGTTAAAGAAGATGATTGATGAGTTGTTTTTGTTGAATGGAGTGCTTAATATTGGAGATTGGATACCATGGATGGGTTTCATGGATCTTCAAGGGTATGTTAAAAGGATGAAGGCTATAAGCAAGAAGTTTGATCGGTTTCTTGAGCATGTATTGAACGAGCACGATGCAAGGAGGAAGGCGGAAGGGGAGAGTTTTGTCCCGAAGGACATGGTTGATTTATTGTTGCAGATTGCTGATGATCCAACCCTCGATGTTAAGGTCGAGAGACATGGTGTAAAAGGATTCACTCAGGTATTTTATATTATGTTACATGTCACTTTGAATGATTTCAAATATATATATGAAATATGAGACATTAGGAGTTCTTATATATGTTTTTAAATCTGTGTTTTTATAGGACTTGCTAGCAGGTGGGACGGAAAGTTCAGCAGTAACAGTGGAATGGTCTATAGCGGAACTCCTAAAGAAGCCAGAAATATTTGAAAAGGCAACGAAGGAGCTAGACCGAGTGATAGGTCGAGACAGATGGGTTGAAGAAAGAGACATGCCAAACCTACCTTACATTAGGGCAATTGCTAAGGAGACAATGAGGTTGCATCCTGTGGCACCGATGTTGACTCCTAGAAGGACACGAGAGCATTGTAAAGTCGATGGTTATGATATTCCAGAAAACACTCTAGTGATGGTTAGCGTATGGAACATAGGAAGAGACCCCGACTTGTGGGATAAACCTGAAGAGTTTTGTCCCGAGAGATTCATTGACAAGGACATCGATGCAAAAGGTAATAGCTTTGAGTTACTGCCGTTTGGTGCAGGGCGAAGGATGTGTCCTGGTTATAGTTTAGGACTAAAAGTTATCGAGTCAAGCTTAGCTAACTTGCTTCATGGGTTTACTTGGTCATTACCCCATGCAATGTCGAGAGAGAATTTAGATATGGAAGAAATATTCGGGTTATCGACTCCTAAAAAGATCCCACTTGTCACCGTTGCTCACCCAAGGTTTCCACTCGATATATATTCTTTGTGATCATATTTAAGTCTCTCTTAAAGTTGCTACAATAATCACATCATAACATGTTCTCTTGTACTTAGTTGCACATTAATGTGATTCGATCTATTTTTAATTTGTGTGAAGCTTTTGGTCTTTAGTTGAAGTGTTTATTAGTAACCGCGAATCTTAGATTTCTAGTGTGGCATACTGAATCAGATAAAGTATTACGTAGTATTTGTTTAGTAGTTGCGTCAGATTACTTTCTACGGAGTAGTTATTAAAATTGAACTGGGAGTAATACATGGTGCAACTTGAAGTTTGTTATAAAAAACAAATTTATTATTTGTACGGTATCCACTCGAGGCTTGTTCATTACTGTATTTTTTAGAAGAATCACCACTAATAAGTGTGATACCCTATACCTTGTTTCAACGGTATTGGATATTGTTGTTGTACCACTAATAACTGTGATAAACAAGCCCTAAACAACGGAAGATGAGGATTGCATATACATTTTTCATCATTAATATAAGACTTCTAGCTTGTATGCAGGTTACTTATGAATTATGATTGCGAGTTTAAGTTTCAGTTGAGACATAAAATGTAATTCTGTTTTGTAAATAAGTTTCTTTAAAATTAAAAAAAAAAAAAAAAAAGAAAAATGCTTATAAGATCACGAGAAAGATACTGGAAAAGGATATTGACGTGAAAGATTAAAACTATGAGTTAATCCCATTTGGTGCATGACGAAGATTGTGTCCTGGTTATAGTTTAAGACGAAAGATGATCGAGTCAAGTTTGGTTAATTTGCTTCATGAATTGTTAAGTGAAACAGGTTGTTAAGTGAAACACTAAATTGAGGACCAATGTCACACCACTTGGGTAGCTTACGTTATGTGATTCTGCTAATATAACCTAATAAACACCTGTAATAAAATGGGTTATATGAATATTTGGAGGTGCTTTAGCTATTTGAGGTTGTAATAATTGGAGGTGTTAGATAATAAAGGCCCATAAGCCCGTTGAGTTTGTCTCATTTAGTTGCTAAGGTTAGATTAGTTTGTCTTCTATTTAATATCATGTAAGCTTCATTATTTAGTGAATTTGAATAATAAAATTTTCAGTACTCCCACTGGTTTCTATAGGATGATCATCGAGTGTTTGACAAACGTTAATAAAATGCATTTTTGTGAGAAAAATAGAGAATAATGATAAACACATTTGGCATTAGTCCATGGGGCTAGATAAAGAGATCATTCCTAAAATACTCACGGATTAATGCCATGTGAGATAGGTGTAACTCTGAAGTTAGGATAAAGAAGGTGTAAATAGGTAATATTGTTTTAACCTTAGATAATAAGTTATATTGCAGTTAGTATGAAAATGATTATTTGACACCCTAAATATTAAGATAACGGCTTATTCCAACATTAAAATCTGATTATCCGGATACTAGTTATAATACCTGTGCACGCATAGGGTTTTTAAAATTTTGTTTTAATTATGTATTATTCTCGATTAAGAAATGAACCACGTAATATATTTCAAATGGTTTTACTTGGTGGACTAAAATAAAAAATCATATATATATGTTATAATCTACCTATTATTTTAGGAGAGTACTTTTGGATTAAAAATTATATTTTATTATTAAGCAAAATCACATGATGATACATAACTTGCATGAGATGTTAGTGATATATGATTTTAGTTTTGCAAACCCGTGCTATCAATTTACTATGTGTTTTGTAATTGTGGTATTTTTTTTACTTATATTTTCGTTAAAATATGTAGCATATTTAGCTAGCTTTAAATATTGATTCATTTTCTTAATTATGAATAACCATCATATCATTTTTACTAATGTACATTTTTGTTTGAAAAGTTGTATTTTCATAAGTTTGTGTTATTTACTTCTCATGTTTGATTATAAAATTATCAAATTAACATAGATGCTTACACTATAGCTTCTTTATTACATAAAGAGAAATGAAAAAAGATGTAATGGGTAGAACTCAAATTTAATGTTACGTTTATGTATAATGAATAAGAACAATTTTTCTCTAAGTCCGAACTATATAAGGAAATTATTATTACATGTATAATTAAATTATAAATACATGAAAAAAATGACAAAGAGTATAATCACAAGTCTTTTAAGATTGTTTGAATCATGACCGACCTTTCACTTTAATGCAACTTTATTCACAATTGGCCTAAATCATCAAGGTAAAAGACACCCATATTTTAAACCGTTGGTTGACAACCATAGTGTTATCAGTGACAGCAAACACCAGCTAAGTTTCATTAACTCATTCAAAGATAAATTATACTCCGAAAAGAATTTCTATCATAAAATTTCCCATATAGGCACTAAAACACATCTTTGGTACATTAAAATACATGAATGTATTATCTAAATCAGCAACTCAACTAAATTATACATTCATACCTTGAGCAGGCGTAGAAAATCCTTCTAAGACAATCATGTGTTGATACTTAATCCTCCTCTAAAAAACGCACACAACAAATTGCATTACACTTTAGTGTGTGCGATAAGATAATAAAACTGCAAAAACCACTAACATATTGCATTATAGTGAGGATAACAACAAAGTTAGTCATAACATCAAATAAGAAAACTTCATATTATAACTAAAGGGGTGTTTGGTTATGCTTATTAAAGGTGCTTATTGGCTTATTCAATTACCATAACACAATAAGTGTATGATAAAGCTATAAGCTTTTTTTAGAAGCTTAGTGAAAAACCCCTGAACTCACAACTAATTCTATTATAGCTTAGTGTGTTTATAGTAAAAACACAAATATTAAGTATAGAAGTTTTCAATAAAACATAAAAAAGAGTTACTAAAAGTTGGCGTGTATAACAAAAAAAGTTAAACCATAAAAAGGTTACTAAATACAATCAGCTAGATAAGGCATAAGTCAAAGTTCTGTTGAGGTCTCTTTCAGATTCTATTCAGAAGGAGTACCATCCATAGAACAATCATTAGCATCATCCACATTCAAACTAGAACTCGTCACATCAGGAAGATTCTTCTTAACAACCGATTCTTTACTCACACTCTTAGGACTCAAGAAACCCTTATTCATCTCTCACCACAAAATTAAACAAATCAAAGCGTAACAGACTCAATGTAACCAGTAGCAAGCAAAACCAATTCAGAAAAAAAAAAAAAAAAAAAAAAAAAAAAAAAAAAAAAAAAAAAAAAAACCTAATCACTTAGGGTTTAACGTGACGCCCTAAAAAACTAACCAGCATCCATGATCCAATCAATAAAGGTTTGATTCAGTGGATAGAATATAGGATCAGAACCGACTAAGGATTGGAGAACCCTAAAGTCGATTTATAAAAACACGATAAGAAGAAACGCTAAGTATGCGATTACAAGAAACTCACCAAATCCGTAAGATACCAAGCGTTAATTCAATAAGAAGCAATAGATAAGAGTGTTAAATCACCGGAGTATGCAGGGAATCAAAGAGGTTTGGTGGAATTAGATGAATCGAAATCGTATAAGGTTGTTAGGGTTTTTTCTTTTTTGTCGCGAGAGAGAGTCGAAGGGTTTTACTTCTGGTCCTAATTCTCACAAGGATGATACTACTAATGGTACGGGAGTGAAGTTGGTTTCTTACGCGGGTGCTACTTCTAATGAACCTCTGAAACATGTTTCAAACTTTCGTAGGTTGGAATGTAGCAAGAAGAAGGCTGATGTTGATCTATCAGTCCCAATGAAGGTAGTGCAAGAGGTTAACATGAGGTTCGAGAATACTCTCTACGGATACTTCATTGGTCAACGCCTTGCTTTTCCTGTTGTTGATTATTATGTTCGCAATACGTGGGCTAAGTATGGTTTACAAAAGGGTAATGATGAATGCTAAGGGTTTCTTTTTCTTCAAGTTTACTTCGAAGAAAGGTGTCGATGATGTCCTTGACAATGGTCCTTGGTTGATTCGTAATGTCCCTATTATACTTAAACCATGGACATTGAACACCAACTTGCTTAAAGAGGATTTGACTAACATTCCGGTGTGGGTTAAATTCCATGATGTTCCTTTAGCTATGTTCTCCGATGACGGGCTTAGCCTTCTTGCTACAGTGATTGGGATGCCCAAAAGGTTAGATGCCTTTACTAGTCAAATGTGCAAGGAATCTTGGGGCCGGAGTAGCTTTGCTAGGTGTATGATTGAAGTAAAGTCAGATGAGGTACTAAAGGACAGTCTCACTGTTGAGATTCCTCAACTTGATGGTACGGGTTCGACTATTGAAAAGATCCAGGTAGAATATGAGTGGAAACCGCCTCGCTGTGATAAATGTAAAGTATTTGGACATACTTTGGTTGAGTGCCCTAAGGTTGTCATACCAAATGCTCAACCTACTATGAATGCAAGTGATGGTTTCCAGCCTGTTAACAATAAGAATAAGGGAAAGCAAGTTGCTTCGAATTCGGGTCGAGGAGGTTTTACCAAACCTGTGGTAGGTAAGCATTTTGAATATCAGCCCAAAAAGACTCTTCCTGAATCAAAGAAAGCTAATGTCAGTAAGAAGAAGGCTTCTGATGTGGCTAGTACGAGTGGAACCAAGATCACTACTTCTAATCAGTTTGATGCTCTTAATATGGATGATACAGATGGTTTTGGTATTCCTAAGATTGCTACTAACAAGGATGTGGATGCTGGCAGTACAATGGAAGTTAATAAGGATGAGTCGGTTACGACTGGTACTACTTCACAAGTCCCTCTTGTGAGTGATACGCAAGAACCTCTTGTGAGTGATTCTATAGGAACAATGGAAGTTGGTTCTACTCCTATTGTTGAGAAAATTAGTAAGCTTGAAAAGCTGCTGATCGACGGGAAAGCTACTCTTGTGGATGATGCTGGTCATCCTATTTCGTCTACCTCTGTCACTAAGAGGGCTAACCCATTTTCAAAGGTGGGTGAGGTTGTGGTTTCTGATAGTGAAGAGGAGGAGGTTCTTAACACGTTCGATGAATCAGCAAATCTTTTTGGTGGTGGTCATGAGCGTGAAGATGAGTATGACTATGATGATTATTTGAAGCAAATTTATGATCTTCCAGGGGAATTGGATGCTCTTAATGCCATTTATGGTTTTAATCTCCAAGGTCGTAGGAAGTAGTTTATCTTTTGTCAGAGTCACTACTATCATGTGAGTAATGGTTTGTTTTCTTGTTTTGAAAATAGGAAGTATCTTGTTATGTAAGCTTTTCGCCTATGTAACGGGCTGAGATATGGGATTCACCCATATCCGTTGTACTTAAACGTTTTTTGGAGTAATATATTTACCGGGTCTTTGACCTTTTACAAAAAAAAAAAAGATTCTATTCAGTATAGTAATATGTATCTCACATCTGTGATTACTAACTCAATTACATTATCGCAGTATAGTAACGTAATAACCTGATTAAAACTATATATTCTTGCTGAATAATTCTCATGTACATACTTTTAATTCGTTTACAACGGCCAACTATTAAGTTTGTTTTTTTTTTTTTTTTTTTTTTTTTTTTTTTTTTTGATAAAACATCACGTAAATGAATAAAGTTAAGTTACCACCTACGAAGGTTTTTTTTAGGAGGTGATTGTTATCAAATAAGGATTGTGATGCGTACAATTTTTTTATATAATTTAAGGAAAACACAATTTATATTAAACAATATCTATCTAACCTATGTGTTTGTTTGTTTTATTTAATAATTAGCTTTGTATAATGTTTTTGACTGACAGACAATTTGAGGTTGAGGTTGATTTTGTTGTTTAACTTTAACTATTGATATCATGTTGTACAAAATGTGTGAATTTAGTAGCACATATTGAGTGTTGATAAAGTTAAAATATACTCCGTAAAGTTATTAAAATGTTTTTATGGAGATCCATATACAAATTTTAAACAACAATTTAATGAGTCGTTGTTATAAGTAGAATCGGGTATATTTATTTTCATATCACAGTATCGTGCTTACCATTTGGTATTTATATTCCCGTTACTAATAATTTAGCCGTATTTCAAACCCGTGTACACATAAATTAAACTTTTAAATAGTAACATGAGTCCTTATTTAAAAACATATTCTAATGGATGAAAGTTTAAAACTAACATTAGTTTAAAAAAATAACGTATATTAAAACTAATTCGCATATTAACCAAATTTTGTAATTTTAATTGATGAAAGTCTAAAAACTAATACTAATACTCATGTAATTTTAAACAAATTTAATATTATAAAGTATAGGGGGTATAAAGTGTAAGGGGTTATTTGTGTTTTTTATAAAGTTATTAAAAAACATGAAAACCTGTAATTTTACACTTTACTCTATATATTAATTATTTAAAATTCAATCACTAAAGTTTTATTAATTATTTCCCCTTATTTTAAGTTTTTGTTTTTTTTAATTTGACACCTATAATTTTATGTTTTTTTTCCTTAACCATATCTCTTCACCAAATTTATTAATTTTGACCAAAATCAATTTAATTTTGACTTTTTATTGACCAATCACGTTGCTTGATTTCGCCTACGTGGCAAAATCGAGCTCTGCTATTGGTCTAATTTTTTTTTCAATGAGAAATGATTTGCAAAAACACTACGAAATGATGTAATTCTTTTATTATGTAAAAGATTATGTCATGTTATTATGTTCTGAACACAATTCCAAACACCCTCAAAGCTGCTTAACAGTTGTATTAAAGAGAGAGAAAGAGAGAGAGAGAGAAAGAGAGAGAGAGAGAGAGAGAGAGAGAGAGAGAGAGAGATAGAGAGAGTTTTGATTATACGTCCTTAGTGAATGATAAATTTATAATATCAAAGGTTAAGATTTATGTGATTTATTATATTTACTTTGAAAAGAATGAAAACATGTAGTTTGGCATGTTTGGAACTTTGGATTTGTGTGTTGAAAGTGATTATTAGTGGTTTCAAGTTCTTTTTGTTCAAAAGCAGTGTTTTAATGGCTACAAACATTTCTTGTGCACTGGCAACTTTAAACATTTCTTAAAAGCTCTGAATTCGGAATACTTGAAACTATGGCTTAAAGTTGCAATGACCTGTGTTAGAATATTAGTGTGTAATAGTTAGGATATAAGTTTAGGGGGTTAATTGTATTTTAGCTCAAACTTAAGGAGGTTAGTCATGTATTAGAAAAGTTCCTAACCTCCTCAATTGTAGAATTCTTGTTCACCAAGGATTAGGTTTCTCCCCCCTCATTCTCTATAAATAGGGATGAGGGGGTGATGTTTTATTTGTACCTTCTTTTCTTGCTCACGTTTAATAAACGTTTGAGTGTAAAATATCTCATGTGTGTTGGTGCCACTCGGCATTAAGGGATCATAACCCTTTGCCGAGGTCTTGTTGGAGTAGTTCTTGATTCGTGGTTCCGCTCTAGAAATCGGTTTGTTGAATTTCTTCCAACAATTGGTATCGGAGCCTGGTTCGAGAAGAACGAATCACACAACGTGGATAGAGCTAAAATAAGAGAAACGAGTGAACCGGGTTTGGTTTGTCGGTTACTGCGCAGTCGCGGGAAAATTGGCACTTCGGGTTCGTTAACCGTTGGATTTCTACGAAATTCGAACCGTAGGTTAAAGACACATAGATCTAGGATCTCACCGGAGGGATCTTGCATCGGGGCTTCCAGGAAAGAGATATAGGTTGTCTAATTTTCTGGTTTGGTTGTTGTGTTCTTTGTCGTTTTCGGTTATTGTTTGGCTATCATTGTGTAGATTGCAAGGTTCAAGGTTTCTAGGTTTGCGAGTCAAGATTACTTGGGCAACAAGGTTCTTGAAGTTATCTTGCAAGGAGGTGGATCGATTATCCTAGGGTTATAGGAAATCGTTTTCGTTTGTCACAAGGTTCTTGGAGTTTCGGTTTTGAGCTTCAAAGGTGACAAGGTTTTGCAAGAATTTTCAACTTCAAGTTTTCGGTTTCTTGGAATTCAAGTCTTGGTGGTTCTTGGAAGACAAGTAAGGTTTAGATTTATCTTGGGATTCAAGAAAAGTGATTACTTGGAGTACAAGGTGTATCAAGGTTGTAGACTTGAGGTGGAAAGATCGAAGCTTTAGGGTTTTTCTAAAGGTTAGTAAATCAATTATTACAAGAAATCAGATTTAGCACACGGCTTGTGAGACTTGTTGGTAAAGTTGGTTAAAAAGCAACTTAACAAGGTTTGTAGCAAGGTTAAAGAAGAGCTAGTATGAATACTAGGTTAAATATCGAAAAGCTCGATGGGAATAGTGTACAAAAGCATGGAGGTTCAAAACAAGTTGGATTCAAGCAACTTGGTCATAAACAAGTTGGGTTCAAACAACTTGGTCCAGGTGTTAAAACAGGAGTCCAAGGAGTACAGGTTGATAAACGTGTTTGGTTTGAGGTGGAACTGCAGGGAGCTCAAGGGAATCGTGAAGCTGGGGATGTTCAGGTTAGTAATGATGATGCTGCAGTGGCTCAAAGACGGTTGAAGGACAAGCAACTTGAAGAAAAGACAAACACGGACTGCTTGGTAAATGTGACAACTGGCAAAATAGGGAGCCGTTTTTAAAACCCGCATTACATTAAAAATTATGATTTTGGAATTTTTGAAAAGTTTATTGTGACGAGACGTTTTATGAACGTTGGAATGTGAATTTGATCGTATGTTAATTATGAGGATTTGATTATTTATTTATGGTTTGGTTTGATTCGTTCGTGATGATTTATTTTGAGATTGTTATTTTGGCACTACATTGACTCCGGCACTAGGTTAACCTAACAATTTTAATTATATTTTTAATATTGGTTTGGATATTATTATTTGGGGACGTATCGCGAGGTTTTGATTATTTTTGAAATGAGTTCGGTTTGAGAAAGTGGTTTGGTTATTTAAGGTTTCGGGTTTGGCCCGTGTGTGTACATTGGGCTACTTAGCCCACTACACCTTCACTATTATTATTATTATTAATAATAAAAAGAAAATTTTTTAAAAAAAAAATTACTTTAAAATCGTCCTTGTGGTCCGGTTATAGCAAACACACCCACACCACACACTCACTATTTTCACACACACTCTCTCTCTCTACACTCCATCTTCAACCCCCCAAAAACCCTAGCCGCCGTATCTTTTCCGGCCACCACCACCTTCACCGCCGCTCCCCCATCAAAACCAACACCACCAATCAACTCCCCACATCATTCTCTATCCGATCCATATAAACACGCGCCCTAAATCTACTTTTTTCTTCTCGTTATCACCACAAATTCGTCATTTCTTGTCGTGGTTTTGAAGGTCCTTTCAATTTGGTCTTGGGAATCGAAGGTAGGATGAGCTTTGGCTCGTATTTTGGTTTAAGTCGTGACGTAGGGTCACGGATTTGGTTTCTTTTCGGGTTTTCTTGATTATTAACAAAAGATGTTAGTGGGTTTTGATGAAATGGATTAAGGAAAAATGTTTGGTATCCGGGTTCATGTTATTTTCGATGGGTCGAGGGTCAACCGAGAGCTATGGCTCTCGGCTTGGGTCTTGGATGTGTTATCTTTGGCCATTTGATGATTATTGGATCTTTGGTGCTTGTTTGTGGTGTTTGTTCGACCTTGTGGTCGTGTGGATTCTCGGCCGACACCCCAAGTGGGTTGTTTTGGTCGGTTTTGGCTCGAGTTAGAGCTAGCCAAGACCTAATGGTCTCGGGTGGGACTCTCGTATCTTGTTTCGGGCGTAATATTGACCCGGGTTGACTTGGTAACTCAACCTGAAATTGTTTATGTTTTCGGTTGTATTTTTCCTTGCCGAACTATTATTGTTGTTGTCGTGGTTGTGATTTTGACCATGGATTTATTATTTTGGACTTGAAGTGGTATATTTGGATTGCGAGTTATATTGGAGATGTGTTGTCGAATGTGGAACTTGTGGACCGATTGTGAGACGGTCATTAGATGACGGAGATAGGTTTGTTGGGTGCCGTAGTCGGACCCTCTTATTGTAGCACGTGGATATGGGATTGATTTGGACGGAGATGATATATTTATTTTTGACTTGATTCTTATGTTGGACTTGGACTATGAGCCGAGAGTCATGACTCGGACATGTGACCAAATTCTATGACTCGATAAATATTTAAAATTCAAATATTAAAAATAATACTCGTAATAATATTATTGAGAATATAATCGTTTATATACATATGTAGACGTGATAAACGTATATATATATATATATATATATATATATATATATATATATATATATATATATATATATATATATATATATACATATATATATATGTATATATATATATAGATGTATATATATACATATATATATATATATATATGTATATATATATGTATATATATACATATATATATATGTATATATATATATACATATATATATATATGTATATATATACATATATATATATATATATATATATATATATATATATATATATATATGTATATATATATATATATATATATATATGTATATATATGTACATATATATATATATATATATATAAAAGCGTATATTAATAATAAAACGATCACGAGTAAACGTTATAATAATATAACGATAGTTATTATACTATGCAAATAGTGTAATAAATGTCGGAATATTGTTATAGATTAACAACTATAAATAACGGCGAAAACTAATAAGTCGGGTGAATAATAATTAAAAACATGATTTTTATAAATTTAGAAACTTATCGAGTTATACGAGTTGTGGTTATTTAAAGTCCAAGTGGGCTTTATATTGTGACTTTTGTGTTGTCACGGATATATGACGATTAATATAAACATTTTCTATAGTAAGTGACTTATTTAATCGACAGATTAGATCGAGTTATTTGATTATATAAAATGAGTATATTAATGGGCATCGTATCCCACGACGCCCATAGTTTGTGGTATATGTTTTAGGGTAATAAATTACTATGTATCTCGTGGAATTTGGCCGATTCGACGATATATTTAGAGAATTTTTTGGACTACGATATATACTAAATAGAATTCTTTGTGCTATGTGCTTTAGGTTGGGTATAATTTTGGAACGATATATATGACGTAAATAAATATGGGAGATTCCCAAATCGACGGATTTGATACGCTTCGATGATTTATTTAAATAATATGTTGGGTTAATATTAGACCTGTAGTTGGTTTATTATTTCGTTTGTTGTGGCTTTTAGGTTTGAGTTGTGTCGACCCTTCACCCACACGGATACCAAACGTCGAATTTCAAATTAATATGAAGTTAATTCGAGAAATGGATATTTTTGGAAAGTAAAATGAAATACGTTCGGGAATGGGAATATTTGATTTTTGAGGAAATGATTTCTGAACGAGTTTGATATTGTTAGGTAGTGCAGAGTCTGTAGTTGCCGTTACGTAAGTTACTTGAGTTTGCTTACGTCTTTCTTCTATCGATTTCTTTTGAGGATTTCTTGGACTTGAGGTGAGTCATAGCCCCACTTTTTACTCTTGAACTATGTTTTCAATACTTGGGGTGAGAAACGTGCAAATTATTTTATGTGGACTATTATCGCTTTATTTAATTTCAAAACTTGCTATGCTTATAGAACTAGGTAGGATTAAGCAAGGCCTAGTCCCGAACTAGGTAAGCTATTGATTTAGTTGTTGAGTGAGGCCTAGTCCCGAACTAGGTAAGCTATTGGATGGATTATAGAGCGAGGCCTAGACTTGAGCTAGGTAAGCTATCGATTGGATTGATTTGAGCTATAGCGTGCACCTATAGGGATGAATTGATTTGGTTGACTTGATTTGGTTGGATTATCTTGGTTGGATATTTTGGTTGGATGATTGAGGCTTAGTCTAGCTAGCAAGCGTTTTGCGTATATGTCTACTATATCGAATTATGAACTTAAACCTATGATCTCACCAGCAAAAGCTGACTTTTAGCACGTTTTCTCAGGTAATTAAGTGATGATCTATGGATGCTTGGGATTGGAGGCTTGGCAATGGCACCGGTTTTGGATCTATTTTTCTAAAACTCTGATAAACTATTGTGGACCTATGTTTATTTCTTTTGGGCCTTACTTTGGATAATTCTTGGGATAAATGTAAACTTTAAAACCCGTTTTGGTTGTGTTTTTCTTATGTTTACTTTATCTCGTTCTTTCATGACTTTGAATGGATACCAATCCCCGTAGCACCCCGAAAGCTTGTTGAGTCTTCCGCTGTATCAAATTTTGGGGGTGTTACATATTGGTATCAGAGCCAAGGTTATAGAGAACTAGGTAAATAGACACCTAAACTATAACCGATTTTTATAGAAAACGATCCTCGACCATTGCCCGCCAGCCCGCCAAGCCGAAGCATCATTGTTTTTATTGAGATTATTGAGATGATTGATAGATTCGGATTCTTGAGATGATTTGAGGATTTGAGGTTTATTGATTTAGTGATATGATGGCATTTTGAGGAATTATATGCGTTTTGAGGAATTATATAGATTAATTGTTTTATGAATGGTTTTAGTAATACGGTATTTTAAATCTTTCTTGGTTATATGATTTAGGATTATATGATGATGTTGATATGGTATTTTGAGTTCGCGGTTTAGTTGTTTTGAAACACTTACACCTACCCTACGCCGTTGTCACAGACTATGGCTTCCCGTACGCCCGATGTTGTTGAGGATATTCTTACTGCATCGGTATTTCCAGCAATGTTCACCATGGCTCCTGATGATCCTTACCAGGTTGCCATGCATTCAGCTACTGTGACACCGACAGGTTCTACTTCAGCACCACCTGCTGCATCTACGCAGGGACCCTCATCTTCTCTAGGGCTCCCTGGTACATCGAGGCAGCTTACTCTTCATCAGGCTTTGGCTCGTGTGGCTCCACGTTTTGCCCACCGAGCCACGGCACGTATGTCAGTACGCCCTACTTCACCACCTTTACAGATAGATGCTCACTCTCTTCTGTCAGAGGCGCCACCTGCATCATTGCGTCGTCGTCCTAGATCACCTACCCCTTCACCACATGGTTCACCTGTTAGGAGACGACGGTTGATGATGTACTCTTCCGATGAGGAGGAGGAGGAGTACGAGGGTGAGGATGAGGCTGATGACCCTCAGGAAGCTGAGCAGGGTGATGATGATGACCCTGAGGAGGAGGATGACCCTCAGGAGGAGGAGATGCCTGATGATGATGGTTCGCCAGCACATTCAGTTCATTCTGCGAAGCCCGATTCCCCGATACATCCGTTAGAGCCGGTTTCACCTGATCATCCGTTTTTGTTTGATTCATCACCTGGTAGTCCTGTGGCGTCGGATGCACCTTCGGAGGTTTTTGCTGAGCATGCAGAGTTAGGTGAGACTGGTAGGATGTGGACTCGGATTACTGCACAGGGCAAGAGGATCTCGCGGATGTCTGACCGACTTGAGATGATTATTGCTGAGATATTGCTGAGTTTATTGCTGAGTTGAAAGTTGATTTGACTACTGTCATGGGCAGGACGACAGCGATTAGGAGAGGTATGATAGAGATACATGAGCAGATAGAGAGTCTGCAGAGAGGTTTCCTCACGGCTCGCGAGGCAAATCGCAGACCTCAAGAGGGACAGAGATACACATAGTGTTGAGCTGGGATCGTTATTGAGGAGTCTACACCAGCATCATGGCTAGATCGATTTGGATTTGTGTTGTTGTTATGTTGCTGCCGAAGCCAGGGAGTACTTGGTTAGGAGAGCTGGTTATTCTATCCCTTAAGTCATGTTATTCGGATTGTATGTTCGTCTCGTATGGAACGATTAGTATTTATTATGTCTTTTGGTGTTTTGGAACGAAGTATCGCTCGCTACTTGTATGGACGATGGTGATTTCGTATGATATTCTATGGTTTTTGGTGTACATGGAGAATTGTGTTCCTATTTACGTGGTTGATATTGTGTTGGTATTATATTAATGGCTGTACGACGAAACCCTGTCAGAGCTACTAGAACTGGTCCTGCAGCGACTACCCCTGGTCGCTGAGGACGCCGCCCTACTCGAAATGTTGAAACCCCTACTCCTGATAACCTAGACGCTACTAATCACAACAACAGGAATCAAAATGTTGATGTTCAGGGAGACAATGATCATGTTCCACTTAACGCACCTACTGTGGATCAAGCAACGATCAATCAACTTGTGGAGCAACGAGTTGCTGAGCTACTAGCTGAGTCAAATCATTCCAACAATTCTGCTGGAACATTTCCACCTGTTCGTGCTAATGGATGTAACTACAAGGAGTTTAAAATTTGTGGACCCATTGAGTTTGGTGGAACCGAAGGAGTGGTCTACTTGGTCAGGTGGATAGAGAAGACTAAGTCAGTGTTTAATGTCAGTGGTTGTGCGGAGAATGCGAAGGTAAAGTTTGCTTCTTTTACTTTCAAGGATGAAGCATTAACTTGGTGGAACAATTACCGTAATTCGGTTGGGAGTGATGTGGCTTATGCTATGACTTTAGAGCAATTTAAGTCTTTGCTGATTCAGACTTACTACCCAAGGAATGAGATTAAGAAGCTGGAGATTGAGTTCTGGAACCATAAGGTGAAAGGTACCGATATGGCAACTTACAATCGCCGTTATCGAGAGTTAGCCTTACTTTGTCCCGATATGGTTAGGACTGAGACTCAAAGGATTGAAAGGTATACCAATGGGTTGCCGGTAGCTACAAGGAACGATGTGATTTCTGCTAAGCCTGCAAACATTCATGAGGCTATCACTATTGCTCAACAATTGATGGACTCGTTGGCATTGGAAGAAGCTGAGAAAGATAAGAATGGAAAGAGGAAGAGGATGATCACTTTAAGGGTAATGATCGTCGAAACAAGTGACAAACAACTACTAGAGCTTATGCTGTGGGAGATGGAGACAAGAAGAACTATAATGGAGATTCACCCAAGTGTAACCGGTGTTACAAGCATCATTCTGGTCGATGTACTGTGATGTGCAAGAATTGCTCTAAGATGGGACACATAGCTAAGGATTGTAGAGCTCGACCACTTGCTATGGTTCAAGCTACTCTTGAAACTATGAGTAAGGCAAATGTTACTTGCTATGGATTTGGAAAGAAGGGATATTATAGGAATGAGTGTAGGGAATCGTGGAACCGATGAAATCAAGGATCGGGTGGTAATGGGTACAATAATGGAAACCGTGGAGCTGGAGGAAACCGTGGACGACAAGATAACGGGGACCAACGTGTGGAAGCTGGAGCTGCTCATGGAAGAGTGTATGCACTTGGGAATGAGAGAGGAGAAGATCCGAACGTCGTTACTGGTACGTTCCTTCTCAATAATTGTTATGCTTCCATACTATTTGATATTGGTGCCGATAAGAGTTTTGTGTCCACTAAATTTGCACCCTTACTAGAGAAACCCCCGATGGCCTTAGGAATTGATTATGATGTAGAGTTAGCTAATGGGAACATAGAGAGGATTAGGACTATCATTCGCGGTTGTACGTTAAACTTTCTGAATCGTCCTTTCAACATAGATCTTCTACCCGTCACGTTAGGAAGTTTTGATGTCATTTTAGTATGGATTGGTTGTCGAAGTATCGTGCTCATATACTTTGCGATGAGAAGATCGTGCGTGTGCCTTACGGCAAGGAGATTCTGAACATACCAGGAGATAGAAAGGATTTGAGAGGCCCATCTAGACTAGCGGTCATATCTTGCACTAAATTGCCGAAGTTAATGGAAAAAGGAAGTTGCCTTTTCTTAGCTCAAATTTCTGAGAAAGGAGAGAAGGAGAAGAAGGAAAGGTGCATTGGAGATGTACCTATAGTTCATGATTTTTCGGATGTGTTTCCGGATGATTTTCCGGGAATTCCGCCTACTAGACAAGTGGAATTTCAGATCGAGTTGATACCTGGTGCTGCACCTGTAGCACGAGCCCCTTATCGTCTTGCACCTACTGAACTGGAAGAGTTATCGAAGCAACTAGCTGAGTTAGCCTAAAAGGTATTTATAAGACCAAGTTCTTCGCCTTGGGGAGCCCCGGTCTTATTTATGAAGAAGAAGGATGGATCGTTTCGTATGTATATTGATTACCGAGAGTTGAACAAGTTAACGGTGAAGAATAAATACCCGTTACCGAGGATCGACGATTTGTTCGATCAGCTTCAAGGATCGAGTGTGTATTCGAAGATCGATTTGAGATCGGGATATCATCAGCTTCGAGTTCGCGAGGAAGATATTCCGAAAACGGCTTTCAAAACCCGTTACGGGCATTACGAGTTTCAGGTAATGCCGTTTGGGTTGACTAACACACCGGCGGTATTCATGGACCTCATGAATCGGTTGTGTAAGCCTTACTTAGATAAGTATGTGATTGTGTTCATCGATGACATTTTAATTTATTCGAAGAGTGAGAAGGAGCATGAGGAGCATCTAAGACTTATCTTAGAATTGCTCAGGAAGGAGAAACTGTATGCCAAATTTTCGAAATGTGAATTTTGGATTCCGACGGTACAATTTCTAGGTCATGTGATTGATAAACAAGGAGTTCATGTGGATCCTGCTAAGATTGAAGCGATTAAAGATTGGGCTGCACCTACGACCCCAATAGAAGTTCGTCAATTTTTGGGATTAGCCGGTTATTACCGAAGATTCATTGAGGGATTTTCGAAGATAGCAAAACCGTTGACCAAATTGACTCAAAAGAGTGTTAAGTATGAATGGGGAGATAAGGAAGAGGAAGCATTTCAGTTACTTAAGGAAATGTTGTGTAGTGCTCCTATCTTAGCGTTACCTGAAGGTAACGAGGACTTCGTCGTCTATTGTGACGCTTTTCATAAAGGTTTGGGAGCTGTGTTAATGCAACGGGAGAAAGTGATAGCTTATGCTTCCCGACAGCTCAAGAAGCACGAGAAGAACTACACCACCCATGATTTGGAGTTAGGTGTTGTGGTTTTTGCTTTGAGGATATGGAGACATTACTTGTATGGAACCAAGTGTGTAGTGTTTACTTACCACAAAAGTCTACAACACATCTTGAATAAAAAAGAGCTCAACATGAGACAGCGACGTTGGATTGAGTTGCTAAGCGATTATGATTGTTAAATTCGCTACCATCCTGGTAAAGCAAACGTTGTTGCTAATGCTCTTAGTCGAAAGGAGAGAATTCCACCGTTTCGAGTTAGGTCATTAGGAATGACTATCGTATCGCCATTACCGTTTCAGATATTAGAAGCTCAAACGGAAGCGTTGAAAGCAGAGAATCGACCTGCTGAGAACATATTTGGGATGGCAGAAAATGAGAAGGGATTTGTTAAGCATTCTGATGGAGTATTATGTTTTGGAGCGAAGTTGGGTACCATTGTATGGAGGAATTCGAGAGTTGATTATGCATGAGTCACATAAGTCAAGATACTCTATTCATCCTGGGTCTGACAAGATGTACCAGGATTTGAAAAAGTTATATTGGTGGCCAAATATGAAGGCAGGCATAGCGTTGTATGTTAGTAAGTGTTTGACTTATTCTAAGGTTAAAGCCGAACATCAAAGACCGTCAGGATTATTGACGCAGCCAGAACTCCCAGTTTGGAAGTGGGAGCGTATCACGATGGACTTTATTACTAAATTACCAAAGACAGCTAGCGGTTGCGACGCTATATGGGTAATTGTGGACCGTTTGACTAAGTCTGCTCATTTCCTGGCGATTAGTGAAGATGATAGTGTCGACAAGCTTGCGAGGGTGTATGTGAAGGAGATTGTTTCTCGTCATGGAGTTCCGATATCGATTATTTCTGATCGCGACAGCCGCTTCACGTCGGCGTTGTGGCGATCACTTCAAACCGCTTTGGGGACGAGACTTGATATGAGTACTGCATATCACCCCCAAACCGATGGTCAAAGTGAGAGAACTATTCAGACTTTGGAGGATATGCTTCGTGCATGCATAATAGACTTTGGTAAAGGTTGGGAGAAATATCTACCCCTTGCGGAGTTCTCCTACAACAATAGCTACCACACAAGTCTTAAGGCTGCACCATTTGAAGCTTTGTATGGTCGTAAATGTCGTTCACCTATTGGTTGGGCAGAAGTTGGAGATAGCCGACTCACAGGCCCTGAGCTTATTTTGGAAACTACTGAGAAAGTAACGCAAATTCGAGATCGACTGCAAGCAGCTAGAGATAGACAGAAAAGCTACGCCGATCAGAGGCGTAAACCCCTAGAATTCCAGGTTGGAGACAAAGTGATGCTGAAAGTCTCGCCTTGGATGTAACAATTCGCAATTTCAGGTTAATTACTATTCCCGGAAAATTTCACTATTCACTTTTACTATTCATTTTTCCAGAAAATTTCCCGAAATCTGATTTTTATTTCTTGGCCTCGAGTGATAAATCATTTCCATGGCAAATTAAAAGTTTGACATTCATAAGCTCATTTTCGTGAAAGTTAATAAGGAATTACACGTTTTAGGGTAAAACGTTATTCAAAAATTCTACGCACAACGAAACTTGACCGCGTTAAGTGACCCCGCATCAGAAAAATGTTTGACACACTCATGATTTATTTGAGAATTAATCTTGACTGTGAAAAACATGACCAAAATAAGCCTCAGCCGTGAAAAACTGGAATTTTCAGTTTTTAAGCGTTTTTATTCAGCCGTAACCTTAGCCTATACCTGCACCGCATTTCTAAGACAATTTAAGTTTTCAACTTATTAGAAAAAGTCAACATATTTTTCCCTCCTCCTTTGACCAAAAATCATTCCTTGATTTTATAAGTCATTCATTGATTTTTAGGCTTACGGTTTGATGTCTAAAAGACATTTAATACCAACCGACACTAGACTGAGCCCAGTCTAGACATTATAAGTCTTTTTAAATCATTTTTATCACATTATAAAAGTAACATTTTACTTTTCTCAATTTTACGCAATATTCGTACGTTTTACGTATTACGCGTTTTAGACCCGTGTTTCCAGTTTTAGCAGGGTTTTACCACCCCAATGGAACCTACCACTCATTTTATTTTTTTTATGGAGTATTTTGACAAGTTTAATCATTCTTCCAAGTTTCGTATTTTTACGATACCCGGTTTTACGTTTTGTGACGTAACAACTTACGGTTAGCATTTCACGGAGTCAAAACTTACTACATAAGCTAGGATAATATCTTCCAAAGTCCAACCCTTCCTCCCTAAGCATGCAAACTGCCATAGGGGGGGGGGGAGTCATCCCATATGTGGCTTAATCTTGTGCTTAAGGCCTTAAGATGGTTACAAGTGTAAAACTTGCTCACCAAGTGTTGACAAGTCAATGCTTTCTAACCTCCTTAAACGCATATAAATACCCTCCCCTCCTCCTTATGCCGTCCACCATAACCACACCAACATCATCTCACACTTAGCTAATCCACTTCTAGTTTTATGCAAGATTCAAGAGCAAGTTCAAAGATAGAAACCCTAGTTTGGTTTTAGGTTATCAAAACACTTCCAAACTACATAAACTTTGGTGATTTCTCTTGAGTTTGAATCCACTCAAGTCACCTCAACTTTCATTATCTATCTTTCAAGAATACAAGAGTAGAAAGATTGCTTGAAGTGAAGTAGGGTGAAGCTAAAGTCTATCAAAGTCCTTACCTTACATGTTAACTTCTTTTCTTGTAGAAAGCCAAAAGTTGTAAGCCAAACCCTAACATGCTTCTTGCTAAATATCATGTTCATGTTATTTACATATTATTCATGCTATATTATGTCTTGTATGCATGTCCATGATGAATAAAAATGAGCAAAACAAGTTATTGTTATTGATTGTTAAGATAAGTTAGTAAAACAAGTAAACTAGTGACTTTCTTGGTATAACCTGATCAAAATGGTAAAATTATGATCTTGGATCATTACATATTACAGTAGAGGACTTAACAAGGAAACCATAGCAATTTGAACCACCTAAAACGAGTATACGAGTCAAAAGTTACGCCCATTTGAAGTTACCAAAGATTTGCGGCAAAACTGCCTAAAATGTTTCTGTGACAGAAACCTTAAACACGCAAAAAGAGGCCTTTCTGGTCCGTTTCATGAAAAAGTTTAAGCACGAAAGTTGTCTGGAATCACGTTTTCTTCAAAAACTCAGGAGCACGTCTCCAGAAAATCAATAACGAATGAGATATTTCTCAGTTTCTTAACAGCTATTTACATATTTATAAGTCACTACGCTATATTATGGTTATACTTTAAAAGGAACAAGAGGTCTTATGACCTATAATCAAGACCACATCCATGGCTAGAGCCAAGGTTGAGTCTCATAACCATGGAACAATGACCAAAAGTCATGGCAAGGCCATGACTAAATGACCATATAAACTTACTTAGGCGAAAACATGAACCAAAGAGTTGGCGATAACTTAAACAAGCAATTTGGATCTACTTCACTTAAAAGCACCATGAGATATTACAAAGAGAAAAATGGTCATACAAGTTTATTCAAATATTGAACATGTAATTTTCGGATCAAAACTTATATATATATATATATATATATATATATATATATATATATATATATATATATATATATATATATATATATATATATATATATATATATCAACTACTACAATAGTAGGGAGCCTAATGTGAGGAGTTCATTATGTAAGCTGTCGAGATGAGTTGTGGATTTACGAATTAAAGTGTCCTGGCTCCTCGAACGTTTACTACATGACTTCTGAATTATGTCGGCCCGAACAGTAGTAAACGATATATAAACATACATGTTTCATGAATCATTTCTTTCAAAGACTTACACTATACATCATACCATATCATGGACTAAGTGCAAGACATATATATTGGCATGTTTATGTTTCCTTAGACATTATTCCAAACCTAAGTTACAACAATTATTCCAGATTGCTCGTAGAAGTTCTTACGGCATATCCATCATTCTCATTATACATCATCCAACTCAAGGTGAGTTCATAGCCCCACTTTCTATTGTTTAACTATTTTACAAACCCTTGGGGGGAATACATGCTATTATTTTTCTACTCGAACACAATGCTTTCTACCGTATGCTATTCGACTATGTTTTATTATCACTAAGTAACATCCTTGCCAAACCAAGATCCCTTATTATGAACCATTTAATCACTTGCGAGGGTTACTTGCGAGTGAGCGCGAATATTGTGAATAGGCCTATTGGGATTGACGAATCCCATTTGTTTTGACTAAGTTCAAACAAATGCATTAATATTTGAGACATTAGGTATAACGGCAAAGTACCTACCGGGATAAATCTGCCGATCGATATTGGTACACGTTAACGTTTTGGTGTCATAAGCTTAGTGAATTAATAACCTTTCCGGGCATATAATAACGTAGCCCATCTTTGTTTTCTAACTATGAGTGTGAGTCTATAGCTCACACTACGATTATTGTGTTCAACGATTTAACTACCAACACATTGTGTTCAAACATTAAACAAACTCTATGAATATCACTCAACCTTTGTGTTGACCTCTCAAGCATATATTTCAGGTTCATGACAATCAAGGATGGCACGGAAGGGCACGGATACTCAAGAGGGCTATAAATTTTATTATCATTCAAAAACTCATTTAATGTGATTTGTAAACATGGAACCATTTGGGACCTCATTTTTGTAATCTCTGATATTTATACAATTTGAATGATAAATCTTTTAAAACGACTCAATTGGAGTTTGTTTTCTATTATTGTGACTATTGTGCCGTCGAGTAACACCCAGTTCGAATTCCGCTGCAACCATGAATTGGGGGTGTTACAGATTGGTACCCGAAACATGGTTATAGAGAAACGGGTCTAATTGAGACCTAAACTATAACTACAATTACAAGCAAAAACATTTTTATAGCCTTCCACTCTCCGTGTCTTCCATCCTCCAGTCGATTATGGACTTAGTAAGCATGTTATGCTACACAAACATATTAGTATATTCATATATACCCATATTGAGCATTTCCCCGTAGACATTTTTATGCTACACAAACATAATTGCATATTTATATATGTACCCTTAACATAATTGAGCATTTCCCCGTAAGCATTTTATGCTACATGAACATATATAAGTATATTGATATATACACACTAGGCATTCTACACTGCACGAACATATATTAGTATATTGATATATACACTCGATTTATTATCAATCATTTTGTCTAAACAATGGACTAAACATATCTACGTATGCCTATTCTAGGGCATTTCGACACAACCACATCCTGCCAATCATGTTCCTACTCCAACATTTTATGTCCAAGATATTATAACTTATTGCAATGGTCTTTCCTTTTTCCAAGACATTGTATTATACAATGGTCTTAATCACTTCTCAAATGTTTTGAGTCACACAATGGTCTAACCTACTTCCCAGACATTGTGAATTACACAATGGTCTAATCTACTTCCGAGACATTGTGATTTGTGCAATGGTCTCTGGAATTATTCCACCACCTCATCAATATCATTTCATATGATATCAAAAACCCATCACAATTTATCGATTTCCAAACAAGAAATATGAGATTTCTAAAGGACAAACTAATCCATCACCTACAAAAGCAGAAGTTCAGCTCTACTTTCATCAAAGTTTTCTTATGAAACCTTCATTATTAAAAGTTCGTGATCCTGGCCAAGTATATTCTGTTTTAGAACTACTTAAAACTTCCTTTTCCACACGTACCTACCCGTACTATCTTCTATGCAATGGATTATGAAAACATACGTTACAAGTCTTGTATGGGCGGGACTTGCAACTGAAGGGTTTGACATCGCCTTTGTTTAGTGGACAGTTTCCCAAAAGCAACGGACATATCAAAGTATACCTAATTTAGGTATTTGAAAATTTTATCGAACCTTGGCTAAATATAGACTAGTCACCTATATTTAACCTAGGGATAGTGGAATATAGTCTGACTAACTATATTCGACTTAAAATTTTCAAATACTGAGAATAGTTGTACTAGGGTTATGTTCATGTTAATTTCCTACATGAACTCAATAAACCACCAGAATTCATTAAAACAATCTAGAGACACGATAGTGTCTTACCACTCACCAAGATCTTAACACCTTATTATCTAATTTCATTCTTGAAAGTTTTCATTTATGAGATAATCCGAACTACTATCTTGGGATAGTTATCAATTCTTCTCTTCATCCCGTAGAATTACTATCCTGTTTAGGTCCTAAGGATACCATTCCATCATAAACTTTTAAAATCTCTTAAGATTTTCAAAGCAAACTCAACATCTATACCTAAGAATATTAATGTTAAGCATACACTACATAATTTTGTTCATCAAACATATCACATCATTATCTTCACAACCGTTACAACCACAAGCTCATTAACAGATCTTGATGCACTTTTAAAGCTCAAATCATCCTTAGTTACACCACAAGTACCCTCATCAGCTTTACATGATTGAATATTCATTTTGTACTTTTGGAACACCAGTATCATCTCGTAATACACTACCTTGTAACTCACCGGCTAATTGTGAATGTTGTGTTGGGAATTCTTAAGTAGGATGATTTATAATTATTTGAATGGATTGGGATGCCTTTTTATTTAAAAAAAGAAATTGTAAATCACCGAACCATAAGTTTATATTCCCCTATTTACATTGTTTGGGATGCCTCTCTATGTAAATAAAGAATTATAGACAAGTGGGCTTATTTGTATCCGAAATAACATAAGTATGAAGTCAATAAACACTAGTTACAACAACAGATAACCAACTAGGCTATGATTGCAACTACTATATCAATTCCTATTAATATTCGACTGCTATATCAATTTCCTTTGATATTCGACTATTACCATACCTTTCCTACATAAAAGTAAGCCTCATCCTACGCCATACACTGAAATGACAAATCAAACTACATCACCGGTAATCCCAGACTTTACTCCTCATAAGTAACCACACATTTTCATCGACACCACTCCAACATATAACACACATAGAACTTCGGCACGAAGTTCCCCGTAAGGGGTAGAGACTGTAACAATTCGCAATTTCAGGTTAATTACTATTCCCGGAAAATTTCATTATTCACTTTTACTATTCATTTTTCCCGAAAATTTCCCGAAATCTGATTTTTATTTCTTGGCCTCGAGTGATAAATCATTTCCATGGCAAATTAAAAGTTTGACATTCATAAGCTCATTTTCGTGAAAGTTAATAAGGAATTACACGTTTTAGGGTAAAACATAATTCAAAAATTCTACGCACAACGAAACTCGACCGCGTTAAGTGACCCCGCATCAGAAAAATGTTTGACACACTCATGATTTATTTGAGAATTAATCTTGACTGTGAAAAACATGACCAAAATAAGCCTCAGCCGTGAAAAACTGGAATTTTCAGTTTTTAAGCGTTTTTACTCAGCCGTAACCTTAGCCTATACATGCACCGCATTTCTAAGACGATTTAAGCTTTCAACTTATTAGAAAAAGTCAACATATTTTTCCCTCCTCCTTTGACCAAAAATCATTCCTTGATTTTATAAGCCATTCATTGATTTTTAGGCTTACGGTTTGATGTCTAAAAGACATTTAATACCAACCGACACTAGACTGAGCCCAGTCTAGACATTATAAGTCTTTTTAAATCATTTTTATCACATTAGAAAAGTAACATTTTACTTTTCTCAATTTTACGCAATATTCGTACGTTTTACGTATTACGCGTTTTAGACCCGTGTTTCCAGTTTTAGCAGGGTTTTACCACCCCAATGGAACCTACCACTCATTTTATATTTTTTTATGGAGTATTTTGACAAGTTTAATCATTCTTCTAAGTTTCGTATTTTTACGATACCCGGTTTTACGTTTTGTGACGTAACAACTTACGGTTAGCATTTCACGGAGTCAAAACTTACTACATAAGCTAGGATAATATCTTCCAAAGTCCAACCCTTCCTCCCCAAGCATGCAAACCGCCATGGGGGGGGAGTCATCTCATATGTGGCTTAATCTTGTGCTTAAGGCCTTAAGATAACTTGCTCACCAAGTGTTGACAAGTCAATGCTTTCTAACCTCCTTAAACTCATATAAATACCCTCCCCTCCTCCTTATGCCGTCCACCATAACCACACCAACATCATCTCACACTTAGCTAATCCACTTCTAGTTTTATGCAAGATTCAAGAGCAAGTTCAAAGATAGAAACCCTAGTTTGGTTTTAGGTTATCAAAACACTTCCAAACTACATAAACTTTGGTGATTTCTCTTGAGTTTGAATCCACTCAAGTCACCTCAACTTTCATTATCTATCTTTCAAGAATACAAGAGTAGAAAGATTGCTTGAAGTGAAGTAGGGTGAAGCTAAAGTCTATCAAAGTCCTTACCTTACATGTTAACTTCCTTTCTTGTAGAAAACCAAAAGTTGTAAGCCAAACCCTAACATGCTTCTTGCTAAATATCATGTTCATGTTATTTACATATTATTCATGCTATATTATGTCTTGTATGCATGTCCATGATGTATAAAAATGAGCAAAACAAGTTATTGTTATTGATTGTTAAGATAAGTTAGTAAAACAAGTAAACTAGTGACTTTCTTGGTATAACCTGATCAAAATGGTAAAATTATGATCTTGGATCATTACATATTACAGTAGAGGACTTAACAAGGAAACCATAGCAATTTGAACCACCTAAAACGAGTATACGAGTCAAAAGTTACGCCCATTTGAAGTTACCAAAGATTTGCGGCAAAACTGCCTAAAATGTTTCTGTGACAGAAACCTTAAACACGCAAAAAGAGGTCTTTCTGGTCCGTTTCATGAAAAAGTTAAATCACGAAAGTTGTCCGGAATCACGTTTTCTTTAAAAACTCGGGAGCACGTCTCCAGAAAATCAATAACGAATGAGATATTTCTCAGTTTCTTAACAGCTATTTACATATTTATAAGTCACTGCACTATATTATGGTTATACTTTAAAAGGAACAAGAGGTCTTATGACCTATAATCAAGACCACAACCATGGCTAGAGCCAAGGTTGAGTCTCATGACCATGGAACAATGACCAAAGGTCATGGCAAGGCCATGACTAAATGACCATATAAACTTACTTAGGCGAAAACATGAACCAAAGAGTTGGCGATAACTTAAACAAGCAATTTGGATCTACTTCACTTAAAAGCACCATGAGATATTACAAAGAGAAAAATGGTCATACAAGTTATAAGAAACTTCCCCTAATAACAATCTTCATGTAATAATAAACTTTCCTAAGTTTATTCAAATATTGAACATGTAATTTTCGGATCAAAACTTATATATATATATATATATATATACTTTATCAACTACTACAATAGTAGGGAGCCTCATGTGAGGAGTTCATTATGTAAGCCGTCGAGATGAGTTGTGGATTTACGAATTAAAGTGTCCTGGCTCCTCGAACGTTTACTACATGACTTCTTAATTATGTCGGCCCGAACAGTAGTAAACGATATATAAACATACATGTTTCATGAATCATTTCTTTCAAAGACTTACACTATACATCATACCATATCATGGACTAAGTGCAAGACATATATATTGGCATGTTTATGTTTCCTTAGACATTATTCCAAACCTAAGTTACAACAATTATTCCAGGTTGCTCATAGAAGTTCTTACGGCATATCCATCATTCTCATTATACATCATCCAACTCAAGGTGAGTTCATAGCCCCACTTTCTATTGTTTAACTATTTTACAAACCCTTGGGGGGAATACATGCTATTATTTTTCTACTCGAACACAATGCTTTCTACCGTATGCTATTCGACTATGTTTTATTATCACTAAGTAACATCCTTGCCAAACCAAGATCCCTTATTATGAACCATTTAATCACTTGCGAGGGTTACTTGCGAGTGAGCGCGAATATTGTGAATAGGCCTATTGGGATTGACGAATCCCATTTGTTTTGACTAAGTTCAAACAAATGCATTAATATTTGAGACATTAGGTATAACGGCAAAGTACCTACCGGGATAAATCTGCCGATCGATATTGGTACACGTTAACGTTTTGGTGTCATAAGCTTAGTGAATTAATAACCTTTCCGGGCATATAACAACGTAGCCCATCTTTGTTTTCTAACTATGAGTGTGAGTCTATAGCTCACACTACGATTATTGTGTTCAACGATTTAACTACCAACACATTGTGTTCAAACATTAAACAAACTCTATGAATATCACTCAACCTTTGTGTTGACCTCTCAAGCATATATTTCAGGTTCATGACAATCAAGGATGGCACGGAAGGGCACGGATACTCAAGAGGGCTATAAATTTTATTATCATTCAAAAACTCATTTAATGTGATTTGTAAACATGGAACCATTTGGGACCTCATTTTTGTAATCTCTAATATTTATACAATTTGAATGATAAATCTTTTAAAACGACTCAATTGGAGTTCGTTTTCTATTATTGTGACTATTGTGCCGTCGAGTAACACCCAGTTCGAATTCCGCTGCAACCATGAATTGGGGGTGTTACATTGGAAGGGTGTGATACATTTTGGGAAACGTGAGAAACTAAATCCCCGCTACATTGGACCATTTCTTATTTTGGAAAGAATTGGGCCCGTAGCTTATCGATTGGAATTGCCAATGGAATTGAATAAAGTTCATGATGTGTTTCATGTTAGCTATCTGAATAAGTGTCTTTCGGAGGAAACGCCAGTTATACCAATTAAGGATATTCGTATAGATGAAAGTTTGAATTTTATGGAAGAGCCGATTAAGATACTGGATAGAGAGATTAAACGACTTAAGAGAAGTCGTATTTTGCTCATCAAAGTTTGTTGGAATTCGCGGTATGGATCGGAATTCACGTGGGAACATGAGGATGAGTTTCTAAAGAGATATCCGAAGCTTTTTACTTCGTAGATGGTTTGTTCCGAGAGAAACCCGGGACGGGTTTCTTCTGAGGTTGGGAGGATGTGACAACTGGCAAAATAGGGAGCCGTTTTTAAAACCCGCATTACATTAAAAATTATGATTTTGGAATTTTTGAAAAGTTTATTGTGACGAGACATTTTATGAACGTTGGAATGTGAATTTGATCGTATGTTAATTATGAGGATTTGATTATTTATTTATGGTTTGGTTTGATTCGTTCGTGATGATTTATTTTGAGATTGTTATTTTGGCACTACATTGACTCCGGCACTAGGTTAACCTAACAATTTTAATTATATTTTTAATATTGGTTTGGATATTATTATTTGGGGACGTATCGCGAGGTTTTGATTATTTTTGGAATGAGTTCGGTTTGAGAAAGTGGTTTGGTTATTTAAGGTTTCGGGTTTGGCCCGTGTGTGTACATTGGGCTACTTAGCCCACTACACCTTCACTATTATTATTATTAATAATAAAAATAATTTTTTTTTTTTAAAAATTACATTAAAATCGTCCTTGTGGTCCGGTTATAGCAAACACACCCACACCACACCCTCACTATTTTCACACACTCTCCCTCTCTCTCTACACTCCATCTTCAACCCCCCAAATACCCTAGCCGCCGTGTCTTTTCTAGCCACCACCACCTTCACCGCCGCTCCCCCATTAAAACCAACACCACCAATCAACTCCCCACATCATTCTCTATCCGATCCATATAAACACGCGCCCTAAATCTACTTTCTTCATCTCGTTATCACCACAAATTCGTCATTTCTTGTCGTGGTTTTGAAGGTCCTTTCAATTTGGTTTTGGGAATCGAAGGTAGGATGAGCTTTGGTTCGTATTTTGGTTTAAGTCGTGACCTAGGGTCACGGATTTGGTTTATTTTCGGGTTTTCTTGATTATTAACGAAAGATTTTAATGGGTTTTGATGAAATGGATTAAGGAAAAATGTTTGGTATCCGGGTTCATGTTATTTTCGATGGGTCGAGGTTCAACCGAGAGCTATGGCTCTCGGCTTGGGTCTTGGATGTGTTATCTTTGGCCATTTGGTGATTATTGGATCTTTGGTGCTTCTTTGTGGTGTTTGGTCGACCTTGTGGTCGTGTGGATTCTCGGCCGACACCCCAAGTGGGTTGTTCGGGTCGGTTTTGGCTCGAGTTAGAGCTAGCCGAGACCTAATGGTCTCGGGTGGGACTCCCGTATCTTGTTTCGGGCATAATATTGACCCGGGTTGACTTGGTAACTCAACCCGAAATTGTTTATGTTTTCCGTTGTGTTTTTACTTGCCGAACTATTATTGTTGTTGTCGTGGTTGTGATTTTGACCACGGATTTATTATTTTGGACTTGAAGTGGTATATTTGGATTGCGAGTTATATTGGAGATGTGTTGTCGAATGTGGAACTTGGGGACCGATTTTGAGACGGTCATTAGATGACGGAGATAGGTTAGTTGGTTGCCGTAGTCGGACCCTCTTGTTGTAGCACGTGGATATGGGATTGATTTGGACGGAGATAATATATTTATTTTTGACTTGATTCTTATGTTGGACTTGAACTATGAGCCGAGAGTCATGACTCGGACATGTGACCAAATTCTATGACTCGATAAATATTAAAAATAATACACGTAATAATATTATTGAGAATATAATCGTTTATATACGTATATAGACGTGATAAACGTATATATATGTATATATATATATATATATATATATATATATATATATATATATATATAATCGTTTATATACGTGATAAACGTACATATATATATATATATATATATATATATATATATATATATATATATATATATATATATATATATATATATATATATATATATATATATATATATATATGAATGCGTATATTAATAATAAAACGATCACGAGTAAACGTTATAATAATATAACGATAGTTATTATACTATGCAAATAGTGTAATAAATGTCGGAATATTGTTATAGGTTAACAACTATAAATAACGGCAAAAACTAATAAGTCGGGTGAATAATAATTAAAAACATGATTTTTATAAATTTAGAAACTTATCGAGTTATACGAGTTGTGGTTATTTGAAGTCCAAGTGGGCTTTATATTGTGACTTTTGTGTTGTCATGGATATATGACGATTAATATAAACATTTTCTATAGCAAGTGACTTATTTAATCAACGGATTAGATCGAGTTATTTGATTATATAAAATGAGTATATTAATGGGCATCGTATCCCACGACGCCCATAGGTTGTGGTATATGTTTTAGGGTAATAAATTACTATGTATCTCGTGGAATTTGGCCGATTCGACGATATATATAGGGAATTTATTGGACTACGATATATACTAAATAGAATTCTTTGTGCTATGTACTTTAGGTTGGGTATAATTTTGGAATGATATATATTACGTAAATAAATATGGGAGATTACCAAATCGACGGATTTGATAAGCTTCGATGATTTATTTAAATAATATGTTGGGCTAGTATTAGACCTATAGTTGGTTTATTATTTCGTTTGTTGTGGCTTTTTGGTTTGAGTTGTGTCGACCCTTCACCCATATGGATACCAAACGTCGAATTTCAAATTAATATGAAGTTAATTCGAGAAATGGATATTTTTGGAAAGTAAAATGGAATACGTTCGGGAATGGGAATATTTGATTTTTGAGGAAATGATTTCTGAACGAGTTTGATATTGTTAGGAAGTGCCGAGTCTGTAGTTGCCGTTACATGAGTTACTTGAGTTTGCTTACGTCATTCTTCTATCGATTTCTTTTGAGATTTTCTGGACTTGAGGTTAGTCATAGCCCCACTTTTTACTCTTGAACTATGTTTTCAATACTTGGGGTGAGAAACGTGCAAATTATTTTATGTGGACTATTATCGCTTTATTTAATTTCAAAACTTACTATGCTTATAGAACTAGGTAGGATTAAGCGAGGCCTAGTCCCGAACTAGGTAAGCTATTGGATGGATTATAGAGCGAGGCCTAGACTTGAGCTAGGTAAGCTATCGATTGGATTGATTTGAGCTATAGCGTGCACCTATAGGGATGAATCGATTTGGTTGACTTGATTTGGTTGGATTATCTTGGTTGGATATTTTGGTTGGATGATTGAGGCCTAGTCTAGCTAGCAAGTGATGAGGCGAAAAATGAACCACTTTTAGGGGGTCATTTAAGCCCGGAAGTGAATTTATTTGATCAAATATTGCCCTAAATCGTTCCTTTTGTGATTTTAGGTACTTTGGGAGAGAAATCTGGAAAAGGAATCAATTCGGACGTTTTTGGAGCATAAAAGTGAAGAAAACGCCAAAGTCTTAATTTTCCTTGCTGGAAACAGTAGGTGACGGCGTCAAGAAGAAATTTCTGACGGCGTCAAGAGTAATTTCCATGACGACCCAGTACAGATTTGACGGCGTCACGAAGCAGGGCGTCAAGAGTAAAATTCATGACGGCCTGGAAATGCATAACACATGACGGCGTCAAAAGTAGATCAAGGCAGTCCGAGAAATATTTTGGCGGCGAGGTGACGGCGTCACAAGATTTGTCTTGACGCCGTCAGACCCTATTTCCTATATATATTTTTCTTATTTTCACACATTATGAGAGAAGTTTTGGAGAAACCCTAAGTACGAACTTGGTGCGAATTTTACAGGTTTTTCAAGGGTTCTAAGCCCTTGATACCTTTCATGTGTAATTGAGATAAGTATTCTTTTAATTCAATCAATATGTCTATGTGTTGGTTGTCTATATCTTGTTCTTTTCTTAATTCCATCATGCTAGGCTAGATCTATCTTGTGTTTGCTTGGATATAATTAAACCTAGATATTAATTATGTGTTGATTACTTGTTTATAATTGTATTGGATGAATGAATTCGATGTTAGGCTTAAGAAAACTGGCAGATCTCCAAATGGTAACATGCTTGAACGTCTTAGGAAACATGAACTCATGTGCACTAGGTTTTTATTGGTTGTATTTAATGCATGAGCCACTGTTTATAATCCCTATGGTTGTGTTGGGCATGGCATAGGAGGAGATAAGAGCTCATAGGATTGGGGAGTTAAGTGCGCCACCCCATGAATGGTATTAAGGAATACAATCCGTCATCCACGCAACTATAACAAGTAATTAACATGTAAAAGATGTCTAGGGAGTAGTGAAATCTAAGTAAACACATTTTCTTCACTTATTGCTCACAACCTTAGTATAATTTAGTTTATTTTCATTTTTAGTATTTTATTTTAATTGCTTCTTTAGTATTGGGTTAGTTGATTAGCAACTAATTCCGCCCAAATCCTTCAAACCCGAGATTTTTATTTGCTTTCTAAAAAATATAAAAATACAAAAAGAATCATCCCTCACCTTTAGAACTAGTATTTAGGTTTTCTAATCCTAGCGACACTATTCCTAGCTGAACGATCAATCCCCCGGTACTTGTTACTATACTATACTACAACGATCATGTACACTGCCTGGTGGGGGTTGTAAGCTTCTCAAGATCCCTTGAGAGGTAAAGCCTGGTGCGATTCCCGCGTATCAGCAAACGTTTTGCGTATATGTCCACTATATCGAATTATGAACTTAAACCTATGATCTCACCAGCGAAAGCTGACTTTTAACACGTTTTCTCAGGTAATTAAGTGATGATCTATGGATGCTTGGGATTGGAGGCTTGGCAATGGCACCGGTTTTGGATCTATTTTTCTAAAACTCTGATAAACTATTGTGGACCTATGTTTATTTCTTTTGGGCCTTACTTTGGATAATTCTTGGGATAAATGTAAACTTTAAAACCCGTTTTAGTTATGTTTTTCTTATGTTTACTTTATCTCGTTCTTTCATGACTTTGAATGGATACCAATCCCCGTAGCACCCCAAAAGCTTGTTGAGTCTTCCGCTGTATCAAATTTTGGGGGTGTTACAGTAAAAGAGCAGGAAAAGGTACACATTGGTGCAAAGATCGGGGTAGACATTATGAAAACCGGAGTACCTGGTCAAGAAGGTGCAGAGGGTAATGTTGCTGAAAGGTATAGAGGTAACAGTAATATGGCTGCTTTAGGAGTTGCTGGAGTGATAAAAGAATATGCACATGAGTCATTAACTTTCAGGGATGCAGTTGCTTGTGAGGTAATTTTCAAGTGGATGGCTATAATGGAAGAAGATATGGATACTCGGTCTGGTATGTGTATGCTCAGCAACATTTTCAGACGAAGCAGTGACGACAGCTTCATGTATTACTGGAATTATGCACCAGGTTTGTTCATATATCTATTCCTCTATATAGATTATATGGGGTTTACTTGCGAAAGCAAGGCTGAGATCTGGGTTATCAAGGGTTTGCTGGATGAAGCAAAGGAAATTATACTTGGTATGGAGATCTTCAGGACTCAAAGTGGTAATACTCTAAGGGTGTCACGATTCAGGTTTTCCAACAGGATGTCGGTTCGGATATTGTTAGGGGTACACTCTACGCTGTCATTATCAGGGAATCGTGATGAAGAAAAGAAGAGTAAGGGGTTATGTATATATGCAGTTGGAAGTCATGAGTATCAAGTGGTCTGCACGAGACCTGACATAACATCTGCGGATGTGGGAATGTTGGATAGGTTTGATCGTGGATTACAGACGGACGTACAGGCTTTTGTGGATTATGACTACGCCATGGGTAGATTAATCACAATGTACGGTTTTATGATACAGGAATGTGCTGTGAGCTGGGAAACTATGTTGCGACACATGATGACTTTGTTAACAACTGAAGCGGAGTATATGGCACTAACTGAAGAATTGAAGGAGGATACATGGCTAAAGGGATTCTCTATAGAGTTAGGATTTGAGCTAAGGTTAATAGTGGGTATTGCTACTGTTGCCTTGACGAAGGCGGTCCCCGGTCCGAGGTTCCAGCACTGGTTGAAGCTGTTGCATATCGGAGAAGGCTAACTATTACCACTAAGGTGGTAATTGTTAAAATATTAGTGTGTAATAGTTAGGATATAAGTTTAGGGGGTTAATTGTATTTTAGCTCAAAGTTAAGGAGGTTAGTCATGTATTAAGAAAGTTCCTAACCTCCTCAATTGTAGAATCCTTGTTCACTAAGGATTAGGTTTCTCCCCCTCATTCTCTATAAATAGGGATGAGGGGGTGATAATTTATTTGTACATTCTTTTCTTTCTCACGTTTAATAAACGTTTGAGTGTAAAATATCTCGTGTGTGTTGGTGCCACTCGGCATTAAGGAATCATAACCCTTTGCCGAGGTCTTGTTGGAGTAGTTCTTGATTCGTGGTTCCGCTCTGGAAATCGGTTTGTTGAATTTCTTCCAACAATTTGTTTAGATGTATTTCCAAACACACTCTTAGTTTTTAGAGAATTTGTAACAAGTTAATAATTAACCATCTCTACCAAAAGAAACAATCTGTAACATAGTTTATAGCTTGCCACATATATAATTTTGAGGTTGAATTACTTTATACCAATTGAGTATATTAGTATATTATAATTAGGAGTACATCAATACTGTTAGTGGGCTTATTTGTATTAGATTGGTATTAGTATTTGTGTTATATTTGTATTAGTATAAAATGTTCGGGTATATATATTGGGATATATGTAATCACATAATTCATTATAAATATATCGAGGTTTACAAATACAACATGTTCGCTGAACAATCGCTTAAAACCAAAGTTGAACACAATGAGCCGGAAGAAAACATAAGCCGATTGAATTGGTATGTTTAGTTGTGAAATAATAGGGTGGTAATATTGTGGTGCAGTTTCGTTTTGCTACTAACCTGAACCACATAGTGTACACCCCATATTCCATGCTAATATTGTAACTGTTTGTGATGACTGAAGAGTACAAGTGATCTTTTTTTCGAATATGTGCTAGAACACGTGAGAATAATGGTGAACACATGAGACTAATGGTATGGATTGTCTTTAGAGATAAACACAATGTTTAACTTTGTATGTCATTGTTTTTGGTCCTAGTTCTTTACATGTTTAGTTAGTATTAATGTTTTTGAATCATAATCTATAGCTTTATGAAGCTAATTATGTAATCCTTCCTAAACCGATAACAGAAAACATTCGTGATGGAAAAAAGTTCCTCACATAATTTCGAAAAAGAAATCGGATTACAATAATTGTACTAAATATGATTCAAGTCACAACCTCGTACATGCATCCTAACTTATCTAGAAAACTGATTTGAAGTAGGATACAAATATATCAATCATATATGTAGATAATTAAGTAAGAACTAACGTTATACATAAAAGAATGAATATATAAAAACTATCACAAAACTTGTGGTTCTAACAAGAATGCTAGGCCATCCTCCAAAAATGCTGAACTTATGATAATTGTAAGGAGTCGAGTTATATTACAAACTAAACATTCCTCACATTCCAAGGGACTCATCCCCACCATCCATCTAAAAAGGAAATCAACGGTTGAGATTAAAAACATTTTATTATTTTACCCATTTTTTATAATTTAAATATCTCTTAAACCGTTAATCGTTAAGCGAAAATAATTACACCATCGCGACGGGCATTTAATTATCTTTCTATAGACGGGCACTTTGATATACTTTTGAAAAAAAAAATCATTTTATCACGTTTTTTTTCCGTGCCCGAAAAAAAATCATATATGATATGTAATATCATATTGATATTACATATCATATATGATATGATATGTAATATCATATATGATTTTTTCGGCCACGAAAAAAAACGTGAAAAAAACGAAAAAAAAAATTGTCGAAAATATATCAATTAGCCTATCTATAGAAAGATAATTAAATGCTCGTCGTAACGGTATATGTTTTTTCGCTTAACGATTGACGGTTTGAAAGATATTAATATTTGAAAAAAAAAAATGAAAGTAGGTTTTTTAAATTGTTGGGATTAATTTCATCCATTAGATCAAATAAAGATGGAGAGAAGATGGAGGGTGGAGATTAGTCCCTTGGTATATAAAAAAAGTTTGGTTCTCAAATGATCTTATATCAATTGTTAAGTAGTCACTAAGTAATCACATACATCACTTTTGTTTATCAGCGACCATTGTCTATGTATACATAATAAGCACAAACTAAGCAATTTAGTTGCAGACCAAAACTAATAATTTGTATGCTAAAACTAGGTATAAATAGTTAGACTTTATAAGGTGTGTATTTTAGTTGTAGAGAAAATGAGTTGAGCATTATGGAGTAGCAGAGAGAGAGAGAGGATGATATTACCAAATTAGTTCAATTATAAGATCCCGGTGTCTGTCTTTGATTTCAAACTTAGGATATTCATACGAAACTTATGCATTTAACAAATAAAAAACATTTCTCAATCAAGTGATTTAACATTTGCATTTTTGCTTATTTGTGTTTAGGTTTATGCATTCTTATAAGTAATAATACACAATTAAAAATGTAAGAAAAAACCTTGTGCATGTACGGGTATTATAGCTAGTTTTTTTATATGCCATCTCGTAAAAGTATTTTTATCAAGCATCTCGTGAATTTCGTTTTACCTTGAACGCTTCCTTGTCCTCAGGTATCCACTTGGTAAAAGTTTTTTTTTATCAAGCATCTCGTGAATTTCTTTTTACCTTAAACGCTTCCTTGTCCTCAGGTATCCACTTGCATGAGTCTCCTCATCTCCAAATTCATTCAAATACTTCTTTATGTAATATGTCATGTCACCTATCATTTTCTAACAATAATGACTTCACCATCTTTAAAAGATGCTGATGGACACAAGGTAATAATTCAAGCAACATGATGAATAGATACAGATGGGGTTAAAGAGAAATGACACCGTGTCGTTGAAAAAGAGATCTCTAACAAATATAAGAGAAGACTTTAATTTTAAGGCAAGAGCAGTGTTTTGAAACCCGGTTCGGTCAGTTGAACCGACTGAACCGTTTTTTGTCAAAAAAAGGCTAAAATAAACCGGTTCTTCGAGGTATGAAAATCGAGTTTGACCCGCCGAGTTTTATGTGAGCCAAGTCAACTCGCTTCACTAAAGTTGGCCGTGTTTGATATTCTCTTTTAACTTTATTATAGAAAATATATATGATGAGTTTGCATTGATCGTGATGATTAATAATAATGTTTTTAATTTTAAAAACTTGTATTCTTGTTAAATTGTATGTATTTTGTGTTATATAATATATATTTTGGAATTGAATTTTTAGGTTTTATACATGTTTGATATTAAATATTGAAGGTTTATAAGTGTTTGATGAGTCGAACTATTTCAATCTAATTAGATTAAAAACTGGGTTGATTTGGTAGTTGAACGAGTGACCCAATGATCCATTCACTCAATCAGATCGATTCAAAACTAGTTTTTAAAACATTGTGCAAGAAAACTATCTAGAAAAACATTAGTACGTAACTACGTATATAATGGAACTATTAATTGAGTAGTTTGCAATATTGATAAACGTGGTTCAGGTGTACCTTTTTCTGTTTGGGATGATACGAATTTGTATATTATGAGATCGTGATCAAATTTATTGTTACATCAGTATCAATATATTTACTTCATTCATCAAACCAATCACTAGACACACGGTGACTACTAAAAAACCATACAAAAATATCATGCTTAAACACAAACAAATCTACAATATGCTCACACACACAAAATAACCAAAATTTCATTTGTTTAAGAAAGTAACAAGACCACCTAAAAAATTGCTTTGTCCACGCGTGAACAATACATGTCGTTATGGTTTGGTTTTTGACGCGTCATGAGCACCTTTCATGCCTGAAAAAAACGCCTCGTAACTGCCGGTTTAACCACCTAGGTTCTAAATATTGCTATATATAGTTGTTTTTCAGTACTCGATTTACCAATATGTATTATAGATATTTGTTGTCTTAAGATCGAAATGTTGTTTGTTATATAATTTTACTCACTCTACAAATTAAATACATGGAAACTGTTTTTATTTAATAATTTGTATGAAAGTCGTTTTAAGTCGTGAAATATTTATAATTGACGTGAAATATTAATTTATATGTTTGGTAATATCTATATTTATATTACTCCTAACAAATTTTAATAAGTTGATGTATTTATAAATTGACGTGAAATATTACTTTTATATGTTTGGTAATACTGCACTTAATATATTCGAATGTCGGTATACATTCATGGTCGGAGACAAGAGGGGGCACAGGCCACATGCCTTTTAGCGAAAAAAGTTTGTAACGTAAAATTTTTAAAAAATTTGGCTCTTTTTGTAATTGGCATAATTCCATATATACCTAAAAGAAACTTTAAAATTTCATATTTAATCAAATGACAAGTTTTCAATGCATGAATACAATACTTTTAAAACATGTGTTGAGGAAATATGAAATTATAGTGTTTATTTTAGGTATATATGGAATTACCCCTTTGTAATTTGCCCCCCATAAAAACTAATTTTTAGAGTAATTTCTAAAATTTGTCAAAGTGTACCCTCGAACAAAATTTTCTTGCTCCGCCACTTTAATACATTATTACATGCCTCATGGTTGTAATTACGTCACCTTTACGACATTCAAATAGTTCTACAATTTGACTATAAGTATGTCAACATGTATCCTTTTCTTACTTGCATCACCATAACATAACATGGAACAATATAGCGTTGTTACATCTTATGCACTTGCGTGGCTAGCCACGGTGGTGCTCATCCTCTTTGCCCGTCACTTCCGTCGTCCCACCACCAAGCTCAACCTACCCCCGGGCCCGAAACCATGGCCCGTTATTGGCAACCTTAACCTCATGGGCTCACTTCCTCACCGTTCTGTCCATGAACTTTCTAAAAAATATGGTGAAATCATGCACCTTAAATTTGGTTCAAAAAATGTCATCATAGGCTCCTCGGTCGAAATGGCTAAAGTATTTTTGAAAACAATGGATGCCAACTTTGCTTGTCGTCCAAAACACGCCGCTGGAAAATACACTACTTATAATTACTCCGACATCACATGGTCTCTTTACGGACCTTATTGGCGACAAGCACGTAAAATGTGTGCTGTGGAGCTTTTTAGCGCGAAAAGGTTGGATTCATATGAGTTCATTCGAGTGGAGGAAATGAAGTCGCTTTTGAAAAAGGTTAAAGAGATGTCGGGTGAGGAAATTGTGTTAAAAGAACTATTGGCGACCGTGAGTTTGAATGTGATAAGGAGAAAACGATTGTGAGTGGCGAGGAGTTAAAGAAGATGATTGATGAGTTGTTTTTGTTAAATGGAGTGCTTAATATTGGAGATTGGATACCATGGATGGGCTTCATGGATCTTCAAGGGTACATTAAAAGGATGAAGGCCATAAGTAAGAAGTTTGATCGGTTTCTTGAGCATGTATTGAACGAGCACGATGCAAGGAGGAAGGCGGAAGGGGAGAGTTTTGTCCCGAAGGACATGGTTGATTTATTGTTGCAGATTGCTGATGATCCAACCCTCGATGTTAAGGTCGAGAGACATGGTGTAAAAGGATTCACTCAGGTATTTTATATTATGTTACATGTCACTTTGAATGATTTCAAATATATATATGAAATATGAGACATTAGGAGTTCTTATATATGTTTTTAAATCTGTCTTTTTATAGGACTTGCTAGCAGGTGGGACGGAAAGTTCAGCAGTAACAGTGGAATGGTCAATAGCGGAACTCCTAAAGAAGCCGGAAATATTTGAAAAGGCAACGAAGGAGCTAGACCGAGTGATAGGTCGAGACAGATGGGTTGAAGAAAGAGACATGCCAAACCTACCTTACATTAGGGCAATTGCTAAGGAGACAATGAGGTTGCATCCTGTGGCACCGATGTTGACTCCTAGAAGGACACGAGAGCATTGTAAAGTCGATGGTTATGATATTCCAGAAAACACTCTAGTGATGGTTAGCGTATGGAACATAGGAAGAGACCCCGACTTGTGGGATACACCTGAAGAGTTTTGTCCCGAGAGATTCATTGACAAGGACATCGATGCAAAAGGTAATAGCTTTGAGTTACTGCCGTTTGGTGCAGGGCGAAGGATGTGTCCTGGTTATAGTTTAGGACTAAAAGTGATCGAGTCAAGCTTAGCTAACTTGCTTCATGGGTTTACTTGGTCATTACCCGGTGCAATGTCGAGAGAGGATTTAGTGATGGAAGAAATATTCGGGTTATCGACTCCTAAAAAGATCCCGCTTGTCACCGTTGCTCACCCAAGGCTTCCACTTGATATATACTCTTTGTGATCATATTTAAGTCTCTCTTTCAAGTTGGTACAATAATCACATCATAACATGTTCTCCTGTATTAGTTTATTCACAAGCTAGTGGATGAATAATCGTTTTATTATGTCAGATGTTACCCAAGCAGAAAGTCCACTTTCAGTCGACTTCGTGCTAAATTTATACCGCGTTTGATTATATCCTATTCATTGTTTAGTCATTGGTCAATTGTATTATTAGTTAATTAATTAATATGATTTAGTTACACATTAATGTGATTCATTTAATTAGTATTGTTGTAATGCATCTTGATGAGAGATGACGTATGGTCTGGGAAGGATATAATGAAGGAGTCTGGCTGGAGCTGGACATATCCGGGCTGGAGCAAGTCCCTTCCGGGGCTAGAGCAAGCCCCTTCTGAGGCTGGAGCAAGACCTTTCCGGGCATGACATAAGCAAGTCCCGTCTAAACTGTTTCCCGCCTAAACTGCTTCCCGCCTAAATGTGTCGCTATCGCGACTCAGGACCACCAGATAACGACAATGAAGCATATTTACAAATAGGGGTGCATTTACCACTCTCAACGATATAATCTTCTCTCTCACCAAACACACAAATACTTCTCTACTTATACTGACTTGATTGTCGGAGGGTGGTTCCGAGGCTTCGGCCTCGGGACCCCTTCTAACCGGTTTATTTCTGGTACTACAACAGATCTCCATACTCGGGATGACGTGGAACGGCACAATCTATCGTCAAGACTAGCCCGGCAGATTTATGCTTCTAACACATCTTATTTTTATAACATGCGACACATGAAAGTGGACAGAAATATAAAATCAATATGAAGACTTGATGTAGATGCCAAAAAGAGGTTTTGATTAACACTTTTTTGTTAAAGCTAGAGGGAACATATTGTTATGGAAGTTGCTATCATATCAGTGTCACGTTAATATTTTATAATAGAGGAATTTCTTTTAGAGCATTAATTACACTAAAAACTTAAAATAATATAAAAAATAAAGCATCAATTACAAACAAATTAAACATAATTTTCTAATATTAAACAACTCAAAACTTAAATTTTAGAATTACATATTATAAAGCTTATGATACAAATATTTACTCCATTCATTAACATAATTTCAAGTAATACATTTTATAAAACATTATGTAAAATTAACTTTTGCACAATTACATACATAAATTAACTGGTTAATAAATCAATTAATGCATTTATTAAAACATTCATTACATATAAAAGCAAATTATCAATTATATTGTACAATTAACTTAAACACGATTCATGAATTAAATGTCACTAAAATACTTAAAACTGAAAATTAAATAATACAAATAATAAAACATATCATAAAAACCATTCAAATACAAAAACAACAATTTAAGGAAAATAAATAATAAAGCTAAATTATAAATATTTTTCTTTATATTTTATTCTACTGCACATATTTCTAATCCAGCCTAAGTTTGTTAAAAACTAAACGTATATAAAACACGGTTCAATTGGAGTAACTGCTGATATATAAAAATAAAAACCGGAATCGAACTTCGCTAAGAGGGTTTATCTGATTCCTAGTTTTTTCGGATTCGATTATTTGGTTATCTTTTTTGTGGTTCGGATTGAGCTGGTCGACACGGTTTGTCGGTTTTACAGATTTTTTTAACACCTGTATCCATAAAACTTGAGCTTTATATAAATCATATAGATATTTTGAACGACGAAAAAACATTGCTCACTAAAATATTTGTTATCACAATTGTATAATGAAAAACTTTGTCATTAATTAAAGAATTGAAATACGTCACATGAATATTTTGATATACGTAAATTTATGGTTAAAAAACATAATAAATTAGAATACATTGTTTACAGGAAAATTTTATTTCAAAGTACCCGATGTTTTTATTTCAGAGTAGCCGCCGCCACAACACACGGAGAAGATTTCATAGCTAGACTCATGTGATAGATTTGCTGTCAAGCAAACAGGAAAGTCTAGCAAAGGAGAGAAAGTGGATCCACGAGGAACACGAGGATGTGTTTGAAATCAAGCATAAACAAGACAAAACATATGCACATATATATTGCAATGATAATAGACTCGATCATAGGTGTTTATGGGTCGTGTTCATCAACTTATTTAAGGATACATGTACAATTTCGATGCATTTGGGTACCTAACAATTAAGTTGGTAGAAATGCAACTCTTGATTATGTATTTTGAATGCAAATTTTAATAATTATCCATTTAGATCTTATTCCGATAAACACACATTTTCTTCTTAACAAATAAAATGTTTTATATTCTTTGATGACATTGAAAAACCAACAAAATCTTTAGTATTAGTTGTACATTTTGAAGGCGTTGATATCACTATGTAACCGTGCAACATTTTTTTTAAACAAATGATGTGATACAACATAAATTGTATAGCAAAAACACTCCATTCATACACTTTATTTTCTTAAATATAATTAACTTTTAAAAATTTAATTAAAGAACAAAACAAGACAAAAACATTTAAGTACCTCACTAGTCATTATCTTTTATATAATAAAATAAAACCTTTATTGAGAATTTTGCATTTCAAAAAAATCAATTCATACCTGATTTAGTAATAATTTTATTAAAAAAAATTATTTTCTTATTAGGTAATATTTTATATTTATCCATAACACAAGTAGAAAATAAATACAAAAAATATAGATAAGATATTAAAAAAAATATTTATTTTATATTTATCTACAGCACAAGTAGAAGATAAATAAAAAAAATATAGATAAGATGCAATTAACAATAGGATTAAAATTTTTAAATAATTATTTCAAAAAATTAAAAAAAAAACCGCGCGTGCGCAGGCATTATAACTAGTTGTGAAATATAATACAATATAACAAAAGATCAAACAAGTTATAATAAACATGCTCGTGGCCATCTCCCACCCACACAAAAAACCTCCTTATCTTTCCCGGCCTTTTGAAAAAGTCAAAAAAACAACTTCATCTTCTTTAACTATTAAAGCTCCTTTGTTCAACACCGGCAACGATAAAACTTCTAACTATAAAACTCTTTTGTTCAACTTTACTCACTTTATTTCGTTTATTTGGTTTTAAAGAGGGATGGGGGGCAAAATGACAATAAACATGATACTCTTTGAAAATTTTACACTACGCCAGAAAGTTGAGAGGGGGCACAGTGGGCGTAGCTCCGCCCCTATTGAACTAGTACTAGTATGGGTGGAACCAAGATTTTTAGTTTACTTTTATAATTAAACCTAACATTTATGCTAATATATATAGTTTACTTTTATCTTCTATCACAACTCAATTCCAAGATAGATATCCAAAACAACAACACATTCTTAATACGACTCAAAGATATCCTAAACATAACTTTCACAATACTTATCCTAACACATAAACAAAAGATAATTATCCCATAACATAGTCCTTGTGCCACGTTGGGATGGCCGTGACCCTTTGTAGCTCGAGCTCGTCCTACTATACACCTTCCATGACAGTCGTAACAGTTACTATGTTTTAAGAGTATTATCTAGGAATCCAGATTTTGGAAATTCTACATCCAGTCGTTTAAAAGGATTTCTGACATCTTTTTAAAACAAAAGTGTTAATTACTTCAATGTGTCGTGCATTGAATTATTTTTTAAAAATAATTGTGTATGAATTATGGGTTTTGTGAAGTGGACAACGATTAATAATAACTTCGACAAAAAATAGGGGTCCTCTTGCTTTAATTCGAATAATGACGTTGAGGGCCAGTGTGCCATGCAAATTCACGTTGTTACACTGTGCATGTAAGTGTGTTTCACAAATATAATTACGACACACGTACGTTTTGAAATTGTAGTCATACAAGTCGAGTAAACAACGTTTTTGTGATCACTGCTTTCTCGTATATATAGCAGCCAACTCTTACATGCGTGTAATTTGGTTTAGACAATTAGACCGACAAAACTACGACTTATTGGTGTGAAATTAAAATTGTTTTCTTTATATAGTAATTAAGTTAGTAACCAACTCTGCTTTTGAGTTCTATTTTTAATATGTCTTCAATTAAGTTTATTAGGCTGGGCATAGTGGCCCTCAGAAACTCGATCGAGCGTCGAAGACGACCGATTTGCAAATCGATTGAGCCCCAATGTGAGGCTTGGTTGGAAGATCGGTCGTGGAGCAAAAAACTTGACTATCGGATGTAAATTCTGTTGGAATTATAATGTCATGACATTCATATAAAATAAACCAAACGCATCAAGTGAGCATAGCGGAAGCAATTATAACAAGATCATATAACATGTAATTAATTAATCAATATTAAATAGTAAACGTACCTTTGTGATTCTTGCCCGAACAAGAATCAAATTGCAATATTTAATCAAGAACCCTAATTAGGGTTTATGTGGATTACAAGAATTACCCCTTACCTCTTTTGTAATTCAATCCAAGAATCAAACAATAATGTGTTTGAATCACGTTCTTGTACACACGTACTAATTCAAGAAAAAGTTTATGCAAGTAATTAAACACAAAACTTTGTTTATATCAAGAAAATCGAAACCCTTATAGGTTTGTTTTATGGATCGACTAGAACAAGAAAGAGGAGAGAAAAACACAAAGATGTGTGTGTACAAGTTATGAGAAACAATGAATCTTGGGTTTGTATTTATACTAATGAATACTTGGAGCTCAAGGCAAATAAGGAGGTGGAACCTCCTTATGGCCGATCGGTCATGGATCCCTCAAGGGGTTTCCAGAACCTTCTCTTGTTTCCAATTATTCATAAGTATTACTTTCCTAATCTTCGTTTAATAGGTTATTAGTCATTTATCATTAAATACTAATTACTATTATTTATTTTGTGTTTATTAATAATTACTTATAACATTTTATAAATAATTATTTCTTTTTCTCTTCATACGTATTGTGTGCAATCCCGTGATCTCGAGTTCGATCCTAACATACGACTACTAAAATAATATCCATAATCTAACAACTCCCACTTGGACATATTTTAATAGTGTAATCACATCGGTTAGCGTCTTGCAACACGCCGATGCCTCTAGCACGATCTCGAGTAAGGCTCCAGGAAAAACCTTTTAACGATTTCTCATTATTATTATCCTTTTGTTTCTAATACCATGTTAATAAGGATATGGATTAAAGTCATTCCTTAATTAACCATTCTGTTTCTCGTTGTTTGTGATTGATCAAGATTACCAAATCTTCTGAATATATTCAGGGGAGATCTTGGGTGTGGCCACACATACACCTTACCAACCCTACGAGGGGCCCAGCAGTATTAAACTCCAAAAATAAATTTGAAGGAACAAATTCTATCTTGAATACAAGCAAAACCCACAAACTTTGTAACATTTCCGAAAACAACCCTTATGACTACCAGTTACGTATAGCGTTAAGTTGTTCCACAAAAATATACTACATTCATGACACTTATCTTGCATCTCAAGTCTGAGGATAACTTCTCATGATTTACTTAATAACAAAATCCATAAAGTAACATCATGTAGTTGGGATAAGTCCTATATTCGGTATCGTTGAATATCATCTGAAATGGCATGACTACGCATCAATATTCTTTAAGTATATTCACTACTACAAAAAATCTCATAGAGACCGGTTAGAATGGCTCATGGAAAGCGGTTTAGGAACCACTCTAGGCGAGGGGGTATTTCTATAACAAAAACATATAGAAACCGGTTCCACAACCGGTTTCTCATATGAGCATCGAAACCTGTTTGCTAGTAAGAACCGGTGTCTACATGCCTCTATTATAGAGTAAAGAAACCAATTTTTATATAAGAACCGGTTTTGGTGAGAATTTCGTTTTAAAAAAAATGATTTTAGTTTTTTGCAAAAAAAAAAAAAAAAAATACAAAATTTTCATAATTCCATAATATACAACTAAAGTAAAGTGCATAAGTCTTGATACATGACAATATAACCAACTACAACATATCAAATCGTCTCAACTTGACTCAAACTTGTTTAACTAATTAAGCTAGAAAAGAATGTAGTAGCAGGGAGCTCGCCCTTCAAGGCTCCAACAACAGCTTCATCAATTTCGATTGCAACTCCTTCCTGCACAAATGTTTAAATATGACATACTGATGACGTAGAATCCAAATAAAAGCACAAAACTGGAAAGTTATTCACAAACCTGAGCTTCCATGGTACTAGCACCGAGATGAAGTGTAATAGTGACTTTCTCATTATTAACCAATATGGTATCCTTCGGTGGTGGTTCTACAGTGAAAACATCAAGTGCACCTGCACGCACAACCCAGTTTAACGGATATCTATAACAGATAACAAGTAAAGGTGGAATTGCAAACCCATTTACTTATAAAACCCACTTTGGATCGCTTTATCTCAAACGGGTCAAATTAAAATATCTCAAAAAAGAGTAGTGGGTCGAACATGTCAAAATTAACACATTTACTTTTGTAAAATTTAAGAAAATTGGCGATAGTGTTAGTTAGCCCAAGCGGAAGACTCATTTCGCCCCATTACCAAACTATCCCTATTGTCACCCCTAATTTGCAATCACTAATGCATAAACTACCAAATCTTGTAATAGTATTGTTTCTCTGATCACAGTTAACGCAAAGTGTTTGCTTGTCAACCCAAGTCACACTCATTTCAACTTGCCCATACCCAAACTACCAACATTGCTACCCCTAATATCAATAATCTGTGATAAAACAAAAAGACACAACTACTTGTGCTACAATATTTTTTTTTTTTTTTTTTACTTTTTTTGCTAAACAAGATATACACCACAACGCATGTACAAACTTAGTATTAAATTAATAATTCACTGTCCTTTACGAGTTAGTAAACATTTGTAGAATCGGCATTACCTGTTACGGAAGTGAGGAGGTGACAAGACACCAAAAGGAGCACCCACTGCGAGCAGAAGATCCCCCCCTCTTATTGGTTGTGAAATCTTTAGACTCGGCAGATACTTAACAATTGTTTAAGTCAGTTTCAGGGTAGCAATTTGAGTCGCCAACTTTCCCATGAGACTTGAATCAATCGATTGTTCCCCAAGCCTCTTTAATACAGACCGTGGACCTTCCTTTTGTGTAGCATCTAAATACGGTTGATGACCATTCTGTGTTACATTATTAATTACATGAAAAGTTGCTTTTGTGAGATTATAGGGGTCGAATGTTAGAATTCATTACCTTTTTGCATTTAGCTACATATTGTTTCGGAAGAATGCCGATTAAACTCCAAACTTCACCAGGTTCTTGTATCCTGGAACCTCCAAAAGTGTTCTCTCATTAATATCCATGTAGTCCACCTGCAATATGAGTATTAGATATGTAACTAAATATCTAACAGTTTGTTTAAAAAAAAAAAAAAAAAAAATATCTAACAGGGTGTTTGGGATTGCTTATTTAAGTGTCAACTTGCTTATACAGTAGTAAGTCACTAGATAAGCAAGTAAAAACATGTTTGGGATTCCTCTTGTTTTTCATGGAATTGGAGGGGTCCTGTAAAAACATGTAGACAATTGTAAGTCAATTGCCTATATTAAGGCGATGTAAGTTTTCTGAAATTACCACTTAGGAGCCCAAACAAACAAAAACAAAAGAAATAAAAAAACAAGATACGGAAACCAAACAAGGCCAAACACCCTTACACCTGAGAACAAAGATAAATAAAAAATATACTCGAGGCACAAAAAAGTAACAAAAAGAATCAACAGACCTGTAATCATACAAATTTTTGTACAATCAATATGCGTATGCCAGTAGAATCGGTTTTAACAAGTTTGACATTTGTGGTTTAATTTCATAGGATATTACTAACCAATTCACAACTAAAATCACAAAATGAATAAAATCAACAAATCAACAAATTAACAACACATAAATCACAAAACCTACATATTTCACATACCCACCTAATATTTTTTAAACAATGACAGCCATACTAAACACATAATTAGACACATGACAATATATACATATACAAATGCTTATCACCCGAAATTAACCTAAAAAAGTAAAAATTGTGTATTAAAGTTAAATTAAGAAGAATAAAAAAATACCATTTTATATGCTCAAACTCAGATGAATGTCCCAAATTGAGTTTGGTCTTGATGGCAGAGGTGTGTGGTGGTCTGGGATACGATATGAAAAAAAATATGGTGGTTGATGACATGTCAAATGGTGAAATAAACACCATATATATCAAGAGGGTGGTGGTTACTGGTTGGGGTTCGATTGACGGGAATTTGGGAGTGATGATGGAGGATCGTGGGGAGTAAAGAAAAAAGATGGGGGAATTTTTTTTGACTTTTTCTTCTACCGGTGCATACCATTTATTTTGTTGGTTTTAAAAAAAAAAAAGGTTATTTCTATAACTAATACTACTATTCTAAGACCGGTCTTTTTTGCAGAACCGGTTCTTCTTCATTTTTATAATAAGGAGACCAGTTATTGTATGACAACCAGTTTTTTAAAGGTTCCCTACCCTTTATTTTTACAATAGGAACTGGTTTTTGTATAACAGGTTTCTATTAGGGGATGTTTATATGCTTTTCTGTGGTAGTGATTATACCAACCTTCAGATTTTTCTTGATTTAATAATATTCCCATATTATTAACTGACAATGGACAATTTAAAATAACATTTATTCATGGATTAAACATACAAATATAGGATACAATTTATTATAAATTAAACATACCATGTATTTAAATTTATTATAATAATTGTTTAACATCCCTTATTCAAATACTAAATAGATCAATGCATGATAACTTGTTGATGAATTATGTCTCAAGTAATGTCATTCCTACTTGTTGACAAAACATAAATCATCCAACTTTGATCTATCGGAATTTTAAGAATACTTATTTCAAGAATTCAACTAGTGAAGTTCTTGTATGTACATACTCAACTATTTTGACAATGCCATATAATATTTCATAAAATGTGTGACATCCTTAACCACCAATTTATGATAATTAAACTTCCAAACATTTTAAAGTTTAAAGTATTCTTATTCTCTTAATGTATAATGCAACTATGCTTTTAGTAAGCATAACTAGTAATAGCCAAGGATGAAATCCTTACCATAACTAGTATTGAGTGTCATCTCAATTTTATTAGCATCATTGTATGCAAACAACAATATGCTATTAAAACTTTCCATAAACCATAATATCTATTGTGTAATGTTTGATGCCTTTTAAACTTTCAAGTTTGTTGGCTATGACAATTTTCACAACAATTGAAAAAATTGTTCATCTATAAAATTTGGAAGCTTTTCCAGATTTAGGATGTAATTCTATAATCAAACATATTCTTTTTAGAATATTACACAAGTTATCTAATAACTTTTAATTAGATATTAATATTGTCAAATCATCTTGTAATCAAGTATGATACAACAAAACATGATATACATGAAAAATCTATGAGTCATACTTAGATTTTATTCATGCCATACATATCTATTTAGACTTTTTAAGTAATATATCATGATATATTAGATTTATTTACCGCACATGTTTCAACAATAAACATTCATTCCAACGTTGTATGTCTTATTTCCTAAATCTTACAAGTAAAGTTTCATTCCAAACTATGACTTAACTTTTAACTTATATGGAATGTTACTTTTTATATGTTCTACAACATATATGATTTAAGAAATTAAACATAATACTCCCACTAGCTTTTAGGAATACTTAGAAATTATCTTATTTCAATTATACATCAAAACATGAATTTAATAATTAAACATAAAAATAATTTTCTAGATGCATGCATTTATCCATCAATTGATTATTGCACCATGTACACTTTCAAAGATTTATTTGAATTCATAAACTCCTTTTGATTACTTATCGTCCTCGCTCAAGTAATCTCTCAAGAAAGAGTTTTGATATTCCATTGTCAATGACAATCATAATCTTTATATATTTAATGTGTTTAGAATAGAATATTCAATCACAATTAATTGCTTAAGTGTGATTAATAATCTTGTCATAAAACATATATTAAATACGTGCACAATTTTGTCCATATGATTTCTATACAAAGATTTAAACCACAATGGTTATCTTATCTTTGAAGAAACTCATCCTCATTTTCTAGTCTAACTATTAAGATAAACCAAGTTTCTAAAATTGATTATCTTTATGGACAGCATCTTAATCACTCATATCATGTATACTCTACCCAATTAAATATTTGGTAATGTATCGTAATGATTATTGTAACAACTCCCATTTTCAGGTTAATTACTTTTCCCAGCAGGTCACCCAAGCCAGTACTACTCTCACATGAGCACGCTTAACCGTATGGGCGATTAACCGTTAGACCACAAAACGCGTTTCTAACACGATTTGAGTTTTCAACTTATTAGAAAAAGTCAACATATTTTTCCCTCCTCCTTTGACCAAAAATCATTCCTTGACATTATAAGTCATTCCTTGATTTTTAGGCTTACGGTTTGATGTCTAAAAGACATTTAATACCAACCGACACTAGACTGAGCCCAGTCTAAACATTATAAGTCATTTTAAATCAATATTATCCTATTAGAAAAGTAACATTTTACTTTTCTCAATTTTACGCAATATTCGTACGTTTTACGAATTACGCGTTTTAGACCCGTGTTTCCAGTTTTTAGCAGGGTTTTAGCACCCGATAGAACCTACCACTCATTTTATATTTTATTATGGACTATATGGACATGTTTAACAATACTTTCAAATTCCATAATTTTACGACACCCGGTTTTACGTTTTGAGGCTTAATCATTTACGATTGGCATTTCCCGGAGTCAAAACTAACCAAGTATCTTGGATAATATCAACAAAGTCCAACACTTCCTCCCCAAGGCTTGACAAACCGCCTCTAGGGGGGGGGATTCACACTTGTGGCTTGATCTTGACCATTGATTCTTAGATCATGACAAGTGTTGAACTTGGTGACCAAGTTTTGGTAATATCCTAGTCATTTCCTAACCTCCTCAAGACACTATAAAACCCTCTTCTCCTCCTTCCTTTGTACGCCACCATCACAACACACAAACACCATCTCCTTTGCTTGATCTTCTTCCAATTCTATGCAAGAATCAAGTGCAACATCAACTTTGAAACTATAGTTTGGTTTTGATTCATCAAACACTTCCAAACTACATAAACTTTGGTGATTTCTCTTGAGTTTGAATCCACTCAAGTCACCTCAACCTTCATCATCCATCTTTCAAGATTACAAGGGTAGAAAGATTGCATGAAGTGAAGTGGGTTGAAGCAAGTCTATCAAAGTCCTATCCTTACATGTTAACTTCCTTTCATCTTTGAAAGCCAAAAGTTGTAAGCCAAACCCTAGCTTGCTTCTTGTTAAATAATCATATTCATGTTATTTACATATTATTTGTGCTATATTATGTCTTGTATTCATGTCCATGATGTATAAAAATGAGCAAAACAAGTTATTGTAATTGATTGTTAAAAGAAGTTATTAAAACAAGTAAACTAGTGATTTTCTTGGTAAGACCTGATCAAAATGGTAAAAATATGATATTGGATTATTACATATTGTAGTAGAGGACCTAACAAGGAAACCATAGCAATTTGAACCACCTAAAACGAGTATACGAGTCAAAAGTTACGCCCATTTGAAGTTACCAAAGATTTCCGGCAAAGCTGCCAAAACTTTCTGTTACAGAAACTTTAAACACGCAAAAAGAGGCATTTCTGGTCCGTTTCATGAAAAAGTTAAAACACGAAAGTTGTCCGAAATCACGTTTTCCTTCAGGTATAAAGAAGCTCGAGCCCTGAAAACGCTTTCCGAGTGATAAAATTCTTCAAATTCTAAACAGCCCATTTTTAGACCAAAGTCACTATATTATGGTTATACTTTAAAAGGAACAAGAGGTCTTATGACCTATAATCAAGACCACAACCATGGCTAGAGCCAAGGTTGTGTCTTATAACCTTGGAACAAGGACCAAAGGTCATGGCTAGGCCATGACGAAATGACCAAGTAAACTTACAAAGGCGTAAACATGAAACAATGAATTAGGCGATAACATGAACAAGCAATTTGGATCTACTTCACTTAAAAGGAACCATGAGATATTACAAAGAGAAAATGGTTATTCAAGACTTATGAAACTACCCCTAATAACAATCTTCATGTACTCATAAACTTTCCTAAGTTTATTCAAATATCAGACATGTAACTTTTTGGATCGAAACTTATATCTATATACTTTATCAACTACTACAATAGTAGGGAGCCTCATGTGAGGAGTTCATTATGTAAGCCGTCGAGATGAGTTGTGGATTTACGAATTAAAGTGTCCTGGCTCCTCGAACGCTTACTAACATGACTTCTGAATTATGTCGGCCCGAACGGTAGTAAACGATATACAAAACATACATGTTCATGAATCTTTTCTTTCAAAGACTTACAATATACATCATACCACATCATGGACTAGATGCAAGATATATATATATATATATATATATATATATATATATATATATATATATATATATATATATATATATATATATATATAGGCACTTATTCATATTCTTTACTCCGATCCTAAGTCGCGACATTCTATTATAGTTTGCTCGTAGAAACCTACACGATCCAACCATCACCTTCATTACTTGCTATCCAACTTAAGGTGAGTTCGTAGCCCCGCTTTCTATTGTTTAACTATTTTACAAACCCATGGGGGGAATACATGCTATTATTTTTCTACTCGAACACAATGCTTTCTAATGTATGCTTCACGACTATGTTTTATTGTCACTAAGTAACGATTGCCATGTTCGAAGTCCCTATATCATGAACCATTAGTCACTACCTTTAGTGAGCGCGAATATTGTGAATAGATCTATTGGGATTGACGGATCCCATTTGTGTTGAACAACGATGAGTTCACACAAATGCACTATATTTGAGATTTAGCGGTATAATGGCAAAAGTACCTTGATAGGGCTTCTATAATGCCAATTTTGTTGGTTCGATGTTAATGTTTTGGTTGCATGAGCTTAGTGAAATAAATAACGATTTTGTTTTCTAACTATGAGTGTGAGTCTATAGCTCACACTACGATTATTATGTTCAAATGATTTAACAAACTCTACGAATTCCACTCAACCTTTGTATTGACCTCTCAAGCATGTATTTCAGGTTCATGACGATCAAGGATGGCACGGAAGGACACGGATACTCAAAAGGGCTATAAATTTTATTATCATTCAAAACTCAATTAATGTAATTTGTAAACATGGAACCATCTGGGACCTCATTTTGTAATCTCTGATATTTATACAATTTGAATGATAAATCTTTTAAAACGACTCAATTGGAGTTCGTTTTCTATTATTGTGACTATTGTGCCGTCAAGTAACACCCAGTTCGAATTCCGCTGCAACCATGAATTGGGGGTGTTACAGATTGGTAACAGAGCCATGGTTATAGAGAAACGGGTCTAATTGAGACCTAAACTATAACTACAATTAAAAGCAAAAACATTTTATAGCCTTCCGCTCTCCGTGTCTTCCATCCTCCAGACGATTATGGACTTATTAAGCATTTTATGCTACATGAACATATTAGTATATTGATATATAAACTCGGTTTATTTTCAATCATTTATCTAAACAATGGACTAAACATACCTGCATATGCCTATTCTAGGGCATTTTGACACAATCACATTCTCCCAATCATGTTCCTACTCCAACATTTTATGTCCAAGACATTGTAACTGATTGCAATGGTCTTTCCTATTTTCCAAGACATTGTATTATACAATGGTCTTAACCATTTCTCAAATGTTTTGAGTCACACAATGGTCTAACCTACTTCCCAGACATTGTGAATTGCACAATGGTCTAACCTACTTCCGAGACATTGTGTTTTGCGCAATGGTCTCTAGAATTATTCCATCACATCATCAATATCATTTCATATGATATCAAAAACCCATCACAATCTATCGATTTCCAAACAAGAAATATGAGATTTCTAAAGGATAAACTAATCCATCACCTACAAAAGCTGAAGTTTCTCTACATTCATCAAAGTTTTCTTCTGAAACCTTCATTGTTAAAAGCTCGTGATCCTGGCCAAGTATGTTCTATTTTAGAACTACTTAAAACATCCTTTCCATACGTACCTACCCTTACTATCTTCTATGCAATGGAATATGAAAACATACGTTACAAGTCTTGTATGGGCGGGACTTGCAACTTAAGGGTTTGACATCGCCTTTGTTTAGTGGACAGTTTCCCGAAAGCAACGGACATATCACAAGTATACCTAATTTAGGTATTTGAAAATTTTATCGAACCTCGGCTAAATATAGACTAGTCACCTATATTTAACCTAGGGACAGTGGAATATAGTCTGACTAACTATATTCGACTTAAAATTTTCAAATACTGGGAATAGTTGTACTAGGGTTATGTTCAGATTAATTTCCTACTTGAACTCGATAAACCACCAGAATTCTTTAAAACGATCTAGAGACACGATAGTGTCTTACCACTCAGCGAAATCTTAACACCTTATTTGTACTACCTAATTTCATTCTTGAAAGTTTTCATTTATGAGATAATCCGAACTACTATCTTGGGATAGTTATCAATTATTCTCTTCATCCTGTAGAAGTACTATCCTGTTTAGGTCCTAAGGATACCATTCCGTCATAAACCTTTAAAATTTCTTAAAATTTTAAAGCAAACTTGACATCTCTACCAATATTAATGTTAAGCATACTCTACACACTTTTGTTCATCAACATATCGTATCATTATCTTCACAACCGTTACAACCACAAGCTCATTAACAGATCTTGATGCACTTTTAAAGCTCAAATCATCCTTAGTTACACCACAAGTACCCTCATCAGCTTTACAAGATTGAATATTCATCTTATACTTTTGCTACACCAGTATCATCTCGTAATACACTACCTTGTAACTCACCGGCTAAGTATGAATGTTGGGTTGGGAATTCTTAAGTAGGATGATTTGTAATTATTTGAATGGATTGGGATGCCTTTTCATTTAAATAAAGAAATTGTAAATCACCGAACCATAAGTTTATATTTCCGTATTTACATTGTTTGGGATGCCTCTCTATGTAAATAAAGAATTATAAACAAGTGGGCTTATTTGTATCCGAAATAACATAAGTATGAAGTCAATAAACACTAGGTACAACAACCGATTACCTACTAGACTATGATTGCAATTACTATCTCAATTCCTATTAATATTCGACTGCTATATCAATTTCCTTTAATATTCGACTATTACCATACCTTTCCTACATAAAAGTAAGCCTCATCCTACGCCATACACTGAAATGACAAATCAAACTACATCACTGGTAACCCCAGAATTTAGTCCTCATAAGTAACCACACCTTTTCATCGACACCACTCCAACATATGACACACAAAGAACTTCGGGACGAAGTTCCCCGTAAGGGGTAGAGAGTGTAACAACTCGCATTTTCTGGTTAATTACTTTTCCCAGCAGGTCACCCAAGCCAGTACTACTCTCACATGAGCACGCTTAACCGTATGGGCGATTAACCGTTAGACCACAAAACGCGTTTCTAACACGATTTGAGTTTTCAACTTATTAGAAAAAGTCAACATATTTTTCCCTCCTCCTTTGACCAAAAATCATTCCTTGACATTATAAGTCATTCCTTGATTTTTAGGCTTACGGTTTGATGTCTAAAAGACATTTAATACCAACCGACACTAGACTGAGCCCAGTCTAAACATTATAAGTCATTTTAAATCAATATTATCCTATTAGAAAAGTAACATTTTACTTTTCTCAATTTTACGCAATATTCGTACGTTTTACGAATTACGCGTTTTAGACCCGTGTTTCCAGTTTTTAGCAGGGTTTTAGCACCCGATAGAACCTACCACTCATTTTATATTTTATTATGGACTATATGGGCATGTTTAACAATACTTTCAAATTCCATAATTTTACGACACCTGGTTTTACGTTTTGAGGCTTAATCATTTACGATTGGCATTTCCCGGAGTCAAAACTAACCAAGTATCTTGGATAATATCAACAAAGTCCAACACTTCCTCCCCAAGGCTTGACAAACCGCCTCTAGGGGGGGGGGGGATTCACACTTGTGGCTTGATCTTGACCATTGATTCTTAGATCATGACAAGTGTTGAACTTGGTGACCAAGTTTTGGTAATATCCTAGTCATTTCCTAACCTCCTCAAGACACTATAAAACCCTCTTCTCCTCCTTCCTTTGTACGCCACCATCACAACACACAAACACCATCTCCTTTGCTTGATCTTCTTCCAATTCTATGCAAGAATCAAGTGCAACATCAACCTTGAAACTATAGTTTGGTTTTGATTCATCAAACACTTCCAAACTACATAAACTTTGGTGATTTCTCTTGAGTTTGAATCCACTCAAGTCACCTCAACCTTCATCATCCATCTTTCAAGATTACAAGGGTAGAAAGATTGCATGAAGTGAAGTGGGTTGAAGCAAGTCTATCAAAGTCCTATCCTTACATGTTAACTTCCTTTCATCTTTGAAAGCCAAAAGTTGTAAGCCAAACCCTAGCTTGCTTCTTGTTAAATAATCATATTCATGTTATTTACATATTATTTGTGCTATATTATGTCTTGTATTCATGTCCATGATGTATAAAAATGAGCAAAACAAGTTATTGTAATTGATTGTTAAAACAAGTTATTAAAACAAGTAAACTAGTGATTTTCTTGGTAAGACCTGATCAAAATGGTAAAAATATGATATTGGATTATTACATATTGTAGTAGAGGACCTAACAAGGAAACCATAGCAATTTGAACCACCTAAAACGAGTATACGAGTCAAAAGTTACGCCCATTTGAAGTTACCAAAGATTTCCGGCAAAGCTGCCAAAACTTTCTGTTACAGAAACTTTAAACACGCAAAAAGAGGCATTTCTGGTCCGTTTCATGAAAAAGTTAAAACACGAAAGTTGTCCGAAATCACGTTTTCCTTCAGGATTAAAGAAGCTCGAGCCCTGAAAACGCTTTCCGAGTGATAAAATTCTTCAAATTCTAAACAGCCCATTTTTAGACCAAAGTCACTATATTATGGTTATACTTTAAAAGGAACAAGAGGTCTTATGACCTATAATCAAGACCACAACCATGGCTAGAGCCAAGGTTGTGTCTTATGACCTTGGAACAAGGACCAAAGGTCATGGCTAGGCCATGACGAAATGACCAAGTAAACTTACAAAGGCGTAAACATGAAACAATGAATTAGGCGATAACATGAACAAGCAATTTGGATCTACTTCACTTAAAAGGAACCATGAGATATTACAAAGAGAAAATGGTCATTCAAGACTTATGAAACTACCCCTAATAACAATCTTCATGTACTCATAAACTTTCCTAAGTTTATTCAAATATCGGACATGTAACTTTTTGGATCGAAACTTATATCTATATACTTTATCAACTACTACAATAGTAGGGAGCCTCATGTGAGGAGTTCATTATGTAAGCCGTCGAGATGAGTTGTGGATTTACGAATTAAAGTGTCCTGGCTCCTCGAACGCTTACTAACATGACTTCTGAATTATGTCGGCCCGAACGGTAGTAAACGATATACAAAACATACATGTTCATGAATCTTTTCTTTCAAAGACTTACAATATACATCATACCACATCATGGACTAGATGCAAGATATATATATATAGGCAGTTATTCATATTCTTTACTCCGATCCTAAGTCGCGACATTCTATTATAGGTTGCTCGTAGAAACCTACACGATCCAACCATCACCTTCATTACTTGCTATCCAACTTAAGGTGAGTTCGTAGCCCCACTTTCTATTGTTTAACTATTTTACAAACCCATGGGGGGAATACATGCTATTATTTTTCTACTCGAACACAATGCTTTCTAATGTATGCTTCACGACTATGTTTTATTGCCACTAAGTAACGATTGCCATGTTCGAAGTCCCTATATCATGAACCATTAGTCACTACCTTTAGTGAGCGCGAATATTGTGAATAGATCTATTGGGATTGACGGATCCCATTTGTGTTGAACAACGATGAGTTCACACAAATGCACTATATTTGAGATTTAGCGGTATAATGGCAAAAGTACCTTGATAGGGCTTCTATAATGCCAATTTTGTTGGTTCGATGTTAATGTTTTGGTTGCATGAGCTTAGTGAAATAAATAACGATTTTGTTTTCTAACTATGAGTGTGAGTCTATAGCTCACACTACGATTATTATGTTCAAATGATTTAACAAACTCTACGAATTCCACTCAACCTTTGTGTTGACCTCTCAAGCATGTATTTCAGGTTCATGACGATCAAGGATGGCACGGAAGGACACGGATACTCAAAAGGGCTATAAATTTTATTATCATTCAAAACTCAATTAATGTAATTTGTAAACATGGAACCATCTGGGACCTCATTTTGTAATCTCTGATATTTATACAATTTGAATGATAAATCTTTTAAAACGACTCAATTGGAGTTCGTTTTCTATTATTGTGACTATTGTGCCGTCAAGTAACACCCAGTTCGAATTCCGCTGCAACCATGAATTGGGGGTGTTACAATTATCAGGTTTACAATAATCCTATAAATCATAGCCCTCAGCATATTAATCAAATATCTGTGATATATTACTATTCTATGAATGATAATTCCATCATCTTGAGATTTAGCATTTAAATGTCAAACTTTATTATCATCTTGAGATTTAACATTCAAATGTCAAACTTCATCATGATATTTCCTGGTGTATTTTAGAAGATTATGTATCTTGTAATTTTATCTTTTAAAGATCAAATCTCCCACTTGCTTTTAGCAATTTAAAGACCATCTTTAAATACTTAGCAAATTAAGAAATAATACAATATTCTCTTTTGGGATATTACAAATACATATTGACAGTTCCTAACTTCATTTTGTTAATAACCTCTTCATAAGCAGTTAAACAAATTTGGAACTTCAATTTAAGACTTAATGTGATTCATCACATTCATCACATTCCATCATATGATAATGTCTTATTAATCTTCTATGTTGGAGTTTTATTAAATATGTCCAAGTCATACTCAACATTCTAACCTTGAAAACTTTTGGAAGAAAAGAAGTCATAGTTATCTTTAATCAAACAATATAACACGAGTTTGATTTTCCTAACTGAACATACCATAAACATTTGATATTTCATTAGTATCAATATTGCAAGACAATCTAACAATATTTAAGATAACCATATTCGTTTTGACTTGTCTATTTACCAACTAATTCATTTTAATGGTATAATAATTTTCAAGCCTATTACATGCCTTATAACACAAGTACTTTTTACAAAGTTACTTCATGTCCATGTCTTTACAAGAAAAACATAAACTGTTATAATCCCACTATACGTTATAAGTCATTTAACAATTTAATAACTTCATGTATATGTCTTAATTAAAAAACATAACAGGATAACGTCTTACTTTACTATAAGTCTTGTAACAATTAAAAGACTTTATGTTTATATCTTTACAATGAAACATAAACATGTTTAACTAAAGTAATTATGAACACCATCTTTTGGTTTCAATAGTGATTTCAAGTTAATTTATTACTTCACAATAATGTAAATAACATCATTTCTTCATTTATTTATGTCATTCCAAGAACACATAAATATTCAGATTGAAGTAGCATTAGATTACTTAATTAATTTATGTCATTCCATGAATTCATAAATCTATAAATTAAAGTAGTCTTGATATCATATTGACACATGTTCTAATAGGTATCTAATTTAGAGACTGCAAATTCTCATAGTTCAATTACATCAGTTGATCTGCTAGTAATGAAAATATGAAATTCACCTTGTTGTTGCAATCTAGTTAAGCTTTCACATAACATAAATTGTAACACCAAGTGTTTCTTGAATTAGCCTAGTATAATTCATATCAGAACATTATTCTAACTTAGAAACTACAAATTCTCATAGTTCAATTACATCAGTTGATCTGCTAGTAATGAAATATGAAATTCGCCTTGTTGTTGCAATCTAGCTAAGTTCTCACATAACATAAATTGTAACACCAAGTGTTTCTAGAATTATCTAATTATAATTCATATTAGAACATTATTCTCTTACCATGTAGTCAAGAGAATCCATTAAATCATATCTTTATGAGTTGTTTCTTGCACACATTAAAGATAACATTTCTCCCACTTGTGCATGGAACAACCTCATATAGTTGATAAACAACATGCCATGCATTTGTTTATGTGTTCAATATGATTGTGTCATAGATTTTAGCATAACAAGTATATGTAAAACAACAATGTCTAGTAATTATCTTTAGCTACCAAGATATCAAAGCTTGTAACTCCCACTGAATTAAAGATCATTACAATCATTCCTTATTCAGTGATAAGTACACAATACTCCCACTGAATTTGACAACATTGTAAATGTTTGCTATCCAGTGAAAGCAAATAGTGTGCTTTTAACTTTCCTACACCTTTGAATGTCCATACGTAACAATTACTTATGTACTAAAAGTGTATTCTACTACGTAAATGATGGACTATCCACCAAATGCTATTAACTTGAAAATTGGGCATGCAATTTCTTCCTTAATAGGTCTACCATCCTACAATGTATGTAGCACCTTTAGCATAGTAAAAACAACTAGTTTGTCTTTAAACATTTTGCAGTAATTAGTCTAGCTTCTAATTACAATAACTCATAAAATGTCATACATAATTTTCTGTTAACCAAATATCATATTTGTTACTAAGAACTTGATCACCGAATGAGGATGATAAAATCCCTATGAAAAATATTCGCAATTTTCTTAACTATTAAAAAATTTGCTATGAGTTATATTAGAATTTAGACATATCTAATATTCCTATTATCCTTTCTCATTCATGAAAAGGAATAGGATTGTGTCTCACTCTTCCTTCATAAAAAGGAGACTTCTTTTGTCTTTTAAGTAAATATTTCTTAATCAAACATTTATTTGAAAACAAATTTAGATCAATTTACCAAAGCCCAAAGTGCGTTTACGGTTTGAACGTTGCATTAATACATTAAAACGAATTACAAAATTCAATTTCAGTATTTTCGGTAATTAGATCTTTAAGAAAATAAAATACCCATTTGTAAATATTTATATAAACCGTAGTATTTTCTTAAAGCTAGGATCCAAATTGACATAGTACCATTACATCAGTTGATCTGCTAGTAATGATAGTATTCAACAAGGTAATTGTTGAACAATAATTGCCAATATCATATTGCAATTCCTAGATTTATGGGATTTACAATCACAAAACTTTTGTAATGTAAGCATGTTTGATCCCCATCTTAATGCCTTGAGTCCAAGATCTCACTTCCTACTCAATTTAAGTCGTTTAACTTAAAAACTGCAATCTCACAAATCCATCACATCAGTTGATCTGCTAGCAATGAATTTATGAAATTTACCTCTCCATTGCAATCTCGCCAAGTTCTCACATGACGTAAATTACAACTTCAAGTGTTCTTAATTAGATGGCATTCGACTTAATTTTATAAGGGTATTAATATTTTGATGTGATCAAAATAATGTATGAAGAAGCATGCATACAACTTCATAACATTGGTTTTACAAAACATTTTTATTACCAATTTGCTAAGAATAAAATAACAAATTTTTGATTGAGGTATCGGGTTTACCAATTAAAGAATTACCATCAATTATCGTCCACTATATCGTACTTTCGCATAAGCCTGAAAGCTTAGTGTTTCGGATAATCATTGTGAAATTGTGGTTAATTCACCCTTAAGATGACAGTGTACATGTAATGGTTGTTCGGTAAGTCTAATTTACACACAAACGAGCGTTAAGACAGAATGTTGTCTCTCTAAGGCCACAATTTAATGCGAAGCCATCCTTATACCCATCTTATAGTGTATAAACTTCGGTCGGGCCTAGTTAACCATGACGTACAAAAACATCAATCAACCAATTCTTTGAAATTTAAACTCTTAAAAACCAAAACAATTTCGCCATTATTTAGTCCGTATTATTTTTCTATTCAAAATTACCCTTTTCGTTTATAAACATGTCTAACACAATTAATAAACAAAACAAGTAATGTACAATAAAAAATAAAACAACTAAATAAACAAATGTACATAATCATAACAATTAAATATGTATAAAACATGTAGCCACATGCAAATCTTATTCAATAGTCTTATTAATAATCAAATCTAGGTGTATAACGCATTTGTTCAATTAAGGCTTTCTTCTTCTAGGAAAAAGAGCCACATACATCGATAAATCGATTACGTAAGCCAAAACTAAACAAATACCACATAGCACATAATTGATTACTTAATATTAGAGTCTTCCCCAATTCAACATCTATTAATAAATTTACATGTTTCGATATAACTTAACAATTAATATATATATACAATTTAAACCATTTAAATTATCACACAATATAAAATCCATGCAAATATGCACTTTTTCATGGATTAAGCTTAACAATTAACATATTGCACCAAGATCGTTTACTAAAACGCATAACAAATTACATGACATCCTAGGGTTTCTAATCATATTAAAAATTCAAAAACCAAAACCCTAAAACCCTTTAAGGTCAAATCGACCCAAAAAAAAATTAGGGTTAGGAATCTAAAAACCCTAAAAAACATGTAACTAAACGAATCAAGATCCAATTTTTATGCGTTTCGATAATTAATTACACATTATAACGGCTCTAGATGCCACTGTTGGAATTATAATATCATGACATTCATATAAAATAAACCAAACACATCAAGTGAGCATACCGAAAGCAATTATAACAAGATCATATAACATGTAATTAATTAATCAATATTAAATAGTAAACGTACCTTTGTGATTCTAGCCCGAACAAGAATCAAATTGCAATCTTCAATCAAAAACCCTAATTAGGGTTTATGTGGATTACAAGAATTACCCCTTACCTCTTTTGTAATTCAATCGAAGAATCAAACAATAATGTGTTTGAATCACGTTCTTGTACACACGTACTAATTCAAGAAAAAGTTTATGTAAGTAATTAAACACAAAACTTTGTTTAGATCAAGAAAATCGAAACCCTTATAGGTTTGTTTTATGGATCGACTAGAACAAGAAAGAGGAGAGAAAAACACCAAGATGTGTGTGTACAAGTTATGAGAAACAATGAATCTTGGGTTTGTATTTATACTAATGAATACATGGAGCTCGAGGTAAATAAGGAGGTGGAACCTCCTTATGGCCGATCGGTCATGGATCCCTCAAGGGGTTTCCGGAACCTTCTCTTGTTTTCAATTATTCATAAGTATTACTTTCCTAATCTTCGTTTAATAGGTCATTAGTCATTTATCATTAAATACTAATTACTATTATTTATTTTTTGTTTATTAATAATTACTTATAATATTTTATAAATAATTATTTCTTTTTCTCTTCATACGTATTGTGTGCAATCTCGTGATCTCGAGTTCGATCCTAACATACGACTACTAAAATAATGTCCATAATCTAACAAATTCAACCGAGATTGAAACAACAAAAACGTTCCACTTTACTAGCTAATTCCCTTTGAAACTTTAAAAAAAACTTGACCATTTGTATTTATTAAATTTGACCGTTTGTATAATATATATATATATATATATATATATATATATATATTTTAAATTTTACCACTTTTCATACAATAAATACAAGCATCAAACCCATTTTCAAACATACAATTCAAACACAATTCAACCAAAATCTCATCAATATTTACAATGTCAAAGAAAAACACTCCACAATTAAAAAACGACAATCCCGACTACCCCAAAATGCACCGGATATGAATTTCTCTCCGCAAAACGACTTTGAATTAACCGGCGTAACACCACCACGACAACGGGGTATTCACTTTCGTGCACCCACTTTTAAATACTCATCACGACTACCACAACCTAATCCAAATGAAAACCCGTTTTACGTTAATAAACCATTTGTCCCACCGCAACGTCCTAATACGGATTATCACCAAGAACCAAGTGGGTCGTAGTATCGTCGTAACATGGATTTCTTGCATTGTTCCCAACCATATCAAGATTATTCTCCGATTCATAGTACTAATCTTGATATGAATTTGGATGATTGGGGAGACTATCCGACTCCACAATACTTGACCCAAAACTACATGAGTCAAGATGCTTCGATGGGGCAAGGTTCGGGTCACGGTTCTTACTATGGCTCTTTCCACGGTTCCATGCCCGTTGATGAAGATGATGATGTCGAAGAGACATCACCCATCATGCCAAAGAAGCCTTTGCGGCGTGCTACAAAGGGGAAGGACAAAGGCAAACAACCCGAACCGAAGAAATAGGTCGAACCATCGACACCGGCAGAATAGATCGCGCTTTGTAGATCTTTTATCTTTATTTCGGAAAATGGCATAAAAAAGGAAACACTATGAACCGGCACCGCCTTTGGGAGTTGGTGATAAAGTACTTTCAACGAGAAGCTGGTTTAGACCGGACATACGACTCGATCCAAATGGAAGAATAAGATTTGTGGTAAGGTTATGAATTTTTGTGCTATTATGGATAATATCCAATATACTCATGGAAGTGGTGAGAATGATGAAGACGATAAAGAAAAAGCTCTTAGAGAGTATCGTGTGCGTTACAGTCATGAGTTCAATTTGTTGAAGTGCTGGAAAGTATTGAGGGGTCATGATGCTTGGAAGAGGGAGATGCCTCTTTTCCAATCGAATAGTCGGAAGAAATCAAAGGGTTCTGCAACTACCTCGGGGTCAACACAAGGTCCCGCAAATTTCCAAGACTTGGATGGCAATGATGATGCGGAGGATGATACTAGAGAATCACGACCACAAGGTCGTGACACATCCAGGAAGAAATCATCCTCCTCCTCTCGTGATCCACCAGCATCATTTGTTAATTCGCTAGCATCGACCTCTTTCAGCTTGAAGCCGTCAAAACTGGCGAAAAATAAAGAGCTTGAAGAGTCGTGGAAATCATTGAAGGAACATGTGCTAGCGATGAAAAGAGAAAAAATGGAACAAGAGCTAGCGATAAAAAGAGAGAAAATCAAACTCCAACAAAAGCAAATGGAAATCTTGGACCTCACAAAAAAGGAGCAAGACTTGATTTTCTACAATTCGGCAATCGATCCAAAGTTGGAAGTTGGGACCACGACAACTACAAGAAATTTTGCAGCTTAAGGCAACAATCAAGGCACGCTACCATTTAGATTACTAGTTTTATTGAAGTGTTGTCATGTTTAAGTTTTTAATTTAGTATTGTAATGTTTTTATTTTAATGTTTTTTATTTTTAATGAATTTTAAATTTGTTTTTTAAATGTTTGAATATATATATATATATATATATATATATATATATATATATATATATATATATATATATATATATTATGAGAAGGGTTCTTAAAATGAGAAGGGTAGGAATGATTGTGGGTGTGACATGTGTCACCCTGTATAAAAAAAAAATTCCCGCCAAAATTTTTACTGCATCGTGATGCAGTAACCGTGATGCAGTAAAAAAATATATTGCATCATGATGCAGTAAGCATAATGAAGTAAAAAATATACTGCATCGTGATGCAGTAACCGTAATGCAGTAAAAAAATTTATTGCATCGTGATGCAGTAAAAATTTTGGCCGGAAAAAAAAATTTGCCCAAAAAACTTTTTTTGGCGGGAATTTTTTTTTCCCGCCAAAATTTTTACTGCATCACGATGCAGTAACCGTGATGCGGCATGATGATGTGGCATGGGGATGACACATGTCACTCCCACAATCCTTCCTAACCTTCTCATTTTAAGCCCCTTCTCATTCTATCCCTACCCTATATATATATATATATATATATATATATATATATATATATATATATATATATATATATATATATATATATATATATATATAATACAAGGTTGTCCTATTATTTCTCACTCAAAATATCTAATCAATTGACATCTGGAAACCCCTGATTTTTCATGACCGTAGATTGTTTACAGCACATTTTGGGCGGAAGAACTAACTAACAATCCATTCCATGTTTCCCATCTCAAAAAAAACACACACACACAATTAAATCCTCTCAAATTATCTCCCACAAACCCTAACGATTAGATTAGGTCCATGGAACTAAAATATTTATCCATTCTCATTTTTTTTTTCGATCGATTTATTTGAAATCCTCTCAAGTCTCAACCATTCCCTTCTCAAACCCTAATCGAAAAACAAAAAATCAATCTTGATGATAAACGATATTGATAAATAAAGCCTTTAAATTGAATAATCAATCTGGATGATAATTGATTATAAGAATTTTTGCATATATCAATTTATATTAATTTTTGCAGCTTTTGAATGAAATCGATTAATCTATTTTCTTAATCATGCCGCCTAAATCCTTGATTCAATCAGGTATACTCTCAATTACACATAACCTAATTTCTTAATCATGCCGCCTCAATCATGCCGATTGTAAAAAATGGACGCAAAGAGCTGGATCATTATGATATGTGGTTCGTCAACATAAACCTGGAAATCCATTGATGATGGGGCGTTTTTCTACACATCTTAATTCATTATATTATTTATTCATTGTATGAATTAACCAATTTTGAATTTGATTTTTTTTCAGGTGTGAATTTGATTTTTAAGGTTTTTTGAATTGGGGTTTTTTCGAATTGATGGTTATTTGGAGGTTAAATGATTGCCGAAAATGTCGTATTTAATCTCTACATTCAACAATAACCATAGGTAAATTTATATTTATATAATTTTACATGTTTTGATTATCAAATAAAATGATTAGGATATTAAATTTGATGTTATAATGTATTTTTATTTTCTAATACAATTGTATATCATTTCTCATGGAATGAGAGCGTGAGCACGTTTGAGAATCTTATGTGTCAAAAGTCATGAAAAAAATGTTGCGATACACAGCTTTTGTGATGTGTTTTTTTTAGATGTGTGTATTATTTTTCTCTTTGTAATCAAGCTATAATGCATGCTATTACTTTTTTTCAAAAAGGTACTTTTGGGTCTATCAACATGTTTTAGAAATGACCCACTTCAACCTGTTATGCGACTCACTGTTATCATAACCTCATTAATCATTATCCAAGTAATAACATAAGTATGTTAAAATTGTAATACATTTCATGTAATGGTACTTGCTGCATCAATTATCTAAAAGAAAATAATTTATGTGCATAAGTGTTCTACGTCAAAGAGTTTTTTAAACTAGGATTCGTTTCAACCTGTTACCTTTTTTTGCCACTTTTGTTAAGCTTAATCATTATGATACATCCTTTATAAGTTAGCTATTTTGTTGATACATACCTCTGGTTTTTGAGTAATCATCATTAATTCCGTAGTGACACTGATTGTGGGGATGCCTATTTTGCATTGGGATCAAAAGTTGAGTAATCAAAAAGTACCAAAGATGATTGGATTTGTTATCCAATTCACACTTCCATATATAGAAATGTAGATTCGTCAATAAGTTAGGCTTGATTAAATCTGGTAAATGTGTATCACATCTGAATTACAGGTAATTGTTTCATAAAGATTGCGAAAAACGCGGTTTTTGAATTGCATAAACTCGAGCTTTTTCCGAAAACTGATTTGAAGACGTTTGTTTTTCCACCTTTTTAATGATTTTATTTCTTCCGAAAAGTGGCTTATTATGTTATTGTTGGTTTCAATGCCATTGAACCACACTACTGATTATATGCTTTTCATCTTTGATTTCACCAGGTTGACTTATCTGAGTTATCTCACCTTGGAAGCAAGAAAGAGGTTTCATCTAAATATTCAAAGTAGGGCTGAGCATCGGGCCGGATCCCGACCCGACCCGACCCGACCTGACATATACCGATACCGACATTAGCCAAAATTCCATCCCGATCCCGAACCCGAAAAGCATCGGGTCGGTTCGGTTTTAATCGGGCCTAATCGGGCGGTTTGTCGGTATTCCATTTTGTCCCGATTTTGGACTTTTTTTCCAACTGGCCCATTATAAGAACTGGGCAACTGGCCCATGAACTGTCAAATGAAAACATGGATTCCAAATGAAAACAATAATTGGAGTATAAAAATGAAGGCTACGGTTGAGGTTGCTGGTAATTATAAAGGTATAGCGAATGTATCGTTGACTTTGGTGGTTAAGAAGAAAGGTGTTCCGGATCTTACTATGGTTGATTTTCCTGGAATCACTCGGGTTCCCATTGGTGATCAACCAGATGACATTTATGAACAAATTTCTGGTACGTTTATGCATATGAATATAAAGATATCGGAAGCTATTGAGAAGGCTAAGATGATTCGTTTTTTTTTTTTTACTAAAAATGTGAAAGAAACAAACGGGACTTTTGATACCAGTGGTAGGCGCATATTTTAGCAAAACCTAAATGATGTAACGGGCCAAGCGGGCATCTGTCGGTTTTTTAACCGACCCGACCCGATAACCGACACAAGCTTATTCCTCAACCGACTCCCGACCCGTATTGTATCGGTTCGGTATCGGGCCTTTGTCGGGCGGGTCGGTTTGTCGGGCTTAACGGGCTTCGGGCGGTTATGCTCAGCCCTAATTCAAAGTGATTACGTAAGCTCATTAGGCAAGTAATTGCTTTCAAGAAGCGTTAGGAGGCACACATTAAGAACCACAACATCAACAAGGATTCTGAAAAATTATTGGACTCTCTTGGACACGTTATTCGCATTGTAAAGTCTCTATTTCATGTCTTTATATCTACACATTATATATATATATATATATATATATATATATATATATATATATATATATATATAACATGGCGCAACTGACGGTGCCTCCAACCTTAAAATACTAATATCTGGGGCATCTAACTTTAAAATAATAGTATCTATGACAGGCCCAACTGTGGGAATCCAAATTTTTAACGAGGCATGGCCTGTTGGTACAAAGAGTGCTCCCAGTCACACCTTCAGCCAAGTACTCTCTACATTTACCAACGTCATAGGGGTACTATCATTTCAGCCCAGTACTCTCTACATTTGCCAATGTTACTTCCCTGTTAAGCATTATCAGGAACTTTAGTTTGATAGACCTGCACCATCATTTGCACCGTGTCACTATCCAGACGTTGCCATCTCACCAAAAACAAATCAAACCATTCAGATCAAAGTTTACAAATGCTGTGTTTCATCAAAGCATTATCAAACCAATAACGATGTTAAAAAGTTTGTGGGATTTGGTTGTTTTAACATTTTTTTCCCGCCAATTAACTATTGCGTTATTTTATATTATGTAAAATGAATTCCTAAATTTGTTTTTGGGTATTTACAGGAATTGGCTCTCTCAAGGGCGGATGATGATGATTCGGTTCCTGGCAAAGAGGCATTAAATAGTACTATTGTAACCCCGGTACCTTTTCTAAACCTATTACTAGCCAAAATATTTATTTTCGTACCTGAGACACATTAAAACTTTTATTTTTGATTATTTGGGCTTGAAAAACGTGAGATATATTGGAAACGAGAACTTTGGTCCTTGATTGACTCAGCACAACCTAGAACACTCGAATTGTATTGCATTTGCCAAATTATTTGAATTGTTTTGAGTTTTGGAAAAACTCTAAAGTTTATGCTTGATTTTATTGAAAAAATTATTTCGTGAACAATGGCGCAAGTTTCGTAAATTTTTGAGTCCGTTTGCTATGTCGTTCGAGCCCCGGAGCGTCTAACATTAGAAGTTTACTTCGTTGGCGATATTGGACCTTAGAGTATCACCTTTCACTTACCCCATACTTTCATTAATTTCAAAACTTACCCTATACTATTTACATCATACATATACCCCCAACTCACCCCATTTCCTCATTTTATTTAATTAAAACACACACACACACACACAAATTTCTCTCTCTCCCTCCCACTTTTCCGTTCCCCGTCCGACCACCGCCGGCCACCCTCCGGCCGCAGGAAAATTATTCCGGCCACCCCAAAATTTATAACTTTTTATATTTTATAGATCGGGACTCCCCCATCATTCCCGTACCACCCACACCTCTCGTAACCCCCGTACGCACCCCTACGCGCCACCCCACCTGCTGCCGATCACCACCGAGACCACCACCAACCTCCTTCTGCCGGTTAAACACCTCCCCCGCCAACCTTTTTCTTATTTTTGATTTTATTTTAAAACCCTAGTTTTTGAAAATATTTATTAATCCGATTTTCATATTAAATCTTTTATAAAAATTGTTTTGATATGTTTTTAAACCCAAAAACTCGTGTGGATTCCTTGTTGTTTTCGTTTGGCCGCGACTCGGTATGAACTCACCGAGTCAACTCGTGACTCGGTGAGGATTTGATGTTTATTGATTGTTGTTGGTTGATATTGAGGACGAGGGAGTATATTATTGTGTTTGGTTTGGATTTTATCAAGGGTCCATTTGTTTGGGTGTCTCGGCAGCCACGAACCACCACCACCGTGCCTTGGGTGGTGGTGGGGAGGGAGTATGCTTATTGTTGTTGTTGTTGGTTGAGTGTTTGGATTAGTTTTAGGTTAGTTTGGGTTGGATTTGGTTGTTTGGTTTGAGCTGAGGAGACGGGTGAGGCTCGGTTTGGTTTTGGTTTGATTTTGGGTTATTTAGTTTTGACTTGGGTTGATTTTGGAGTATAATTGTTGTGGTGATTATTTTGGGTATTGATTTATAGTCTCGGGATATATATATTTTTATAGAAACTTAACTAATAATATAAAACGGATAATATATATATGAAATATAAAACGAATTGTTATAATTTAGTGGACTTATTATCGGAAATGATTCCGTATTATGACATTGTGAGCTTAAATTGGACGTATTGGATTTACGGCCATGGTTATTTGGATGTTTTGGACCCTTTGGTACACGAGACAGTAGGGTACGTTAGGCCTGTAAAGATCTTAACGTACCTGGAACCCGAACAAATACGAAATGGTCGATAAAACCTAAACAACTAATGGACTACGCGAATGATATATCCAATCATATTTACTTATATACATATATATATATATATATATATATATATATATATATATATATATATATATATATATATATATAATGGACTAAATTTTTAGACATTTTGATTAATCCGAATTTTAAACTTAAAAAAAATGCAAATAAAATAAATTTAAAAATGCTTACATGGCGACAATGTGATGACATGGCTCATAATGAATTACTGGTCATTGAGGTGGCATTGAGGTGGCATTAATGACGTCATACGCCTCCTGTTATATATAATGTGTATATATATATATATATATATATACTAACATTGTTTAAAAATAAAGAGTTGTTGACTCGGGAAATGTAATATAAACGGGCAGGTCATGCCGAAATTTTATAAAATTCTTTATAAACTTAAATTATTTTACCAAACATTATTATTATTTCAAAACCTTTTTATTTCAATGTTATTTTGGGGAAAACGGGTAAAATCCGAGACTTATTGTTACGTGTTATTATTTATTTTTATTTGAGTGAGTTCTTCTATGTTATTTCTTTTCTTTTCATTTCTTTTCGACGACTTTCTTCGAGGAGTTCTTTCGTCTTTCATGCGTACTTGGTCGTTTCGCCGACTTGTTTCTTTCCAACTTTCTTGTCTCCCACACGAGACTTTACGAAATCTATTTTCTTTCAAATGTCATTGTATTTACAAAACTTTTACTCAAGCATTGTTTATGGAAATATTCGAGTTTAGTTCTGAGTTATGCCATTTATATTGATTAGGTTGTGCTGAGGTCCCTTTTGCTGTGACGCATTATTGATTGGTTGCTATATCTCGTTTCCTGCTGATATTGTTAAGGTGTGATTCATAGCCCCGCTTTTTATATATTAACTGTTTATAAACCCATGGGGTCAGACACATGCTTTAAATGTTTTTCTGAGCACAAGTATTTTTGATATGCTTTTCCTGAATGATATATATTTCCTGACTATGTACTAAGGAGCTTGTCTTGCCTGATAGACCCTTAGATCATGAGCCATTAATCACTTGCGAGTGAGCGCGAATATAGGGATATAGGCCTATAGGAATTGACCCTCCCATCCCTTTTGCTGGATAGGCAATTTGGGTGTACTATATTCGATTTTGCTGGGTATTGGCAAGTGCCCGGCCTTGAGGGCACTTTATATTATGAAATTCCGCGGTTATTGTTTATGTCAGTACAGAGTTACTGTCGATTGGTTTGGTTAACGTTTTGTATGTCATGAGCTTAGTATCATCAACCGTATGTATGCACGTGTTGCCTCTACATATTGGGTGTTACCTTGATTTCCCTGGTATTTGCATTTGTTGCTTATATCATATGATTAAAACCCTTGTGCTCAACGTTATTATTTTAAACCTATGGATTACACTCAACCTTTGTGTTGACTTTTAAGCATGTGCTTCTCAGGTACTACTACAAATTAAGTTTTGGAGCTTTATGATCTTGGGCGTGGTGGAGTGGCTGGACGAAGGAAGTTTTCTGTCAAGGCAGCTTATTTCATTTCTACTATCTTTATTTTTCATGTCATTCGTAAAACCTTGGTGTGTCTTTAATATTTTCCGCTGCTAAACTTATTTACTTTCCGCTCTTAAACTTTGTATTTCTACTATTACACTTGGTTTTTCCGCTGCTAAACTTTGTCATTTTCCGCTGCAAACTTATATTTTTATTCCGCTGCTATTTGTTAAAGTGCCTACGTGCTCTAAAATGGTTTGTAAAATGAATGATGTGTTTTGAGGTACTTTTAAACATCCCGTGTTGTGGTCGTTAGCTATAAAGGTGCCTGGTTTCGATTCGCGTAGTGCCCCCAGCATGTCAGCTGCCGTATTATGAGCTGGGGGTGCTACAGAATGGTATCAGAGCCATCGTTTATAGCACTCGACTATAAACTTTTTCCTGGAGTCAAAATGTTTTGAGATACAAAGCCGACAGCCTTCCATGCCACTTCGCGCCCTGGTATTTCTTTTAAACTTTACATATCTATATGTTTCATATTGAGATTGGCTTGGACTTTTTCCACTATCATGCTTTGGCATATAAAATGGTTTTCCGCGAAAATTTGGCTAGTGTTTTTATGTTTCCTTATACTCTTGTAGAATATCATGTCTGTCCCAGTTCCCCGTGATTTGGTTCTAGTCCCACCCGTTGTTGACCCATTGCCTTTAGGAGATGATGTTGAGTTGGATGTTGATGTTGAGTTGGAGGTTGATGTTGGTTGAGATGATGAGGTAGGTTTAGAGGATGATGTTGATATTAAGAATGATAGAGATGAGGAGATGGATGACGATGATGATGACGAGGAGGATGATGATGAGGAGTTTATGAAGGAGGATCAGGATGTTCCCCCACCGCCTTCGCCTGTGGTGTCGGATGTGACTTATGAGTCGGATACGTCTAAGGCATTAGGATACGCGCTTGAGGCTGAGGTTACTTCTACGCACGATGTAACCACCGGTAAATTTCAACTTAAATTAAATTTATACTTATCTAATTTTCATGTCTAATTTTTTAAAACGTTATCAGTTAAAATAATCATAACAACTAATTAATATAACGTAACTCATATTCTAAATAAGCTAGTTCACTTAGTTTTGTTTTGAATAAATATTTTTATATGTCAAGTATAAAAAGTTTTCAACTTTTATTTACCACCTTACGATTTTTCGTTAATGTATAATTAATAAACATTCAAACTAAACGTTAGCCATTTAGAGTTTTAACGAAACTTTTTAGGTTATTAAATTAACTATTAACTTCTATTTATTATCACAATAAATTTTTTGTTCAAATAACGCTTAAACACTCCGATAAACCCACGAATAATGTTAAATATTAAAATTGAGTATGTTGATAAGTTTTAACATTTTTTATAAACTTTATATTTTTACGTCACCCGATTTTAAATTTCATGACTTAAAGGCTTAACATTTGTAATTACCGGGATCAAACTATATCATTTACACTAAATATTAGACGAGATAAGCTTAATATTTTCACATATTGCAACCTATGCCACGTTTAAGAATTCATGACCACTTTAAAATAGGTGTTTTCATTCATATACAAGTCAACTACATATATACATATTACAAATGTATGTTCCAAAATCATACAACATGCCCATTTCAAAAGTACCATATGTGCACCTATCTTGAAACAAAAACTAAAGGTGTAACATATTATCACCACGTTTTCCTTTATAAATGCATCATGATCATCCAACATGTCCTTCTTAAAATTTCCATATGTGTTTACTTTAGAACCATCCGAACCAAGATACATAACTACATAAATCACCATACAAATACACATGGACCGTGTATATACACCTCACCATGTCTCATAATCTTCTACACCAAGTCCAAGTTGTCAAACTAGTTTATGGTCTTGAACCTTTACACATTTCGATTTACCACACAACCCTTACCAACTCCAAGTGCACAAATCACCATGTCTCCTGATATTTTACCATGGTCAAAATTTGTAGGCACAACTCTTGGTTAAAATTTAGCTACCATACGCCACCTTCATCCTCACCACATACCACCTCACAAACATTTATGAACACTTCACCTTGTCTCATATTCCCAAAACATGATGAAATGAAGGTTTGAGGAACCATAACTCTTTTACTATATATATGTCAACCACATTTCTATCTTTTCCTTCACCATTCATTCGAAACACACCAAACATCCCCACAATCAATACTTTCTGATTTAGGAGAACCAAATAAAGTAGAAGGAAGGTTACATTTGAGCCAAAGAAGAGAAGAAAGCCTAATATCCCATTTCCTAGTCATATTGCTCAAAACCTGCTCTTAATCCAATATAAGGTCAAGTAAGTGTTTCAAACCCTTTCCATCTCTTTTGTAAGTTTCATGTAAAACCCACATTTTCATAACATGTTAAAATTACCAAAATGCCCTTATAACTTAAAAACTAGATAAAAACTTAAATAAAATACCAAATAAATCCCAAACACTTGGAAATACGTAACATATGATAAATATTATTTTGTTGGAGCATTTGAGATATTTAGAACTTACATAAAAATTGTGCCACGCCTAAAAGCCATAAACAAGTCCAAAATGAATAAAAATGTTGTACCAAATTATTTAAAATTGAAGATATGCATAAAATAATTATGGAAGGTATTAATTCTGATTTCCCTCATTTAATTCACCCCCAAAACCAGCCTATAACCCCCCCTCCTCATCCATATACTTATTTGTTACCTAATTTCATTTTATAACATTTTTCAAAACCCTAAAACTCTCTAAAATACACATGGCGGCTAAACAATTTTTCCAGAGGTGTTTAGCATTTCTATTGGGTTCATTCTAAAGAGTAAAAGGTGAGAAAAATAGTGGTGACATTTGTGGTTTGATCGTGTGCAAGAAAAGCATTTTTGAGATCGTATTTGTAGCCGAGAAAACAAGAAATCCATTTATTTGTTTTCCTTCGATCAACAACGACTTTGGTAATTTTTCTATGTCCCTTACATCACATATAATCCATGAAAAATGTTTATTTTGATCCATGCATATTTTGTAAGGCATACGAATTAAAAAGAATTAAAAACCCTAAAAACATGAAAAATTGTAATCGGCCATGTATGAATTTTGGGAACCTCATATATATTTTTCTAATTCGTATTATGACCTATATGATCTGTAAAAATTGTATTCGAAATTATTTGAGGCATGGAGCCATGGTTTGGAATTTAGTTTTGTTTTTATTTATTAGGATTATATTAAAGTAAAATGAAATAAATTGATTATTGAATCAATTCGATTTAGGGTTAGGATTTTTGTAATTTTTCTCGTTAAATTAATGTTTTAGGGTGCTTAAAATAATTATTGCATGCCTTGATATGTTGGGGATAAATATTGTTTAATTAATTGTTACCGAATGGAATTTAAATAATATAAGGGTGTGTTTTGTAATTATTCAAACTAGACGGTCATTTTTGTAAATGATATGAGATCAGTATTAAATTGTATAAAATATAATATGGGGGTGTTATATGTTAAATTTGAAACTAGAAGGTATAAAAGTTAAATTAAGTATAAATTAATTTGTTTTGGAAATTATTAAAAGTAGAGGGGGTTGTTTTGTAATTTTGTAAACTTAAGGGTTGTTTTGGAAATCATAATAAGACCTGGTATGATCATATAAAATTGGTATAAGGGTTAAATGTGTTAGTTTTGTGATTAAAAGGATTAAAATGGAACTATATATATAACTATTAAATAGAATCGTATTTTATTTAAAATAGAGGGACCATTTTTGTAAATTCTGAAAACTCAGTGTCTAATCTATAAATAATTATATTGAGGGGCTAAGGATTAAAATTTGATCATTAAATGGGCTTGTATGCAATTTTGATAATTAAAACGATATAAATGGTTAATTATATAAATAAATGTATATGTTTTGTAAATAATTAAAGTGGAGGGTATAACTAGTAAATTCTGGAAACTTGAAGGTTATTCAGTACTTAAAATATATTAAAGAGTATAATATGCAAGTTTGGTAATTTATAAGGCTTACTTGTAAATTCTAATAATTATTAGGTATAAATTGTAATTATTTAATTTAAGGGGCTAGTAATGTAAATTTGGAAAGTTAAGAGCTGTTTTATATAAAAATTATATTAAAGGGGATGATTATGTAATTTTGGAATAAATAGTGGCTTAAGGTGTTAAATGGAAATTTATATGGGTATATGTGTAATTTAAAGGACTTATTTGAAATCATTGTAACTAAAGGGTATAAAGTGTAAATTTGGCATTTTTGGCTTATGTGACTTATGTATATGTGATATAATATGTATATTTTCACTTTTGACCCTTAACTTACTTATTTGACGCGTTTAACCCTAAATTATATAAATTCACATTTTGAAACCCTAATCTTGGAAAACTTGTAATAAATGAAATCCTTAACGTATATATTTCCGAAAACTTGTTAAAATGATAAAACTAATCATATTGGATATGTCTATAATTGGAAAGTTGCTAATTTTAGAATTCAGCTATTTATGGAAACCTGCTATTCTTGGAAAGTACTATTTATGGAAACTTCTAAAAGTGGAAATCTTCTAAATAAGGAAACTTAATAAAAATAGAAAGTCTTCTAAAATGCTTAAACTACTTAAAGTGGAAAGTTACTAAATATGGAAAGTTACCTAAAATAGAAAGCTGCTAAATATGGGAAGTTACTAAAAATGGTAAGATAACTAAAAGAGGTAACTTACGTGATTGAACTCTTCTTAATTCAAATCCACTCTATTCTAGGTTTGGTGAAGTGGGAATGACCGTTCTCCTTTCGTTTGATTTCGGTTTGTTTTGACTCGGCAAAGGTACAGATATTCCGTACTCTTTCAGTAAGAGTGCACACTTTCTCTCTCTTGACTTTGTCTTTGACTTGATTAACATGTTATGACTTCCGTTTGGTCTTGGTTATGATCCTTCGTACTTGGCCCTATGATTGATGGGTTCCACTAGTATTTGTGATCCTATTGTTATTCATTTGGACTCTTATGGTATGGTGTTGACATGGCCCGTTCGATAACCTTTCGTGACCTCAACCTTTGAACCCTTGGGGGACATTGAATGTTCTTTGAGATATTATAACGGGAGGTGAAATCTCTTTTCTTAAAGTTATGACATGGAAACATTTAAAGGATAAATTATTTTATAACGACACTTTTAATATGATTTAAGACTAATCTTATATGGGATTTTATAAATTCATGAAGACCACTTTTAAAGAATATCTTGTGAAAACCGTTATTAAAGAATCACCTTTATAAATGTCATATTTTGGAAGATCTTTTCTAAATGAACTTTTGTTATAAACCTTTTAAATGGGATTGTACTACGAACCTTTTAAACAAGTGATGGGAACCTACTAAATTGATCTTTTGTTTTAAACTCTCATTATGACCTTTTTGATCATGAACTATGGGACTTTGGAACTTGGAATAATGAACCCTGTGGATTGGAACATTTGCTTTGACCTCTCCATTTTGACCCGTTGATATCACGTCTTTGATTGATCCTTTGATATAGATTCTTTGACATTGATCCTTGATATTAATCCTTGATATTGAACTTTGGTATTGAACCTTTGACATTGAACCTTTGATTATGACTTGGCACTTATACTTGATATTGAACCTTGACTACATGACCCTTCAGTATTTACCCAGGTATTACTTGTTGTGGAGTAGCCACAACCATAGCATTGATGCACCAATGTTATGTACTCTAGTGTGGTTGGAGAGATGTACCACACCGTCCCTGATTATTGTTATCGACTACTGCTATGATTGTTATTGGCCTGCAGGGGCATATGGATGCATCCTAGATTTGATTGATTGATTGTGACTATTGTATTCACTACATTGATATTTGCTACATTGATTGGTGACTGGGTGTGCGTGCATTGCAACCCCTCACATATTGGGAGCGAGCTACTCCATATTGGGCTACTATTGTATTGTATTGATTGATTGATTGGGCCTGGGGAAAATACTGAATTCCACATACATTACATCTTACACTTAACCTTTATACTTAACCTTTGACAACCTTTGATTACCCATTGACACCATATGTAAACTATCTTCGTATTCCTTTGCTTATCATATCTTTTTTGTATTGTATTGTTATTCGTTTAATATCTGTTCACTGAGCTTTGTAAGCTCAGCCGCATTTCTTTTCCTGCGGCAGGTTTAGTAGGAAGCTGAGTTATGGACGAAGGTTTTGCTTTTGGGCTTAGAAGACTTCACCCTGTTAGATACTTGCTGGACTTAGAGATGATTAGAAGCATCTATATTGGGCTTAGATTATTGTTTCCCTTTTGTACCTTGTATTTTGATTAGTTTTCTTTTGGTATTTTGTAAGTTTTGAATTAGTATTGTATCTCCGTTTCACTTGTGTTCTGAATTGACTCCATAATGTTGCACTTTAGCCTTTCTCGGGTTGGGGTGTTACATTTCATATACCCTTAAAAGTAATAATGAACAAGCCCTAGTAATTACCATGAACCAAATCTAGAATCTGAATACAACCTATCTGTAATGATTTTAAATCCCAATTTTGAGACCCTTCTGTTCCGGATCAAGAAAAGTGTAAAGCACGAAAGTTGTCCGAAATAATGCTTTACATCTACACTCGCGAGATTTTAGCCTATAAATGCAAAACAAAGGCTGTTTTCTATCAAAAACTTGAGTGACCTGTTTTTAACCCGAAATTGCTAAACACAAAGCCAAACACCCCTTTCAAACCCCTATTTTCGACCACAAGCAAAGAGTATTAGGACCAGCCCTTTTGCCTTTTTAACAAGCACCTAGCACACTTCTATTTGCCCCCAAGATCTGGCCATAAGATGTACATGTCATGTTTTCATTGTCGCGAGTCAGTGGACCAAACAAAACCCTTAAATAAAATGTTTTTGACATATTTTACTAAGGTAAGAGATCTTCAAACTCATAATAGATAACCTAGGTGCATGTATAAACATGCTAGAATACATAACGAATCAGTTCATAGGCTTTAAAATTGAAACCTAAATCGTTTTGCATTCTGTTCTAGATCGAGTATAGGTTCTAGGGTACCAACTTTGGCTATTTAATTCGACTATCAAACGATCACCTAAGAACCTAAACTCAGGGGCAAAATAAAGACCATCTAGCATAGATTAAGCAGGATCAAGAACATAGAAAAATGATTAAGTAATCATGATTTTGTCGAACTCTAATTATGAACCATCAACCACTAAAACATGAAATAACTACTTAGTTTATTTTACGTAAAAATAGTTTTAGAAACCCTAATTTGGGAAATTATAGCGACCAAACCATAAGAGCTCATGACATCTAGTTTGAACCATTGGATAGACTACCTGGCAGACTTTTGAAAAGATCAAGAACGTTGTAAAAACAATGTACGGATTTGTCTAAAACTTAACTCATTTTTGTCTCAAAATACATACCAAAAATACTTTTATAATTATTTTTGAAAAGCTAAAGGGGTATAATTTGAAATAAATAAAAAATGGAGTTTTCTTGAGCCAAAAATGTAATTACTATAAATTAATTAGTACAAGGGTTGTTTTGTCAGCAAACAATAGTTGTGGGTATAAAGTGTCATTTTTGAAACTACAAGGGCAAAAAGTGTAATATTTTCATATAAGTTTCGATAATATATTTTTGTTATATAATGATTCAGGAATATGTTTTTAACACATTAAACGGCTTGGATTATTTTTAAAACATATATATAATAGTTATACGTCGAGAACGAATTTTTATAAAAACTTATATAAATATATCGTTAATGGACCAATAAACATATAAATATGAAAATAGGAAAAATGATAAAATCTTATTATACAGTAACTTTTGAAGAGACTTCATGTTATAATAACTAAAATAATAATTGTTAACAAAACCTTTACGATAAATATTAAACTCACATATTAGTAAATACGAATACTAAAAACTTGACATAATCAACTCAGGTTTCGTGTCGGAGACATTTATCAACTTTATTTAAGTTGTTTTCTATTCAGACTGCTTTATTACCCAGGTGAGTTCATAGTCCCACTATTTTATACTGTTTTTCAAACTTGTGGGGAGATACCTGCTACAAACCGAACACAAGTATTTTTTTGTATGCTATCCTGATCTGGTATTGCCTAAGTTAGCTGTGTTGCCACTAAAAGACCCTCATATCATGAGCCATTAATCACTTTCGAGTGAACGCAAATATAGTGAATAGATCTATTGGAATTGACGTCCCCATTTGTATTAGCCGGATAGGTAACCAAATGTACTATATTTGAAGTAAAACCAGGAAGTTGGTAAGCTCCTGCTCGAGGGCATTATTACCTACATTATTATTATAATGTCGGTAACTTTACATTATAGCTCATTTCTATAATTTCCACACGTTGTTAAGGTTTGCGTGTCATGAGAATTGGTGCAATATGCTACGCTGCAATACGTTGTTTTATAACTATTTGATTTGTGTTCAAACTATTACTTATTTATAAACGCTGTGAATTCACTCAACATTATGTTGACTTTCTAGCATGTTTATCTCAGGTACATAACAAACAATGATGGCATGGAAGAGCATGGATACGGAAGGAAGGCTCAAAAGTTTATTATTATTTTTTTGATAAAGTATTTAACAAATTGTAATACTACTGGGATCTCATTTGTAAACTCTGATATTTGAATAATAAAATTTCAAAAACAACTCAATTAGAGATTGTTTTCTTATTATTATAATTGTTGTGCCGTCAAGTAACACCAAGCTTTAATTCCGCTGCGTATCCCAAATTTGGAGGTGTTTCACACGAGATTGGAGAGTCGTCAGTAGACCCACGCGTTACGTCTTCAGTGATTGGGGATGAGTTGAGCAGATTGAGGGAGGAGTTGACCTGGTGTCAGGGTCATTACATGTCGATGGCCAGGAGTACGTGTTTTCGGCCATCTACTGTCGTGGAATTGATGAAGGAGAAGAAGGAAGGGAAGAAGGTAGCAGATAAGTTGCAGGTTGGTTTATATAGGCAGGGTGCTAGGATGAGCCCTGTGGAGGAGACGTATGCTGAGTTTCAGGGACGTTTGGATTCTTTGGATAGTAGGATGATAGAGGTTGGGAGAATGGCGAGGCAGTTGTCTCAGACAGAATTGTATGCAGGAGATGATAGTCGACACTATCGTACTAGTATCAGCGAGTTTTGGAGTAAGTTGCGTGAGATGCAGAGACAGGCCTATGCAGAGAGGATGACCCGCCTTAGGTCTTATGACAACATTGATGTGATGGCTATATATGGAGATCGTCCAAGAGATCAGTGATTGGATCATTTATAGTAGTTGGTATCTTAATGGTAGTTTACGTAGTATATGCTAAAGTGAATTCTTTAGTTGGTAGATTTTATTCGAAACTTGTACTTGTTTTGCATATCTTGTAAGACCAATGTCAAGTATGAAATCTATGATGTATTATGATGATGTACTATTATGATGTTGACTTATGCTATATTATGATTTTATTCATGTGACGATGCTTTATCTTGTTCTATGATTCTAACACGTTAATCAAATACTTACAAGTGTTGTGCTTTGTATTGATTGATAGAATTATGCCTCCTAGGAAGATGACCCCTGCTACTATTCAACAGATGATTGATGAGGGTGTTGCTGCAGCGCTTGCCAGGCAAGCAGATGTTCCTCAGAATGTTGGACCGGCTAGAGCTCAAGCTGTTCCCAACAACCATTTCTGCACCTTTAAGGAATTCATGGATTGTAAGCCCATTACATTCAAGGGAACTGAAGGAGCTTTTGGATTGACTCAATGGTTTGAGAAAGTGGAATCGGTGTTTCATAGGAGTAATTGTACTGAGAACAATAGGGTGAAGTATGCGACAGGCACATTGTTGGAGCATGCCTTGTCTTGGTGGAATGCTTACGTTCAGGAAAAGGGAATGGAGGAAGCTTATAATACTTCATGGGAAGATTTCAAGAAAGCTATGGTTAAGAAGTACTGTTCTCGTGGTGATTTGAGGAAGTTGGATACTGAGTTCTATTATTTGGCTGTGAAGGGTTCTGATCTTGCTACTTATGTGCGACGTTTCCAAGAGTTGAAGGTGTTTTGTGCTCACATGGTGCCCGATAATGAGAAGTTGCTAAAGAAGTTTATTGGTGGATTGCCTACGAGTATTCAAGGGAATGTGACGTCGTACAATGCTGAGACTTTAGATGATACTATTAGCATGGCTGAACGTCTTATGGATCAGTTGACTAAGCATGGTGCTGTTCAGAAAAGTAATCACCTTGACAACAAGAGAAAATGGGAGGATAACCGAAGGAACAACAACTATAACAACCCCAACAACCGATACAACAACAATCAGTATCGTAACAACAATCACCATCACCAGCAAAATAGGAGACAGGAGACTGTTAAGGCATTTGTGGCTACACAAGGAGGAGTCACAATGCTGGACAGCAAGCTCGCTGTGAGAAGTGTCACCAGCATCATATTGGACCATGTACTGTGAGATGTACGAAGTGTCAGAAGGTTGGTCATATTGCGAGGTTTTGTAAGAGCAGGGTTGTGGCGACAGGAGTAGGTGCCCAGCCTGTGGTTACATGTTTCGGATGTGGAGAGCGTGGACATTATAGGAATCATTGCCCGAAGAATGCTGGACAAGGAAATGTAGGTGCTCGAGGTAGAGTGTAAGAGATGGGAAATGGAGAGCCACATCAAGATCCGAATGTTGTCACTGGTACGTTTCTTCTCAACAACCTTTGTGTTAAAGTTTTGTTTGATTCGGGTGCCGATATGAGTTTTGTGTCTTATAAGATTGCGCCGTTACTCCGCCTTACCCCTACTCTATTAGACGTTAGCTATAATATTGAGTTAGCTGATGGTAACCTAGTAGATACCCACACCGTGATCCGTGGCTGTACCCTTAATCTTTTAGATCACCCGTTTAGTTTCGATTTGATGCCAATCGAGCTCGGAAGCTTTGATGTGATAGTTGGAATGGATTGGTTATCCAAGAATCGAGCGAGCATTGTTTGGGGAGAACGAGTTGTTCGTATCCCTCTCAATGATGAGATTTTGATTGTTCGAGGTGATAGGAGTGGAACTCGCCTGAATATCATATCATGTATCAAAACCATGAAATATCTTGAGAAAGGATGTCACGCATTCCTAGCCCACGTGGCTAAGAAGGAGTCGGGAGAGAAGCGACTCGAGGATGTTGCTGTAGTGCGTGAGTTTCCTGAAGTATTTCCTGAAGATTTTCTGGGACTCCCGCCAGCCCGACAAGTGGAGTTTCGCATAGACTTAATTCCAGGAGCTGCACCTATTACGCGTGCACCATATCATTTAGCGCCATCGAAAATGGAGGAGTTATCGAAGCAATTGCAAGAGTTGTTGGATAAAGGATTTATTCGACCGAGTTCTTCGCCCTGGGGAGCTCCAGTGTTGTTTGTGAAGAAGAAGGATGGATCGTTTAGGATGTGTATCGACTACCGAGGATTGAATAAGTTAACCGTGAAGAACCGCTACCCGTTACCGAGGATTGATGATTTGTTTGATCAGTTGCAAGGATCGAGTTACTATTCTAAGATTGACTTGAGGTCTGGTTATCACCAACTTAGGGTTCGGGAAGAGGATATTCCCAAGACGGCATTTAGGACCCGTTATGGTCATTATGAGTTTCAAGTTATGCCTTTTGGTTTGACCAATGCGCCTGCAGTGTTCATGGACCTCATGAACCGAGTATGCAAGCCTTATCTAGATAAGTTCGTGATAGCCTTTATCGATGATATTTTGATCTACTCAAAGAGCGAGGAAGAGCACAAACAACATTTGGCTACGATTCTTAAGTTGCTCAAGGACGATCAGATGTACGCAAAGTTATCTAAGTGTGAGTTTTGGATTCGGAAGGTTCAATTTTTGGGTCATGTGATTGATAGTGAATGATTACATGTGGATCCCGCTAAGATTGAGGCGATTGAGAAATGGGCAACGCCGGTTAACGCCAAAGAAATTCGTCAATTTCTAGGATTGGTTGGAGGAGATTCATCGAGGGATTCTCCAAGATATCTAAACCGTTAACTGCATTGACTCACAAGGATAAGAAGTATGAATGGGGAGATGAAGAAGAGAAGGCATTTCAGACTTTAAAGCAGAAGCTTTGTAGTGCACCGATATTGGCTTTGCCAGATGGAGTAGAAGATTTTGTGGTTTATTGTGATGCCTCGTGTCAAGGTTTAGGAGCAGTTTTGATGCAACGAGGGAAGGTTATGGCATATGCCTCCCGACATCTTAAGACTCACGAGGAGAAGTATACCACACATGATTTGGAGTTAAGAGCCGTGGTTTTTGCCCTTAAGTTGTGGAGACATTACCTTTATGGCACTAAGTGTGTTGTCTTTACTGACCACAAGAGTTTACAGTATATTTTGGATCAGAAGGAGTTGAATATGCGACAACGACGATGGTTGGAGATGTTGAGCAATTATGATTGCGAGATACGATACCACCCTGGAAAAGCAAATGTTGTGGCTGATGCATTGAGCCGTAAGGAACGTTTGAAACCGTTACGCGTTTGAGCTTTAGTTTTGACGATTAACTCGAATTTACCGCTCAGATTCTGCAAGCACAAGAGGAAGTCATGAAAAGAGGAGAGCTTAAGGAGGAGAAAGTTGATGGGATGATTAGAAAGGAGAAACTTGAGAAGCGTTCAGATGGAACTTTGTGTTACAAAGGAAGAAGTTAGGTACCTTTGTTTGGAGGACTGAGAGACTTGATTATGCTCGAGTCTCATAAGTCAAAGTATTCTATTCACCCAGGATCTGACAAGATGTATCAGGATGTGAAAAAGTTATATTGGTGGCTGATTGAGCCCGAACTGTCAGATTATTATTGACCAAGGTCAACAAGTCAAAGACAGCCTAGAATCAATACTCTGGTGATAGTGTAGTGTTTCCCCGGGTCGTTAAAGTCCCAGCGAGATTGAAATGGTGCTTTTGGAATCGTTTATGAGTGAGTGGGACTGAGGACAGTAGCCCAGATGATATGGAATTGCTTTTGCTACTGTTATTTTGGTATTGGTACACAGATATAATATTCACAAAAATCAGATACCAGATATATGCACAAATTCACAATTAAGATCACGTATCGGACTGGGAAAGTGGGTTTTTGGTACTTATCAAACTACAGGGGGTGCTTTTGACACTTTTTGAAACTTAAAATTAAAAATGAAAAATGAAATTATGAAAATGATTAAAATACTATTTAAATATTATTTAATTAATTAAACTATTTAAAATCTAAATTAAAATCTAATTTAAATAAACTAAAAATGACAAATGATTTAAATTAAACTAAAAATTAACAAAAATATTTTCTAAACCTAAATTAGAACTTGAAGAAAGTATAAAAAATAAAAATAAATATTTTTGTCTTTTTTGTGGTTTAGTTATTAATTAAAAACTATTTAACTTAATTAAACTACTTTTAATTTATATTAATACTAAATTAACTTAGAAAATTAAGATAAAATTTATAAAATTACTTAACCATCACTGGAATCCTATAAAATTATAAAAACTCTAAAAATTATGTTTTAAGATTAAACAACTAATTATCTACCTTTTAATTAACTTAAGTCTATTTTAAACAAATAAAATAAGGAAAATAGAAAATGAACAGTAGAATCTCAAGTTTATTTTCTAAAAACTTATTAGACAATATTAGAACTAGGAAAATTATAAAAACTAAATTTAACCTTATAAAAACTAAATAAACTATTTAATATTTGATATTAATTAATAAAAAAGAAAATTAAAATTAAATCTAATTAACACTAAATGACAAAATAAAAATCTGAAAAAATTATCAAAGTTACTTTACTATATAAGGTATTTAATAAAAATATAAAAACACTAGAGACTTAATTAAAATTTAAAAATGAAAATTAAAATTAACTTGAATTAAATAGAAACTATCACTTACTTTAACTTTGATTTTTTTGGATTTTTCTTTTACAGAACTACTTTATACCCTAAAATGACAAACTTTTATGAAAATACTTTTAAAATTAGCTTATTTATAAGCTGTAAACACCCCCTTTTCTTAAACAGTTGACTTTGGTTGACTGTTTGGTCAATCTGGGTCAAATGGCTTTAGGTAGGGTCCACAATGTTAAAACTTGATACAAATAAACTAAATAAGCTCAAATAAGCCAGAAACAACAAGAAATCCACACAAATAAGCTGAATCAAACCAAATAAGCACTTTGCACAATGAAACTTAACTCAGAAATGGGACAACCTTTGGGGCTTAAACTAGGTGGGGTCCACTGGGCTGGAGGTCAAACAAAAGGTCAATGGTTGCTCCTTGGTAGGAGGGGGGTTGAAGGAACCTAACTAGAGGGTGTGGGACCCACTGAGGAGGTCACAAAACACCACCAAAGGTGGTGTTGTGGTGAGGGTCTGATGTGAGCAGGGCACACCTTTGCCCTGCAAGTCACTTTGAGGGCTTGTGCAAGCTTGTAGAAAATTTGCAAAAATCAAACCAAAGTTGGACTCAAAAGTTGAGGTGGTACTGTATTACTACAACAAATTTCAGCTTCTCAATCAAAGCACATAAATCATAAATGAACTTGGAGTTTTTGCAAAAATCTGAGAATGGGTATTTTTGACTTTTGATGAAAATTGTTAGTTTGACTTTGGTGAGATTCTAAGTGATCTAAACTACTGTTTATGATGTATTAAGCTAATATAAGACTACTATAAGCTAAATTAACAACTAATTATTAGATTATGAGCTTATGGATACCAAACTCCTACACAGTTAACTGTGTGGGTAATTAGAACATGATTTTGACTTTTTGCTGTTTTAAGGCACCATCTTTATGACTTATAAACCTATTTAGACCTAATATAACTAACTCAAGCAGAAAATACCAACTAATTCAATCCTAAACACCTTGAACAGAAGTGAGCCAAACACCCCTATTATGACAGATTGTGAATGATTTTTAAGAAAACAATGAACACAGCTAAAACTAATGATTAGAAACTATTAAATAGACTAAAAGTAAACTAAATAAACAAGATTACACTATTATTAAACACTGTAAAGAGAAGTTTTGAAATAAAATGGAATATGCTTACAAGTTTGCTTTCTTGCCAATATCATGAACCAAGAACCACAACCATTACCTAACATCCCCCATGGGATTCTAAACCAAGGCCATCCAAGATATACCCTGCTCCAGCTTTGATAACCATGATGGTGAACCTTTTGACTTTTATTGACTTTTTGATATTTTGAGATTTTGATTACTAAACTGATTTTAATTATCACTAATAGCTTATATAAGCTATAAGGGAGCTTATGTGAGCCTAAGAGTCCAGTTTATTACACACTAACTATGATTAAACTAAATAGCTTATTGAGATTTTGAAATAAACTTGCATTAGATGAAACAGTTTGAGAAACTTGAAATTTATTGATCAAAAGGAATTACAATACATGAAAGATGATTAAAACACTGCTTAAAAGCTTTAAGTTATACTAATAATTGAAATTGCATTTAAACAAAATACATAAAACTAAAATTAACTAACTACTTCTTCATCTTGCAATCTCTTCCTTTTATAGCTGAATATTAGGGTTCCCATCAAGCTTCTGAGCAAATCCCACCATCCTTTGATAATTTTGGTCCAATGAAAAGGCTCCACGAATTTTTGGCGAGAAACTTAGTTTGTAAGCTTTTGGACTGTTTCAGGCAAGGGGGGTGCATTAAATGTGATGTGAGGGTAGGTGCAGGGAGGTGTGGGGATGTGATGATGACTCTGCAAGTGGTGGTGGTGGAGCTGCAAAACCAGGGGAGAAGAAGAGGGTGGTTTGGCGGTTTTGGGGGAGTTTGACTGGGTTTGACCGAGGGGTGTTATTTAAAACGGTTTAGGGGATTGGGTGGGCTAAGGGTTGGACTGGGTAATTATTTTGGGCCCAAGTTGGATTGGATTTGGAATAGGTTTAGTGGATTAGTTTTGGTTTATTATTTATGGTCCGGATTTGGTATTTGTTAACACAAGGACCTTTTTTGCAATTTTGGGAAAGTTGAGGGTGTGAACTTGGCATCCTTTTAATTTGTTTTCAAGGGTGTATAATGCCATAAGATGAATAGTAAAAGGTCCCTTGTTGATTTTTTCAATTTATTTTCATCAGGGACTGAAACCGTCAAACTTTCAAACTTCAGGGACCATTTGTGTAAATATCACCAAACTTTCCACCAAGGACCAATCCTGTCATAAAAGGTTAGTGCAAGGACAAAATTTGTTTTTCTCAAAGTTTTTCATATCCCAGGGGCCATTTTTGACAATTTTCAAAGTTCAGGGACTAAACTTGACATTTTGTGAAACTTTTCACCAAAGGACTATTTATGTAACTTTTTGATTTATAAGGACCTTTGGTGACTTTTTCAAGTTTTTAGAATGACCAGGGACTAGATTTGACAACTTTTGAAAGTTGGGGGACTGAAACTGCCAATTATGCAAACTTTGTGTGTTTTTCATCTGTTTTTGGTATTTTTGCATTTGAGACATGTAAAACACTTTCCTGGGATATTTTCACTATTTTGATTCATTATTGAGTGTTTTTGGATGTTTTGGCAGTTCAGAAATGGTAAAAATGATGAGTATTTACACACTCATCAATCCCCCACACTAAAACATTGCTAGTCCCTAGCAATCTTTTGAGAAAAACTTAATGGATTTGAAACTCTTTACCAAAAGCCATCACTTCTGGAGTAGCCAGGTGTAAGAACTGTGGCACACCTGATAACCGTGTGATTTTGAGCAAACCACCAGCTGTCAACGGATTTGATTTGTCTTTACCAAAAGCCGTTTGCTTCTGGACTAGCCAGCATCTTGATGGACTAAGTCAACATCTTGGTGAGCTGAATACCAATTATGGATTTTCCACTGCCTTTACCACAAGCCATAATCTTGTGGGCTAGCCAACTCATTTGCTTATGAGGATGCGGGGGAGCTGAGGAACCATGCAATTTTTGGCAAACTGCCAGCCATCAACGGGTTTGAGATGTCTTTACCAAGAGCCGTTTGCTCCTGGACTAGCCAATCCCTTTGTCATTTAGACTTTGGCGGACTGATAACCACAAAAATTTTGGAATAAAGTGAAAAATTTTGAAAAATTTAGGCCTAAAATGGGGGTACTTGGAAAGTTTTGTGATAAAATTCGTAAGAATTCCCCCCCCCCCCCACACTAGAACTGAATATTGTCCTCAATATTCAAAGTCCCGGCTATTATGCCGAATCTCTGAACGGGAAAAGCTAATATTCGATGCTAACTGTGGAAATCTTTATTTTTCACTTTATTTTGTCTGTACATACAATCTTTTTTTTTTTTTTTTTTTTTTTTTTTTTTTTTTTTTTTTTTTTGTAATCACTACCTCCCAGGCTTGTGTCAGGTTTACCACGCTAGCTAATCACTTGTGAATGATTAACTGTAATAAATATGCCCTGACAGCCCGGGAGTTGAATGATAAATTATATATAATATACATACAAGGATAGATATTTTGAACAAAATACAAAAAACATATTTATTTTTGAAACAGTGGGGGACGGCCACTCCCCCACACTAGGGTGGTAGAAAGTAGAAAGAAGTCAGAAATACGGGTGAAAACCCATATATGCTGCTAATTTTTGTTCACCGAGTCACTAGCTTGACTCGATCCCCGAATTCATTGGTCCATGGGGAAAGTTTGGAGATCCGAGACAACCATGGGTGGTATGTCCTCTCCAAAATAATGTTTCAATCTGTGACCATTCACTTTGAAGTTGGGACCTTCGGGTTGAGATAATTCAACAGTCCCGTATGGATATACTTTAGCAATAGTGAATGGTCCGGTTCATCGGGTTTTTAATTTCCCCGAGAAGATCTTTAATCTTGAATTGAAAAGAAGGACTCTGTCACCGACGTTGAAAACTCGGTTCTTAATTTTAGAGTCGTGAATCTTCTTTGTCTTTTCTTTGTAGATCAAAAATTTCTCGTAGGCTTGATCACGAAGTTCGTTTAATTCATTGAGTTGAACCTTACGGTGATCACCCGCTTTATGAAGGTCGTAGTTAGCATGTTTCAAGGCCCAATAGGCTTTGTGCTCGAGCTTGATCGGTAAATGACACGCCTTCCCGTATACAAGCTTGTATGGAGTACACCCAATGGGTGTTTTGTAAGCTGTACGGAAGGCCCAGAGTGCATCATCTAGTTTATCCGACCAGGAAGCACGATTTTCTCCTACTGTCCTCTCAAGAATCCGTTTAATACCACAGTTGGAAACCTCCACCTGCCCACTTGTTTGGGGGTGATATGCGGTAGAAAGACGATGAGTAACACCGTACTTAAGCATGACTTTTGCAAATTGATCGTTGCAAAAGTGAGTACCCGCGATCACTAATGATGGCACGTGGGGTTCCAAAACGAGCAAAGAGGGATTTCAAGAATTTCACAACTACTCGGGCATCGTTAGTGGGTAAGGCCTTAGCCTCAACCCATTTTGACAAGTAGTCAACAGCCACGAGTATGTATTTGTTTCCATGAGAAGATGGGAATGGCCCCATAAAGTCAATGCCCCAGACGTCAAAGATTTCACAAACTTGAATAGCATTTTGTGGCATTTCGTTCTTTTGTGAAATATTCCCGTGACGCTGACAAGCATCACAAGTTTTGACTAACTCGTGGGCATCCTTATAGATCGTGGGCCAAAAGAAACCGGAATCAAACACCTTTTTGGCGGTGTAGTTAGGATTATGGTGGCCCCCGGTGGGTCCAGCATGGCAAGACTTGAGAATATCAGCGGCTTCCTGTCCGTATACACATCGCCTGATGACTTGATCGGCACAGATTTTGAAGAGGAAGGGGTCGTCCCAGAAATAATGTTTGTCGTCTTTAAAAAATTTGTTTTTCTGTTGGGACGTCATCCCCTTCACGATGAAGTTACCCGCACGGTAATTTGCAAAGTCGGCAAACCATGGGGTAGTAGAGTCACCACGAAAAGTAACCGCACTGAGTGTCTCGAGAGGGAATGATTCATTTATTTCTTGTTTCTCGGACACATCTTGATGTGGGTTCTCTAATCGTGAGAGATGATCAGCAGCCAGGTTCTCGGCTCCTTTTTTATCACGAATAATGATATCAAATTCCTGAAGGAGGAGAACCCAACGGAGAAGCCTCGGCTTTGCATCTTGCTTTGCAAATAGGTACTTCAAAGCCGAGTGATCCGTATACACTACGCATTTGGTCAGGATCAAGTATGACCGGAATTTCTCAAAGGCATACACCACAGCTAGGAGTTCCTTTTCAGTGGTGGTGTAATGTCCTTGAGCCTCGGTCATAGTCTTACTTGCGTAGTGTATAGGCTGAAAGTATTTTGCTTTACGTTGCCCCAAGACCGCACCTATGGCAAAATCACTAGCATCGCACATAAGCTCAAAAGGTAGGTCCCAATCGGGGGCAACAAGAATCGGTGCCTCGGTAAGCTTTTTCTTTAATGTTTCAAAAGCTTCGATGCACTCAGGAGAGAAGATGAAAGGAGCATCCTTCTCGAGGAGATGGGTCATAGGCCGGGCAATCTTAGAAAAATCTTGGATAAACCTACGGTAGAAGCCGGCATGACCCAAAAAGCTCCTAACACCTTTTACGGTGGTGGGATGAGGTAATTTGGCGATGACATCGATTTTAGCTCTGTCAACCTCGATCCCGTTTTTTGAAATTTTATGGCCGAGGACAATGCCCTCCTTGACCATAAAGTGGCTCTTCTCCCAGTTGAGACTTAGATTCGTTTCTTTGCAACGTTTAAGCATCTGTTCCAAGTGGGAGAGGCAAGTCTGAAATGAATCCCCGATGACTGAAAAGTCATCCATGAATACCTCCATAGTTTTCCCAATCATGTCGGAAAAAATAGACATCATGCACCTCTGGAACGTGCCTGGTGCATTACATAAGCCGAAAGGCATACGTCTGTAAGCAAAAGTTCCGTAGGGGCATGTGAAGGTAGTCTTCTCTTGATCCTGGGGATCAATGGGGATTTGGAAGTAACCCGAGAAGCCATCGAGGAAGCAGTAGTATTCATTCCCCGCAAGTCTTTCGAGCATTTGGTCCATAAAAGGGAGAGGAAAATGGTCTTTACGGGTGGCTTCATTTAACTTTCGATAGTCAATACAAACACGCCAACCCGTGATCAAACGAGTTGGAATCAACTCGTTGTCCTCGTTGGTGACAACGGTGATGCCACCCTTTTTGGGAACACAATGAATTGGGCTAACCCAAGGACTGTCAGATATAGGGTAAATCAATCCCGCATCAAGAAGTTTAAGAACTTCTTGTTTGATAACTTCGTGGATTTTGGGATTTACCCTTCTTTGATGTTGCACAGCTGGCTTAAAGTCATCCTCCATTAATATTTTATGAGTACAAAAGTTCGGGCTTATGCCCTTAATGTCGGAGAGTTTCCAAGCAATTGCTTGCTTGTTTGACTTAAGAACCTTTAGGAGTGCAGCCTTTTCCTCATCTTTTAAGTCTTTGGCAATAATGACCGGTAATTTATTATCACCCTCCAGAAATGCATATTCTAGATGAGGAGGCAAGTCCTTGAGCTCAACCTCGGGAAAGTCTTCAGTTATTTCAACATTTTTGACTTCCGCTTTATGAAGTATTTGTGGAGACGGAGAGGGTGAAGGATCGTCATTTAACAATCTTTCAAGGAGAAGAATGTCCCCCTCCGGGTCAAGATAGTTTTCATCAACCCCATCGGGAATTGAGCTATCTTGAGCAAGAAAAGCCTCGAGCTCTTCCAAAAGGAAGTCACCTCCCTCAAACGGAGTGAGGGAAGGGGAAGAGTCGGAAATGATAGGGTCAGTAGAAAGACTACCACTGGATGAGAAACCAAGGACCTCTTGAGAATACTCCTCAGACGCAACATCGATGATGTCAATTCGGTTAACCGTTTCTGCGTCATAGTTGGAGGAGTATCTTGAAGTCTGATCAAGATTGAATGTGATGGCCTCGCCACCAACACGTAGAGTGATTTCTTCTTCGAATACATCGATTAAAGCACGACCCATTCTTAAGAATCCCCTCCCGAGAATGAGAGGGACTCGTGGGTCAGCATCGAAATCAACAATCACGAAATCTGCCGGAAAATGGAACTTTCCTACTTTCACGAAGATATCTTCGACAATGCCGAGAGGACGGGATATAGTACGGTCTGCAAGCTCGAGTGTCATGCAGGTCGGAGTGAGAGCAGGAAGTGAGAGTCTTTTCCAGACTGTGTAAGGCATCAGGTTAATGCTTGCGCCAAGATCGGCCAAGGCAAAGCATTCAACCATCCCCGGGAAAATACAAGGAATGAGAAATTTCCTGGGATCTCCAAGCTTTTCGGGAAGCTTTTTCAAAAGCACTGCTGAGCAATGCTCGTTAAGAGGAGTTTTTGCCATCTCACAAAGTTTTTCTTTGTTACTTATCAGATTTTTGATTGTCGAAGCAAACTTAGGCATGAGAAGAAGAGCGTCCGCGAAGCTAATATCAAAGTGTAATTCTTGGAAAATTTGATAAAATTTTTCCATCTGATGGTTAGCTTTTTCGCGGTTCTTTTGTTCACTCAATCGTGAAGGATATGGAATTGATGGCTTAGGATCATTCCTTGGGATTTCATCAGAACTCACAGGGGGATCAAATACAACTTTCGGCTTATGAGCCGGGACCAGGACAACTTGAGGGTGGACGTTGTTGATACCTCCGTTATTAGTAGGAAGTACCTTGCCCGTAGTAACCTCAGGCTCACGTTCCGCTACCTTAGGAGGAGAAGAAGAGGTAGAAGGAATCGAGGGTCCATTGTATGATACCCCACTTCGGGTAGTGATCGCCTTGACATCGCCCCTCGGGTTAGCGATCGTGTTGCTCGGTAATGTACCCGGGCCCGAGGGTCGATCATTTAAAGACTTCTGAAGTTCAAAGATCGTCTTGATCAATAACCGATTTGTTTCCTCTTGTGCTTTCATGAATTGTTTAATCTCAGCATCGGAGGAAGACGGGGGTGGAACAACGTTTTAATTTTGAACAGGGGGATTTTGAACACGGTTGTTTTGAAAATTACCTTGATTTTGATTGTTGTTACCCTGAAAAGTGTTTCTCTGATTGAAATTACCCTGATTGTAATTCCCTTGATTCTGGTTTCTTTGAAAATTTCCTTGAAAACCTTGGTTTTGATTGCCATTTTGAAAATTGTTTTGATTAAACTGGCCTTGATTTTGGTTCGGGTTTTGGAAATTTGAGTTTTGACCTTGGTTAAAATTCTGATTCGCGTTACGGTTTTGATTTTGGTTAAAACCGGGAGGTCCGAGAAAATTGTTGGAACGATAGCTTAAGAGATTACGGTCCCCTTGCGGTTGGTAAGAATTACCCCCCGTATTGTAGGAACCGTGAGCAGCATATACGTTCTCTGGAGGAAAGTCAGCAGTAGCTGGACACTCGGAATACAGATGAGGGCCCCCACAAGTTTCACAACTTCGGGCCACGGCTTTCACTTGTTGATTTTGCACCTGATGTTGTATCGTTTGGTTCATTCTCAACACAGCCATAGAAATATCATCCATCTTTTTGGTAAGAGCAATTATTTCAGGAGATGATGATGAGGGAGTAACTGAATTACATGACGCATCCCTCTCCGCAGAGGAATCCCAAAAGTTATGATGGGCAGTCATGTTCTCGATTAAGTCATAGCACTCCTCGGGACGCCTTTTCATAAAGGTCCCACCAGCAGCAGCATTGAGAATGTCTCGGTGCCTCAATGTCAGACCATTATAGAAGGTATCTATGATGGTAACTTGCAACATATTGTGGTTAGGGCACCGATCAATAGCTAGCTTATAACGTTCCCAAGCCTCAAAAAGAGACTCATCGGGACGTTGCCGGAAGTTGCTGATATCATTTCGTAACTTGGTAACCATGGATGGTGGAAAATATTTTGCTAAAAACTTGGTTACCATTTCATCAAAGGTTCGAATAGAATTCCTTGGGAGTCGGTCAAACCATGCAGTGGCATGATGAGTGAGAGAATAGGGGAAGAGGTACAGCCGAAGGGCATCATCGGTGACACCATGCTGTTTCATGCTTTGGGTGACCGTAAGATATTTATCAAGATGCTTGTTAGCATCGTCACCCGGTAATCCGTGAAATTGACACGAATTCTGGACTTGTTGGATCATGTGGTGCTTGAGGCCAAAGTCCGCAGCCCCAATAGTGATTGGTGCAATAGGCCCACCCCGCCCTTGCATGGTAGGCTGGCACAGCTCCTCCATCGTTCGGAGATCGGGAGCTGGCTCATCCCTAGGAGGGTCAGGGGGTGGTAAAGGTGGTGGTGGCCCAGCGGCCATTTCGGTCTTTGATTCTTGTGTGTCAGAACGTAGCTCGTGTACGTTTTTCTGATGTTTACGTTTTGTTTGTGACCGAGTGCGCATGCACTAAAAACAATTTTTCAAAACAAGATCGAGGCAAAACCACAGTGAATTTAAACCAGCAATCACAAGTGAATGGCTTCTTTAAAAAAGGTACACCACTCACAGGGATATAAAGGCAAGTTTTAATCTTAAGTTTGAGAACTTATTATGGGTTTATTATTTAATTTTTTTTTTGAAAAACTGCTTTAGGCTTATGGGTGTGTGTGCAGAAAACTTGGGAAATATTTTTGGAACTGATTCGTTAACCGAAATCGTCCCTTTAAGATTACTCGCAGGCTGGCGGGAGGAAGTAAATAGGTTTCCTCTTCAGTTCGCAATTTAATGTCAGAACTTACCTTAAACCAACTGTTTCAGGTTGTAATCTTAAAGAACACGAAGTAATTTAACTTCACAGTTTGTTTTTGATTGTTTTTAATTTTTTTTTGGTGTTTTTCAACACTTCAGGAGAAGTGTTAATGAACGTTTTTCTGATATGATTATATTTTTACAAAAACTTTTTACAAATTTGTGTGAAATTTGTACAGGGAGGGTTTTGAAAACCACTAAACTTAAAACGATTTTATAAAACACGCAACAACCTCCCCGGCAGCGGCGCCAAATTTTGATTGAGCCCGAACCGTCAGATTATTATTGACCAAGGTCAACAAGTCAAAGACAGCCTAGAATCAATACTCTGGTGATAGTGTAGTGTTTCCCTGGGTCGTTAAAGTCCCAGCGAGATTGAAATGGTGCTTTTGGAATCGTTTATGAGTGAGTGGGACTGAGGACAGTAGCCCAGATGATATGGAATTGCTTTTGCTACTGTTATTTTGGTATTGGTACACAGATATAATATTCACAAAAATCAGATACCAGATATATGCACAAATTCACAATTAAGATCACGTATCGGACTGGGAAAGTGGGTTTTTGGTACTTATCAAACTACATGGGGGTGCTTTTGACACTTTTTGAAACTTAAAATTAAAAATGAAAAATGAAATTATGAAAATGATTAAAATACTATTTAAATATTATTTAATTAATTAAACTATTTAAAATCTAAATTAAAATCTAATTTAAATAAACTAAAAATGACAAATGATTTAAATTAAACTAAACATTAACAAAAATATTTTCTAAACCTAAATTAGAACTTGAAGAAAGTATAAAAAATAAAAATAAATATTTTTGTCTTTTTTGTGGTTTAGTTATTAATTAAAAACTATTTAAATTAATTAAACTAATTAAACTACTTTTAATTTATATTAATACTAAATTAACTTAGAAAATTAAGATAAAATTTTTAAAATTACTTAACCATCACTGGAATCCTATAAAATTATAAAAACTCTAAAAATTATGTTTTAAGATTAAACAACTAATTATCTACCTTTTAATTAACTTAAGTCTATTTTAAACAAATAAAATAAGGAAAATAGAAAATGAACAGTAGAATCTCAAATTTATTTTCTAAAAACTTATTAGACTATATTAGAACTAGGAAAATTATAAAAACTAAATTTAACCTTATAAAAACTAAATAAACTATATAATATTTGATATTAATTAATAATAAAGAAAATTAAAATTAAATCTAATTAACACTAAATGACAAAATAAAAATCTGAAAAAATTATCAAAGTTACTTTACAATATAAGGTATTTAATAAAAATATAAAAACACTAGAGACTTAATTAAAATTTAAAAATGAAAATTAAAATTAACTTGAATTAAATAGAAACTATCACTTACTTTAACTTTGATTTTTTTGGATTTTTCTTTTACAGAACTACTTTATACCCTAAAATGACAAACTTTTATGAAAACACTTTTAAAATTAGCTTATTTATAAGCTGTAAACACCCCCTTTTCTTAAACAGTTGACTTTGGTTGACTGTTTGGTCAATCTGGGTCAAATGGCTTTGGGTGGGGTCCACAATGTTAAAACTTGATACAAATAAACTAAATAAGCTCAAATAAGCCAGAAACAACAAGAAATCAACACAAATAAGCTGAATCAAACCAAATAAGCACTTTGCACAATGAAACTTAACTCAGAAATGGGACAACCTTTGGGGCTTAAACTAGGTGGGGTCCACTGGGCTGGAGGTCAAACAAAAGGTCAATGGTTGCTCCTTGGTAGGAGGGGGGTTGAAGGAACCTAACTAGAGGGTGTGGGACCCACTGAGGAGGTCACAAAACACCACCAAAGGTGGTGTTGTGGTGAGGGTCTGATGTGAGCAGGGCACACCTTTGCCCTGCAAGTCACTTTGAGGGCTTGTGCAAGCTTGTAGAAAATTTGCAAAAATCAAACCAAAGTTGGACTCAAAAGTTGAGGTGGTACTGTATTACTACAACAAATTTCAGCTTCTCAATCAAAGCACATAAATCATAAATGAACTTGGAGTTTTTGCAAAAATCTGAGAATGGGTATTTTTGACTTTTGATGAAAATTGTTAGTTTGACTTTGGTGAGATTCTAAGTGATCTAAACTACTGTTTATGATGTATTAAGCTAATATAAGACTACTATAAGCTAAATTAACAACTAATTATTAGATTATGAGCTTATGGATACCAAACTCCTACACAGTTAACTGTGTGGGTAATTAGAACATGATTTTGACTTTTTGCTGTTTTAAGGCACCATCTTTATGACTTATAAACCTATTTAGACCTAATATAACTAACTCAAGCAGAAAATACCAACTAATTCAATCCTAAACACCTTGAACAGAAGTGAGCCAAACACCCCTATTATGACAGATTGTGAATGATTTTTAAGAAAACAATGAACACATCTAAAACTAATGATTAGAAACTATTAAATAGACTAAAAGTAAACTAAATAAACAAGATTACACTATTATTAAACACTGTAAAGAGAAGTTTTGAAATAAAATGGAATATGCTTACAAGTTTGCTTTCTTGCCAATATCATGAACCAAGAACCACAACCATTACCTAACATCCCCCATGGGATTCTAAACCAAGGCCATCCAAGATATACCCTGCTCCAGCTTTGATAACCATGATGGTGAACCTTTTGACTTTTATTGACTTTTTGATATTTTGAGATTTTGATTACTAAACTGATTTTAATTATCACTAATAGCTTATATAAGCTATAAGGGAGCTTATGTGAGCCTAAGAGTCCAGTTTATTACACACTAACTATCATTAAACTAAATAGCTTATTGAGATTTTGAAATAAACTTGCATTAGATGAAACAGTTTGAGAAACTTGAAATTTATTGATCAAAAGGAATTACAATACATGAAAGATGATTAAAACACTGCTTAAAAGCTTTAAGTTATACTAATAATTGAAATTGCATTTAAACGAAATACATAAAACTAAAATTAACTAACTACTTCTTCATCTTGCAATCTTTTCCTTTTATAGCTGAATATTAGGGTTCCCATCAAGCTTCTGAGCAAATCCCACCATCCTTTGATAATTTTGGTCCAATAAAAAGGCTCCACGTATTTTTGGCGGGAAACTTAGTTTGTAAGCTTTTGGATTGTTTCAGGCAAGGGGGGGGGTGCATTAAATGTGATGTGAGGGTAGGTGCAGGGAGGTGTGGGGATGTGATGATGACTCTGCAAGTGGTGGTGGTGGAGCTGCAAAACCAGGGGAGAAGAAGAGGGTGGTTTGGCGGTTTTGGGGGAGTTTGACTGGGTTTGACCGAGGGGTGTTATTTAAAATGGTTTAGGGGATTGGGTGGGCTAAGGGTTGGACTGGGTAATTATTTTGGGCCCAAGTTGGATTGGATTTGGAATAGGTTTAGTGGATTAGTTTTGGTTTATTATTTATGGTCCGGATTTGGTATTTGTTAACACAAGGACCTTTTTTGCAATTTTGGGAAAGTTGAGGGTGTGAACTTGGCATCCTTTTAATTTGTTTTCAAGGGTGTATAATGCCATAAGATGAATAGTAAAAGGTCCCTTGTTGATTTTTTCAATTTATTTTCATCAGGGACTGAAACCGTTAAACTTTCAAACTTCAGGGACCATTTGTGTAAATATCACCAAACTTTCCACCAAGGACCAATCCTGTCATAAAAGATTAGTGCAAGGACAAAATTTGTTTTTCTCAAAGTTTTTCATATCCTAGGGGCCATTTTTGACAATTTTCAAAGTTCAGGGACTAAACTTGACATTTTGTGAAACTTTTCACCAAAGGACTATTTATGTAACTTTTTGATTTATAAGGACCTTTGGTGACTTTTTCAAGTTTTTAGAATGACCAGGGACTAGATTTGACAACTTTTGAAAGTTGGGGGACTGAAACTGCCAATTATGCAAACTTTGTGTGTTTTTCATCTGTTTTTGGTATTTTTGCATTTGAGACATGTAAAACACTTTCCTGGGATATTTTCACTATTTTGATTCATTGTTGAGTATTTTTGGATGTTTTGGCAGTTCAGAAATGGTAAAAATGATGAGTATTTACACACTCATCAGTGGCCCAATAAGAAAGCTGAGATTGCAAATTATGTCCGTAAGTGTCTTACGTGCGCCAAGGTTAAGGCTGAACATTAGAAACCGTCTGGTTTACTAGAACAACTTGAGATCCAAGAATGGAAATGGGAAAGAATAACAATGGATTTTGTCACCAAGCTACCAAGGACTTCGACAGGATTCGATGCTATTTGGCTAATAGTCGATCGATTGACTAAATCCGCACACTTTTTTGCCAATCAAAGAAAACTACAGCATGGATAAGTTGACCAGGCTCTACGTAAAGGAGATAGTATCTTGACATGGAGCGCCAGTGTCTATTATCTCAGATCGAGACGACAGGTTTACTTCAAACTTTTGGAAGTCACTTCAAGATTCATTTGGCATGAACCTTGACATGAGTACCGCTTACCATCCACAGACCGATGATCAAAGCGAGAGAACCATCCAGACTTTGGAAGATATATTACGTGCATGTGTGATTGATTTCGGAAATGGATGGGATATCCATTTGCCCTTGATTGAGTTTTCCTACAACAATAGTTACCATGCAAGTATTCAGGCCGCACCGTTTGAAGCACTCTATGGTCGGAAGTGCCGATCACCTATATGTTGGGATGAAGTGGGAGAAGCACAGATTATTGGACAAATCTAGTTTGTGAGACGACCGAGAAGATTGCTCAGATTAAAGACAGATTGAAAGTTGCTCGTGATCGACAGAAGAGTTACGCAGATGTGAGACGTAAACCCCTGGAATTTCAGGTAGGAGATAGGGTTATGTTAAAGGTGTCGCCTTGGAAAGGTGTGATCAGGTTTTGTAAGAAAGGAAAGTTGAATCCCCGTTATATCGGACCATTTAAGATTGTGAAGAGGATTGGTCCTGTGGCATATAAGCTAGAATTGCCGCCTGAGCTCAGTAGAGTTCACCCTACTTTCCACGTGTCGAATTTAAAGAAGTGTTTGACCGATGAAACCGCTGTAATTCCGCTTGAGGAGACTGAGATTGATGAGCAATTGCATTTTGTTGAAAAGCCCGTTGAAATCATGGATCGCGAGGTTAAGCGATTGAAGAAGAGTCGTATTCCTCTTGTGAAGGTTCGTTGGAATTCCAAGAGAGGACCGGAGTATACTTGGGAACGCGAGGACGAGTTTAAACGCAAGTACCCAAATCTTTTCAAAGCCGAGATTGACAACTGAAACTAAATCCGGGACGGATTTCTAAATAAGATGTATGTGATGTAACCCCCGGTACTTTTTCTAAACCTATTACTAGCCAAAATTTTTATTTTCGTACTTAAGACACATTAAAACTTTTATTTGTGATTATTTGGGCTTGAGAAACGTGAGATATATTGGAAACGAGAACTTTATTCCTTGATTGACTCAACACAACCTAGAACACTCGAATTGTATTGCATTTGCCAATTTATTTGTATTATTTTGAGTTTTGGAAAAACTCTGAAGTTTATGCTTGATTTTGTTGGAAAAATTATTTCGTGAACAATGGCGCAAGTTTCGTAAATTTTTGAGTCCGTTTGCTATGTTGTTCGAGCCCCGGAGCGTCTAACGTTAGAAGTTTACTTCGTTGGCAATATTGGTCCTTAGAGTATCACCTTTCACTTACCCCATACTTTCATTAATTTCAAAACTTACCCTATACTATTTACATCATATATATATACCCCCAACTCACCCCATTTTCTCATTTTATTTAATTAAAACACACACACACACACACGCACACACATATTTCTCTCTCTCCCTCCCTCTTTTCCGATCGCCGTCCGACCACCGCCGGCCACCCTCCGGCCGCCGAAAAATTATTCCGGCCACCCCAAAATTTATAACTTTTTATATTTTATAGATCGGGACTCCCCCGTCACTCCCGTACTACCCAAACCCCACGTAACCCCCGTACGCACCCCCACGCGCCACCCCACCTGCTGCCGATCACCACCATGACCACCACCAACCTCCTACCGCCGGTAAAACACCTCCCCCGCCACCCTTTTTCTTATTTTTGATTTTATTTTAAAACCCTAGTTTTTGAAAATATTTATTAATCCAATTTTCATATTAAATCTTTTATAAAAATTGTTTTGATATGTTTTTAAAACCAAAAACTCGTGTGGATTCCTTGTTGTTTTCCTTTGGCCGCGACTCGGTATGAACTCACCGAGTCAACTCGTGACTCGGTGAGGATTTGATGTTTATTGATTGTTGTTGGTTGATATTGATGATGAGGGAGTATATTATTGTGTTTGGTTTGGATTTTATCAAGGGTCCGTTTGTTTGCGTGTCTCGGCAGCCACGAACCACCACCACCGAGCCTTGGGTGGTGGTGGGGAGGGAGTATGATTATTGTTGTTGTTGTTGTTGGCTGAGTGTTTGGATTAGTTTTAGGTTAGTTTGGGTTGGATTTGGTTGTTTGGTTTGAGCCGAGGAGACGGGTGAGGCTCGGTTTGGTTTTGGTTTGATTTCGGGTTATTTAGTTTTGACTTGGGTTGATTTTGGAGTATAATTGTTGTGGTGATTATTTTGGGTATTGATTTATAGTCTCGGGATATATTTATTTTTATAGAAACGGTAACTAATAATACAAAACGGATAATATATATATATATATATATATATATATATATATATATATATATATATATATATATATATATATATATATATATATATATATATATATATATATATATGAAATATAAAATGAATTGTTATAATTTAGTGGACTTATTATCGGACATAATTCCGTATTATGACATTGTGAGCTTGAATTGGACATATTGGATTTACGGCCATGGTTATTTGGATGTTATGGACCCTTTGGTACACGAGACGGTAGAGTACGTTAGGCCCGTAAAGATCTTAACGTACCTGGAACCCGAACAAATACGAAATGGTCGATAAAACCTAAACAACTAATGGACTACGCGAATGATATATCCAATCGTATTTACTTATATATATATATATATATATATATATATATATATATATATATATATATATATATATATATATATATATATATATATTAATATTGTTTAAAAATAAAGAGTCGTTGACTCGGGAAATGTTATATAAACGGTCAGGTCATGCCAAAATTTTATAAAATTCTTTATAAACTTAAATTATTTTACCAAACATTATTATTATTTCAAAACCTTTTTATTTCAATATTATTTTGGGGAAAACGGGTAAAATCCGAGACTTATTGTTACGTGTTATTATTTATTTTTATTTGAGTGAGTTCTTATATGTTATTTCTTTTCTTTTCATTTCTTTTCGACGACTTTCTTCGAGGAGTTCTTTCGTCTTTCTTGCGTACTTGGTCGTTTCACCGAATTGTTTCTTTCTAAGTTTCTTGTCTCCCACATGAGACTTTACGAAATCTATTTTCTTTCAAATGCCATTGTATTTACAAAACTTTTACTCAAGCATTGTTTATGGAAATATTCGAGTTTAGTTCCGAGTTATGCCATTTATATTGATTAGGTTGTGCTGAGCTCCCTTTTGCTGTGACGCATTATGGATTGGTTGCTATATCTCGTTTCCTGCTGCTATTGTTAAGGTGTGATTCATAGCCCCGCTTTTTATATTTTAACTGTTTATAAACCCATGGGGTGAGACACATGCTTTAAATGTTTTTCTGAGCACAAGTATTTTTGGTATGCTTTTCCTGAATGATATATATTTCTTGACGATGTACTAAGTAGCTTGTCTTGCCTGAAAGACCCTCAGATCATGAGCCATTAATCATTTGCGAGTGAGCGCGAATATAGGGATATAGGCCTATAGGAACTGACCCTCCCATCCCTTTTGCTGGATAGGCAATTTGGGTGTACTATATTCGATTTTGTTGGGTATTGGCAAGTGCCCGGCCTTGGGGGCACTTTATATTATGAAATTCCGCGGTTATTGTTTATGTCAGTACAGAGTTATTGCCGATTGGTTTGGTTAACGTTTTGTGTGTCATGAGCTTAGTATCATCAACCGTATGTATGCACGTGTTGCCTCTACATTTTGGGTGTTACGTTGATTTCCCTGGTATTTGCATTTGTTACTTATATCATATGATTAAAACCCTTGTGCTCAACTTTATTATTTTAAACCTATGGATTACACTCAACCTTTGTGTTGACTTTTAAGCATGTGCTTCTCAGGTACTACTACAAATTAAGTTTTGAAGCTTTATGATCTTGGGCGTGGTGGAGTGGTTGGACGAAGGAAGTTTTCTGTCAAGGCAGCTTATTTCATTTCTACTATCTTTATTTTTCATGTCATTCGTAAAACCTTGGTGTGTCTTTAATATTTTCCGCTGCTAAACTTATTTACTTTCCGCTGCTTAACTTTGTATTTCTACTATTACACTTGGTTTTTTCGCTGCTTAACTTTGTCATTTTATGCTGCAAACTTATATTTTTATTCCGCTGCTATTTGTTAAAGAGCCTACATGCTCTAAAATGGTTTGTAAAACGAATGATGTGTTTTGAGGTACTTTTAAACGTCCCGTGTTGTGGTCGTTAGCTATAAAGGTGCCTGGTTTCGATTCGCGTAGTGCCCCCAGCATGTCAGCTGCCGTATTATGAGTTGGGGGTGCTACAACTATGGAAGAAGTACACTGAGAATCGTTATAAGGAGCAAATGAAGAATTTGCAGGAGATGAGAGAAAGGTAGACTTTATGATAATCTAATATATTTTGCGCTTTTGAGGTTCTTTGCATTGCTGACATAATGGGTAACATTTTTTTCTTCCATGGTCATATTTCTTTTGTGTATTCAGCTAGGAAAACACCAACAACATACAAATGTACAAAAGGTATTCCTATTTTATAAGCATGAAATTGAACATGTGTTTGATTTCGATTTCTTGCTTGAGTTATTTATTCAAGTAAATATATTACCAAGTTTTCAAAATTTGGAGGTTATTAATAAGTTGAGGTATGTAATGTTTACTTTCTTGGTGATTCATTTGTTAAGTGTTGTGGGTCGCTATTTAGGTTCTGTGATTTGTCTATATATATAAAGTACGTCATAATATTGCTAATAATTCGCTTAACGTTTGTTATTAGGTGCTTTGGTCGCTATTTAAAGGCACATGTACATGGTCGGGTGCTGTCTTTGACATTTATAAATCATTACAAATTCTAAATCAAAGGTGATAAAATTCCTATTCTTACTCCCTTATACGTATCGATATGTATCCTTCTTTTTAGTAGGAGTTTAAAAATAGAGTTTGATACCTAGGCAAATATGCATTCCCAAACGCTCCCGCTGAATAAGTCAATTCAAACAATGTTTAATTGTTCCATTGTCATTGTGCTTCAGTACAAGCTACTTATTATTGTACATGTTGTTTAAATGAACAATGCCTTTATTAATTTGTGGTGTTGTGTTTAGCAGCTGGAGGAAAATAAGAAAACTCATGTGCGTACGTTTGACGGTGGAACTGCCAGGAGAGATCACCCACTTTTCAAGGTTACTGATCACTACCACATTCAAACAAAATTACACCTCTTTTACGCCTAACGGGAAACCACTATAAGAAACTTCTACATTTCGTTTCATTCGTGTATACCACAGTTTATTGTCATGAATTAGTGCTTTGATAAACGAACCTGGACTTTTATAATGCAGAACTAGAGGTATATTTAAAAGGCAACACGGTTCCTGCCGTAACAAGCTTGTTCAAGCATGCTGTTTGTTTGTTCAAATGTGGGCAGTATATACACCGAATAAACATTCAAAAGAGCAGCTCGCTATATTTTACTGAGTTGTACTTGGCTGGTATTGTTGAAACAAATGCAAATATACTTTTTTGGGCACCTTATATACACCATGGATAGTGATACCCCAACATCTATTGGTATAATGGCATGAATTTAACAAACTGAAACAACAATTATGTGCATGTGACTGTTAGAATCCGATATACTTTTTTGGCCTAATAACTCAATCATGATGCTTTTATGTACATCAAAAACCATTCATTTTTACGTCCCCAACATCAAAGGCATTTATGTTATAATTTGTTTATTTACAGTTGTATAATTCAGTCATTAAAGTTGGGTGGAGAAAGTTTGGATCTTTAAGTCAAAGTAGGATCTTGAAAGGTGCAAGTTTTAGGACTAATGGTAATTCCTTTATGTTGGTATTTGATACAGATTGCATCTTGACTGTTGCTATGATGTGAAGTAGGTGTTGTGTTTAGGAATTGGCCGATTCTTGGATCGGTTAATGTAAATTGTGGGTTGCCGATGTCTATTCATGGCTCAGGTAAATTTAATGATTTAGTTTCCTATGAATTATAATCGGCTTTATAGAGTCTTAGTCTTTATATCGGGTTTATAAAGTTTTAGTCTATCTATGCTCAGAGATGAAAAAAATAGTTATTGGTAGGATTAGAGGGTGTTTGGGGTTGCGTTTGCAAACATATTATGCATTTTTCTAGAGATTTGCGAATGTAAATAATCAGGTAATCAATCCCAAACTGCATTCCTAAACACCTTCTTAGAGCATAAAATAAATTATTCTTCACGAGTTGAATATTTTAAATGACACGATAAGATTGTAATTGGCAGCAACGAATTGTCCAATTATAAATTTATATTTTTTTTCTTTGTGTATCTTAGTATACTTCTGTTGTAAATTTCAAAATCAAAGATTCTCTTAATTTACCTTCGACACTTTTTTCATATTTTCACCAGCATTTAAGGCTTCAAAAGATTATTATGAAACTCTTGGAGTAAGTAAGAGTGCCTCTTCTTCAGAAATTAAGAAACCTTATCTTTCTTGAGATTAGTATATTTCTTTTTTTTTATTTCTCTCTTTTGAAACCATATAATGATCAAAGTCAACAAAGAAGTGTCAAATGCAACTGCTTATATCTATGCGACCACAAGCTGATCAGTTTTATGGTCCTTATTTCTCAGGTATATGGGCCATAATAGAGGTTGGGAGGAAGCACCGTCTGCAGTTTCCCGTTCATTTATAGAACTGAAGCATTTGCAATGTAGCGTTGCCTGAAGCTGCTTTCAAATCTTGGAAAAAGGCAATTTTTTTATGCATTAGTTATACGATTAAATGGGTTAAACACATCGTGTTTGGGTTATTAGTAAACCCGGAGTTTAGGGTCGACTCACCAAGCTAAACCTAACCTCAATGGACACCTTCTGTACGGCATTTGGATATAATTATTACTGAAAACATTTTGTACTCATTGTAAAGGCTGTGTCTAGGATATTAGTTTCATTTCTATGTAAAAGTGTTTGTGAACTTTGATATAAATAGTTTGTTGTCCCATTACCTCTTGCTGTCGATGCCATACTAATCTTCTTTTTTATCTTTTGGCACTACTATAAACAGGCCCAACAACATTTTAAAAAAATAAGTAACAACCTTAACACCGCAACGCGGCTAACCAATGCCCAACTCATGATTTACAAAAACCGTCAACAATATACACACATGCGAAATTACTAAAAAAACAACTTAACACAAACGTTTTGCCATAAAATTATTGCAAAACAAGCAAAAAAAAAATACCCGTTGCAACGCAGCGGGCGCCCCTTTCTTGTTTAAATTATCACATAACAAAGTAATACTGTATATATGCCATATTTTTTAATTGATTTTGCATTGTGATATTGGTGAACATGAAGTCTTTTCAAAAATTATGAATTTTATTTCGGTTTTTTGTTTTTTTATCCATCAGTTATTGCATATTTGAGCCTCGGCTTTTAGTTGTGTATATGGACGGTGGAGAAAACATAGGGCAGCATGTGTGCGTGTTTAGTGGTGTATGTTCTCATGAACCTGTTATGGTATTTAATAGTGTAAAATCTTTGGAACTAAAGTGACTAAGTATGTATTTTAGACTTAAAAGATTAAGACGAAATATCTATTAACATCTTACTTAGAATGGCTTAAAATGTAAAAGACTTTGTGACGATGTTTATAAGCACCTTGAAGTAATAAAGGTAATGTACCAAGTCGATGATGTACTCTAAAAATTTTTTAAATATGATAAAAATGTCCGGCATTCCGCAATATAACTTAGTTTGAATACTGGCGCTCCGGTTATGTGTTTGTGCAACATTGATCAAAGAGGCAGATTGTGTAATGGAACCTGGTTACAAGTTTTGAGAATGGGAATCAATAACATTGAGGCAAAGATTATATCAAGTGGTAAATTGGGTGAGATTTGCGCTATACCTAAAATAATTATAAGCCCATCCGACAATAACATTGAGGCAAAGATTGTATCAAGCATAAAAGCAAGAGAGGTTTAAAAGTAAAAAAGCAAGAGAGGTTTAAAAGTGTTGTGTTGTGACAAAGACAACAACTACACAAACTCTACAACCAACGTTGTATATAGAGAAGTTCTTCATAGATTATAAACTATATGTAATTCGGTTATTTTCAACGTTATGTTTTGCTTAACGTTATTATTTTCTTGATAATGACATGTTTATTTTATTTATTTTGTCTCATGTATGTTACTGCACGTTCATACATTTTTTACTATTAATTTTATCGTATAATCAAAATTTTAAAGCTAGCCGCCCCACCGGGGCGGGCCTAAAATCTAGTGTGTATATATATATATATATATATATATATATATATATATATATATATATATATATATCCCAACTTATATAAAACACAAGTGTGATTGCTATTTTTAGAGGCAAAAAATCATCCTAAAACTCTATAAAAACGCCACGTGGAAAACCACTACTATTAGAAACTTTTCAATATTCTTTCAAGTCAAATTTGAGAGAAAAATAAGGGAGATAAATTAGGAAGATATTATGACTGGTTTTCAGAATTTGAAATTGAAACCGGCATACGTTATTTTATCAAAAACTTCACACCACAAACTTAATATTCAACTTATCATTAATCAAACCCAAATCACAATTTGATTACAATCACCAATTAAAAAATTCATTATCAACTGCTTTTCAAATCCACAATGCTTCATACATTGGGAAATTACATCATAAACGATTTTAATGTAAGCTATCTTGATCTTCTAATTTATAATTGTATTTCCAACTTTTATTTATGATAAAAAAAAATGGATTTTGTTTTATATTGGTTGATCTATAATTGTTGTTAATTATTTTATTCATATTTATTTAATTAGGGTAATATTTCATGGATTCATTTGCTTCAAATGATTTCAACAAAATAATAGTTTCTAATTGATGTTTTACATTTTTTAGATTAATTTTAACCGAAGAAGATAAAAACATGGTGTTATACCTGAGTATAAGGCGGACTCGAATCGAAGGTAAACATTTTTGTTACCTATTAGATTTATTGGCTTTTGTGCTTGATTTCTAATGAAATTTGAATTCATGTTTGGAAAAAATTTGATGATGTTATCATGTTATTGAATGCACACTATATGTTTGGTAAATGGTCTATGAGCAAGAGCTTAGATTAGTCATTGCTATTTCAAGGGTTTATGTTATCACAACGTTAAGTTCGAGATCTTTGCAAAAAATTTAAAAAAAAAATTGATCCAATCTTTTCACATTAACGTGTACAACCTCAACTTAAGGTTGGGATATGATTTTTGAAGTTTACTATACACACACTAGATGCGCGTTGAAATGACTTTGTTAGCTTGAAAGGTTTGACCTTGATATATATGCAAACATTATCGACACCCTAGCACGTTGTCAATAATAGATCAAAATTGATTTAATATGCAATTGATTGTAAAGGGCCTCTTACATCTAATGCTACTAAACTGTTTAATGTTTCTACATTAAATAGTGCAGGAGATGGAACTGCTGATCTCAAGAAGAGAGTGGAGGAGCTCGTAAAGAGTTTAGTAGATTATGAGGCAGGATTAATGAGAGGTATGCATATCCTCCACTTTTTGTCATGCTCGAACTCAAAACATATTTGTATTACAACGGAAACTGGCTTTGAACGTTAAGAGAAAATTGGAAATTTGAAAATTTTCTGGTAGGAAAAAAAGACATCTACACATTTGTAATGAAAGTTAATATTGCAGTTAGATATCAATAGAGGTATGAAAGTTAATACCGCTAATTCTCATGAAACAGATAATCGCTAATGTGGATTTGTTAAATGTTTCAAGATTATTTTGCGGTTTTAATCTGCAACTCATGTACTGATTTAACATTGCACCAGGTCTAGACCTTTGATCATAATCACATTTAGGTGGATCATATAACACAATCCCTCAAAATTTCGTCTTTTTATTAAACCAAAATTTTTGAATTCATTTTTTAGATGGATCCTATCACACAATCTCTAAAAATCTTTCATAACACACACCCTAAAACTATCAATAAACGTGAAATCATCACATAAACAATCTCACACCTGGTACATAAAGCAAAATTATGATTCCAGTTTACATATTTTGATTATTGTTTTGGGGTTACAAGCACACACTTTGTTTCCATTTACATAAACACTAATCAATAATTATGTTTTCAATTTACAGAAACAATAATCAAAACCGGGGTTGCAGGTACACACGTTGTTTCCATTTACAGATTTTGATTATGTAAAGTAAAGAGGCATATTTAACCAATTACTAATGTTTTAGGAGGTTGTGATTAGGACCAAATTGACCGCTTAAAAAAGATCATATCTTTTAATATATATTTTTCTGTCTTTGATGCAGGACACCGTGGTGTGAAGCAACTATTTTTCGATTTTAAAGATAGGAGAAGAAGATGATGAAGAGGTGCAATGGAAAAAGATTAATGGATTCATATGATAAAAGAGGTAGTGGATTCGTAATGATATGTGAACTTTTTTACCTAAATGAATTATTTGAATATGTATGAGAATTGACTACATGTTTTGAAAATAGATGTAAGAATGAAGAATCACATGAATCATACTGTATTTTGAGTGATTTACTGTAAATTGTGTTTTGTCAACAGTTTATTTTCAAAACATGTATTCTCAAATAACAAAATGTCTTATTGTGATATGTGTATTTAAGACATGGCAAATCAAAACGAGAATTATATGTGTATTTAAGACAGTCTAGGTAGTTCTCTTTTCTTGATAATGTTTGTGGCTTTTTCTGTTCTTGGTAGTATGTTATTTTTTACTGCTTCTGCTTCTATGTTCTGAAAGTTACAGATGACAAAATCGCAAAATGGGTGGCCAGTTGGGTATTGGGTCAAAACGGGTAATTTTTGTATGGGTTTAGTTGGTTTTGTCTGGAACACCATCTTGCTCTAATTTTATAAGGGTGAATTGCAGAAAATGGGTAATCATTCTTCTTTTATTATACTTATGGTCTTTTGAGATGATCAAATTAAAAAAAATTAATCCACATCTGCAAGTGCCCGTATATATTGTTTACCAAATCGTTTGGTCCAATATGTTTAAGTTCCCGTGTATATTGTTTTCGTTAGGTACAATATGTTTACTATTCTTTATTTTTAACATTTTTACGTGACTTTCTAACTTAAACATCGTCTGATAAATGCTGCACATTTACATTATATCAGGGCACAACAATAGTAGATACGACTGTGACTATCACGTTAGACCCTGAGTACCTGCTTCAGTACACAGCTGCTACTCATGTAAGATACACATTACGAACCTTTTTGTTTGCATATTAAATATACCCATGTTAGAATTTTATAAATTTCTTTGTAGCCAGAAGCAATGCTTCTACTGCAAGCGACTCTTGTCCTTGTAAGGTTGCGGATGTTGTGACCAACATGTTTACAAAAGGTTTTTATTTGATTTGATAGAGAGTTGTTTATACAGTATTCAAACGTGGAATGAAACCTCGGATAAACGTAGTGGCTGATCTGAATAACAAAGATGAGGTTATATGTTGTCTGATTTCTTTCACTCTGTGATCATTCTTTAGACTTAAAAAAGAATTTACATGTGACTTATGTGTTCAAATCTGTAGTCTAGCAATGCATATTGAAAGCTATAATCTGCGCATTGTGTTTTCAAGTCGTATATAGCCAGTTTCATGAGTTTGGGTACAGTGCAACTGAATATGTTAAAAATATTGTTTGTAAAATATTATTGATGTAGATTTTGATACTTTTGATTCACTTTTTATGGTTTACAAGGATGTGATATGAAGAATTGAAGGTTGCGCGGAAGATGTTCAATGAAACGTCTAAGAGAAAGGTACTTTGTTTTTGCCATCGTGTAAGCATTTTCGATTTCTAAGAGAAATTGAAATGAATTTATTTCCATAACGAAATTATGTAAGAAAGGTATAAGAGAAAGGTATTTCGTTCTTGAAATGAATTTGTTGCATTATTGAAAATAGAAAATTTGACTTCTTAAGTTTTTGGTATGATGTTTGTCTAAGTGCCGACACTAGACGAACATCAACTTCAATCATATTCTTAAGCCCTCATATTATTTAAGAGTATTTTACATTTAGCTAATTTATGTCCATAAGACCATAACGACAAAAAATCTTCATATATATTAATATCTATCTATTCTATTCTTTAACATACTATACCCTGCTACGCTACTTTTAGTCGTTGTTCATATCCTAAGCCAGGTTTGTAGCAGAAATTTCTCTGTTCAAAAAACCATATTCATATATATTAATATCTGGGGTTTGAACTTTTGGTTACCCCATAAAGTGAGAGTTTCAAAAACCAAATGATTACATTTAAAAAGAAAGGAAGAGTACAAATACATCAGATATGTAGAAGTCTGTCATATGAATAGTGAGGGGCTGATGGCCTTGACTATTTGGCCCTTTGGAAAATGTTGGTCAATCCCTTTAGATGGTAATAGCCAACTTGATAAGTTTATAAGCCAAAAAATGGGCCTGTGATCTTCATAAAGGTTATATAAGCTCATAAGCCTACTTAATATATAAGGTAAGATAAACACCCGGATATGTCTTATGAATGTTTTATTTTAAAAGAGCAATACATGTGTTTTCAATGGAAAACGGGCTTATGATATTTTATAAAGTTACATAAGTTCATAAGTGTGCTTAATGATGTAAAACAAACACTCCTATATGTTTGTGAATGTTTTATTTTAATCATGTAACGGATATGCATGTTGTATTTTTCAAGTTATCTCAATTTGTAGTTTTTTATTGCCACCGGTGGAACCTGTGGGTTGTGAGCTTGTGGCTTATAATCAAGTTCTTATTCATACCTTACTTTTAAGGCTCGAGCTAAACTCACCTTCAATTAAGGTATGTAACGATTGCCTGTTATACCCATGATCCTATTGCCGTTACACCTATTTCCCTTCTCTTTAGAAAGGAACTTTTGAACATGTCATCACTATAACCGAAATACGAGTTTCAAGTGTATACTACTTAATGAAGAAAAGTTTGAGATAGGATTCATCAGGCAATAACTACAAGAATTTTGCTTTATGTTTCATGATTGTGGTCTCTAAGTGTTAGTTCATTGATCCTTAGCAGCGGTTCAGATTATGGCTATTTGTTTTGGTTTGGGTTATCGGATTTTGGTTTTGTTTACTTTTATAATGATATTCCTTGCATTTTGCCCCTTTTTGATCTTATTCCACTAAATTTCATGATACAAAAGAATGTAGTGCAACTTTTCTTGGTTAAATAAAGTGGTGCGTAAATAACTAACTGTTAACATGCCTACTAAACTGCAACCTTTTTCTTTTGACTTTTTACCCTTTTTTCTTTTTTTTTTTTCTTTTTTCTTTTTTTTTTTTTTTTTTTTTTTACAAAATTTAGTATATTGTGGCAAAGAGATGAGTAGCAAAGCTGGTGGGTAAACTCTGACTGGAAAAAACTGAAGGAAAAGTTGGTTTTTTTAAGCACATAGTTATCCTGGTATTTTGCCATCAATGAGGTGTTACTGCATATTATTTGGTTCCCATCAATGAGCATTTATCAGTAAATTGTTGTCATAATGTCTGTAATTGTGCTCTTCTATTCCTTTTGTAGCAAGAACAAACCGTGTGTCGGTGTGACCAACGCTTGAATGCACCAGGTGTTGTATTACTTATTTGCTTTAATTGTAGTTATTTACTTTTAGTTTCCTTTATGAAAATCATATTCCATGTAGGTTAAAAGGAGATCGTGTGCATGTTGATTGTGAACAAGAAAAAAAGGGCAATGAACATGAAAGCATGTATGTTTACGGTACAACAAACGATGGGCAACGTTTAATGATGCAAATGTGGCTTCCCTGTGACTCCAAATGCAGCCAACATGTGCGTTAAGTGTCTCCATTCTAAAGTAGACATTACAGAAGGTTTAGAAAAACAAGAAACGATCATTCACTGTCCCGAATTTGATACTTACCTACAACTTCCAAGAACATGGATTAAAGCAAAACAAGAATACAGCTTTTGACTTTCTGTGTCAAACGTCTCAAGATTCTGAGTAAGTTGAAGTTGATCCACGCATAGTTTGAGAGGGTCGAGCGTCATTCATAGAGACTGAAAGTTAAGATGTGTATTCAAAAGGAAGTTTTGAATGGTGCGGTTCTTGAACAAGCTTATGTTGTTGAGTATGTGCTCCTACTAATTTGCTTTTTGACATGTAGGAAAATGTAGAGATTACTTTTGTTTTTACTTTTGCTTTAACATGTGTACCTATAAGTTGTTCAGTTTTGAGTCATTTAATTGGGTTTCTAGATACGTTATAAATACTTCTTCCATGGTGTTTGTTGATTGCAGGTGTATTCTTACCCACATGCTCTATATCAGTTTCAACATGGAGATATCTTTCTTTGAAAGAGTTGGTAAAACTAAAATCTTTGCACTTCATGATCAATTGTTAATCTATGATACATTGAGATGTCTTGAAAACTATGCCAAAGATACGCTTTCAAGTGAAGAAGTTTTGTGGAATTTGATAGAAATATAGGCTGCTAGCAGTAGCAGGAAATGGAAGAAAAACTCCCGACACAGAACAAAACTATATAACACTTCAATATGCATTAAATTTTGTACGTACTTATCATTGGCATATAATTACAAATCAAGTGTCTAATGGAGATATATACTTAAATGTATGTACTTCTCATTTGTTGGTTATGGTTCCTTGCTTACTTTCGAAATTCATAATTATGAGGTGTTACAAGTTGGCGTGTTATAGAATTTGATTATCGGTAACTACACTGAAAAAACTACCAATTTTGTGTAGAGGGAACAGGAAGTATTAAATAAACATCAAAATTTTCCAATTTTGTTACCTTAATACAAATTTTCTTACCAAGTGAAGTGTAGAGGGAACCGGTAGTGTTAAATAAACATCAAAAGTTTCCAATTTTTTTGCTTTAATACAAATTTTCTTTTTATATAATCGTGTAACTGATTACATACTTTTTATGGTTTTTTTTTGTTTGTTATAAAAAAATCAACTTTTTATAATATTCATTAAAATGATTTCATAGAGCTAGCCCTTTATTAAAGTTTTGACATATATGGTAACTACACTAATGAAATGACTAATGTTGTCTACAAGCAAGAATTGAAATCGCTTTAAACGCTGATTTTTTATTTATTTGCTATTTACATTTTTTGGGTCTTGTTCGAAAGTTTTTATTATTAATTAAACATGTTTTTTCCTTTTATGTATAAGTGTAACTCATTACATATCTGTCATTATATTTTTAGATAATCAAATATAAACGTTGGTCGCCTAATATTAATTAAAATGAAATAATAGAGCTAGCCCGCCCATTGAGCGGGTCTTGAGGCTAATATATATATATATATATATATATATATATATATATATATATATATATATATATAGATGTTAGGAATACGTTTATTCCAATGAAGACTCAGTCACCCCGAGTATTGTAATAGCATAGTGTAGCTCGTAGTAATCATTAGTTTAGTGTAGTATTTGTGGAGTCGGGTCGGGTCTTTACCCACTGTCAGCCCGGTCCACAGCCCGTTTAATAGGGCGTTGAGCATGTAACTATAAATACCCTCACCTACCCAAGGGAGAGGGTTAGACCTTCATTTGCAATTCAACTTTTCCTTTCTTTTACAAGGCTCCCAACCTCCTTCCTCTCTCTAACTTTCTCTCACTAGAAATCCATCATATTCGATCCATACACACTTAATCTAAGCTTGTTATAACTTTAAGTATATTACAGTTGGTATCAAGAGCAATGGTTCTATCCTAGGATTAGTGGTATACATAAAAATTGTGGCTTAGTTTATGTGTTCTTTTTGGTTCGAATACTTTTAGTTGTTTTTCTCTCATTTTGATCTCGTATCGTGTTTATCTTGTGGTTTTGTTTGTACTTTCTTTGTTAGAAAGGTCGTACACATCTTGTGTAGCTCTTGGTTTGGTTATATCATCACTCTCGTGGAAGATATGATGAATTCGTGGTTAGTTTCTACTTAGCGAGTTGGCATATTCGTGGTAGAGAGTTGGCTGTTTTTATTAGCAAGGTGGTAATAGAGATTTGGCGGTTTGCCATTTTTGGGTATAAAGCCAAATCGCTAGACATCGACAGCCTTGTCTTATGTGTTTGGCGAGTTGAATGACCAGCGAGTTGATCTTTGTTAGCGAGTTGTGATCTGTGTAGCGAGTTGACTACTTGTAATGAGTTGTGACGTATCCAGCGATTTGATCTTTATAGCGAGTTGGTAATTGGTAGCGGGTTGAGTCTGGGTAGCGATTTGCTTCTTTCCAGCGAGTTGTCCAAATAGCGAGTTGAATATTTACTAGCGTGTTGTGCACTGCAGCGTGTTGGTGGAGTTAGCGAGTTGTTCCGATATCGAGTTGGTCTATTTTGCGAGTTGTGTAGTGTCTCCAGCGAGTTGTGTACTTTGGCGATTTGACTATTCTAGCGAGTTGGTCATACTTGATAGAGAGTTGAGCTAGTGTTATTAGTGTGTTGGTTAATTTTCATCAGAAATAATTTTCTACAGTTGTGAAACTTGTGCACTATTGCGACTCAAGTTGTTACTACCACTTCTACAGTAACGTGACATTGTGGGACTAATCTTACGGCTTGACTTGTTACTTCTAAAGTAACCTGACGTTGTGAGACTAATTCTACGATTTGTCTTGTTCCACTGTAGATCAGCTGTAATTTGACTTGTTGCAACGATACACGAAATACACTTCTGTTTAAAATACTTGGTGCCTTTCATAACATGGCAAGCACTTCCTCGGATGACATTCAGGCAGCTGGGTCTGATACACGTCCTCCTATGCTGGACAGGACGGACTATGAATCATGGGCACAAAGGATTCGTCTCTATTGCTTAGGAAAGGAAAACGGGGTAAACATCTTGAAGTCCATTGATGAAGGACCTTTTCACCCGGGTTTCACCAGAGACACGGTTGAAGCTACTGATGAACTTCCAGCTGTAGTTGGTCCTGACAGACTTCATACCTATAATGAGCTGACAAATGAAGAAAAGAAACGTTACGATGCTGACATCAGAGCCTCGAACATCATAATTCAAGGACTTCCAAAAGATGTCTACAAACTCATCAACTACAACGCAGAAGCCAAAGCTGTCTGGGATAATGTGAAAATGCTTCTCGCAGGGTCTGAACTAACAAAAGAAGATCGTGAGTCTCAGTTATATGATGAATTTGAGCACTTTAAAATGAACCCTGGTGAAAGCATCACTGACTACTACGTTAGATTTCACAAGTTAAATTGACATGAGAATCATCAAGATGACAATGCCCAATATCGAGCTTAACTCAAAATTTGTGAACAACATGGCACCGGAATGGGATAGATTTGTCACAGCGGTTAAACTCAACAAAGGGCTCAGGGACACAAATCATGAACAACTCTATGCATACCTGCAACAACATGAGAAACATGCTGCATATGATAGGGTATTGAGGGAAAAGCTTAAGCCTCCAGCTGCAAATGATTCACTTGCATTTGTCACAAATGTTCAGCAGCTCAACCAGTCTTCACAAGAACAATCTCAACCACAACAGCTCTCATCCAGATCTACTGCAATGATCAGTCAATCATCTACACCAACATGATGATTGACAACCTCTCAAACCAAGTCTCTCTTCTTGTTCAACAATTCCGGGCTGGTCTTCCACCAACCAACAACCAACTCCGAACCTCGTCAAACCCTCGAAGTCAAGCAATTATTGAAGATGGTAGGGTTGTAGTGCAGAATGTGCCAGGGAGACAGACAGTGAATCAAAGGAATGCTGGTAGAGGGAATGGGCAGTACAGAGTTGGTAATGCACTTCAAGTCCAGGCTAGGCAGCCAAAGTGCTACAATTGTGGTGGATTGGGCTACATTGCTAGAAACTGCACTCAACCGAAGCATCCACAGAACTCTGAGTACTCTAAGGACAAAATGCTGCTAATGCAGGCACAAGAGAATGGGACTGCTCTGGATGAAGAAGCACTACTCTTTCTGGCTGGTGATGATGGGAATACGTTCGATGCTGATGTTGATAATCAACCGGTTCAGGATTTGGCACTCAATGATCCGAACATATTCCAAGTGGAGGATTGTGATGCATTCGACTCTGATGTGGATGACGAACCTACCGCATAGAAACTCTTCATGGCCAATCTGTCTGCTGCTGCTTCTACTCCACAACAGCCTGGTTCCTCCATCACATCTGCTATCTCTGAGGTACCAACACTGCCCAATCTAAATGATACCACCACTCCACAGGGGGCATGTAACTCGGTACAACTCAAGGATATTGACAATTCTGATACCACTGATATGGGTAATACTAACAATATCCCATATGAAAGGTATATGGTTGACAATAGCCTGACAGTTGTACCAAGTGATTTGCCGTCTGTTGAACAAGAGCTGCATGAGCACACTATATACAACCATGATGATTCCTTGACCACTAGATGTAACCTACTTAAGGACCAGGTGGATTTATATGAACAGAGAGCTAAGTTTGAGCTTAATGAACGAGAGCAGAAAATGGAAAGGCAAATGCGTGCTTACATAACTGAAAAGAATTCCAAACAAGAAACATTAAAAAGGGAGTTAATGTCTTTGAAAAAACAATTGGATCTAACTGTTAAACAAAAACAGGAAATTCAAAAGGGTTTAACCTCGCTCAAACATGATTATAAAGACAAAGAAACAAATCTCTTAAATGATGTTTCCAACCTTAAAACGTTGAAGAACAAACTGGAAGAAAAGTTGTACACGCAAGGCCAAACCATTCAATCTGCTCAAATGATGGAGAACCATAGGAGATTAAGAGATAGGTTTAGTGTACAGGATACCTCTAAAACTAAGGTCCACTACCTTAGAAATGGGATTGGTGCTCAACCCGCAATATATGATTCAAATGTTATGTTTGAACCTGACCATGCCCCCTCTTGATATGAGATCATATGATGAGATTGATGAGCTTGAGGATAGAAGTAGGGAAAAACTGACTGAGAAACTGAAAGATCCCCTATGCACATCTAAGAATCTCATATTTCACTATGATTACACTAATGATAATCATCAGGCCATCTCTGTCCCTCAAAAGAAATTCCTCCCTGAGAAAACATTTTGGAATATTGACATGAAAAAAATGCAAGCCGAAAGACTTGTGGGTAACACTAGAACTGTTTTTAGGATTGCTAATCCTACCATATATCCTCTGAACACGCCCATGCACCTTGTACCATTTACTCTTCCTTCACAGTGTAATACTTTTATTGGTCTTTATGTACTAGGTCAACTGTTTAACGACTTTGATAAAACCTGTAAAAAGAGAATTACACCAACTGGGATTACTGAAGGGGAAAGGGGATTTGAACAAACAAAACGGTGTTACCTAACAGAAGTCATGCCATTTTTCAAACTCCGTAAAGAACACTTTGAAGGTCTTAAGACCACAATTAAGGATGATGTCACTAACATGAAAAAGGTTTTCAAAGAAGTTGAAAATGAGGGTAAACAGTTGGAAATTGATCTCAAATATAGTGAAATTGACCGGAAAAACACTCGCATTATGAATGAAAACTTGATTGCTAATTGCATTGCTCAAGATGTGTTCTATACGGTCACCGACTCTGCCTTATCTGCGAAACAATTTCATGAGATGTCGGTCACGTTGCAAGTATTTCAGAATCGTGTGATTGAGCTTGAGGGGGAGAATTTGAGATTCCATACCAAAATTCAAAACGATGACCATGATAACATGGTCAGGAAATTTTCGAAACTAGAAGTTGATTATCTTAAGCTGCAACTAAAATATCAACATCTAGAAGAAAGCACTAAAATTTCAAATGCCAAGACATCCTCGGATGCTCCTGACTTTGACACATGTTTTGAATTAGGCAAAAAGGATAAAACAATTCAAGCTCACTCAAACATGATTCGGAAGTTGAGGGCTCAAATTGCACAATTAAAGTCTAACATGGGTGAATATACTAATCACCAAATGTCTCTAGATTCTCAAAGGTTTCAAAAACATGGCATCAGTAACGATCTACAACATGAAAATGTGTGGCTTCGTGATGAATTTTCAAATGCTAAACAACGATACAAAGAATTATTTGAGTCAATTAAAATAACACGTGATCAAAACAATAAAAATGTCACTTCTTTGTTAAACGAAATTGAGAACCTAAAGACTATGGTGAAAGGGAAAATGTCCGTTGATTCATGTGACCATGCGAGCAACAATGTTCATGTTTGTTCAAAATATTCGTGTGATGCTGTGGAAGTTTCTCTACCCCTTAGGAACAACAAGTTAGTTCATAGCAACTATCTTAGACATCTTAAGGAATGCCTTGTCATACTTAGAGAAACCGTTGAGGAAGATAGGATAACCAAACCGCTTGATGAAGTAGTTGTTGATGCATGTTTCCTCTCTAATAGAGCTCAGGAATTGCTAGAATATGCTATTAGTACATGCCCCAAGTATGACAACAAGCTACAAAAGTTATATGCAACATAGTCCAATGATAGAAACAAACATGTTACAGTTGATATCCCTCAGACTTTGCCCCAATCCAACGTCATGATCACTAACAAACAAACAGCAACCAAGCTTACTAATGTTCCAATCATTGCTTCTACAGGAGTAAAAGGTGTGTTTGAAGCTAGCGGGCCACAGCCTAGGTGCAATACAAAGAATGATAGGGCTTTGCCGGCTAAGAGTGCACTTAAGAATAAAGTAGAAGAATCGTCTAGGAACAATAAGAAACATTTGGTGAATGAGAAGAATCGTGTTGATTCAAACATTTGTTTAAACAATGATGTAATTGATTCGAATTCTTATGCTATTTATGAAACATGTAATGAATGTTTAACTGTTGGTAATCATGATGCTTATGTTGTGCCTCTCTTTGAGCCTCCTATGCAATCTTCGGTTAAGAATGTTTTGAATGATAATCATGATAGGCAGGTTTGGAAATGTACAGGAAAGGTTTTTATAAATGTTGGATATCAGTGGAGGCCTACTGGTAGGAAGTTCTCTCTAGGAGAAAAGTGCCCTTTAACTAGGCTCACTAACTCCAAGATAGTGCCAATTAAGAAATGGATACCCACTGGTAGGACATTCCCTTTAGAAGCACGTTGAACCACTTCTAGGTCTAGTGCATCACTTAATACGGATACCAATGGCATATCCATGACTTATGATAATCCAGTGTTTGTATGTGCTAACCTAACGGATCCCAATGGCTTGTGGGGCTCCAGCTTTGTCAGTTATCCACCCTTGTCTGGTTTCAAATGCAGGTCGTACAAATCGTCCTTTGGTATTTGGACTCAGGCTGCTCAAAACATATGACCGGAGACCGCTCGCGGCTCAAGAATTTCGTGGAAAGGTTTATTGGTACGGTTAGATTTGGGAACGATCACTTTGGCAAGATAATGGGTTATGGTGATTATGTTTTTGGGGACAGTGTGATATCTATAGTCTACTACGTGGAGGGACTTGGACACAATCTTTTCTCTGTGGGCCAATTCTGTGACTCAGATCTTGAAGTTGCCTTCAGAAAACACACATGTTTTGTTAGAGAATTAGATGGTGTTGAACTCCTCAAAGGAAGTCAGGGCACCAATCTTTATACCATCTCAATTGAAGACATGATGCGGTCCTCTCCCATTTGCTTACTCTCAAGGGCTTCCAAGAACAAATCCTGGCTGTGGCACCGTCGTTTAAATCACTTAAACTTCGGTACTATCAATGAACTCACCCGTAAAGATCTTGTTCGAGGCCTGCCAAGACTCAAATATGAAAAGGCTCATCTTTGCTCTGCATGTCAAATGGGTAAGAGCAAGAAACACACCCACAAACCCAAAACCATCAACTCCATCATGGAAGTTCTACATACCCTTCACATAGATCTTTGTGGACCAATGAGGGTTCAAAGTATCAATGGAAAGAAATATGTGCTTGTTATTGTTGATGACTTCTCTCGCTTCACGTGGGTAAAGTTTCTACGATCAAAGGATGAAACTCCAGAGATCATCATCAAACTCATCAAGCAACTACAAGTTCGACTCAACAAGACTGTTAGGTTCATTCGCACTGACAATGGAACAGAGTTTGTGAACAAACATCTTAATCAGTTTTATGAAAGCATCGGCATCAGTCACCAGAAGAGCATTCCACGTACTCCACAACAAAATGGAGTTGTTGAAAGACGCAACCGCACCTTGGTTGAAGCCGCTAGGACTATGCTCATCTTTTCTAAAGCACCCATGTTTCTCTGGGCTGAGGCTATTGCAACAGCTTGCTACACACAGAATAGATCCTTGATACACCCTCTTCACAGCAAGACCCCATATGAACTGGTTCATGGCAGAAAACCAGACCTGTCGTTTCTACGGGTATTCGGTGCTCTGTGCTATCCAACAAATGACAGTGAAGATCTTGGGAAACTCAAAGCCAAGGTTGACATTGGTTTTTTTGTTGGGTATGCTCCAGAAAGAAAGGGATACCGAATCTACAACAAGCGTACCAGAGACATAATGGAAACCATCCACGTCACTTTTGATGAGCTAACCGAGCAACAGGCTCCTGGACACTCAAGCTCAGGACCCGGATCAAATCTTCTATCTCCTGGACCCATTAGCTCCAGGGTTATACAGAGTCCCACTTCAGCTACTCCATTTGTACCTCCTTCAAGTGAAGATTGGAAGAAACTGTTTGACCCCATTTTGAGCCTCAAAACTTGGCGGCTCCTGAAGCTCCCGTCATTCCACTACCTGCTGGTGGAGGTAATGCACCACATCATGAGGCAGGGCCATCCATGTCTATATCACTGGGCCCAGAAGCTCCAACCATCAGTCATTCAGTCACTACTGCTAATAGTCAATCTTCATCCGTACGACAAGTAGCCTCTGTAAATAATACTTCTGAAGTAAATCCTTTCGCTCCTCCTGAAGATGAACCGTTTGTAAATGTATTTGCTCCTGAATCCTCTGATGATACTACATCCTCAGAAGAAACCTACACGGCAACCTCAGTTCACTACCCTCAACCGCATGAGCATCTTAGAAAATGGACAAATGATCACCCGATCGACAACATCATTGGAAATCCTTCTGGTCCAGTCTCAACCCGTAAGCAACTAGCTACAGATGCCTTATGGTGCTTCTTCAACTCCGTCCTCTCTAAAGCCGAACCCAAAGACTTCAAAGAAGCAATGACTAAGAACTCATGGTTTACTGCCATGGTAGATGAAATTCATGAGTTTGATCGACTTGAGGTATGGGAATTAGTACATCCTCCAGAATGTGCTATGATCATTGCCCTCAAATGGATATTCAAGGTCAAGCTTGATGAGCATGGAGATGTCTTGAAGAACAAGGCGAGACTTGTAGCAAAAGGATACCGACAAGAAGAAGGAATAGACTTTGAAGAATCCTTCGCTCCGGTTGCTAGAATAGAAGCCATAAGGATATTTCTTCCTAATGCTGCCAGTCAGAATATGGTAGTATATCAAATGGACGTTAAGACGGCATTCTTAAATGGCGATCTAAAAGAGGAAGTGTATGTTAGTCAACCAGAAGGATTCGTGGATCCCGAACATCCTAACCATGTTTATCGCTTGAAGAAGGCCCTCTATGGACTTAAGCAAGCTCCTATAGCATGGTATGACACTCTGTCTAAGTTTCTTCTGGCTAACAAGTTCACCAAGGGAGTTGTCAATCCTACACTCTTCACCAGGAAAACAGGCAAAAACTACCTACATGTTCAAATATATGTTGATGACATCATATTTGCCTCCTCTGATCCTCAGGAGTGTGATCTTTTTTTGCAAGAGATGAGCTCTCAATTTCAGATGTCCATGATGGGTCAAATGTCATTCTTTTTGGGTCTACAAGTCTCTCAAAACCCAAATGGAATATTCATCAATCAATCCAAATATGCTAATGAAATCTTGAAAAAATTTGGATATGATTCATGTGACTCTGTTGATACTCCCATGATAGAAAGATCAAAACTTGATGAAGACAGTATCGGAACTCCTGTTGACCAAACCAAGTATCGAAGCATGATTGGTTCCTTGATGTATATCACCGCTAGCCGACCAGATCTCCTCTTTGCAGTATGTATGTGTGCTTGGTATCAATCCAAACCGACCAATAAGCACTTAGAAGCAGTTAAGAGGGTCTTTCGGTATCTTAAAGGAACTGTCCACTTGGGTCTATGGTATCCCAAGAACACAGCTATGGTACTCACTGCTTACTCAGATGCCGATCATGCTGGGTGTAAAGATACTCGTCGAAGCACGTCAGGAGCTGCTCAATTCCTAGGGGATAAGTTGGTTAGTTGGTCTTCAAAGAGACAAATGAGTACTTCTATCTCTTCTACTGAGGCGGAGTACATTGCTATGTCCTCATGCTGTGCCCAAATTTTATGGATGAGATCACAACTCTCAGACTATGGTTTCTCCTACAACAAAGTCCCCATGTATTGTGACAACCGAAGTGCTATTGCTCTTTGCTGCAACAATGTCCAACACTCCAGAACGAAACACATTGATATTCGACATCACTTCATCAGGGAGCAAGTTGAGAAGGGTTTTGTGGAACTGTACCTCGTTAGGACCGAGTTCCAGCTGGCTGACATCTTCACCAAAGCACTTCCCAGAGAACGCTTTGAATTCGTTCTCCCTCGATTGGGAATGAAGAGTCTCACGCCAGAAGCTCTGTCAGGTCTTCAGGAAGAACAGGAGGAGTAAAGGAGGTGCTTCACATATCCTTGTATGTATTAAAAAAAAAAATATATATATATATATATATATATATATATATATATATATATATATATATATATATTATTACAAACAGATTTGAAAAACACCAAAATTACAAAAAGATTCTTCTCGCGACATGTCTCTTGTGTAATCAATATTATGTACGTCTTTAGAAATGTCGTTCAACAATGACACGGAGTCATACATATGCTTGAGCAAGAGTTCTTTTATGTTTCAATAATGTTTTCTAAAACATGTCGCTCCCCAAATGCTTTCTATAATGGCTTGCAATCAATTCAGGCTGCAACCCGGAATTTATATAATGGTTTGCTATTACTTCAGATAGCAACCCGGTCGTCATACTGGGGAAAGTTCGTCGCCAAAAAGACGTCTATTCCTAACAAAGGAATGAATTACTTTATATTTGTGCCTTTCCGATCTGATGTACGCTTAAGTGCATCATTTCTTGAAAAAGAAGAGAAGTCTTCTTTATCAAACAAATACTTTCCTTTCAAAGATTCTTCGGGAAAGTATTTGATCCAAACTTGGTGGTACCATGGTTTTTGAAGATAAAAATACAATTAACAATGTGTTTTAACAACATACCACTCAATCGATGGAAAAAGAATTAATCTTTTGTGATAAATACTTTATTGAAAAATGCGTCATCGATTGAGGGGGAGCATGATTTCAAAAACTATATGTCATCAAAACAGGATCTTTGTGCGTAAGGGCGTATTCGTCATGTGATTGTTATGTGTTAGTATATGAATTTTTCATGAGTTTCTCGTTAAACTTTAAATCATTTATAAACTCATCACTTCTAACACATAACATTCTCCCTCAAGGTTTGAGGGGGAGCAAATGTATCATCTCAAAAATCAGTAATTCTTAAACATGACACATCTTTCTCCCAAAATCTTTTAACTTATTTACATCACTTAGGATCACAAATCTCAATTGGTTTAAAATTTTTAATCGGGGGAGAAAAATGTGATTTAAATATGGAAATCTGATTAAAATGTGGTGTTGATTCAAAAAGAATGCTCTCCTATATGTGTTAAACCCTTTTGCATACCAATGCACATATTAAGGGGGAGCACAGGGATCCTTGCATCTTGTGAGATCGAGACTCAGTCTTAACCAATGAATTGACGAAACAAAGACCGTCATCAATCGAAAAGACTTGTCCTGGCCGGGTAATAACTTCAAGCTGGGTTAACCAGTGATGGAAGCGTGTCTCGAAGAGGACTTGTCTGAGTAGAGTGTACCGTTTCGAGAAACCTTTTGTGAACTTGACCAGGCCGGGTAATAATTTCAAGCTAGTCTAACTAGTGATGTAAGCGTGTCTCGAATGCCTGCTCATGTTTACTAAAGGTGGATCAATTCTAAAGTGAAACTCTTCCCGTCATGTGCAAATTTATCATCAAAACATCGGTGCACATGTTAAGGGGGAGCATTTGAAAATGGTAAAACTCTCAGCGTGTTAACAAAATGAATTTTCAATCATAAACACGTTGAGAAAATCTTCAATGATTTGGTTTACGGCAACATAGGATAGTCATGAAGTTATAAGGTTGCTAAGGTTAGGAAAACCGTCCTACGATCCGCCAGAGCCGGAGGGATCTACCCATGGACAATACCATCTAGATAGTAATAGAAAGTCCGTAGGTATGATTATGAAAAAAAGGAGAAATGTGAGAATGGAGAAAGAAGGGGTTGAAGAATTAAAAAGAAATGAAATGAGAAAGGGTGAAAAGAAATAGCCTTCCATTTATTCAACCTTAGGGCAGAAACCGGGTTCAATTCATAATCTACTGATTGTTGCTAAGGCGACATCGGTATTGAAGACAAGACGTAATGGACCCAGTGACGCAACGCACTAAACCTTCTAGCCACTCAAGTTCTCTTAAAAGAACTTGTTTCATTCTCACGGGGAACCAGTGTAATCTATCGACTTATCTCTTAGAGATAGTTGATATTGAAGCAGGAGACCTCTCCCTAATCTCCGCATAGGAAAACCAAATGCACTTATTGAGTCTAGAGCCTCGAGATGCATAAAAAGATCTCATAGGAACACGTGCTACTTCTACCCTGGATGTTCAACATTAAGAACACCAGTGGTAAACTTATGAGTCCTACGCAGATCTTAGCAATCTGCCATAACATTTATGAGGGATGTTATTTATGTAACTCCCAATGATTGAATGGAAACTCCTACCAGGGTCAACATCAAGCAGGTCACTTAGGTAATTCCTTGTGGATTACGCTGAGTGGTCCCGATGGTTACAAACGGTCTACAGTCGTGGAGTGATTTCCATCGACTCACCTAATCGTTGATATACTACGGTATAATCTTAAAAGGCCCACTTTGGGTTTTCGATTAGGAACGGTCTTGGTGAGGGTTAGAAGGAGTCTTCACACTATGTTGTTGACGATCTCTAATTCCAAACCTATAAGTACCGGAAGATTTATTGCTAACTGTTTACTTGCAGGAATTTCAGACGGTTGCAGAAGTAGATTGCTGAAAAGATGCTGATCCATCAACACATGCTCACACTTCATCATCACAACCTTTGAATTCATTATCATTATTTGGGCCTCATTTATGCTTCCACAACTCTGATGCTGAAGATCATGATCCAGAAAAGTGTGAGCATGCCACTACAAAGATGATCATATCAAATGAAGAAGTTATTACTCTATGATGTCATGCAGACACACATTTTGGATGATGCACTCGAAGTAGTTTTCAAAGATCATCCAACACATTCAACAAGTCATCTAAAGTCAGCTGCCCAAAAGCACAAAGATCTCAACTAAGAAGAATCATTATGCTACGAGCTACAGAGACATCTTCAAAGATTTTATGCTACGTTTCAGCGCTTATTTTTTGGGGTGACCTCCCTTAGGGGGAGATTGTTAGGAATACGTTTATTCCAATGAAGACTCAGTCACCCCGAGTATTATAATAGCATAGTGTAGCTCGTAGTAATCATTAGTTTAGTGTAGTATTTGTGGAGTCGGGTCGGGTCTTTACCCACTGTCAGCCCGGTCCACAGCCCGTTTAATAGGGCGTTGAGCATGTAACTATAAATACCCTCTCCTACCCAAGGGAGAGTGTTGGACCTTCATTTGCAATTCAACTTTTCCTTTATTTTACAAGGCTCCCAACCTCCTTCCTCTCTCTAACTTTCTCTCACTAGAAATCCATCATATTCGAACCATACACACTTAATCTAAGCTTGTTATAACTTTAAGTATATTACAATATATATATATATATATATATATATTTGGAACTATTCTATAATTAGAAAGCCTTAAAAATTCAGACTTTTACTTACTAATTATGGAAACAACCACCCATAACAACCATCCTTAACAATTTATTGCCACTTCAACAACCACCCCCAACAATTTATAATCACCTCAACAACCACTTTCCACCACCCCACCTCCCTCCTCTTCATCCCAGTAATCCGCCCCCGCATCGTGCGGGCACCTTTCTAGTGTGTGTATATATATATATATATATTCGTCACCACTGTGGCACTTGAGTTGTGTCTGGTTGTTAAAGAGAGAAAGCTAACGTGACAGCCAGAAAATTGGGTGAATATGGGTCACCACTGTGCCCAGCCAGCCTTGGTAATCACGAATCTTAGATTTTGGTCTTTAAAATATTAGTTGCGTCAGATTACTTTCTACGGAGTAGTTATTAAATATGAGTTGGGAGTAATACATGCTGCAACTTGAAGTTCGTTATAAAAAACAAATTTATTATTTGAGTTGGGAGTAATACATGCCGCAACTTGAAGTTCGTTATAAAAAACAAATTTATTATTTGTAAGGTATCTCACTTGTTCATTATATTTTTTTTCAGAATCACCACTAATAACTGTGATAAACAATGGAAGATGAGGATTGCATATACTTAGTTTTTCTTGCCCAAAAAGAAATGGGCAAATGGCGTATGCATAACACATTATACATGTACATTGGAAAATCTCGAGAAATTTATTGGAAAATGATATTGACGTGAAGGAAACTAACGAATCAGGCCTGACTAACTTGTATTTTTTTTGAACATCTGACTAACTTGTATTGATTGATAAATAAAAAGTATGTACAAACAGTGTATAAATACACAAAATAAATAGATGATGCCCTAATGCTAGATGGGCTAATGGCCAACCTTTTTTACTAACATCCCCCTTCAAATTAACAATGCTGCAGCGAGGAACGTTGAGAGTTTTTAAGATAGTAAATAAAAACGCGGGCCACAGTGAGGCTTGCTAAATACATCTGCAATTTGTAAAGCAGACGGAACGAACGACAAAGAAATGTTGCCCGCCTGAATATGGTGACAAGTGAAATGACAATCAATATGAATAGCACTACTATTATCACAATATAATAGAATAGGCCTAGTAATGCAAACACCTATATCTCCAAGTAACCAACGTAACCAAACAATCTCGCTAGTAGTATCAGCCATAGCATGATACTCAGCTTCAGTTGAAGTCTTGAAACATCATCTTGTTTCTTACTCATCCACGAGATAAGCGAATCTCTAAGAAAAACACAAAACGCAGTTGTAGACTGGCGAGTAACAGAATCACTAGCCCAATCTGCATCACAATAAACACGTGAGTCTAAAGAAGATGTGGAAAAAACAAGAGTGTCTGAAATTGAGTACCTCGAAGATACCGAATAATCTGTAGGACTACAGTCCAATGGATCATAGTGAAAGCAGCAACAAACTGACTAACAATGTGGACAACATAAGCAATATCTGGTCAAGTCACCGTAAGATAAACCACTCCAAAAAATAGTGTGATATAAACTAAGATCAGGTAAAGGATCATCATCTGTAGGGGTATATTTTGCTTTAGCATTAAGAGTAATGTCAGCAATTTTATTATATGTCATTCTAGCATGATCAAACAAATCAACAATATACTTGGACTGAGATAGAAGATAACCTTTCGGTGACAAAGCAACTTCAATACCAAGGAAATAATGTAGTAAACCCAAATCTTTCATAGCAAACCGATGAGACAACTCTGCCTTCAACAATTCAATTGCATCACAATCATCTCTAGTAATAATCATATAACCAACATACAAGGACTACAAAATACGTCCAGCACTTGAAAGTTTAACAAATAGTGCAGAATCACGATGACTAGAGACAAATCCAAGAGAAGTAACAACCTCGGAAAACTTCTCATACCAAGCACGTGGTACTTGTTTGAGTCCATAAAGAGCTTTCCGGAGCTTACAAACTTCACATGACTGATGAGGAACGCCAGGAGGTGGTTTCATATAAACTTCTTCATTTAGGTCACCATTCAAGAAGGCATTCTTGACATCCATTTGAGATATTTTCCATTGACAACTAGAAGCTACTACAATTAAAGTTTGGACAGTTGTCATTTTTGAACAGGAGCAAATTTTTCTTCATAATCCATGCCATACTCTTGAGTGTAACCTTTAGCAAAAAGTCGGCTCTTATATCTTTCAATGGATCCATCAGATTTGAATTTAAACTTGTAGACCCAACGAGAGCCAATAGCACGCTTGCCTGCCGGCAAAGGTACCAAGTCCCATGTGTGAGTCTGATGCAATGCAGTAAGTTCCTCATCCATAGCACCCTGCCAAAGTGGATCACAAAGAACTTCCATATAAGACACAGGCTCATGAAGACTGTGCATAGAAGCAACAAAAGATGCAAATGAACTAGAATAAGAAGAATAAACAAAATCATCCTTTTTAGTGGAGTTAAAGAAGATGCATATAGGTCGAATGTTAACCTTAAAGTAAAGTCATATTCGGGAATTGCAATAGTATTTATGTACAAGGACTAGTCTTGCCTTAGAGTATAGATTATATTGTATTCTTGTATAAATACCCTCCTAGTCACAACTAGGAGGGTTGGATGTCTCATTTGTATCATTAAGGTGTGTGTGTGTGTCTTTCCCTTTCTCTCTCTAGAAAGCATACACATCTTCTCTTTCTTAATCTAATAAATACCATGTCTTATCTTTACTTTCAGCTTCCTCGACCCCCCGAGCCACATAAATCACTAGTATTATCGGTCCTACAATTGGTATAAGAGCCAGGTTGTGTTATATCATTGATTTGTGTGGATTCGTATCATGTATTGAAGCTGTTTTACCCTTTTTTCGGATCCGGATTTTTTTTCCTATTATCTTTTGATAATAGTTTTAATCAATCTTTGATGTATCAAATGTGGTCAAAACATAAACGTCTAAACTTTCACGTATGGGTATTATACAAACTGTCACGTATGGTCTATCAGTTTTGTATGTAACATTAGTTTCATGACTTTTTTTGTACCAAAAATAACCCGTGAATCTGTGGTAAAAAATGTGGTCAGAAAAAGGTGGTCGGAATTTATGGTCGGAAAAGACGCCTAACCAGTGGTCGGAATTTCTTATAAAGAAAGTTTCAAAATTCTAAACCCTAAAGTTTCGAAATAGCAAACTTTCAAAATAGGAAAAGTTTCGAAATCACCCAAAAGTTTTGAAATGGCCATAAATAAAAAGATGAAGATGAAGAAGACCATTGACCAAAACAAAACCAAAATACATATAACTCTTTGACTTTAGTTATGAACATCATATGTCGAAACGAAAGGAAAGAAACTTAAATAAACGTGAAGTTCACCACAGCCTCGACCAAATCAGTCCAAACCTTCACGAATCCTACAACTAGACACAACTAATATACCCTCACCATTCACTCTTCAACACTTATTTAACCACAACAAGACTCGAAAAGGACAACAAGACCTCAGATTATTTTTCGTTCGTGTTTCATAAGAAGTTTCAAGACCTTAACAGATCTTACACACACGATAAGAAATAAATTCATCATCGATCTGTGAAGAAGTCTTCATTGTTTAATATCCGAAACATTAAAAGATAGATCAAAACCATATCAGTTTCATCTTTTTTCCCTCGGTTAACAAAAACAATAATTAACATCAAACCTACCCGAGACCCCTCAAGGATCTTGAAGCCTTTAACATGATTTCTTGATTCGGAAAGGAGAAGAAAATGAAGATATCTAGTACGGTTGGAATTATGTGTGATGTTTAATTAGTTGTGTTTGGTTATGATTGTTGATGAAAATGGATTGAGATGAGTTGATGAGACATGTTGAGTGTGATGAGATTTGGTATTGGAAGAAATAAACACATATGGGGGCGGATAAGTTTTAAGTGTTTTTAGGGTTTGGTTGAGTGAAAAGTGTATGATGCTATATAACCAATTATAAAAGTTTGGGTGTTGGATTGGGTTTCGTTACTGGGCTAAGGATTGCTTAGTGCAGTTACACAAAAACGCTGGGCTAGAAAATGCTAATAAATGGATTGGGCTGGGCTACAATGGAATGGACTTGTGATTCGTTTGGATTGAATGGATGGTAATGCTGACATTAATTGGACTATAAAAACATATAATCCGAATTGTATTATTTGGATATAAAATTATGATAATATTTGGTAAATGATTTGTATTTTGGTCATCAAAATTTCCGCGGGGATACATATTTCACGGCTAACGTTTGCAATGCATATCAAATGTGACTATGGTGATGATTCTTTACTACTTATTTGGGTTTGAAGTACTGTTTTACGGATGCGTGTACTTCATCTTCTTTCTTTCTTCCCTCCCGCGAAGATGACTTGTTTGGGCATATATTGATGGTGATGAAGACTTGGATATCTAGTTACTTTTGTGATTCTTTCTCTCTGTACCCACAAAGTAGCTATCACTTTAAGGAGTTACGTTGTAATGCTTAGTGTCTCACGTAATTGTGGATATGTCAAGAGGTTTTGTACCAATACTTTTGTTGAGGGTATAGGGTACACCGTTCTTCGTCACAAGGATAGTACATGCTTAAGTAGCACATCTGGGGGATTTTACTTCATTCTCAAGTTCGTCATATCGAGTTATCTTCACATGTTGTTACTACAGAGAGCCGTTGTTTTTTATTCAGGGGGTTGATAAAGAGTTAGACAATTTTAAATGGTATTGTTAGTAGATTGGGTTTATTGACATCTTCTCACGGGCTGATATGATTAATGATAGAGTGCTTCCAGTTAATGCTTCACGTACACATTATTATGCTAATTCCAATAAATCGTAACCATCAGGGGAGAGAAATGTGTACATCTAGGATGCACAGCAAGTTCATGTGATCGGGTTTAATGATTTATAAAATGATTTGTGTCAGAGATTGGTTGATTCTATATCCTTTTCCTCTCAACTATTTCTACGTATTTCTACCCTATCCACCTTCACCAATTTTGGGCAACAAATTCAAAATGATCAGTGTTTCAACTTGTTACTTTGGTGTTACCATTTCAATTGTACGTTACGGGCTGATTTTTCATATGTATGATAATTGGGATGCACTTGGTGAGATGAAGATGTTGATATTCTGTTCCCCCGAATGGACAATCTTGAAGAAGGTCGAGTCTACAGTATGTTCTACATTTTCCATTGCGTGTTAGAAGACTAAAGACGGTATGCATTTAATTATCAAAAGACTTCTTCAGATTCATGGCATTCATCAGAAAAGTTGTCAGTTTGGGGGAGAGCAATAATTAGGGGAGAGTGAAAAGCCAGATTTAATCTCTAATTAGATTTGCTCACATTGTTCTTCTACAAGTAAGAGATGGCAGCTGAGAAGATTCAGGAAGCTGAAAGAAGTAATGAAGTTTGAAGACCATTCTCGGAGCTGTTGTGCTTATGTTTTGTATTTAATTTTACTTGTAAGGAACGTTGTAAGCAATTCCCATATGACATCACTTTGGGGAGGGATTGTTAGCCTTAAAGTAAAGTCATATTCGGGAATTGCAATAGTATTTATGTACAAGGACTAGTCTTGCCATTAGAGTATAGATTAGATTGTATTATTGTATAAATACCCTCCTAGTCACAACTAGGAGGGTTGGATGTCTCATTTGTATCATTAATGTGTGTGCGTCTTTCCCTTTCTCTCTCTTGAAAGCACACACATCTTCCCCTTTCTTAATCTAATAAATATCATGTCTTATCTTTACTTTGAGCTTCCCCGACCCCCCAAACCACATAAATCACTAGAATTATCAGTCCTACATCGAACATTTGTAGGAGGAACCGCTGCAACTTTAGACGATGATTGGGTAGTCCTGGTAGGGGGTTTATTAGCGGTCGATGTGGGGCCTCAAAAATTATAACTGGTGATGTTTCAGTAGTAGTGGTAGTTAGTGGTGTTTCAGTGGTTTTGTGAGATTGTTTATTTATGGGACAAGTTATGTTATTATGAGAGACAAAACAGGTGCAGGTTCTTGGGTGACATCACAAATGGGCCAATTTTTATAAGTTCGTATTATGTCACATTGTGTAAACTAGCAGGAACAAAATAGTACTGAATGTGCTCTAAAAACTCAACATGGCGAGACGTATACAACTTTTGACCGACTGGACCATAACAACGATACCCCTTTTGACCAACACCATAACCCAGAAACACACATAAGGTAGACTTCAAAGATAATTTTGTACACTCAACATATGGTTTTAGGACAAAACAGGTACAACCGAATACGCGCAACGAGGAATAATCTGGCAAAGTTCCATACAACTTTTCAAAAGGAGATAAACCAGAATTATGTGATGTCGTGATTCTGTTAATCACATATGTGGTTGTAAGAACCGCTTCTCTCCAAAATACACTAGAAACATCAACGGACAACAAAAAAGATCTAGCCGTCTCAAGAAGATGACGATGCCTCCTTTCTGCAACGCCATTTTGTTGAAAACAACAAAAAGGATCTAGCCGTCTCAACAATGAAACAAAAAAAAAATGCCAATAACTAATACGTCAACCAAATCAAACAAGCCAATCAATTGGCAAATTACTCCTCCCTTCCCAAATTAAATGTTCACTTTCATATTTCACAAATTTTATGAAACATGGGCCTCTTTCACTATTATCCAGTCAAATTTCATTCTCAATCACTTAGAAGCATTTTGATTGGATGTAATTGAAAGTGGACATTAATTTTAGGAAAACCAAAATTAGCAAAAGTGGAGTTATATTTTGGAACGAAAGGAGTATATCGTAACCGATCAAACACTAATTACTTAAGTAATCAAAAGTGCACCATAGATAGCCATCCACCAAATTACCATACCCAACAGAAGCCAAAAAATCAAATAGCGTAGTAAATATCAAAACCCAAATAAAAACCCAATGATCATATTCCAACATGTATCTCCAAAAGAAAGTAAACAACTATAGATCCTACTAGTTGAATGTTTCTTAAATAAAGCAAATAACAACACAAACTCATAGCGAATTCTTTAATTCAATGGTTGATTTGCATACTCCCTTAATTGATTGGCACACACTAATTTAGAGTGTCTTTGACATTTATACCCTAATATCTCTTTTACTCATTTTAACCCCTGTAAAGATATAAATGTCAAGTCACTCTAAATTAAAGTGTGTCAATCAATTTGAATAATGTGCAAATCACGACTCTTAATTCAAACACCGCAATCAATATACTAACATAATTCAGACATATCAATTTAGTCAACAAATGTAGGCTGCCACTTACCTGAAGAAAACAAGTCTCGTAGGCTGCTTACATGAGATGAAAACGAGCCTCGTATTCTCGTGTGTAATCTAACGATGTATTAACCTAGCTCCGATATCATGTAGAAACTAACGAATCTAGCCTGACTAACTTGTATTGATTGATAAATAAAAAGTCTGTACAAACAATGAATAAAGAGACGATGCCCTAATGTTAGATGGGCTAATGGGCCGACACAATTATGCCAACCTTATTTACTAACAAAAGATAACTATGAGTTATTCCCATTTGGTGCATGACGAAGGATGTGTCATGGTTATAGTTTAGGACGAAAGATGATCGAGTCAAGTTTGGCTAATTTGCTTCATGAATTGATATGTGAAACAGGTTTTTAGGCGTTGTTTGAAATGACTAAAAGCATGTCATGATTTGCAGAATAAACTTATCAAAAGTGATATGTATAAGCTAATAAAACTTATCGATGTTTTTAAGAAAGCCCTGATATCATACAGATACATATTGTCAAATGATTAACAATAAGCTATCATATTATTGCTTCAAAGAAAATGGCAAGCTTGATCCTATATAATGAGTACTTTTTTATATCACACACGTGTCGTAGTTGGACTTGAACCCACGTCACTTAATTGAGGACCAAAGTCACACCACCGGGTAGCTTACGTTACGTTGCAAGCCCTTTGGTCAGAAAGAGTACATTTTAAGGGCAAGTTTTGGTTTCGGAATAACGACGAGTGGCATTTTTAAGCAAGTTGTTAGCCCAAATACTTCATCCATTTTCAACTCATCTTTCGGCATTCCATTTGGCAATTCCCATGAAAACCCATGAAGCAAATTAGCCAAGCTTGATTCCATTATCTTTGATCCTAAACTATAACCAGGACACATCCTTCGCCCTGACCCAAATGGCAATAGCTCATAGTTGTTGCCCTTTATATCGATTTCGCTCCCAATGAATCTATCTGGACAAAATTCCAAAGGTTTGTCCCACAACTTAGCATCTCTACCTATTGACCAAACACTTACTAGTATTCGTGTGTCTTCTGGAATGTCGTAACCTGCTACTTTACAGTCCTCGCGTGTTCTTCTAGGAACCAATAGTGGTGCCACGGGATGCAACCTTAATGACTCTTTAAGAATTGCCTTAATGTATGGAAGGTTGGGCATGTCTTTTTCTTCGACCCATCTAGCATGGCCTATCACTCGATCTAGCTCCTCTGTTGCCTTTACAAATATTTCAGGACGTTTTATGAGCTCTGCTATTGCCCATTCTACTGATATCGTCGAAGTTTCTGTTCCACCAGCAAGTAAATCCTATATAAGAAGACAATTAGCAAACAAATAATTATTATATAATGTAGTTTATAGTTTATATGGATCAAAAGATGTAAGTTTATGAAGAGTCTTATAACTTTCTTTGTTTAATTCTGAGCAAGACTTCGATATATATGTAGTGTGTAGTGGGTGTATGAGTTTGTCTTTGAAAGAAAAACCTGAATGTCGCTCAAGCTTAACATCCAGAGTGGGATCATCCGCAATTTGCAACAAATGATCAACCATGTCCTTGGGAACAAAACTCTCCCCCTCCGTGAACCTCCTTTCTTCGTGCTCGTTCAACACATGCTCAAGAAACAGATCAAATTTCTTACTCACTGATTTCATCCTCTTCACGTACCCCTGAAGATCCATGAAACTAATCCATGGTATCCAATCTCCAATATTAAGTACTCCATTCAACAAAAACAACTCATCCAACATCTTCTGAAACTCATCCACGGTCAACCCTAGCTTCCCGGCCTCAGATTCATCTAAATATCTCTTTCCCACAACTATCCGACAAATCACATTTAAACTCACATTTGACAAAAATTGTTTTAACACAATCGGCCCACCACACGACTTGTGAAGCTCCTTCAAAAGTGACTTTGTCTCCTCCACTCGAATGTACTCGTATGAATCCAATCTTTTCACACTAAACAACTCTACATAACACATTTTACGTGCTTGTCGCCAATAAGGCCCATAAGGGGACCATGTCATGTCAGAGTAATTATAAGTGGTGTATTTTCCAGCAGCAGTTTTAGGACGACAAACAAAGTTGATGTCCATGGTTTTCAAGATGACTTTAGCCATCTCAATTGATGAGCCAACGACGACGCTTTTGGAACCAAATTTGAGGTGCATGATTTGGCCGTATTTTTGGGCCAAATCATGTATGGAACGGTGAGGGAGTGAGCCAATGAGGTTGAAGTTGCCAATGATGGGCCACGGTTTTGGGCCGGGAGGTAGGTTGAGCTTGGTGGTGGGACGACGGAGGTGGCGGGCAAAGAGGAGGAGCACCACCGTGGCTAGCCATGCAAGTACACTATAAGAAATACTAATGGCATATTGTTCCATTTTATTGCACTTCAAATTAAGGGTGATGAAATAAGTGTTAAATGGTGTACTTATAGCTGAATTAAGACAATGCGATATTTGATGATGTTATGTATGAAATCATAGAGCTTATTATAATTTAATGATTATTGGACGACCAGTTGCTTAGACCATAGATAATCTCATTTTTATGGTTAGATTACCAACTCCTACACACAAATAGTTTTTTTTATTAAAACATAGGACCACACACACTACTACACAACTTGAAATAGATTATGCAGTAATACAATGCCAATTTGTATATTAAAAAATCACATACAACATCCTGATTTGTATTTTCATTACAGTTGTATAAACTTGATCTGAAGTACATTTTAGACTAGCTAGAGATTTAATATATATCAGTTCAGGTGTCACTTTCTTTGAAACTAAGCAGAAAAAGTATAGAAAAGATTATAAGGCTAGCATGTCAACTTAGTATGGGCTGAGAAATGATATTAAAGGAATTAAGCTACATAAGGCATAAGCGCAATCGACAGGGAAGCCTAGTAAAGTAGAGGGATGCATGTCAAAATTTTATGCATATATGAATGAACGTTATTGTGCATTAATGCTAATTCTGAGCTACATGTATATGTGCTGAGGTATTAAGTCCTCCAAAGCAAGCATCAAATGGACAGGCTTTTCTATGTTGACCCCTCACAAAATAGGCTGTTGTTTGACTTGCTTCCATTTGCAAGCTTGTCACTGAAGCAACAAATGGTAATTGTATTTAACTGGTGTTAAGGATGTAGCATCTGATGGGTTACATTAGAAGAGAAGGCTCGTAATGAACTTCTTGTAGGTGTCAAGTTACCGTTTTTGGTGGCTTTAATTTCACACGTTCAACTCATAGTGTGATATATATATATATGGTCCCTTTCTTACGAGAACCATTTTAACTGCAAGAACTGCGAAAACCACTTTTTTACAACTAATAATACATAATGTACATCACTTAATGCTTCATAGCATTTTGTTATTTTTATTAAATTCAAAAGGGTATAATAGTAAAAGACATTTTCATATTATTTTTTATTTCTTTTATAATTTTTGTTTTTTATATATCTAAAAATTCGGATTTTTCGGATTTTTCGTTGTTTTTTTTTTTTTTTTTTTTTTTTTTTTTTTTTTTTTTGAGTTCTAACATTTTTTCAAATAGCCATGGTGCATGCATGTTTTTTTTTTTTTTTTTTATACAAATGTGCATACATGTTTTTTTAATCAAAATAGTAAAGGTGCATACATGTTTTCAATTAGTCAAAATGCATCCTTGTTTTTTTCCCAAATAGTCAAGGTGCATACATGTTTTTTTTTGTTAACATTTTTTTTTATCAACCTACCAATACTTTTATAAACACAAATTAAGAACATAAATCATTATAAAAAGAAAAACAAGATTGATATACTTAAATGTTACATTTCGCTTTATTACAAGTACAAAAAACAATGAAATAATCATATATCTCCAAAGGTCGCAAATTATCTTCTTGTATAATTGTGTTTATCCACTTCCTGGTCTTGAATGATATCATCATCTTCATCAATCAATCTGAAACAAGTATGCACGAAAATAATTAAACCACAAATAAATAAGAAATGAAAATTAATCACAACAACTAGCATAACGCATATGCACAATCTTGTGTATATTAAACAAATGATGTAAACATGTTTTTTAATCATAAACAGTTGAACACAAAATATATATGTTTTATAATCCAAAACACAAAACATATATGTTTTATACACAAAACATATATGTTTTATAATCCAAAACACAAAACATATATGTTTTATACGTAAACATATATGTATCTTTCCAAAACATATATGTTTTTCATTAGTTAGATCCCGCTAATTAAAAAACAAAACATGTGTATCGACGGCAACCAAATCGTAATTCAAAACATGGTTCTCAAACAAACGTAATTCAAAAAACAAAACATGTCTTCCTTTTTCACATATTGCAAATCTATGAAACTGCCAACTAAATTTATTAAATTATTATTAAATAAATAACTACATTTAAAAAAACATCCAACTTCAAATTGCCAACCAACCAAATCAATTAAACAATTAAGAATAGATAAATGTGTATCGAAGACAGAAAAAAAAATGTTGTAAACAAGCATCTAGAGTGCAAATAAAAAAATAAATAATAACAATATTAAACCAATACTAAACATGTGACCTGAGTCCTAACAATTAAACCAATATTAATCATACCAAACATAAACAATAACGATAAGCCCACATTAGTGGTGTTGTTTAGATATCTACTCACCATAAAAAAGATCACGGATTTCATATGTGCAACGGCCTTCATGATTTAAGTTAAAGAAGCGACAAGATGTTGTTGCGACAGGACGAACGGATCTGGAAGAAATGAGTTTAGGCAGCGAGCAAGACATCAATCATCTATCACAGATAGAAGGACAAAACCAACTTAGAAAAGAGGATAATGGGTGATGTTTTTTTTTTACTGGAAAGCAGATCTAGAGGGAGGCGCATAAGAGGGTTTGTGGGGGGCGGTTTTTAGGTTTTGTGAGAGAGTAAATGTGTTAATTAGATAATTGGTTCCTTCCATATTTTTAGGGGTAAATTAGAAATGTCCTTTTTACCCTTTCTCATTAATGTTCCAGGAAATGAGGTCTCAATTAATCACAAAAATGCCATCTTGCATTAAATTGTTGCACACTCTCCTTTATTGATAGTACAAAAGTGGTTTTTGCAGTTCTTGCAGTTAAAATGGTTCTCATTTGAAAGTTATACTATATATATATATATATATATATATATATATATATATATATATATATATATATATACACACGTTCAAATAGTTATAAAGTAAGGTTTTAGATATGCGTTTTAGCGTTTGTATGGCCGGAACGGTGAGGAAGTGAGCCTATGAGATTGAAGTTGCCAATGATGGGGATAGGCTGAACTTGGTAGGCCGACAACGGATTTGTCATGTTGTTGTTGTTCCATATTTTAGTAGTAGCACCAGCGTGGCTACCCATGCAATGCATATAATATGAAGTCATGTTGATTTTGTTCCATATTTTATGGTGATGAAAGAAGAGCTAAAAGATGGTGACCGGATTTATAGTTGATCAGCGCTAAACAATGTTAATGCATATAATAACGACTACGTATATAATATCGTCATTAGTTATTGATCATTATAATATCACGTGAAACTAATTAATTTGATGTTACGTATGAAACCGTCTGCTTGTTATTTAAAATTTTCACCACCATCACGTGAGATTAAACATATATAAATGGACCAATTACTTATAGTCAAGCAAATAAGTATAATTTATGCATGGCGTGATTAGCAATGAGTTTTTTAATTAAAAAATAATAATAATAAATAAAAAATTGTAAATGAGTGGGATTATACGTAACCGTTGTGACATGAGTAGAGAAATAAAAAAAATGAAAGTTTAAAGCAAGTTAAACCTTGTAAAGAAATAAGATAACTGTGAAATTGAGACGATATGTGAAACCTACGATATAAGTGCATAGACTGAAGGTTAATGAGAAGAGAAAGTGATTTGAGATTATATAATGTCTCATGACATTGATAAATACATAAGAAATGATCGAGATTGGCGCTAATTGTTATTAGCGCTCTTGTGAGAATTTTAGAAATATTAGTCAAAGTTGACTTATGTAAAGTCAAAGTAGTGATTTTTCAAGTGATCTATTGTCATTATTGAAATCTTAAGAAAAGAAACGAGTAAGAGCATGGCGTAATAGTGAAAAAGGTTGACAAATAATAGGTCAACTATGATAAATATGACATGAATAACATAGTAAGAATTGAAATGTAATAGAAATGAGTTTCAAGTAGTGCGGATTAAGGTAGATGGCTATGTTATAGTATAGTTAGTGTTGCAAAATCAAGTAGATTGTTGCAACTGAATTCGATAGGATTTGAATGTATTAAGAGAAAATGGGGTTAAAGATGTGGATAAGTGTTGTGTATGGACACAAACGTTAGGCAAATAGATTTCGAAGACGAAATCTAATAATGGGGTAGATTTGTTACACCCAAAAATCAGGTTTTTAAGTATTATATTATGAGAATGCCTTGAGTAGTTTGACTAAGACCTTATATAAATTTAAAGACCAAATATGATTGGTTAGTCAATGTTTTAAGTTGAAAGTCAAGCTTGTTAGTCAAAATGTCATGTAAATGCTTTTAGAAAGTATTGTGTGTCACAAGTATTAGAGAAAAATACTTTAGGGACCTAAGTTGCCAGAATCTAAAATTGGTACTAAAACCAACTTGTTTTAATACTAGAACCAATTTTTTATAGAACCACAAGGGGTGATCAGTGGTAAGAATACCAGTCTTCCAAAGAAGATATCAAGGGTTTGAATCTAACGGGGAGAAAATTAATCCCCTTGTGGCTACAGAGGTTCACCTGTGCTAACTCCAAGCTATCCAAAAGGGTAGTTACCTTGGGATTAGTCAGCTCGTAATATCGAGTCGAAAAATCAGGTAACCCAAAAAAAATTGTTATAGTACTATAGGGACCATTCTTGTCAAGTAACCAAACTTCCACCCAACAAATATCTAGTTACATCCTAGATATTCCAGAATTTTCGTAAGTTCAGTGTGATTGTATGCGGTGATGTGAAGTAGCAAAAAGGAGAGAAAACAAGGTGGTCCAATTGATCAATTGAGCATGTATTGAGGTTCTAAATCAAGATATGAATCCATAACAATCATCCCCAAGTAAGTAATCTTTATAGAGTTGAGTTAATTGATAAATTAAGAAACTAGGGTTCATATACCCTAATTGGAGATTTTGGATAAAAGAGTTTTAAGCTTAACTAAAGATGATATGGAATAAGGGTTCATGTCTCTATATTTGTTTATGTTTAATTTGGGTAGAAAGTGTTTTAAAGTAAACTAATGAGGTTGTAGTAATTATATGTTGAGTCATATTGAATAAAATTAGTAAATTATATTTTAAGTTATATTGAATAAAATTAGTAAATTTGTGGTTTCATCATATAATCAATATATGGTCATATGATGAGTAGAAGTTTTGAAAGGTAAACAAATGGGTTGAATAAACCATTGTTATAATACTTCAAGTATGTGCTTTAAGTGTTTTTGGTTTATGATGATTTTTGCTTAGGAAGCAAGTGAGGTTTATGATGGTGATATATTGGTAACTTAGCTTTGAAGCAATGATAAGCAACTTTGGTTACAACGTGTTTAATATGGATGTTATCATATTGTGTGACTATGAATGAAGGTGTTAGGACTTGGATGTATTAGCTTAAAAAAGGTGGTATAATAGGAGGCTTGATTAGTTGAATGATTGAGTGTTAGTCCTTGGTTATGGCTAACCATGGTATGTGTTGATGTTGCTATATGCTTAATGCTTGTTATAGTTATGAAATGATTATAGTGCTAGACAAGTTGGAAGTGTTCATGTTACAAATATGAGGATTGATGTATTGAACAAGTTCTAATCGGTTACTTACTAGGCGTTTCGCTTACCGTTATAGTTAAGTTGTTGATGTTTTTGTAGGTTCACATGTTGCAAGTAGGAGCTTGGTAAGGCTTTTGGATGTGAAGTAAGCGGATAGAAGTGCATTGCCTATGGGCGTATGCATGTAGTCGTAGAATACCGAGCCCGAAGTCAAGGTTGAATCCCATGTATCGTTAAATAGTTTGAAAATGCTATTGTCATGTGTGAAAGTCAATTGTTATAGTCTTGTATTATAGTGTATGCAAACGGATCAAATGATGTATACAAAGTGGGTCGAAACGCGTGTTTGGCAAACCCCGTAAAGTATGCTTCCGTGGGTCATTTGAACCCAGTATATTTATGAAATGATTTATATGTTGTTTTAAAGTATTCTGGTAGTTTATATGTTGTGTCGGGATGTGGAAGTCAGTTTTTGTCGTTTTAGTGAAGTATGAAAATGGGTCATGTTCGAAAAATCATATCTAATAAATCGTAAGTCATTAGAAGTAAGGGTGGCAATTGTCGACACGACACGATAAACGACACGAACCCGAAACGAAGTTAAACAGGTTTGGGTAAAAAAACAGGTCAACCCATCTAACCCGTTTAATAAATGGGTCGTGTTTAGGTTGAGTATATAAGACTCTAAAATTAAAATATATAACATGCCTTTTTATGTTGAATGTGGATTAAATGTATTATATTATGAACTTAATATGATTGAATTACGATTATACCTCATATATCATAGAAATTGACGCTTATAACTGAGAAAATTGTCGTATAATTATTTGTCTGTTATTTTTATCATATTTTAAATCCTTATATCATTTTGGCATTTAAGCTACTTAAATCAACAAACCACCAACCTTATTCACTACTTGACCTATTTATTTAAATAGGTTAAACGGGTCAAAAATGGGTTACACGTGTTATGTAGGTGCGGGTTAGGGTTGAGTTTCTTAACACGATTAATAAATGGGTCGTGTTTGGGTAGAGGTTATACTAACCCGCCAACACGCAAACCCGAACAGGTCAACACGAACACGACTCGATTGCCCCCCCTAATTTGAAGTCGTGCCACCTATCGTTTTAAGGTAAATGAGTCAACCTTCATTTAAAAATACTTTAAGGGACTTGTTTGTAATAGAAGTATACAAGTTTAATGATCAGTAACATCATGTCATCTTTCGGTCATGTAACGTCCATTATAGTTAATCCATTTGCGCAAATTTTTAGTCAAATTAGAAAAAAGAGGTTATGAAAAACAAATTTATTATTTGTACGGTACCCGGCTTGTTCATCATCATCATCATCATCATCATCATCATCATCATCATCATTTGCATAAACACAACTAATAACTGTGATAAACAAGCCCTAGATAATGTAAGATGAGGATTGTAATTGCATATACTTTTTTGGGTTTAGATGACAAAATAACAACAAACTTTTTTTTTTAAAGTTTCGTCTTGATACGTGAATTACATAAAATATCATAAATGCAACGAGCTTTCATAAAATGTTCCACTATGACATTTTGTTGTGTTGTCACGTTAAAAATAGTGACACGTACATGTCAGTTTTTTTGAAATGACAACACATTAAAATGTGTATATCGGAACATTTTATGAAAGTTCCTTGTATTATTAATACAATTTATAGTTCAAGTACCAAACACATCTTTGGAAAAAGCTTATTGCTATTTTGCGACCGAAACCATGCTTTTTTCATCATTGGTATAAGACTTCTAGCTTGTCTACTTATTTGCGAGTTCAAGTTTGAGTTGAGTCATAATATGTAATTCAGCTTTGTAAATATGTTTCTTTCAAAACTATTTTTGCTATACTTAATTTTTCGTGTCAAAAAAGAACTGGCGTATGCATAACACATTATATTGGTACATTGGAAAATCCCAAGAAATTTACTGGAGAAGGATATTGACGTAAATGATAAAGGATTTTCTAACTTGTGCCCTTAGACACATGATAAGAGAGGGGCCTTTATGTCCTTTTTTATAAATTCTTGTCATTTTTCAGATAAAAAAACATTTTGTGTGTCCTTTTTTTGGATGCCTGAGTAAAAAGGACACACTGTCCTACTTCTTAACATGTGCCTAAGGACACTGGCAGTCATGATTCCGAAATCGTCCATACCTCCGTAATCCACCAATAATATCATTTCACCTAATTCATACTTTTTTCATACATCCCAACCCATTTTTAGTGGCAATCATGCCTTTTTCATACCTCCTAATAATATCTACTTGCATTTAATGCAACTGTCTTAGTTTGTGTTTGAAACGAGAATGCTTCGGAGGCAATATTTGCCGCTGAGACCTTGCTGTTGATGATACCGGTGGGGTGGCGGCGGTGTTCACCGCCGGCATCACCTTGCCGGTGGGTGATGCCGCCCCCACTGCCACCCTTCTAAGGGCACATGTTAGAAAACCCCAAATGATAATAACCATGAGTTATTCGCATTTGGGGCATGACGAAGGATGTGTCCTGCTTATAGTTTAGGACGAAAGATGATCAAGTCTAGTTTGGCTAATTTGCTTCATGAATTGTTAAGTGAAACTTTAGGCGTTGTTTTATATGACTAATTGCATGTCAAGATTTGCTGAATAAACTTATCAAAGTAATATGTATAAGCTAATAAAACTTATCGATGTTTTTAAGAAAGCCTTGATATCATACAGATTAATTATCACATTATTGCTTCAAAGAAAATGGCAAGCTTAATGAGTACTTTTTTATATCACACACGTGTCGTAGTTGGACTTCAACCCACAACCACTAAATTAAGGACCAAAGTTACTCCACTGGGTAGCTTACGTTATGTTGCAAGCCCTTTGGTCAGAAAGAGTACATTTTAACTGCAAGTTTTGGTTTCGGAACAACGACGAGTGGTGTTTGTAAGCCAGCCGTTAGTCCAAATAATTCATCCATTTTTAACTCATCTTTTGTCATTCCATTTGGCAATTCCCATGAAAACCCATGAAGCAAATTAGCCAAGCTCGATTCCAATATCTTTAATCCTAAACTATGACCAGGACACATCCTTCGCCCTGACCCAAATGCCAATAGCCCATAGTTGCTGCCCTTTATATCGATTTCATTCCCAATGAATCTCTCTGGACAAAATTCCAAAGGTTTGTCCCACAACTTTGGATCTCTACCTATTGACCAAACACTTACTAATATTCGTGTGTCTTCTGGAATGTCGTAACCTGCTACTTTACAGTCCTCGCGTGTTCTTCTAGGAACCAATAGTGGTGTCACGGGATGTAATCTCAACGACTCTTTGACAATTGCCTGAATATATGGTAGGTTGGGCATGTCTATTTCTTCGACCCATCTATCTTGACCTATCACTCGATCTAGCTCCTCTGTCGCCTTTACAAATACTTCAGGGTGTTTTACGACTTCTGCTATTGCCCATTCTACTGATATCGTTGAAGTTTCTGTTCCACCGGCTAGCAAATCCTATATATGAAGACAGTTAGCACACAAATAATTATAATTTATTGAGCACGTTATAGTAGTTTACAGTTTGTAAGGAACAAAATGTTTAAGATTATGAAGTCTTATTACTTTCTTTGTTTAATTCTGAGCAAGTATTTGATTTATATGTAGTGTATAGCGGGTGTGTGAATTTGCTTTTAAAAAAATAAACCTGAGTGAATCCCTTTACGCCATTTCGCTCAACCTTAACATCCAGAGTGGGATCATCTGCAATTTGCAACAAATGATCAACCATGTCCTTCGCAATAAAACTATCCCCCTCAGTGAACCTCCTTTCTTCGTGCTCGTTCAACACATGCTCAAGAAACCGATCAAATTTCTTGCTTATGGCCTTCATCCTCTTCACGTACCCTTGAAGATCCATGAAACTAACCCATGGTATCCAATCTCCAATATTAAGCACCCCATTTACAAAAAACAACTCATCCAACATCTTCTTAAACTCATCCACGGTCAACCTTAGCTTCCCGGCCTCAGATTCATCTAAGTATCTCTTTCCCACCACTATCCGACATATCACATTCAAACTCACATTTGATAACAAATGTTTCAACACAATCGGCCGACCACACGACTTGTGAACCTCCTTCAAAAGCGACTTTGTCTCCTCCACTCGAATGTACTCGTATGAATCCAATCTTTTCACAGTAAACAACTCTACATTACACATTTTACGTGCTTGTCGCCAATAAGGCCCATAAGGGGACCATGTCATGTTAGAGTAATTATAAGTGGTGTATTTTCCAGCAGCAAATTTAGGACGGCAAACAAAGTTGAGGTCCATAGTTTTCAAGATGACTTTAGCCATCTCAGCCGAGGAGCCAACAACAATACTTTTGGAACCAAATTTGAGGTGCATGATCTGGCCGTATTTTTGGGACAGATCATGTATGGAACGGTGAGGAAGTGAGCCGATGAGGTTGAAGTTGCCAATGATGGGCCATGGTTTTGGGCCGGGAGGTAGGTTGAGCTTGGTGGTGGGACGAAGGAAGTGGCGGGCAAAGAGGAGGAGCGCCACTGTGGCTAGCCATGCAAGTACATTATAAGAAATACTAATGGCATATTGTTCCATTTTATTGTACTTCAAATTAATGGTGATGAAATAAGTGTTAAATGGTGGTGTACTTATAGCTGAATTAACACAATGCGATATTTGATGATGTTATGTATGAAATCATATGCAGTAGCTTATTATTATTTAATGAATTGGACGACCAGTTACTTATGGTCAAGGAAATAAGTATTTCTAATTGATTCATTGCTATACATATATAGTTTGTTTAGATCATAGATAATCACATTTTTATGGTTAGATTACCAACTCCTACACACAAATAGTTTTTTTATTAAAACATAGGACCTCACACAGACACACTACTACACAATTTGAAATAGATTATTCATTCAGTAATGCAATGCCAAGTTGCATATTAACAAATCACATGCATACAACATTGATAACGCTCAAAGTTAACATGTTTTTATAAGCGTTATTAGTGTTTTTGTGTATGTTATTTGGTTGTTTTTATATGCTTTTGCCACTAAATCGTATCAAAGTATGTTTTGTAGCATATTTAGCCAAATGCAGGAAAAATGGAGAAAAAGTGAAGGAAGTGAAGTATACGCGATTACACGAAGATTCCCAAGCTCAAAAGTCAAATCTATGAAGTAATTCATATGAGAACCTAAGTTTTGTCATCTCAAAGTTTCAAGTTCAGAAGTTAATCAAGTTTGGATAGTACATGAAGAGCTACTCAAGTCAAAGTCAAAGTCCAAAGCTGTCAGAAGTTACCATCCGATCGGTTGGTGTGAAACCGATCGGATGGTCATAATTACCTTTCACCAACCGATCGGTGCCAACCCGCAACCGATCGGATAGCCGAAGCTGCATGTTTTTGCCAACTTTGTGCACGAATCTTGGTCTTTCATCCCATGGTTCTAGGCCCTTTTTAGTGTCTTATTGTCCAAGTTCAAGCATTTAAGTTCTTATTTATTACCATGAGTGTTGGACAAGCCTATAGGGGACCTCAAAAGTGCATAACTCAACACCATTCAACACACAATTGAAGATATCATTTACTCTCATTACTACACACAATTATTATCATCTTCTAGCTCTCTAAGGAGAAAAATTCGTGCAGAAAGAACCAGGAACTTTGGGGGACCAAGGAAGCTACATTTGGAATCCGGAAATCTCAAGAAATCATCACCAACTCTTAGGTTATCAATACCTTGTCATTTGTTATCAATTTCAAAGCATTGTAAGACTTATAACCATGGATTTTTATGTTAAATATTCTGAGTTTATTTGCATGTTTGCCATGAGTGGCTAGTAATCTTTTTACACTTGTTTTGATGATGTTTTATACTTAGTGATAGTGATGCTTGTGATAACATGTTTTAATTCAATTTCAAGTCAATCCTAAGAACCAATTGTACCTTAAGTTTCATCGTGACATTTGTTTAGCCAAGGTTAACTAATTGATAATAGTTTCAAAGGTCGAAAGATTTGTTATTACTCAACTAGTTATAATCATTTGTCTATGAATGATTGTTTTTCACCATAATTATTCTTGACTAAACAAAGAAACAAGAAGTATGATTGTAATAAGAATTCTTTTATAACGTCAAATCGGATTGTTTGTAAACCTTTAGTAGGACGAAAGTTTAAATGTTTATAAACGATTGTGACCTTTTTGTCTATGAAGAGGTTACCTTTTGTATTGACCATTTCCTAAGAGTATTTGATTGGTAATAAAAGTTTTTCTTGTGTTTAAGATATCCACCATACCTTATGAACCTTGGATAGATCTTGAATTGATTGGTTTACACCTAAAGCTTGTTTTTATGAACTAAAATCTTGACGAAGGTTTAATTTGTAGAAATAATAGATTAGATCACCATCTAATTATCTCAACCACATGTTATCAAAAGTTATCACAATCATGTGTGTCATTAAGTAGAAAACTAGTCTAAACAAGTGTAGTTTTTAATTTATTGAATTTGCTTATTGTCATATTTGCGTACATTAGAGGTTTACTTTTAGACTTATATTTCGATTCACTCACAAATCCCTGCGAATGATCCCGACTTACCATCATATCTTGATATAACGGACGAGTACACTTGCTCGTATGTGTTGTTTCTAGATTTGGTAATTCACTCTTATAAATTTAAAAGTTGCACTAACAAATAGCACATCAAGTTTTTGGCGCCGCTTCCGGGGATTTGATCGTGTTTCTTTAAGTTTTGAAAGTCCGTTTCTTTTCATGTTCGTTTTCTAAAAAAAAAAAAAAAAGAAAAGAAAAAATAAATTTCCGTAGCAACCAACCGATCGGTTTCTCTTCCAACCAATTCGGTTTCTCACATTTTAATTTTACCGTAGCGTCCAACCGATCGGTTTGATTTCCAACCGATTCGGTTTGAATTTTTCTGTTTATTTTTTACTTTTTTATTTTTCTTGTTCTTTTGTTTAGGTAATTAATTCGATTCTTTTGATAGTTGTATGAACACTCATTCTACTACTAAAAAGCTTAGTACACCCTTATCCGATCCCGAAAGTTTGTTTTGTAAGAAGAGATCTTCAACTATTCTTAATTGGTTTGATAATCTTTCCGAAGAACACCCAATTTCTAATCTTTTTGAACCATTACCCATGGCTGACGATTTACCCATGTGGGCCACCAATAGAACCGTAGCACCCACTCCTGGAGCTGCTATTGTTGTCGCCGACCTTGGTGAAAACTTTACCGTTAAAGGTCACCATCTTTCTATGATCAAACACCGTCAATTCGATGGTCGTTTGAGGGCCGATCCGCATAAACACATTGCCGAATTCATTGAAATTTGTGGCATGTTTCGTTATGGAGACACTAATGTCGATGCTATCAAGCTCAAACTTTTTCCATCATCACTTGCCGGAGATGCCAAAGTATGGTATAACGAATTAACCCCAGGAACTATTAATACTTGGAAGGAGATGAGGCAAGCTTTTGTAAGCCGATTCTTTCCACCTGCCATGTTTGATAGGTTAATGGGAGAAATCCGTGCTTTTTCACAAAATCCTAATAAATCTCTTGTTGAAGCTTGGCTTCGCATGAAAGATTTGCTTCGCAGTTGTCATGGTCATAATTTAGGATGAGGAACAATAATCCAAATCTTTTATCATGGTCTTGATGAAGCATCTCAAGCAATCCTTGATGCCGGAGGAATTTTCCTTTACAAAACACCAAATGAGGCATATCAACTTCTTGAAGATCGAGTACTTCTATTAGGTCACCATTTAGTAAACACAAGTATAAGAAATGAGATGAGAATAAGAGATGGTTGATTATAAGATTATGAAGAGTGAAAGAACAATAGTTTCATTAAGATATTCAAATAACCAACAATATTAATGTTTACATAAGCTTAGTATATATAGGGGAGGAGTAGGGCAACACTCCCTTCCTCCCTCATTCATCATAAACGTGGGCTTTCAAGGCCCATTGGACATAATACTTAAGCCTAGTAACTTAAACATAATGAAATAAATAACTAAGCAACCTATTACAAAAGGTAATGACCGAGACTTGACTAAAATACAAAAGTATGTTCCCAACAATCTCCCCCTAAGGGTCGGTCATCACGGTTGCTTGACGTCTTCATCTTTGTCGTTGACTTGTGACATGTAAAACTTTAGATGTCTTCAAAATTGTTGTATAATAAATGCACTTTGCTCTATGTCTTTGTTCTTTGATGATGGTGTAGTGATTGTGTTATGAAGTAGTCTGCCATTCGTCACTCCTGCGTCTGTGGTGGTTGTCCGCCATTCCAACATACTCATACATCTTTGGACTTAGACTTTTACGTGCACGAAGTTCCTTTACATACTCTAAGATCTTTAGTCATTATACTTTGTAGATTCTTCTTAATGGCGTAGAACCTTTCTTTGAACTTTGTGGTGCTAAGATCTTTGGGGGAGCTATCATTTGCATCAAGATGTATGTATGATCATGTTGGAATCTACCGTCATGGAAGTGAGGTACCTGCAAGTAAACAGTTAGCAATAAATAACTGGTACTTACAGATAAGGAATTAGAGTTCATCAACAGCATAGTGTGAAGACTCCTTCTAATCCTTATCAAGGCCGTTCCCATATCAGATACTCCCGAAGGAGCTTACGAGACCTACTAAGTAGCTCAATGACTGGGTGAGTCGCTGGGGATCACTCCACGACTGTAGACCGCTATGGAACCCCCACAAACACTAGGCGTAACCCTTGTGGGGTTACCGAAGTGACCTGCTGTCATGGCTATCAGATGTTGACCCTGGCAGGAATTTCCGTTCAATCATTGAGAAATACAATTGTAATCCTCTCATAAACGTTCTCGGCAGATTGCTAAGATCTGCGAAGGACTCGATAATTTACAGCTGGTGTCCATTGATGTAGAACACCAGTTGTAGAAATACTAAGTATTCCTAAGAGATCTTTGATGTATCTCAAGGCTCTAGACTCTATAAGTGCACACTTAGGTTTCCTATGCGGAGACTAGGGAGGGGTCTCCTTCTTCAATATCAACCATCTCTAAGAGATAAGTTGATAGATTACACTGGTTCCCCGTGAGAATGAAACAAGTTCTTTTAAGAGAACTTGAGTGGTTAAGAAGGTTTAGTGCATTGCGTCACTGGGTCCATGACGACTTTGTCTTCAATACCGGCGTTGCCTTAGCAACAACCAGTAGCATACGAGTTGAACCCGGTGTCTGCCCTAAGGTTGAACATATGGAGAGCTATTTCTTTTCACCCTTTTCTTTTACATTTCTTTTTAATTCTTCAACTCCTTCTTTCCCTTTCATTCTTTTCTCCTTTTTTCGTATCATACCTAAGGACTTCTAATTCTAACTATGGGAGATGTCCTTGGGTAGATCCCTCCGGCTCTGGCAGATCATAGGACGGTTATTCCTATCTTAATCACCTTATAACTCCTTGATTAACCGGCAGTAGCCAAGAAACCTTTGATTGAAAATCTCTCAAAGTGTTTGTGATAATCAAATATTTTTGTTAACACTTTGAGAGTTTTGTGTACACTTTTTGAAGGGCCCCCCCTTCACATGTGCTCATGAGTATTTAATAAATTTGCACATGCGGGAGGAGCAAGCATTTTGAATTGATCAACTTTCAGTAAACAAGACCGTTTCGAGACACGTTTACATCACTAGTTAAACTAGCTTGAAGTTATTACCCGGCCTGGTCAAGTCCACAGAAAGTTTCTCGAGACAGTACATTTCTACTAAGACAAATCATTTTCGAGACACGCTTACGTGGTTAGTTAAAGAGATCCATTGTCAGCTTTTAGGTGATAACTAGCTCTAGTAACTAACTTGATGTTATTACCCGTCGAGGATAAGTCTTTTCGAGATTACTAACTTTTATTGTCTCGTCAATTCCTGGGTCAATGCTGAGTCTAGCTCGCTCATGATACAACTTTTAGCCTTTTTGACTACTTATATTTTAATCACCTTTTCATTTTCTCCCCCTCAAAAATAGCATCTCAAATGATGTTTTTGACAATCCTTTTAGATTAAAATATGCCTTTTTGAGTCTTATGAGGAGATTTACCAAGAACTTTTGATTATAGAACAAAGTATTTTAGTTTTGACAAGTGCTCCCTCTCAACAAGTGATTAGGTCTTATTGAGGTGAAATACTTGTCCTTTTGAGCAGAATTATGAAAAATTATAAAACATTTAATTAATTATACTCAAAAGTAAGAAGCCTTCTCTCCTTATATTAGGATTGAGGCACTGATGCGTACCTCAGGGTCCTTTCTTTACAAGTTCGGGTTATGCACTGTAATGCGTGCACAAGCCATTATGAAGAATAGTATTTGACAAATCAAATCAAGTTCTTACAAATTTGCTACCATTCTTGTCTCTGAAACGTCAACACCGGAAATCCTGGTCTGCCTCCAACATAGCTTTCCAATCTCCTAAACTGATCCCTACGCTTCAAACGGTTCTCAATCCCTTTAATGAATCTGCGATCTTCTCTGGCCTCATCGGTATTCCACCTTTTGGATTTGCCCAGTGCTATGTCATCTAATCTGCTTTTGATTCCATCTCTGACAAACTTCAGGGTTTCATCACAGAACTTATGGATTTCTTCATAGGCCATGAAGCAGTTTCGACCGTTTACACTGCGGTATGTGAACCCAAATGCCGGATGCCTGATCAAGGAGTATTGAGATAGGTGTTGAAGGTTGGGGATGTTGAACAGATTAGGTTTGGTGAGATTCAGCTTCTTCTGATAATTTTCCACTCCCAGTTGAAGATCTTCTACTCTTTCTCTGATGACTATTTGTCTAATGAAGATTAGGAGAGCTGTGATAAAGGCCAGCTGCATAGGTTTGGGTAAGTTGCAAAGCTTTCCTTGAACTTTGAGCAGATACATATCTTCTATGTCGTTGAGGAGTAATCGTGGAAAGTCTGACTCGGAAATCTCGTACTCTTTTTCATCAAGTCTTTTGAGTACTATTTTGCTGAGGAAGGGGTACCCAAAGTGAGTGACTGTCGAAATGAACTGAATCAAGACTATCTTCAACTCACTTGTCATATTACCCATAGTCTGATTGAGTCTGCTGCTTCGATAATACTGTGCCCGGTTATCTGGCCAATGATGTATACCATAGAGTACGTTTCGGTCATAGTCAACAACTTTATCAATGTATAAGTCGGAGACTTCTTCTTCGATGGCGTTGTTGAGGTATCTAGCTGCAGGGATGGAGAAGGTAAGTGATGTGGCGTACTTCTTTTCAATTTTGCTGCCGTGTTGTAGAAATTCCAAGTCGTTGTTGAAAAAGAACTTGTAAGGGATCTTGGGTTCCTTTGGCTTTCCAATCATAGGCAGTGGTTTGGACCAGTCAGTTATGTATGGTGCGGTTTTCCTTGTGACCGGATCGATGTAAGATTCAGGATTGATCCAGTCAATATTGCTTGACATAGCTCGAGCAATATTTTCTAGATGATATTCAAGTTCGATGGAGTTAGCAGACCGATCTTTCAGAAGATTGAACGCATCATTCTTGATTCTTCGTAACTCTTTCTTGTTCATCTTTTTTCATGTGAAATTTATGTTGAATCAACTGAGCGTATTCCACTGTTCGACCATCGAGAGGTTCTTGATCATCTGCAAGTGGTGGTTGCGAATTAATCATCTTGTCAAACCAGGAGTAATCGGCAGTTTCGTCTTCGTCAAGCCATTTGAGAATGGTTTTCGGTTTCTTAGGTTCTGTGCCTTTTGAAGAGGTGTCAGGTTTGTGCTGATGATGTTTTCGTTTCCTTTCTTTCTTCTTTGTAGATGACGGTTCTGGTACTTCATCGGTCTGAGGAATCTCGTCTCCGCCTGTGTATTCAAAGTGGTCATAGGCTTTAGGACCGGAACCCGATGCCTTAGGTTGTTGAGTGGAAGTAGTGGTAGGAGTTGTGACCGGTTGCTTGTGTTGAGATGAAGGTCCTTCAGTTTGTTTTTGTTTCTTAGCTTGTGAGTTCGGGTCTTGATCTTCATCATCTCTTGGACGTTTCAGTTTGTCGGCCTCAGTGCTGCAGGTCTCTTTAGACATCTTGGCTTTCAAAGCTTCCAGGACTTTAGCTTCTTCAGGTGACAATGTGAATTTACTTGCCAATTTGTCTAAGAGCTGGGTTTGTAATTCGTCCATTGATAACCCTGGTTGTGGTAGAGTTGATTTGTCTGCTTGAAGAGTAAATGAGGTAGATCTGATCACTTTCTTGACAGCTTGTTCTGCAATCTTGGTGAGTACACCTCTCATTGGTGCCAGCAAATCTTTCAATTCAGCAACTAAGTGTTGTTCCATATACTGATGTAGCAGCTAATGTAGCTTCCAAGTTTTCTTGTACATCCTTAGCTAAGAAGGTATCTACCTTTTCTTGCAGTTCTTGGACATTGGTATTAAGCTTTGTCAATTCAGCAACTTGACTTGCTAGTGATTCAACTTGATCTTCCAATTTGCTTTTCTTCTTTTCATGAACTCTCCTAAAAGCTTTCTTGATCAACTTTGATGCAGCAGAGGCTTTAGTACTTGGGGGTTTCTTGATTGATTCATCATGTGTAGATTCAGATGCTGGAGGTGATGATTGTGAAGATTCAATGTGAGTGGTGATGTCCTTGTCGTCTCCTCTTTGTGATTCGGGTTTATCCTTGGCATCAACATTCTTTTCTTTGGTTGCCTCCTCCTGTAATCTTTGTTCTTCAGCCAGCCTGTCAGCCTCTGCTTTAAGCTTAAGTTCTTCAGCTAATTTGGCTGCTTCTGCCTTAAGCCTAAGATCTTCAGCAAGCTTGGCTTCTTCTTCTTTTCTTAACTTATCTTCTGCCAGTTTGGCTGCCTCTTCAGCTTTTCTGCTTTCTTCCAAACGAATAGCTTCTTCCAATTTGGCTTGTTCTAGCTCCTCAAGCCTAGCCTCTCCAGCTTCTTGTTTTCTCTTTAACTCCTCTTCTTGAGCCCTTTCTCTGATCTCCATTTCTTCCATGGTCAAAAGATATGGAGCATCAGTATCCATATGATCCTCCTCTTCCTCTTCTCCTGTTGCTGAAGCATTAAGCATATCTACATCTATTGGTGATACTGTGGGGGTTTCGTAGACAATCAAAGCAGCATTGGTTCCTGTAGTGGATTCAGGAATTCTGCTAGATCCGCCTGCTTCGTTTGTTTGAGAAAACAAAGGAGGTAGAGGTTGATCAGCTTGGAAGGCGTCTATTTTGCTGTGGAGGAGACCCAAATTAAGAGCTCTTTTATTTTCTTCTTCTACTAAGAGGCCTATGTTTGAGTGAGCAGCTTCTTGTTCAGCAGTCATTGGTTCCTTCAGCTTCTCTTTCCTAATCCTTTCTTCTTCCAATTTAGTGTCTGCTTCAGTAAATGGTCTTTGATTGAGATTTGTTGGGTATTCGACATTTTCAGCAAATTCATCAATGTCTTTGTCCCAATCTTCGAAAGTCATGTCCCTATCATCAATATCTTCAAGATTAATCTTCTTGTTGATGTTTGCATAGGCTTCCCTATAAACTGGACCTTTGTCGGATTCGGTTTCTGAGTCAGACGGTTTTGGAGAAGGTGGTTGAGTGGGTTCAGGAATAGATTCAGGTTTCTTGACTGGAATTGTGAACTTGAGTGTACCCCTCTTTCGAGTAGACTTGGTAGAACTACCAGAGCTCCCAGACTTGCTACCTTTCTTCCCTTTCTTCTGCATGCACGAAGGTAGAACTACTTCGTCTAAGAACCCAACTTTGTCTTCCTTGAGGGCTTGAACGTAGTACTTGTAATTCTTACAGAGTTTCACTTTATCATTCAAGAGACAATCGGAAAAGGTTTTCCTTGTTTACAAGTGCTGGTGTCAAGTCTCTTAACTTGTTTGAGAGTGTCCTCATTTCTGAAAGTGTTCTTGGCTTCATCATCCAGTCTTTGAGGAATATCGTCATACTCACGAAGGAAGCTTTCGATGAGTAGTTTGGTGAAACGAACAAATGGAATATTGGTAGTTTTGTGTTGTATGTGCCACACAAGATCTTCCCAAATAATGCTAGCATAATCCACCTTTTTGACGTTTGTCACAGCCCAGAAAAGTTTGAGGTGTTGGAGCTTGGGGTGTTCGTGACCAGTGTCTCTGCCAGATAAAGACTTAGCAATCAGGATGTACAACGTTCTCCATGGTTGTGGAAGAAATCTGATGTTGACCTTAGAGTGTCTAGTCACCACTTCTTCTGATTCATCGTACCCAATATCCCGTAACCATTCTATCAGCTCTTCCTCATTAGGTACTGGATCATATTCTTCTTCTGGGCCGAGTTCGGGTAAACCAAGAACATTCCGAAGAGTATCTATGTCCATAGTAACTTGTCTATTATGAAGCATGCAAGTGAAGTGCTCTTCCCCAAGGTCTAGCTGAAGTGTGTGCCAAAATTGGTGTATGTAGAAGCAGGCCACTGATGCTGACTTGGTGAACAGGATTTTGTTCGGGTGATAGAGGAGAGCATCCACAGCTACAACGCATGAAGATTCATTGCACGTGATTTTGTTGAAGTTGATTCTTAAGTTGTTCTTGCCTATCTTTCTGGAGTAATTCTCGGGAAAGGTTTCTTCCCAGGAGAGTTTTGGTTCAGGTTCTGGTCCATACGGAATGTCATTATGTTGTGCCATCTGAATTGATCATAAACAATCACAAACATAGCAATGATATACTTTGTTAGCTCAGACATTCAATTACATGATTATGCAGATTTTGAATTGATCAGTGGGTGTTTTGTGTATGTTGTTATATGTAAAACTTGTGTTTTAGAAGTTAACACTTAGTAGAAACTCATAACAATCTAGTCACAACATGAGTTAACCATTACAAGAGTTTACACTTTTGAAATTTTACAACACTTAGACAAATTTCATGAATTAAGGCAATGTTACGGGTAATGGTTAACTTCTTTTGAATTAACACTTATTAGACAAATTTTACAACACTTCTTCTGATTCATCGTACCCAATATCCCGTAACCATTCTATCAGCTCTTCCTCATTAGGTACTGGATCATATTCTTCTTCTGGGCCGAGTTCGGGTAAACCAAGAACATTCCGAAGAGTATCTATGTCCACAGTAACTTGTCTATTATGAAGCATGCAAGTGAAGTGCTCTTCCCCAAGGTCTAGCTGAAGTGTGTGCCAAAATTGGTGTATGTAGAAGCAGGCCACTGATGCTGACTTGGTGAACAGGATTTTGTTCGGGTGATAGAGGAGAGCATCCACAGCTACAATGCATGAAGATTCATTGCACGTGATTTTGTTGAAGTTGATTCTTAAATTGTTCTTGCCTATCTTTCTGGAGTAATTCTCGGGAAAGGTTTCTTCCCAGGAGAGTTTTGGTTCAGGTTCTGGTCCATACGGAATGTAATTATGTTGTGCCATCTGAATTGATCATAAACAATCACAAACATAGCAATGATATACTTTGTTAGCTCAGACATTCAATTACATGATTATGCAGATTTTGAATTGATCAGTGGGTGTTTTGTGTATGTTGTTATATGTAAAACTTGTGTTTTAGAAGTTAACACTTAGTAGAAACTCATAACAATCTAGTCACAACATGAGTTAACCATTACAAGAGTTTACACTTTTGAAATTTTACAACACTTAGACAAATTTCATGAATTAAGGCAATGTTACGGGTAATGGTTAACTTCTTTTGAATTAACACTTATTAGACAAATTTTACAACACTTCTTCTGATTCATCGTACCCAATATCCCGTAACCATTCTATCAGCTCTTCCTCATTAGGTACTGGATCATATTCTTCTTCTGGGCCGAGTTCGGGTAAACCAAGAACATTCCGAAGAGTATCTATGTCCACAGTAACTTGTCTATTATGAAGCATGCAAGTGAAGTGCTCTTCCCCAAGGTCTAGCTGAAGTGTGTGCCAAAATTGGTGTATGTAGAAGCAGGCCACTGATGCTGACTTGGTGAATAGGATTTTGTTCGGGTGATAGAGAAGAGCATCCACAGCTACAATGCATGAAGATTCATTGCACGTGATTTTGTTGAAGTTGATTCTTAAGTTGTTCTTGCCTATCTTTCTGGAGTAATTCTCGGGAAAGGTTTCTTCCCAGGAGAGTTTTGGTTCAGGTTCTGGTCCATACGGAATGTCATTATGTTGTGCCATCTGAATTGATCATAAACAATCACAAACATAGCAATGATATACTTTGTTAGCTCAGACATTCAATTACATGATTATGCAGATTTTGAATTGATCAGTGGGTGTTTTGTGTATGTTGTTATATGTAAAACTTGTGTTTTAGAAGTTAACACTTAGTAGAAACTCATAACAATCTAGTCACAACATGAGTTAACCATTACAAGAGTTTACACTTTTGAAATTTTACAACACTTAGACAAATTTCATGAATTAAGGCAATGTTACGCGTAAGATGGAAATCCTACGCATAACATTTCTTATGCGTAAGAAATGAAATTAGGCGTAAGAGCAAAATCTACGCATAACATTATATGTTACGCGTAAGTTTAATCTTATGCGTAGGCTCAATCTTATGCGTAGGATTAAATCTTAAGCGTAAGATTGGAGCTTATGCAAAGCATTAAACCTTATCCGTAAGATATAACTTATGCGTAAGTTTTGACTTATGCGTAAGTTTATAACTTATGCGTAAGAAATAACTTATGCGTAAGATAATATCTTTTGCGTAAACATTGTCTTATCCAAGACCAGTTTTTCAAACGTGTCGAATCTTACGCGTAAGATTTCATCTTACGCGTAGGATGAGAAACTTTTGCGTAGAAACGTCTTTGACGAAAAATCACCATTGAAAAATTGTGTCTTTTGATTCCTGAAAGTGTAAAACACAACCACTGATCAATATTTCATTCATTCACATACCAACACATTTGAAACACACAATTTAACGCGAAAACATGCCAATATCCTAACTTATGCGTAGGAATGCATGAACACCTAATCTATATGAGATTCAAACATGATTCTGGGTTGAAATTGGAATAGGGCAAGTATTACATATAAGCCAAGGAACATATGGACCAAGTTATAACAACTATTAACCATGGAATAAAAAGTTCATAACTGCAAGTGTATACGAACCCTAAATCCTAGATTCAAGATCCATGAGATGATATTAAAGCAATTAAACCACAACATTGAGTTCCTAAGCATATATAAACACTATCCCCATCAACAATTAGAATCATAACACCCAAAATCAAGAACCCCTAAATCCACGTATGAACCCTAAATTCAAAATCAATCAATTAGAGATTCTGGGTATGATTGGAGTTCACAAACATGTTTATTATCATCATAGGATCAAAACCCATTAACCAAATCACATCCTAACACCCTTAATCTCAAGGTCTTAATTTACGCAAAACCCTAAAGCGTTTTTAATGATTTTAGCACAAATTAACCGTTGGATTTTGTTAAAATTGAAAACCTTTGTGTAGAAACATGATCAAAACATTATGGTACTTACAGATTTGAAGAATGATGATAGGATTAACAGATTGATTAAGAGCCGTGGATTGGTTTGGTGAAAGTATTCAATGTGTGATGTCAGTGAATTGAATGTTCGGTCAAAATGAGTTTTGACTAAGGTTAAAAAAAGTTTCACATATTGACAACTTTGGCCCCTTAACCTTATGTTACTTTAAATCCTAATGCCCAACTAACTCTCATATTAACTTTCGTTAACTACACCAAATCTTAAGATAAGAACAACTTGTGGAATTTTACTCCCCCTCGACCTTAGACCGAAGTCTCTAAAAAATTAAAATTTATTATAATGGTCAAGGAAAGTATCCTGAAAAACTCTTTGAAGCATCACATTTGATAAAACATAATATTTTTGGTAAAATGCAAGTACGTAGTAATTATTAAGAAAAATTGAAAAAATATTTTACCTCCCCCTCAACACTTGTTTTTGATCATATTTAAAGACGTTTATAAAAATAGTGTTGAAAAGAGTGGTTGTACTTGCATTTTTTTTAAAGAACAAAAAATCTTTTTGTGTTTTTGTTGGTTTTATATTTTTGTATTTTGTTTTTGGAAAGATATTTACAAAGACAGTTTTGATGTTTGACGATCAATTGTGTTTTAAAAACTTTTCCAGATCATCTGGAGTCAAACATCGCATACCAATTTGGTGAACAAGACTAGCAAACCTTGATGGTGCTAAGGATTTGGTAAGTAAGTCCGCTAATTGGTACTCAGTTCCAACAAAATATAATTCAACGGTACCCTTTTCAACATGCTCTTTGATGAAATGATATCGGAGATCAATGTGTTTGGATTTGCAGTGATGAACTTTGTTGCAGGAAATAGCAATAGCACTTTTGGAATCACAGTAGATCGGAATCTTGTTGAACAGGTAGCCATAATCCTTAAGTTGTGATCTCATCCAGATGACTTGAGCACAACAAGCAGACATAGCTACATATTCAGATTCTGTTGACGACAGTGATGTGCAGTCCTGCTTCTTTGATTGCCATGACACAAGTTTATCTCCGAGAAACTGTAATCCACCAGATGTACTTTTGCGTGTGTCTAAACATCCTGCATGATCAGCATCTGAAAAAGCAATTAGTTCAAAACCAGAATCCTTCGGATACCAGATTCCCAAGTTAATGGTTCCCTTTATGTATCGAAGGATTCTTTTAACGTCACTGAGGTGTTTTTCAGTTGGTTTGAACTGATAGCGAGAGCACATATAGACAGCAAATACTATATCACGTCTACTAGCTGTGAGATACATGAGTGACCCAATCATACTACGGTATTTGGTAGGGTCAACAGGTGTCCCATGTAAGTCAGCATCTAGTTTTGTGGTATAGCCCATTGGTGTATTGTAAGTATCACAACTCATCATTCCATGTTTCTTTAAAATTTCTAGAGCATATTTGGAATGATTTATAAAAATTCCACGGGGTGATTGATGAACTTAGAGTCCTAGAAAGAACGAAAGTTCACCCATCATGGACATTTCAAAATTATATTTCATTAATTTTGCAAAATCATTAGAGTAACTTCTTTTTGTTGAAGCAAAAATAATATCATCGACATATAGTTGAACAACAAGTAAGTCCTCCTCGTATGTTTTTGTAAATAGTGTTGGGTCTACTGAACCTTTAGAAAATTTATTGGCCAGCAAGAAAGTAGACAATTTGTCATACCACGCCCTTGGGGCTTGCTTAAGTCCGTAGAGTGCCTTTTTCAGTCGATAAACGTGATTGGGACGCTCAGGATCAACGAAGCCGTCTGGTTGGCTTACATAAACTTCTTCACGGAGTTCTCCATTAAGGAATGCTGTTTTCATATCCATTTGATAAACAACCATGTTCCGATGTGCTGCATAAGCTAGAAAGATCTGAACAGCTTCATGTCTAGCCACTGGAGCAAAGGATTCGGCAAAATCAAGTCCTTCTAGTTGGGAGTATCCTTTCGCTATCAGGCGTGATTTGTTACGTATGACTGTGCCTTCTGCATCTAGCTTATTTTTCCAAATCCATTTTAACCCGATGACAAAGACTCCGTCAGGTCTTTCAACTAATTCCCAGACTTCTAATCGTATGAATTGCTGAAATTCCTCTTGCATAGATTTAATCCAGTTGTCATAAGTCATTGCTTCTTCAATGTTCTTATGTTCTTTTTGACAAACTGTGAGTGCATAGATACAAGTTTCTCCATCAGTTTGAAGTCGTTGTCTTGTCATTACAGGTGCATCTGGATGGCCAATAATATGAACAAGTGGATGGTCTCGAGTCTATTTGTGTGTCGAAGGGTGTAGTTGATAAGTATCTCGCATGTTAGCAGGATCCAAATTGCGTGTGGACGACTCAGCTACTTTAGGAAGTGTTGGAGCCGGTGCAAACGGGTTAAAAAACGTATTAGGATCATGCTCTGCGGGTTGTGGAACTGATTGTGGTGTAGGAGCTTCAGCTGATTGTCGTGAGTTGGAAGCAGTTTGTTCTGCTGTAAATGGTGATGCAATTGGAGGACCGTTTTTCTCAACAGTTGTAGTAGTTTGTTGAGGTGAGTCAGGTACTTGAATATTTTCAGGTTGAGCAGCGGAATTGGGTGAGACTTCAGTAGAACGGTATTCAATTGTATCATCAAACAGTGGAGCAAACAAGGTTTCCAATTCTTTGCGGTTGAGGGGCAATGGTTCAGCCGAAGAGTCCGGAGAGTTAAGACGATTGAATTCGGGTCCTAAGCTGTGTTGCTCAGAAGCCATTTGTGTGAGTTCATCAAAATTAGCGTGAATGGTTTCTTGAATTTCTCTTGTTCGACGATTCCATATCCGAAAACCTTTAGAATTTTCACAGTATCCAACGAACACTCCTATGTCAGCCTTTGCTTTAAGTTTACCTAAATCATCACGATCATTTTTCGGATAACAAAGTGCTCCAAATACATGAAAGTAATCGATGTTTGGTTTTCTTTTGTGAACAATTTGATAAGGTGTTTTGCGATGGCGTTTTGTGATCATGCAACGGTTTTGGGTATAACGTGCGGTTGAAACAGCTTCCGCCCATAAGTAATCTGGTAATTGAGCATTAATCAACATGGTTCTAGCAGCTTCCACTAACGTCCAGTTTCGTCTTTCAACAACTCCATTCTGTTCTAGGCTTCTAGGAATAGATGTTCGATGTTCAATTCCCACTTTCTCATAATATGACCGAAGTGTCTGATTTTTAAATTCCGTTCCGTTATCAGTTCTGACCATTCGTACCGTGTTGCGTAACTGAACTTGAATTTTAGTGAGAAAGGTGATGATCATTGAAGGAGCTTGATCTTTACTTCGTAGAAAATAAACCCAAGTCCATCTGGAGTAATCATCCACAATTACAAGTATGTAGCGTTTACCGTTGATACTTTGAACACGCATCGGTCCACACAAGTCCATATGAAGCAATTGTAGAACATGATTCGTACTGTGCTCAGATTTAGAAGGAAAATGAGCCCGAGTACTTTTTCCTTGTTCACAGGCTGAACATAAGTGATCTTTGGTAAAACGGAATCTTGGAAATCCATCGACAAGTTTGTGACGAGCAAGTTCAGTCATAGTTTTGAAATTCAAGTGCGAAAGACGTTTGTGCCATAACCAAGATTTAGTTGATTCCGCTTTGGAGAGAAGACATATCGAAGATGTAGCAATCATATCTGACATTGATATTGTATATAGATTAGAACCACGTGAGCCAGACATTAGATCGTTTCCTTGTAAATCACGAACGAAACAAGTTTTCTCACGAAATGCAACTTCTAGATCCCCATCACAGAATTGACCAACAGAGAAAAGGTTGTGTCCAAGGCCTTCCACATAATAAACACGACTGATTTCAATGTTCCCACTGACATAGTCACCATATCCCATGATTAAAGCGTAATGATCATTCCCGAATCTGACAGTACCAATGAACTTTGAAACAAAGTTGTTTAACAGTTTGAGATTGCCTGTCATATGTCCGGTGCATCCGCTATCAACAATCCAGAGAACAATCTGTACCACCTGCATCACAAGAAGACGACAAGGATGGAACAGAAGTAAGGGTGGAACCCAAAGAAAGTGCGGGTTCCTGTTGGTTAGAAGCACATGTATTCAAAAATTTAGGAATCCATTTAAAGTCTGGTTTATATTGTAACCAACGTTGCCAATTCCAACTAGTTCTTGCTTTCTTTTTGGTGAATTCACTAGTAATGGGCTTGTTCCTAGACTTGTTCTCTGCACTTATGGGGGTAACTTCAACTTCATTAGAAACCGTAGACGACGGTTTTCCTAATATAGACTTAGAGGCAGTAGTGGGCCTAGAAGGAATGCTTGTCCTACGTTTCTTATGACGATTAAGAAGAGAATTAGCAATACATTTTGTATGAACACCAGATGATACGCTTTTACAACAAAACACACAAGATGCATTAATATTCAAAACATTTAAAGGTTCATCATTCGTTACATTTAGATTTTGATTACAATTTTCCAGATTAGAATCTAAATCTGATGCAACATGTGTTTTATTCAAAGTCCTAAGTTGATCTTCTACTTCTTGAGCTTCTAGTGGTCCTCTTTTACGTTGCAAGATCCTATTCTTCTTGTTACTTTTTCGCTTGGGTCTACTAACCTATTAGTGGAGACTAGTCTTGTGGAAGTGGAGTTATCAACATTAGTGTTTTGAACAACATTTCCTTTAGCAGTTTTATCTAATTGATACAATTCTGGTGCTATCACCGTGGTGTCAACAAACTTTCCTTTTTGAAGTATCTTAATTTTCTCTTTCAAATCAATGATGATGTGATTCTTATCCTGAATATTTGACTCAAGTACACCATTGCAATATTTGATGTCTTCGTGGTTTTGTTGCCATTCGACGTTTTTAATTTTTAAATCCGCAATTTCTTTCTCGTATTTGAGACACAGACTTTTTAAAGACTCATTGTTTTTGCAAAGTTGACAAGAGTTTGAATTATTTTGACTTTGAAATTTCAATTCCATGTCAATACTTTGAGCTTGACACCATTCAAGCCTTTGTTTGAGTAGACAAATTTCGTTTGAAAATTGTTTTGTCACATCATCATTTTGTATTCTCAGCTTGTCATTTTCATGTTTAAGTGTTTCTATTTCCACGTTCAATAAGTTATTATCAACACAAAGATCATCCATAAGCATAGAAGTACCTGATTTATAGAGATCATTCATGATAACAAACAAAATATCAGCATTGAGAACTTGTTCCAAGAGTCGATCAACATCATCTTTTAAAATTCTATTTCTTTGCTTATGAACCAAAATTGCATCTTCAGTTGAGTTGAAAACGTTTATCATTGTTTTGACCTCATTTTGAAGTTCATGTTCCCAACGTGTAGCACAAAGACGGAGGTGTTTGACAATTGGCAACATTTGTTTTTGAAAAATATCTCTCTTTTCTCGCTCGTAAGCAGATTGAAAAGTTTCAATTTTTATTTCAGAATTACGTTCAATTGTTTCCTCCAAAATTTTGATGTCTTCCATAAAAGTTTTGTAATAATTCAAGACACGACAACTTTTTAGTAAAGGTGTAACTTCACCAGAGGATGGTAAAGGACCATTTATTTGTGCTACAGTTTGGACAGGGGCCGCATTAGAGGATGAAACATATGACTCAGTGACATACCATGATTTCTCAGGTAATTCTTTTTTAGTAACAAAAGATTTAGAAATAGGAGGAGCTTTTGAATAATCATATGGTGTCCAATATTCAACTTCACTCATTTCTGATCGACTCTCGTCTTCAAGTTCTTCCTCTTCCTTAGTAAAAAACAACAGTACGCACAATCGTATTATCAAGCAAATGGTCCATACTGTAAATTTTAGGATTTTCTTTGAATGTTGTGTGAAGAAACATTGATTTGAAATCACCAAGAGCAAATCCTTTATCGGGTCTCATTTTTAAAGTAAATTTCTGAATTGTTGTGACAGAGCCCCTGGTTTTGTAAACAACATTACGAAATTCTTTGAGTTGTCTTTCAAGATTAACAATCTCACAAAGTAATTTATCTATATACTTCCTCTTTCGTATTTTATGTTCACAAAAATCCTTTTTGCAACTTGACAATTCTGTTTCTGTTTTTGAAAGTTCTTTTTGAAGTTGTTCAGCTTTTACTTTGAGTTCACACTTTTCACTTTCAAGTTTTGAAACCAACTTTCCGTTTGACTCAATTAAATCTTGCATTTTACGTTGAAGATCTTGCTCTTTGTTGTAAGATTCTTGAAAAACTTTTTCAAAACTTTTTACGTGTTTAACCTTGTCTTCCTGATTTGAAAGTTGTATTTTATAGCACTCAATATCTCTTGCAAGTGACGCATTTGTTTCTTTTAAGGCTTTGTTTTTCTCGTTGCATTTTATGATTTGCAATTGTTGATCGTTCAGTTGTTTGGATAACAATATGAGGTCAGGGTCTGGATCAAATGATTGTTCATGTTGTTCTATATGATCATGTTTATCATACTCAATAGGATCATCAAATGAAACAATTGTGTCATCATCAAATATGACAACTGTGCTTATTTGTTCATCTGCTTGAGAAGATGAAGATGAATCAGATGGAACAACTTGCGCCATATCTGATTCAGAAGCAGAAGGTGAGACAATGTCATGTATTAGGCATGCATTAAGGTCATGTACCTGAGACAAGCCGTCAGTGTCATACACTGGACCTGAATCATTAAACTGAAGTTCCTGCATGTTGGCCATAAGCATCACAGCTGCATTAGCTTCCAGATCTTCCATGTCATCGTCATTGTTCACATTTGCCATGAAATTGTTATCCTGCTAAGGGAAATGTCCATCTTTTTCATCTTGGAGAGCCATGAGTAATGCCTGCTTGTGAAACTTACTACCCCGAGTTCTCGGTTTAGGACATGCTGTCACTATATGACCTTTTTCATTACAGTTATAACACCACACTGCATTCCCAGAGTTTGAGTTCCTAGTTTCAACTGGTTCAGACCTTTACTGAGACGGACCTGAGTTGTTCCTGAACCCTCCATTGTTATTGAACCTCTGACCATTCCCAAAATTTCCTGAAGAACTTCCTGAACCAGATCGTCCAAAGTTACGATTTTGAATTTCCACCCTTCCATCATTTACAACAGCTTGATTCCTTGTGTTAGAAGATGAACGTTGACGGTTTTGTTGGAGAATTTGCTAAAAGCACGAGCAATAAGAGCAAGTCCCTGATTCAACATATTAAAGTCCTCATCGCCATCTTCATTGGAGTTTGAGTAATACATTGCATCATTGTTGTTGTAAGGAACAAGTTGAGTAGAAGTATTATGTGGAGATGAATCATAGGGGACCATTTGGTTGGAGGTAGAAGTTTGTGGATAACTGAAGTAGTTTTGCTCTTGAACATGTGCATGATTTGACATTGGTGGTGGAGCATAGTGAGATTGAGCTACGATTGCTAAAGAATTTGGTGTTGGTGTTGGTAAGTATCCTCCTCGAAGAGCTCGATCTTTTTCCACTTCAGGTTCATGATGTTTCAGAAAATCATACAACAATCCATATGGTGCATCATGAAGATTTTTGGTTTGTCGAACGAATGTCACATATTTATGCCAATCCGGACCAAGACTACCAACGAATTTGGAGTTCACTGCGATCCTTGGTACTGTGATTTTGTGTCGTTCCAAATCATTAACCACATTAGTCAAACGATGATAGTAGGATTCTAGTGACTCTCCTGGTTCAGTTGTGATGTCAGTGTATTCCATGTAGAGAGATGAACATGTTCCCACATAGCTTTGACTGTTTTCTGAGCATCGACACTTCGATAAATAGGATTAGGTATTCCTTGAAGTATATAGGCCATTGCATACTCATCAGCTTCACGATGTAATTTATGTTCTTCTGTGACTTGAGATTCTGGAAGAGGTCTCTCTCCAGGAGCACGTGGAGGATCAGCAGTTGGATCACCAATTTCAAATCTTGTTGGCCACTCAAATGGTCCTTCAAGTATCACTTGTTTCAAGAATTTTCCATGAGGTTTCTTTAGTTCAAGAAATCGTAAGAATCGGCTTGACCATTGAACATAGTTCCCAGGTGTTAGCATTGGAGGTGTTTCAAGTGATCCCGCCTCATGTCTGGATTGTTGAGTTGTAATAACTTCACACATTCTATCAAACCAGTGAGGTTGTTTGGAGGAAAACTGAGTGTTTTGTTGTGACATTTGATATGGTTGTTGTTGAGGAATGATTTGATGTTGTTGCATCATGAGATATTGTGGTTGTGGATTAAACGGTTGTTGATGAAAGTGTGATTGTGAAGGTTGTTGATATGATTGTTGCTGATGGTATTGTTGTTGTTGATACTGCTAATGTTGCTGTTGCTGAGGATTAGAGAAGTAGTAATGTGGTGGTTGAGACATCTTAGAACACTTGTGTAATAATGGATCTTTGTAGAAGATTGAAATGCACGTTCCTTTGGTTAAGATCAAAAACCCTGGGGTAAGTTGAAATCTTACGCGTAAAACTGAAACTTATGCGTAGACTTCAAAGTTACGCGTAAAGGTTGATCTTATGCGTAAACTTGTGAGTTATGCGTAAGAGTTACCTTATACGTAAGTTTTAAGCTTATGCGTAAGTCTTATGCGTAAGGTTCAAAGACCAAACAAATCTTTTAAACTTATCCAAGCTTGAAAGATATCCGAAGTCGAAGTATTCCACTAACTTATCCAAGCTAGGGAAGTACTGAGTCACCGTAGCACGAAGAGAAAACCTTTGATGAAACTTAAGCGTAGATTCTAGCAGCTTACGCGTAAGATTATATCTTATGCGTAAGATCAAACTTCTGCGTAGAAATTCCACTTCTGCGCAGGATGAAACTTCAGCGTAGAACTTAGGCGTAGGAATTAAGGTTACGCGTAGGATTAAAGCGTAGAATACCAATTTATGCGTAGAAAGAGGGTTTTGACCAAAGTTATGCGTAGGAAAGGGGTTTTGACTAAAGTTATGCGTAGAAAGGACAAAAAACACTGTTGACAGTTTTTAGATCGTACTATTCACCAAATCTTAGGCGTAAGATGGTCAGAAACTTAAAAAATCATAAATTTTTGAAGAAAAATGCTTAGAAATAAGGTACTTTTGATCAAAAAACTTCACCAATACTTGGAAAACACTAACTATTGAAGATTTTTCGTAGAATGAGTAGATAAAACCTTAAAAAATCAAAACTTTATGCAAAATCTAAGCTTCTAAACAGTATATTAACCTTAAAACTTATCCAAGCTTCAAGATTTGAGTGTAAGAAACAAAGAAAAAAGCAAAAAGGTGATGAAAGACACTCTAAATCCCACGTTAACACCAAGAAAAACACTTCAATCTCTATTAGGCGAATGATACCACTTGTTAGGTCACCATTTAGTAAACACAAGTATAAGAAATGAGATGAGAATAAGAGATGGTTGATTATAAGATTATGAAGAGTGAAAGAACAATAGTTTCATTAAGATATTCAAATAACCAACAATATTAAAGTTTACATAAGCTTAGTATATATAGGGGAGGAGTAGGGCAACACTCCCTTCCTCCCTCATTCACCATAAACGTGGGCTTTCAAGGCCCATTGGACATAATACTTAAGCCTAGTAACTTAAACATAATGAAATAAATAACTAAGCAACCTAAAATACAAAAGTATGTTCCCAACAACTTCTTAAACTCGATTGGTCAAAAGATTCCAAAACCAAACCCTTACGGAAAACCGTTGCTTTTGCCGAAAGTTCAGATAATTCAAAACTCATGGACAAAATAGAAGCCTTGTCTTCTAAAATGGACTCGCAATACAAAGATATAAAAGGAGAAATGAAAAAAATGTGAGATGGCTGTAATAATTGTGGAGGAAATCACACATCATCCGAGTGTGATGACCAACCTATGAATGGACCCAACGAAGGGGAAGCCAATTATGTCCAAGGAGGATATCGTGGAGGAGGTTTTCGTGGTAATTATTACGGAAGAAGTTCTAGAAATTGGCAAGATCGCCAACAAAAGGATAACAACCGTGATTTTTAACCTAGAACAGAAAATCCAAACACAACAAATTCAGATAAAAAGGAAGAATCTGATTTCGAAAAAATGATGCGAGAATTCGTAAATGCTCAAAGAACCACAAATGAGTTCGTAAAAAATCAATTTTTTAATCTCAAAACAAAAGTTGAGCAAGGTCAGAAAAATCATCAAGCTTCTATCCAGGATCTTGAACAAGAATTTGGTAGACTTTCTGATCAATTTTCTTCTCGAATTCCTGGTACATTACCAAGTAACACCCAATCCAATCCAAAACCATCTAGATCAAACGATAAGAATTATCGTCCACCACACAACAGAAATGAGCATATCAATGCTGTATTCACTCGAAGTGGTCTCTCATATGATCCACCACCCATTCCTACCGATAAAACTCTTATTCAAGAAGAGGAGGAAGAAGCTGAGGAGGAAGAAGCAGTTGAAAAAGAACCAACCCAAAAACCAACCGTTCCACCAATAAAGCCTTATACACCAAAAATACCATATCCACAAGCCCTAAGAAAAGAGAAAAGAGAGGAGCGAAATAAGAAGTTTTTAGAAATGATCAAAGAAGTTAGAATTAACGTACCCCTCGTTGATGTTCTAGCTGGAATGCCCAATTATGGGAAATTTTTTAAACAACTTCTTAATAATCGAAACAAGTTAGAACAAATTTCTGCTACCGTTCTTAATGAAGAATGCTCTGCTATAATTCAAAACAAAATTCCACCAAAACTTGGAGATCCCAGAAGTTTTCTTATACCATGTACATTAGGAAACAACATCACATGTGATGCTTTAGCCAATTTAGGTGCAAGTATCAATTTGATGCCCTATTTGTTATATTCTAAACTTTCCATCAATACATTGAAACCTACTAACATGAGTATACGATTAGCCAACCATACATACCAATATCCTGTTGGGGTTGCTGAAAATATGCTTGTTCAAGTTGGTAAATTTGTTTTTCCTGTGGATTTTGTCATCTTTGAAATGGAAGAAGATAGTCGAGTACCCTTAATCTTAGGAAGACCTTTCTTAAACACTGCTGATGCAATGATTAAAGTTAAAGGTAAAGAACTAAATCTTGGAGTAGGAGAAGATCGAATCACGTTTTTAATCGATAAAGCAATGAAATATCCAAATTCCAGTGATGACACATGCTATAACATCGATGTAATTGATGAAGTCACTGAAGAAGAATTGGATGTATTACTTGACGATTCGAAACCATTCATGACTACTTCAGAAAAGATTAGTGAAACAGATTCTGATAAAGAATTTGAGGAATCAATGGAAATAAAAGTAGAAGAAGAGGAAGAAGAGAAATTTGAAGATATCATTGAGAAAGATCAATTGAAAATCAAATCATCTCTAGAAGAACCACCCACTGATTTGGAACTCAAAACCCTTCCCAATAATCTCGA